>JAQPCC010000026.1:0-1430000 GCA_028392965.1 Lindernia subracemosa | reverse complement strand
AATCAATAAAGGTAACTGGACACCTGCTGGAAACTGGCTATTAAAAGGTGGCTTCACCCTTTTATATATGTAAAGATATAATATATGTCGGCTCAACAATGCATATACCATATTTGTGGATGTTAAATTATAGTAATTGCAATTATATATGGGCTTTTCACCATTTTAAATCTTATCCATACGATTTGTGGAGAAAATGATATGGGAATCTCAATTGTGGACGAGATTGTATAACGTATATGGATCTTTTATTTTATTTTTTTATTATTTTCATTCTTTTCTGAATTTTTCACAACTCATGAATAAAAATAAAAAGATGTCACAAAGCAACTGTCTTATGGAAGATGATGCATGGTTATAATTCCTTTGAAGCTCCACATAAGAGTTTCTCTCATGAGGTAGTAATGGCGGCTTATTTGCATTACAATCACTTCGTTCTTGCCAAAGAATCACGCAAGGAGCTTCTCTGCCCATGTAAGAGAACTCCACACAACACGGCAGTAAGCTTCAGAATGAGCAACATAAAAACACAGCAGCAAGGGATGACTAATTCGGGCGATTTTGTGTTTCTGGCACGGATCTACCTTCTTGTGTATAGAGATCGTATCTTCTGAAACTTTGCAGCAAGCACCGAGCCAGAGTATTGACCTATGACGGTCTGAAAAATATGGAACGTTTTTCAAGAACGTCGAGAGCCAATGATAGGAAGCAAATCAAGAAAAAAAAATAAAAAATAATAAGACCTCTTGGAATCTGACTACTAGTGATCCCAAGCAAAATGATTCTTCGTTTGAATCGATTAACGTTTGTAATGGAGCTAATCCACCCTCTTCGAAAGAAAATAAGTTCAGCAAGGCAAAGAGTGCTAACAAGCAGTTGCTGCAATGGAAAACTTACGTTCAAATCGCTGAAACAAGAGATTGTACCCAGTATAAATTTATACTCTCTGCAAGAAGATGAGTCTTCAAGACATGTGGATCCTCCCTCTCCCTTAGGCATCTAACAGCTTGTAGTAATGAGATGCTCATTAGTTTTAATATAGAAGCCAGGAGATACACGTCCTGCGTAGATTTGCCCTCTATTGGACGTATTTCCATGCTGTTGAAGCTTTCGGAGGCTTTGAAAACCAAGCAACTCAAGATGGAGAGAATCTCATCCTGGCATGCTACTGCGTAAGCTTTCTGACACTCATTTAAGAACCTCATAGAAGAAGTCACCAGGTCCGATTTCATTCTGAAGTGATTATTCGCCAGGATGGAAGTTGACGAACGATCCAACTCCGCTATAAGATTGCCGACTTTGTCCTTCATTTGTGGAGATATGTACTGCTCAAACTGTGGAAGAGCAACACCGTGCCATGTCGAGGATGAGTTGAACCCCTTATGAGAAAGGCCATCTATTTGCTAGGACGTCATGTTCTTCATGTACAAAACGATCGATTTCTCGAATGCTGCCAAGAAGCAGTTGGTAAGCTTAGAGTCGGGTTTTGGATTCTTGATGTCAATAGCTTTGGCAACCAGAGAAAATAAATGGGCCTGCAGATATTGCGGTGCAGAATTCATGATAGGGCTCAGAAGCAGTGATACAGCTGCAGTCACACCTAAAGCTGGAGTTTTGAGAGGGTGGCTTATCTCTTTGCTGCTCAAGTGAAACAGTCGGTCGAGAAAATCTCCAAAAGTCATCTTGTCGGAAAATGAGACGACAAAATGATAGCAGAAAGCTTCGATGACAAAACTGAGGTCACTTTGAACAGACTCAGAAGCAGTGGATTTGATTAACTTGAGGTACACACTTAACTGCTTGTGCACTAACAACTCATCTACAAACACCTGTGGAATGCCATGGCAGGACTTCTAAGCAATTACAACCTGCGCACATAAAGTATGTGTATTGGAAAACTTAATCACTGGGACATCAACAACCATCTCCCAGTGAACTCGAAATCTACACTTATTAGTGGTATTAGATTTAAAACTTCTTCTTCTTCTTCTTCTTCTTCTTCTTCTTCTTCTTCTTCTTCTTCTTCCGGCCGTGTCTATTACCCTCGATATAGTTCCCGCGACGACGACTCTATTAAACACTACATATATCTTACTGTCCCAAGAACAAAACTTTTCCGACCAAAGTAAGGGTTCAGGCAAAACATTTCCTTCCACGATATCCCAACAATCCCTTTCCGCGTCATAAACCCTAAGCCCGCTCTTCGCATCTCTAGCAAGAACGAATAGATGTCCGTCAACTTCAACCCCCCCAAAACCCTCGGAAAGACCTTGTCTTAGCTGAGGAGACATATTCTCCCACTTGCCGCTTCTTGGATCATAAATCTGACTGATAGGCATCAATTCATCGTAGCCACCGTAGTAGCGCGTCAAGTGAAGCTTTCCATTGAAAACTGTGGTGCTGTCAAAGTCCATGTGGGTCGTTGCCGTTGTTCTATCGTGGCGAGGAATGCGCTCCCACGTTCCCTTTTCGGGATCCAGCGCTTCGACTGGATCGTGCTCGCGGTCGGAGAGATTCTTGTCGTGGAGTTCTGTTAGGTACACCTTCCCATCGATGACTCCGGCGGTGAACTTTCCTAATACGCCGGTCATCGCCTTTATTATGGTCCAGCGATTCTTGCGGACTTCGTATTTCAAGAATACGTTGGCGGTGCTCTTGTAGCACGCAACCCCGCCGAAGAAAAATACGACGCCGTCGCGTGGGATCGATGCAGACCTGAAGTACCCCTGCCCCAAATATAGATCGGGAATGCAATCTAGGGTATGCCACATGAGGGTTGCGAGATTGAGACCTTTAATCTGAATAAAATGACTAAAATTTTCGAAGGAGGATACGACTAGCCAAGGATCTCGGAAGCCAAGCTTTTTTCTGACAGTAGAGATGCGTTTGTTGCTTCCTAATATCGAATTCCATCTCTTACAGGCTCTTCGACAGGATGGGAGCGCGCCGGCCGGAACGCGTATGAGGCATAAAGTGGCAACCTCGTCGGGCAGCCCTGGGATCAGCGGGGAGGAGGAGCAGTCGAGGCATAGGGTGGCAACATCGTCGGGCAGCCATGGGATCAGCGGTGAGGAGGAGCAGTCGGCAACTCTTTGCCTCTTGCTCCTCATCGTTTGTACGTTGGTGTGGGTAGAGAGAAAATAAGACATCGCTACCTTATATATATATATATATATTATATATATGTCGGCTCAACAATGCATATACGATATTTGTGGATGTTAAATTCTAATAATTGCAAGATTTGTGGATTCATCAACCATAAATATATATATATATATATAGACTAGTAAATAAATAATACACTCTCATGGCATCTGTATCAATTTTAAATTGTGGTAATAGAGTTATCAAATGTAATAGAATCATCAAGTTCCAATGCAGAGAAAGATTCTCCTTCTTGTTCATCATCATCTCCAATTACCCCATTAGAGCGTTCCTTTCCTGCAACTCTCAGTCCTTGGAGTTCCATTGCTATATATTTCATGCTTGGCCTATCTTCACCTTTCACATTCAAGCACCTCTTTGGAAGCATGGCAACGGCTACGATCTCATCACTATTATTCTCTTCGGACACTGCTATATTCTCTTCGACGATTTCAAACAATCTCCCTTGTCCGATAACCGAGAGAAAATAATGGGCTAAACTCCTTTCCTCTTCGGGGTAAATAAAGTTCAAAGCTTTCCTTCCCGTTAGTAACTCCACGAGAACTACGCCGAAGCTGTAAACGTCGCTTTTTTCCGTCAGTTGATTCGTCTGCATATACTCGGGATCTAAGTAGCCTAAAGTCCCTTGAACCACTGTGGACAACTGCGTTTGATCCGTGGGAATCAACCTCGATGTTCCAAAGTCTGAAACTTTAGCTGTAAAATTCTTGTCAAGGAGAATATTTGCGGACTTAACATCTCTGTGAATTATGGGAGTAGAGACAGCTGAGTGAAGATACGATAGCACGTCAGCAGTTTCTGATGCTATTTTCAAGCGTATGTCCCATGTAAGAAAACGGGCTTTCGCATGGTTATGTATGCTTTCATGGAGAGTTCCATTGTCTATGAACTCGTAAACTAGTAGTGGGACTTGTGTTTCCAGACAGCAGCCTAAGAGCCTCACTACATTCCTATGACTGATGCAAGACAAGATGATCACTTCGTTGATGAACTGTTCGACTTCGACCTTTGCTTTCTTTATGGCAACCGTACGGTTATCTTGTAATAAGCCCTTGTATACAACCCCATAGCCTCCTTGTCCAAGAATCATTGACTCGTGGAAATTTTGGGTGGCCTTTTTGAGTTCTGATGAAGTGAAAATCTTTGCCTCATGGTCAGGCGAAGAGGATTGTGTTGGGGTGGGGTCTCCCAAATACGGATGCAAAAACTAAGTTATCAGACAATTAAAATGCTGACCCTAATGTTGAGATAACATTCGGGATCAGAAGTTTTTGCACAGCGGAAAATCGACTTAGTTGTAAAAAGATTTAAGCGCACGATGGACACAGGGTTTCAAAATTTGCAGCAAGTTATAAAAACTTGTTGCGTGCCTTCAGGGCAAAATTCCACAACGAGAATGGATTACAAAAAAGCAACTATCAAAGATAGTAAAAACAACCTAGAAAAGTGTATATCTACTCTACCAATCTTCACACGAAAACTCACATATAGATCCTAAGTCATATACAAAAGTGTGAAGATAAAAAACTAAGCACAAAGAGATCGAAACATATAGATGATGATTGAAAGCTTCCCTTTCTTCAAGCTCGTAGCACGCGCGCGCCTTTCTATCTTAATGTCTCGATACTCAAACTCGATTGGAGTCTTCTGAATATATAGATTGTGACTCCCCCTATTTTACAGGTCCGATTTGGTTTGTTCCACCTTATACTCCTTCTTCTCTATTTTTAGTAAATACACCTCCTATTTTTAGCAACTGCTTGACTCAATCTCCCATGATCTTTATATCTTCTCTGCCGATCTCCATATCTTCTATTTTTAGCAATTGCTTGACTCAATCTTCCATGATCTTCATATCTTCTATTTTTGGTAAATGCTTGCTCATTCTCCCATGATCTTCATATCTTCTATTTTTAGTAAATGCAATCCACTTTCCTTGAATAATTCCAGCTCGAAAATACCTTCATGCACATACTAAAATAAAGCCACAATAATAGGGTAAACGGTTTTTGGGTATGAAAGACAAAATCAAATATGACCCACGTCTGAGTCAAATGATGACTCAGGTGTTGATCAACATTTTGATCAGGTGTCACTCAACATTTTGACTCAGGTGTCAATCTACATTAACAGAATGATTTCTCTCTTGAGCTTTTCTTGCAGCAGCATGCCGCCGTTTTGGAAGAAGAACGTTCGCTTTATCCTTATTAGCTTTCTTCGCCTCAGTTCAAAGTATACGAAGCAGGCCGAGAGTATAAAAGCTATGATACCACCTGACGTACCTGAAATTTTCAAATTTTTAAGACAAGAATTTTAAGTAAAACACAACAGAACTAAACTAAGCCCTCAAAAACTGAACTGTTTCCCGGAATGTTTTTTTATTAACTAACCAGCGACAAGTTTGAGTTCAAGTGACTTATCACGGTAGCATCCTCGCGAGCCTTCGATTCCATCTCCATGGTACCCTTTGGGACAATAGCACTTGAAACTACCCGGCGTGTTCGTACAATAATGCTTTACACAGTTGTGCAAACTCTCTTTACATTCATCAATGTCTGCAGAAAAAAAATGAACCCTAATCTCAGCTAACTCAGATTACAAAGATTAAAGAGAGGTTCATACATAGATAATAGATATATATCAAATACCTTGACAACCATTGGCCAGATAAGGGTTTCCTCTATAACCTTTCTTACAAGAGCAACGGTAGCCCGAACCATTGTCCGGGTCGTAACACACGGAGTTACCGGTCGTCTGATTTCTCTCAGCCACCTCACAAGTCTCTTCTCCAGCAGCCCAATCAACAACCATTGGAAACGTCTTCACCTTTCTCAAGTTGGTAATATCGTCCGGCGAAAACCTATAAGCACCTTCCTCAACAAGAAAACCGTAGCTGCAGTTGTTGAAGTCCTTCACAGCAGTATGGTTATCATAGCTTTTCAATTCCAACTGCACTAGCGACACGTTTTTTGGAATCGAAGTCTGACAACAACCCAAGCTCGAGCAAGAACCTTCCACTAGATCAGCCTTAGATTCGCACATCGCGGTGCAGCCTGTACTGAAATTTCGGTCAATTGATCTTTCCCCCGATACGAACCCGTAAGAATCGCAGCCCACGATGGTAAACTTGTTAGCCGTACTGTTGACCGTGTAATACTTATCGGGCATCTCTATCCAGGGATAATTGGTGAAGACTCGAGAGCCATTTCTGGCGTAACAATCATGTGCTAGAAACTGATGGACTCGAAGCTGTCCATCAAGCGATATGTTAGATACCTCTATCGTGCGGTTGATCAAGAAAGCTTTGGGAGGATGAGAAGTTTTATCGCAGGTGATGGAGAAATATACGTTGAGGTAACAATCCTCCGTCAGGCCGAAAGGATATGGAATCGAAATGTCTCCGCAACTTCTTTCACAGTTGGGCTTTGCTATTGGGAAGTCTGACAGGGAATCAGCAGATACTAATGATCTTGCAAGAGAAAGGAGGAAAACTGAAAGAATATGATGCACTGACGACATGGTAGTGTTCAAGAACAAGTTAGTTGATAATATGTTCACTTGTTTATAGGGTGATTGCATATTTATATATACAGTATACCTTTAATCTTGGATCAGAGAATCATTACATGAGGAGGGGCATTTGTAATACTTTGACCAATTTTCTATATATATATATATATATATATTTTATTTTTTTATTTTTTGTGGCGTGCTACTTTTACACAGTGGAAAGTGTCTTTTTGTTCATTAAACTATACTTAACTATGTTTGCTTTGCACATGGATTGATTTGAATAATATTACGCGGCAAAGCTTTTCCTCGGCGACTTCATGATGATACATACATACGAGTATATAATTAATTCCAACATGTGTTTAACGCTGCCATAAATAAATTGCAAACATTGCAATTGTTTTATCTCTGCTGACGGCGTCTTCGACATCATCAACCTCAAGTAAATAAATTGTGTTTTTATTTTTATTTTTTTGCTGGCTAAGTGTGTAAGTAATAAGCTAATCTTTTCTTGGGCGCGTATGGTCAAAAGTCGAGCAAACGAGTTCGATCCTCCGAGTGTTCTCATGGTATATATATATATACACGTACGCTTAAAATAATTGTCGAAGCAGAAATACATATTAAGTTCATAATATTATATAACACTTGATCTATAGTCCAAGGGATTAAAACTAATGCTCTCTAATTAGACATGCAGTGCTTACAATTAATTATTTACGTACGCTTTGATAGTATTTCAGCACTGAGCTCTCTGAACGAAGCTTCATCGCACGGCAGCAGTATTCGGCTTCTATTATCATATCCATACTCTTCGGCAGAAATGTCGAGAAGCTTCTGAAACGTGGGATTCTTCAAGAAGGACGTGGGAACGACGTATCTCTTCATCTCATCGCCTACGTACACCACAAAGTGTCCTCTTGGTGCGATCCTCTTATTATTGCCCTTATTGCATGCTGTTATTGCTTTCATGTCAGGCATTATCCCTATTGCTTCAATAAATAGAGCTATATAAAGATAATGAGAAGAATGGAGGAACTAATTGTTCCAAGTGAAATGGGCATGGACTCTTCTGCTCCATATATATAGGGCAATAAGCGATATATATATATATATTCACTTGCAAGCTAAGGAACAAGACAAATTCAAGATTCTTGAAGCCTAGATCATAAATTTGGATGGAGGGTAAGAGAACCATTAAAGAAGTTCGTTCGACCCATGCCATTGGAAGGCGATAAGGGTCGTGTAAAATATTAGTTTTATATGTAGTTGACATCATGTAGTAATACATACCACGAAATATTATAATATATATTTAATTTGATTGAAGACTAGGGTTTTCTTGTTTTTTTTTTTGGCAGTGTGCACATGGAACATATATTGAAGAATTAAATCATCAAGCATATTGCTCCATTCCCCTACAGACTCTCATATCCCATCAGTAGTCATATTAAGAATGATGGCCACATGCTTGCATGGCTCCCCAATGATTGGTATTGTAACATGCATGCAAAATATAATTAGCAACTTATAATTGATTATGTCACTGATATTATATAGTTTGTTCTATAGAACTCTTTTTGGGCCATTCCAAAGTCTGATAAGCCTGATTTTCTGTCCATGTCAAAGTGGGACAATTTTTCGTTTGTTTTCATCATGGTTTGGCCTTCAATGACAAAAATAGATAGCAAAATGGAAATGATAGTCTATTGAAAGGCCCTCTTCACATATATCAACTATTTCTTTTTCCCCTTAAAATTTACAGTTTCGATGAAACTGCGAGCTTTTAAGGTTATTTTTCGTTTCTATTCGACGGCTCAAAAGGAAAAAAGACGACCAAGGAAAGGTAGAAAAACACAACACCAGCTTAATTAATTATTTATTTTTTCTTTTTCCATGCAACATGTAAGGTTTTGCCTTGTCTAAGTCTTCATGTAGAATGAATGCATTGCTTAGGACCTACCAAGAACCACGCTAGCTATTAACAGTCAAGAGTGGAATGTTTGGGACGAGTTCATTGTCTTTCTTCCACAGGCTTTTCAGTTTTGGCCTTCGAATGGTCGTTATTAACGAACGTTGATGGATAGAAAACAAAGGCTGCTAAAAAGTGGGGCCTACCGTAAATAATTTCAAATGGAATGGAACATCCTTGGTTTGGTAATTAAAAAATTTCACTGTATCGAGATGTATACATTACATTACAACAGTCAGATTTCTCACCACCTTTTTTATCTTCTCTTTTCCACAACGATGAGCTAACCATTCAACTTGGTCCTTTGACAAGTCATCATGTGGTAATTAGCCGTCGGGTCGATCGCAGTTCATGCTATAAATAAATGCAAAGTGTCATAACACAAACCTCGTGAACACATCATCAAACAAGAAAAAAAGAACCCAACAAAAAAAAAAAAGGAAAAAAAAAAATGGAAGCAAATGGAACTAAAATTCTAGTATTCGGAGGGACTGGCTACATAGGCAGCCACATAGTAAGGGCAAGCATCAAGTTAGGACATCCTACTTACGTCTACTCAAGACCACAGTCCCACAAAACCGAGCTGCTCGACGAGCTCAAGTCCATGGGAGCCGTCATAGTGGAGGTACATTAACGTTATCATCGCTCGTTTTCTTTAGCTTGGAGAGCTGTTTATCGCATCATATTACATAGTGCATACTTCTTGCAGGGAGAGTTGGACGATCACGACAAGCTTGTCTCGGTGGTTAAGGAAGCTGACGTCGTCATCTCTGCATTGGCTTATCCTCAGGTTCTTGACCAGTTTAAGATCATTGAGGCCATCAAGCTTGCTGGTAACATAAAGGTGATTGATTCATATAATTCTTCGACTTGCTGTCAGAAAAATAAGGATATTAGGACTACTTACTATTTACTTATATTTATCAGAGGTTTCTGCCGTCGGATTTTGGTGTTGAAGAGGACAGAGTAAGCGTGCTGCCGCCTTTCGAAGCTTTTCTGGACAAGAAAAGGTCGGTCCGACGGGCGATAGAAGCAGCGAATATTCCATACACTTTTGTTTCTGCGAATTGCTACGGTGCTTACTTTGTGAACTATCTGCTTCGCCCTAGCGAGCAGAGCCAAGAGATCACTGTATATGGAGATGGCACGGCCAGAGGTAAAAAAGTATATAGTCATTTCCACTTACCAATTGTCTTAGCTGAGTTTACTCTCCGTGCTGTTGCAGCCGTGTTTAACTACGAAGAGGATATCGGCGTTTTTACCATCAAAGTGGCGACGGATGCAAGAACTTGCAATCGTACAGTGATATATCGGCCCAGAGAAAACATCATCTCCCAACTTGAGTTGATTTCTCTGTGGGAGGAGAAAATGGGGAAGACTTTCAAAAGGGTTCATGTAGCTGAAGAGGAAATCGTCGCCCTTTCGCAGAGTGAGGATGCTACTCTACTACTTGAGATATCATTGCAACTGAATTGATTCTTGCAGTATTTACTATATAAATTCATCTCTTGCAGCTTTGCCAGATCCACACAACATACCTGTCTCAATCCTCCACAGCGTGTTCATTAAGGGGGTGACTGCTAATTTCGATGTTTCTGAGACTGAGATAGAGGCCTCAACACTATATCAAGGTCTCAAGTTCATCACCGTTGATGAGCTGCTCGACATTTTCGTGCAGAACCCACCGAAGCCTGCCTCGGCGGCGTTTGAATAGATTCGAATCTACATCATAACATGTTGATTCTTAGTATGCCAATAATTGACATATCTGATTCAAGAATTAGGTATATCATGCTGTAAGAAACCTAATCAATCTCTCCACATTCATTCAAACAAGGATTTTTCTTAGCAACCCAGACATGCATGATGCTACTTTCTCCATGGATATGTACAAATCCTAGATTTTCTGCTATGCAAAGCAGTCTATCCTCAAAACTGCAGATGAGGGGTAGTTTCTTGATTATAAGCTTTCTCAACAGTTAAGTTCAAGGAGATGTAATATTCACAGCCATGACCTATTGTAGGTTCCAACGGTATATGATCCACCAATTACCATCTGATTTTTCTTGAGATAATGAAGGTAGCTCAGCTATTGCCTATCGAATATGCCTGGTGGTAGCAACAAATGGTCCCTGCTGGCAATGAAGCAATTGTCATTCTTTAGTGCAAAATGAATAGGAAAAAATAAGAAGAAAAAGAAATCATTGATGTAAGTAGAGGTTGAATCATGAAACTGATTAAGTGCCATGGAGTTGAACATTATAGCAAGCAGACAAGCATACATTGTTGGGAGTACTGTACTGGATGATGAAACCATGTGAATACAGAGCTTTTGTTAAGCTCTGTTCGCGTCTCTTGGTAAGAAGACAGAAGAGGGTTCCAAGAAAAAACATCCCACATGATGTAAGATTATGTCTTATTGCTCATCCCTTTATAAGATTCTTTTAACTGCTACAACCAACGTACAGCAGCTGCTGAGCATATGTTTGTTGTAGCTGATCGTCCTTACATGACCAATCCCTCGTTGTCATCATCATCATCATCATCATCATCATCATCATCATCGCATCAGCTTAAACTAGTTGCATTCTCTTAGTGCCACTTAACACATGCCGCAAGGCACAGGGCATTCACAAATAACAAAAGCACTATGCCTTTTCCTCCAAATTTATGCATCAATACTTTCATTATTGACTCGAATAGGTACTTGGTATTTCAAGAGCTTCCTTCTCTTTCACTACCATCATTTGAACTTGTCTGCTCGCCGTTTTCCAAGAGCAAAATGAATGGATATTCAAGGATAAAAAAGATCAGCACAAGTGGATCCAAATCTGTGGACTTTGGTGATGTTTCTTTCCAAGATCATACGCCACGGTCCAAACCGTCACGGTCCAAACCAAGCCCCCAAGACAAATCCCAGATCGAGTTTCATGAAACCAAAGTAAAACCAACTATCGCCATGCCGCCAGCTTCGATCCCCAAGGACGAATCAGGTGAAGCCTTTGGGACCATTTTCGATAGAGAATATCAGGTTTTTTCATCCTCCTCGAGAAAGCTCACGCCTTTGCAGAAAATGGGCTCTGTTTCTTCTGCAACTTACAAGACTGCCATGGCTAAGCAACAAAAGAGCTCATCGTTTCACAGTGTTCTGAAGAGCACAATTTCCATCAAAAGATCTGCCTCTGTTTCTGAGGGCTACTCGAGAATACAAAACCAGTCTGATCTAGCTAGAGAGGGAAGTGATAAACCTGAGACTTCTGAAGCATCGCTGAGAACGAACATGAAGAGAAAAGCCAAGTTTCTCAAGGTTTGTAAACTTGCTATAGCACTCCGCTCTGTTGCAAGTAAAAACTTGCTTTTTTGTTGGTATCTATCTATCTATCTGCTCTTATCATATATTTTCCTGTTGAATGAATGTGTAAGTTCTGCATTGGCTGTAAAATAATCATCGATGCTTTCCAAGAACATTGCAGCTGAGTGAACACTTCTTCTAATGCCTAAGATTCAAATGCTTTCGGTGAAATAATCATCGATCACTTCTTCTACATTAGCCTTGGACAATGCTTTCCAAGAACATTGCAGCTGAGTGAAACACTTCCCTGCAAATCATGATTAAAAAGGTGGTAGCTTTACTGATTTTTCTCTGGGCAGGAAATGGAATTTTCGTGTTTCGATCGATTGCGGGAAACTGCAGGTGAATGAATTAATACGTTTGCCGTATATTATATCAATCGCTGGTCTGTTCTTCTTGAAGCTAGCGTAAGTATGCCATGGTCGTTTGAAGGTGGAGGGGAAGTGGTTATATGGGCCAAAGCCAAATATCATACTCTATATAAGGCCCAAATGCATGGGCTTTTCACCATTTTAAATCTTATCCATATGATTTGTGGAGAAAATGATATGGGAATCTCAATTGTGGACGAGATTGTATAACGTATATGGATCTTTTATTTTATTTTTTTATTATTTTCAT
Source organism: Lindernia subracemosa (assembly GCA_028392965.1). Classification (NCBI taxonomy): domain Eukaryota; kingdom Viridiplantae; phylum Streptophyta; class Magnoliopsida; order Lamiales; family Linderniaceae; genus Vandellia; species Vandellia subracemosa. The sequence continues at coordinate 1,417,374 of JAQPCC010000026.1, read as the reverse complement.
TCTTTTCTGAATTTTTCACAACTCATGAATAAAAATAAAAAGATGTCACAAAGCAACTGTCTTATGGAAGATGATGCATGGTTATAATTCCTTTGAAGCTCCACATAAGAGTTTCTCTCATGAGGTAGTAATGGCGGCTTATTTGCATTACAATCACTTCGTTCTTGCCAAAGAATCACGCAAGGAGCTTCTCTGCCCATGTAAGAGAACTCCACACAACACGGTAGTAAGCCTCAGTAACAATGCATCACGGTCGAAGAGGAAGAATGCAAGGGCTGTGCAGTCCTGCTCTGTCTCTTCACCATCCACAGTTTGTACAGATCAACGAATCGAACCATACAATGCATACGAGAATGAAAAACGGGCGTTTGGTTCTCTCGCCGCCGATGCGAACTGGAATGTAAGGAGGATGGTCGAGACAGATGAAGAAATGAGGAAGGTAGCCAATATTCAAGCCGAGGCATTCCACGAGCCCGTGATTCTTTTCGACGATTTGTTTTTCGACTTCTTCAAGGTAAATTTCGGCTCGAAATGCAAAATGAAACTGTTTGATAACATGGGTTGTTTTGTTTCTAGTTAACTGCTTAACTTCAAATGCAATATATGTGTAGGCTGAGGTTCTTTCAGGACTTCTTTACAGGCTAAGGAATTCACCTTCAGACAGGTAAAGCAGAGGAACAATAATAGGATGCTAACCTTAAACTTGGATTTGTAAAACAAACTGTAATAGTGATGATCAGGTATGCATGTCTAGTAGCTGAACCAACAGATGATACTCATGAATCAGAGAAAGAGCTCGTAGGAGTAGTTGATGTCACAGTTTACAGGGAAGATTCCGTATTATATCACCTCTCGGGAGAAGAGGAATATCTTTACGTGTCGGGAATAGCAGTTTCACAAAAATTCAGGCAAGACCAAACCTAATATGTGTGTACTAAATTCGGCCGACGAGATATGTAGCACGAATTCATTACTTGTCGATCGATCTTACAGGAGGCAGAAAGTGGGCACGGCCTTGCTAAAAGCTTGTGATGCACTATCTAACATATGGGGTTTCAAGCATCTTGTCCTAAGGGCTTATGAAGATGACTATGGAGCACAAAAGTTGTATTCGAATGCTGGTTATAGAATTGTTTCAAGAGATCCTCCATGGACGACTAGCTGGATAGGGCGGAGGAGACGAGTTCTTATGATTAAAAGAACTGATCTCTGATGATGAATTTAATGTCCCCATTCATGGATTTATTACCAGGTGTGTATATAAACATACAATCAAGTCATCAGATTCAATACTCAACAATAAATACTATACGCAGATAAGTTAAAGATAACAAGTTTGTAAGTATCATGCATCCGTCCCAAAAGTCGACCAGAAAATGAAGAAAAACAGCAAATTCGAGGATTATCGAAACTTGACAGGGATGGTAAGGTTAGTTCACTGATCCGACGATCTCCGTTCCGATAAAATCGCCTGAAGAAAAGAATGTGACATTCGTGTTAGTCAATAAAACAAATTCCGAGTCTTCTTCTCCTGAGGAAAGTTGCATACCTTTGGCAGTTTTAAGTATCAAAAGCTCTGCAGAAGGGGAACTCTCGGTTAAAAACTGAAGGACTGTTGTCGGGATTGGTACCGAAACATGTTTTGCAGACTTGCCATGAAGTTTGAACTTCGAACTTGTGGATGAGAGTTTTCGTTCCTGTTAAGACAAGTTGCATCGTGATAGTCAAACAAAAATTACGGGAAAAACTATATCACCATTGTGTGTCGGGAGAATATGAAGTATATCCAGCTAGTTCTTACAATATTATCCTTGGACTTAAGATTGATCTTAGTTCCAAAAAGACACTGATATTAGAAATGAAAAGAGATAATCGGAATACCTTTGTAGCATCAGATGGCAGAGACCCCCCAGCAACAGCTCTCTTCCTCGTAGCAGCCTCATCAATAGGCATAATGTCCTCCGCAAGATTATTCCCAGTTGTGATCGTTATGTACTTCAGATTCTCGAAAATAAAATCCGCACGTTGTCGCAGATCACGAAGGGTAGAGAGAATCTACGCAGCAAAAGTCAAAATCGGAATGTCATCAAGCAAACCAAGTTACCATTCTTATTAAAAACGCGCAACAAATATAGCTTAATTATCCATGTCTCAACAATGAGAGGCATAAGGGTCAAGTAAAGAAAATATAGATACCTCAACCGCCTCCGATGATAGAGAGAGGGATTTAGCGCTGCGCATCTGGCGAAGCAAATCAATGCAATACTCGGCGGTTCTCTGCTTCCTTTCGATCCCATTCTCACTGGCGCAAGCACTGGGATAGAACAACTGAACGCTGCAAGCGTTCAAGCCAGACGAATGTTCCGCGAGGTTTACCCTGGCGAGATGGCCTTGCAGCGCAAAGAAGGCGAGTTTTGGCGCATTCACATTGATCGCCTGCTCATCGAAACACCGCGGAGGGCTCCTCCACCACTTGATTTCTAACCTCACAAGGTTTGGACAGCCCACATCCAAGATCTTGAGCCGACCGCCAGCATTGATGCAACACTTGCTTAACACCAACGTCTCAAGATTTGGACATCCAGAAAAGATCTCTCCACTGAAGTTGACATTGCAGAATTGGAAATTCTTGAGGCTCAATTCTTTCAAGTTGGGCAAAGCAACTGACTTTGGCAACTTGATGCTCCAACAGAAACCAGCGTGGAGATTCAAGCTTACCAGCGAGGAAGAAGTGATCAACGCCTTAGGCAGAGCGTGAGGCTCATCTGCAACGCCAATACTGATCTTAAGGTGTTGGACCTTGTGCTTCACCGCGTAATCGATGCAGCTCTCGACGAGCCCATCGCTTGCAGTCTTGTGCATAGAAAGCCTAAAGCTAGTGAGGTTGCTGCGCTCCCTTAGCTGCAAAACACGGTTAACATAAGACTTGAAGGAATGAGCCCTCGAAATCCCCGGTGGCGCAACGCGGGAAAGATGGCCGGAAAATAGATGGGAATCCTCCAGCGGCGAATTGCGCAGCTTGAAATCGAGACGCTGGGTCAATGTCCATAAAAGCTTGTATCTTTTGGACAGCGCCGAGGTTCCGACCGCGGTCTTTGTGTCGAGAAACGAGAGTATGTGACTGATGATGCTGTCGGGCAAGCAGCTGAGCCTGTCGGGAGCGTCGCTTTCTTCTTCCTTATTCTGAAGTTTTGCGCTCTTGAGCTTCGGCTCCATATTCCGATCTGGGTTACGGCGAACGATCACAAAAGATACGAAGAACCGGCGGCTCTGCCCTGATCGAGAGTTTTGAATTAAAGAGCAATCGAAAGGAAGGAAAACGGAGCCGTCGACCTTGATTGGATTGGAACAGCGTTGAAGAAATACAGAGTGATATCAGCACCAAAAAGCCGACTTTGGATTGCTATGTAATCTGATTTAGAGTGATGACTTTGGTCACGCTAGTAGAAATATTTTCGGGTAAATATCTTCTTTTTAGGTTTTTATCTCCTCATATATCTAATCTACTCTGGATTATTTATTAATTTTTTATTTCGTAAGATTAAAAAGTGCAAAATTATTCGAGGAAGGCTGTTGTCTGAACTTTTCATGTTAGAGAAGCCATGAAAATGAGAAAATTTCAGAGCATGAAAAACATAGTCAACTGTCGTCTGTACACTAAAAAAGATATCCGACAAAGAAAGATAGCTGGTCTTCAGCGGAGACTAAGCCTTTTAAAGCGAAGCTACTCTGTTCTTGCACGCTTGGATTGATGAGTTTGCTTCATCCACTCAATGCATTCTTCTGCAGATCCACTGGGATGTGCAAGTTGCCACTCCATTAACTTTTCTTGCTGTAAGAAATGAAGAGCATAAAGAAATTCACATAGGATGATTGTGCGAAGGTTGAAAGTTGAGACAAAAAAGAAAGGAATAGATGTGCATTTACATACCCATTCTTTCACGTCTGGGCCTGCTTTGATATGTAAGATACTGATGATGTCCTTCCCATTTACAAGTGGTTTCAATTCCCAAATTTTTTCCAAGCCTGTGTTATTAAAGTACAAACATGAGCCATGAATTATCTATCAGAACAATCTTGTCATGACGTAATACGAGTTTATACGTAATTCAGAAGAGAAAGTTCAAGTACCCATATCACAGATTGCGTTTTCAATACTCATGAACATCTCTTTTCTCTGATTCAGTTTTGTGTCCTCATTGGATGGTTTGTCCCCCGAGCATATATTGTTCGGGTATAACAGCAAGGACAGTAACAGCGAAGGCCGCCAGAGCTCTTTGATTTCTCGAAGAACAAACCCTATTGAAGGAAATAGATACGGAATTTTAAATCGAGTTGAAAAGGATGATTAAAAGTTACCACGTAAATCAAAAGATACGGATCCTAAACGACAAGTTAGGCCGTTTATCTCGTTAATATGGAATATATGGTTTTTATCTCGTAAAACAGTTGATAGAATCTGCGTTAAATATGTCGCATGATTTTAATGGTAAGTGCCGTGGATTCGTAAGGATGATGGAGACCAAGTTATTACCAGCCAAGATTCTGAGTTTCGCGGCGACGGGAACAGCAATAAGTTGTCTTTTCCAGTCAACTTCAAGAGACTGTAATTTCTCAGTTGACATCATCGCAGGAATCAAAGATAACAATTTATCAGCTGCAACATGCATTTTGATAACCTGCCAACAAGATAAATGAGCCCAACTATGATAAGGATATGTGATCAAGCAAATATACAAAAAGAAACTAAAATAAACGATATCAGAATGAGTCACTCATACCGAATCAGCATCATTAGACTTCAGCTTCAGAGAAGTGCGAAAGATGTAGCTAACAACTGGGATCTGTTCGAAAGATGCAAAGAGTGATTACAACCCATGATTTAATTAGATATAAGCCAAACAGAATGTTACCTTTTTCCCTTTCTTGTCTGTGTACTCAGCATTTCTGAAGGGCAGAAACAGCGCAGCATATAGGCCTAGTCTACGTTGGTCATCCTACGATTGCAAAGAAAAGGTAAACATCCTTTTTCCATGCAGTTTATAGAGTCCGATGAATTGGAAACGAACCGTGAAGGAGGAGAAATCAATCAACTGTAATAACCTCCATGAGAAATCCACATACTCAACAGAAAGCCTGTAATACAAGATAGTGGTATAAAATAGCTGCAAATTGATTTATTCTTCATTTTTTACAATCAATAAGAGGTTTTTGTTAAAAGGGGAGACAATCATGAATTAAGCAATGCAAAAGCCTAACGAAATTTAGATTTACGGTCAAGCATGCGACCTTTCAAGTCCTTCCTGAGACATGTGCTCTTTGTCTGGTGGATGACTAAATATAATCCAAAATAGCTGCAGCTCATATATATAGGTCATCGAGAGTACAGGTTGATTACCAGACATCATTAGATCGACCTGAAAGATCGAAAAACATTATAAAAATATAGGCATATGTACCAAAAAGAAAAAATAGAAAAATTTTGTATGTAGATGTACAAAATGTCCTTGTAAGTAAGATGAGAAGAGCATACCTCCTTACCGATACGCTCTCTACTAATTTTACTAGCAATAGCAGCTTTCACATCATTATCTGAAGCAGCAACCTTCAAATCTCCATCTAGCTCAAATCCAAACCTAGCACCTATAATTTTATAATGTAAGTGAAACTTGAACTGTTTATTTATGATTTACATTCGATATGGATGGATAAACAATGCTGTATCGATTACCAAACCGAATAGCTCGAAGAACTCGAAGAGGATCATCTAAAAATGTCTGCTTTGGTGGTAGAGGAGTTACTACTTTCCCAGATTTCAAGTCTGAGATGCCTATATGAGGTTGATTTGAGATTCAGAAATTAGCATCAATTAAAGAGCAAACGGTAAACAATAAGTTGGAAGTTTGGCAATGAAACAAACATCTGCTACCTCTCCCAGTTAAGTCTTCCACTGAATTTGTATTAATATTGTAGAACAAGCTGTTGGGTCATAAAAGAAGTAACTTGCAAAGTCAGATCAATGAGTCCAAGCAGAATATTATGGACATTTTCAGCATTCTATTTCAACATAAACTTTATATCGATCAAGATTTGTAACCGAATATATCATAAGGATGAAAGCCAGTCAAAAACCACGTATATGTACCTGTTGATCGTTAAATCCCTTCTATATGCATCCTCTTCGGCAGTGCCAAACCTCTGCAACAAAATTACAAGAAATATTCCTTTTAGACGGTTAACAGTATAAAAGATAGCTTAATCGATCGACTTCTGGCTTCATGATAACATTTTCAAACAGAAAATGGAAAACACATTCAAAGCATTTACCATAGTTGGAATACGGCTGGTCTCACTGTAGTCTTCAGACCTTAAGTTGACGAAATCAATCCACTCATCAAAAAGGCGCATTGTCGCCGTTTCTAAATGTTTTGACTGGTCGGGATTGCTGTGAATTAATAAGAAGCAAACAACATTATGCACCATTTATGCTCTAAAACAAGCATAGTAGATATATGTCTTACTGAGATAAACAATATAGAAACCTATTGGAAGACGGGAAAAAAAGAGACAGAATGAATGCAAGACAATAACTAATCAGTGAAATAAAGACATCAGATTATCACATTTGAATACATACCTCTGTATCACGCCAACTCCTCGTACCTCTTCGCCTGTGGACAACATATACTCATTCACCTTTTCACAGAATTCCCTCCCTAGCATGTTATCAAGGGCGATGTCTATATCATAACAATCCTTTCCCAACAGCTGCCCCGACAAAATATAAGCTTTTAGCAACATATATTAGACGAAATCAAAAGAAAAACATAAAGGTACAGTTTTTGGAGGTAAAAGGACAAAGAAAAAAAAAGAAAATAACCTTATCGCGAACCCAACCTCCAGCTACACGAAGCTGCGTCTGAAGGTTAAAGCGTTGCAGAACTTTGAGAAGACAGTCGAATATCTGCTTCTCCTTAGCTGTAAGATCAATCTTGTCTTTCACGTGAACGTTCCTCTGTGATGTGGGCATCGTCATCGTTTCTCTTTCAGGACTGCTCGACGATAAGCAGAAGCGACGGCAGTGATTAAAACGAAGACGAACGGCGGGCTTTGTAAGTGGCGCCGGGAATCGGAAAAGGCGCAAGTATGAGAGAGAGTGGTACGAGGTTTTGGAGGCAGTGTGTGTAAAAAGTCGCCAAGTTGGGAGTTTCATGAGAAATATAAAGATTGGGCCTTTGGAAGAAAACTCAAGGTGTTTGTTTAATTTACTCTGAGAAGTTTAAAGTTAAATTGCATTGGCAATATAATATAGAAAAATTATATTTATAATAATAATAATAAACTCGCAACTCGCAAGTAGTAACACAAAACAATTTCCCCGTCAAACAATGGCATCTTCTCCTTCTTCCCCCCGAAAGATCTATTTTTTGCAGTCGTTACTGAGCAAAAGCTTATTCGTTGTACTATCTCTGTTTTTAATTGTACCTCCGACCCACTCGTCGGAAGATCAGTTCAAATTGGATGGGAGAGTATTGGAGCTCGACGATTCCAACTTCGATGCCGCGATCTCCAGATTTGATTATATTTTCGTCGATTTTTACGCGCCGTGGTGTGGCCACTGCAAGCGTCTAGCTCCCGAGGTTTCGAATTGGTTTCTCATTTAGGTTTTATTTTGCACCTTAAAATTGCCATCTGTTATTGGGAGTATTCAGCTGCCTATTTATATATATAATATATATATGCTGCTAAAGTTCTGAAGTTTGGTGAGATTTTGTGATTGCATCGGCGCAAAGTTACAGATTACTTCGTCACTTAGTAAACTTTGGCTAATATCATTAAGCACGAGCTGTGATCTATCCGAAATACAACACTTTTGATGCTCATGCTCTTATGGGAAGATGAGAATACTATTCAGATCCTTGCTTTCTGTTATTCGGTGTTCACTCTGTATACTTGAAATAGGAACATCATTCATCAACTATGTTTGTTGCAATGATGCAGTAGTTTACACAATACATCCTAATTATTCATAAAGGGTTCGAAGTCGAAGGTTGATATATCGAGTTAGTGTATGGTTTAAAGCTTAGTAGCGTTGGAATATCAATCACCTGTGTATAAGTGTCGAATCATACCTCTATGATTGAAGATATTGATTCTGATGAAATGAGCTGATGATTGTCCCTTATATGGATGCATTAATAATAGTTCACATTTCGTTTCTGATTGCATTTCCTTTTATGTCTTGACACCCCAGTTAGCTCATCTGCTTTAGGTTGGATCGTTATTCGTTATACGCAAATAAGACTGTCAAAGATAACCGATTTCCTTGCAGTTGGATAAAGCCGCTCCTACTCTAGCGCGCCAGAAGCAGCCCATAGTTGTAGCAAAAGTTAATGCTGACAAGTACAAAAAGCTTGCATCTAAGCATGATATCGAGTAAGTTAAAAGGCCTGAAGCCGCTATGTCTGTTTAGTATATTGTGTAATATGTGATGAATGAATCATATCCATATCCATAGAAGGTTGTTTCGTGAGATTGTTTATGGAAAAATTAAGCCCATATTTTCTTTTTTGGTTCCAAAGACCGCACTTATTGTAGTTTTTCGTTTCGATGCAGTGGATACCCGACTCTGAAGATTTTTACGCATGGAGTTTCAACAGAATATTATGGACCAAGACAAGCAGAACTACTCATTCAGTACTTAACTAAATTTGTTGCTCCTGATGTTGCTATTCTGAATTCTGATTCTACTGTTAAAGAATACATAGAAGCAGCTGGTGCAAATTTTCCTGTATTTATTGGCGTTGGATTAGATGAGTCCAAGATATTTAATCTGGCTGTCAAGTATAAGAAGAAAGCATGGTTTTCCGTCGCAAAGGATTTCTCGGAGGATACCATGGCCTTGTATGATTTCGACAAGACACCTGCCTTGGTCGCAATTCATCCAATATACAACGAACAGAGCATTTTTTATGGACCATTTGAAGGTTAGCTTGTCGAGGATTATCATTTTGCTTTGAAAATACTAAAAAAGAAAACTTTTCAGTGAACTTTAGCTTCTGTATATTTCTTGAACTGCAGAAAAATTTATCGAAGATTACATAACACAGAGTTTGCTGCCGCTGGTGTTGCCCATTAACCAAGATTCCCTCAAGTCGCTGAAAGACGAGAAACGGAAAGTTGTGCTCACAATCGTGGAGGACGAAGCTGATGAGAAAACCAAGGGAGTGATAAAAGTTCTGAAATCTGCTGCTTCTGCAAATCGTGATCTGATATTTGGCTACGTCGGGGTCAAGCAGTTCGAAGAATTTACCGAATCGTTCGAAGCCCATAAGAAAGCCCACCTCCCAAAGATGGTTGTATGGGACGGTGATGAAGAATACTACACCGTAAGCGATGACTTCATCTTGCGGTTTGCCTACTATATACTCCACACTAATGTATCTCTGCCTCTAATAATTCCTGCAATTTTCATTCTCGATCGAACAGGTCATTGGGTTGGAGAGCATCGACGAAACCGACATAGGCTCCCAAGTCTCGAGATTCCTCGAAGGTTATAGAGAAGGAAGCATTATGCAAAAACGCATCTCGGGTCCAACTTTGATGGGGTTTATAAAATCTAATCCCGGGGCCAAATATTCCCTCATCTTTATCCTCGTGGCATTGGTGATGGTAGTGTTCCTCTTAGCATCGAGCCAAGAGGAACCTTTGAGAGTGGGTACACAACCGAACCAAGCTGATCAAGACAGCAGCAGGAGCCCCACCATTGTTGATCACCCCACAGACAAGGAGGACTGATGTTATTTAACACTTTTGCAGAGCCTTTCGTTGAAGCTGAGTTCTTACATGGAAAATGGAGATTAGTCCTCTCAGAGTAGACACTCTCTTACATGATTGATCTTTAGTTTTGCTTGTCACTTTGAATGTCTAAAGTTGTCTTTGTTATTGAGAGAAACCTTAGTGTAGTTTGATTGTTTAGATCTGAAAATGGGACCTTGTGTAGTTGAAACGTGGGTAATTAACGGGCCATCGATGTAATAAGGCCGAAAGTATTCATATCAGTATTGAGTTTCGCAATGATAAAACGGCCATTTCCTCTCACGAAGCCAACGGATAGGATACTGATGTCATATTCATCGAACATATATGCTGAGCTGAGGAGAAGCTCACCGAAGAGTTTCCCATATTCAAAGAACCAATCTTTCTTTGAACATTTTGTCTTCTCTGATTCTGAGCTCACCGAAAAGAAACTTGTCCGCATTGTCCTTTGTCGCGAAATCCACCGAAGCAGAATCTGTGGAGACTGCGAGCGAAGCCCAAGCTGAGGAATCGACAGAAACAGAAACTGAGCAAGTTGAGGAGCCTAAGCGTGAGGAGGTTTTTGCTGTCGTGGTGGTAGGATTTCTGGTTTTGTTTCTACCATAGTTTGTCGTTGTGGGCTGTCTGCTATTTTATTTCAGTGTAAGCTATGTTTTGGTTCATTCCTCAGATGCATACGTGCTGTTTGTTTGTGAGAAAGAGTAGTCCTTCGTTCTTGAAAGAAGTGATAGATTTGTATGAAACGCATATCATAAATTTTTCTCCCTAGATAGAACATACATCATGCATGATTAGATTTATCTTTGGATTGTTGTTTTCCTTCCCCTGACTTTTGTTCTTAGGTTGGATCTAGGCAATACATTGGTCCACCCTGGGCCACTCAAAGCCTAAAAGGAGCCAATGCAAATGATAAGGTAAAATCTGTTCTCAAGGCTCGGTTTCGTGTATTTATCGATCATATAATCGTTAGGGGAAATTTGAAACTACTATTCTGATGAAAAATTCAAACTCACAGAATACAAAACAAATAAATGATCTTTATTACTTCACAACCTCTATGTTCATTGCAGATCAGATTACTCTTACAAACCATGAAAGCACTCAAATACATCAGCTCTCAAATGGCTTTGATTGATGAGCATCATCAAACTCATCGTTGTGGGGGTAAAAAGGCATGCTTGTGTCGGCATACGGCGAGGGCCCACCACTCATTTGAGATCCAAGAAGCTGGTCCAAATTCTTCCAGTCACTGAACTGATTTTCGAGAACGCCACTCTTCCCGTCGTCAGTTTCTTCGATGGCTACACTAGCGCCAGCAAAGCTCGTGGAACTCGAGGGACCATCACCTCTCGGAAGATCAACCATTTCAAGATTCTCAGCAAAGGGGACGTCATTATGAGTTTCTTGTTGAAGATCATGGCAGATTGAGCTATTGGGGTGTGATGGAGGCCTGCAGTTTCTCATACGGTAGGCATTGTTCCAAGACGACTCAAAACCTTGCCTATTGTTCGGATTAGGTTTCTTGAACGCCCGGCAAACAACCCATCCACCTTCCTGCTGCATTTGATCGAATTAGATATATCGTATTAATACAAATTTTTGTCATTTACAAGTTAATATAACTTAATAGTGCACCTGAGGAGGTCCATATTCAGCTGTTTGAAGACGATATTCATGCATGATCCAATCGGTTTTCCTACCATTAGGAGCTCGTCCTTTGTAAAACACCAACGTCTTCCTCATTCCTATGACCTTGTCTTTAGATAGAACCGCCTTGTCTCTGCCCGTTGCTTTCCAGAAACCAGCGCTAGTCGACCGATTAGTCCGCGTCCCAGTAGGGTATTTCCTGTCCTTGTGACTGAAGAAATACCATTCGCTTTGTTCGTCGTCGTGTCCTAATAACTTGCAGCTGTCTGTCCGAAACAGACATATGAACAACATATTCAAAATCTAAACATATTCATAGGGAGAAAACTTATATGTAATAATACCGTGAATGTCCCATGGTTCCATTTTGTAGAGATCGATATCAACAATGACATCAAGATGAATCTTGAGAGAATTAACTTTTCTATCAAGGTAGTAGCCAACGAGTTCTTCTTCGGTGGGGTGAAACCTAAATCCAGGAGGTACAGTGCATGACTCTTCTATAACCTCCATTTCTGATGACGATGATTCTTGTTGGTGGTAATATAATGAAACGACGACAAAAGAAATTGCTCGAGCATTTTAGTAAATTATAGCCACAAACCCTACATATATATGATCATGGCCTTGCTAGATCAGCATAGATAGACCAAAATCATCTCAGCTGCATTGCATGCATATTTGATATATAACCTAATTATATTGTCTGAAAATAGTTGTTGAAGCTATAGCCGTAATATTTGACTTGTAATATCTTGGAGAGACGACGACATCACATGGGCATGGACGACATTTCTTCGAGTGCATTCTACTCCCTCCATGTCTCTCCTGGTGGACTTGTGATTTTCATACCCACCCCTACACTTTGTCCCTATTTAATTTCTTACACAGATCGACATATAATGCTCGAGCCAGTCTAAAAATTACAACTACGATATGTTAAAAGAACAAATGGATCGAACACGAGCGAGCATTGCTATATATTATATAATTTAATATGATCATAGACATAGTGAAACATTAGTCCATGCGACAAGCAATATGCACGTGTTTAAATGTTCTTCTTCCGTTACATGAAATTAACGGTAATTGAAACACTTCCACACGCAGCAAGGCAATAAAAAGAAAAACGGAATCAACTAACCAGAGATAACTAGCACAACCTCGTCCTGGTCGTCTACTCGATATATATATATATATATAGAGAGGAGAGAGAGAGAGAGAGAGAGTTCTTGGGTGTGTGTCGTGCAATGGCTGATGGCAATATATATAATATGGAGAAGTGAAACATAAAAATGTAAACTTTATTTATAAGCAGTGTGTCGAATGCTGGTTAATGTTGGTAATGACGAGAGAGACGTTTATATATAATATTATTACATGCATATGCAACCCACAAGATACATGTAGAAGACAATGTGTATCTCTTTATATATATATATATATATATATATTGTAAATGTTATTGATTACGCGTGGGATGATGGAGGGTGGCTGATATTGGATCAAAGGTTATATTTTTGGACGGCGTGACAATGAATTTTCACGCCACCCCCAAAAACACACTCACTATAACATTTTACATCAAATTAGCAAATTGATTTTCCAAATTTCCCACAAATTTGTCAAAATGGGGTAATTAATAAAGTTGTTGTCACATATAGTTGCATTACTCACCAACGAAAATGTGTTTATTTCTAAGATATCAAATATTGTACGTTGACAGACACAACAACTACGAGAAAATGATTGGTATTCTTTTTTTTTTCACTTTGCGGCTACTTACATATCAAGAGTGTCACAAAATAATAATTAAAAATAATCATTCTATTGGTGGTTGGCATTTAATTTTCATGCTACGATCAAAATCATGTTAGATTTATAGCCTCGGTGCAATAAAGGAACTAAAGATATATTAGCTAGCACCATCAGATTATATAAAAAGATTAGATAGTTGAAGCCATGTTGCAGTATAGTGGTTTGTATACGCCGATGTCATATGAGATGATTAATGACTTATATATATATGCATATAATGTCATAATACTTACACGTTAGATATTTTGATTGATTTCAGATAATAATTAGTACCATCATCATCATAACCTAATATCAAGTAGTAAAATACAACTTGTGTGTTTTGCGGTATGATGAGGATGACTTGATTACTTTCAGTTGGAAAGGTTGTAAACCAAGTCATCCTTTCTGGGGCGGTTTGTGGGACTAAAGAAGATGTACTACGATGCCTCCAATCTCAGACAACATTGTCAATACACACACACACATATATATATATATATATTATATGTATGATGATGGTGGGTTGAGGTGGGAAGTTGAAAATGACCCTAACCAGGTTCTAGATAGGGGGTGGATACTATGAAGAAACTTAACTAAGGTTGATAATGACATATCTAGTCCACACAATAAACGTAAAAGAACTTAGAATTCTTTTTTGTCTCCATTACTATTTTTTTCTCATTTATGAAGTAGATTGAATCTTATATATAATTGCTACATTGCAAGATTGTTCTTTTCGTCTCCATGTTCATTCAAATAATATACCCTTGCTGACAATTATTCTTGATCCCAATAGCATCTTATAAAATTGCAAGCCAATATGTCACCAATTTTATTTATTTATTTTATCATGTTATAGTCGCAATAACAAAATATCAAACTAGTCCTATACTGCATTATTGCATGAAGCAACTTCTTACAAGAGGCCTGACTGAAAGCTAACACCTGTTTCTGGCAACCATTGATCTCCATGGATCAGAGAACTCACAGTAAACATATCAGCTTCATCGCTGCTGAGATTAACCCTCACTCCATTCCACCTAACCCTACCACTCGTATTCGAGCCGGGCCCTTCATTCTCGTACTCCCCGTAATAAATCGTTCCCGGCGGAATCGGATCCCTCATGGGCAGCCATCCCGACGGATCGATCAAGCCCTCCATTCGGCTCTGCATGAAAACGGTCCTCGAGTAGTTCCTCCAAGGCCTGCCCAAGAACGTCCTCACGCCCACGAGCTGATCGTCTTCTTCCCCGGGCCGAACCCAGCAGTCTTGTATCGAAATCCCCGTGTTGTGGTTCGGGTCGCTCCTCCCCTGAGCGGTGATGACGTTGGCCTGTCCGTGGAGGGGCTTCTTGGGAAATATGACGCTCTTCTGAATCACCACGGCGGCGTTGCCGAAGATGAAGTCCACCGTCCCTTTGATGAAGCACTCGCGGTAGAACTGACGATTGGAATGGACGTATAGGCTGTCTTGATTGCTCTCCACGAGGCATTGGTAGAACACTGATTTGTCGGCCGTTGATAGAAGTGCTACAGCTTGGGATTTAGGGGCTGTGTTCATGAACCCTATTCGTTGTGCGATGAATCCATCGCCAAACACGGCTGTGATCGAACGAACGAATGAAAGAATGAGTACTTAGCAGAAAACGATGAATCGTAGAAGTATGTAGTAAAAATGTACTATAAGCTAATTTCTTACCGAAAGTGGCTGTCATGAACGTGCTCGTTCCACCTGCGCCGCACAGACTGCCGGAGACTATCGTATCCGCCGTCTCATCTCCTATCATCACAACGTTCTGCTTAGATCGATGAACCTTCACGTTTTCGTAATAAACACCTCCCTTCACGAAGATGACAAACCTCTTATTACTGTAATCAGGCGCAGCATTGACGGCGTCGTTTATCGCACTGTAATTTCCCGAGCCATCTTTTGCGACCACGACATCGAATTTCAGCTGGTTTATGTTTGTTGATTGAAGAAGTTCCCTTTCCTTGGAAAAGAGCCAATAAGGGTTTTTTCGGCTTCGATAATGCCGATTCTCCATGGGACGATGTCCGTTGGATTTCTTGGCGAAACCACCTAAACATCTGCTAATTCGGGTCATAATGGCTAGGCTATTGCTGGTATATTCCATTGCATTCCTCAGTATCTCAAGAACTAAGTTTCTTATTACCTCATAGGAAAGATCTTCGAACCCATCTACGCAGGTTTGGAGATCCGTCCCAGCTGCGCTTAGCCAGGTTCTTACATCTTCTCGAGCTTGGAACGATGAGTAAATCCGATCACTCGAAGACAGTGAGTTCTTTATGTTAGCTTCCGCAAGAGAAAGAAGTACCTGACAGCTCTCCAGCGCCGAAAGAGCCAACCGATCGCCGTTCATTTTCCCGACGATCAGATTCTCGACCGACCCGTTCACGGAGAAATCATCGCGGGCGGCTCTTGCTATTCCGGCCAATGCTATCAGCGCCGACTGCCTGTAGATCCCATGAAGCTGAGACCTGATGTCGTGGCTCGAGACATGGTCGTGGACGGAGGTAATATTACAGAAGGACGACGATGATGCATTATCATGTGCAGCGCCTTGCGATGCAGCGAGCAAGCACAGTGTAATAAGCAACGTGGAAAGCATGGAAGCTGCGTCGCTTCTACTGCCATGAGCTCGAGGAGGAAACATGGCTTTTGGCCGGTTAGTGTGATCATCATGTTGCTTTGCTTGGGGTGATATAACCGAGAGAGTATTACGTATAGAACAGTCCAACACTTTCAATCAAGATGGCAGAAAAGTACACTTTTTGAAGTAATGGGCTATGAACTTCAGCTGCTCAGAATCAGCTTTTTCAACCTCGGTGAGATCACGGATATGCTCAATTAATAAATGCAAAGGGATGAGAAAGAAACATAATGTGATGAGTCTCTGGCGTTATTCTTTGACCATTTGTGGAAGTCATAGTTAATGCCTTTGCCAAAACCTAGGGTGTAGTAATAGGCCCAATAATTTTGTAGTTTTAGCCCAATTATAAGGACGGCCCATTATTTGTTTACGACGGCCCAATTTAAATATTACTCGCCGGAACATTCCATCACGACTCACCCACAAGCACTGAGCCGGCGGAGAAGTAACCTCAACGATGGAATTTAACCCCAAGCGTCGCCGTCTCCACTTTCATCCATCGTCTTGCCGGAAAACACGAAGCTGCAGACAAGCGACTATCCGCGGGTAATCATCCGCCTTTCGCCGCGGTGTCGCAGTCTCAAGGCAGGCGAGCCTCGGAGCGGAGGCATCGCAGGTGGCGAAGAGATTAGTTGGCACGTCGGTGTACACTGTGAGCAGCACCAACAATGAATTTGTGCTCATATCTGTCGCAGTCTTAAGTCTATTGGGTTTGCTGTGCTTTCGACGTGAAGACACTGAAGCTTTTGTTGCTCAGGTGAGGGCTCCGTTTGTTAGTTTTTTCTCCCCTCGTTTTCTTCGGTTTTTAGTTAAGGCGGCGCTGTGTGTTCTTTTGAGTTGGGTCTTAGGTGAGGTCGAGAAGAGGCGAGTTTAGAGGTGGAGCTAAAGTGGTTCCCATAACGCTTGATCAGGTGAGCGTTTCAGCTCGATCTTTTATCCGTCAAAGCTTGCAATTTTTAGTGTGATCACGAACTATGCTTACAAGGTTAGATAAAGTGTAAAGATTCTTGCTTTTCCACTTATATTGTTCAAGGGATGATTGTGAATTTATTTAATTAGCACTTCTTCTGTATGTCAAGTTCTTGAAACATGTTACTCTTTGCAGCGGCTAGCTACTGTTGTCTTCGATTTCGCTTAGATCGCTTATTCTCTTCTATCTGTCATTTACAATATGAGGATTTGGTAAACTGAACTAACACTATTCTTCAAGACTAGAATCAGTGTGATCTAAGAAATTCACTTTGAGTTGCATCTTTTCTTATAGGTTTATGCTTTGGAAGTTGAAGGAATAGCATTCAGATTCTTACCCGATCTTGTCCAAATAAAGAACGCTTTGGAGGTTTGTTGTTTGTTTGATACAGTTACATATAATAATTTCATCTCAATGGTAATCTTCACCTTCAATCCATCATTTTGAAACTTTGCGGCAATTCAGTTACCAATATGTCTATGACAGCCAAAACCATACTAAAATCAATTGGTATTCTAACAGGTTGGTAGTTTGGAAGATGTTCTCAAGAAGATGGAGGTAAATACCGTCGTCATACTTCTTACATCTTTAATGGATTATTTACGTGGACAAACTCGAATAATCAAAAAGTTAGCTTCTTGGATGATATTGTTGTTGCAGACAAGTGATGGGAACTCTGCATGGGAAGATTTGATCTTTGTTCCACCTGGTAAAACCCATTCTCAACACATTCAAGACGTCGCCTAAGCATGAAGATTCCGAGCGGACAGAGTACTCTTGTAACCAGCAACCCAAGCTCAGTCCACGAATTTATATCGGCCCATTTGCATCAGCGGTGTCTCTACTTATGCACGTGTTTGCGCACACGAATGCTGTGGACGATGCCAATGGTTGAACTGTAAGAATGAACAGAGACTGCATATAAGAGGTGACTCGACAGTGCTCGGGATAAAAAGGCTTTCACTTTTCAATGCTTTCCTTTTTACATGTACTTTGTTTTAACCACACACACCTCTTTCTTTTATTTACATGTGGACAAATGATCAGTTTGATGATGTGAACGACCTTCCTTAGTTCGTTGTAATAATACCAAGGTGATTGTTTTATTGGTCTCACATTTCGTTATCACATATTGAAGGATTAGCCATAACTACTATATGGAAAATGTAAATTATTCATCATTAGCTTATTAGGCTGCGTTTAGTTGTCTGTATAAGAAAACGTCCCGCAATTTTATCTCAAGATTATAATCTATTCATTTATACGGGTTATGTGTTCACTTTGCAATATTAACAATCCGAAATTTTATTATTATCTTGTTTAGTTTACAAGATAACAAAACTTTTGTCTCTGTATTAATTATAAAATTACAAAAGTAACCTTTATATCATCAAAACTTAATTTACAAAAATAATCATTCTTATGAATATCGAAAAATATAAGATATGGATGTCAATTTGATCGTCATGAAAAAAGGAATAAATTGGTATTGTTTATTTATTTTTATCATATAAATCACATGAAATAACTATAATTTTATAATTTGGTGGAATAAGGGTATTTTGGTCTTTTCGTAATTAATAGGTGGGTTGGATTAATTATCTTACCCCGAACCATCGTATGAATTATGCCGGGCTTGTTTGATAATAGTAGCGGGCCGATGTTTTATAGCGGGCCTTATACGGTTGAAATTTATTTATAGTGAACAGTATTAGATGTGATAGTTTTACTTTATCTAGGCTTGGACAACTAAACGCAGACTTAGTGTAATAAATGACACACATGAGAAATTGAAAACAAATTGAAATATTTAAGAAAAAGGAGAAAATAGAAACGCGCGCCAGGTAGGGGTCGAACCTACGACTTTCTGCTTAGGAAACAGACGCTCTATCCACTGAGCTACAGGCGCTTCATGTCTCTTCTCTATTAGTTATTAATATATTTAATGTGAGTTGTCTAGCGTGTTTAAGAATTAGTGCTGAGAGGAAAATGGTTGCTAATGACGACTTTCATGTCCAGTATATATTCATTGACAGGAAATAATTTGATTAAGATGATATATCAGAAACTAATATTTGTCGTTCAAGAATTAATAACATAGGAGTCTGAATAATAGTCATAAATTCAGAGCAAACTTAGGTTTAACTACTACAACAATATTGAGATTGCTAGTTGCAACCGCTAGGAAAAGGAATCAAACACATAACATAAACCTAGCATACAAGCGGACAGACCAGCTGGTTAGTACTGCAGTCGCTTGCTAGATATGCTGAAGGAGCTGACTTTCAACGGAGTTGCTACCACCAGCGGAGCTTCGGGCGAGTCGCTTACGGCGAATTTCTCATGCATGAAGCGACTATCAACTATCGAGTGGTCCTTTGGAACGATTTTGTAGCAGTAGCAGCTTTTCAAGCCCACCTGATTCTGATAGCATTTGTGAGATCCATCTTTCACCTGTTCAAAGTTCCATATTATGCTAAACTTGCCCACCGTTGCAACAAGGTGACGCTCTTGCTTCCCATTCTCAGTCACCTGAAGGTATAATATAAAGCCAACAATGGATTCCACACCATATTCTTGAACTAGTAGCAAATAAAGAATCCATTTTTCAATTGGAAACGTAAATATTAAAACATATACGTACCCACGAGAACTGGGCGTTGCGGAACTTGCTTGCTCCAGCGAGATGAGAGTCCAAAGGAGTTAGCTTCAGCAGTCTCGGAGCAGAGATCCTATTCCCCATACGGCCAGTGAAGCCCGTCTTTGTCTTCCCGTCTTTATCCATGAACAAAGTGCATATGAGAATGAGGTAACTATCGGTAGTTCCCAGAATCCACTTCCCATCGAATGTGACATCCACGTGAGTGATTGGTGAACCAAGCCCTGGGAATGCAGTCTTGGCTTGCCTCATGGAACTAATCGAGTACAACCTAATCTTCCCGTCAAGTGATCCAACCACAATTGACCCATCGCCGGTTGTTGCGAAACACTGGAAATTAGTTCCTCTAGAAAACTGATGCCCCTGAGTCCAATTCAATACCGGCGTGCTCTCATTAACGATATTCTGTACCATTCCGTTTCGATCGCGCATATCCCAACGGCACAATCTGTTGTCATCCAAGCCCAAGAAAGTTGACCCAGTGGGGTCCATTTGTGCGCCTTTGTTATCATTTGTAATATCCCTCATTGCAATTTCTGCCCCATCCTTCTCGAACTTCCACTCACTCACTACCTTCATAGTCTCGATATCCAATTGATGCAGACCTTGAGCGTGAGGTTTGCCATCATTCATTGGACTCATGAGGAGCATGTTTGTCTCAGCTTTCATAAGCAAAGCTTTTCTTGGAGTCGAATGACTGACATTCCCACCACCAATACCACTTCTCCCACTCAAACGCTCGTCGTCAAAACTGGCATAAATGCCCTTCCCCTGAATACCATGACTGTAATTCCTCACAACTTGTATTCCCGAATCGCTAACCAAGAAGCTATTATCCAAAGCACCCAAAGCCAGGCTTTGAATTGTGCACCCAGTAACTGCAGCTTCCTCAAATTCCTGAGTCAAATCCTGACCTTGAAAGGCCGCTTTAGACAACGGACTCTCTTTGGCATCTTCCCACATCGAATCATCAGCTGCTTCAGGATTAGCCCACCCGATAAAGTCCTTACCATAAACCTTCAGTCTGTTCACATCATTAGCCTCCAATCCATACGTATTCTCAAACAGACAATCCTTATAGTTCCTCAGAAAACTCTCATGCTCCTCAGTAGTGAAAAACCTTACTGCCCAAACCCCATTAGCCACAAAATCCACACGCATCTGATCCTTAAACGCCTTCAGCTGCAGATCTTCGCCAACCCTAGACCTCACCTTCGACCCAACCTTCAAAATCCACCAATCCGATTCATCCTCTTCCTCGTCCTCATCACAAGCATCGCCTTTCACAAAATCGTAAGAAATAAGCTTTTCCGCGACGACCCACTTGGATTTGACGGTTGGTCCACCAACGTAGCGGTACAGCTTGACAGCATTTCTAAAATTAGGGGTAGGGTTTTGATTGTACTTGAGTTTGAGGGCTTTGAGGCGCGACTCAACTTCTTCGAGCGACGACGGCGTTTTGGAGGCATTGTGATCGGAGATTTGAGACGATGGGGTGCCAAATGCATCTTCGTGCTCAGACTCTTCATGGGTTTTGGATTCGGACTCGGTTTCATACTCTGAATCTGATAGATCAAGGTCTTCATGACTGTGATTGGCCCCCATTTACAACAGAGAGAGAGAGAGAGAGAGAGAGAGAGAGAGAGCGGGATATTGATTGTGAAGTGGTTTTCGAATTTGATGACGATCTTCAGGACCGTTGGGGACTAAATTCGAATTTTTCGAACTTTTTGTCTCAATTTAAAAATACGTTATTTTTATGACTCCATCAAAATACAACACATTTATTTGTCATACATACATACATGTCTGTCATGTCTGTCATAAACATATCTTCTCAATGTTCATCTCTCCCAAACAGCGTAATCAATCCCAGAAGTAGCAAGCTTGAAATCCCCAGGAATCAAATCTCCAAGATCGTTCTTCGGCCCAAGCTTGACCATCACCTTCCCATCGATTCTTGCCACATAAAGATCGCCATCAGCAGCCAAAATCTCCACGCTGCTCCTGCTAGTAATCCCATTCCTCGCTCTAATCCCACTCAGCTTAGTGATCTCCTCCTTCTTTCCCCAGTCGAAGAAGTGATCGTAAAACTGCATCAGAAGAAAAGGAAGGAATGGCGAATGTATGAAAATCAAGCCAATCAGCGTCAGAGATTTCAGCTTATTTAGTAATGAAACACTTCACTAACCACAGTTGGAATCCCAGGATGTGTAAGTATGTAAGCATATCCCAGAGATACTTTATCCGAAGGAAAAGGCCAAAGATTCTGAGTGGAGCCCGTGTCATGGTTATCGATGAACGTCACGGCGTTCTCAGGCTTAATCCCGATGAGCCCCGGAGGGTTACCGTTCGAATCTCTCAATCTCCACAGCTCGCCTTGCACGGCGGCCTGTAATATACCCTTCGTGGTGAAATCAAAGGCCGTGACTGATCCACCGCTGTTCTCAGTCCACTGAGCTAGCTCCTTCCTATGACTGTCTTGATTATCGAAAGACAGAGAATTCCACAGCTCGCCGACGGCAAAGTCGGGATTCGTACTCTCCATGTAAATCTTGGTGATGGTCGGAGAGTATCCCTTCACGTAATCGAACCTCCATCCGTCGAACCCTATTTCCGACTTGAGCCAGTTCATCCAGTCGGACAGTTCTTTTTGAACTCTGGGGTTCAGGTGATCGACGTCCGGCGCACCCCTGAACGGTTCGCCGGAATCTCGGTTACCCGTCCCGGCGCAGTAGTCGTCGTCGCTGCAGATGAACGATGCGTCCCAGTCCAAACGGCCGTCGGTCGTCCCGCCTTCGAAGATGCAGTACTTTCCCGCAGAATCTTGCTTTTCGCCGGTTCGGTGGTTTATTACCACGTCGGCCACTGCTTTTATGCCCTTCTCGTGCAGAGAGCTGATTAGCGTTTTCAGCTCGCCTCCGTTTCCGTACTTGGACGCGTCGAGGTCGTATAACCTTCCCGGCAAATAACCTGAGGACAAAAAAAAACCATTTAAACACTAAGGTTTAAAAGTTCAAGTCCTAGATTAATGTCCTAAACTGACATCAGCTATAAAGTTAGCCAGTGAGGGACAAAATCTAATAAATGAATGGACATATAAATATATTTATTGCACCTTCCTGGGCAGCTGACTGTGAAGGTGGTGGCAACCAAACATGGGTTACACCAGCATTAGCTAAGTCTGGTACGAGGTTAAGGAGAGAATTGTACCATCCTCCTTTCTTGCTTGATTCCCAGTTGAATCCCTAATAATGATCAAAGAACATAGATTGAGTATAGGGTTCTCTTTGTTGTTTCATACATAAACATAACAACCCTACATTACATGGTGAAAAGAGATATGTCAGGATATCAAGCAAAGTACCTGGAAGAGTAAGGTTGCAGAAGAAAACGCAGGCAATATGAAAGCAAGAGCGATGAAGAGAAAGGAACGAGGAGCTATAGCGTTGGCCATGGCTCTTTATGACTAGAAGCAGAAGTATGCTATTACAGTGAAAGGGGGGACAATATATAGAACAAGTTTTGGTGAGGTGGGTCTTAATAAAAGACAAAACTTGGACCAAAGTATGGAGGTTTTGTGTGAAAGCAGTAGTGTGCGAACCTTAAATAGTTCGGCTAGTGAGTTCTTAACGTAAAGGACACCAATCTCATGAATGTGCTGATTATCAACCTTATCTGTTTCGCCCTGATTAGTTGATGTAATGGGAATTCAAGAATAGTCAGTGATGTGAAGTACGGTATGGCATCATCTCAAACTACAATTTTGACTATTTTTCATTACAAAGAATGGTCTTTGATTATACTAGCAAGAGATTATCAAAAGAAACAAGACACCTGTCATGGAAGGGACAAAAGCTTATTGGTTCTATCCAACATTTTCTAATGTGAAACGTTGAAATTTTGCATCTTTTCAACATAAAGACTCTTTCTTGACGTCTTTTGCAATGACTTGGACCATGTCTATATGTATGACAGAGGTTGATTGTCTGAGTTTTCACTTCACATTTTCCATTTTCAAGTTTGAATCTTCAAGCTTCCATTTTCTAGCATTCAAGCTTTTAATGCAGAGACTAAGTTCCATGGCCCTATAATGTACTACAAAACTTAGCTATGTTATTAGATGAAGTATATTTGCTAGATTGCCAACCTTTTTTTCGTTTAATGTTGTTTTATATTTGTCAACTGTCATATTCTTGTCTCTGTTAAAAGCAGATTGCTCTGTTTGTTGAACTCCTTGACGAAGTGTACTGACTGAAATTCTATTGATTCCCTCTTAAGCATCAAACTATTAACTCCCTTTTAAGTTAACATCAGTCATAGATATAACACATTTGCTGTTGGACTTCACTCACAAATTCAAGACCTAGAAACAGCTTAAGCAGCTAAGATCTTCGAAAATGTGAATGAAAAAACAGTTACTTTATTCATACTTCTTTGAAAAATCTTGCAGGGAGGCCATGCAATGGAACTGGGAATGGACTGTAATGAACTCCACTTTCAGATTCCACTAGTTCATACCTATGACAACATTTTATATCATTGTCAGCACAAAACACACACAAATACACGCACATATTATTACACGTCGACATACCTATATCGGGACGTTAAGAGATGTAGCAAAACGAGGATCTCCAGCTTGGCAAGTTCGTTGCCCGGGCAGCTGTGCGATCCACTCCCAAACGGCATGAACGTATTCGGTTTTATTACACCCTGCATTTTTTCGAATTAAAGCATCTTTAAAAAGTTAAGAAGATTAAGCCATGTAATAACAGTAATTTGCTGCTGTAAATAGAATCTATTTACCTCGAATCTCGTGGGATCGAAATCCAAAGGGTCCTTAAACAAATCTGGATTGTGATGAATACTCCTAAACAAAGGCATGACCTTCCATCCCTTTGGAATAAGGTATCCTGAAAACATATTTGTGTAATGAATGAAGATGTGCAGTGCTTCAACGATGCGTTTTCGCTTCAAGAAATTAATGATTTTATGCACCTTTGTACTCTATATCAGCTACTGCCTCTCTGAAAGTGAAAGAAATAATTGTTGCCATCCTTAAACTCTCTAACACAACCTTGTTGGTAAGAGGCATGTCCCTAGTTTGGTTCCATGTCAGATGGCTCCTTCCATTGCCATTTGAATGGTAGATTCTCTTCTGTTCGTCCTGCAGTTCATATTCAGTTCATTCAGACCATGACTAGACTGCAAGTTCGAACCATGACAACTTCGAAGCTTTTACCTTGACGGCTTCTAGAACTTTCGGGTTGTCGTGGAGATACTTTACAGTCCACGTCATGGCACTTGCGGTGGTATCTTGCGCAGCAAAGAGCACTCCAATGATGTTGTCGGCGATTTGATCGTCGCTAAGAGCTTGCCCCTTGTCGTCTTTGTGATCGAGAAAGCAGCTGATGAGATTCTTCTCCGTTAGCCTTTTTTCCCTCCTTTCTCTAGTGATGGCGTTGAGAATCTCACTCAGCCTTTTCCTGGCCTTCGTCGCATTACCGTAGCGGCTGCCGGGGAAACTCATCGGAAATGAGTTGTACCCTCTATCGACAACCATGTAGTTCTTCTTCAATTCGTCTCTATAGCGCGGCTCCAAGTGGCCGAAGATGGCTAATACACCTACTTCAAAAGACAACTGAAAGCTAGCAAACTTAGTATTATTCTGACATGCATGCTGCAATAATGTGTAATAATAAGCATATAATATACCTTTTTCATCTCGCTGTAAGTGTTGACAGCCCCTTCGTCCTCGGCCCACGACTTTAACGCAGCGAGCGTCAGCGCTTCTACGTCCGCCACGACGCTGCGAAGCGACGCCGGGTACAGCGAGCCTTGTACGAGTTTCCTGAGGCGGGCGTGATACTCCCCCTGGTGGAAGAATATGGCCCGCGGGCCGATCAAGTTCTCCTTGCTTTTGGGGTACGTCGGCTTGAACAGATGGGCCTGCTTGACCAGCACAAACCGGGCTGCGTCCGGGCCCGCGAGCATCACGCACGGACAACCTAGTATATGGCTCTTGAATATCTCTCCATACCTAAGAAAAATCACCATTTAAACCATATATAGAGCTTATTCTAAGAAACATGCACCTACGTACACATCTGATCATACTACCTACAAATTCTTCAGATCTAAACGACGAAGTTGCTGTGAACACACATTCACACACACACACACACATATATATATATACAGCGAGAGAGAGAGGTAATCAACGGACCTATTTTGTCTGGTGGAGAGAAAGATATTGGGATCTTGAGAATAGAGCTGAAGGGTTTCTCCGACGTAAGGCAAGCCCATTGAACCAGGAGGAAGCTGATGGGATTTTCCTAGGTTTTGCTTTCTTCTACGAGCGCACGTGCGTGAACTGGTGTAATAACAAATCGTCGCAAGAAAGATGACGATAAGAACATGAATATTAAAGAACATTTTTCCAAGTACATTGTCCATTTTTAATCAAGTTATGAGTTCTTCGCTTAGTGTAGAATGTATGTATGACAGCGAGAACCCTAATGAGGAGGCTGTGGAAGAGTGTGGTGTGTTTGTTTATATAGGCGAGCTTTCGTGGATAAGCCGACAAAGAAGACGCAATAAATTAGTTTTATTATTGTTTTTTTATTCTTTGCAAAATACAATAAATGGTAAACTATTTAAAGGTATACTTTATTTAAACGAGGTTTTTCTAGTATAATACGTTAGCGAGCAATCTTCATTATTACATATAGATAATGGTATGTCTATCCCAAATCTTATGAAATCTTGTAGAACTGATTTTGGTTCTTCATTAATTTATTTGTAATCCAAGTTTGACTTTTTAATTTAAGTTTTCGAAACATTAAATTTTCTAAATTTGTAAAAAAAGTCAGCTTGACTCGCCCCGTCCATATCCAATTGATATTTACATTTAATTCATATATATTTACAAGAATGCATAATTTAAATAAGGGAAATTAATAAAAGGTCAACACACGTCGGTTCGGTTGGGCCACATAAGAATATCCACATGGGCCATTTGGGCTTCGACGTGGATTGTACGGAACTATGAGACACGTGGAACTCTTCTAACGATCCATATATATATATATAATAATAATAATAATCGTTTAAATAAGAAAAGAAGGAAAAAAACAAAAACAAAAAAGGCATTATAAAGCGGCTCATAATATCAAAATTCGAGTTTACGTGTCAAATGATGGCACTGTCCGCTTCACTAAGATCTAACAAAAAGCCGCACATATACAAATATCTAAATTTATATATTCTAAAATCATATATGTCACGTCACACTTGTAAAGCTAATTTAGTTTATCGTCGCAAAAAATCGAATAATAATAAGCGTGCTGCTCGCAAGACGTGTCGTGTTTTTAAACCCTGGCCTTTCTCCCATTGGCCGACAAGTGACTGATCATATCTTCACTGCTACAAGGCAAGGCAAGGACTATACGTTTGTGATGATAGCTTATTAGTTTATTTTATTTAATAGCACTTTTTATTTAATTTATTTAATAGGAATTGTGTTCTTGAATTTCGACATCTTTGATCCATCCCATTACGTGTCCTTTGGCCGTGGTTGATTTGTCAACTGATTTATATTTATTTCGATACAAATTTTATATAAAAAAAAATCCCAATAAAGATAATATATGAGGATGCTTGAAGTATCCCAATAAAGATTTAGCCCCATATCTGAGTGACATTATTTGCTATCGTGATCTTGGTAACTCCAAAGAATACATACATATTGTCATTCAAGAATATTATTAGTGTATTGTCTATTCTATCCTTCATTCAAGAATATTCAATCACATCCAGGTGAAAGTAAAGAAAAACAGCCAAGAAATCACAATGAAGTACAAACAAAGGCCAACGTTACACAGTTCAAATTAGTCTTTTCTTTGCCAAAAAGATTTTCAGATGGTGGGCTATCAGCAAAGAGAGAAGCAATGTTGGCGTTCACTGCTCAATAAGTATTTTCAAGAACTTGTTTCCCGGGCCCGTATATCAGCCTACATCGATCGTTGAAAGAACTGACTAGGCGGGAAACAACTTCTTTGAAGAACATGTTTGCAATCTGCGATCCAAAAAGTTCCAATCGACAGCAGTTAATAGTTAAAAAAGGGTCCGAATTTGAGACTACTGCCCGAGTAATGGGATCAAAATTAGTTAAGGATCTCACCTGTCGATAAAATGGTGACTGAAATTTGAAGTCGACCAAGAAATGGAGGCTGCATGTTCCTGGAGTGGGTCCGGGATTGAATTCCCAGATATTGATCAAATGATCGAAGAGGTTACTCTGGGATGAAGTTGTCTGCCAAAAGTTAAGAAAAAAAAAAAAAGATATAAGGGATACCCAAAGGGAGATACTATCTTACGCAAAAGAGAAAATCTGGTGAACTAAAAGGAGGCAACCAATCCCGCAGGCGTAAAGTTCGATCATGATAACAAATAAATAAATAATTCTTTCGAATGTATTTAACTTGTTAGAAGTTGCAACAATTTGTGTCTGTTGGTAAAGAGTATATAATTCAACCAAGTTATGTCACCAACCATAGTTTTCAAAAGTACTGGGAATGTAGCTGGTAAAATCATGAAAGCTGAGACTCACAAATAAAGTTACCTTGATATATGTTGGTCGTTTTAACTCTACATGGGATATATAACTTTCAACAAGAAACTTAAAGCCAATTTCCAGCTCGGCATCGAAACGTCCATCAGGATAGCGACGTATTATCTCGGACCTTTGACACCAGGGGAGAAAGTCTTCGTACATGTCCACAGCAGCAACCACATCGTATAACTGTTCAGGTGAATATCTAACAGAATAACAAAAGGCTACTTATCAGATATAAGATCAGATAAAAAAAAAAAACAACTCTCGTGAATGAAGAACCATCTCACATACCCCAAAAGGCATTGAATGCTAAATTTTAACATTCAAGTCTACCATTGAACCATGCTTACATGTATAGGGATGCAAATGGGTCGTGCTCTAGCTGAATTCAGGTCATTTTTTAGGCTCAAGCTTAAACTGTCTACTTTCTAGCTCAAGCTCAAGCTCGATGATATATAATTAAGCTTGAGCTGGCTTTCGACAATGATTTTTGAGCTCGACAATCATGAGCTCGAGTCGAGCTCCAGTCCAGCCGGCTCGACTCACCTTTCACATGTTTCTACAACAAGCTTTACTAATGACCACACATAAGCACACCAGCCCAATCAACCCAAAAATACATCAACCATCAAAAAAATGAAACATCAACTATAGCTCACAGCATAAAAATAACAAAAATCCAAAGTATCTTACCCCATAACACGCCTTTCTTCGTACACCTTAGACAACACATTTCCCTCTTCGCCATCGCCGCAACCCAAAAATCCCCTCTTTTGGATAAAATCATTCGAAGGATCCGCTAACCTGGGGCTTCGATAACCTCTGGATAAATTATCAACTACAGAAAAAGCGCGAGCACCAGCAATTCTACTTGAACAACGAGTCTGATTATAACTGAAATAATTCGCCTTCTTCTTCTGGCATAGTTTTTGCCGGGCGATTAAACGCGCGAGCGACCTTGATGCGGAAAAATTAAATGGATGCATCAAGGGCGATTAGATACGAAAATTCCCCAAGAAGCAATTATAACCCCAATCAGCTTCTGGTTTGAATGAATTTAGGATCAAATCGGTTGAGCTTCCTCCTCTGGGCGGGGTTGGTGAATCTTTTTCTTTCTTTCCTTCTTTTTTCTCGAATTTTCTGTTTTTGTTTTTAAACTTTTTATCCTCTCTATTTCCCTCTTCTGTTTTCCTATCAAAATATTTGGGCCGAGCCCATTACTTATGTACTATGTATCCAAGCCCATTAAGAATCATTTCATTGTTGTCCGAATTAATTTGTGCCATAAAAAGAAATGGAAGTTAAAAACATATCATCCCATCCCATCCCATCCCAATACCATTTATTCAATTACAGAAAGTTCAACATATGTTATGTTATCTTCAGATAATCCTTCAATGAAGGAAGCCACCAGCATTATTAATACAATTAGCATAGTTTAAGGTTGCTACGAAGAAGACACGCCGGGAGACGTATTGTTCCCCGAGCAGCTAGCATCCAACTGCATTCGCGACAACGTCTCATCCCGGCAAATATCCTACACAAACATGCATAGTACCTCTCTTGTAAACCCGATTATTATCACACAAAAAGGTAAGAAGAAAAGTAGTGTGTCAAGGTCAACCTTTGCAGAGGCCAAGTGATTGAGCAATCCATAACGGTTTTCCAACATCGGCGGGACAGAGCTGGGCCCCACAGAGCCTGAATTAGCACCGTTTGGAATCTTCGAGTGAGCTAGAGTTGGCTGCGCTGAGTTGCCGGGATTGTTAGTCTCTAAACTGTTCTGTGTTATATAAACATTCTGATAATGAGGAATAATCGAGTTCTTGGCTCTGTTTCCTTCGTCCAGCTCGATCCCTTCTGAGGATGCTAGCATTGATTGAAGTGATCCCAATGAGTACCCGGGATTTACGCTTAATCCATTCCTCACAGTCAACATCTGAGGAAGATGATAATGATGTTCAAGCTTTGCTACTTCCATCGAAAAGTGTTTCAGATTAGTTGAGAAAAAGAACCTGAACTTGAAGCTGAAGCTGCTTCAGGTATTCGATGGCCTCGTCCAGCATTGAGGCCTTGTCGGTCTGAGCAAAACACAGCGTGAAAAGGAAGGATTTTGATGGAGAGAAGGCGTAATTAGGCGAAGAGATTGTTACCTTGTTAGAATTAGGAATCAAATTCTGAAGGGCTTTTAGTTTCTCATTTATTCTGCTTCTCCTCCTCTGTTTCAGATAACATCAATAAGCATATGATGAGTATTCAATGTATCAATCTTATGAGTTCAAAACTGTGAACAGAAAGGGACCTTTTCGGACATATTATGAACTTCTGCAGCTCGGCTTCTCTTCGAAGAACGTGGAGGCGGCGGGATTGCTTGAGCTTCATTGGCTTGAGACTCCTATTTTTCCATAATTTCAACAAATGCATAATAGATTAAAGGGCAGCAGATTACAAATGAAGTTCATAAGGACCTGAGAATTTAAAGAGCTAAATACTGGAGAAATAATCCCTAAAAATAATCCATTCAAGACAGCTTTCTTGGTACCTTACTAGAAGAGTTCATGCCATCAGATTCTTTAGGGAAGAAGCATGTTGGATCTGAGAAGTTGATGCTGCTCGAAGACTCTGCCACCGCAGTCGCAGTCCCAAAGCCGCCGTAGTAGACCGCGGCGGCGCTGTCAGAAGCTGCAGCTGAAGACGAGGAATTGTGGAGAAGAATTTGAAGAAAAGAAGACATGTCCTCGGATTCATTGCTTTCGTAAAGATCAGCCATCTCATTACTAATCAGACAAACTCACACAGGAAAAAGAAAAAAGATTAAAAATGCAAACTTTATGGCGTTACTTCACTTCTCTTTGATTTATTTCGAGAACCCATCTTCCATATTCAAAGAAACGATGGAAGTTTCCGATAAAAACTTGATCTTTATGGGAAATAATGATGCAAAGCTTTATTGGGCTACAATATATTCTTTCTGCTTTATCCCTGTTAAACTAACATCGCTTGCCCAGTCAAGATTATGACGAAGAAGAAGTGTTCGTGTTTGAGATGTGATGTGATGTAAGAAGGCTGTTGTCAAGATTTAGAATCTGTACAAAGGGATCGATCTTTTCTATGTTGGGAGATGAGAAGGCTTTGTATACTTTTTCCTATTTTGGCAAGTGATGGTCTGATATGAGCAACTCTAATGCAGGTTTTAATCTTCGATTAGTCATCATCATCATCATCATCCCGCCTTAACAGTGATGAAATCTTTTAATATTTACAAACAGAACCTCCAAAGTTTAACATATATCACAATGTGGAATGGAACTGTTCTTCCTTATTTTTGCTGTCAACATGAAAATATACAAAGTCAGACCAGATTCTATTCTAACATCACCCTCTGATTTCATCATCTCCTTATCCAACTGGATTCCACCTTACCCTTAAAAGCAGATGAAGATTACGAGCAACTTTCACATAAACAAATATCAAGAGCACAACTCCCAAGGTTATCTCAACAACTCAAGTGGGCATTGTATAATGTATTGTATTGTATTGTATTGTATTGTAAGGGAAATATAAATAAAAATGAACTCATCGACTTCACGCACATGATAATAAATGAGTTTTTCACAAACAAGAAAGCGTACTTCTTCTCATAATGCTCTCTCCTTTTCATTAAACAATTGATCATCTACACATACGCAGTCTACCTAGCATTGGACATGTCTATATTTTCCATTGAAACTTAAAAACCCTACATGAGGTGAGGAAGAATTAAAAGTCTAGGATTAGCTTCCTTTAACCTTTTTCCTTGTGGCCCAGAAAGTATTTATAGCCTAAAATAAGAAAGATCATATGCACATAGTCCTGGTGCTAAAAAGATGGAATTTTTTTTTCTCTTAATCTTGCTCATTGGGACTTGGGTTTTACTTGTGGATGTATACAATACAAGCCAATCTAGTGGTTAGGGCACGTACGGCTCATTCCTCTTCATGTTGTCGTCGAGCCCATTACTGTGACATCTCTTCTGGACTGAAGTTTGGTCTGAAATCGAGCCAAATAGCCGATGTTGTTCTACTAAATAGAATCTTGAGGAGACCCATGGCAGGGCCACCAAACAAAGAAAGAAAAACATACTAAGTTCAATGATTTAATGTATAACAAATGATAGATTTAGAGTTCAAAGATCTATATAGTTTGCTGATGTTTGACTTCATCAAGAAAAAGAAATTGGAGTCTCATTGGGTGAACCCTCACAGGCTCCACTCGTTGATACTGAGATGATCATATTGATAGCAGCACAACCCCATTGAGTGTTCTTTCTTTTTTTTCCTTTCTTCAGATGTTTAGTCCCGTCGTTTTACAAATGGGACAAAGGTTTTTCTGCACGAGCCACTGTTTAATGCAGTCTCTGTGGAAATCATGCCCGCATTCTAGTGTTCCGAGGTCTTCTCCTTCGTTATACTCCTCCTGCATCGAATAATAGGGAAGATTGGAACCTAATGACTATGAATGTATATTATATATAATGTTCAAGAAGATTTTGATATATACCCGACATATACTACATGGTTCTGCATCGTTCTGGCCTTGAGCTTTATCATCCATGTATTTCTGCTGCTTTATATGCTTCAATATGGCTTCTTCGCTCAATCCAGTGGAGACATTTCCGATTCGTTCCTCCAATGCCAGCAGTTCCTGGAGAAATATAAGTTAATTATATTAATTCTTAGATATGTGTCGTGGATATGATCAAATGGTACCATATTTTACCTCATAAGACATGTTGTCAATATCCATTCGCATATCTCTGTGTCTATCTTGCATGCCTGACATTGCAAGGAATGACTGCTCCAGAAACATGACGTCCTATTACGAAGAAGGTAGCAAGCAAAGCCATTTTCAGTTTACATTTATCATTGCTTTAAAAATGTCCATTTTTTTCTTCTTCTTGAGTTTCATGAAGTGAAAGAATGGGCGGGGGGAAATCTAACCTCATATCTCAGTGCTTCACCCCGTCGCATGATTTCCAGGATACGGCGAAAATGCTAATCGAAACGATACACAAAATGAAAAAAAGATAATGGTTAATTTCAGTTCACAGTATGTATACAAATGAAATTCAATGTAATAGGCATGCATTCAAAGGAAATATCTTTTCATTTCATACATGTTGAATCAACG
Organism: Lindernia subracemosa; assembly: GCA_028392965.1. Taxonomy (NCBI): domain Eukaryota; kingdom Viridiplantae; phylum Streptophyta; class Magnoliopsida; order Lamiales; family Linderniaceae; genus Vandellia; species Vandellia subracemosa. The sequence goes on along the minus strand of JAQPCC010000026.1, from coordinate 1,384,018 downwards.
GAACTATTATCCTGAATGAGGATAAAATATTTAATGCTAACCGAAGCGATACAAAAAGATAATGGTTAGTTTCAGTTCACGGTATATAAAGCATGAAATTCAATGCATAAACATGCGTTCAAAGGAAATATCTTTTCATTACATAACATGTTGAATCAACGGAAGTATCATCCTGAATGAGGATAAAATATTTAATGCTAAACGAAACGATACAAAAAAAGAAAAAGATAACGGTTAGTTTCAGTTTACGGTATATAAAGTATGAAATTCAATGCGTCGAAATGTCTTTAAAGGAAATATCTTTTCATTTCATACAACATGCTGAATCAACGGTAATATACAGATTTACCTCAGGTGTGACATTGGCAGAGCTAAGGCGTCTCGCCAACAAAGCTGACCTGGCACGATGAGCAAGATTAGAGACTTCAGAAGAGCTCGAAGGTGCAGCGCTTGTCTGGCCTTGACCACCCGATTCAATCCCAGCAGAGGGCGAGAGAGACGTTCGAACAATTTCAGACAGTCTTTGGGCATGCTGTGGATATGTGCGTTGAGGCTGATTAGTTTCAGAGGCATTCACACTTCGGATAGACCGTGCTCGAGATGATACAATGTTTCTAGCTGCTGTAGTAGCATTCCCACCCACCGAGCTCAAATTTGCTGGATTTTGATTTAAATTTTGAATCTCTGGAACATGAGCAAACATTGAATTTCTAGGGATATTTCTTGCAGCAGATTCTTCTAGCATCGCTGGATTACACTCTTCAGACATCGACGAACTGCCAAATCTTACAGTAGATGCTGAATCCCATGTAGAAGGAGAGAGATTTCTACGCACGGGAGGAGGAAATGAAAATGTTTGCCCTAGAAGGCGGAAATTTTCTATTCCGGGGGGTGGATTAAATCCAAGACCATGGTCATTACGAACCTGACCTAATGATCCAGAAGATGAAGCTTGAACATTTCCAACACTCGGGCGTGACAAATTTCCAGGCTGAAGACTTTGTTGGGGCAACCCATTAACCGATAAGTGAGGATTATTGCAAGAGCTGTTAACATTCAACGAGGCAGATAGAGGGAGAGGACTCGAAGATATATCATCCCTAATGCCAAGCCTGAGTCTTGAACTTGCCCTCTCAGACCCATTGCCAATGACAACACCATGCTGTCTAGGCAATGTGATGTTACTATGGCTCAGATCAGTATGCGAATGCCACTGACTTCTTCCACCATTCTCAAAGTGGTTAGAACTTCCTTCTCCAGAAGATTGGCCTACGCCTAGCTCAATAGCTTTTCTCTTGCGTGATGCACGAAGGCATTCCGAAGAAATCGGGCTGAGAGTATTAGACGTGCCAGTGAATAGCATCTGCTCGTTTGATGCTCCAGTATATGCCTGTCGACGATCTTGGAAATAGCCATTCTCTTCAGACCTCAAACTTGCATTAAGATCCAGAGGAAGGGTATTAGAGATAGTATCTGGCAAAATCAATCTCCTAGCCGTAGTAGTAGTTTGGTTGCTATTAGAATGCAACTCTGCAATATTACTATTATTATCCAATAGAAGAGTATTAGATGAGTTATAATGCAGCTGGTTTTCAAAGGAGAGAACTGACTGAGAGCTAAAATTCCACGAATCTGATGTTGTTCTTACACTACGATCCATTTGGTGTTGTGCAGAATTGGAACTAGATTCACTTAAACTAAAACCGAGGTTTTGCTCCCCGTGTCTTGATTGTTGCACATATTGGAAGTTGTTCGGGTTGAAGGGCAATGTATTCCCTATCCAACTTTGCTCAGACGTCCCAGAGCTGTTCCATGGCATCTGTGTAGTTATGATAGGCTCAACAGATATAGAGCCATTATCGAAGAATACATCTTCAGGCAAGGGACCGATAGAACTCCTTTGCCCTTGCATTGGGCATTTTTCGTCCATTACACAGCTGTGTAAGAATATGCTGTGGTCTTAGCAAATCTGCAAGGATATAACTTCAAAGTCAATGGCACGTTGGCTTTTTATATGTCTGCTGAAGAAACACAGCCCAAGGCAATTGCAAAACACACCTAATAAGCTTTCATACCACGGTCAAGTATGCAAAAAGAACGGACCAAAGTGCAGCATTGTACACATAATACAAGAAGATAATCAAAGCACAGAAGCAAAGGCGGGATCTTTATTAAGGAACCACTCAGAAAATCACTAAACAGTTATGTACAGATGAAAAGAACTCCACAATTTTGTTAACCCAAATCAAGAACAGTATGATGGTTGGATCATTCACTCAAATGACAGGAAAAATTAAAGATGAAGACTGAGGAACAAAGCATATCAATAAACCCACAGTCAAGGTTTGGACTGAGATTTCATAAGCATATTCATGATGAATTATCAGAAAACATCAATAGGGAATATTAACAGGAGATTAACCATGTTTCAAGGGAATAAACACAAACTGAAAGCTCAAAGATATTGCAACAACCGAGTAATCTAAGGACCAAAACAAAACAGCTACCATGATACTCTTCGTCCACCATCTATAATAAAAAGAATAGAAGCTTACCAGCAAACGAGCTGAAGATACAATAATAGATCTATGGCGGAGACCTGAAAATAGCCAAAAGACAAAAGGAACGAGCTTTTGTAAGAATTAAAAAACCCTCTTGTTCAAGGTTATAAATAAAAATCAAACCTTTGAAACAGAGATAAAAAAAACACCACAGTCCCACCTCTCTTTCTCCTCCTCGGCTCAACGAAAATCAGAAGATTGAATCGAAAGAAACGGAGATTTGAACAACGACATCTGAGACAACAAATGAAGAGATAAAATGAATAACTTGGAAGATGATATGAGCTGGGAAAAGAATGAAAGACAAAGGGAGCAAATTGCTGGGGTGGGTGAAATTGAAAGATGGTTGTGGGGATTAATGACACTGATCTTTAATTTACAACAAAGAACACACCACAACAAATAGGCCACAAAGGGCCACCTTCTCACCGCCCCCTACGCAATACGTACGACAAAGCAAAGAAGAGTCACAAATCTTCCGTCAAAGTTAACATCTTATTACACAAAAAAAAAATATGGATGAAAATTATTTAATTATTAGTTCCAAACCTTATAAAGTAATGTTTTTAATAATAATAAAGGTCCAATTAATGACTAAATAAACATTTTTTTAAGATGGAAATCCTTGAAAATTATTGAATTATGGCATGAAAATTAAATTATTACTACTATAGTTATTATTTTGGGGTGCCATAGAAAGTGGATTGAAACATAATAACTTTTTCATTATTGTCGTGTCGATCTTGAAAATGGACAGTGGAATGAAAATTAATAGATTAATTAATATTGGAAATATCATGGAAATTGAGGGTATACCGTATACATTACAATTTACATGCTTTTCAACCCAAAGGCCACACCGAATGGAGAATAATAAATAAAATAGAGGAACATAAAATTTTATATTTGTTATAAAAATATTAATTGTGATTAATATTATATTAAGATTATTTTATTATAATTATACTTATATTAAGATTATAATGATAATATAGCTTATAATAATAAAGAGAGAGAGATTAGAGAGAGATTAAGTATTTCAATACTTGGTGTGATTTACAATGAACTCTAATCACCTATTTATAATACTAATAATTTACTATTACAACTAATCCCATTAATTACAATTATACACCTCAAACTAAAATACAAACTTTTCAATTAAACACCTCATCTTATCATCTTATCATCTCATCAACATTTAATACAATACTTCCAAATCATCAATCATTTAACTAATATTATTATTTAAAACATCCACATTATTTAATTATTTCATAATACTCCCCCTTGGATGTTTTCAAAGAATATGTCTCGTTAAAACCTTATTAGGAAAAACCCAATGGGATAAAAACCTAATGAAGGAAAAAGATTACATGATTCTTTTATATACGCTTTCGATTGTTGCCTCATTAAAAACCTTACTGGGAAAACCACATGGGAAAAACCTCAGTGAAGGGAAAAAGAGTGCAACGCGTATTTACTCCCCCTGATAATAACATCATTCCAAATCTCGAAGTCTTCGAACTCCAATTGAATATACCAATCTTTTGAAAATCATTGGAGGAAGTGCTTTCGTGAATAAATCTGCAAGACTTTCACTTGATCGCACTTGTTGTACATCAATATCACCATCTTTCTCTAAATCATGTGTAAAGAAAATTTTTGGTGAAATATGCTTTGTTCTATCTCCCTTAATATATTCTTCCTTTAATTGTGCAATACATGCAGCATTATCTTCATATAAAATCGTAGGAAGTAACTTTTTCGATAATAGCCCACTAGTTTGTTGTATATGCTCAATTATCGATCGCAACCAAACACATTCCCGGCTAGCTTCATGAATAGCTAGAATTTCCGCATGATTAGATGAAGTAGCCGTTAAACTTTGTTTAACTGACCGCCATGAAATAGCGGTTCCACCATGCGTAAATAAATAGCCCATTTGCGATCGAGCATTATGTGGGTCAGATAGAAAACCAGCATCTGCATACCCAATCAAATCTGCTTTTGATTCATTTGGATAGAACAATCCCATATCAGTTGTTCCTTGAAGGTATCGAAATATCCGTTTAACTCCATTCCAATGTCTACGAGTTGGTGATGAACTATATCTTGCCAATAGATTCACAGCGAACGCTATATCAGGTCGCGTATGACTCGTTAAATACATTAGGGCTCCAATAGCACTGAGATATGGTACTTCAGGACCAAGTAGTTCTTCATTATTATCGCAAGGTCTAAACGGATCTTTATTCACATCTAAAGATCGAACAATCATTGGAGTATCCAATGGATGAGCTTTATCCATATAAAATCTTTTCAATACATTTTTCGTATAAGTCTCTTGAGTACGAATATTCCATTCTTTAAATATTCGATTTGCAGTCCAAGACAAAATTTCATTTTACCGAGATCTTTCATTTCAAACTCCTTTTTCAAATAATTAACAGCTTTTGATAACTCTTCAGGAGTTCCAATTATGTTGATATCATCAACATAAACTGCAATGATGACAAATTCACTTCTAGATCTTTTACTAAATATGCACGGGCAAGTTTGATCATTTTTTTACCCCTCTTTCGATAAATATTCACTTAGGCGATTATACCACATACGCCCAGATTGCTTTAATCCATAAAGCGATTTATTTAGCTTGATTGAGTGCTCATTTCGGGGCCCTGAATTTTCAGGCAACTGAAATCCCTCGGGAAGTTTCATATATATATATATATATCACTATCAAGTGATCCATATAAATAAGCGGTGACAACATCCATTAGACGCATATCGAGTCATTCACGTACTGCCAGACTAATTAAATAACGAAAAGTAGTTGCATCCACCACATGAGAATATGTCTCCTCATAATCAATATCAGGTCGTTGTGAAAGCCTTGTGCAACAAGCCGTGCTTTGTATCTCACAATTTCACCGTTTTCATTTCTCTTTCTGATGAAAACCCATTTATATCCAACCGGCTTTACATTTTCTGGTATGCGGACTACAGGTCCGAAAACTTTTCGTTTCTCAAGTGATTTTAATTCTGCCTCGATTGCATCTTTCCATTTTGGCCAATCATTTCTTTGTCTGCATTCTTTAACAGACCTTGGTTCATGATCCTCATTCTCATTTATCTCATTCATTTCATGTAGCGCTACGTTAAATGAGAATTTATCGTCAACGTTGACTTTTTCTCGGTTCCATCTAATTCCATTTTGGGCATAGTTTATCGAGATCTCTTCATTATCATTATTCTCAAAATTTCAGGTACCTGATTTTCATTATCATAATCATTAATGCCCATTGACTCTTCTAGAGTCGATAAATCCTCGACTGGACCATTCTTATTATTGCTCCTTTTCTTTTTCGAGGATTTTTATCTTTGGAACCCGAGGGCCTACCACGTTTTAGTTGTGGCTTAGGCTCGATCATTATATGTTCTCCAGGACCATCAACTTTTGCAGGAGCATTAACAGCTGGTATATGTGACTTAGTCACTCTGTTAAGGTCAGTAAAACTATCTGGCAGTTGATTAGCTAATCCTTGTAAATGAATTATCTTTTGAACTTCTAGTTCACATTCTTTCGTTCGAGGATCATAATGATTTAGCGATAATTCATTCCAAATAATACTCATTTCCAGCTGTTTCTTTTCTCCCCCTAATGTCGGAAAATTCGATTCATCGAAATGACAATCGGCAAATCTAGCCGTAAATAAATCTCCAGTTAGAGGTTCTAAATATTTTATTATCGATGGAGATTCAAATCCGACATATATTCCCAACCTCCTTTGAGGTCACATCTTAGTGCGTTGTGGTGGAGCAATTGGAACATATACCGCACATCCAAAAATTATCAGATGGGAAATATTTGGTTCCTGACCATAAACCATTTGTATCAGGGAGATATCGTTATAACTTGTTGGCCTGATCCGGATTAGTGCCGCTGCATGTAATATAGCATGTCCCCAACAAGATGAAGGAAGTTTCGACTTCATTAATAATGGTCTAGCAATTAATTGCAGCCTTTTAATCAACGATTCTGCAAGACCGTTTTGCGTATGTACATGTGGCACATGATGCTCAACATTAATTCCAATAGACATGCAATATTCATTAAATGCCTTGAAAGTAAATTCACCAGCATTATCAAGGCGTATTTTCTTTATTGGATAATCCGAAAAATGTGCTCTTAATCGAATCAACTGAGCAAGCAATCTCGCAAAAGCTACATTCCGTGTTGATAACAAACACACATGAGACCATCTAGTTGATGCATCAATCAATACCATGAAATATCTAAATGGTCCGCACGATGGATGTATCGGTCCACAAATATCACCTTGTATACGCTCCAAAAACCTTATGGATTCATTCTTTATTTTTACTGGTGATGGACGAATAATCAACTTCCCTTTAGAGCAAGCAGCACATAATAATTCATTAGATTGAAGAATCTTATGGTTCTTCATAAAATGTCCACGTGAATTTTGAATTATTCTTCGCATCATAATTGAACCGGGATGGCCCAACCGGTCATGCCAAACAACAAATGTATTTTCATCAGTAAACTTCTGGTTTACGATAGCATGTGATTCAATTGTTTTAACATACGTGTAATACAATCCAGAGTCAAACGAATGTAATATTTCAACAACTCTTTTATCATTCGAAACCACTTTTGTAATGTGCAAATATTCAATATTTCTCTTTTCTACAGTCTCAATGTGATATCCATTATGTCGAATAGCTTTAAAGCTCAATAAAATTCTTTGAGACTTAGGAGAATATAAGGCATTTTTAATTATCAGCCTTGTCCCTCTGGGCAGTATAACATTAGCTCTTCCGGAGCACTCAATTATATTTGTGCTACCCGATATAGTGATAACACTTGTTTCTTTCATTTCAAGATGGGAGAAATATTTCTTATTTCTTAGAATCGTATTAGTCATTGCACAATCTGCAAGACATAACTCCTCATTGCACATGCTTGTATCCATTGTATTGATAAATATATAATAACTAGTATTATTAAATAAATAAGCGTCAAAATAAAATTATATATATAAAGATAAAATAATAAATAAATAATGCTTAAATAAAATTTATAACGATGTATCAGTTTTCTTAATCTGGATCTTTAATAAAAACCACAATATTCAAATGAGCATAGGATCTAGCACCAATTTTCTGAAGTATCGTAATCTTGAGCAAAGTTTAATTTCATCGACACTTCACTTTTAATTGCTCTTTATAAAGATCAACGAGATCATTGGGTGCGAATAATAACCTTTATATTGCTCAATACATCTTTCTCAATCATTTACTAGTTTTCCACTTCAGGGGAAATATTAATAATACACACGGTAAATATAATGTTCACGACCACTTTATTATTTGCGAATACATTCGCTTCAGGGAATGCAACATAGTCGGACTTATGCTTTTCATTCATCCATCATAATATTTTCTGATCATTTTCTCACGATATTTATTCGTATTATATCCAATGGATTGAACGTGGTGAATGCTTTATAATATACCGAAGTAATTGTGTAAATCACTAGCAAGTATAAAATCGAGAGTGATATATCAAAATTTGCCAAATTCAATATATTGATATCATAAAAATAAACTCATCATTTAAACATTAAAAGAAAAATTATAATTAATCTTCTTTTATATTTTCTTTTGTAAAAGTTCTTATGAAAAACGATATCCACATCCAAATAACTGTCGCCGTAATAATAATCATAAGTAATAGATCAAACATCGGACAAAGCGTCATCCTTCAAAATAAAATATATTTCACTAATTATAATAATAAAGAAAAATTATAATTAATAATTATATTTTAAAAACATTGGTAAAAACAATATCCACATAGCCGTAAGGATCACCGTAAATAAAGTAAGCAACATAAGATCCATCTTTGTATAAAACGACATGATTCTATAACATGAAAAATAACATAATAATCAGATAACATATAAATCAATGATAAAATATATGAACTGTTTCATAAAACTCGTTCTTTATTATTTCATAATTATTGTCCAAGTTCCGAGCGGTAACAAAAATTGTCCATCGTGCAAAACTATTCGGTCCAATAATTACTTCAAGATTGTTCAACTAAAAAATAAATAATATGCCGCTACTGAGGTGGGGATAACCGCAAGACCTCGTGGGCTTTTGGTGTTGTGTACGTGTATAAAAATAAATAAATCGCAAATAAAAATTCCACACACCACCACGGGGTATCGAAATCTGGACCTCTCGTCACTTATAGTGAACGATATTCCGCGAAACCACTCGGATATTGTCGTTTAGTTATAAAACTTTTAAAATATACTTTTATAATATATATTTTTAAATTAATCACAATTAATATATGATTAATATAAATTAAATATTAAATTACCGTACCTCGACTAAACTCGTACGAGATCTTCGACGGAGGTTGATCTTGACGACGGAGAGCGGTCGTGCTGATAACGTGTTATAAAAATATTAATTGTGATTAATATTATATTAAGATTATTTTATTATAATTATACTTATATTAAGATTATAATGATAATATAGCTTATAATAATAAAGAGAGAGAGATTAGAGAGAGAATAAGTATTTCAATATTTGGTGTGATTTACAATGAACTCTAATCACCTATTTATACTACTAATAATTTACTATTACAACTAATCACATTAATTACAATTATACACCTCACACTAAAATACAAACTTTTCAATTAAACACCTCATCTTATCATCTTATCATCTCATCAATATTTAATACAATACTTCCAAATCATCAATCATTTAACTAATATTATTATTTAAAACATCCACATTATTTAATTATTTCATAATAATATTGGGATTGTTCCTAAGTCTTTGAAATGTCACGCCAAGCATCTGTCGCTTGTCTTTGCGGTGGGGTTATGATGATAAGATTTGCATTGTGTTGCTTTGAATGAGTTGTTTGTGTTTGGGATATATACATATATATATTATATCTTATATATGGGTATGAGCTTATGAATAGTATCGTCGTAATCTACATGCAGGATAATGATTGCCTACTACTCTAATATGCCCAAAACGACGTCGCTTTGTCCATCAATTATTTTTATAAATAAAAAGCTGAGGAAAGTAGGATTTGGATCGAACAGCTTGCTGAGAAACAAAAATGTATACAAGATTAAAAACTGTCTTCCTTAATTTTTTAATATATTTATATTATATATAATATAATTTATATTGGGTATGAATGCCACATTCCTTGTCCACTCACCTTAAAAAAAATTGTATGTATATATGTATGTATGTTTATATGTGTATATAATATGTATATATACACATATTGTGTGTTATGTGCGTTGTCCACCCTTCAAAAAAAATTGTATGTATAATATATATTATGTATATACATATATAAGATATATAATATATATACAGAGATACCTTAACAAAATCTTTTAATATATTATATTAATATTAGGGTAAGATATTTATTTCTTTTTAAGTGAACCACATCTAAGTAATATATTAATCAAATAAATTATTTAGGATTAACGCTGATAATTAAGGAAATTTAAATTGGATATGCGATTTTCTTATGTATTTATAAATCGTAATCATGTCTCTTGATGGAAGAGATTGTTTGACATTCCATATTTCGAGAATGAAAATGGTCCTAACTTAACCTATAAATATGTCTATAATCCATAATCATTAGACATCAGAAAAAATATTAGCAACGCAATCCCAAAAAATAATTATAGTACTTTATCTACAATGCAAAGATATTTTAAAAGAAAAGCTACGTAACCAGAGGGAGTACTATTTTAATAGTTTTTTTTTAATTATAAAACTAGGTTTATTAGTTTTTTAAATAACAAAATGAGACGTTTGTGGTTATTAAACACGACGTCGTGTCCATTAGACACGATGAGTTTTCAATATGTTGTCAGCCCATAAAATTGTAATATGTATGAAAATTCGGAGTATAAAACCTGTAGATGTGCTTGAAGCTGCCGGGTAACAAAGAAGCACAAAATAACATCCAACTGAAAATTGTCGAAACATAATATTGAAAATTGAACCTATGAAAACCGTCGGATATCGTACCGATAGAGATCAACATTTTGGTTATGCAAGGGCCTGCAAGACAGACTGAACCATGGAAACCTGTCGGAGCACGCAATCAGGGTAGTGTCATTCAATGATGGTATAACATATGAGAGGTTATGGTAGAACGACTCTTTGAAAATCTTTTTGTCTTTTGAATTTACTTTCTGTCTCGTATGCAAATTTAATTTTCTAATTATCTTCATTAATGACTATTTTGTTGAAATCTAAAATATGCGATTAGATTATTAAATAATTAAAATAATATGTTAATATATACATATATATATATACTAGAAATTGATAGTCGCGCACAAGGCGCGACGATAAATGCCCGTATTTTTTTATATTAACATATTATTTTAATTATTTAATAATCTAATCGCATATTTTAGATTTCAACAAAATAGTCATTAATGAAGATAATTAGAAAATTAAATTTGCATACGAGACAGAAAGTAAATTCAAAAGACAAAAAGATTTTCAAAGAGTCGTTCTACCATGACCTCTCATATGTTATACCATCATTGAATGACACTACCCTGATTGCGTGCTCCGACAGGTTTCCATGGTTCAGTCTGTCTTGCAGGCCCTTGCATAACCAAAATGTTGATCTCTATCGGTACGATATCCGACGGTTTTCATAGGTTCAATTTTCAATATTATGTTTCGACAATTTTCAGTTGGATATTATTTTGTGCTTCTTTGTTACCCGGCAGCTTCAAGCATATCTACAGGTTTTATACTCCGAATTTTCATACATATTACAATTTTATGGGCTGACAACATATTGAAAACTCATCGTGTCTAATGGACACGACGTCGTGTTTAATAACCACAAACGTCTCATTTTGTTATTTAAAAAACTAATAAACCTAGTTTTATAATTGAAAAAAAAACTATTAAAATAGTACTCCATCTGGTTACGTAGCTTTTCTTTTAAAATATCTTTGCATTGTAGATAAAGTACTATAATTATTTTTTGGGATTGCGTTGCTAATATTTTTTCTGATGTCTAATGATTATGGATTATAGACATATTTATAGGTTAAGTTAGGATCATTTTCATTCTCGAAATATGGAATGTCAAACAATCTCTTCCATCAAGAGACATGAATACGATTTATAAATACATAAGAAAATCGCATATCCAATTTAAATTTCCTTATCAGCGTTAATCCTAAATAATTTATTTGATTAATATATTACTTAGATGTGGTTCACTTAAAAAGAAATAAATATCTTACCCTAATATTAATATAATATATATTAAAAGATATCTATGTATTTTGTTAAGGTATCAGGCGAAATATATTATATCTTATATATGTATATACATAATATATATTATACATACAATTTTTTTTAAGGGTGGACAACGCACATAACACACAATATGTATGTATATATACATATTATATACACATATAAACATACATACATATGTACATACAATTTTCAAGGTGAGTGGACAAGGAATGTGGCATTCATACCCAATATAAATTATATTATATATAATATAAATATATTAAAAAATTAAGGAAGACAGTTTTTAATCTTCTATACATTTTTGTTTCTCAGCAAGCTGTTCGATCCAGGTCCTACTTTCCTCAGCTTTTTATTTATAAAAATAATTGATGGACAAAGCGACGTCGTTTTGGGCATATTATAGTAGTAGGCAATCATTATCCTACATGTAGATTACGACGATACTATTCATAAGCTCATACGCATATATAAGATATAATATATTGTTTTCTCCACCTATTGGAGATTGCTACAAGTTGAAATGTCATGTTGCATTCTTATAGATTATTAATCATTATTCGGCATAGGCAATACCTTGTTCGCAAGCAAGTATCGGTAATAATTTTCACATTTTCTTGATTTGGTCGAGTCCACTAATCGGATAATTAGTTTTTTTTAAAAATAACGTAAAAATAAAATATATAAAATTAAAATATATTACAATCCCTTTAATTTAAATTTTTAGATGAAATAATTATTTAACATGAAATCATTAAACATTATATCAGAGTTAAGATTAAGAGGCCATAAATACTAATATTAGCGTACAAAGAAAAATTAACGTTTATGCTATAGCTTAGATAAGAAAGAAATGAGTATAGAGGGGCATTTCTTATTGAATTATGATATTAATTTTTTTTTTCTTCTTGTAAGCTTTGTCCATTGGTCTTCTAACTATGCATCAATCATCATCCATACAAAATTACCATAATTGCCTGTCCCTCTACGGATTAATAATGAATGTTTTTCCATTGATGTTTGGTAGGTAAGGTAAGTTTGAAATTTGAAACCCTTGAAAAAATAAATTTCCATTAAATTTAATAATACTGTAGTGAAAGAGTTCTGATATAAAAATGTTACAATATAATATTTTATCCTAAAAACTACTTGTCAAGGATTATATATCAAAGGTTGCCTCATAAAATTTTCTTTAGTCCTCCATTTCCGTATTGAAAGGTTTTCTTGCATTGGCTTGTCCTGAAAATAATAATAATAATGATAAAAAAAGAATCGTTTTATTACGAACTTTTCTTTCAAAAGGGCGAAAGCTGGGGGTGGAAACAAAAGCACTAATTAATTAAAAGTTATCGATTATTAATATTATTATATAATATTGATAGAAATCAATATAGTGTAATGGCTTTGGAAACTTGTTAATTAATGGGCCAACACCTTCCTTTAATTGATAGCCATCCTTACCGTACCACCACCACCATTCACGTTCTCATATGTGGAAGGCATATTTTGCAATTTGTCACTATATATATATATACAAACGATGTCTATATGTTTTTTTTTTTGTTTTTTTTCATTTAGAGATGGTTTATGATAATAAAATATAAAAATATATGTATATATAGCCACCGCCCATAACAGATAAAACCATCAAATTGTGCGAATCGCCCTGAGGACCACCAATCTTGCAATTGTTCTTCTGTGTGATTTCTTTGTTAATTTATTTGTTCCTTAGTGTCATGTATTTATTATATATATATATATAATCTGCTGCCATGAGACACAAGTGCCCTTCTTAGGCAAAAAAGGCTTTCCACCTTATCTTCTTATCATCATCATCGTCATCTCTCTCTCTCTCTCTCTCTCTCTCTTGAGTGACATGAGAAATTCAGGCAAGGTAGGCCACACTTCTGTCTCTTTACATCATCATACAATTTGCAACTTGACCAACATGGAAACTATGATATTCATTTCGATGTAACAATACAATGACATTTAATAAATAAGAATGACACAATTAGTTAATAGATTAAACACAAATTGTAAGGACTGAAAACGTATCGGACAAAGGAGAGATTATATTTATACAATCACCACTTAACCATGATGTAAGAACACATAAATAATCCCTTCGGATTGATTACTCATAGTTTTCCTAAACATGTTATATGTAATAATAGAAAACAAACAAAAAAAAATACAATTTTTACCAAACCCCATATCCTAATTCAGATGTACATCTTTATACATCTTATAGTAGTGCACACCCAAAAATAAGTTTCAAAAAAAAAAAAAAAAAAGAGAGAGAAAAGCATTAAACGCTCTCAAGAAATTAAAGAAGGCCATAGATAAAAGGTAAGAAGCGCATGCATGATTTTTGCTTAATTCTCCTCGGAAGAATCTGAACTGGGTGGGTACTCATTCAAGTCGGGTTTCTCCAAACCCCGACCCGCCATACCACCGCCCTCCGACCCGGCGCGTGCAGAACCCTCTCTCTGCAGCGCGTCGACCCTCGCACCGACCTCCGCGGCCTTCTTTCTAATCGCCGCCGAGGACAACTCGCCGTCACCTGCACCCACGTCCTCGAATACGGAGTCTGGAAAGTTAAGCCTCGCCGTCGGGCCGCGGAGGTAGAACATGGCGGTGTCGTAAGCACGCGCCGCCGCAACGGGCGAGGAGTACGAGCCAAGCCATATCCTCGACCTCTTGTTGGGCTCTCTGACCTCCGCGACCCACTTACCCCACTTCCTCATCCTTATCCCTCTATAGGGTTTGTCGTGGCTGAGCTGCCTCGGCCGACGGTGTTTAGGGTTTTCGTTGCTTGATGAAGAAGTCGTTGTTGTCGTGCAACAAGCACCTTCCATGCTGCCAAGAAACTAATAGAATATCCGTTTGCTGTAATATAAATCGGTTTTTGAATTAGATTAAGGTTGTAATTTGGACATTGGATAATAAAATAGCTTTCGTATCTTATTTATAATGTTTCAAAGATAGCATGGAGTGTACGGTAATGAGATTTTGCAAGTGGTGCTGAGATACAGATGTATCAGATAATATATATATATATATATATGGAGGTAGCAGCCTACTTGATAGGATATCTAAGATGTTATAATAATAATAATAATAATAATAATAATAATAATATATGTCGTGCATGCCCACCCGAAATATATAGAGAGAGGTGTACCATGTGCGTTACTTAATGGGAGAAATAATTAATGTTTGGAAAAGTATATTAAAGTTAAATCGTTTCGACTAATCTAAAGCAAACGATAATTAATATTTTGGTGGATGCAAGCCAAGCATATATGCATTCATTGTGGAAGTACTACGTATTTAATTTAATTTTTAAAATTCTTGTAACGTAATTTAATTTGTAATGTGAGCCGTAATTAATAAAGGGTCCTACTATTCACACCCCACACCTCCCTTTACACCCCCAAAACACATGAAATTTGTAAAAAAATATTTACATAACTACATGAATTCAACAATAGTTATTTTATTATTTATTTTTAACAATGTTAATTGCATGAGTTATTCAACAATATTAATTAAGTTATTTTATCAAGGTACATCGATAGAATATTTAATTTATTTTTTTATTATATTTAGAGATGTTATACGGCTTGAAAAATCGGAACGAAACGGCGGTCAACGGTTCAATTAACCGGGGTCAATGGTTTCGATTATAACCGAAGGGGTTCGATTCCGATTTTTATATTTTCAAAATCGAAAACTCGCGGTTAACCGCCAGTTTTTTTCTAAAATAAAAAATAAAAAAAAAAATTAACGATTCAGGTCTCGTGGCCATTGGAGATCAACGACCATAATTTACTGACCGTTGGATAATCGGCGATTAACCAAAACCGGCGATTTTGAACGAAAAAAATAAAAATAAATAAAAAAAATTAATAAAAAACCAATGAACCGGTTTGGAAACGGAACCAACGGTTCTAAATCGTGGTTAACCGCAGTTCGGTTACGGTTTAAGATTTTGGTGCAATCGGAACCGGCGATACCAAATCGGGAACCGAAATCGAAACTGATTGAACACCACTAATTATATTACTCCTTATATTAATCGTTGCAGTTTTATATTAACTTTAAAAAAAGTTAAAGCTTAATATTTAATATTAATATAAAATAAACACAGATATAGTTGTTTGAAATTGCTTTGCTGAAGTGGTTTGAATTAGTGAAATGGATGCAATTTGAATTGTTGAATAATTACGTATTTTAATTGATGCAGTTTGAAATTAAAATTGGTTTAGTTTAATGGTAAATATTTAATGATTTCAAATTTGTAAGTATTTAACTATTTAATTACCTTAAAAATTGATAAATATTTAATAGTTTACTTTATTTATTAATTAGGGAGTGCAAATAGAATAAAGGAGGATGCCAATAGAATTACCTATTAATAAATCACTTCGCCGACATTTTGCGTCGCCACACTAACTCACTCCCTCCCTCGGTCACGCATCTTTGATTCCTTTAATAATAACTTTCCTTTTTGTAATACATTTCCTTCCCTTGATTGCAAGTCAATTAATTTGATATAAGTTTTCCAGCCGACATGTAACATGTAACTCCCATTATTTAATTAATCAATAAAAAAAATATAAACATTAAGCACGCGTGACATCATTTGTCCGCTCGAAAAATATAGTAATTAATTATTAGGTACAATTAATATAATTTACGTATATATCTATAGAGTTACATTTTTTTTTCCTTCCATGGATACGTATGTGATGGTATGGTTAGGGGTGGCAAAATCCCCGAGGTGAACCATCCCCGTTGGGACCCGAAATTATTGGGACGGGGAATCCCCAGTCAAAACGGGGATGGGGAGTTGACGGTGATTCCCCGTCGGTGAAAATGCGGGGATGGGGCGGGGATGGTATTGATGCTCCCCACCCATCCCCGATCCCGAACCCGACCCCGTTTGAGTCAAACGGTGATTCTCCGTTCCCCGATTATATTTATTAATAAATAATATAAAATAATACATTTGAATAAAAGATTTTTAATGATTAGTATTTTTTTTAAAATTTTCATATCGTTTTTTTTAAAAAATAAAACTAAAACCAAAAATAACTCTAAATTACATAACAAATACACAATCATTTACTGTAATGATCGATTATTATAATTAATTTTTTATATTTTCATTTAAAAAATAAAATTAAAACAAAAATCAACCCTAAAAAAAATATATGTAGTCGTAGTTTATCGCAATTTCTTTTATCGTGAATGTTTCATTATTTTTATATTATGTTTTGTCGATGTTACTTAATTTATTTATTTGTTGCAAAAAAAATTATTGGATATATATGAAAATGGGGAACCCGAATCCCCCGCGGGGAACCCGATCCCCGAACGGTGATTCCCCGTCCCCGAACCAATTCTTCATAAGTGGTGAATTAGCGGGGACGGTATTTGAAATGAAGATTTGGTACGGGAATGGTATGTCCAATAACAGCCCCGAACTCGCCCATTGCCACCCCTAGGTATGGTCCACATAGTTAAGATGGGAAATTGAGAAAGACTATTATTATTATTGGAATTTACTTTGTAAGTATTTATGCATGCATATAATATTATATATGTCCTTACTTTAATGTTTAAACTATATATTTGATTAAGCATTCCACTTCGATATACCAATCCTGCGTTGTCACGACGCACCAAGTTCTTACATTGCCGACTACGGCGCGTGGCGATACGATGGGTCGTCAATGATGGATTGCCAAGTGTATTCAGTCTAATACGCAATTGCTTTTATAATTTAAATTAAATAAATTATTTTACCATGCACAATTATATATTATATATTGTATATTAATTAAGCGTGACGATGACCAGTAACTGAATTCCTTGATCTTATTTCAAGAAGTGATTGATGATATATAATAATAATAATAATAATAATAATAATAATAATAATAATAACAATAATAATAATAATAATAATAATAATATTAAGAAAACAAATATGATATGGTCACCATGGAAACTCGCATCAACGTCCAAAGTGCGGCCAATTTGCTCGCTCCTCAAGTGGTTGAAAACATAGTTAATGTATTATTTCACATAAAATTAAAGGTGGCCAATCCTTGCCTTTAAGCCAATTGGATAGTGACAATTGTTGTCGAGGGCTTCCTCTGTAATATGTAAAACGTCGTTGTTTTTTGTGCTTAATTTGAGCCGCCATTAATCGTATAGTTTCTTCTATTTCAAGTCTAAAGGTGTCGGCACATCCCTTTTTTTTTTTTTTTGTCGTTTGCAAATAAAGAAAAACTATATTTTAATTGTTGAAATTATTACTAATAAGTAATACTCTTCATAAATGGAATAAGTCCATGGCCGAAAATAACCCGAACTACTCGCATGGCAGCACTTGACTGATAACAGCGCCGCAACCCACGCAGCATACAAACCGGCCTTTTTGCTGACTGACAACTGAGCGGCAGCAGTGATTGCAACGAAAGCTATTAAGTCCATCCATGGCGAAACGTCTTCTTCCGTCATCGGCTGCTGCACAGTCTGCAAATAGGGCGGCCAGTTGATCCTTCCATGGTTCTCCACTGCGGACCATTAATTGAAACACGGCTTCCTTTCCTCGTAGCTGCACAGCCTCAGTCATCTTCGAAGAAAAAACACGACAAAGATAATAAAATAAGATTTTATTGTAAGGGATATTAATGCTAAATCTTTGGCTGCATGTGTACGTTAATACACTTATTTCCCATGTCACGAATAGACGACAATATTGAAGCAGCCACGATGAACAGATTTGCTACAACGGTCGTCGAAGAAGAGAAAAGGAATAGAATCGAATATTATTACAGCCTGACGAGCCTCGCATTGTTTCCCTTCATTAAGGAAATAACGAGCACGAGCCACCAAGCTCCTGACGACGCCGTTTGGTGCGGAGTTATTTCCTTTCATGGCTGAGGTTTCCGCAGGAGACTCGAACTCGTCTGTTCATGTCGGCGTTGATAGGAAGATGGTATTTGTAGTAGTAGTAGTAGTAAGCTTTGGACATCATGGAACGAATGGATTATTAGGGTTTGGGCTAAAAAATACCACTGGGCTTATCATTATATTAATTACTCTTTAACTAATAATCGACTCATAAGATTATAAATAATATATATTATATATATATATATATATATATATATATATTTAATTTCTGCCCTATATACCCTTTTCATTACAAAATTTAGGAAGACCAATTCCAAGCTCATCTTATTAGGAGGTTATGTGTCGCTTAGTCATCGGATCAAACTATAAGCGACCAATCATCATCCTTATCGCGTCGGTCAAAATACCATATTAAGGAATAGTTAAAATAACATGGACAATTGAATAAATAAATAAATAAATAATATCCAAATGACATATTAAACACACGTATTTCAAAGATATATACATAAGCGAAACATTTAGCTAGATTATTAAGACTGAAGATTATTATGATCCCCATCCATATATAGTATATTAGCCTCCACCAGTTAGAAAAAAAGAATTAAAAGATTTCCTTCCAAGTTTGACTTTTACTCTCATCTGTCTTACCCAATTCCCATCATAGATAATCATGAGCTAGCGCCTATATATGTCTGCCTTACCCGCTATATTCTCATACAATCACGTAAAAAGAATCAAGAATTTAGATTGGTTTCATAGATTTAGTGCAAAAAACGTTGAACTAAAATGGGAAGATGGGCTATTTCGGTGCACGGTGGTGCTGGTGTGGACCCCAACCTACCGATCGAACGTCAGCAGAAGGCAAAACAACTCCTCACTCGTTGTCTTAACCTGGGAACCTCCGCCCTTGAATCTGGCTCCTCGGCCATTGATGTGGTTGAACTCGTCGTAAGTTTCATTAGTCCCTTGGAAGTTTCAGCAGATTGCATTTATTCTAAGTTGTTTCGCAAACAACGAATTAACAATGCATGCAGGTGAGAGAATTGGAGGATGACCCATTGTTCAATTCTGGCCGTGGATCGGTGCTAACCGAGAAAGGGACGGCGGAGATGGAGGCGAGCATCATGGATGGGCCAGAAAGGAGGTGTGGGGCTGTTTCGGGGATTACTAGGGTGAAGAACCCTATCTCACTTGCGAGGCTTGTAATGGACCACTCTCCACATTCCTATCTTGCCTTTGCCGGCGCCGAACATTTCGCCGAGCAAAAGGTTAACTTTTTCATTAGTTATTATTACATGAGTTTCAATTGGTTTGGATATATTTTATTTAATTTAAAGGGTTTTTTTTTTTGTTGTAGGGTGTGGAAATGGTGGACAATGATTACTTCATTACCGAGGATAACATTGCCATGCTCAAATTGGCAAAAGAAGCCAACTCAATCGTGGTTTGTCTTCTCATATAAATGCATGTTTCCCTTATAAACAACATTTCCATTATTAATCCGAGAAAAAAATATGCCTTTTTTTTTTCATAGTTTGATTACAGAATACCAAGAACAACGTCATGCTCCAAAGAATCCGAAGACGACGCACCTCTCCAAATGAACGGCATCCCAATCGCCGCCTACTCCCCAGAGACCGTAGGCTGCGTGGCGGTGGACCGCCAGGGCCGCTGCGCGGCCGCCACCTCCACCGGCGGGCTGATGAACAAGATGTCCGGCCGAATAGGAGACTCGCCGATAATCGGGGCGGGCACGTACGCATGCAAACTCTGCGCCGTCTCATGCACCGGCGAGGGAGAGGCCATCATACGAGGGACCTTGGCCCGCGACGTGGCGGCGGTTATGGAGTACAAGGGGCTCGGGCTCGAGGAGTCGGTGGATTCCGTGATCGGCGAGAGGCTGGGCGATCGGGGAAAAGCTGGCTTGATTGCAGTTTCGAGCGACGGTGAAGTGGCCTGCGGCTTTAATTCGGTCGGCATGTTTAGGGCTTGTGCTAAGGAACAAGGTTTTATGGAAGTTGGCATTTGGTAGTTGGTTTTTATTACATGTAATGTAACGTAAGAGCTTTTATCATTTTATGATACATCAAGTATAGGTGAAAGATGAAGGCAATGAAATTAGGATTTTTCATTGATTTTAGGATATCGTTTTATTACATTCGTTAACCACATTCAAATGTAAAAAAAAAATAAAAACCATGCTTTTGCTTCTCTCTTTACTTATTTCAATACCCTTTGCTTCCTTGACTGTTGACGTTCACGGTGGCCTCGCCCTTGACGCCGATGACTGCTCCGGCCGCAGCTCCGACAGCTCCAGCCGCAGCTTCCGTTAATGGGCTCCCGCCTATCGCAACAGATGCCCCAGCAGATGCCTCTAAGTGGCCAGAAACCTATACATATATGCAAGATTTAACATTGTATGCAAGAATTACTTTCCAAACACTTAAAAGGTTGATCAAAATCATTACATTGAATTATAAGAATGGTCGGCTAAACTTACCTCAGCAGGAGAACATTTCTTCAAGTCGAGATAAGCAGCGGCAAACATTTCCCCGACCTTGATTTCGCCTGCAGCGTTGAGGTGGGCCTTGTCAGCCAAGGGCAAGTTTAGTGAGTCCACGCGGGCGAAATCCTTAAGGGTGATCGCAAATTGGGATTCCCTTATTACCCCTAAATTACTCAATTTCGTTTGGTTGTCTACTGTGCCTACTACAGCCTGCAGCACACCCAAAAAAAAAACCATACTATTCATCAGCACAAAGATAGACGAAGGAGGCTTCATCAAGACTAGACAGTGATAGTGTTTCATTATTATTACCATGATAATTTTCAGGGAAGGCAGCCCCAGGTCAGCACGAACATCAACAGCAAACTTTTCGAATCTGCATTTGTATGTCTGAGCTTCTTCGAGAGTATCGGTATCGCTCTCGCCTTGAAACCAAAGTAGCGCCTCGATCTTCCCCCCGCCGAGAGACAGGGCGGCCTTAGCCCTATTGATCATATTATTGTAAAGATCTTGACCGCGAGCCCACCGGCTAAGCTTAGTTCCTCCAACGGCACAAGGGATCAAAGCCACGACCTCATTAGGGTTCCCCGCAAGAACCTTCTTGGCAAACGGCATTCCCGGTCCTCCCTTGTTACTTTTTCCTAGATCGATGTCCTGATGGAGCGGGTCGCGGGCCAGTTCCCACGTCTTGTTGGAACTGAGCCGAAGGATGGAGTTGTCTGGTTGGAACTCTGGTGGAGGGGGTTCGACGGGTGCTCGGCCGGCCATGTTGCTTTGTCCCGCTAGGATGAATATGCTTTTGCTCTTGCAGGCGTTTTCTTCCCATTTGAAGTGGGCGTCGACCTCCGAGGGAGACAGGGATAAGAGCATTGCGGATGCAATAAGAGAAAGCATGGCTTTAGTCCCCATTGATGATATGTGTAATATTTGAGGGAAGTAGCTTAGGTTTTTGTTTAGGCCTCCCCTTTGAAGAATGTGGTGTGGAGAATGGTTGGGAGGGACAAGAAGAAATGAAGAGACATTGTTTGTATATATAGTGTGTAGAATGAATCATCGGAAAATATGGGGAGACAACCACTTTTTGAATCTAAAACCTTGACACGTGCTGCACCATTGTAATAATGAAGAGAGGCCATGCATGAATGTCTCTCCATCCCACAGCCAAAGCACCTTTCTCGTTATAACTTCGGGCTTTTGACCCATTAAAAAGACTCCTCTATTCTCTATTGGGTTTTGTCTGTACTTAATTTAACAGCCCATTCATTACACAAAAACTTCCTTTCAAAGCAAAAGTCGAATGAATATATGTTCTTTGCTTTCATCTCAAGGCAAGGCTTACCTTTTTTTGTATTCCTTTTTTTTTTCTTTTAACACGTACGCTTGAATCTTTCCGTAACTACTCAGTTTCCTATATACGCAAACTTCAACATCGTACCATGTCAGATCTTAGTTACTTGATAATGAAAACGAAGTGTTTTGGAAGATTACGATCTTAGTATTACTTGATTATCCATCCAATGGCTCAACATAAATGACATCACAACATTTTCTTTTCAACATAAATGTGAAGGCTCTCGAATTCTTTGGTATTATTAATTAACATCACATTCACAGCCCACCGTGGTAGACTCAGGCTGCCCCGGTCACCATGTTAGAAGATAAAAAGTTAAATCACGGGCAGGCCTTCGTTTATAGTCAACAACTAAAAAATAATTAAAGAAAAAAAAAAGAAACTAGAAATTGCTCTTCTCCCAGATCATTATTACACCGATGTATATCATGCAATCCATCCTATGGTATGGTCGGTGAAGTTCAATAATTACTTATCTCATGCACTGACAAAAAACCTTCCGAGAAACAAGTCCAAGATAAAGCTATGCGAACCCTTAGCCCCACCGCTTCGGACGGGCAACGGCGCGTTGATCTGAAGAAAAGCCTCGGCCATCATCTGTCCGAGCTCAGCTTGGGACAGCGTGTCTAGGTGCAGTTTATCAGGTTCGAGCCCAAGCCCCTTAGCGTCCACGCACCTCACGTTCCGAAGGTTGATCTCTAGCTGAGCTTCTCTTATCTTCTCTGTGTACGGACCTTCCCCAGACGCCAATGCCACCTTGAAGAAGAAAAGCAATTTTACTACCCACCATATTCAAGAATTTAAGACAGTACTTTGGCTTAGCCATTAAGACAGTATACCTGGATAATTGGCAGCGAAGGCATGTTGAGATCAGACCGAGCATCGTTAAAGAACGTCTCCAGCCTTCTCCTATACGTCCTCGCATTCTCAAGCTTCACCGTGTCGCTCTCCCCTTGGTACCATAAAATGGCCCGAACAATCCCACCACCGCTGTGCACGGCGGCCCTGGCCCGCGAGATCATCTGGCTGTACAAACGACCGCCGCGCCTCCACTCGTGTATGCTGGTGCCGCCAACGGCGCAAGGGACCAGACCGATGGTGCCGATCCCCGAGTCTCTCGCCAAGACCACGTTGGAAAAGGACATGGCGGGGCCAACCCCGCACGTGTGGTTCACGTCGATGTCCCTGTGGAGCGGCTCGCGCGCGTCTTCCCAGGCGAGGCCCGAGCTCAGGCGGAGGATCCTAGGGCTGGATCCGCACTCGTACGGTACGAACCTGTCCCAGGTGTTGTTGACCACGCCGCCTCGGCCGGACATGTTGCTTTGTCCGGCCAGTATGAATATGCTCTTGGGTTGAGATTGAGATTGAGATTGAGATGAAGCTGCTGCATTTTCTTGAGCTGTTGCCAAAGATGAGTAGGACAGAAGCATTAGCCAGAGAAGAGGGGACATGCCTTTGTCCCCACCAAAGAAAGTGTAAGAAACTAATCACTGTGGGGGTTTTGTATCATTTAGTATAATAATAATAGTAAAAATATGGCTGGGGTTTAAATTATTTGAAATGGGAAATAAAATAGAGGAAAGATTCCTCTAGTTGGGTTGGAATTATTGTAATAAGGAGACAAGGGACTACAACCACCACACCACCTTTGAGCTGTTTTGTTTCTATCTCTTGAGCCATACAGGTCGATAGTAATAAACGTGACAAACTACATTGTCACAGTTTATTTTAGTTGGAATTCCTTTTTATAGGTAACACTTGTTTTTATTACGTAGGATGACGTAGAAGATTTCAATACGTTGAGCTAAAGCTAACTGAATCAATATAAGACTGTGAAGATCCAGCGTGGAACTGAAGATGATGATAAATAAAGAGTCCAATTTATTTATTAATACCAACCAAAGCGACTTAAAATATTGGGCCAATCTAAATTCTCTGTGACCCATCAGATTTTATGGCTTAACAAAGGCAACGTCGGTGCTATTATTGGGCCTGAGTTAAAAACCCGATACAAAACCGCCGCCGTGAGGGCTCCTCCGCCCCAGCCGGCCACGTTTATCATTTTGGGTTTTTCTGTTGCTTCCACCTTATGTATGAAGACGATGAGAATACATAATCCACACGACAAGACTCTGTTAGAAACGTGGACAAAAAACGTGGTTGTCTATGACTCCATCAATCAATTAAAAATAAAAAAAAATAAATCCGTATTGGTTATATATATGTCTAGAAGATAGATAGGTAGATATGGCCGTAGAGATAATGATATCAACTGATTGAGTTTGATATAGCAGAGACTTAAGCTTTCCTTTTCATTTCAAAGACTTATAGCTCAAATACAATGAAATGAAATAATATACAAGTCTAATCAATCAAATCCCAATTGGTGTGATTCCCTCGACTCCGATATATTCGTTTCCTTTTTCCTATTAAATAAAAATGAAATAAATAACAGAAAACAACCGTCGTTGATAGTAAGAATTAAATGAGAAACTAAATTTGTGAGGCAGCACAGCAGTACAATTATTAACGTTCCCATCTGGTAAACATATTGTCAATGGTATCCATCATCGCATTAAAAAACCATACAACTCATAGTTTCTATATGTGGCTAAAAATCCATGTACTTTGAGATCTTCCATGTATCTCTTTAACCATGACTTGTTTAATTATTAGGTATTTGTCATAAAATTTATTTATATGACTTGATTTATTTATTTATTTATGAAAGTAACTATGGTCAAAAGTTGGAAAGAACTTGTTGGTTAAGATTGCTAGTACTCTTTGTTCTTATCGTTTTAGTACTATTGAAGATGTCGACGTTATCGGTCTTTGTTTGGTTGAATTTAAATTATATTAGTTTAAATTCTGTTCCACAAGCTTATTTGCCAAATCCTATGATAAATATTATATATGTGATCGAAACTGGGAAATATCTTCAATAATTATATTAAGTTATAGATAGTGTTTTCAATTTCTATTTTTTAGGTTATTATGTTTTATTTATATAAAACAAAATGAGTATTTGCAAGTAATAAGTTCAGTTAAAGAAACCAATCAGTACAACGAGAAGTGGTGAAAAAGTACGTTAGAGTCTTGAATAAGGCACACCTGCACTAGCAATCATAACCATATAGTGCGGGATTTTTTTTGAATTTATTCAATGATTATCATACAAATATCTATTTTATTTTATGGTGTAGATTAATTATCTGGGCTAATATCGATATAGTTGATGGCTGTAATGGAACAATATCCCTCCTTTTAATTAGGACCTTTTTTGTCCGAAATAATAATTAAGAAACGGCTCGTGGCAACGAATAATAATATTATTACATTATTAATATTCGCCGAAACAAGATAAAGAAGGCAGAGAAAACGAAAGATGCCTATAACATTTATTGGGAATGGTGAAAGAAAGAAATGCGTTACAGCTTGCAAGTGGGACCCACGTAATTTTCTGATGACGTGGCGGCATATGCACTGATAGAGATCTGCCAGCTTGTCGGAGGTTTTGACATCATCGCTAGGCTGACGTTGCAGTTAGGTTCAGATCACACGCATAACTATTTTGTCGGATGTTAATATTCACGCCATGTCACTCAAAACTATATTAGTTTTTTTTAATACGAAATTGAATTAGCAATGTAAAAGAATCAGAATATAAAATAATAATTAAAAATAAATGGTGGAACTGTACTGTTGTATCTTCGGCCGCTGTATAATATTATTTTACTTTGCAGCAAAAGAATAGAGGACAAACTGGGGGAGGTACCACGTGACAAATCTATGATTTTATTTTTGTAAGAATTAAGATATAAAAATAAACTAAAAAAATATATGAAGTATGAAACAGCTGTAAGCGTAATTTCTGTTTTGTTTGATGTGGAAATTCGAACCCAACTTTGTTTCTAGGCACCTAAAATGATGATTATAATATTTATTTATTATTTTTCATTTTCTTTTATATATATAATTTTTCAGTTGAATTATTTAACTTAGTTCACGTTTCGAGACAGTATTTAATAGCCTACTTGAATATTTTTTTTATATAATTATAAGATATTTTTCCAATGAGTGCTAAAGTTTCAGAGAGCCGCTGATAATTGTCAGGTTTAACTAACAGGCTGGCCCCACCCCAATGCCTTAAGAGAGTTTTGTCGTTTTCTGCCAGCTCAGCTTTCTCTCTAATTTTTTAATGCTGTCCAGTTGGTCAGTCAAAACCTAACTCCATATTTAGGCTTTTTTTAATTAAATAAATAGTTTTTTAATTTTTATTTATAAAATAAGTTAAAAAAAATACTTATTAATAAAATAAGTATTTTCGTATGTTAGATAACTCGTATGTTGGAAATACGAGTTATAACTCGTAACTCTGACATACGAGTTATATAACTCGTATCTCTAAGTTACGAGTTAGATCTATTATACCAAACCGCGACGAACAGACGACGAACGACGCAGACGAAGACGGCGACGGCGGCGGCGACGGCGACGGTGCAAGGCGAACGGCGACGGCGACGGTGCAAGGCGAACGGCGACGGTGCAAGACGAGAGTAACTCGTAGCTAATAGGTACGGGTTAGTTTTTTTGTGATTGTATTAGGATTATTTTGTTGATTTCGTATGAAATTGTTGGGATTATTTATTGATTTCGAAGAATTGATGAATGTATTGTTGAGGATAATTTGTGTCGAAATTATTCGTAGAATTAAGAATATTTGTGTTGGGATTAACGCGTGTTTTTGTCGTTCGTATTCATTGGATTTATTGGTGTTTTTGTTGATGTTTTTGTCGTTCGTTTGCGTTGTATTGTGTTGTTCTTCGTAGGATGGAAGACACGACTTTGTACGGCCCTATCGATGATTCGGTGTTGACGATGCAGTCGGATCATCGATCTCGTGATGTCCTGCTGGATGCGGACGTGATCGATAAAACGATCAAGATTAGATCGTTAGAAAATGTTGTATGGGGTACGAAAGAGCAGCCTATAATTCTACACGGTCGTTTGCTGAAGAAGTTGGATGACATGGGATTGTACGGCGTATATAGCTGCATGTCGCATAAAGTAGACCCCCACTTGATTACTGCGTTAGTAGAGCGATGGAGGAAAGAGACGCATACATTTCACTTTTTTGTTGGGGAGGCGACTGTTACGCTAGCGGACGTCGGTATACTATGGAGGTTGCCGATAGATGGTGAGTCCGTTTCGGGTGTGATCGAGTCGAGGACGACGTCGCAGTGGCAGGATGAGTGTGAGCGGTTGCTTGGATATCGACCACCACAAGACAAACTTAAGGGGACAACGTTAGCGATGAGAGCTCTAGCGGATTGGTATATAGCCAATCCAGTCACAGATGACAGTGAGGAAGTAGAAGTCGAGCAAGCTGCACGTGGATATGCGATGCTGTTATTTGGTGCAGTTATGTTTCCCGATTGTAGCGCCTGCACCGTCTTGCTCACATTCCTCCAGTTATTGGAGGACATCGACGAGGTGCACACTTATAGTTGGGGCAGTGCAGTACTCGCCTTTTTGTATAGAGGGCTTTGTTCGGCATGTCAGCCGAAAAAGCTTAATATAGGCGGACCTCTACGGCTGTTGCAGGTAATAATTTATAAAATTCAAATAAATTTGAATTTTATATTTTCGTAATCATAGATTTAATGTAATATTTTTTTGTAGGTGTGGGCGTGGATGAGAATCCTGCCTTTACAGCCCGTTCGTGTAGTGGAGCGCATCCATATGTCGCCCCAAGTAATTAATGGATTTGAGCTGCCGATGCCACCAAATGCTGCAAGGTATTATAATTAATTTATTATATATACTTATTATTATTTATATGTAGTAAATTATTTATTTAGTCGAATATTATTAAATGTTTATTGTTTCGTAGGTGGAACGCTCGATTGGATCATACCAGTTCGACGCGTTCGAATATACGCACTATGCGGGAGGTGCTCGATATGATGCAGATGTCGCAATTTGTGTGGGCGTCGTACGACATTTCTTTACCGGAGATTGAGTCGTTACCTCCCGAGTGCCTGCCATTAGCTAGTCGTTCGATGTGCCCTTTGATCTTCTTCAATATCGTCGAGCTACATTATCCAGAGCGTGTTCTGCGTCAGTTTGGGATTATCCAAGGCATCCCCGCTCAGCCTAGCTTTCGCGAACAGACTGGTACATTGCTCGAGGATCATCTACTGGTGCAGTGGCATTAGGTGGATTCTCATCGTCGTTGACAGCTTCAGGATCGTTGGGATCTGGAAACTCGGACAAGAGATTTTCATCGTCTGCTTCAGAATCACTGACATCGACTTCTGGCTCGACTTCTTGCTCGCCTTCTGGCTCATCTTCCTGCTCGGCTTCCGGCACGTCTAATATAGGAACATCAATTGACACATTTTCGAACCCTCTTGTAACTGTGACTATATCAGGCATCTCTGGACACGCATGACTCGATGAACCAAATTCAAATTCCTGAAACACACTTCTGTCTTCAAAATTTGGATGAGAATCTTCATTGAGATCAAAATTGCCGTATTCATTTTTTTCAACAAAAACCTCAAGATGGTTGAATTCGAAATCAGGGTGTATGAAGAATGATAAGTCGCTGTCGTTGGAAATCTGTAGTAGTTGATGAAATATGCGAGAGTGTTGAAAGTATTCATTCTTGCCATAAACAATCAACGAACAAGAACTGATATCAGCACCCGTAATTTCAAACAAGAATGACAGAAATTCGGAAAAATTGGTAGAACGACGAATTCGTCGGTACCCTATAGGATCAATACTGTATTTGATGGTTGAATTAGATGTGTGAATAATTTCACCACCGAAATAAACTAACACTTGTATATTATTGGACACCATTTCTGTATGTGATGTGAGTGATCGGTGATGTGTTTGATATAATATTTCGTTTCGAATGCATGAATTTATAGAGATATAACTCGTATGTGTGAGATACGAGTTATGTTAACTCGTACTTTTAACATACGAGAAAACGTAACTCGTAACTTCAACATACGAGTTAGCAGAGGCTTCGTCAGAGTTTGTTGGTTGCAGAGTTTGTCGGTGTCGGTAGATCTAACTCGTAACTTAGAGATACGAGTTATATAACTCGTATGTCAGAGTTACGAGTTATAACTCGTATTTCCAACATACGAGTTATAACTCGTATGTCTAACATACAAAAATACTTATTTTATTAATAAGTATTTTTTTTAACTTATTTTATAAATAAAAATTAAAAAACTATTTATTTAATTAAAAAAGCCCCATATTTAACTTCCCAAACTATCCACACATATTTACTTAATTTATTATTATTATTATTATTATTATTATTATTATTATATAAAGAGAAAATACTTAGAAATTGTAATGAAAATGCGTTGAAGTGCCATTTTATTAACGCGTGTGATTATTTTCTAGTAACTGCCCATCCAGCCGGTGGCAGTTACCGTTTCAACCGGTCATCCCTATCTTCTCTTTTTCTCCCTATCCGCACTATAAATAATAACCCCACGTTTCTCCATCGTTAATCAGCTTAAGCTCTAGGAAGAGGCCATAGCCTCTCCACTAACAAACAACAACAATCTAGAGAGTATGTCATCCATGAGAGGCGAATCGGATCGGATCAAGGGTCCATGGAGCCCCGAAGAAGACGAGCTACTGCAGAGCCTCGTCGACAAGCACGGACCGAGGAACTGGTCTCTGATAAGCAAGTCTATCCCGGGCAGGTCGGGCAAATCGTGCCGGCTGAGGTGGTGCAATCAGCTCTCGCCGCAGGTTGAGCACCGCCCCTTTACGCCGGAGGAAGACGAGAAGATCATTCGGGCACATGCCAAGTTTGGGAATAAGTGGGCCACCATAGCCCGGCTGCTGTCGGGCCGTACGGACAACGCCATCAAGAACCACTGGAACTCCACCCTCAAGCGCAAGTGCCTTTCCATGTCGGAGGAGTTCGACGATTTCGACCCCTCCGAGCCTCCTCTGGCTCGCCATCCGCTGAAGAGGTCGGCCAGCGTGGGCCCTTGCTGTACTGATATCTCGCCAGCTGGGTTTTGCTTCAACCCGGGAAGTCCTTCCGGGTCGGATATAAGCGATTCGAGTCACTCGGGTCGGTTTAATTATCTGTTCCCGCCGGATAGCCGTGTTGAGCCTGCCACGTCGCTCAGCCTTTCCCTGAGTATTGGGTTGGGACCTGAAGACACGAAACCTGCTGTGAAACCGCCTCCTTTTCAGCCTATTCCGTTGTTCCCCACCCATCCTATGGCGGCTTCACTTCCACCACCGCCGCCTCCGCCGCCACAGGCTCAACAAGAGAAGCAGTTCTTCCAGGCGGAGTTCATGTCGGTGATGCAGGAGATGGTGAAAAAAGAGGTGAGGAATTATATGTCGGGGATTGCCGAGCGAAATGGAATCTGCAGCATGCAGCAGACTGCAGAGGCTGCTGCTCTTGGGAAGAGAATGGGATTTTCCAAAATCGACTGATCATCCATATAAGGAGTCAAACTTTTAAAAAAATGAAATCTTTAATGAATTCTGAGCAATATCTCATCATCCCAACTTTCGTGATATGAGACATAAGTTGTTGGAACGACACAAAAGATTAGGACAAAACCATGGTAAGAATGAGGACCAAGAGGAGGGATTAATTTAGTAATTGCTAAATATTTAGTATTTTCTTGAATCTTATGATGTCTTCTTGACTCTTGATTTTGGCTGGGAAATAATTCTGGGATGTGTGCAGTGAGTAGAGTAGTTTCTGTTAGATTTTGGGCCTTGGGCCCAAAATGGGTATTTAACCCAATTATAAATAGCTTGATCGATTTTAATTAAATCGAGAAGCCGTCGTTGGTCGAAACCCAAAATTGATGAAAGATTCATATTCTACGTTTCGAGGGGAATCTATCGAATATTAATTGGTTCAAAACCGATGACGGGTGAAAGAGAAATTAATTTTCGAAGTTGGCCCAACAAAGAGATGATATTATTTTAAGATATTAAATGGGAATGTTTTGTCCCACATTGGAAAGATCATCCACCTTTCACTTGCATATAAAGGGTTGCCTTGAAGAGGTAAATCAAAAGGGCTTGCCCGAGTGGTTGGGCTATGTTGGCTTAGTGGGCTAAGTGGGGCCTATGGCCCACGTAGGGGGGTTTTCCTCCTGGAAATCACCCAAGTGCGAGGAGGTTCCTCGCACCGACTCGCCCGGGCCGAGGCCGCGCCGCGCCCGACACCGAGCCGTGCCAAGTGCGCAATGGGCGCTTTGAAGGCGCACTTAGCACGACGCATCGGAGCTGTGAGGAGCCTGAAGTTTTTCTCCGGTGAGGTGGCAGCGACGGTGATGTCACCGCTGACGTGGTGGTCCGGGTGACGTGTCAGGTGACACTTGTGCAAAAGTGAGGTGATGTGGCGCTGACGCAGCGTTGCATGTACGACGATGATGTGGCAGGACCCGTTGGGGGTTTGATGGGGCGCAGGACCCGACCCAGGATCCGCGCGCGATCCAGTGGGTCGCTGGGAAGGGATGCGATCTGGATCGTGACGGACCAGATTAAATCTGGACAGATGTGAAAAGTTGTGTCTATTCACACTTTGGTCCCTGCCCAGAAGTTGCATACCTTCACAGAATCGCCCAAGAACCCCTCAGATCCTATAAATAGACCCCAGACAAGTTTGGAAAAATCATTCATTCACTCCCAACCATTCAGAAGATCTGCATTCAAGTACTAGAGTTAGGAAAAGCAAGAAAGACCCGAGTCTGTGATTAGATTCGCCAAAAATTTTGGTTCGTTGTGCAACGATCAAAATTCCGAAGTCGTTGTATCTTCGGGACGGATTGCGAAAACCCGAAGCACTGAAATACGGGGCAATAACGTCTTACGGACAGCGTACGTAGTACGTGCCTCGACTTCAAGCTAACGAACCTGTTCGAAGTTTTGCAGCCACCGACCAGACGATCCACACAAGAAACAACAATTTCAAGCCAGCCAAAAACAAAAAAGCTAAAGATAGACAACAGATTATTATTATCTGTATATCAAAAATAAAAATATATGAAGGAACAAATATAAGATAGAATGTCTCAAAACTAAAGCTCCGACGCTGCTAATGGCCAGCGCCAGGGCTTGGACCAGACTTCTTGATTCCTCCTAATGTTAAGATTTCGCCATATCCATCCGTATCTTTCGGCGCTTCCAATGATAAGTCGCTTAGCATTTTCATGATCCCTCTTTCGGAGCAACTAATTAACTTCTCCTCGTCCTCACTTCTCAGCTGGCGGGCGTCACTACAATAGTAAATTGAACTGAGAAGAACAAGAATAGTGTAGAACAAAGCGAGATACTTTGTTAGACTGGTCATTTTGCTTTATCAAATACTGGGATTTTTATGATAAAAAATTCTAACAAAGTGTCGATATGTTTTGAGTATTTTTTAGGATGAAGATACGTTACTCCTCTGTATATATATATATATATATATAGCAGATTTTTGCATGAATGCCCAAGCAGCAAACAACACAGCATGAGATGTATAATTTGACTTAGAAAAATTAAGCAGCGTAATGCGTTTGATTTTGGAAAATGGGGCAAGAAATTATTTTAGTTTGAATCAAAGGATCAAAAAGGGTTATTAAAATCATATTCAAAGATTGATTTGTCACAGCTTTTCTTTTATTTTCGTTTTTGTTAGTAAGTCTAAGATCAAGATTCAAGTAGTTTGAATTGAAAAATAAGATGTGTGATATGGCGGGTCAAGAAAAGATTCATTAGTCATAGGAGGCTTATCTCTCTTCAAACGTAATGAATACACTTAACCTTCACCTTCCTCATCAGTCAATAGCTCGTGCTTTTGTATTGTAACAAATTAGAATTGTTTGTGAATTTGATTAATCTTGGATTCAAAGTATGTATATATATATATATATATATAAGAAATTCGTTATATTTCAATTTATTTGTAATTTGAAATGTTTAATTGATGAAATTATAACCAATTAATTGTGCATTATTTTTTTGAAGTTATGGTACATACAATTATAATAAATTAAATTAAGTAGAAGGATAAAATGAAAATTTTGCTCATAATTAAAATTAAGGATTAGGTGCCCTCGACATTTATTAAATAGAATATATATCAAAGTCACTACAACATATAATTAGAACTAGTACTTTACGCACACTCGATGCGTGTGCTATGATATATATATATTTGAGTTGTTATTTAGTATTCATAATATTTGATAAACGAAATCATAAATTTAATTTTAATTAAATATTTATAATCATAGTATTATAAATCATAATTTATAATATTATAAATTAATATTATAATAAAATTAATAAGTAAAGGACAAAATAGTATTTATACTTGTAATACCAATTAATTGGAAAATTACTATATTACCCTAAATAAAATAAATAGATTAATATAATAATATACTTAAGGAGTAAATGGCAAAAGTAACTACACTTGCCATACCAATTAATTGGAAGGTAGTTACTCTAACCCCTCACCCTTAATATATAATATAGATACGATAATTCATAAGTAACGAAGATAAGCATGTATGTATATATATATATATGTATGTAATAAAGCACCACATGGTTTCTTCCCATCTTCTTGAAGTAGCGATAAATTATCACCTCATCGTGACGCAATGAGCCGTCAACGGCACAGGCGACCCACGAGGAAGCAGACGCCGCCACTCACCACCACCACCAGGAGAGCTTTCCCCGCGATGCAGCGGCACAGGCGACCCACGGCAGAACGCAGCCTCCGTAATCCTACTGTAAGCGCCAACGCGGCGGAGCGCGGCGGCAACAGTTCCTAATCTGATGCTCTCCCTGACGCGGATCATCTCCCAGAGGCGCTCGTCGCTTGCCGCGCGTCGCCACTGGCGGCAGACGCAGGCTGATGTTGCTAACGTGCGGCCGCCATCCACGCGGCTGAGGATCTCGTACAGCGAGTTGTCGTCGAGATCTACGGCGGCGGTTCTGGGCTTCTTGCTGACGTGTCCGCCTTGTTCGAAGATTGCTCTCTTCATCGATTAGATTCTCTGGATTGTTAAAAGACAGATTATTCGGTATTCGATCAATTCAAGACGTGGAATGGAAGGTAGTAGTAAGGCATGCACCACCTTTACTATTTTGACCATTTTCCTTATATTTGCGAAATGACTGCATTGTCCCTATATATATATTTTAAATAAAAGAAATATTATTAATCGGAGTTTTCGTTTATTTTCCAGTTTCTTCTAATTAGGACAGATGTCAATCTAACAACTGCAAGGGAGGTCGAAGGTCACATCATTATTAAGAGTTTCGAGTTGTATTTGATTCTTAGTTGTGCTCAAATTCTGAAAGCAATTCTTATTTGTTTTGTGAATGGACATACGTAATTTAAAATACATAATTTTTTGAGAAAAATGTGTCGATTGGGGAAGGAAAAAGTAATATGATAAGAAAATAATTTATTTTTCCCCGCTCTTAATTATTGTGTATTAATCTAATGAATTAGGTAATATTTGAATAAATTGAACTAAATTGTTGGATATAGTTTAATCTAATATTAAATATATTATTACTATTTTTACTAGGAATATTCAATCCAATATCTAAAATAATCTACTAATATTTTATTAATATTCTTATCCATAAAATTCGATTCATTTACAACCCAATTTAAAACGACTTAACGTTCGCTTCAACTAATCTCCGACCTGTCCTATCAAAAACCTTACCCAACAAAATCACCGAGCAGACGAAAATGAAGCACAAGGTTTTGCGCTTATGAATTCGACGTTTCGAAATTGCTGAGGAAATCAGGGCTTCGAACCGGGGCTAAGTTTCAATAAGGATTCAATCACAGTGCGTTCGAAGGTGCAATTTCCTTCCATTCATTCGAGAGATTAACGCAGCGTGCAACCGACGAAGCCGAGAGTACAACACTCAGATGCGGACCGTCATAACCAATAATCGGAACAAACTAGCCGTTCGATTATAGTCTTATATAGACATAAAAAGCTAGACCCTTTCTCCCAAATGTTTACATCCCCCTTCTATTACTATACTACACCTTCTAACTATAAGATCATCTTCTTCGGCCTCATTCTGCGAACCACACAGAATCTTTGGGTTAAAGTTTCCTTCTGTTCTTGATCTCAAACATCAAGAAAACATAGGCATGAAGTTGCTAGTTGCAAAAAGGTCACCTTGAGAATAGACATGGAAGTCTAGCTTGTAATGACCAGACAACAATGCATTATCATCAAAGCATCAATCAAGACAACGTTATTAAGATAGAACATACAATATACTACACAGCAGCATCACAACAGACCAACAGAAAGGTAGTAAGAAGAAACGCATAAATCGCCACATAAAAAGAGCATTCTCAGCCTAAGAGCTAACATTACTAGGTGGGGTAAAAGCGTAGCACCATTTCACTCATCGTCGGCGGCGACCGACTCGGTCTTCTCGCTCTGAGGCGGAGCAGTGGAGCCCACGTCCTCCTCCTCCTCGACCGGCTTCACGTCCACAGCTGAAGCTCCGCCGCCAGATCTGGCCTTGACGGTGTCGAGCATCTTCCGGCTAATCTCCTTCGAGTACACCTGCAGGATCTCGATCCCGTCGCTTTCGCCTCCATCGCCGCCCGAGGCGGCGTTCTTCCCGGCAAAATCGAACGCCTCTTCCTCGATCTTCTTCGCCAGCTCCTCCGCTTCCTCGCGCGATACGGTTCCGTACCGCTTGGAGAGTATCGAGGGAGTCGATAGGGTCTCGATGAGGCGGTTCCTCACGGCCTCCCGCGTGCGTTCGGAGGGAGGCCAAATGCTGAAGGATACGTGCGCGGCGGCCTTGGTCGTCGACTGCGGTGGTTGTTCGGTCTCGGCCATGGTGGTTGGATCGCTCTCACTTTGGGGCGGTGGCGGTGGTGGTGGTGGTGGTGGTGGCGTCTGCTCTGGGGTTTCGATGTTGTCCGACATTTTTCCTCTCTCTGATTTCGGTGGATTTTAATAATAAATTGTAGGAAAATAATTATTTATTTCAAATTCAATGTCACTTTAATGCGTAGTTAAGACAGGTATGTGTTGGTTAGTAAACAGCTATGGGTTAGTACGTGCCCGATATGGTCTGGGATTTTGGGCCCAGCAGCTTGACTATTAACTGGGCTGGTCTATGTTGCAGGCCCATGAACAAATAACGTAAAATAAAAATAAATGTTAATTAAAAGAAATTTTCTGACATGAGGTATTGGAAAGGGCGAGAAAGGCATTTCATTAATTTTTACCTTCGAAGCAAACGTTACGAATCTGTATATGACTTTTATGGGACGGAAAACGGTCAAAAAATAAGAGAGAAACAAAAAAACGTGGAAAATCATTGACGTCTGCCGCTCTCTCTCACTCAGTCCACCATATAAATCGGCACACAGAAGAAAGAGTTTCTTCATGCATTTGAGCAAGTTCGCAACTATGGCTTCAATGACTTCGGAGGAATTGAACTATCTAATCTTTCGATATCTCAACGAATCAGGTACGTACCTCAATCTCTGTCGAAATGGACAATGATTTGGTTGAGCTTTTCTTTTTTTCACGATTGAAGTAGTCATCAATTAGTTTAGTGCAATAAAGGTTCCTTTTTTTTTTTTGGCTCCATAGCTGATTTTTAGCTGTTTATAGAAAGTCGACTGTCGAATGGGTTGAATTGTGGAGAAAGACTAGTGGGCTCCAAAAGTTCAGCTAGCTAGTTTAATTTTCGATTAATTTTTGGTTCTTGGTTTCTTCTGAAATTGAGGTGTAATTCGTTTGGAAGTCTTTAGTCATACAACATTTGAAGGATATAAAATTGGGAATTATTTTCCAATTAAATAGCAAATTTGATGTGTTTGTTGTATTCTATTCATCTCTGTGGCAATAGAGAACTGTGTTATACTTTCATGTTCCTTCTTTTCAGGCTTGACTCATTCTGCATTTACTCTTGGATATGAGGCTGGATTAATCGAAAGCAACGTCGACGGTAATCTTGTTCCGCATGGTGCACTTATTACTTTTATTCAGAAAGGAATTCAATATCTTCAGATGGAGGCAAACTTGACTGATGTAAGAAATTCTTCGATTGTTCTTTTATGTTTTTCTTTTGTTCTCAATAGAAATACGTTTGGACCGTCGAGTTTTCCAGGATGATTTGGGTGTAGATGAAGATATCCGGCTACTAAGTCCTCTGGATCTCGTCACAAAAGACGTTGCTGAACTTCATCGGATTGTAAAAGAGAAGAAGGCGAGTGTTCGCAGAGATGAATCTACGGGAGAAGAGAAAGAAGCTACTGAAAATGTCCAAGAAACAGATCATGGGCTTGCCATGGAAGAAGACATAGAACTTACTGAAGAGAAGGAGAAGGAAAGGCATCACAGGGAGAAAGACAAAGAGCTCGACCGAGAGAGATCAGTAGAGCTTTCTTGATTTTATGTAACTGAAGTCTGGCTAGTCGGAAAGTTTGACCTCTTAGGCACTTAGATAGATTTCTCGATTTTATGCATTTGCTTTCTTCGATTGAAAGGAACGTTAGTCATTTCGATTTTTCTCTGATTCATAAGTTTGGCGTTCCAATTCTCCTCCACGGCAGTGCCTCTTTCGATTCAACCATAAAGCTGTGGGACGTAGAAAGCGGACATCTTCTTCAAAGCTTGAGGTATACTTGCAGAACTTGTTCCCCATCAGGTTTTAGACATCAAAGTCAGAAAGAAACGCAGACGTTTTGCCTAATGTTGTAATAATTTGCAGGGAACCTGTTTATTCAGTCTCGTTTAGCCCAAAAACGGTAAGTACCTAGCTAGCTGTTCGCTGGACAGAAGCTTTGCACGTTTGGTCCTTGAAGGAAGGCAAGATCGTAAGAACCTTCAATGGAGACGGCGGGATATTTGAAGTTTGCTGTTGCCGCTTGTTTCTCAGACAATGTGGTTTGCGTCTTAGATTTTAGGATGTAAGTAAGAAGGAAGCAATCAAACTGAGAGAGAAGAAAGAGCTAATTATTCGCACACCGCCCGTATGTATTGTCGGTATGTCATCGTAGATTTATTACATTTTAGGTCATCGTAAATAATAAACGCATAGTAATAAGTAAGCATTCTTGATGCTAGCAGATGAAACGAGCGAGCACTCCCTTCAAGTCCTAGCCTTCAGAGTGTTGCCGACATCAATCACAAACCTGTACTTCACGTCAGCCTTGGCCAACCTATCCATGGCCTCGTTGACGTAATCCATTCCAATCACCTCCACGTCGGCCAAAATCCCGCGCTCCGCGGCGAAGTCGATCATCTCCTGAGTCTCCTTCACCCCGCCGATCAGACTCCCCGCCACCATTTTCCTGCCGAAGATAAGCCCCAATGCAGCCACCTCGAGCGGCTTCGCCGGCCCGCCAAGGACTATCAACTTCCCGCTCGGCCTCAGCAGCCCCATCAGAGGCTCAACGGCATGAGCCGCTGACACGGTATCGATGACCGCATCCATGGTGCCCTTCGCCCTTATCATTTCCTTAAGATCACTGCTCACAAGGAAGTCGTCAGCTTTGAGCCTCTCTATTGCCTCACTCCTTTTCCCCGGCGAAGTGCTCACCACCGTGACTATGCACCCGAACGCCTTGGCGAACTTCACCGCCAAATGCCCGAGCCCTCCCAGCCCGACCACGCCCAAGTGAAGGCCCGGCCTGTCGAGCCCGTAGTACTTCATTGGGCTGTAGGTCGTGATCCCGGCGCAGAGCAGTGGGGCCCCCCTGTCCAGAGGGAGGTTCTCGGGCCACCGTAAGATGAAGTCTTCGTGGCATACCATGATGTCTGAATACCCGCCGCGAGTTGTATTCCCGTCCTTGTCCGCGCCGTTGTAGGTAAGGATCATTTCGGAGCAGTAGTTTTCCAGCCCGGCTTCGCATTGGGAGCACGAATGGCACGAACCGACGATGCAGCCGACCCCGACCTTGTCGCCCGGTTTGAAACCTCGGACCTCGACGCCCACCTCGGTGACTTGACCGACGATCTCGTGGCTCGGGACGATTGGGTACTGCGAGTTGCCCCATTCGTTGCGTGCAAAGTGGAGATCCGTGTGGCAGATTCCACAGTACAAGACTTTTAGTTGGACGTCGTGCTCGCCCGTGGGTCGCCGGGTGAAGTGGAACGGGCCGAACGTGCCCGACGGGTCGCGGGCCGCGTACCCCATGGCTCGGACTCCTGAGTTGTTTGGTGCCATTTTGGATTCTTTTTTATTCTTTTCTGCGAGTGAATATTGTTATGTTTGAGGGTGGCCTTGCTTGGGTATTTATAGTTGGGGTGTGATTCGCTTCACTATGTACCTCTAAGATTCCACTCTAAAACTAATTGGTAATAAAAAAAGTAGCTCAAGCATATATGCATGTCTTAATTATATCATGATTCGATGTGAGATTTGCGTTTGATATCTCAACAAGAATGGTGACGCAGCGATTAGGTAAGGAACATTGACACATATAGATCCCTTACAAAAGTAAGCTTTCAGGTTTTCCAGAAATAAGGGCTGTTTTTCCTATCGATCTGAAAGAAAGCAGTTTTGCTTGCATTGTGCTTTTGGAAATAAAACATGAGGGAAAGGAAAGACAGTCGTTCATGGGGGGACCAAATGGATTTTTCTCTTCTTTCTACACTTATATATTGCTCCTTATTCCACGACGTATTACGATAAAAGAACAATCGGCATTACCGTCAATGTATATATAACCAAAGGAAGTTTAACTGGAAAATTAAAAATTTCCCAAGTTCCACAGTTAAAAAGAATATCGTCTCAGTCAAACAACTCAAAATCACAATGATTTACAAGCACCTGCGAAGCTGTACTCAAGAAAATTTGTTGCTCGCTACAAGGAAAAATGAAACGATCCTCAAATCAATGAAAGGAGTTCTGTTTATATTTGCCTACCTTAGCGGCTAAATTATAAATGCCGGGATAGTCCAAGAAATGGTTGATGTTAAACTCCGTTTGATTGAGGTGAAGAAAAATAGTTCCATGGGTATCATTTGATGTAATGATCTTAGACTTTGTATTCGCCGACATGCATCCACTTCGTAGAAGACCACTTGTTCCCTTTGATAACAGGGCAACCACCTGGAGTCACAACGCATAACAATCAATCAGCCAATCTTATGTTATCGTATAAACAGATTGATTCTGTGATGGATGAACAAAAGATAAGAAACTATGGATAAATATTGATACTGACCATGCAAGCTTGATGGATCTAAAGTGGCATCTGGATGCATACTCCAGAAAAGCAACGCATCGCCCATCTTTGGTTTCACAGAGAGGCCTCTCTTTGCGCATTCCGACTTCTCATTCCAGCCCGGTAAAGAGCTAAAGTTTCCTTTGGCAGCAGGAAATACCGTCTCGCCACCTTCTTCAACATCTGATCTGTAACGGCCGGGGACACAAAGGGCAGTTGCAATTTTTAGAAGAGGGACAAATTCAACTGCCTGGCCTTAATTCAAGAAAATTATCATATCATGGCCCCTAGAATAATCTTAAGCACATACAAATACATTAGCATGGTGGCTACGCGCTGACCCCCATTTTTGGTGTTGTATGCATCAAGAAAGTAGTCGTAGTGAGGCTCGTATTTTTGTCCCTCTTCGTAGTGCAGAACTTGAAGGCCTTCTCCATGTTCTGTAGAGATCATATAAAAGCAGAAAATAAGCAACTAAACTAAAGGATAACATCAGAATTTGGAAAGACCTTTCTTAATTTCAGCCTAAAGCTATTTCAGGATGCCAAAAAGCAGAAGTTTCAAGGTTTGAATAAAAAATTCATAAATTTAAAA
Source organism: Lindernia subracemosa (assembly GCA_028392965.1). Taxonomy (NCBI): domain Eukaryota; kingdom Viridiplantae; phylum Streptophyta; class Magnoliopsida; order Lamiales; family Linderniaceae; genus Vandellia; species Vandellia subracemosa. Next base: position 1,342,413 of record JAQPCC010000026.1, on the reverse strand, counting down.
TTGCAATGGAACAAAATTTTTTGCAGTGTCAATCTTATTGATACACCTTTAACAACCACAAACAAACACCTGCGGGTATGAACGTAAAGTCAGCTATTCTTTTTTCAATATCTCTTATGACTTTATCGCGCCCTCTCCTCAAGAACATCCCAGAGCTCGTACGAACCCTAAAATTACTCACAGTTACTTCCTTGTGGATAAAACGTAATGCAATATAAGAAAGTTCAACTAACATTTAAGAAAAAACACCTGCTGTCTTTACTCTTGCCTGTTTCACTATCAACAACAGTTGACTTTCTCATGTGAGGCTTTGCCAGATCGATCAAATACTCACATTCTTCCTTAGACTGCCAGCACACAATCAAAAGATATGGTAAAATACTGAATTCTTATCACAGATTAAGATTCTTGTTGCAAATGTTTAAACTGTAAATTTAGATGTGAATTTAGCCTATGAGGCTGACAATGGCTTCATTAGCATTGACTACAAATAACTAATATACATTGCAGTTAACCATTGTGAAAAAAATTAATGAAAAGAACGAAAGAAAAAAAAAATGCACAAAAACATTTAAAAAGAGCTAAGAAAAGGAGTAAAATTAACCAGAAAGTTATGATACAGAAATGCACGAGGCTCCCATCCTAGGATCTCCGTCCATTGCTCACCCCTTTCTCCCAAACGTTCTCCATCTCGTTTGCTGTTACGATCACCCAAAAAAAAAAGGAGAATTAATCAAGCTAAAATTATCAAATCCAACGAAGTAATCAAATATGAAATGAACATCAATACATGTCTAACGCCATGCGCTTCAGTTTGATCCGTTCGCGGATCGGCGACGAGTCTCCCTCCGAGCCAATAGGCAAGGAGAGAATTCCAAATCCGAGAAGCATCAGCAAAACCACCGTCAGCATCAATAGCATGGACAACATCAAAACCACCGTAGAGGATCTCTTGAGTTGATGCCGGCTGCCCCTCCCCTTCGGCATTTTCATATCGAAATTTCTGTGACGTCTATCGGCTGCGAATAATGGAATCTTCCAGAGGTTTGTTTTGGAAGGTTTAGAGTCTCAATGGGGAAGAAGGTGCTAAATCTGGGAAAGGCTAAAAAGACGAAACTGTAAACATTTACCAATTTTAGTTATTTAATTCGCGCGTACGTTCGTAAAGGGCATTATTGTAACTTCCTTTCATGAAAGGGAAATTCCCTCTCAAGTTCTGTGGGCTGCACCGCACGAGGTTTATTATGAGTTATGACCTTATGACTAAATTTTGAAAAAAAAAAAAAAAGATATGACTAATTCAAATATTGTATTCTATTATGACATAATTAAATGTGGATGTTTTAAATAATAATATTAGTTAAATTATTGATGATTTGGAAGTATTGTATTAAATGATGATAATATGATAAGATGATAAGATGATGTGTGTAATTGAAGAGTTTATATTTTAGTGTGAGATGTATAATTGTAATTGATGTGATTAGTTGTAATAGTGAATTATTAGTAGTATAAATAGATGATTAGAGTTCATTGTAAAATACACCAAGTATTGAAATACTTAATCTCTCTCTAATCTCTCTCTCTTTATTATTATAAACTATATTATCATTATAATCTTAATATAAGTATAATTATAATAAAATAATCTTAATATAATATTAATCACAATTAATATTTTTATAACACGTTATCAGCACGAACGCTCTCCGTCGTCAAGATCAACATCCGTCGAAGATCTCGTACGAGTTTAGTCGAGGTACGATAATTTAATATTTAATTTATACTAATCATATATTAATTGTGATTAATTTAAAAATATATATTATAAAAGTATATTTTAAAAGTTTTATAACTAAACGCCAATACCCGAGTGGTTTCGCGGAATATCGTTCACTATAAGTGACGAGAGGTCCAGATTTCCATACCCCGTGGTGGGGTGTGGAATTTTATTTACGATTTTTTTTTTATATATTCACGTACACAAACCAAAAGCCCACGAGGTCTTGTGGTTATCCCACCTCAGTAGCGACATTATTATTGATTTTTTGATTGAACAATTTGAAGTAATTATTGGACCGAATAGTTTTGGACACTGAACAAATTTATTACCGCAACCTTATCGGAGCTTGGACAATAATTATGAAATAATAAAGAACGAGTTTCATAAAACAATTCATATATTTTATCATTAATTTATATGTTATCTGATTATTATGTTCTTTTTCATGTTATAGAATCATGTCGTTTTATACAAAGATGGATCTTATGTTGCTTACTTTATTTACGGTGATTCTTACGGCTATGTGGATATGTTTTTACCAATGTTTTTAAAATATAATTATTAATTATAATTTTTCTTTAATATTATAATTACTGAAATATATTTTATTTTGAAGGATGACGCTTTGTCCGATGTTTGATCTATTACTTATGATTATTATTACGGCGACAGTTATTTGGATGTGGATATCGTTTTTCATTAGAACTTTTACAAAAGAATATATAAAAGAAGATTAATTATAATTTTTTCTTTTAATATTTTCATGATATCAATAAATTGAATCTTGTAAAACTTTGATTTATCAATCTCGATTTTATACTTGCTACTGATTTACACAATTACTTCGATATATTATAAAGCATTCACGATGTTCAGTCCATCGGATATAATACGAATAAATATCGTGAGAAAATGATCAGAAAATATTATGATGGATGAATGAAAAGCATATGTCCGACTAAATGATTATGTTGCATTCCCTGAAGTGAATGTATGCGCAAACAATAAAAGTGGTCGTGAACATTATATTTACCGTGGTTATTATTAATATTTTCCCCGAAGTGGACAACTAGTATATGATTGAGAAAGATGTATTGAGCAATATAAAGATTATTATATATTATCGTTGGTTATTATTCTCACCCAAAGATCCCGTTGATCTTTATAAAGAGCAACTAAAAGTGAAGTGTCGATGAAATTAAATTTTGCTCAAGATTACGATATTTCAGAAAATTGGTGCTAGATCCTATGCTCATTTGAATATATATATATTTTGGTTTTTGTTAAAGATCCAAATAAAGAAAATTGATACATCGTTATAAATTTTGTTTAAACATTATTTATTTATTATTTTATCTTTATATATATAATTTTATTTTGACGCTTATTTATTTAATAATTCTAGTTATTATATATTTATCAATACAATGGATACAAACATGTGCAATGGGGAGTTATGTCTTGCAGATTGTGCAACGACTAATACGATTCTAAGAAATAAGAAATATTTCTCCCATCTTAAAATGAAAGAAACAAGTGTTATCACTATATCGGGTAGCACAAATATAATTGAGGGCTCCGGAAGAGCTAATGTTATACTGCCGAAAGGGACAACGCTGATAATTGAAAATGCCTTATATTCTCCTAAGTTTCAAAGAAATTTATTGAGCTTAAAGATATTCGACATAATGGATATCACATTGAAACTGCAAAAAAGAGAAATATTGAATATTTGCACATTACAAAAGTGGTTTCGAATGATAAAAGAGTTGTTGAAATATTACATTCGTTTGACTCTGGATTGTATTACACGTATGTTAAAACAATTGAATCACATGCTATCGTAAACCAGAAGTTTACTGATGATAATACATTTGTTGTTTGGCATGACCGGTTGGGCCATCCCGGTTCAATTATGATGCAGAGAATAATTCAAAATTCACGTGGACATTTAATGAAGAACCCGAAGATTCTTCAATCTAATGAATTATCAAGTGTTGCTTGCTCTAAAGGGAAGTTGATTATTCGTCCATCACCAGTAAAAATAAAGAATGAATACATAAGGTTTTTGGAGCGTATACAAGGTGATATTTGTGGACCGATACATCCATCGTGTGGACCATTTAGATATTTCATGGTATTGATTGATGCATCAACTAGATGGTCTCATGTGTGTTTGTTATCAACACGGAATGTAGCTTTTGCGAGATTGCTTGCTCAGTTGATTCGATTAAGAGCACATTTTTCGGATTATCCAATAAAGAAAATACGCCTTGATAATGCTGGTGAATTTACTTCCAAGGCATTTAATGAATATTGCATGTATATTGGAATTGATGTTTAACACCCCGTGCCATATGTACATACGCAAAATGGTCTTGCAGAATCGTTGATTAAAAGGCTGCAATTAATTGCAAGATCATTATTAATGAAGTCGAAACTTCATTCATCTTGTTGGGGACATGCTATATTACATGCAGCGGCACTAATCCGCATCAGGCCAACAAGTTATAACGATATATCCCCGATACAAATAGTTTATGGTCAGGAACCAAATATTTCCCATCTGAGAATTTTTGGATGTGCGGTATATGTTCCAATTGCTCCACCACAACGCACTAAGATGGGACCTCAAAGGAGGTTGGGAATATATGTCGGATTTGAATCTCCATCGATAATAAAATATTTAGAACCTCTAACTGGAGATTTATTTACGGCTAGATTTGCCGATTGTCATTTCGATGAATCGAATTTTCCGACATTAGGGGGAGAAAAGAAACAGCTGGAAATTAGTATTATTTGGAATGAATTGTCACTAAATCATTATGATCCTCGAACGAAAGAATGTGAACTAGAAGTTCAAAAGATAATTCATTTACAAGGATTAGCTAATCAACTGCCAGATAGTTTTACTGACCTTAACAGAGGGACTAAGTCACATATACCAGCTGTTAATGCTCCTGCAAAAGTTGATGTTCATGGAGAACATATAATGATCGAGCCTAAGCCACAACTAAAACGTGGTAGCCCCTCGGGTTCCAAAGATAAAAATCCTCAAAAAAAGAAAAGGAGCAAATAATTAGAATGGTCCAGTCGAGGATTTATCGACTCTAGAAGAGTCAATGGGCATTAATGATTATGATAATGAAAATCAGGTACCTGAAATTTCTGAGAATAATGATAATGAAGAGATCTCGATAAATTATGCCCAAAATAGAATTAGATGGAACAGAGAAAAAGTCAACGTTGACGATAAATTCTCATTTAACGTAGCGCTACATGAAATGAATGAGATGAATGAGAATGAGGATCATGAACCAATGTCTGTTAAAGAATGCAGACAAAAAAAATGATTGGCCAAAATGGAAAGATGCAATCGAGGCAGAATTAAAATCACTTGAGAAACGAAAAGTTTTCGGACCTGTAGTACGTATACCAGAAAATGAGTACTCAATCAAGCTAAATAAATCGCTTTATGGATTAAAGCAATCTGGGCGTATGTGGTATAATCGCCTAAGTGAATATTTATCGAAAGAGGGATAAAAAACTAATCAAACTTGCCCGTGCATATTCATGAAAAGATCTAGAAGTGAATTTGTCATCATTGCAGTTTATGTTGATGATATCAACATAATTGGAACTCCTGAAGAGTTATCAAAAGCTGTTAATTGTTTGAAAAAGGAGTTTGAAATGAAAAATCTCGGAAAAACGAAATTTTGTCTTGGACTGCAAATTGAATATTTAAAGAATGGAATATTCGTACATCAAGAGACTTATACGAAAAAGGTATTGAAAAGATTTTATATGGATAAAGCTCATCCATTGGATACTCCAATGATTGTTCGATCTTTAGATGTGAATAAAGATCCGTTTAGACCCTGTGAAAATAATGAAGAGCTACTTGGTCCTGAAGTACCATATCTCAGTGCTATTGGAGCACTAATGTATTTGGCGAGTCATACGCGACCTGATATAGCGTTCGCTGTAAATTTATTGGCGAGATATAGTTCGTCACCGACTCGTAGACATTGGAATGGAGTTAAACGGATATTTCGATACCTTCAAGGAACAACTGATATGAGATTGTTCTATCCAAATGAATCAAAAGCAGATTTGATTGGATATGCAGATGCTGGTTTTCTATCTGACCCACATAATGCTCGATCGCAAACGGGCTATTTATTTACGCATGGCAGAACCGCTATTTCATGGCGGTCAGTTAAACAAAGTTTAACGGCTACTTCATCTAATCATGCAGAAATTTTAGCTATTCATGAAGCTAGTCGAGAATGTGTTTGGTTGCGATCGTAATTGAGCAATATACAACAAACTTGTGGGTTATTATAGGAAAAGTTACTTCCGACGATTTTATATGAAGATAATGCTGCAGGCATTGCCAATTAAAGGAAGGATAAGGATATTAAGGGAGATAGACAAAGCATATTTCACCAAATTTTTCTTTACACATGATTAGAGAAAAATGGTGATTGATGTACAACAAGTGCGATCAAGTGAAAATCTTGCAGATTTATTCACGAAAGCACTTCCTCCAATAATTTTCAAAAGATTGGTATATTCCATTGGAGTTCGAAGACTTCGAGATTTGGAATGATGTTATCATCAGGGGGAGTAAATACGCGTTGCACTCTTTTTTCCTTCACTGAGGTTTTTTCCATGTGGTTTTCTTAGTAAGGTTTTTAATGAGGCAACAATCGAAAGCGTATCTAAAAGAATCATGTACTCTTTTCTTCATTAGGTTTTTATCCCATTGGGTTTTTCCTAATAAGGTTTTAACGAGGCATATTCTTTGAAAACATCCAAGGGGGAGTATTATGACATAATTAAATGTGGATGTTTTAAATAATAATGTTAGTTAAATTATTGATGATTTGGAAGTATTGTATTAAATGATGATAATATGATAAGATGATAAGATGATGTGTGTAATTGAAGAGTTTGTATTTTAGTGTGAGATGTATAATTGTAATTAATGTGATTAGTTGTAATAGTGAATTATTAGTAGTATAAATAGATGATTAGAGTTCATTGTAAAATACACCAAGTATTGAAATACTTAATCTCTCTCTAATCTCTCTCTCTTTATTATTATAAGCTATATTTATCATTATAATCTTAATATAAGTATAATTATAATAAAATAATCTTAATATAATATTAATCACAATTAATATGTTTATAACATATTCGTCTTTTTATATATTTTATTTTACATTGCGCTATTATATTATTGGTGGTCAAACCAAACGTGTAAAATAATATTTTGAATTATTTGAAAATACAAGTAAAATATGTCATTTTTTTTTTACATCAATTTAATCACCTTTCGTTGACCATGTTTGTAGCTGTAGAGGCCCATTTGGGCTTAGTTGGTGGACACTAAAAGCTATCCAAATAAATATAATTGAAAGCCCAACTATCTTGATGGGCTAGCCCAAAACTAACGGCCCATTTTACTCTTCAATATTTTTTATATCCATCGTATAAATTTTTTTATGTTGAAACGAATCTAAACTTTATTGTAGATGATTTTCAATTTCCTATAGAACTAATCTCCGAGCCCATATATCATATCCTAAGTCTATACAAATAGCGATCTTGAGGATGCTGACAAAAGAGATGAAGTTGTAATTTTTTTAGATTACCTTAATTTTGTATTAGTAAACTTTAATGTAATTCAATTTCTTAGTCCATTCGATTATTACAGTCAAAACTAGTGTGCAAGGAACATAAAAGAGGACATTTCAATCATCATGGTGAAATGATTGTAATTAAAATAAGAGCATAACGACAATTGAAGCCGTATTGCTGCAAGTCAAGTGGCTTACTTCACACCACGTTTTTCTTTTCTTTTTTAACCCAATTTGTCTGTTTTTTTTATAAATAATTTATTTCGTTAAATTTAATAGCCCACAAGATATCGTCACACGGTGGAAATTTTTGAATAAATCAGAAAAAGACAATCAAAGCTTTTCTAACATATACATGAAATGAAACTCAACCATCAACTACTACCTACATAAAGAAAAATATTAATTGATGTTTATTCGAGGCAGCTGCGTCTTTTCCAATATTTAATGCCAATAAAGAACATTGTTTTAGCTTATTCCTATTTGACTAATGCTTCCATCCTAGCTTTAGCTTATCTCAATCTCCTCCTTGAAAAAGTCAATTTTGTAACCCTTCACACACAAAATATACAACTATTCCCACACGCATGCAAGTTGCGACTTCTTACATATACATACATATATACACACATATATATACATAATAACACCCATAAAGATCAAGAATAAGAAATTTTTTTTGTGACCCTCAAACTCAAGAGATTAGTTCAAATGGAGAAGCCACCGACGGCGAAATCGATAAACAAGATCTTGAAGCTCTTGCCAAAGGTTTCACAAGCAGCAGTTTCATTCCAAAACCCTCCTAATATCTACAGCCCAAGAGATCATCATTATTATACCAAACGTAGCTCACATCATTCCAAAACCCTCCTAAACAAGGGTTTCGCCGGGACGACGATGATACCATTCATTCCCAACGAAAAGTCGTCCAAGAATTCTTATGCTGGCGGCCATGAAAATACTCAAGAGCCCACCTCGCCGAAAATCTCTTGCATGGGCCAGATTAAGCACAAGCACGAGATGTGTAAGAAGAAGCACTCGCAGAAGAAAGCGTTGACCAAGTCCGCCTCTTACATGAACCCTCGTCAGAAACTGATCAGCCAGTCAACCAAATCGCCCGATTATTCGAAAAAGAATAAGCGGCTTGCGTTGAGTAAGCTTTTTGGTTCGTCGAGGAGAAAATCCGATGCGTTGGCTGTTGATTGCCAGGCGAGGCTGCCAGATAGGGCGCCGTGCCTGAGCCAGGTGAGGAGGTTCGCGAGCAGCCGTGACACGCTGGCGGACTTTGATTGGACGACCGCCGGGACAGTCCGAGTTGCGGTGGAAGAGAGCTGCAGGGATTATTACTATTGCTCCGACGAGGGTGATGATGATGATGATGTTGTGATAATTCCTTTCTCGTCTCCGATGATGACGGCCGTTAAGCCCGTGCGGTGCGGCGGTGATTTGGAGCGGAGGAAAGAGATTAATCTGTGGAAGAGAAGGACTATGGCTCAACCTAAGCCGCTTCAATTGGATATGGTTAAGTCATCATCAAGAAAATAATAAATAGAGAATAAGAAGAAATGTAAATTTGATTGGATTTTTCTAATTCGATGTACTATGTACGATATAATTTGTTCATTTATTCGTTGGTTTCTTGATTTTTTATGATCCATATTCAGTGTATTATATTTGATAAAAAGATATTTTGTTACTTCCAAGGGTACCTAAGCTTGTTGAGCATGAGCATCATATATCAATTTTTCTTTTCACGGCTAATTTTTAGCTCTGATAACATGTTAAAGGATATCATATATTAATTTTAGATATTTTATTTTCAAGAATAATTAAAAAATGGTATTTTGAAAGTGCTACACATTTATATAAATTGAATAAATTGGGCCCAAAGTGTAATAGACCCAACCCATGGGTTATGAGTACGACTCCACAAAACTCAATTAGAACCCAGAAAGAAAAAAAAGTCTGGTTTTTTTTTTGTATAAAATCCAAAATCCATATTGTTTGCGTTATTATATTTGGATACATTTTCCGTTATTATCGAAGAGTATATAATTTTTTACCTTAGAGAATATGTTAACCCCAAACTTTATAGTTCTACAATAAACGCCAAAAAAAAAAACAATACTTGTTGTAACAAACCGATTATAAATAGGTAATGAGCTTTGCTCACTTCGCTATTTTTCAAGAGTTTATGATTAGCATTTAAGCGTAATTTTATGAAAAAAAAAATGGGATTATAAATATAATGAATTCGTTAGAAATTTAGGTAAGCATCACAACTCACAAGTGTCTCGGATGTATTTCAAGACAAAACGTATTTCAAGAACAAACCCAACAATCCTTAGATTCTTGCCCGACTCAACAATCCATTAAAACGACTTTACCTCATAATTAATTAGAAACAAAAATTACTAAAATTCCAAAAAAAAAAAAAGAGATTCGATATTATTACTTACAAAAAACCTAGTGACCCGACCGGCCCCGCCTTATTCAACCTTGTACGCTTTAAAGCGTAAAGAATTATGACACACTTTGGGATGGATACTTACAATAATTAATTAAATGATTATAATTGTTGTTACTATTAATTCCTTAGCATAGCATGAACTTACAAGCTACGCATCATTTCAACGTCGCACTTCCGTTACTCTTTGACTTGTGTGTGTGTGTGTGCCATATTTCCCTTCATCTCCACTACATAACCATATCACAAGGCTCCCACTCCCTAAAGCAAAGCACAAGCATTGTTTTTTATTTACTTTATTTTATACCTTCCGATTGATTTTCTTACAAACCATCAAAACACTTTCTCTTTCTCTTTTTCGAATTTTGCTTTTTCTACTTTTCACTGTTTCTTCGTTATTTGCTGATGTCTCTTGCATGCTAAACAGTGTAAGCCGTGATATTATAAAAGCCCTATACAAGATCACTCCTCATTTAGTAGGGGTGGTTCTTTTCTTGCTTTGAAGAGTATATAGAGAACAAAGAAATACATATAAAGAAGAGAGAGATTCATTCATGTCGAAGATGATGTATGGACTGGGCCATTTGTTCATGACGGTTTTTCTGTATTGCTTCGCTAATTTCATGGTCGTCCCAGCGATCACAGACGTCACCATGTTTGCTCTTTGCCCAGGCAAAGATGAGTGCTCGTTGGCCATTTATCTAAGTGGTGCTCAACAAGCGGTATGTAATAATCTACTTACATTGATGTTTTCTTGCAAGATGTGCCTGACATTAACATGATGAGGTCGATGAGCATCTTCATGTTAATTAATTACAGGCGATGGGCACCTTTGTATTATTCTTTATTCTTTCCCGAGGGAAAAAAAAAAGAGAGAGAGAGAAAAAGAAGCGCACTTTTTCTTTGCCATTCCACACGTTTGATGTTTTCTTGCAAGATGTGCCTGACATTAACATGATGAGGTCGATGAGCATCTTCATGTTAATTAATTACAGGCGATGGGCACCTTTGTATTATTCTTTATTCTTTCCCGAGGGAAAAAAAAAAGAGAGAGAGAGAAAAAGAAGCGCACTTTTTCTTTGCCATTTCCACACGTTGCTTCAGTCACCAGCAACTGTGTGTGTATGATGACTCTATTTCGACTTTCACTGAAATGGACTGGGCATCCATTAAATCATCATTTCCCATTTATTTTTCTGGGATCATTAATAGAAATTCACTGAAATAGATAAGAAAAATTGAAACTTGATGGAAGAAGAAAACATCTGCGTTAAAATACATATCGCATGGTCTGGCCTTATCTTGCATAATTTGATGTCTGAATCCTCGCAATATATGTAATGGGCATAGTCAATATAATAACAATGATGAGCGCAGATTGTTGGGTTGGGATCGCTGGTGGTGATGCCACTTGTCGGGAACTTGTCGACACGTACGGACGAAAGTAGCTATTTTTGCTAATTGATTTTAATAATAATATTATGGTGGTTGGCGCAGTCATTTTGGCCTATAGCAGGACAAAGTACCACTTCTACGCTTACTACGTGCTCAAAACCGTCATCGCCATGGCCACTGAAGGCAGTGTTCAGTTTCTTGCTCTTGCATACGTGGTACGGTAGTACGATGATTACTTCACACTAATTAAGTCAGCCCACATAGTAAATATATATGGTAGTGGTGAATTTTCAGGCAGATAGTGTTCCAGAGAATAGAAGGGCATCTGTGTTTGGGATCATGTCTGGCTTTTCCTCGTCTTCTTTCGTGTTCGGGAACCTTTCGACTCGTTTCCTTTCGACTTCTGCCACTTTTCAAGTACTCTTCGATTTTATTACACACACATAGTCTTGTACGTACGAGGATGAACGAACTATTGGTTGATCGTTGGCTCCGTATGTTACATAGGTAGCCGCTGCAATGTCCATCGTTGCGCTGTTATACATGAGGATTTTCCTACCAGAGTCAGTGGCAAGGGCCGTCAATGCCTGTCCGAAGAGCTCGGAGACTCACTGTCTCCTGGAAAACGCTCCCTCGAAGAAATGGAAGAAGCTCTTCAACAATCTGCCTTCGGTCGAGGACACCCTATGCTTATTGAGGAATAGGTAAGCCGTATTGTAGACAAACTATGTAGTAATTCGATTTCAAGAACCTCATAACTGCATTGGAGTGAGCTTCATGTGTGTGTCATTGCAGCCCGACGTTTGCTAAGGCCGCCGTGGTTGCCTTCTTTCTTAATGTTGGAGATGTTGGACTCTATGCTTCTTTAATGGCACGTCGCTCTCGTCTCTTTGCTTACATTATTAAGCTGACTTAGATTTAAGAAAAAATGTCTGAATCTGAACATTAAATCTGCTGCAGTATTACTTGAAGGCTCAGTTTCACTTCAACAAGAACCATTTTGCTGATCTGATGATTATAGCTGGAATCGGAGGATCGATATCACAGGCCCGTAATTTCTCGAAAATATTGTCTTCCTTTACCATTCTATTGTATGACTACCATTGGCTCTAAAAAAATCTTACAACAGCTCATCATCATGCCTGTATTAACTCCTCTGATCGGAGAGGAGAAGATGCTCTCCATAGGCCTGTTTTTCACCGTCCTTCATGTAAGAACAATATACCATTCTTACAGTAATGAATTCAGCATAATCAGAGCAAGGAACATATGTATAACTTTTGAGTTGTTCTCTAAACTAAACTGCAGATGATACTCTACAGCATCGCTTGGGCTCCTTGGGTAAACATTTGTTTTTTACGCAAACTCCGTTCTAAGACAACGGCTGATCATAGGATAACTTGTAGGTTCCTTACGCTGCTGCAATGATCACAGTCGTGGCTACTTTTGCTTTACCATGTGTAAGTTACTATCATTTTCAAGTGATATTTATTCAGTTCTTCTTACTGAGTTCTGGCCATTTCGCCGTGTATACAGTTACGAAGTATCGCCTCTAAGCAAACTGGACGGAGCGAACAGGGAAAGGTTCAAGGGTGCATTACGGGCATATGTTCGTTTTCCAGCATCGTCTCGCCTCTTGCTTTCAGCCCTTTAACAGGTAGGAAGGAATAAAAAGCATCTCCACCATTCACATTATAATGACAATGACTATTCATTTCCTTTAAATGCTCCAAAGCCTTATTCCTATCGGAGAAGCCACCATTTCACTTCCCTGGATTCAGCATCATGTGCTCTGCTTTGTTTGCTGTAAGTATGAATGAAGAGTTCCTCAGACAATTGTTTTCCTCGTATGTATGTAATATGATGATATTTTCACTATGTCATGCAGGCGGTAGCCTTCGGACAAAGCATCGCGATAAAGCCTTCGCCGCAAGATTGCGGCGGCAATGACTCTAATCCTCAAGAGCCTTTGGTTTGATGGTGGAGTTCAAGAAAAGCAGAGTACTTGTCAATATAAGCTATTATATTTATTATACCTATTATTGCATGGACTGTGTTGACGGCAACTTTGATTAGCTATTATCATAAGCAAGAGGCTATGTTTTACTGAAGGCCTTTGTGATGTAAGATGTGAATTTTAGATTTATGGTTGGGTTTATTTTTTTCCTTGTATGCTTTCTTTGTATGTTCTATATTTTCCTTTTTACATGTATGTTGTGTAAGATGTTAGTGGGGAGTGGGGACGTAGTTTAAAGCATGTAGATAGAAAGAAGCCTTAGTGTTTATCTAACGTGCACACAAATATATATATATATATGCATACACATTAGGCTTCTGATCCTTTATTCCAGTTTTTGTATTCCACCTCGTATTCCAACCTACTAAAATCGTTATACCTTCCTCCGCCCAGTGTTAAAACACCCGTAAACATCATTATACCCATGAATATCATTACACCAGATGTTTAAATAACAACAAAGATCAATATATATTTTAATATATAATACTGATTTTTTCTACAGCAAAGTAGAAAAATATATAATATTGACTTTTTTTGTTATTTATACAATTGATATAATAATATTAAAATATATATTGATCTTTTTTGTTATTTAAACACCTGGTGTATTAATATTCATGGGTGTAATGATGTTTACGGGTGTTTTAACACGGCTTGAGATCCTCTATTCTATTTTCTGTATTCCACTTCGTATTCCAACCTACGAAAATCGTTACACCTTCCCCCGCCCAGTGTTAAAACACCCGTACACATCATTACACCCATAAATATCATTTCATCAGTTGTTTAAATAAAAAAAAGTCAATATTATATATTTTAATATATAATACTGATTTTTTCTACATCAAACTAGAAAAATATATAATATTGATTTTTTTTTTAATTTAAACAACTGGTGTAATGATATTTATGGGTGTAATGATATGTACGGGTGTTTTAACACTGGGCGGAGGAAGGTGTAACGATTTTCGTAGGTTGGAATACGAAGTGGAATACAGGAGGTGGAATAGAGGATCCCAAGCCTTTTAACACTGGGCGGAGGAAGGTGTAACGATTTTCGTAGGTTGGAATATGAAGTAGAATACAGGATCCCAAGCCTTTTAACACTGAGCGGAGAAATGTGTAACGATTTTCGTAGATTAGAAATACGAAGTGGAATACAAAAATTGAAATAGAGGATACAAGCCATACACATTAACACCAATTCAAGTAAAGTCCAAAACCCAAACCTTCAAAAACAAGTATTCTCAAGATTCACCGGCCAACGAAACTGAATGAAGCCCACATTAAACCAATCACAGCCCTCCACGTGTACAATCGACAGCAAAAACTCAACTCAACGACTCAACATCTGACAGTGACAGCCTCGGCCAACGTAAAACGCTGAGAAAGAAATAATAAAAAAAAAAAGGCAGCGTTTTTTTTCTTTCCCTCGTAACTTCAACAGTCTGTTCTGTTCCATTCCATTTCCTCGAGGCGGAGATAGAAACCACAATCGACGACAGGTATCTCCGGCGGACCAACGACGATGGCAGACGAAAACGATGTAGTTTACCTCCACGGAGACCTCGACCTCAACATTGTTGAAGCGAGAAGTCTCCCAAACATGGACCTAGTGTCCGAGAGATTCCGGCGTCTCTTAACGGCGTTCGAGTGCTGTCGGAAGCCGTTCAGACGCGAAGGCGACGCCGTAGAACATAGGCGGAAGGGGAAAATCATCACGAGCGACCCATATGTTACCGTTTGCTTAGCCGGCGCTCGCGTGGCTCGGACGCGCGTGATCTCCAATTCGCAGAATCCTGTCTGGAACGAACATTTCAAGATCCCTTTAGCTCATCCAGTCTCCACGGTACTAAAGCTATGAAGTTTTTTTTTTTTTAATCTGTTGACTTTGCAATTATGGAGGTGTTCGTTGGATGTTGTCGATAAAATCGATGTAGTGAGTCAGATAAGGGTGTGTCTTGATTAGCTCTTTCCTAGCGTTGTTCTTACAAATTTCTGAGAAACAGCAAACCCTCTTTCGCAATCATCTCCCAGATAGAATTCCATGTCAAAGATAACGACGTCTTTGGGGCAGACTTCATCGGCAATGCCTCAGTGTCTGCAAAGCGCCTCTTGTCTGGACAAACAGTCGACGAGTGGGTCCAAATAATCTCCTCATCGGGCAAACCGCCCAAACCCGACACGGCCATACACGTCCAGCTTACATTCACTCCGTGCCAAGAGAATCCCGCCTACCGAAATGGGATCTCCGAACTGAAACAGAGTTATTTCCCAATGCGCCATGGCGGCAAGGTTACCTTGTACAAAGACGCACATTGTCCCGATGGAATGCTTCCCCGAATCGAGTTGGACGAGGGAAGAGTCTTTGAGCACGGCAAGTGTTGGGAGGATATATGCCACGCGATATTGGAGGCCCATCATTTGGTTTACGTCGTGGGGTGGTCGATTTATCACAAGGTGAAGCTCGTGAGGGAGCCCACGAGGCCGTTGCCCAACGGCGGGGAGTTGAGTTTGGGGGATTTGCTCAAGTATAAGTCTCAGGAAGGTGTTAGGGTGTTGCTGTTGGTTTGGGATGACAAGACTTCGCATAGCAAGTTTTTCATTAATACGGTATGTGCGATTTTGATCTACTTTTGTCGAAAATCAGTATAACTTTCTCTTCTTCTTTTAGCGCAGGCAGGAGTAATGCAGACTCACGACGAAGAAACGAGGAAGTTTTTCAAGCATTCCTCGGTGACATGCGTGCTGGCCCCTCGATATGCAAGCAGTAAACTTAGCATTGTCAAGCAGCAGGCACGTTCCTTCTGCTAAATTCATCTGTTTCAACCTGCAGATTTGTAGAGATTTATCAAGAATATAATCACTGAATATTTTCTTACCATGTCTGTGTTAAGGTTGTCGGAACTCTTTATACGCATCACCAGAAGTGTGTTATTGTCGATACGCAAGGCAGAGGCAATAACCGCAAGATAACTTCATTCATTGGTGGATTAGATCTTTGTGACGGACGTTATGATACTCCCGAGCATAGGTTATTCCGTGACCTCGACACTGTCTTTGAAGATGATTACCATAATCCAACATTACCTGTAAGTAATGTCTCCAGCCTGCACTTTCAACTGTTCTTCTGTGGCCCTTAATATTCTGATCGATGTGTCCTAATCTAATGTATGCCGTGTATTTTTTAGCCTGGAACTAAGGGCCCGAGGCAACCTTGGCACGACTTACACTGCAGGATCGACGGTCCGGCGGCCTACGACGTGCTCACGAATTTCGAGCAGCGGTGGAAAAGAGCAACAAGGTGGTCTGAATTTGGGAAAAAATTCAAGAGAATATCGCACTGGCACGACGATGCTTTGATCAAAATCGAACGCATCTCTTGGATAACAAGTCCTTCGTCGATAATCCCTAACGATCACCCTTCACTGTGGGTTTCCAGGGAAGATGACCCCGAAAACTGGCATGTCCAGGTTGAGAATACTTTGGTGCCAAGCACTCTATTATCATTACAAAGTTAAGCTCTAAACGTTGATTGCATTTTCCTTTTTTTTTTATGTAATATTCAGGTTTTCAGATCAATCGATTCGGGCTCACTGAAAGGATTTCCCAAGGACGTCCTTGCAGCCGAGGAACAAGTAATTCTCAAGCTCTTCTGCTATTACTCAAACTCTCTTTACTTCAGACTCTTTTCTTAAGTACTTTTGATTTATTGCAGAATCTAGTCTGCGCCAAAGACTTGGTGATCGATAGAAGCATTGAGATGGGTTATATCCAGGCGATTAGATCTGCTCAGCACTTCATCTACATTGAGAATCAGTACTTCATCGGGTCATCGTACGCTTGGCCTTCCTACAAAAATGCAGGTAAGGACACGTCTTCCGTTCGAGAGATGAGAAAAAAAATGATTTTCTTGTATACATTTCCTTGAAGCTTCTCGTATATTCGTCGCTCTAAAGGTGCTGATAACTTAATCCCGATGGAACTGGCGCTGAAAATTGCCAGCAAGATTAGGGCGAACGAGAGATTCGCCGTCTATATTGTCATCCCGATGTGGCCAGAAGGCGTGCCCGACTCTGCATCCGTGCAAGAAATCCTCTATTGGCAGGTAATGACAGACCATACAAGATGTTCTGCCCTGCCCTCATCTGTTGTTATGCACGGACCACGAAAAAATTTGGTCTTTGTAGGGACAAACGATGCAGATGATGTATGAAATCGTCGCTCGGGAGATCAAGAGCGCTAATCTGGAGAATGTCCATCCTACGGATTACTTAAACTTCTACTGTCTTGGCAACCGCGAGCAGCATGAAGAAGACTCGGATGGAAATGGGAAATCTGCTTCCAACGGAACGACAGTAATATTTATTTTCCGCTGTAACATTTCGACTTCTGAGCTACTCCACTGAGCTGCAGTATCTTGTTTGAAAAATTTACAGCAATCTGCCTCGAATAAATATGGACGATTTATGATTTACGTACATGCAAAAGGAATGATAGTCGACGATGAGTATGTAATACTGGGCTCGGCTAATATCAACCAGCGATCTATGGATGGTTCGAGAGATACGGAGATTGCAATGGGTGCTTACCAGCCACATCACTCGTGGGCTCAGAAGAAGAGACACCCTCATGGCCAGGTAAATAGACTCTTGACAATCCAAAAAATGCAGAAAAAAGTAATCTTTCTTATACATACGACGACCCATGGGAATTATACGTTTTTTTCCAGGTGTATGGGTATAGAATGTCACTTTGGGCCGAGCATTTGGGGAAGATAGAGGAGTGCTTCAAGGATCCTAAGAGCTTGAACTGTGTCAACTATGTGAACAGAGTTGCAAAAGATAACTGGACTAACTTCACAGCAGACGACTTCACTTCATTACAAGGCCACATTCTCAAATATCCACTGGACATCAATTCCGACGGCAAAGTCACACCTTTGTCTGAGTTCGAAACGTTTCCAGACGTCGGCGGCAAGGTTATAGGCGCTCCAACTAATCTGCCAGATGCTTTAACTACGTACTATTGTTTGGATTGGGATTGAAACTTGAGTTCACATAGCACTTCATATCACGGAAAAGATTCAAATGGTCCACAAGCTTGTGAAATATATTGCATCCACAGCACTGCAATACGATGAGAAAAGACTCCCAATCAGTATGTCTGGACTTACTTGAAGTGAAATCAGAATTATTACGAAGCTTATGTACTACCTACCTGGACGAAGACAGTTCCATCGGTGTAAGCGTGAGGATTAATGGCGCGGGTCGTACGCTGGCCGCACACTTTGCACGTGAAAGACACGCGCATCCTTCGCCTCGGCGACTTTGTGAAGAGCGACCAAGGGAAAGTTGACACTTGGTCCGTACCCGAACCTGAGTCCGAACCAGCCGACAGGGCCGGGCCTTCCATACCCGACCCTGTTGTCCAACCACTTCCGTTCACCGCACTCAACACCAGCCCCATCGCCTCATCCTGCCGAAAGGAAATGATCGACGAGCTCATTCATAAAGCTACCATTTTTTTTTTTTTTTTATTACAGAACCAAACAAAACAATAAAAAAATCGTACCTTTGAAATAATAGGAACGAGGGCGGACTCGATGTGTTCAGACTTGAGATCGCTTTCGCCATCGTTGTCTGTAAGAGAAAGAAGGTTCATAAAATGAAACCAACAAAAAAAAAAAAAAAAAAGAGTGAATCATTAGAAAGTGGGCAAAGCGCAGACTTTTGCAGTAAGCGGAGAATCCGACGTGGCGGCGGAGAGGGGCGTCTCTGTGTTTGAACGGAGAGACGATCGGCAACGAAATGGAGCTCGTCGTGGCAGCTAAATTTTCCATTTGTCGTTTGATTGGTGTGTAAGATTATCGAGCTGGAAGGAAATCAACTTATCTTGAACTCGATTAGTTTAACCGACTTAATAAAAGATCGATATGATGTTCTTGTCAAGATATGATCGTATTGGTCGTGGTGGGATTGGATAGTGACGTTTTGACTTTTGAGATATAGAAAAGAAAATAAAAATCTAAAGTTGATTTTGTTCTTGTAATGATGTTAATGGGCCTCAACTGAGGGTAAAGGAAAATCCATTGGGTTCGTAAGGCTTGTCCGCCAATGTCCATACTCGTTTGTGCTGTTAGAACTGTAGCTATGGTAGAAAGAAAGAAACATATTAGAGAGCTAGCTAGCTACCTCATTAATTTCCATGTAGTACAACAATGAAATTTAATTCAACTGTACAATATATTCAGACAGAAGATGATCAGAGCCTTAGAGTAATGGGTGAGATTCCCTTTTATATTCAATTCAATGCAGTGTAATTCAATTCGGAGTGAGAATATATATACATATATATCTAATACATACATACATAGATAGGTCTTTAATTGTTTATGGGCCATTCTCTTTATTATTAATTGTCTGGTCCTCTTCCATCTTTCTTTCTGCTGTCTTGACAGTGCTCGATTTTGAATTAAGTGCTTGCATGCTTCTATAGTATTCTATTACAACATTAGCAATTGGTAAAGGCAGTGTGTATTCTTCTTCTTCTTCTTCTTCTTTATAAACCCCACAAGAGCAACCCTAGCTAACATTCTTCACATCTCCTCCATCCTTAATTCACTGTTCTATAATTTCTTTCTGGATATATTCTACCATCTGCTGATTCTTCAGCCATGGGAATGATTTTGGAGGTTATCACTGTGATGTTGGCTTGGCTCACTCAGGTCTAAAAGGCCCATGAAGCAAAGTGGCTTCATATGGGATCTTAGCTACGTATTGATCGATCTGATTGAGCCGCGCCAATATCTAAGTCATTACTCCATGAATGATATGCGTTGTTGAAGAGTACTTGTAATAGAGAGGTTGGTCTTGGTTCTTGAATGGAAATATATATATTAGTAAGTAACTAATTTCTTTTGTGGCATGCATGTAATCAGTCCATCTTCCATAGAGATATTAGATATAAACAATCCTTATATATTTATCATAGACATGTACATATTGATATGATCCACCAAAATAAGGGATTAGGGTTTTGAACCCTTTTATCCAACTATTTTCTTCAAACTTCAAATAGCCAATTTGATATATTTTCATCAATCGAGCATATTGTTCTTGTTTGAGTTCCATGGAGAAGGTGAAATACTTGCAGCATGGCTTTGAGTAACTGCGTATTTTCTTCATTTTTTTTTCTTCATAAAAACAACATCAATGATTTAACTTTTAGAGTAAATTCGAATTTCAAGAATGAGCCGAGTTAGTTGAGAGGAGTTAATAGAAAGTACGTAGTAGTAGTAGGATTGTTTTTGTCGTTGCAATAATAAATATGAAGCGTGATAAACTTGCATTGAAGAAAGGAAAAAAAAACAAAAGAAAAAAAAGAGCAAGAATTTCTGCGGAAATTGTTTTGACAATAGAGGAGGCTTTTAATTTCCCCCATCAACAAAGATTCCCTCATTAAATTCCATGTTTGTTGTTGTCTTATCCTTTTTTTATAATTCAATCTTACTTTGATTCACAAACCTACATTAATATTAATCATCGACAATGTACTACCACTACTACGTTTCTGCATGTCTTGAATAAAATCTTCAAGAAGAATGGAAATTGCCAAGTTTTGTCAAATAAAAGAAAAGGTACTAATTGATATACAAATTGAAGTGTTATTTGGGAGGAAATAGTAATTAATCCTAATAAAAACTTATGGAAATTGCCATGTTTTGCCAAATAAAAGAGAATGGTACTAATCGCTATACAAATTAAAGTGTTATGTTGGAGGAAATAGTAATTAATCCTAATAAAAAAGCTGCTGTTAGATCTCTTTCTCTCTTTTTTTTTTTTTTTAATTCACGAATATTAATTTGGTAGGCTAAAACTAGGCCCAACAAATTGAAATGTTGCTATATCTAATAGATCCAAAAAGTTAAATTTCATACAAGGAATTATCTCACTGTCCAATATCATATTAGGTTTAAGGCCCATTGTACTTTAAAAATTGAGCATAGCAAGCAGACAGATATGTTTCAGACTGTCCCAACGTGGCATTATCTGACTAAACTGTGTATGTGCGTAGATAGATTTTGTTTTAGAGCCCAAAAGTCCAAAATGTACAAGGAATCTTTTTCGAATATACTATTCGCAAACCCAAATGATGATATGATAATAATCTTTTTTATTTCCTTAAATAGTGTATTACTAATACTACATATTACATGGATCATGAAATCCTACACTACAGATGCTATTTTTTTTTTTAAATTCAAAAAGTAAATTAGAGGGAAACGATTTGGCTATTGGGCGGCATATAAAAAGTATTTTATCCGTTACCCTATAGTAAAATTGAAAAATTAAAAATAACAATAGTGGTAACATACAAAATTATAAGAATCAACCCACTTTTAATGCAACTTTTGATTCCCAACGCCAATTAATTAATTATTTATTTGCATCATTATCCAGTCCCCACCTTACCTTACCACCTACACTTTTTTCACAGCTATATATATCCATCCAATACGATGAACAAACCCCAAGCACTCAAAGACTTGCGAATGGCTTCAAACTCTTGCCGTACGATGAACCTCAATCTGTCCGAACAAGAACAACTCCTCAAGAAACTCAAAGTCTTCAAGGTTCAAGGGAGGGACAAACGTGGGAACCCTCTCATAAGCATCATCGGAAAGCTCTTCCCTGGTAATCAATCAATCTTTTTATCTTCTTCTTTCAGCTGATATCATCGTCTTGAATTGATCGAACGTATCATGGAAACAGCTAAGCTGGTGGGCGTCGAGGCGGTTAGGAAGTACTTGGTCGATGAGATCTTCTCGGATCTAACGGGAAAGAAGTTTTCAGTCGTGTATGTGAATACGTGCGTTGACAAAGGCGCAAACCACCCTGGAATATCAGCCTTGAGGTCGATTTACGAGGCTATTCCGAGCCATGTCAAGGCCAATTTGGAGGCTTTTTATTTCCTTCATCCTGGTTTTCAGTCACGTCTTGTCTTAGCCACCTTTGGTCGCCTCTTGTTCTCCGGGTAATTATATATATATATATATATATATATATATATATATATATATATTTATCTCTCTGTGTGTGTGTGTGTGATGTATCCTCTCTCTCTTTATTTTTTTTATTCTCAGTTGTTATAGGAAAGAAAACGATTTCATTGCAGGCTATATTGGAAGGTGAGATATGTGACGAGGTTAGAGTTCTTGTGGGACAATGTGAGGCGTAAGGAGATGGAGATGCCTGAGTTCGTATATGAGTATGACCAGGACATGGAATTCCGACCGTTGGCGTTGGATTATGGGCTCGAAAGCGATCATCCGAGGATCATCGTGCACACGAGTGAGTCGACGGTCTCTACTTACTCGATGAGGTGCATCGCCTAGATGCCCAGCATGTCGTCATACATGGACTTTTGAATACTTTCTTTAGTTTTGATCTTCGAAGTTTTAGAATGCGAATATAGCCGAAAAACAAATACGGATTTTCTGATATACCAAAAGCTTGATCAACAGCAACAGTTTTATTTATACACAGCAGCTTCTCAAGTTCTAACATCCTTTCTTCACACAACGATACAAAAACACAAAATGATCAGACATCATCGTTCACCAAGCACTCAGAGCATTAGAAGATTATGGAAGATGAGAAAGATATGAGAAATGGGATGTATGAGTCTCACCTTAGAACAGGACAAAGCTTCTTACATGGTCAGATTCAGAGTTGGAGTGATCCAAATAGGCCACTGAGAATTCGTCGAATAACAAGGCAAAGGGTCGATGCTTCCGTCCTTGATATTGTAAATCCCGACATCACGGTCACCCATAGGACCATCGTAGCTTCCTCCCAAGTAGTCATCTGTGAAGTAAATTCTATTCCCTTCGCACCCTGAGTAATTACTTGCTCGAACGGCCACGTAAATTCTATTCCCTTCGCACCCTGAGTAATTACTTGCTCGAACGGCCACGGACGAATTCACTCCTAAGAACAGCACTATATCGTCCAAGCTCGCAACGCTCACCCACCTTTTCGAGCTCCAATCCATTCTGAAGACGTGGAACTTCACTGTTCTGCACACTTCTGCGTAATGCTCCATATCGATCTCAAACTCTAAGTACCGTGAAACCAGCAGCAAATCACCAAGCCCATCTACCAGGTACTGCATGTCCCCGTCAATCTGTTGATCCACGTTGATGAAGCTCACTCTCGCGGGATCGCCAGAACCATTGCTTAATTCACAAATTGCAACTGAGCCGAACTTATTAGCAGCATAGAATGCACCGTCGAGATAGATAGCGTCCTCACTATAGCCCGTCACTCCATCGACGACCCTCCACTTGTCATCTCCGTTCTTACAGTATGCAAGGCTCTCAAACTGGTTTACGATTCCAAAGGCGACGAAATCAGATGAAGTGTTATGGGGTCCATTTGAGAGGATGACCTTCTTAAGGTAGAAATCACGCATTTCCTTTAGACTAAGATAGCAAACCTCGTTGTTTGGGGATAGTACGGTATATTCCTTTCCTGCAGAAAGGCAGAATGTTGATTTTGTTTTATTACAATAAACACAAAGGAAATTGCATAACTTGATCCTTCAAACAAACAAAAATCACATGACCACTAAAATTTCTATTACTAACAACCTCAAAGCATTGTCAGCAATGCAAGAACTTTAAGAGCTTTCGAAGCAAAATTATAGCTGTACGTTGGTTCCAAAAAATCCCCCTTTTTTTTTTCTTGCTTAGTTACTACCTGAGGAAAGAATGATAAATCGTACCTAAGGCGTAGAAGTCAAAATTGACCACGTTGGGGAAGGACGACAGCGGCGGAAGCGTAATCCTGCGTCGGGTCAGAGGGTTAATCATGAAAATCACGGGCGAGTCTTCGATGAGAACGAGCCATCCATGGGACGATCCGGCCCGGCGACGGCTGAGCGTGGCTTCGGGTAGGGTTAGGTTGGTGATGGTGTTGGTCAAGGGGCTGCGAAATTTGGTTCGGTGCGGCTGTGAGTAGGCTGAGGTAGGGAGCATGAGCCATGGGAAGAGGAGGTGGTTCGGTGGGTTCTGCTGAGCCGCGACGCGCCAGGCTCGGCACACGGCTCGGAAGCGTAGGTATGCCTGAAGGCTCGGAAGCGCGGAGGCGATTGCTTGGAGAAGGTCCCGATGGAGGTCCGACCAGTCAACGTTCGTTGACATTCTCCTGCGATTGATTGAATCTGCGCGAGAATAACGAATTACAATTGACGGCCCAAAACGTTGCTTTTATCCATTGGCCGGCTATACTTAAGGATATTGTATTGTATTGGTATTTTAAGTCAACGAGCTTGTTTGTAAGAACGAAAAATGTCTTTTTTTTTTTTAAAAAAATAAAGGTTTTCATTTCTTCCTCAAAATTGAATTAACACAGATTTCTATTTATCCCATATGAGATAATTCTTCTCAACCGACTCACCTAATATACTCAATAGGCACTTCACCTATCACCAATTGGTTTTAGGTTGAAGCAATCGATTTCTAATAACTACTACCTCTAAAAATCAAAGCACGAAAATCCGAGCGGATTCCGAGCTCCATTATCGTCGTTGAATCACATTCCTTCACAGGAGTATCCGAAACGAATGCAAGGCTCGTTGTGAAGCTGATAATATCGAACCAACCTAAGAATCATTACACTCCCAGAAACTATTCCTTTCTAAATCCACAGAATGATGTTAGGGAGAAGCTTCAAAGAATACATAGCCCATCTTCGATTAAGATCGTCGAAGTACAGCCAAATCGCCTGGGTATAAGATATCAATGAAGATTAGAGAAGATTCATGGTGCCCATCTGTTCAAGAATGGACATTAGCTATTGCTATACATAACTTAGATACATTGCAAGAAATTGTTGCTTCAAATGCATTGGAGTAGGGTAGGTAGCTTTCTGACTAATAGAAGCAAATTGATAAAACTAGGAAATTCATCGAACACCTAATGGGCACAATGATGAACAAGATAAGTTTCCTATAGCTGCCAAGAAACAACATTGGAGTCAAGTACATTAAGGCAATTTAATGTGAAAGAAAACATATCCGATCATCAAAATAGCATCTTGTTAAGAAATCATAAACAAGGCACACAGAGTATAAAGCAAGGTAAAAGCTAGGGACAATCAGTCGCTCTCATCGCCAAACAAACGCCGGAGCCTCGCAGCGAAAGCGCCGGTAGGCTCAGCGTCAGCCTCAGCCAGTAAACTCTTCCTGATATGATTCATACGAGACATAAGACCGTCCCTCTCTTCTCGCAGTGCCTCATTATCCTCGGTCAAATTGTGAATTCGATACTTCTGCCCTAGAGATCGGAAGCTCAGGAGCATAATACCAGTCATGGCAAAGAGCTGTACGAAGCTATGCTTCCTCTTCCCAACATTCTTCATGAATCCGAGAGGTTGCCGCCCGCCGACGATCGGTGGCCTTGGAGGTGTCGACATTGAGGATATTGACTGGTCAAACGTCTAGGTTTTCTTTGTTGAATTGAAATACCTTAAATCGGAACCTAATATCTTAAGTCGCTGATTTAAATGTTTAAATCGCAGTTATAATCAATGATAGAGTAGAGTGCGTTTCACGCGACTATGAAATCGTCTGTAGCAGCAGCGACTCTTGATCCTCTCAGTCTCAACTAAGTTCACTGCCATGGCTGGCGAAAAAATATTTTCTTTTAAATTTAGATGATGATGATGAATATGATGATCGAAGTAAGGTCCTTTTTATCTTATGCAAGTAATAGAGAAGAGAAGATAGCAAATAAAAGTTGAAGCTAAAAATCATATTAATGAAAACTTCTTAGCCACTCGCAATGATTCATTCATAGGACCGTCTTACATATAAAACCACAAACAGCACATTTACAAGCCAATACATCCAATCCAAAGCCAAAAGCAAAGCAACAGTAATAAGATAAGATAAAGCACAAAGCATCAAACCCCATCAACAAAAGCAAAACCAAACTCAAATTATTACAATCGAAAAACAAATCAAACACTTTCGTATATCTTGCTTTTCTTTCATTATTCAGTCACATGCACCTTCCTTTTCCTTTTCTTTCTCCTTTTCATCATCACTCTTGAACCCAGGGATCTTCTCCTTGATCTTATCCAAGAACCCTTTCTTCTCCTTGCCCTCGGCCTCCGTCGGAGTGGTGGCGCACTCGGCGGGTGGGGGAGGCGGCGGAGCCTCCACCTCCTCGGCCTTCTTTCCTCCGGGAAGCTTCTCCTTGATCTTTTCTATGAACCCTTTTTTCTCTTCCGCAGGTGGTGGATGATCGTAAGTACTTGGAACCTCCTCGTACTTGTCGACAGCCACAGAAGTGTCTTCGCATGGTTTTTCTTCTTCTTTCTCTCCTGAGATTTTGTCCTTAATCTTCTCTTTCAAGCCCTTCTTTTTCTTCTTCTTCTCACCGTGTTCATCGACTTCCTCCTCGTCGCTCGACTGCATGGTCATTGTTCCACGCATTTAATCAAGAAGATCATCAATTATAGCTATTGACTGCTAAACTATAACAAAATAAAATATAAATATATTATAAGTTGATATATAATATATATATACTTACAGAACTGCTAGAGCTGCTAGTTCTGTGGAGCTTCTCGAGCAAACCCTCATGTTTCTTCTCTTCAACATCTTTGTAATCTTCTTTCTTTTCTTCACAAACCTGAACTTTATCCTCAAATTCGTGAGCAATTTTCTCATCTTCGCACTTTTTATCTTCGTCGTCGTCGTCCTTCTTTACGAAATCAAAGATCCCACGATCTGTGCTTTCAACAGGAGCGCCTTCATTGGACTTGATCACATGCTCGTCGTATTTCGCTTCATCGGCCATTGTAATAACAATTTGATGATGAGAGATTGTAATGAAAAAAAGGAAATCTTTAAACGAAGTTGGAACTTACGAAATGATGTGTGGAGAGTTGGGCGGTGGTGGTGAGGTTTTATATAGGAGAAATGCAATGCGATTTGAGTTCTTTTAATTTTATTACATATATTTCTCGAACAATTAAAGCATTTATTTTTTGCAAAACCAAAGCAAAAGTCCAAAAGCCAAGAAAGAAAAGAAGATAAAGATCAATCAACCACTCCATTTAGGACGTGACATGTCATATTCTAATGAATGTCCATCATTATTTTTTTTATATAAATAAATACGTGGTTGTGCTCATGGATCATATATATCTTAATTATAGTAACCGAAGATATTTTAATGTAAGTTATGGGGACGATAATTGATAGTCTCGATTGGATCGCCATAAATTATAATTTATCTTTGCAACGACGACAATATTCATTATATTTCATCTCTAAAATATATGGTGGCCCGGCAGGATCATTAGGGTTTTTCCAATTCCAAAACCATTTATATGATGAAATGAAGCATCATCAAGCACAAGACAAAGCGAAAGACGACATACACAGACAACTAGATTAGATTTCGGACATGGGCGGCGATAGAGCAGATTAGATTGGATTGGAGGATGATCCTCCCATCACTCACCGCCACGTGGCGTTATGTGAGGGGATAATTAATTAGCTTCCATTTTCTTTACTTTTTTTTCTCTCTTTCTTAATAATATCTGTATTTATTTTCAAACATCAAAGCATAAAATGAAGCTGGATGCATGTACGATCCGCCTCTCATTGTCGGCCCGGGGACCTACCCATAGACAACTGGTCGGTTCCTTTTTTTTCTTTTCTTTCAAAAGCAAATTAATGATGTATTGATTTTCTGAAGAAAAAAAAAAACCATTATGTATGAATTTTTTTCTAGAGAGAGAGCATAAAATGGTATATCACTAGCGTGTTTACATTCACATATTACCAGCAGCACAAATACAAAAAAAAAAAAAAAGAAATTTAGAAAAAAAAAACGGTAAAACAGTGAAAAGAAGAAAAGATTACACAAAACCTCAGTATCCGAGGAATCTTTAACGTAACTTCATGACGTCAGTGTCATTCTTAGGAATCTTGCAAGTACAAATTTAAGCCACGTCTGATTAAAGGATTTGGGCCTCCGAAACAGGCTTGATTTATTATTTGGGCCAACAATTGTTAATGGGCCGCGCTCGTTAGAGCGGACATTCTTGAGTCGAAACAGTTGAGAGAGAGAGAGAGAGAGGTGTTTATTTTCGCTGAAACGACGTCGTCAGGAGCATGGATTAGGCGCTCCAATTATCTTTTTCCTTCTGTCTCTTCAACCTCCAATCTCGCGTCTGCTAGGTATACTTCACATTTTCGTTCGAGGTTTATTTGATCAATGTGACTTGTTGTTTCGTTAGCTGGATGATGTTAATCATGCATTCTTTTCATTTTTATATTTGCTTCAGTGATGATCTGCATAAGTATACTGAGAACTAGGTTGGGTTTTCCTGTTGATGATATACTGCTGCTAGTTAACCATGTGCAACTTTCAGGAAGTTGTTTATTGAGTTAAACATCTTATCACTAACTTTAGGCTTTGATTGCTGCTAAAGTTGATGTTTTTGCACTTACTTCCCTTTGATATCACTGCTTTTTCCAATTAATTGATTTATATATGTATTATAACTTTAGCATAGCTGCTTATGGATCTTTATTTTTCGCTTGCAAGGTTGATGTCTTTCTTTTCATTATATGGGAGCTTGTCATTTTAGCATTATTTGTTTTCTCAGCTGTTTCTTGGTGCTTTAGTCATTCAAATCTTGCCATCTTTCTGTTATGTACTTCATTGCTACTTCTCTTATGCTTGAAAATTACAAAGCAAGATTAACTAGGAAGAAGCAGCGATGGATGCTTCTTCCATTATCCATGTAAACATCGATAGACAAACCAACTCAATGTTCATCTTGATTGGGAGAGTCTCTGCCTTTGCTTTTCGGTTAGCTCTTTCATTTCTTCAGTTTTCTATCCTATTATGTTATTTTCGTTCCTTTTCATTCGATCGATTTCTCAGAGGCGTAAAAATATTGCAGGATACGGATACAACCACCCGAACTTTATCTGGTCAAGAATGAAAGAATACAAAGAGGATTCAAAAGAATAAATACATGATTGCTTGAAGGCTTAATCTATGCAAGCCCTTCAAATCATCAACTACCTCGCTATCCATCGAGACATTTTCTAACATGTAAGTATGTTAAGAAGCGAAGCCCTTGTCCTAATCAACCTCCTGTAGATACCCTCCAACTCATTCTCCATATCATCCACCGCAGCTTCCACGTCCTCCAATCTCCTCAACACAGCTCGTACGTCAGACGCATCGCATGTCCTCTCCCACAAGCCCAAGCTATCGACCCTCGTCAGCTTGATCCTAAACACGCCGTGACCGTACTCTTTTCTACGATGGTCTGCTGATTTCTTGTTCGGCTCGGGCATAGCAATGAGGGACAACAAAGACTGAACCGTCGAAAGAGTCGTTTCCCTTACTTGCCTCAACAACTCAGCCATCATCGCTATGGTTTGCGTCTGGCCTTCCGTGGGAACCACCCTGTCGTTAGATGAGCCAATCCGGGCGTAGCTCGCTCCTTTGAGCGAGTCCATCCTCTTGTAAATGGCTTTCTTGAGCTGTTTCCTAGGGAGGCGATGAGTGGTGAAGTTGTTCTTTACGCCGGCCGCATGGTGGTCGGCGGTGGTGCGGCGGAGGGCGGTTTGGAGGCTTTGGATGTGATCTTTCGCGAGGATTATGAGGTCTTTAGCAGATGCGCACGACTCGGCCATCTTCAACGTGGCTTCGGAGATCTCGTGGGCCCATCTCCTCTGGCCGTGGTCGATTATTTCGAGCTTCGTTTCTTGGGAGTGTAGTAACTCGTTAATGGAGTCGTGGAGTTCTGTCAGAGAATTGCTGTAGCTGAGATCGTATTTTGACATAATGTGATGCAAAATGAGAATGAAAGAACGAAAGAACTGTTTTTTTTTTTTATACGATGATCAAAGAGGAGATGAGAATAGGAAAAGTAAGCTCTTTCGTTCAATCACGTTAGCTTTGGGCAACATCGGAGAAGATCTTTTTATATTGCAGAAGCTAGTGCCTCCTTGTAATAAAGTGTTATAATATTAGATAATTTAATGTGGAAAAATATAAGAGGAAAATGCTTGGAAACCTTCAACGTTGCAAGGAAGAAACTTCCATGTTCGCATTCCTTTTTGTCTTCATCTGCTTAATTAATTCAAAGGTTTAAGTTAATGATTTTAATTCAATTTACGAGCATGCTCTAATTATTCTATAAATATATACGTAATATCGTATTAAAATATTATATCTGTAAGTCAAATATAGTCTACGCTAGGAATTCTCAAATCCTGAGACTTTTCTACGTCAGTTGTTCAGACTAACCAATCAAGAAGACTTTAAACTTCAGGACAGAAACTTGAACAGCAGAGCTTCTCGTTAGAATAGTCCGAGGACATTGGTTTTATTGCTGGTTAATTATTACTTAAATATGAAAGTCAAGATAACCGTTATAGATTCGAGTTGTGCTTTTTTAAGTCTATAGTGATTATAGGTTGTTAATTTCAGACATGAAGCTGTAAAATTTCAAACTTGAGGCAATGGATTGTATGGCAAAAATATCTCTATCAACCTTCTGATGTCATTTACAGATAATTACAGTTGTATGTATCTAAGCTTTGCTTTAGTTTGTAAGAACGTTTAGAAGAGAAACTCTTGTCTTGACTAAGCATCTAAACAATGCTTCTAATCCCTCGTCGAGTTCTTGAATGCTCATTTCCAAAGCTTGAAGCTGCTTCAATGAAAAGCACTGTTCGTTGGCAGCCTCGGAGTGGACACGGCGACTAGCCTTGGTAAACTTGGAAAACAAGGAGAAGCTTTTGTTCTTCGAACTTTTCTTCTCCCCGGAAATGAACATCAGTACTAGATTGAGGGCAGATTCATTGAGCGTCTCGGCTTCTTTCAACACGCCGGCTACGCCGTTAAGACCATTGTCTGAAAGAGAACTCTTATGCAAGCTCTTGCAATTCTTGGTGAACTTGTGGACCCTTTTGCTGATCTTTTTCTCCGAGGCCAAATAAGCGTTGATCTCATCGACCGAAGCTGATTCACCCCTTCTCCTTCTGATGGAAGATTGAAGCTCTTGGACAGATCCCTTTTTCGATAAGAGGACATCTCTTGCGAATCCACAGAGATCAACCAGGACGAGATGATCGTCGAGCAGATCATTGATCTGACTCTGACCTTGATCTTGAGACAGGGCTTGTTGGGCCGAAGACGTTTGGATCAGATTATTGACGTCCTCGTATAAATTCCTGAGGCTAGACAAGTTCGAGCATATGGAATCGGCCGATGCTGGCGAGGCTTCGGAGGATCTAATCCTTCGTAGATGGTCTTCGACGCTGCTCGCCATAGGATGAGATTGAGATGGAAAACTGTTGGATCTTGAGTGAAAGTTAGCCATTTCTTTCTTCTCTTTTTGGCTGTAGATTGACTTTAGAAAGCTGTTTATTGCCTGATGAGACAAACTCATTGCAATGAGGTACATATATAGCTGAAGGTGATGAAGAGACAAAAAGAATATATTACAGCTACATTGTCTCATCCATCTTGTAATATTGATGGTGCACGAGTGCCATGTCCCATGGATCTTGAGCAGCTGAATATATAAAACTCAATGATACAGTCTTGGGATGCATCAAACTCAATCATATTGAAACATAAGGAATCTTTACAGCACTTAAATTAAATGTAAAAGATGGTAATGGTTGAGCTCATCTCATTAATAAGCGTAGTGTTAATGTTGACTATGTCGACATTGACAATGTTGGGACGACGTCTGACTCAACACGAGTTGACTCAGACTTAGTCAACCCTCGGTTTTGTCTTTCAAACCCAAAAACTATTATTCCTATAATCATGGCATTATTTTAGTATGTGCAGGACTTAGTTTCAAGGTTGGATTTATTCAAAGGAAGTGGAGCTAAAAATAGAAAGGCCTTTTACTAATAATAGTATTTGCTATTCTTGGCTTTGCTAAGAATAGAATCGGTCTTTATATTAACAACCTGCAACGTCCCTTAAGCTGAGAGTGGAAATCATGGGCAGTATGGAGATCATGGAAAAGACTAAGACCGACGAGTTCGAGTATTTAAAGAGAAGACTCGAGACGAGACAAACAGACGAAACAAGGAAGAAAGAAAAGAAAGAGAGAGCTCTCACCTTTACGTTTATTATGTTTCGTAGTTTTGCCTAGCGTTTTACCCCTGCATAGTTTGTAGGTTTATAGTCCTTTTCGTAGGATCTTTTCTAGGCTAGTTTTCTATCTCCGATAGATGTTCTTTTTGTAATCCATTTCAAGTGAGTGGAATTTTGCCCTGAAGGCTCGCAGCAAGTTTTACAACTTGCTGCATATTTTAAAACTGTGTCTCAATCGTTTTTACTCTGAACTTTATTTTAATCCGCTGTGCGAAAACTTTGAGGTCTCGAATGTTGTCTCAACATTAGAGCCAACATTTCTGTTTTAACAGTTTTTCAGCAAAATTCTCTTGTGTCCATACCACTCACTGGGGCCTACGCCTTCAAAGTGGTATCAGAGCTTCCGCTTGATATACTAAGCGTTCTGATCTTTTTGATATGGATATTTTTAGCCCAAACACTTTTGGAAAAATTCCCGTTTTGGATGGTTCGAACTATGCCTATTGGAAGGTTCGGATGCGTCAGTCCATCAAGTCAATTGATGTCCGGGCATGGAACTCTGTTCTTACTGGCTATGTTACGCCAAAAACTAATCCAGACGCTGATGGGGAAGTCGTTGATAAACCCGTCGCTGAATGGACGCAACAAGAGCGATTGGATGCTGATTTTAATAAAAAAGCTCTTAATGCTATTTTTTCTACTGTCGATATTTTCATGTTCAAAATCATTCAAAACTGTACCACAGCTCAATCTGCGTGGGACATTCTTCAAAGGTATTGTGAGGGAGATGCGAGCGTAAAAGAAACGAAACTTCGTCTTCTTCACAGTCAACTCGAGAGTCTTAGGATGAGTGAGGATGAGGATATTTCTTCTTATTTTGGGAAGCTTTTAAACATTTCGAGTGAGTGTCAAAGTTTAGGAGAACCGATTTCAAACAAAGCCTTAAACTCGAAAGCTATTCGTTCTTTGTCCCCAAAGTTTAACAACAAAGTTTCAGTGGTTGAGGAATCCTACAACTTGGCAACTCTCGACTTTAATGTCCTCATGAACATCTTCAAGAACAATGAGATCAATCTTGATACTCAGAAAAACGCGTCAAAGGGAAAAGGCTTAGCGTTTGCAGCTCAGTCTTCGGAACCTGAACCGAAGTACGACACTAGCGAGGATGAGGCAACGGCGTTGCTGGTAAGGAACTACCGGAAGTTTCTGAAAAACAAACGAGAATTGAATGTTGGCCCAACATTCAAGACTGTTCTAAATCAAAAGGAAACTTCTTCCGCGCCTACACGCCCCGTGTTCAAGAGAAACTCCGCAGACAAACTGAAAGCTGACAAGATAAAGTGGGACGAGATTCAATGCCATGCATGTAAAGGTTGGGGGCACTTTGCAAATGAATGTGCTAACACTCTTCGCAGGTACGGAAAGAACTATTGGGTGAGTCTTTCGGACGAAGAAGATAATCCAGTAGAAGACCCAGAAGAGATGGCCCAGTTGACGCGATGTAACAATCAATCGTTCTCTGACGTTGAAGAAGAAGAGGAACATCATATAGGTCTAAATGTTGTATCGGATGTTGATCCAACATCGGAGTCAACATCTGAACAACTTGTTTATTTTGACTTTGATGATTCAAACTGTTTTGATGTGATTTATGATGATGAAGTACAGGCAGTAGAAGTACATGATGCTGACAATACCACGGATGAATCGTACAGACTTCTCTCTCTTGAATTGTCAAAGGAAAGAAAGCTGAACGAAAAACTCATTAAGACCATCAGTTCTCTAAACGAAGAAAAGGAACAGAGGGAAAAGCTCGTTGATGACTTGCGGGAGGGACTGAGCCGAATGGAAGCTTTGTTGACCAAAAAGGACCTGGAGTTAGACAGGATCAAGAAATACGTTGATCATGCCGATGATACGTTCACAAAGCTGAACAAAGGTAAGTCTACTCTTGATGAGGTACTTTCTTTAGGTGGTTCTTCTAAGCATGGTCTTGGATATCATTCTCAAAATGCTTTTGAACCTAAAACTGTTTTTGTACCTCCATCTGATTTGGTTGAAAAACCTAAACGTTCTGTTCGTAAGTCCCGAAAAAGGAGTTTTAGATGTCATTATTGTCTTAAGCCTGGTCATATAAAACCGTTTTGCTGGAAAATGAAAGATGATTTTGTCAGGAAGAAAATGTTGGCTGGAAAGTCGTCCAACATTCTGCCCAACATTGAGAGATCAGTGTCTAACAGAATGTCTGGAGAACTTTCTGAAGCTTCTAGCTCTAATTCAGCTCATTACAAGTCTGTCTGGGTTCCCAAAAATCAGAAGAAAGATTTGGGTGAAAAATCATCTCTTTGCTGTAATGTCGTATACACTTCTTTTAAGGCTAACGTTTCAGGGTCTTGGTACTTTGATAGCGGTTGTTCACGCCACATGACGGGTACCAAAGATTATTTGCTAGATTATATGCCTTTGAGTAGTGGAACAGTAACTTTCGGTGGCGGCGCTAAAGGTCGAATTCTCGGACGAGGCAAGCTTAACGTTCCCAGTTTTCCTGCGTTGAAGAACGTCCTTCATGTGGAAGGACTTGTGGCAAATCTGATAAGTATAAGTCAACTTTGCGACGATGAACTTGAGGTAAGATTTAACAAGGAAAGTTGCGAGAGTTTTTAACGATCAGAAAGTGTGTGTCATGGCAGGTAAGCGCTCTAACGATAATTGTTACCAAGTTGGAGACAAAGGTGGAAACGAAGAACTATGCCATCTGTCGAGGCCATCGGACGAGGTCATTTTGTGGCACAATAAGTTGGGCCATGTGAATTATCGGACCTTGGAGCAACTAGTACGTCACGATGCAATCAGAGGGATCCCCAAGCTAAAGAAGTTCGGTAAGATCTTATGTGAACAGTGCCTGAAAGGCAAGCAAATGCATGCTGGGCATAATGTTGACCAACATTCTGCTCAACATTTCAGAACTGCTCATTGTTTTCAGCTTATCCATATGGATCTTATGGGTCCTATGGAAGTTGAGAGCATAGCTGGTAGGAAATATGCTTATGTTTTGGTTGATGACTTTTCGAGATTTTCGTGGATATTTTTTCTCAAAGAAAAATCTGAAACTTTGGATTTTTTTAAATCATTTTGTGCTATGGTCAAAAACAATTTCTGTGCACCGATTTTTCGTATTAGGTCTGACCATGGTAGAGAATTCGAAAATCAGTTTTTTCAAGAATTATGTGATAAGAAGGGTATAATCCATGAGTATTCTTCCCCTAAGACGCCTCAACAAAATGGGGTCGCCGAAAGGAAGAATCGCACGCTTCAAGAAATGGCACGTGTCATGCTACACTCCAAGAATCTTTCTAAAAGGTTTTGGGCTGAAGCATTGAACACCGCGTGTCATATCTCAAATCGAGTTTACTTTCGTCATGGCACGAAGAAAACTTCGTATGAGCTCTTGAAGGGTACGAAACCTACGGTCAAGTATTTTCACGTCTTTGGTTCTATTTGCTATATGTTAAATGACCGTGAGTATTTGACTAAGTTTGACTCGAAGAGTGATAAATGTATTTTCTTAGGATATTCTACCAATAGTCGTGCTTATCGAGTTTACAATTTGAGGTTGAAAACTATTCAGGAATCAGTGAACATCGTGTTTGATGATGATGTTAGTACGAGTACTCCTCAGGTTGAAATAACAGAAGAGGTTCCAGCTCCAGTACATACAGACGACAATGTTGAATCAGATGTTGAGCCAGCAACTGCGTCAACATCTGCACACGAACAAGACACTGATGACGAGAACATGAATGTTCGGCGGGATCCACCTGCTAGAATCCAGAAAGATCACCCAGCTGACCAAATTATTGGAAATGTGAATGAAGGCCGCAGAACACGAGACAAACCGCGCAAAGACTACCGCTCGATGGTGAAGAATGTTTGCATGACGTCCTTATATAGTGAGGTTAGATTTAATTGTTTTGTTTCGGAGGTTGAACCAAAAAATGTTGTTGAAGCTCTCAAGGACAATTTTTGGATCAATGCGATGCAAGAAGAACTTTTACAGTTTGATAAAGCTCAGGTTTGGACTTTAGTCCCTCGGCCGAATGACTTCAATGTCATTGGGACGAAGTGGATCTTTAAGAACAAATCTGACGAGTATGGCAATGTTGTTAGAAATAAAGCTCGTTTAGTCGCCCAAGGCTATACCCAAGTCGAGGGAATAGACTTTGATGAAACCTTCGCTCCAGTAGCAAGGTTAGAATCAATTCGGCTACTTCTTGGTATCGCATGTTGGCTCAACATTACTCTCCACCAGATGGATGTGAAAGGTGCGTTTTTAAATGGTTATATTGACAAAGAAATTTACGTTGAGCAACCGAAAGGTTTTGAGGATCCTCACTATCCTGATATGTGTTCAAACTACAAAAAGCTCTTTACGGTCTAAAGCAAGCTCCACGAGCTTGGTACGGCAGACTTACGTCATTTTTGTTAGATTTTGGTTTTAATAGAGGAGAAGCCGACCGAACTCTCTTTGTAAAAAGAGTTGGTTCTGGTGTTTTGATTGCTCAAATCTACGTTGATGACATAGTTTTGGATCAACTTCACGACTTATGTCGGATGAGTTTGTCCAAGCTATGAATTCTACGTTTGAAATGAGCATGATCGGCGAACTAACGTTTTTCTTAGGCCTGCAGGTTAAGCAAAGCAAAAATGGAATTTTTCTGTCTCAGGAGAAGTATGCCAAGAATACTGTCAAGAAATTTGGACTGGATACTGCCAAGGTAATGAAAACACCGATGGGCTCCACGCAGAAGGTAAGTAAGGACAATGTTGGGGAACATGTTGACCCAACATTGTATCGTTCTATGATAGGCAGTCTTCTATACCTTTCTGCTAGTAGACCTGACATCATGTACTCTGTGTGTGTTTGTGCAAGATTTCAGTCTGAGCCTAAAGTGTCACATTTGCATGCTGTGAAATGAATTTTGAGATATGTGAGCGGAACTAGTAGTCTAGGTCTTTGGTTTTCAAAAGATACTAACACTAACCTTGTTGGGTATAGTGATGCTGATTGGGCAGGTGACGAAGACGATCGTAAGAGCACGAGTGGCGGCTGTTTCTTCTTAGGTAACAATCTTGTGTCTTGGTACAGTAAAAAGCAAAATTGTGTGTCACTTTCTACGACCGAATCTGAGTATGTGGCGGCAGGAAGCTGCTGTACACAACTCATTTGGTTAAATAGCATGTTGAGTGATTACGGGTTAGAAAGTGAGACTATACTTATGTACTGTGATAACTTGAGTGCCATCAATATTTCGAAAAATCCCATCCAGCACTCTAGGACCAAGCATATAGATATTAGGCACCATTTTTTGAGAGACATGGTAGAAAAAGAGTTGGTTAGAATAGAGCATATAGATACTAAGAATCAATAGAGCATATAGATACTAAGAATCAATTAGCGGACTTCGAGAGGTTTTCGAGCCTCAAAAAGTCTATTGGTCTGTGCATGTATCAGTAATTGTTGGTCCAACATTAGGACCAACATTAGCATAAGTTAAGATTGATTGTTACTGTTCTGAAATGTGATTCTAAGTTTTCTGTGTGATTTCCTGAAATGATTTGACTCACCTAGACCGTTTTCTGAAATGACCTTCTCACTTGCATATGACTTTGCTCTCATCAAAATTACTCTAGAAACAGGTTCAAGCAATTGAAACTCCTTAGATACACGGCATTCGCTGTGACGATGTATTCTATGCGTGAATAAAGAGCTGAACTTTGAAGAAAGAGATATCAATATAGAGCATGTCGAGCGGTTGAAACTCCTTAGGTACACGGCATTCGCGGTGACGATGTACTCTATGCGAGCTAAATTAATGTGAGGGTAGGCAGAAAATGAAAGAAAGTCGAGATCTAGGGTGTTGAACAGAAAATGAAGGGAGTCGTTCTGGGAATGTTGAGTCAAATGTTGGAACAACATGTGTGAC
Organism: Lindernia subracemosa; assembly: GCA_028392965.1. Classification (NCBI taxonomy): domain Eukaryota; kingdom Viridiplantae; phylum Streptophyta; class Magnoliopsida; order Lamiales; family Linderniaceae; genus Vandellia; species Vandellia subracemosa. Next base: position 1,303,951 of record JAQPCC010000026.1, on the reverse strand, counting down.
TAGTCAGCTTGATTGCGCTAAAATTTGTATGTGTTTGACTGATTCTTAGGTAATGTCTATACATATCTCTACCTTTTTATGTCTAGTGTCTATAGTGCTCATTTTAGCGATTGTTAAAGAACTGTCCTCTCCACTTTGCTCGCGTAAATCGTCCAAGTCACTTAAGTTATCTCTTAAGCTTTGCAGGTTATCTCCACTAGTGCATGATTTTACTCCACGATTCTTTTATGTGCCGTTTATGATCTTAACACTTCTTAAATACATTATGTGAGTAACGGTTATTTTAATCACCCATTATGTTATAACTGCACACTTACTGCATGTCACTTCCTGTTTATAACCGTTGAGAGGTGATTTGCTTTTCTTGGCCGTTTTATTTATAACCCTCAAATCAATTTTATAATCTCAAGTTTATTTTTTCTCACACTCTCTGTTAATTCAAGATTCTCCTAAAGCTTTCAAAAACCCCCTTTGTTGCTAACCTAATTCATTTCTTGAATTTCTGGAATGGCATCTTCGTCTAACCCTAAGTCACAGAATGTTGGCGCAACATCTGGTGATGATGATAGTTTTCCCAGGCCAACGGCGATGATGATCGACGGTGAAATCATTCCGTTACCCACCGATGGTCCCTTACAAGAGTTAATCAGAGCCGCTGCAGCTCTGAGAGCAGGGGAACCCGTTTTTGAAGAACCTCCAAAGGATATTGCTGGCGAAGTTCCTCAGCCGCCCAGAGCTAACTCGCCATCCAATGTTGGAGAAGTTCCGGTGCAAACTGATGCTGAGATGGAGGTCCCTGAAACTGGTGAACCACAAGAAGCTCCGATTCCGCCGAGTTCCAAACCAGTCTCCAGCTCATCGTCAGATGATGTGGTGAACGAACACACGTACGACCATCTCTTTTCGGACGACTACTTCGACGAGATAATCATGGGTTCAGGGGGAGACAAGGCTGCACAACCCACTACACAGGAGATTCCCGAGCCCAATGCCGAAGAAGAAGGTGAGCTCTCAGATGATGTTCTTCTTAGAGATTTTATTCGCAGGGTAAGAAAGAAGAAAGGGAAGAGGCCTGTTGAGGATTCTGACTCTCGCCCCTCAAAGAAGGCAAGAGAGTCTGAGAATATTGGTGGAAGTGGAAGTTCGTTTGTGCGAGATGATGATGTTGAGTACGATGCTGGGGCAGATTCAAATCCAGCATCTCCAGAAGAAACTCAGACAGAGGAAGATGTTGATTGGAAGATTCCTGCGGATGCTTCCACATTCTACTCGCCGATGCACAAGAAGCTCTGGGAATCTTTCAAGAATAGGAAACCGCGAGTAGAGAGGGTGGTTGACAAACTCAGCTTCCGCAAGTATGGTGTGCTAGAGTTCCTCAGAACCCGCAACCTCGAAAAATCCAGCGGCATCTTGGGAGAGTATTCGGACCTCGTCATCAAAGAGGTATATTCAAACCTTTCTCCCAAGGTAAATGAACCTAACTCCAAGAAATTCGGGAAGGTTTATTTACGAGGAGCTCTTTACGATTTTTCATCCCGTTCTATAAATGAGCTTCTTGGAACCCCGGAGGTCGATCAATTTCCAAATGCGGATCTTGATGATGCTGTCTCGTTCATCACCGGTGGAGGTCTAAACGAATGGACCGGAAACTTCTCAACCAAGTTGCTCACATCACTGTACTCTGTCCTCTTCAAAGTCGCAATCTTCAATTGGCTTCCTACAGCCAATGATAGCCGAGTCACCGAGCCAATGGTTCAACTCCTCTACGCCTTAGGCCAGAATCTTCCCATCAATTGGGGAGAATACATCTTGAATCAAATCACCTGGCAAGCCGAACGAGAAGGAACCGGCATCCTCCCTTTTCCCTCTATCATCTGGAATGTGCTGCGTCGAGCAGGATTCGAACCATCTGAAGATGATGAGGTGAAGGCCAAGGGACTTCCCTATGCTGTTAATGGGAACCTGCTGCTGGGAAAGCACAAAGTGGTGGATCTGCCCTGGCGATCGGCAGAAAAGGATGAACAGGATGTTGGGTCAACATCAGACCCAACAAACCTCTTCCATCTGGAGCAGCAACTCAACTTCCTTGATGCGACGATTGATTCTCTTGTTGAACAGAGAGAAACACTCAGAAATGTCATTTCTTCCCAAAAAGGGGGAGAAGGTGGTGCAGATGTGGCAGGGAGCTCGGGTCAAGCTGCTGATGGCGGAGCAGATCAAGGGGGAACTGTAGGAGTAAGCGAGGATGAAGCTGAGAATGAAGAGGATTATAATTTTACTTAATCCTTGATTGATGTGGTGTGCTTGTGTGCTGACTTTTGTGTGCTGATTTTGTTTCTTGCCTGCAGATGATGATTGGTTGGTATATGCATATGTGTGCTGACTTTGTGCCTGCAGATGTCAATCAGTTGGTGTGGCCAACTCTTTTTGTGCTTAGTGATTGATGTATTCAACGTGTTTGTGCTTGCAGTTTTTAACAAGTTGGTATGATTAATCGTTTGTGATTGCATATGGTGTGGTTAATATGTTTGCTTTCAGGGGGAGTTTTTTGCTTAGACGTAGTCACTGCACGGGTTTTGGGAAGAAAGACAAAAAGGGGGAGATTGTTAATGTTGACTATGTCGACATTGACAATGTTGGGACGACGTCTGACTCAACACGAGTTGACTCAGACTTAGCCAACCCTCGGTTTTGTCTTTCAAACCCAAAAACCATTATTCCTATAATCATGGCATTATTTTAGTATGTGCAGGACTTAGTTTCAAGGTTGGATTTATTCAAAGGAAGTGGAGCTAAAAATAGAAAGGCCTTTTACTAATAATAGTATTTGCTATTCTTGGATTTGCTAAGAATAGAATCGGTCTTTATATTAACAACCTGCAACGTCCCTTAAGCTGAGAGTGGAAATCATGGGTAGTATGGAGATCATGGAAAAGACTAAGACCGACGAGTTCGAGTATTTAAAGAGAAGACTCGAGACGAGACAAACAGACGAAACAAGGAAGAAAGAAAAGAAAGAGAGAGCTCTCACCTTTACGTTTATTATGTTTCGTAGTTTTGCCTAGCGTTTTACCCCTGCATAGTTTGTAGGTTTATAGTCCTTTTCGTAGGATCTTTTCTAGGCTAGTTTTCTATCTCCGATAGATGTTCTTTTTGTAATCCATTTCAAGTGAGTGGAATTTTGCCCTGAAGGCTCGCAGCAAGTTTTACAACTTGCTGCATATTTTAAAACTGTGTCTCAATCGTTTTTACTCTGAACTTTATTTTAATCCGCTGTGCGAAAACTTTGAGGTCTCGAATGTTGTCTCAATATTAGAGCCAACATTTCTGTTTTCACAGTTTTTCAGCAAAATTCTCTTGTGTCCATACCACTCACTGGGGCCTACGCCTTCACGTAGGTTAGATGTCTCCCAACTGGGGAGAAGATGAATGTGATCATTATTGTGCTAGGCTGGCATACTTCAGATCTTGAGACTTCATCCCAGAAAAAAAAAAGATAAATAAATCCATGCACACGAGGGTGAGACTTCGATGGCCGTGTTCTAGCAGATTCCTCGGTGAGAAAGTTGAAAAAGTTCTTACCTTTTTATTCGTTGATGTAGTAAATACATTAGAGGTGTGAGAAGTTTTGCATACGTGATGTTCCTTATATCATTCAGCAACATACTGCATCAGATCAGATATAAATTCTAAAAGCAACTGATAATGGTTCTTCAAGATATCATCGTAAAAATGTAATCATAGGGAAGTTAAACTCTAGCTTTAGCTCAACTTCTCAGAAAGCTTCAAGTCCCTCTTTGAGCTCTTTAATGTTAGGTAATTTCCAGTTAGTCCTATTGGTTCAATGATGAAAGAGGATGACGTTCTTCCATGGAATTTTTTGTAAGACAAAGATTCCCTTTTTTTCATATATTTCTCTACAGCTTAACTAGTCTCCTAAGATTACTCATTCAAGATTTCCTACAGAATTTTCAAGGTTAGCTTACATAAACTTTGAGAATGATAACCGACTCTAGACGCCCACAATTTCATTGTTATCATAGTTGTGTTGATAAATCTTTTAGTAATTAAAGATGTTGGTGATTCAAAGCTGTAACTTTTGAACATGAGACAATGGATTGCATGGCCATAATAATATCTGTATTAACTTTCTGATATCATTTACAGATCTTTACAGTTGTATATCTAGCCTTAGTTTGTAAGAATGTTGAGAAGAGAAACTCTTGTCTTGACTAAACATCTAAACAATGCTTCTAATCCCTCGTCGAGTTCTTGAATACTCATTTCCAATTCTTGGAGTTGCTTCAACGAAAAGTTCTGATCGTGCTCAGCCTCGGAGTGGACCCTTCTCGACTTAGTAAACTTAGAAAACAATGAGAAGCTTTTGCTCTTCGATCTTCTCTTCTCCCCGGAAATAAATATCAATACTAGGTTGAGGGCCAATGCATTGAGTGTCTCTGCTTCTTTCAACACGCTGGCTACGCCCTGAAGATCATTGTTTGAAGAAGAGCTCTTATGGAAGAAGCTCTTGAGATTCTTGGTGAACTTATGGATCTTCTTGTTGATCTTTTTCTCCGAGGTCAAATAAGCATCGACCTCATCGCTTGAAGCAGATTCACACCTGTTTCTTCTGATAGAAGATTGAAGTTCTTGCACGGATCCCTTTTTCGATAAGAGGGCATCTCTCGCGAATCCACAGAGATCAACCAGGACAAGATAATCATCGAGCAGATGATTGATCTGTTCTTGAGACAGGGCTTGTTGGACCAAAGACATTTGGATCATATTATCAATGTCGTCGTATAAATTCCTGAGGCTAGACAAGTTTGAGCATATAGAATCAGCCGATGCTGACGTGGCTTCGGATGATCTAATCCTTCGTAGATGGTCTTCGACGCAGCTCACCGTCGGATGAGATTGAGTAGGAAAACTGTTGGATCTTGAGTGAAAGTTAGCCATTTCTCTCTCTCTCTTTTTTTCAGGTTGACTTTACAAGGTATGTATTGAGAAGAAAGCTGTTTACTGCTTGATGAAACAGACTCATTACAATGAGCTATATATATACATTGTATAAGCTGATGAAGAAACAAAAAGAATATATTACAGCTACACTGTCTCATCCACCTTGTAATATCGATGGTGCACGAGTGCCATGTCCCACGGATCTTGGACAGATGATTATTTAAAACTCAATCATAGTGAAACATAAGGAATATATATAGCATTAGGTTAGATGCCAAGAGATAGAGATAGATAAGAGATAACTCACGGGCTATGTCAGCTTGATGTGGAAAAACAGAGGAATCCATCATCATAATGCACGACTTCCATGTCCTGCGGACCACCAACAGTTCCAAAGAAAAACAGAGTATTTAATCATTCTCGTGCTACAGGCAAATTGAGAATATATATATATATATATATATATATGTATATGGGTCTTGAAGCACGAGGAATCTTGACAGCATTGAGATTGAATAAGAGATGATCCTATAAATAATCCTATTGTCTCACAAGTGGGAAGAAGTGGCCATGTGAGTCTTTGGTTGTGGTAGGCTGGAGAGTTTGAAATCCACAGCCAAGAAAGAATAGATAAATGAATGAACTCACGAGTGTTTGATTTTAATAAATATTTTGGTCCCATTTAAATTTAAGAAGAAAAATACAAAAGTATGAACAATGATGGGAACATACGACTAACGACGAGTAAAAAATGGTAATAAAGAGATAAAAGCTCTTTGCAAATGGGATAGGACGAAGACAAGAATCATGTCACAAGCAGCGTGACAGTTATTGGATATCTGTCACCAATCTATTTAATCTGAATACTCTTTCTGGATTTTTTTCTTTTATAGATTCTTGATCTGGGAAGAAGATGAACGCTGCCTCTGTTATTGTTTTGGTGGCTGTTCTATGCTGCCACGTGGCAGATGCCCAGCTGAGGTTCGACGGTGGAACTGGGGAGTTCAAAATCCTGCAAGTCGCGGATATGCACTATGCCGACGGCAAAAAGACGCCCTGTGAAGACGTTTACCGCCGGCAGATGCGCTACTGCTCTGATCTCAACACGACGGCTTTCGTCGAACGTCTTATTCTTGCGGAGAAGCCTCACTTCATCGTCTTTACAGGTTTGATAATTCGTTGCTAACTGTCCAAAATTGGTGAAAAGATGCGATTTTTGGTACTGTGAAGTATGATTCTGTCAATTTTTTACCTAATTAATGCATTTTTCCTCACGTTTGCTGACTTCGGTAGAGTAGAAGCTAGCTAGATGCGCGCCAAGTGTTTGTTATCTGGACTCTTAGGCCAATCCCAGTATTCTTCAGCCTGGAAAAGTGCATATTGGTTTTAAAAATGATTTTCTTGATTAATTGCAGGGGATAACATATACGGGTTCGATGCAACTGATGCATCATCATCTATGAACGCTGCATTTTCACCGGCAATATCATCGGGCTTACCGTGGGCGGCAGTTCTAGGGAACCACGACCAAGAGTCAACTCTGTCTCGCGAAGGTGTGATGAGGCACATCGCCGGCATGAAGAACACCTTGTCCCAGTTGAATCCTATAGACGTTCACTCCATCGACGGATATGGAAATTACAATCTAGAAGTTCACGGCACAAAAGGCTCGGAACTAGCCAACAAATCGGTTCTCAATCTTTATTTTCTGGACAGCGGCGATTACTCAACTGTATCATCAATCCCGGGCTACAATTGGATTAAGCCCTCGCAACAACTTTGGTTTCAGCATACATCCCACAAGCTTCAGGTACTAAAGAACTAACCTAAAGATGATTCTGTATTATCCTTTAAAAGTGGCCGACTTAGTTGAATGATTTCGTCCAACAAGCGCGGGATAAGATTCTCACCACATTATCTGTTTTTGGTGATGTTTTAGAAAATTTACACGAACGAGCCCAATCCACAAAAGGGTCCAGCACCAGGGCTTGCATATTTCCACATCCCACTGCCCGAGTACTCAAGCTTCGATTCTTCAAACTTTACCGGCGTGAAACAAGAAGGCATCAGCTCGGCCTCCGTGAACTCGGGCTTCTTCACGACTATGGCTGCCGCCGGAGATGTGAAGGCAGTGTTTGTAGGCCATGACCACTTGAACGATTTCTGCGGCGAATTGACGGGCATAAATCTGTGCTATGCCGGTGGATTCGGATACCATGCTTATGGCAAAGCGGGGTGGTCTAGGAGGGCGAGAGTAGTGGTGGCGTCGCTGGAGAAAAACAGTAAAGGGTCTTGGGGAACGGTTAAGTCCATTAAAACGTGGAAACGTCTTGATGATGAGAAGCTCACTGCTATTGATGGTCAGGTGCTGTGGAGCAAGAGCTATGGCCGCAAGCCTGAGTGATGAGTTTCTTTATACTATACAATGGAGCCTCTTTTTTCTGTTTCTTTTTTCCTTGTATTTCAGAAGCAGGTGGAATGATACAAATAAGGTTATGTTTGTCTTAAATGTAACTGAGATTGTGTAATACTTATGAACAAAAGCTTCATAGTTTCACATTAGCTATACAATCAAGAAAATATCAACAGTTTCTAGAATATACAGCTTCTTACAAAACTTCGAAGACTTGCCTTGTCTCCTCACGACTCATTGATCAAAATTCGAAACTAAAAAGCATAAAAAACCAAGCTTTTTATCTGGATAACACTTTGCCCACGTAAACCCATCAAAGGAGCACCACAATTAATGGTTCGCATTCTCTCCTTAACCCAATTTTGAAACCATTTTTGCATCTCTATTCTCAGCATTATATAATAATATATATATATATATATATATATATATATATCTCTGCAATTCGAAGAAGAGATATATCAAAATCTCATCATGGCTTCACCTTTAGCAAACCCGCTGGTCTCGTCCAACTTCATGGGCGCCCCGCCCAGCTCTTCATATCGGCGCCAACGCCCAAGACAATTCCTAGGAAACTCATTGTCCCCAGATCATTACTCGACAACAGCTCGAAGAAGTCGAAGAACATCACGAACCATTTGCTGTTCTCTTCAATCGCCCCACAATCTCTGGCGTTGGATAGTGCGCCGATACCACCACCGCAGCCACAAGTGATTGAAGTCGAGGCCCAGAAACAAGGACCGTCGTCTCCCTTTGCACAAAATCTAATCTTGAATGCTCCGAAGCCTCGAGCAGTGTCCAATTCTGACCTCCCCGAGGGTTCTCAGTGGAGATACAGTGAGTTTCTGAATGCGGTCAAGAAGGGTAAGGTCGAAAGAGTTAGGTTTAGCAAAGATGGCAGTGTCCTTCAGCTCACAGCTGTTGATGGCCGTAGGGCAAATGTTGTAGTCCCGAACGACCCTGATTTGATCGATATCTTGGCTATGAACGGCGTCGATATCACCGTTTCCGAGGGAGAGTCCGGCAATGGGCTTTTCAATTTCATCGGTAATTTGTTGTTTCCTGTCCTTGCATTTGCTGGCCTTTTCTTTCTATTCAGGCGAGCCCAGGGTGGCCCTGGTGGACCCGGCGGGCTCGGTGGTCCGATGGACTTCGGACGGTCCAAGTCCAAGTCCAAGTTTCAGGAGGTGCCCGAAACAGGGGTCACATTTGCTGACGTGGCCGGCGCCGATCAGGCCAAGTTGGAGCTGCAAGAAGTGGTCGATTTCCTGAAAAACCCCGACAAGTACACTGCACTAGGTGCTAAGATCCCCAAAGGTTGTTTCTTGGTGGGCCCACCTGGTACCGGCAAGACCCTCTTGGCCCGAGCCGTGGCTGGTGAAGCTGGCGTGCCCTTCTTCTCTTGCGCGGCGTCTGAGTTCGTCGAGTTGTTTGTTGGTGTTGGGGCATCGAGAGTTAGGGATCTGTTTGAAAAGGCCAAGTCGAAAGCGCCTTGCATTGTGTTTATTGATGAGATTGATGCCGTGGGAAGGCAGAGAGGAGCAGGTCTTGGCGGTGGGAATGATGAGAGGGAGCAGACTATCAATCAGTTATTGACTGAGATGGATGGATTTTCCGGGAATTCGGGCGTTATCGTGTTGGCAGCTACTAATAGGCCAGACGTCCTCGACTCTGCTTTGTTGAGGCCCGGCAGATTCGATAGGCAGGTCACTGTCGATCGGCCTGATGTTGCTGGTCGAATCAAGATTCTCCAGGTATGTGAGCTTTGATGAGGTCTTCTTCAGTCTTATACATCAGTTGATATTAATGGAAGTTGAGTAATTGCGACGTATACCATTGATGATCTTTGGCTTGATTAGAAAGAAGCAAATAGTGTACCAGATTTCATTTTTCACCTGCTGATGATGATGATGGTCTCTATTATTATAGGTTCATTCAAGGGGAAAAGCACTTGCTAAGGACGTCGATTTCGAAAAAATTGCTCGGAGGACACCTGGCTTCACCGGGGCTGACCTGCAGAACCTAATGAACGAAGCTGCAATCCTCGCAGCCCGACGGGACCTTAAAGAAATAAGCAAAGACGAGATATCTGATGCCTTGGAGAGAATAATCGCTGGGCCAGAGAAGAAAAATGCAGTTGTCTCTGATGAAAAGAAGAAGCTAGTGGCTTATCATGGTAATAACAAAGCAAAAAGTCTCTTATAGTTGGCCTTACCATTAATTTTATTGTCATCTAAATTATTACGCTTAAAACCCGTAATGCAGAGGCTGGGCATGCATTGGTCGGAGCCCTAATGCCCGAATATGACCCAGTTGCGAAAATCTCGATCATCCCTCGTGGCCAAGCCGGTGGGCTCACGTTCTTTGCCCGGAGCGAAGAAAGGCTCGAGTCTGGACTGTACAGTCGAAGCTACCTGGAAAACCAGATGGCCGTCGCCTTGGGTGGAAGGTTCGTTTCTTCTCTTACAAGTCCTAACCAATACATAGTTCGATGTTTCTTCCTCTTTATTACATCCTATTCATTACAAGAAAGAAAGAATCTAATCTCATTCTTCCTGCAAAAACATTAGGGTGGCCGAAGAAGTCATCTATGGACTGGACAATGTAACGACGGGTGCATCCAATGACTTCATGCAAGTTTCGAGAGTGGCGAGGCAGATGGTCGAGAGGTTTGGCTTCAGCAAAAAGATCGGCCAAGTGGCCATTGGCGGACCCGGCGGTAATCCCTTCCTCGGCCAGCAGGTACCATACATTTAATAATCATCGAAAAAAATCGTAGATTTTGTCAATCCCTTGCAAAGATTCGATTTTTGTTATGTAAAAATTGCAGATGTCAACTCAGAAAGATTACTCCATGGCAACGGCTGATGTGGTCGATGCCGAAGTGAGAGAGCTCGTCGACACTGCTTACAAAAGAGCGAAGCAGATCATCACAACACACATTGATATTCTGCACAAGCTTGCTCAGTTGCTGATAGAGAAAGAAACTGTGGATGGCGAAGAGTTCATGAGCCTTTTCATTGATGGCCAGGCTGAGCTATACGTAGTCTAGAGAGAGAGAGAGAGATTCATGTATATTTTTACAGTACATATGAACTGTATTTATACTCTATTATTTCACTCATTTCAATCAGGACAAACCACCCTTTTTACATATCTCGGAAGGTGTCGGCCCATCCCAGCAATGGATGGTTCTCTTCTTCAGCTTCTCAAGCCCATCAACGCACTCACTCATTCTCAAATCTCTGATCTTCTTCCTAAAATATGCCAGATCATCGCCGGCCACTTCATCAAACAATTTCTCCCACCCATCTTCCCACTCACCATGAGCATCACAGAGCCCAAGTGTCCCATTTGCCCAGTCCGTCCAGCTCCAATCCTTTTCAAGCCCATTCATCATAGCCCCCACGCAGGGTCCGATACATTTAGGCTCGCAAGGCCTGCACTTTGCACCGCTCAACGGCCCCGAGCTCGACAAGGCGGCCACGGGCACGCCGAAACGGGTCGGAGGAAACCCATATTTACGGTCCGTCACGATGCAGAACGGTAGCCGCTTAGCTGTGTATTCGACGTTTTGGGTCGTGAGTTGGGCCTTAAAAGCTGATTCCGAGTTGAGTTGAGTTAGTCCCGCCTTGTCTAGTTCGGGGATCAAGGAGAGCCTCGATAGGGCGACGACCGAGGTTCTGTAATCTCCGAGGCCGAAACGGTCGTTTAGGCCGCCGTAAGAAGATCCCTGCGGCACTACGTAGCTGCCCCGGGTGAAAATTTCGGGGTTTAGCGGGTCGGACCAGTACCCGTCGACCCGCGTTCGGATGACCCAGTCGTAAGTAAAGTTGTGCTTTGTTTGGTAAGAGTTGATCATTGTCAGACAGCCTTCTACGAGGTTGAAATATTGAAGCAAACCCTATAAAACCAAAAAAAGGACATCTTTTTGATCAACTGCCATTACCAACCCAACGAACGACCTCACCTCACCAACTACCTATGAAAAGTTCTTTTTTTTTTTTTCAATAATAATAAGACTTTCGATATAAGTAGCCTTTCATAAATTATTTGAATTAGGTAGTTGATTGACAATGTAACACCGTATAAATATTGAAAAGAAAAAACATTATTTTCACGTAAAAATTGAATCCATCATAAACATGCATGGAGCTCAATGAAGAAATATAGCACCTGTATACCATTGGGCGAGTCAGTCGGGGTCAAAACCCTAATCTCAGGCTCGGACTCTTCGATCCTCTTAGGCTTAAAAATCTTAATCCCGACGATCCTCGGAGCTTCGTTTAGCAACACGAACTTGTAAGCGTTCGAATCCAGCGGACTGTGCAAGAAAAGGTCTGAGTTTTCGTATACCTTTAGTATCCTCTCGACAATGGAAGACCCTGTGAGCTCGAATCTTCTCGCCCCACCGACCAAGCAAACCGCTATTCTCGACCTATTCGGAGGGTTGTCCGCGGGTTGGGTTTGGTAGGAGTTGTGACCCACGGTGCCTTGGAATATGGACTTGAGGGGGACAAAAGTGGAAGCCGAGGAGATAGAGGGTGCTGAAAGAATGTAAGTGAGGAGTGCGATGGAGAGAATAATGAGAAGTGGGAATTTCCAGGGGAGATGGGATATCCGTTTTTGGAAGTGGGTTGTGATTCTTGTCGGGTTTTTCATTGTGGGGTTGATCGTGGGAACCATTTTATACAAAAACTTGGATTTTACCGAAAAAATAGGATCTTGGGGAAAAAGGGTTTACCTTTATGTATGTATAAAGATAATGATGCGACTTTGCTTTGAGTTGAGTTTAGCTTCTGTTATCCCAAAAGCCACCAATTAGTAAGATACTTTCGGAAGGTTTGAAGCTTTTATTTTGTTTGAGATGTTTTTGTTAGGATATTTCTTGAGAGAGAGAGTAATGGAGCATGGGATATGGGAAACAATACTTTATGACCAAACTATGAATATACAGAATGTTTCTTTAAAGTATTAACTACGTTCTATTAATTTCTTCGTACCCTTAGCTATTTATTAGTTTGTAATTGTAGCTGACTCAAATATGTACGTTCATTTAGTTGTACATCTCATTAATACAAATTTGAAGTTAACCATTCTAGAAAATAGTCGTAGTAACACATTCAAGAAAAAAGGTAAGATCAACGTGATGAGGATAAAACTAGACATGCCAAGCCTAACCGTAACCGGCGGTTACAACCGTTAACCGCCGGTTACGGTTAATAACCGTAACCGGCACCAACCGTAACCGGCAACCGTGGGTTGCCGGTTACGGCGCGGACCGCCGGTTAGGCGGTTAACCGGCGGTCAATAAAAAAAAAAATAATTTTTTTTATTATAGCCATTGGAAAAAAAAAAAAAAAATTTGAATTTTTTTTTATTATAGCCATTGGAAAAAAAAATTAATAAATAAATAAATAAGAAAGAGCCGTTGTAACCGCCGTTGGAAAAAAAATAACGGACCGGACGGAGAAAAAAAATAACCGCCGTTAGAAAAAAAAACAAAAAAAATTGAATTTTTTTTTTTATTATAGCCGTTGGAAAAAAAAAGAGCCGTTGGAAAAAAAATAAATAAGAAAGAACGGATTCGGACCGGACGAAGACTGAGTTATTACCACACCATATTTTGTTTTAATTTAATGTATTGTATTGTAATTGGTTCAATTAAAATTTTATAATACATTTTTTTCGACTTTCGACCAAATAATACACCGAATATTTATTCAAACCTGAATTTTCAACCCCCAAAAAAAAAAAAATAAATAACCGGCAGTTTTAACCGCCGGTCAACCGTAACCGGCGGTTAGTCAACCGTCAGTTAGGCTAACCGTCAACCGGGGGCGGCTAACCGTCAACCGCCCCCGGCCGGTTAGACGACGGACGGACTAACCGCCAACCGCCGGTTACGGTTAACCGGCGGTTGGGCAAGTCTAGATAAAACGAATACAATATTTTGCCCAATGTGGTAAAATTCACAACAAATGAAAGCCAAAACTAGAAAGATTGCTCTTCAATCATGGGGGAAAAAAAACATTACAGTTTGAGTTGTCTTAAGAGGACTTTGTTTCAAATTTCTCAAATCAAAAGGGACATGGATCATATGTATGAATGACTTCAAAATTAGACAAGGAATTACCAAAGGCTTTGTTCAAGAATTTGCACGGTACACTGTTACTGAATTTCAATGCTTAGGAAGATGAGGTTTGACTGATTCCACTACAACCTGGAGATTGAATTTAACATGTAAGTCCCAATGAACAGTTGATAAGAATGATAAAGTTCAAATATGTCGAATCAATTTCTGTTCGAGTCGTCACAACTTGTTAGACATGATGGAATTCGAGTTTTCCATGTATTGAAAGTAGAGTAAGTAAAAACTTACCCGCCCGTCATAAGATAAGGAGGCAAAGATCCAAGGTTCACGAGAACTCCAAGCAAGCCCTGAACAAGGCACAAAGTTTAAGTTGTGATTCGAGAACAAAGACAAACACCTAAAAGAGAGTTCGTAGCTGTGTCTATTACCATAAACACTATCTTCGTAGTCACTGTAGGTATTGAGCAATGGTTCTTTCCTACGAGAAGGTAACTCCGACAACCTATGAGGAAATTAACATAATTGTAACCAACATCCACAACAAAATTGCAGAAATGTATTAAAATTAAAAAAAATTGAAGTCAAGACCTGTCGGATGCAGAGTCATTGTTGGTCAAAGGAGAGGCGAACCACAAATTGACAGTTGAGTCAGTTCCAGCACTCTATACGTATCACCATCGGCATATTACCAAGTAATAATGTCGAAAGAATTGCAAAAATTATAACTAGAATCCTGTAAGAAGTGAAAAGACAATGCTAGCATAGCAATGAAGTTCACACAGAAAGATATGAGCGGGTACCAGGATCAAGCCTTCATACTCCGGATTACATTTAACAGTCCATGTCCTGTGGAAGATATTATATGCTTATAAATGAAAATTAAGTAGCTGCCAATGTTTAAAGATTTTGTTCAATTCACGATCACTAAAATTTTATTCAAAAACTTACCAGTGAGAGTGCCCGGGAAGATCTGCTACGGGAACCTTCAGCTTTCTAAGATCCCATATATTTATGCCAGACTCATCTTCTGCGGTTACCTGACATATGTAACAGAACTCAAAGGCATATAATTGAAGGAGAATAATAGGCCGCAATATATTTAAAAAATTGAAAACCCATGTAGACAACCATTCACAGTAAGTTTGTAGAATACTTACAAGCATATACCTCTTTTTCATGTCATAATCTACGTTGCGCACATGGGAACGCTCAATAGAATTGGCTTTCCTGAGAGCCAAATGAAACATTATTCCTAAATTAAGCAAGTGGATTGAACCTTTTACAATATAATAAATATTGAGGGCAAATCCGTGCCTCCACAGAGTGCTGGTGATAGCTTAATATCCAATAATTACTTAGACATTATAATGTGAACAGAAGTCAACATACTTCATTGTTCTCAAATCCCAAATTTGAACAGAAGAATCACTTGTCAAAGAAAGATTATTGAAGTCATGAGGATCCCATGCTCCGCCAGTTAAATTGTGGAGCATGCCAGCTGATTCTTGCGATTGTACCTAGATTTACATCATCATATTAGGCCATGAAAGCAGGTTATGAGACCTCAATCACAGCAAACTTAAACTACTAGTCAGAAAAGACTTAAAAGACTAACTTGAAGCAACATCAAAAGATAAACATACCTGACCAGCCTTCTTTGAAATATCTAATCCCCAAAGGATGAGATTCTGCTCATCGATACTCACCAGCTTGTCATGCTTTCCAGTAGGCCACCACAGTACGCTAGAAAGGGCAATTGTATCAGTTCAGTATTTAAGAGCATATCGTTTTGTAAGTAAGCTCATTACCATACAGTGAGCCCAATTAATCGAAAAAAAAAGGTTAGATTTGCAGTAGGTTTATGATAACCAGCTAGCTATTTTGAGCAGGGTAGTTTCAAACGGAAATCACATGGAAACCCAAATTGTGGAAGGGCTCTACTTCCGTAACATATTTTTGAATCAAATAATAATCTCCTCATCTGTACCATCTAATCTTGCCGCTGTGTGCATCCAAAGAAGCAATCTTTTCCAGTTGTGGTGAACTCAACTGCCCATATAATTCAGGGATTTGCCAAACAGCCGCACCATATGTTTCCCCTTTGAAACAACATATCAAACGCCCAAATAAGTATGCGATATACATGTATGAAAGATGTAATTAGCTACCTATCAGCCTAACTGCAATAACTAAATTCAATGATTAGATCAATATAATGATGCTATAGAGAACATAACCAACTTAAAATTTACCAGAAGAATAAACAGTGGTGAAAATCCTCTGATCAAACGGACATGATCCTAGATCCCAAATCTCATTAGGATGCGAAAACAAACCCTCGCATATCAATTCCGTACCTCCTGAAGAAAGCCTTATCAAATGCACCTGAACATCCAAGTCACATGAACATTTCTTCTTCTTAAAAAATTGAAGTACTTCAAAATAAAATCGTAATCCGAGTGATCTAAAAATCCCAGCTTTGAAATGGAAAACAGAAAAAAGAAAAAATGACCTCGTTTTCCTCTTTCAGGCTGAGCGTGCCAGTGAGGAAGCTCGTGTGATCTGTATCTGCTTTGACATCGGAAATGCATCTCGCCTGATGGAAAATCAAAATTACACTTCAGATCGACGAGCAATTGAAAAATGCTCACGAGTTTTACGAAAAAAAAAATTGAGAAACAATAACCTGATATTTGAGGCCGTATCCAATGCCGGTCGATCCGCCTTGCATCGTTGGAGCAATTCAATTCACTTGCCAAATCAGTCGAACTCTCCTAGCTTTCGAATTCTCTCTCAGCTGCTATTGCTAATAATATTGAAAAACAAATGGGAACTATACTATAATTGCAGAAAGTCAAAATTCGTTGACTTGGGCTCCACTGAACTACATTTTGGGCTGGCTCATTAGGCCCTCCCTCCCTCGCTATATGATCACAACACAACGATATTAGTTAGCCACGAGGAAGAAGTTGGCTATCATATCATACGGTAAGATATTAGCCTCGCTCGGCCGTGGAAGATTTATTCTGTCGTGCGAGGATGATAGAATGATCAGCCGGGCTGAGTGAAGTAAATCGAGTTGGGCTTCAGCTGCTGTTCATAATCACTAGCACGCAAGGCAAATGAATGATTCATGCGGACGAAGAATGCTAATCACGTCCGAGGAACGATCCATGTAAACCAACTCTCCCCTTCTCAAAGTCAAACTTGTGAACATGGAAATGGCAATCCATCTCAGTGTTGAGATGCCTATTTTCCCACTCGCCACCACCTTCCAGGCACACATAGTATAGCTGGAACGTCGTCGAGCACTCGCTATGGTCACGAGGAAATTTGCATCTCGATACGTCCCTAGCTCCCCCATTGGGATCATACCCCTTCCATGGGAACGTCTTGCCAATATCCTTCAAGAGACGGTCTTCCAAGGAAATCAGCCTCGGGCGGGAAAGATCTTTGAGATCCCAACCCTCAAACTCTGGGTAAGGCTGCCAATGCGAATTACGGTGAGACTTGCCGTCGTTAACGCCGAAGAAGAGCGTATTATTATTGTTACCTCCTCATGCGCACACAACATCATCGTATATATTGCATCATGAATTTGGTATTAAGGATCTCGGTGAAATCAAATACTTTCTAGGTATAGAAGCGATAAAAAATGCGGATGGCATAGTTCTTAGTCAAAGGAAATATAATCTAGAATTGTTAGTGTAAGGATCGAATCAACCCCGAACCGCCCCAATTATTCGATGTGGGATTGGGTTTGTAACCCAACCGTTAGAAGAGTGATATGTTAGGTTCTAAGCTAAAATTTACTCATATGGAAAGAAATACAAAGTTTCTGAGATATGTTATTGAAAGTGATGAAGACTTAGAAAATGCTACAGATTATCAGAGATTAAGGCTCGGTGGTACGATCACTAGGAACATTAAGGCTATGACACAGATTATCAGAGATGTATATTACAATGAATTCATTCATAAAACGACGACTATTTGGCTGTTTCAGCTCCCAGCCAAGCCAAATGAAGGTGAACATCATATCATCTCCAATTCTATAATATAAGCCCTTTCTCAGCCTCTCTGCCCATTTTTCTCTTACAATCGTTTTTTCGGAATGTTTCATTTCGCAGACTGAGACAACAAGTGGCCCTGAACTAGCCAAGCTACTTTCTATTGGCCTGGCCAATGGTGGTCGGCTACACCATTAATAGGGATAAATCAGTAGTAGTTAGCTCAAATCTACAACTTCAGTTACGACTAATATATTTATTTAGCTTTCTTATCCATCACAATAGAAAAACTACTCTTATTTTACTTTTAGAATAATGATAAGATAAATACTACTTTCCTAATGTAAACCCACAATTCATAATTCAACACGCGCGTCATGCTGAGATATGATTCGATATATAATGGTTTCATTTTCCATGGATTATTATCCCCTTTTGAGCTTGGGTGCAGTGGGTTGGTGGTATATACTTTTATTAAACAGTCTCATGTTTATTAAACTCTTAGGACAGACTTGGATTTCTTATTTGTGTAATAATGCAACCTAAAATAATCATGACAGTGAAAAAACAAGCTTAGTTAGGTTATTTAGCACTGAGAAATAAAGAGATTATGGACTTCTCTAGCAATAGGATAGGATTATTTAGTCAGTGGGAGGACCCTTTAAACCACTTAGTGCAAAAAGGTGATAGGTTCATATTAATAATCTATATACTATTGTTTATTCGCATGATTTGAATTGATATCAATTCATTTATGACATGAAGAAGGTCTTTAAAGGGTTTCCTAGAAAAAGAATGTCCGAATGAGAAAATCTATTTCACCTAACCTCTCATGAATAATGTCAAATGAGAATTAAAAGTATTTAATTGTGGTTATGCATTTATTTTCAAAAGATGCAACTGTTGAGACGTCATTTTGAGAGACTTAAAGTCAAATGTGTATTATTGCGAACCGTGAACGCTTGTCTCCTTATATATTCCTTGTATTCGCATGATTTATTAATTGTATTTTTTATAGTTTCTATATGCATTATATAGTGGGGTGTTTTAGTAAGTGGGTTCTAAAAGGTTATTTATTTTATTATTTTGTGGATAAAAGACGAGGAAAAATATGAATCGAAGAGTGGGTTGGTGTGGTGGTCAATCAAACATTAATAAATGAATATTCTTCTTACATATTCGTAAAATGAACAATTCATGCAATTTATACGTCTTACACGTAACACATACGTAAAAACTATTTATTTATTTTTTTGTCCTTTTTCCTTATTTTTCTCCTATATTATATGCAAACGTAACAAACAAATCAACTAGTGTTAGTTGAAACTGAAGTATTGGATCTGCTCAACGAGTTTGCGTTTCAACCTCTATTGACTATATATCAATTTTTCTCAATTGTTTTCATGCAAACAAATATTACATTAATTAATCCCTTTTTTTGGAACGGATAGACACCGTTAATCTTCCTCACTAATCACTACACCTAATTCTTACATCATATTCCCAATTAATGCTCTCCAACGCACACACTTTCAAAACCTCTTATAAATAAACCACAACACAAATCCAAAGCCCTTCCATAAGTACAAAGCAATCCAACTACTCAAAACCTAAAAAAAGCATTCATTCTCTTGCACGGAAAAACAAAAAAAAATGAAGCTCGAGCAAGAAATAATCTCCGAAGAAAACATCAAACCCTCCTCGCCGACGCCTCCCTCCAAGAAGATTCACCGCCTTTCCTTGCTCGATCAGATCGTCCCGCCCATCTACGTCCCGCTAGTCTTATATTATCCGAACCCCGAAAAAGCCGACCCCAAGAACGACGCCATTTCTCAGACAGTTACGTCGCTCAAACGATCGCTCTCATCGACCCTCGCCCGCTTCTACCCTTTGGCGGGTAGGCTGAGGGACAGCCTGACCGTCGACTGCAACGACGAGGGCGTCTTGTTCGTGGTGGTCAAGCACAGCACGAGCCTCTCCAAGTTCTTGGAAAAGCCCGACCCTCTAACATGCAGGGCCCACATTCCCCACGTGCTCACGTGGGCCGAGCCGGGGCCCGGGTCCTACGTGGCCAAGGTCCAGGTCAACTTATTCGAGTGCGGAGGAATCTCCGTCGGCTCGCTCTTCTTTCATAAGGTAGCCGACGGCGTGACCATAGGCGGTTTCATGAAGGCGTGGGCCGCCGGTAATAACCTGAGCTCCGGCAAGAAGTTCTATCCCGACTACAAAGCTCAGTCCTTTTTCCCACACAACGAGCTGTTGAAGAGGGAGTCCCACCTTTTCTCGGCCATGAGGCAGTACTTCAAGTTTGGAAAAACCGTAATGAAACGCTTCGTCTTCGATTCTTCCGCCATTTCGACCCTCCGCGACGCATTAGCCTCATCGGACGGCAAACCATGCACGCGGCGTCCGACCCGCGTGGAGATCGTCTCGGCCCTTGTCTGGAAATGGTTCATCATCGCTTCGAACAAGTCCGTAATTAACGGTAATAACAGTCGTCGTCCCTTATCCCTGGTGAGCCATGGGGTTAACATGAGAAGAAAATCGAAGCATTCCTTCCCCGAAACTTCGTTCGGCAACTTCGTCTGGATAGTCCCGGCGTCCGCGCAGAACGACGACCAGCCCGACGTCGGCATGAAGCATCTCTTCGACAAGGTGAGGAGCGCTATATCGAGGGTCGACGTCGATTTCGTCGAGAGAATGGAGGGTGAAGAAGGGTATTCGGGCTACTGCAAGAACCTCGAAGAGACGTGGAACGATTTCCCCGAGCAGGCGGATTACTTGGCCATATCGAGCTGGTGCAACTTTGGGCTCTACGGCATCGACTTTGGGTGGGGACGGCCGGCGTGGATAAGCAAGTGCGACGGCGGGAGTGAGGTTGAGTGGCCTTTCATTAACGTCCTTTGGCTGATGGACACGAAGGAAGGCGACGGCGTTGAAGCGTGGCTGACTTTGGATGAGAAGTATATGGCGGCGTTTGATGAGATCGATGAGATTAAGGATCTTGCTTGCGTTGATCCAAGCCCTCTCTCTTTTATTGCATGATTGTTCTATATTATTATTACAATAAAATAAATGTTTATTTATCGTGATTGTTTGAGGGTTTTTTTTTTATTTATTATTTTCTAAGATTGTATACCATTCTTCGAGACCTCAACCAATCTATTGAAAAAGATGATTCCAATTATATACAGAAATAGATACTCCTATATAAACATAAAAGCATAAAAAATATACACGTGGCAATTCATTTGCTATAAAATCATACAGTATAACGCAGGGCAGCATATTGGGCCTTATGAAGCTGGGCCGAATGGCTTAATTAAATAATGTGCCCAATTAATAACTACGATGAATTAGAATTACTTTTCCTAATTAGATTAAATTAGGAATATTTAGTATATATTGTCTCCTCATTAATAAGGTGTAAAGGACAAAGATGTGAATTGAATCCATATTACAACAAACAAATTGATGAATTATATGAGCAATTAATTCTTTTAATTAGAATATATATAATGTCACATCAGGTTTTTTTTTTTTTTTTATCTCTATGATAATAGTGGAATAATAATTGTCGTATAATGGCTAAGACATATGTTCAGAACAAAATCATTATGAAATTGCTTTATTACAAATACCTTGACGTTCTGCAACTTCCTCGAAGACGAGAAGGTCAGTGTTGATGTGATTTATAATTTAGGTATGTCGATATTTATTTAGTTCATCTAACTATGCTTATATCATTGCAATCGAACAAATATTTACTTGGCCCATATATATTCATTAATTTAATATGTACATAAAACAATCAGCTAACTAACATATCAGGTTTTAGAATTCAGCAATCAGATTTGATATAGTATTTAATTGTGCTAATACTTGAAATATAATAAATATATCCCTATAGTATTTAGGGGTGTTCATTGGATGGTTTGGTCCGGTTTTTTCAAATTTCGGTTCGGTTTTTCGGTTTTCGATTTTAGAGATTCCTAATCCGATATCCGAACCATTTTAATTTGGTTCGGTTCGGTTTTTTACACTCCGGTTCGGTTTTTTTCGGTTCGGTTTTTCGGTTAACCATTAAAGATTTTAATTCATATGTGTGCATGTATTATATATACATATATATAGGAATTAACTCTTATAACATATATATATATATATATATATATGTTACAATTGCATTACATATATATATGAATTAAATAGTAATGATATAATAATTGCATTACTCATATGTGTGAGTACACAAATTACCTTTTATAACATCTATATATATAAGAATTAAATATTATAATATAGTGCGTTATAAAATAAACATTGTAATTTTAATTATTTTTTATGAAAAATATAATTAGTTTGTTGGACTTTAGTATCACTATAAATATTAATCACTTCCATAAACTACCATATTTTAAACTTATCTAATATAAATTATATATAATTAAATAAATTTCGGTTTTTCGGTTATTTTTTCTGAAATCCGAAAACCGAACCGAAAAACCGAAATTTTCTAAATACAAAACCAAAACCGGCCGAAAAATCGAATTAACCGAACCAAAAAAACCGAAAATTTCGGTTCGGCCGGTTTTTTCGGTTTTATCCGAAATTTGAACACCTCTAATAGTATTTAATTGTGCTAATACTTGAAATATAATAAATATATCCCTAATGTCACTTTCAATTTTCTCCAAAATGAAATACAATAAGACCTTTTCTGTAAACTACAGAAAAACCTCAGCTAATTTAATTCTATGTACTCCAATAGTTCTTGACCATGTCTACCACTTGACTTTGTTCTTTTTTTATTATTAAATCATATGTATAAATACTTGTACATAATACCCAATTATCTAAATTAGTTATACCTAATATATTTCCTTGCGTTACTTCCAATATTAAGGCAACCAAGTAGTATAGATTATTGTTACATAATTTGTTTTTTTTTATAACATGAACATGCACTATCAAAAAAGTAAAAATAGTGCTTGGCAATAAAAAAGATAAAGCAGCCACTGACATGCAAACAAAAGCAAGCTTTCTGCTTTTAGAATTACTAACGCACATCTTTTGTACAAAAAGCTCACGACGCAACCATTATTACACCCTCAAAAAAGATACATAATTTTTACAATAAAATCTTTTGAAATTCCGTATAGTTCAACATATGAACATTCTCCATTTTGTTTCTCTTTTATATTTTAATTTTGCAGCTGTAATTAACTATTATTGTTGACATCATTTCAATAAATAGAAAATTGGACCCATAGGCCATCACTTCATCATCTCCCTCTAAAAACATTTTCTCACATTTTTTCGTCTCTTCTCATCCTTTCATTTAAATTCACTATTTCCTTGGTTGCAATAATTCATTCGTACTCTCTCTCTCTCTCTCTCTCTCGGCGAGAAGGCCAGCCAGCACATACAGAACCAATCTGAACAACAATTATTTATTCCCAAGTTATAAGCAAAGCCCAAACAATATTGCATCTCTCTTGCAAGCAAGCATAATTCTTGCGCTAGCATATGTACGTCGTCGGAGATCGCGCTCAGATCTGCGGGCAGTCTTCGATCTATTCGGGTATGTATAGTATATGGGTGCATCTATTAATTCTTGATTTTTGCTATTTTGCGCTATTGTCTACAGCAGTTAATGCTTTTGCTTGTAGTTGAGCTCAGTTCTTTAGCTTGTTAGCTTTCTAGAATGAGATCTTTGACCAAGTCGTTGACAATCGTGTGTGAAATCTTGCGACTTTCTATTTGAGCTATGATGCGATAAAGGGATCTTTTTTTTTTCTTCCCTATGAGCTCATTTAAGTTATCCTAGTCTTTATGCGAGCGAGGAGTTCAATGATTCCAAACTTATCCTTTAATGATCTAAAAAGGGCTGATGTTTTTGTTCTCTGTGTCCGAGAACAAATCTGGTCGGGTTCTTACTATAGACCTACTCTGATTCTGTAAGATCCAAGAGTTTAGCATAAGGAAAGTTTAATGCTTTCTTTACCAATCTTGTTTATGAAGTTTAGGTTTGTTTTTGGTAATCTGGTCGGGTTTTTACTATAGACCTACTCTGATTCATCATCATATGCAATGCAATGCAATGCTTCTGTTTAATGTGTTTCTTTTTGGTAATCTGATGAAGATGCTGCTGTTTATGATCATGTAACTTTGATGGTGTAGTGTAGATGAGAAGAGCTGATGTTATTGACGGTCGAAGGAGGAGGGTTCTTTTCGTCTTCAGCTTCGGGGTATAGTAAGGGTCTGGCCCTGCTTCTACTGGGTCAGAAAGCCGAAGACAAGCCCATGAAAGTAACCCCGTGGAATCATTGCCCGACGAACCCGTTAGAGGAACGACGACAGCAACGAGGATCCGAAGCAGAGATTCAGCTGGCTCCTCCCCCAGAAAATAAAGGGCTTGTCCGCGGTGGCTGCACCTCCTTTTCTTGCTTCGGTTGTGCCGCCGCTGGGCTTGAGAGCCCATCTGCTGCGGGAAAAGCGGGACCCACGAAGAACCAAGAAACCTTGCGTGAAACTCCATCAGCTTATGACCTCGAGGGTCAAGGTCAAACTCATTCGGTTAGTCCTGTTCATGACAATGTTGTTGGGAGCGATGGCGAGAAGATAGCCATAGTTAAAAGTGATTTGAAGGAATCGATAAATGGTGGCCCAGCTGATAGTTGTCCCGATGGTTTGACTGGCGATGTAATAGAAGATAATGTTGATGGTAATAGGGAGACTCTTGGCCATGGCCTCCATCAAAGGTTGAAAAAAGCAGAATCGGAAAACAGTGTTTTGGATGCTGAAAATGGCGAGGGTCGTAGAAATATCAACGAGAATGGCACATTGTCTGAGAAGGACGGTAATGATTCTGCTTGTCTAGTGGAGAGGAGGAAAGTTCAGTGGATGGATTCAATCGGCGGCGAGCTTTTTGAAATCCGGGAATTCGAAATGAGGTATAATAGTATAACTTAATATAACAATTTTTGACGCACTGTTTCGATAAAAAGCATAACTTTAGTAATCCTCGATCTCTTTCCAATGTTTCGTTTGTTGCTCGATGTTATCAGACAACAAAGCTCTTGCCTTGGATTATCTCCACTCTTTTGCTCAGCATGATTACCTTTTTCATTATACGCCATAAAACATGAAACTGAAAAGTAATTCCCTATGTCATTTATTTGCAGTGATGATTCAGACGATGAGTTTGGCCACGGGAATGGAAAGTGTATGTGCGTGATAATGTAGCCCCGAGCTCTTGTCGAGGCCCCTTGTTTAGTGAAGGCAAGCAATGCCTTTCAATGGCCACCGACCATATTCAGGTTCAGCCATGCCTTACCTCGACTCAATCCCAATTTTGGTGCGTTGTATCATTCTTGTCTGAAGTCGACGGTACTCTTATTTCATTGCTAGAACGACGCTACTACACTTTTATTAGTTATTTCTTCCGAGCGAGCTATTGTTTTTGTACTTCTGTTGTAGCTGTCCATATGAATAGAATCATTGCATTTGAAAGCTTCTTTTTGTAAGATTTGTTAAGCTGAGTTTGTTGCTATGAGATCGAGGCATAACCTCCAAAGCTATACGCTTCGCCCATCGTTGTGGCCATAGTTGCACCGTGCAAGTACTCGGTCGGTAGGTAGCCCATGGTCCCGGCCTCTCGGGCCGACACGTGCGAGTGCTAGCCCTCGATTCTACGGGCCAGCCCGAGATTGGCTATGCGGGCTTCGAAGTCTTTGTCGAGCAGTATGTCGAACTCAACTTTCGGCCTCAAATGTGAAATGGGCCATAACAAGAACATTGAGGCCCAGTGGACTGGCTTCTTATTGAGCCCATGCAAAATGGGCTTATCTCAGTTTCTCATTTACAATTTTTATTTTTATCATATATCATATCATAATATTCCTAATTCGATCTAATTCCGAAACTAATGATTTTTTGTAACCAATACTTTTAATGTATGTGGTGAATGAATCTATGTGTGATTGAGCACATTGAATTGTAATATAACACAAGGTGACCTAATTAGTTTGGTCTGTGCCCATTTTGTGTTGGAAGGTGGGTAATAAAGCCAAATGTATGGTGGATTAATGAGTTCAATGAATTTAGGTTTTGTCATAAGATCATCTTAGACAGCTTGTATGGACAAGAATCTAAATATCCTAATTGTTTCAGCATTTCTAGGAATATAGGACGTGTTATTCGCAATTGTGTTTGGTACAAAGATCCATAACATAGATTATTATGTAAAATAATTAGGAGTAACACCTAAGATCGACAATATTAATATACACACGTTTTAAATAGGACGGAAAATAAATTTAATTCGGTTGGCTTTATTTTAATGGTATATAGCATACCATTTAAAACAAATATCTTGAGCTCATATTAATGCGAGGTTCTTTATTTAAAAAAAATATATATTGGTTTTTGTAACAAAGCAAAAATAGTCGGTAAGAAAAAATGGTTGGAACAAGTCAACAACCTAATCGAGTCAAAACCCTAATGAATTGATGTTTGACCCATTTTTAAATCAAGATAATTAATGGATAAAGCTAAGTACATGGTAATTATCCTCATCAACGAGCACGTTGAGTTTGGAATCAGCACACAAATATATGTGACTCTTGGTGTCCCACGTGAGTTATGACCTCACCTAGCACAAGGGAAGATTCAATTTATTTATTTATTTTTTATAAGACTTTAATGTCTTTTTCTTACCAAGTGACATTCTGACATTATGTGAATGTGACTTTATCGGCTTTTTTAATTAAATAAATGGTTTTTTATTTTTTATTTATAAAATAAATGAAAAATAATATTTATTAATAAAATAAATTTTTTCGTAATTAGAAAATACGAATTATAACTCGTATTTTAGATATTAGTTACTCCACTTTATAAAAAAAAAGGAATGAACCCCACATGAAAATACTTTTATTACATATTTCATCAAATCATTAAATCATCGTTACTTTATGCAATTTATGTTATAAAAACAAATAAACACATCTAATTTATTATTTGTTTCATGACAGTCAAATTGATATCCATATCTTATATTTTTCGATATTCATAAGAATAATATTTTTCGCTATTCATAAGCTTGTATTGTATCAATATCTACTCCCTTGCAAATTTAACATAGATCATAGGTAGACATGTTCATACGGTTTCAAATTTATAATTTTTTTTTTTTCAAAACCGGACATTTGTTTTTTATAAATTTTATAAACTGGCGGTTTGAACCGCCGGTTATAACCGAGTTTGCAAACTGCCGGTTTTGGTTTTCAAAAAACAAAAACCTAAACTGAACCGTTTTAAATAACGGTCCGGTTTCGGTTTTAACCGGAACCGTTGACCTCGGTTAACCGAACCGTTGGCCACCGGTTCGGTTCCGGTTTTTAAAACCGTATGAACATGCCTAATCTCAGGTGTCCAAATTTAAATTTAATCATGTATTATACAACAATGTCCACTCCATGTTCCATATTTTATAATTTATCAAAAAATACTATTCTTATGAATATCGAAAAATATAATATATGAATATCAATGTGACCGTCATGAAACAATGAATTAATTAGATGTGCTTATTTATTTTTATAATATAAATCGCATAAAGTAACGATGATTTAATGATTTGGTGGAATATATAATAAAAAAGTATTTTTATGTGAGATTCAATTTTTTGTATAGCTTTTAGTTGCTTTAAATTAGGTGGTATAATTGGTATTACCTAAGTACGAAAAAACTTATTTTATTAATAAGTATTATTTTTCATTTATTTTATAAATAAAAAATAAAAAAACTATTTATTTAAATAAAAATGCCGACTTTATCCTGCAAACTGAAAATCTAGAAGCTCCAAGTTGGTAAAGAACCTTTCCTAACTAGATATAAAGATGTAAAATTATTTCATAAATTATGATAATATGATTCATGATAAAGATTGAAAACGATCGAGACAACTTGGCTAGTGGACAACCTTCTACATTTTTCCTAAATTATATTGAAATTGAAATCTAACGCATGCACCAAACCTCTTCATCATGCATCTAACTCAAACAATATCCTATCTAGAAATAGAATTAAAATCCCTAAAATAAATACAAAATGCAACACTACGAAAAATATATTCCTAACAAACCCCACAAACCAAGAAAAACTATTTAAAAAATAAAATATCACGACGACGACGATGGTGGATTGTACTGCCCAGAACCCCACTGTGCCGCCGTGGGAAAAGTCAACGCATCATCAGTAGTAGTAGTAGACGTGCGTTGACCACCGCCTTCCCCCGGCTGCTCCGATGTAAAATGTATCGTCTGTCCGCTCGAGAACATCATCGGATACGACGAAGCACCACCTGGCCGACTAGCTGTACCCAAAGACGAGGAAGTGTTCGCCGGCGCGTGTGAATACAGACCGGCTAAAGAAGAGGCGCCAAGCGTTTGATCAAACAAAGACGAAGACGAAGGGTGTTGCGATGGGAACTCTCCGCCACTCTGTAGTAGCCTCGAGTAGTCCCAATAATCCCTAGCCGTGGAAGACTGCAATAACGACGCCGGCCAGGCGGGTGCTGAAGGAGGAGATATGGTCAGGTGGGGTAGCGGCGGGATGGCCCTGACGTTTTCTGGGAAGTTGAGTTTGGCGCGGTTGCCTCTGAAGCGTAGGGCAGCTTCGTCGTAGGCTCGGGCTGCTGCTTCGGCAGTGTCGAAAGTCCCCAGCCACACGCGGGCCGCTTTTTGTGGGTCCCTAATCTCGGCGGCCCATTTTCCCCACGGGCGCTGGCGAACGCCGCGGTATCGGCGGCGGGGTTGACCAGGTTCGTCGGCGGTTTGTGGCCGGGAGGGTTCTGTTTCGGAGTGAGGTTCGCCGGGTTGTGGTGTGCCGCCGCCACTGCTTGGTCCTGATTCTGCCTCTGAAATTGGACATCAATATGGGAAATCGTTATCATCACTAGGATAGGAGAATAAATATATATATATATATATATATAAATAGTTTATTTCGGTAATATAAATGGATTTAGATAATATACTGGGATGAAGTTATCAACTCAAAGTATAAGAATACAAATTAAAACATTCAATAATATTAATTTAGAAGTCAAACAAAAATAGTATATCAAGATTACGTAAGTTGAATAAAAAGACAAGTTCCATGTTTATCTCCATAACATGAATGCGATTATTCAAATGGGATGAAAGTTAATAAGAGCATGACAGAAGTTTGAGCATACACGCAATCCTAAGAGGAACCAAATTGCATTCAAGATAAACCGTATTTAATAAACGAAATTAATTAATAGATAAAAATACCAATTTTAACGGAAGAAGAAGAAGAAGAAGAATCTCTAAATCCACTGTAATAACTCCTCTGAGCAATTAAATCCGTATTAGCAACACTATCACTCGGATCTTCTCTATGATCTCTCCGTCGTTTTTGTCCCGGCGAAACAGAGCTGGAAGAAGTACTAAAACGACCCGTTTCCTGACCCTGACCCTGACCCGACATGACCTGCGTCAAGGCGGTTACCATGGCCGTCGTGTCGTCGCGTGGGCGGCCGGAGAGCATATGCGGGGGAACCATGGCGGACAGCAGATAATCTTGCTCGTATGGCTGTTGTTGCTGCATGTAATAAAGATAAGGAACTTGCACAGCTCTACGATCATCTGTACTAATCATCGTCGTCTCGGCGGCGGTTGAGGTGGTGGTTGGGTCTTCCGAGTCGGCCCTTGCCGGAATTCTCGAATCCTCGCCGGTGTCTCTTGAGTTCGCCACCTTTATCAAGCACATAAATACTTCGAACAACCTCTTCCTTTAAGAAAGTACTTTGACCTCCTAAGATTTGGCAAAGAGAGATCTTTGATGAGTTTTTGAGGAAAACAATGTTTCGTAGGGACAAGGAAATCTTCTTGATGAAGTAGACAGACTCCCCTTATATATATATATATATATATATATTTTTTTTTTCTTTTTTCACCCTTTTTGTTATAAATTTGGGGGCTGAGCTGAGTTGAATAATGAATATCTATATATATATATATATTTGTCAAATAATGGGTTCTACGAATATATAGATATATTTAAGAGAGAGCGACCAAGAGATGGAGAATGTAAAATTGAAACAGACTGTTAATTTAAGCTGAAAACCGTCAATGGAACAGTAACAAAATGTGCTCAAATTCATAATATATAAAATAGAACAGCACATATGCATAGAACTATAGAAAAAATAAATAGGCGTAGTATTAAGGTTTTCACACTTAGATATATGACAAGGAAATAACACTGACTTGACCCTTTGGCCTTTGGAACAACTCAAGGTAATGTCGGTATTTGTGCTTGCTTTATTACAGAGATCAGATCGTGTTAGAATGGGACTCTTTACGTCACCGATCATATCTAATGTAGTAAGAATCCAAAATTAAATTATCTTTGAATAATAATAACAATGAAATTATATAAAGATCCAATCGAAATTATAACATTGAAAATATATATATGGAAGAGAGGAAATATATGGTCAGAGCACGTCTCTGTTTACATTTCATGGTTTTACTTTTCTCTTTTTCTTCATCAAAAAGAAACAGCTTGACAGACTTATTTTACAAGTTACTATTTAAAAAAAATTGTAAATTAAAAATATTTAAACAATTTTGTTAATATATTTGGGCCATTGCATATAATGGGCTGGGAAAATCATGGGCCATTTACTATTTGGGCCCATTTACTTGTTAGATGGTGATGCAGGATGAATCTCTTCTTCCTCAGCTCAGCTGTTGAGCACTCTCTTTTTATCAAAAGCTACAAAAATTACAGAACATTACGAACAATTTATCAAATTATAAGAGTTCTTGCAGGGATTTGGATTGATGGCTGACGATATTGGAAGTAGCAGCAACAATCGTGGCAAGAAAGAGTCAGACTCAGCTACGGTGAGCTCACCGCGTTATCATCACCTAAACGACGACGTTGAGGACCCCTTGAAAAATTCCTCTACTCGAAAGGTGTGTTGTAATGCTCTTTTCAGGTTTAGTTAAGTTTACTCTTTATGGTGACTAGCTTTAGGGTAACTTGACTAGTTTAAACTGTACGCAGCTGGTTTGTAGTGAGTGTTTGGCGATTTGAGGATGATGTAAGAAATCATGTTGATTTCGATGAATAAGAAAGTAGTAATAGGATGTGTGCGGATTGAATTCGGAATTGATCGGGTGAGTTGGGTTTGTGAATATTCAATAATTAAGCTTGAGATGGATGTACTTTGCATATTGGCATGACATCCTATCATGGTTCAGTTGAGTGAGGAGTCTGATAAACTCATTGCAATCTAAGAGTTTCTTGGTAGACTTTGAGTTCTAAATTATCGCAAGTTGAGGGATGGCCTTATCTTAGAGGAACTTGGCTCTTATTTTATTTCTTGATTTCAGGCTTGCTATGCTGTTCTTCAGAGTTGGGTTTCAAAGAAATTCATGACTGGATGGTAAACTGGATTTGGTTACTGAAAATTTGTGAATTTATTACTTTGCCCAATTGGTGGGTTTTTACTGATGATCTCGACCTGCAGTTTCGTTCTCTTTCCAGTTGCTGTTACATTTTTTATCACTTGGTGGTTTATTCAGTTTGTGGATGGTTTCTTCAGTCCTATATATGAAAGACTCGGCATCGACATATTTGGTAAGTCATCAAACTGTTGGGGGTAGTTTTGTGTATCGTATGCTTTTAGTTCTTATTTCCTCGCTACCCTATACCATTGCTCTGTTCAAAATTCGTCTGGATGATAGATGACATGAATCCCATATTTACCTCATTTTAAATTCTAAATATTTAGCTTTATCAGTATGCAATCATAAAATGGTGCAGGTCTTGGATTTGTCACATCGTTGCTCTTTATTTTCTTTGTTGGAGTGTTTGCTTCATCGTGGCTAGGTTCTACCGTTTTCATTATTGGAGAATGGTTTATAAAGAGAATGCCCTTTGTAAAACATATTTACTCGGCGTCCAAGCAAATTAGTAGTGCAATCTCTCCAGGTAACGCTATGGTTCCTCGTTTGTTACAGTAAATGGAATTGCTGAGTTCAGCTCATAATCATACTCTTATGCAATTTTTGACGACCAAACTCCCCGATTCTGATCACCAACATGATGATTACCTTCCAACATGGATTGTCATGGCTGCTATTATACCACTGTTTGCAAACTATATTTTCCCAAAAATATTGATAAAGACGTCAAGTTTTTTTTTATCGCAGATCAAAATACAACTGCTTTCAAGGAGGTTGCCATTATCCGTCATCCTCGTATTGGAGAATATGCTTTTGGGTTTATCACGTCTTCAGTTGTTCTCCAGGTCCGTATGGCATAATTCTTCTGATTGTTACTAACTCAATTCTGAAATCTAAAAATGCACTCCAAAACCTATCTTAATACCAAACTTGCATTTATTAATTTAATTGTCTATGGAATTATCGTAGTCCAAGTGTTCGCTGACCCATATGGTGTTTCTCTTCGTTTTTCTACATTTCGATTTCTAGAGAGATGATGTCGATGAAGAACTATGCTCGGTGTATGTACCAACAAATCATTTATACATAGGGGACGTGTTTCTGGTCAACTCTAAAGAGGTCATTAGGCCAAATTTATCTATACGAGAGGGAATCGGTGAGCCTGTTTTTATATCTAAGTGCCCTTCATTTCACTTACGAAGCTTCCATCGATACGCTCGTCACTAATCGATACATTCCCTTCTATTGCAGAGATTATTGTCTCCCTTGGCATGTCAATGCCTCAGAAAATTTCTCCTACAGAAAGCAGCAGTACGTCTCCTCAGAATGATCGGAGACCTATAAGTAGAATCGTGTAATTTCAATGCGAAAAATCGGTAACTTCCCTTTATCCGATTCCCATGTCAGTCAGCTGCTTTTTTTGCGTATACGTTCGAAATCTTAGTATTCGCAATTGGAATTAAATTTCGAAAAAAAAAAAGGTATGGCTGTAGTGCAGCTGATTCTTTGAAAATACTGCTTGGAGATGATAACAATGAGATATTCAATTGAAGATAAAAGAAATTCCTTTATTGAAGAAGGGAACTTGAATTACCAGACAACTCAAACTTTATGTTACTTTAGAATTACAACACACCTGAAGCAATTTGAGCAAACAAAAAAAAAACAGAAGGAATACTTTGCATAATAGTATAAATTGATTTATGCCTTTTTTTTAATCTTATCTACACATAGAAAACACGACGTCGGGATCTTCAGCATCCTCGCCGTGCCTCGGGGATCTTCTTCAGCTTCCTTTCTATATATCATTTACTCACAGTCCAAACCGCAAACTTCTAACACGACCCCATCCCTGGGCAAGAACGGATTAATCCGAACCCACAACAATGAGAATATCGAAGCAAGAAGAATCGACCAAACCACAATAATGGTCGGGACGTTGTTTTGTTTCCCCATGAGACCTTTGAGGAAAGGATACAAATGGACGATGACCCATAGGGCGAAGAACAGCCTCCCAAACAAAGGCCCCCAAGATTCATAGCCGTTGTTTATTGCATCCGAGACTCCTACGACGACTCCTATGATGTTCATGATCAACAAAGTCATCGGCGGTATCAACAAAGACGTCCACTTGAAGATGTAAAGCTCGGAGAACTCCCCGTCGTCAGCCCCCTTGGAAGTGACGGTGAAGTTTGTGTTCACACCGGCGAGGACTTTTAAGAGGCCTTGGATTAGGGCGAAGAAGTGGGACGAGACCCCTCCTATGACCCAAAATTGCTCGTTCCTCCACAAATCGTCGATTGCGACTCCGCCCCACTGCATCTCGAGTATGCTCGTCACCGCGATCGATATGAAAAGCCCCATAAATACCAAACTCGCATAGTTGCTTATCTGCGTATAGGAATAAAAAAGATCAATCAAGCCATGAAAGTGTATGCATGTGTGTGTGTGTGTGTGTGTGTGTGATGGGACCCACCTCGGGGACGATGAATTTTCCGGTGAGGAGGCATATGGCCGGCAAGGTGCAATAAGCAATCAAGGGGATGGAGGTCAAAGGATAGACGACGGAGTTTATGTAAGAAAATCTCTCTAGCGGTTTGAGGCCACAGCCATATCCGTACCAAATGGGGCAGTGTCGGCTCAAGAAAATCTCGACGGATCCCAAAGCCCATCGAAGGACTTGGTGCAGACGGTCCGAAAGATTGATCGGAGCAGAACCCTTAAACGCGGGCCTCTTCGGTATGCAATAAACCGAACGCCAGCCGTGACAGTGCATTTTGAACCCCGTTAATATATCTTCTGTAACCGAACCGTAAATCCATCCGACCTGGAAAATTAGAATTTGATGGTGAGAATAAAGATTTAAAGTTCGAAGAATTACATATACATATATTCGATATTGACCTCTTTTCCCCATTCTGTTTTGTCTTCATATCCGCAGCTGATGACATGAATAGCTTCTTTCAATAGCGAAGCAGAAGTAGCTCCAGGCGGCACCCCGCCTAGTTCTAGAAGAGTCGAAGCAACGAAAACCGGCGATTGCCCGAATTTCTTTTCCAACTTAATTTGCGGTATGAGCGAAGACTTTTCTCCATTAACTCCTGCTCAAGAGAAAAAACCGAACTCAACAAACACCCAAAAAAAAAAGTTAAAAAATTCTCTTTTGTCTTAATTCCGTCACCTTCGATTCCTTCTTCTATATGTTCTTCGACTGCATGAATCTGCGTTGAAGCATCTTTGTTCTTCGCCATCTTCTTGTTACTGTTGTCCTTCGACAATTTTCCTTTCTTGTTTTTCTTTTTCCGAGAGCCAAAGCAGCCGCAACACCATTTGGGCCAACAGTTGCACGTTTTCCCGGGTGGTTTCGCTTTCTTAGGAGCGTCAAATCCGTAAAGCGCTTGTCTCCTGAAGACACAGCCCGTTCCTACGTAGATTGGACCTTGAATCCCATCAAGCCCTTTCATGTTAATCTGTAAGAAAAAACAAAAAAGAAAAAAAATCATAGATAGGTACCCTTATAGCATACGATATAAGTTCGTTCTTGTAAGGCAAGATGGTCATATACTACGTACATCAAAGAACACGACGTTACG
The DNA here is from genome assembly GCA_028392965.1 of Lindernia subracemosa. NCBI lineage: Eukaryota > Viridiplantae > Streptophyta > Magnoliopsida > Lamiales > Linderniaceae > Vandellia > Vandellia subracemosa. Next base: position 1,269,368 of record JAQPCC010000026.1, on the reverse strand, counting down.
ATTCGAATACCGATCGTGACGATCGATGCCATCGAATCTCTGAGGAAACTGAACGTAGCATATTTTCTTGCCAGATTGAGGATCCATCATGAAACACATAGATTCCCTGAGAGCCTTGCTGTTGTTTATGTAATGATCGCAGTCAACGTTGAGCAAATACGGAGCGTTTGAGATCACAGCCGACACTCGAATCTAGAATAAAAACGAAAAATAAATCATCGAATAAATAAATTTATCTAATCTATTCCCAATAAAATCTGAAAAAAAAAAAAGAATAACTTGAAGGCGAAAGAATTACCAAAGAATTCATAGCACCAGCTTTCTTGTGATGCTCAAATCCAGGCCTCTTCTCACGAGAGACGTATATGAGACGGGGCAACTCATTTCCCTCGATATCACGATTTCCATTTTGACCCAAGAACACCTATTGATTTTATCGTATCATTTTTTTTTATATAATCTACAGTTGCAATTATATGAAGAATTTCATTTAATTATGTTTACCTGAATCATTCCAGGATGATCCCTAACATTGTTTCCAGGCCAAAGAGTTCCATCTTGCATTGTCCATCCCTCCTCGGGAACTTTTTGCGCCGTTGCAACCAATCCATTTATTCGAACCTTAAACTCGTCATACTCTCTCTGCATAATTCATTATCACAGAGATATTTTTTTCAATATCAACTTGGAATATTATTGCATAGGATAAAAGAAAGAAATAAGTGTCAGCAATACCTTGATTGCACGACGTTCCCTGACGAAGGTGGGCTCGACCTTATCCCTCAAGTAGTCGACTTTCTGGGCAAAGTACCACTCGGGAGCGCGAGGCTCTATGTTGAACTTCTTACAGAACGGGACCCACTTCCTCGCGAACTCAGACGTCTCGGAGAGGGCCTCGAAAGTGAGCATGGCAGCACCGTCGTCAGACACATAGCACGCAACCTTGTCTATGGGATAATCGACGGCCAGGATCGAAAGAACCGTGTTTGCTGTAATAAGAGGAGGCTCCTTCATGGGGTCCACGGTACTCACGAACACGTCCACGGCAGCTAGTTCAGACGGCTTCCCTTCCTTTTCATACCTAATGTGAGAACAGAAGAGAATTAAGTTCTAACACTCCAAAACAACAAAAAAAAACACACACATAATAAGTAAGGCATTCGCTGCTTACCTTAAAGAGAGCCTGTCGAGGTACGTTTCTCGTGTAATGGGAAACCACTTTGGGAACTGATCGAATATCCACGAGACGGCGAACCATATCTCGCAGATGATCGACGTCAGCCATAAGCCATAAGCATCGTTCACGGGATGAAGGATTCTATAGTGGAAGAACAGCCCGAGGATCACCAATCGAAGTATGATCACGATTCTGTAAGGGCTGATCTTGCTCGACGGGATTGGAAGCTTCCTCGAAAGCGGCTGTCGGCCTTCGTCCATTCTGTAAATGGAAAACAAAAAGGAAGCTTAACAACGCACTGTTAAAGCCAAAAAGCATGTTATTATTACAGCCATTTCCATATCCTAACCACAACTACTAATGAAGTAATTAACAGAACTGATCATTGAATTGATTCTCTTGTCATAAAGAGTAACAGTTGTTGCATCAGATACAAGCCAAGTATAGATCACTGTTAAGCCACGAGACAAAACCATCATTAAAGAAATTCCAGAAATATTAGTTTTAAAAAAAAAAACAAGGTCCACCGACAGTTTCGTACTACAGTAGATCACATGAAGAAGAAACAAAACTGATAATTAAAGATGAGTGGACCTACTTTGGTAGATCAGCATCATCCAGTTCATTACCACCACCACCGCCGCCGCCGCCTTGATGCCTAACCACTTGGAGCTTTTCATTTTGCTTCCTCTTCCACTCCTCGATTCTATCTTTCCAAGCTACGGTGCCATAGCCATACACCGCCAAGTCTTTCTTAGGATCCATTGCTCGTGGAGGCACTAAAGAATCATTACAATAAACTCATCGTTGAACTTAGAAAGAACAGTTTAAGAACATAAACTTAAAACAAGAAAATCACTCACAAGTCATGGAAGAAGAGTCAGTGTAAGGCACTGGGTGAATCCACTTCCCTCGGCCCATGTAAGGAGGGATGATAAGAGCATGCTTGTCAGCTGAGATCGTGTCATCCTTTTTTTCGAAAAGATCACAGTAAATAATCTAACATGTATGTAATAAGACCAAGAAAACTTGAGCTGAAAAAGAGAGAAATCTACTACCTCTTGACCATAAGTTAATAGAGGGATTTCTGAGTTTAGACCCGTAGGATCCAATTCGGACTGGGTGGTGATGCCCGACCCGGTCCGGCCGAGCCGGGCGAACGAAGCTGCATCTGAGAAGTGGTGATCTTGGTTGGCGTAAAATTCATCCTCTAAGTCATCAAACTCATCTTCATCTTCGTCACCATCAACTCGGGGACAACCTACGCACACAATATATACTATGATAAAAGCTGCCATAAGAAGAAAAAATTCTTACAAAAGGGAAGATTTTTAAAGTACCCTTTATGCGTTTGAATCTAGTTTTGCACTGAGGACAAGCTTGGTTGCCTTCTCTCCTTTCATACTCATAGCAAGGCCTGCAAACTGGGAATGCACATTCATTGCAAGCGACAAAGGGCTCGCCGCCGACGGTAGATTCTATTTCGTCTCCACAAATCTGACAAATCTGACCAGTCAACTCCTTCACAGAAGTCACCTGCGAAATGGGAATGGAACTGATTAAGATTTTCAAGCAGCTTAACGAGGTTGCAGAATCTGAAAATGAAGTGTAATGAAGGGAAGAAAAAAAACATGGAAAAGGGCAAGTCGCTAATTTCGAGTAGGGGGGGGAAAGAAAGAGAAAAGAAGAAACTTTGACTGGCCCTGAAATCTAGAGAAGCTGAGGGGAAGAAAAAAAGATTAAAATTTTTTCAAGTCCTTCCTCTCACCCTTCCAACTTCATCAGCATTGATGAGCACAAACTCATTCCTATTATGTGAACCAGCCACAAGCCTCCCTGTAGCATCCATTTTCGCTCAAATCCTCACACTTTGCACCTTATGATTAAGCAGAGTGAATCAAGAAAGAAAATGAAAAAAAAGACAGTGTATTTCACTTGAGAACCATCCCCACACATCAAAGAAGGCAAAGAAAAGAAACTAAAAATGGAGATGTGAACTTAGTCCTTCTCTACATAAAAACAGAAATGAACCCTCACACTGAGCGAGTAAGTGACATTGATACACCAACAAACACCTCAAGAAGAAAATACGCTCACTTAAAGAAAAAAGGTATCTTTGCATTAGGTGAATGCAATTGTCGCCCTCTTATTTATGCACAGTGTCATTATATAGATATATATATTTTATTTATTTAATGGTATTTTGCTTGTGATTCTTTTCTTGAGTGAAAACCCCCTGTTTTTTCTTGATATACGGGCTTGGCATTCTCTCTCTCTCTTTCTCTTGCATTTGCTAAATGAGCTGTTCAGAGAATCATAATGTCACTAAGTCGAGGATTAGAAGAAGGGATCCATCGACAAAGACAAAAAAATGAAACTTTATTTACAGTGCGTTAGTGAGACAATGCGTGACTCTGTTTTTAAAAGAAAGGAAAGTAAAAAAAAAAAAGAGGTTATTACAGATAGAGATGAATTAAGTAGTTACTGTGGAAGTTAAAGGATAAGAGCTAACGGAACTACAAATCCAAGAACAGAAAAAGGATTCGACGGTTTTATCTGTTCTTACTTTAGCTCAATATTAATTAATTAAAATTCTATAAATGTGGGAATAAAAATACGTTTTGACTAACGTTATAAATATAAATGTAATCCCATTAATATAACCTGAAATATTTAGTTACAAGAGATAAATATGATGGAATTTGATTAGTTAATATTTATAAATATATATATATATATATAGTTGTGAAAACAAAATACAGACAACGTAAGAATAGTAGTTCACCCCACCATGTTGGCAAACATAAAAGCACACACAGCTGTAAAAAATAAAAATAAAAAAATAAAAAAATAAAAAAATTGTGTGCTTCCTTTCCTTCAATGGTATGTAGCCCTGAAACAGTGCAAAAACGAGAATGATTTATCTTTTTCTCTTTATGACAGTTATCATTTATTTCAGACACATTTTTTATAGTTTTTATTTTATGTTATTTTTAACTTTTCTTTTTCTTTTTCTTTCTGCAACGTATGGCGTCTAAGACACACATTGACATGTGAAGTTGAGGAGTTAGATCTACTCTCGCTTTTATGGTTTTATTAGTGTTTTTATTTTACGTATATATATTATATATATATATAAATAAATGGATGTGTGAACATTTCGAGATATTTAAAGACCAAGCATGTGTACATGAGATCATTCACCATAATCTTTTAATATAATTACAAATGCATCCACATGCTTCTTTATATTCTTTTGCTGTATTGTATTGTATATATTAAAAACAGTGGACCCATTTGGATGTTTCTTCTGCAGGCAGTCAGCAGTAATTTAATTACACTTAAAAGTTATATCTGATGTATGTATATATATTTTTTTAATTCTATGATAGTATCAAGAATTATTTGGTATTTTGATTATCATATAGTAAGTAATACCTACGGCGTGATCATTAGTGATTCTTGAAGAGTTGATGAAAGGAATTTAATACACGTTTGGTGATGCTGTCACTGTGACATAATAATAAATTAAATAAATAAATAAATCTGATGATCTTAATATCAATTTTATATTCCAGCCTGCAAATAATTTAATAATTGGTGGCCGTTGGATGTTATAAAATCTTACAACCACTTTGCTAAGATGCATCTATCATGACAGCTGCATAATTAATTTTGTATATTCATGCTAATTAAGGACTACAATTTGGGAAAATGGCAAAGGTCCAATCATATAAAATTCAGATATTTTGTGAAAAAAAAATGGTTTTTTGTTAAGACTTTCGGACATCATACTTGATGATAATATAGTAATGTATAAATAATGATAGTGGCAATAAAAAATGTAAGTAGTGCTGGGCCCACATCCAACACGCGCTATCACTTCGCGTCCATTTCACGCGCCTCTGCTTTGGACTTGGAGTGTCGGTCGAGGAAGAATGAAATACTTTTAAAAATATAAATAAAAGAAAAAGAAAAATGGCATTACTTAAGAGTTCACCTTCACGGCAGAGAATACAATATTCTAAATCTAGTCTACGATTTTCTACTGCAGCGAAGCATGTGACTGATTGGGAGGACAATTATTAGAAAAATAAATAAATAAAGGGATATATATATACATTGACAAATTAAATAATATTTATAAAGAAAATTGAAATTTATAAAATGTTCGATCTACTACGCTACGAATAATAGAAGTTGAGTTAGGACAAGACAATGGAGACACAGCTTGTGGTTGTGTTAAGAGTATGAATGTTGTCGTATCTCTAAGGGTTGGGCTGGCTGTTATCTTGCCGACAATTAAAATGGGTTAGCTTAGCTGTCATCGCAAATGAGTTATATATTTCTAATCAAAATATATTTATAATTTCTTTAAATTACGTTCTAATCCCCTATTAAATTTTCATTAAAGACTATCAGCAGCTTTCTTCATTAAATATTTCATCAATACGTATATAATTATAGAAATCTCCCTGATAGGGGGCTGTTTGGGCCGTTTAATTGGATCAGGCCCATAATACATCATTTGGGCCGTTTGATTTGAATAAAAAAAATAATTTCCGTTGCCGGGATTTGAACCCGGGTCTCTCGGGTGAGAGCCGAGTATCCTAACCAACTAGACTACAACGGAGTTGTTATTGAAGTGCCAATAAAAAATATAAATATATAACTATTATAGGAAATTCATTTTTTTTTTTTTTTTTACCCAAAATCAAGTTGTTTTATAGTCAAAAGAATTGAATCTATTACTATACTAAAAGAGCGAATCGACCGATTATCAGCCAGTTTCCACCCAGTGGTCAGTCAACCCTATACGCATACAGCTGTAACACTAACACATACATATTCAAAAATTCCTTTTGCTCCTGATGGGAAACACAAACGCGACGATCACTCCAATCAACTCCACGCACCTCACCATCGCTCTCGCCTCAACATGTAGAAATCATATCGCCCTCACCTCTCCGACGCCACCTCAGAACCAGCCCCACCCTCAAGCCAACCTCCGTCCCGCGGCCGCCCTCGCAAGGAGGCTCAAACCCCCATCCAGAAGACAGTAAACCACGTTTCTAATGAGTTTTCTCCCATCTCAATTCTTGTAAATCTTGATATTGTCGGGACTGCCAAAGTTTTACCAGGTACGGACTCGGCGGTGAAGGTCTTCTGCGTTCATACGGACCCGAATTTCTCGCTGTCGTTGCAGAGGAAGAGGTAGTGCAACTCAAGCAGAAGTGGTTTCGTGATTAAGTGAAGGAGGGTTTTGATAAATATGCACTCGGTTGAGCATTATATGCTGGTAGGTAAAGTTGAAAAAAACGAGGGCCAGATACTAAGTATGTTACCACCGTACTGGCAATTGGGACCGGGTGCGACATTGGTGAGCACGGTGATCGTTTGTTTATTTAGTTACCTTCATAGGCCGGATATCATCTAGCTTAAAGTTTGAACTATCATGCTTCTGTGTTGTTTCTCAGCTACTGTTTGTTTATTTAGTTACCTTCACATGCAGATATCTTTTAATGGGTTAAAAGAATCGTTCAAAGAATCTTGATTTTTACTTGGGTGGGTCATTCAAAGAATCGTAATCGATCCTCATCTCTTTGGGCAGCCTATGTTTGCCTCAAAAGAGTTTTTCCAAATGTTTTGTTATTCAAAAGAGGAAGTGTTGGGAAAAAAACGTAGGATGTTTCAAGCTCCTGAGACCAATATTCGAGAGGCAATTAGAGAAGGGAGAGGCTTGTAGATTGATTTTTTGAATTATAGAAAAGACGGGACGCCATTTTGGATGCTTTTCCAGATGTGCCCTGTTTTCGGTAAGGAGGATGTGAATGCTGTTAACTTTGTGGTTGTTCAAGTGCATATTCCGAGTAATAAACCTAAGGCCGGACCGGTGAAAAGTAAGGTGAATTTTCATGTTCGAGTTAATGAGAGTTTGCTCGGGTGTTGTAAGAAGGAAGTTTTCTTGAATTCACCTTTGGAAATGGATCGGGGATTGCCTCAACGGTATGTATCAACTATCAAGTGATAATGATAGAGTTGTTCCTCTATTTTGTATCAAGATACTTAAAGCTTTAATGAAATATATATATAACTCACTCAACCTTCGGTGCCATTCTTAACCTTGGTTTCTGGTGAAGCTTCATCTCTGTCAGGACCTGTAAGATCAAGTTGCTGTGACAATGCATCTACTTCATTGTCCGAAGCAGCAGTAACTTCCTTACCACGGGAAGGTTTTGTGTCTGGTCTGGTGTTTGATCCGACATTTTCGACCTTTTGAGCGCCTCAATTAGAAATTTACTAGAGGCCTAATTCATAACTGATTGGTATCTTCTGATATATGTTTTACCAAACTAATGGACCGTTGACAGACTTTTGCTGCTACAGTTAAAGCCCTACCATGAATGTGAAATGTATTGGAATGTTTAATGCAATTGATTTAGCATTATTAAATCATTTCCACAACATGATGTTGTTAAGGGTTGCTATAACGGCAGAATCACTAGGTAAGAAATGTTCACTCCTTTCGCTCAGAAATTTCTAACGGCTCAAATTGTTGTAGAGATTGGTAGCATTTGATCCAAAGGATCGTCCGAGTATCTGAGTGCAGAAGAAGTCAGTTATTAGCATTGAGCGGTGAATGACTTATACAGTTCCAACGTTTAAAAGCCAGGTCATTGATGTCTTTTTACTATTTTATATTTGTGGACAGAAATATAATGTATAAAGTATCTGCCATACCTTCTGCTTATACATCTTTCTATCTTTGTATAATTCCTACTCCGGGTTTTTAGTCTCCTCAAAGCCGCACAACGTGCGGCAATTCTTGCCTAGTATATAAATAAATACTCAATTTGGAGGATTATCATTTCATTACCATAAGGAAAAGAGGACAAAGAAAGTAGTAGAATTACAAAGCCAACCAAAGCTACAAACAAACACAGATTAGATTTTTGCAGCTACTGCTTAACTTGCAACGAAGCCTCGATGCGTTCGATGAGCTGCTCTGCGTTCAACGCACCCTCCTGCAAAATCAACCATAACTATCACTAAGAGTCTAAGACAAAGCAACCGAACGAGCGTGCACTATACTTACGAAGCGATCGTGCGGTTTCCCATCCTTGAACAAGATGAAAGTCGGGAGTGCTTCTATTCTATACTTATTCGCGATGGTTGGATACTTCTCCGTATCGATCTTCACCACATTGATCTTATCTATCAAGTCGGCGCTCACTTTCTCCAGGATTGGGACCATGAATTGGCAAGGTCCACACCTAGACCAACAGTTTCATGTATGTATGTATGTATGTAAACACGGTATACAATAGCTTCACACCATGAAACCTAAACAAAAAAAGTTTCGAAACTATAATGGTATTGAAAGTAAAGAAGAGTATCAGATACATTACCACGTGGCATAGAAATCAACTAGAACAGGTTTGTCTGAATTCTCCAACAAGTCGTCGAAAGAAGAATATGTCTGCTTCTTTGCTGCTACCTAAAATTGAAGAGAATTCTCTTCTGAGCCAAGTGGTTTTCAACACATTGCTTACAAGAAATACATAACACATGTAGATGCTGTGGTAATGATTAATCCATCTATGACTAGTAAACAAGTCTTTTCTCTCAATTGCTCCTATTCTAATCATGGGGTTCCCCCCCCCCCCCTGAAGTGTAATAGAAGCTCCACGAAGCAGCGTTCATATGATAACTACCCAAAGGCTCCTCTCTTTTTCCAATGGCAATGCCTAAACTCCATTTTTACTTTCTTAATTTCTGGGACAATCCTCATCAACCCAAACATTACAAGTCTCCACTGATTCCCGCGAAGAGAATGTTATATTACGCATAAGAAATTCACATGGATTAGAGCTGCCGGAAATAAAAACATCCGCTAACCTTTAGAATCCTGGGTCGGCTCCGAAATTGAATGCATTGATTGGGAGAAGCGAAAGCCCTGAGGTCTGAGGTGAAGTGAACAGACGAAAAGTGCGAGAGCTTGGAAGTTCTCGAGGTCGTTGAATGGGACGACGCCGTCTTGCTGATGATTCTAGGAACTGTAGCTGACACAGAGATCGCCATTTTTGGGTTTTCTATAGCAGCTGCCGATAGAATCAAAGAGAAGGAAAGAACGAATAGACAGACAAGAAATGGAAGAAGAGGTTACTTTATAGAGATAAAACTCCGTGGTTTCGCTTTGGACCCAAGAAATGGGAAAAGAAATTATTGTGTTAATATTTAAAATAATATACAATTTCTGCAATGATAAATTATATTTATAATTTTATAAAAGCAAAAACAGTAACGTCACACTTAAATTTTGTAGCGTGGCGTAAGGGATTAAAATTAGAATCGAAATAAATGTAAAACCCAAATCTTACACGAAAAAGCAACAGAATAAATCTAAAAAGAACGTTTTTTTGTATTTTAGAAAATCATCAAAAGAATTGTTTAGAGAAGTTGTTCGTTTATTATTAATAATAGGGTAATATATATATATATATATATATATTCATTTTTACAAACTTAGATCATTATGCAAAAACATAGTATTTTTGACATACTTTTGTTACATCTTGCCTCCGCTTACTTAAACTAGGGGTGCAAATGAATCGAATCGAATCGAGCTGAATATCATGATATTCTATTCATATTCTATTATTAAATTTCGAATTCGAACTCGAATACAAATACTAAAAATCGATTTGAATTCGATTTGATTATGACGTTCGAATATCGAATCGAATGTTCGAATACTATAATTCAAATTTAAATTTTATTATTATATTTTTTTATTTAATAAAATTAAAAATAATATTATATTTAAAATATATATTTAAGTACAGTATCTTATATTTAAATATATGTTGAATTATAATATGTTTTATTTAATAAATATATATATATTTAATATTTATATTTAGTTTTTTACGAATCGAATATTCGAATTGAATATTGCGATATTTGTATTCATATTCTAAAATTATTCAAATCGAAAAAATATTTTTATTCGGATTTGATATTCTAATATTTCGAATTCGAATTTCAATTTTCAAATCGAACGAAAAAAATTCGACTCATTTGCAACAGGCTTAAACTATCAAACTATTACAAGGCTATCAATTCAAGAAATTAAAAAAGAATACTGTAATAATTTACAAGGAAAAAAAAAGAACTAAAATTAAATGGGATGCCTATATAGACAAGAAGCACAGAGACACACAATACAGTTATACTTAATGATGTTACAATACAAACCAATCCCCATTATGAACAAGAACACACTTTACCAATCTGAATGAATAGCCACTGTAAAGGATTTGGACCACCGTAGCGATCCCTCTGTGAAGGTGGTGGTGTTGCCGCCGGAGATGGAATCTCCGCCGGCAAATGACGGTGGAATGCATCCACTGCATTTCCAACTCCATCTTCGTTTTCTATGCATGAAGCTATCTCCATCGCCCGAGATTTCACCTACAATATTTAATGTCCATCTGAGTAAATTTTCAAGTAAAAATCTTCGGTCTTCTCTGTCTCTTACCTCGGGCTGGAGCATGAATGTAATAGCATCTGAGAGAGACTCAACGGTGAGCTGGGATATAGGGATTGGAGATGGCCCGAGCCCTTTTTGATGTATTCTATCTCCCCAGAAAAATTGATCCCCAAAGAACGGGACTATAGTCGTCGGACACTGCATTATAATTTCAGATTATATGTAAGAAAAAATCGATATTTTATTAAAACAGTTTGAAGAATGTTTGTTACCCCTGCTTTGAGCCCAGTTGCTGTGGTTCCAGCTCCTCCGTGATGAACCTACGAGCAGTAGAAATTAAGAAAAAAAATCATGATATTCATTTAATCCAATTACCATTTACCAATCGGTTAAAACTCGGCATCATTAAATGATGAAAAGGAAAATCGAAGTACTTACCACAGCCGAACACTGAGGGAACAGCCAGTCGTGAGGACAATCCACGAGAAGGAAAACGTTGTCTGGAATATCTGGATCTGCAAAGGAAAGAAGCAAGGATTAAATGATAGAAATTAAATATTTTTAACTTTTGGGACGATAGAAAAATTCCAAACGAAGAACTTACGAGTACCAAGGTCACCCCACCCTCGATCAATGATACCCCTTTGACCTGTATTTCTCAACGCTTCCAAAATGATGTTTGTTGTCTTCTTTGAATCCTCGAGAGGCTAAATCAGCAATACAAGCATGTAGCGTTACGAAAGAACAGTTTAAAATAGTTGCATTTTTTTTATATGAAAAAAACCATACCATGCTTCCGAACCCAATATAAATAGGCTCGGGCCCTTTCTTCATCCACCGAACGAATTCATCGGGCGGTTCGTACTTAGATCCAAGGTCCAAGAAGCAGTAGCCGACAACGTCAACCAGGGGACCCCAATCTTCATAAAAGAAATAATTTTTCATTAAAAAAAACAGTTTTTATTCACGGGATTATAAATCTCATACATACCATCTGGCTTCGGAACAACATGAGGACTCCACATATAGCCAGTAGGGAGATGAGATATCGAGCCATGGTATGTGCTAAAGTATGCAATAGGAGGAAGCTTCAGCTTGTTCTTTCTGAACTCGTTGATATACCCTCTTATGCCCCACCATATCAGTAAATCCACGAGGATATATGAAAGCTGGAATATACGCAAGAAATACAAAAGTGCATAAAGTAATGGATTGAGCTGAGCTATACATATAAGCTCATAAATGGTGGAAAAACCTACCCAGTACCCCGCACTTTGAGGTACACGAGCTAATGGGTGAGGAAATGCATAAGTAGGCCTGAAGTTTGAAATGTCTCAGTTATGGCATGTGCTTCATTTAATTTTGATTGAAGAAAATGTTGGACTTTTCAAGCAAGTATTACGGGGAATATTGTAAGACTTACGTCCATGGCATAGTGAAGAAAATGTGCAGAGGAACACCAAGTGCTTCAGCAACATGAGCATGACCTGATAATATTTTAGCAGCACATCTTAAACTATTCATTTAAAAGCAATCATTAACGTTCAATTCATCTTCTTCTTCTTCTTCTTTTTTTTTTTATAAGATCCTGACAGTGAAAATCTAGTTAATGTTTTAGGAATAACTAACCGTAGGCAGGAGGATTTGCAATAATCGCCTGGGCCCTGAACGATTCGCCTGTTATAGGATCTGGTTCTGTGCACGCTGGATATAAAGATTCTATAATTGCCTTTATTTCTTTACGTTGGATTGAGATCTCCCCCGGCCCAGATGGAATCAGCCCTTTATTTCTCGCCATATCTGCGATGAAATTCAATTTAATTTAGCTCAATAAATATAGAGGAAAACAAATATCAGAATCAACTTGATCATCAGGGCAGAGAAGAAAAATGCAAAAGGAAAGGAAAATGCATTGCATAGTGTCCCATATGAGAATTAAAGTTACCGTTTTAAAGAATAAGAAAGAGATATATCTATCTATCAATCAAACTATATACATATATATACGGATTTGAACTACTTACACCCGGCTAAAATTCGAGGATCGCCGCCTAGTGGGTAGAAATCTACGCCAGCTGACTTCACGAAGCCACGGAAGTTAGAATGAGTCGCCAATCTCACGTAGTGACCATATTCCTTGGATCACAGTAATTCACGCAAATCTTGATAAATATATTATTACAACCTATTCAAGAATTCAAGAAACTATCTCTAACCTGAAGTCTTCTAGCCATAGCAAGAAATGGCTGAACATCACCCCTCGTTCCAACTATAAGCATAGCAATCTTCAGTTTTGGAATCGATTTGTTGTAATCAATAAATACATAATCAACAGTAGGTTGAATCCCCTCAACTGAACGGAGCTCTAATAACTCCGAAGCGACCGGAGAATCTTTCGTCAGGTCGACCTCAACCGTCCCGTCGTTTTGAATCTTTACTAACTCCACAATTAAATTTTTCTGTGCAACAAAATTATATGCAGTAACTATAACTAAAGCACTAGACATGCAAAAGCAGAGATATAAACAAATATTAATCAATACAAAGCCATTACAATGACTCCAACCTTATTGCGTTCGAACAGCTTATCCAATCTCCAATAGGGCCCAGGATTACCTCGACTCTCTGTCATAGACCTCGAAAACGTGAAGTCATTGTCTCCAAGAAAGAGATTTCTTTCGACAGGTGCTGTGGTGCTGTGATCCAAACCTTGAAGATAGATAAATAGTCACAAAAAACGAACTTACATGATAAAATTTCCATCCATGACAATTGATCTTTACATTGATACTAATTACAGCAACTATAAACATACTAACCTCTTTGAACTAGGGGACTGATACTGTGATCTTTCATAGGAGAATTATTCGCAGTTGTACTACAATCACCCGAACCATCCGATGAGAGATGATCGATGTTATTATCAATTACTACTCGTAAAATATTTCCTTCGTCGGGATTATGAATTTCCACTCGGGACTTTGAATCTGATGTATCATAACTGATGTCATTACTGCTTTCGAATCTTCTGTCAGCAGCGTCTGGTGCTATGTGAATCCCATTACCATCCATTTCATCGAGCTTTGTCCAGATAAATACAACGCTTTAGGCAACTACTTCGGTTGCCCTCTGTTGTTTCAGCTGCCTATACAGATTTTTCAACAGAAATTAAATGAAATCAACACACTTATATATGTAGATAAAGGTCCCTTTGATAATCAATACTTTCAAAATCACAATGGTAAAAATAAAAGGGGGGCTTAAAACCAACAGAAAGCTTTAAACTTTGCAGCATTCATAAAGGAAAAATTTAGAGCCAACTAAAACCTACCCATCAATCCCAACTACAAAAGAGTTAGGTAAAAGCCAGAAATAAAGCCCAAGGAACTCATAAAGGTTTAAACTTTATATGCCATCACTCAAGAACTATAGCAAATAATATCTATTTAGCTGCTCCACAGAAACAAATGAAGAGATTAAACTCGTTACAAAAACCTTAGAGAATTATCAGTTTTCGGCACATAAAACAAGCCAGAAATGTAATTCAGTCGATTCGCATCAAATAAAGAATCTAAAGTAGCAGCTCCCCCCCCCCCCCCCCCCCCCCCCCAAAAAAAAAAACAAAGGAAAAAAAAACAACCTAACCATGAACTTTCTAAAAAATTAATTAAAAAACTAAAATAAAGGGATATGAATAATCAAGGAAGGGGTGAATAGGGTAGTAAAACCTTTCGGAGTTGCAGATGCTCTTGTGGGTTTTTGGCGAAAAATATGCGAATATAATCTTCTTCAAGACAGTACTCCACATGTCTTTCTCAGTATAGTTTTTCATATTTCTTTTTTAAAATTTTTCGTATTCCTCATTTTCCTCCGTTACTGTGTGGGCTCGTCAGGGAATACATGCTGTAATAAATGTGATTGCCCCCAATAAAATTAATAAATTATTATCTTTTTTCCAACTAGGAACCAGCACAAAGGTTGAAACTTGGAAACTAGCTGTAAATGAATCTTGCAAATTTTATGTTAAAACAGATCTTAATCAGCAAAAAAAATTCTCTTTTTTTCTTTACTTTTTATTGGGGAATTTTTTTTATAGATGGTAGATCTAGAAAAATATTGGGTTTTTTATATTGGGAAATGACGTGCAAATCAGGAGATATATATATATATATATATATATGTAAAAGATAATAGGTGATAACGATACATTGACTCAAACATGCATGTGTATATCAAAATGTCTCAACTTCAGTGTCACTTACGGAAACTGATATTATTATATTACCTATTGACTGTGTTTAGACAACATTAGAATAACGTCCAAATTATGTTATAATAATATGATTTTCAGTCAGAACAAAATGATATAAATTATGGAGCAAAATATCTAAGATGGGTGACGTAAGATTTCTTGAATGTTGGAAGGGGGAAGGTTGGCATATTGATTTACGTGAAGCAAGTAATCGAATATTTAAAAATTGAGATTTCAATAAAATAATTTGTTAAGTGTTTGGTTGAGATCGATTTCAAGACTGCTGCGTGTGCGGTCATTCATGCGCTTATGACCCACCAATAATTTTCTTGGAATGATGTAAAATAAGCAAGTAAATGAGATATCAATATAATAATAGTAGAAATAATAGCAATCATAATAAATAAATAAAATAGCCATTCTACTTATATGGGCCTGATTCGATAACGATAACTGATATTTACAAATGAAATTAAAGATGTCTTAACTCTACAATAGTCTTCTCTTCAGCCCATTATTATTACATCAATAATATAAATAATTATGAATTAATCTTTTGAAATTTCCTTCAACACAAGCGCTCTTGTCCGATTGATCATAACAAGGCATAGATAAACATGCTCTTCAAGCTCTTCAATCTGTTTCTTCAACCCAAACTCACATTTTCTGAACTCTTTCAACATCTCCAAGGAAAGCTTATTGCCTTCCCTTCTCTCCAGACAGAACTTAATCATCATCTTATTGTGTTCGATCTCATCTTGAAGCCTTGCAACGAGGCGGCTCATCGTATCGAAGTCCCTGTTCAGTATGTAAGCACCCTTGGCAGCCACGTCGAGCTGTTGATCGACTTTTCTCAAGGAGTTGTACTTCAAAAGCCTCATCTTTCGAATCTTTTTCTTCAAGGGTTTCAAAGGTAGGGTAAGAATCGCAGGGGCCATGAGTAGAGCTGAGAGAGTATGTGCTGCTAAGAACAATGCAGCTGCTGCGACTAGACCGCAGATTAATGTGATGAAAACCCCCGACGCCTTGTTCAAGAATCTGACGACCTTGATCTTACGGGCGACCCTTCGTCTAGTGAACTTCAAACGGTGGAGAATAGAGGAATGCTTGTCGTGGATGGTTTCAAAGTCTTGTTTGGAAAAAGGGTTTTCTAGGACTATGCAAGAACGAAGGTCAGAGATTACTAAGCTGATCTGATGGTCTTCTGTGATCATATGCTGATGGACTGTGTCGCCATTCATGATTTGGCAGATGATGGAGTAATGCGACTGAACTTGGTTTAAGTTCTTGAGGAGGTGGCTGCAGAATCTCGACGCTTCCGCGCTTGTGTTGAAGTAGTTTGAGAGGAGGGACTTGAATTTGTGAGATGACTTTCTTCTGAAGGATGATGATTCTAGAACTTGTGTAATGGATTCTTGGGTCGGGTCAAGAATTACTTGTGAAAAACCCTCGTCGTTTTCGTCATTACAAGCCGGTGACGATGAATCTTTTACGAGATATTGTACTCTTACGAAGAAATCAGCGTACGATTTCGTCCGAACAGCAGAGAGATATTCCTCATTCACATTGAGGCTTTTGTTAGATTCTTTCTTCCCAATCGTGTTCATATCTGCAACCAAAAGATCGTAAATAAAGTTAAGTTATATACTAATAACAAGAAATAATAATTACTATGGCAAGAGATTAGCTTAAGTTATTGAAGATCAGAAGAAAGAAAAGCACACATGAACAATCACCTTTTTTCTTCACGACCACAGACGAGGTTCTGATTAATCGCCGCCACATCGTCTTCTTCATGGTATTATAACAAATTAAGGACTCTTGAATATCTAAACTAAAGACTTGCGTTGAAACAATAATTGAAAGTTAATGACAAGAAAAAGAAAACACCTGAGAATTTATGTTGTTTGATTGGGTGTTTAATAAGGTTGTCCGTTTTAGAAAAGTTTAGTCTAGCTTTCTTATGATGTCATATATATAGTTTCTGTTCGGTGTGGCGTATGTTTGTGTGTGAGAGAGAAAGAGATATACACTACAATAATGGATAGAGATAGAGATAGAGATAGAGAGAAGAAGGGAGACTTGTGCAAGATGTTTGCTAGGTTTACGGCTAATAGTGCAACATTCATAGTATATATATAATATATGTATATGTATATATATATATATATATTTGATTTCTTTAATCTCCCGTCACCTTTAATGTATACGCACAATTCGACTTTATTGTGTTTAAGACCACAAGATTTAATGAGCTAGTTTTAATAAATTGATATTGTTTTGAAATAATCATCATGATTTTTAATTAGTGGTAACGAGCAACTACACGATCCATTATATTACAAATTTACATACCTAATTATTACATATAATTGATCGATGTAGCATAGACAAAATACTTACCTAAACTGCACGTCCCCAATCGAATAAAATACCAAGTACTTTCCAAAGTCTTAGTTGTGTAATGTCAAAGGAACATATAATTAATTATTCATTAAAAAAAATTCCGAGAAATTTCCAATTTATTTTTCTTGTTGATTTGTCCTATTAATTGAGTATGTTAGGAGGCTAGCGAGTAAAATTTTAAGGATATGGTTTGGCAAATTAAAGAAACAAGCTGTAAAGGGTTTTCTTTCATAACAGATTTTCCAGGGTTTTCTGATTTATAATTTTTAGTCCACGAAATATACGTCGTAATATCAATATTTCCACGTGGCATCATAATATCTTGACAGATGCTGCATTAGGAACTCAACTCAAAGTCCATTAATTAATGTTTGGACATGCGTGTAGGGTTCATTTTGAGGGGGGTAATAAAAAACCCTAATGAATGAATGGCCGCACACCAATCTTAAATCAAAAGAAACCCTAGCTCGATCTTAACAAACTTTTTTCTAATTATGAGTATTTGCCGTTAATCATGTGTCATTTAAAAGGCTTTATTTTGGTGCCAATCTCTTGTGAGTTTATGAATAAATAACGTGACCATAACATACCTTTTCTAATTCATTGCAACCAAAAAAAAAAAAAAGGAAAAGAAATAAAGGAAAGAGTAGCTATTAGCATGCATATGACGAAGGTGGCTGTTGCCACCACCAAACAAATAGGTAGTTGTTTCCTATACAGTTACCTTTCTTACGTAATTCTACTTCTACAAGTTGATAACAAGTGAGATATACCTATATATTTACTATTATTAGATATTTTATTTACTTCTCGCCAAGGAGAAACAAGAGCTGAGCTGGCCTATATGATTGATTTTTTTATTTTTGGAATTTAGATATGATTTTATTTCTAAAATGATTATTACTCATGCATTGAACCATCTCCAACCGTACCCCAAAACTCAAAAAAAGGGGTAAAATGATCTCAATCGTACTTGAAACTCAAACTCAAAATGGGTTTTTTTTTAACTTTCTCTCTCCTATACAAACCCATTTTTGCGTTTGAACTCATTTTTTGGATTTGTACTTTTATAATTGCTTTAGAAATCTTTATTTATTTTTAATTACTAAATCAATCATAAATAAAACTAAAATAATAAATAAAAATATATTGCTTAGTTATTTACTAATAATTAAGATATATTATATCTTATTTTTTATTTTTTTTTATTTCATTTATATATAATACAAAAATTAAATATTATTTTGTAAAGTTATTAAATATGTAGGTAGAATTGAAAAGTTACAAAAATTAGTGTGGAAGTGAATATTACGAGAATATACTTTTGAGTTTGAGAATGAATTAACGGTTGGAGATGAATTACTGCATTTTGAGTTTCAGAATGAGTTTGACTTTGAAAATTAATGTTTCGACTGGAGATGGACCTACATGTGTATGTAGTATTTTCTAATCATTCCATGTCATGTTTAGTAGATTAGCCCATGTATAAAGCCCAATTCTTTCCAGCAGGCTGCAATAACTTGCAAATCCTTGGTTACTTTTTGGGCCCTGGCGTTGCTGGCGGCGATGTTAAACAAATTAAAAAAGAAGAGAATCTTGGACAATCTAGTATTATAGTTTGTTTCCCTGTAGTATTTGTGCGAGGGTATATTTTGGGACTTCATGCTGTACATACTATAACTTAATAAATGTCAATATATTCTATTGATAATGCTTATATTATAACATTACTTTTTTCATAAACAACTTTTCTAATTCGTCACTGTCACGCCACTGAGTACAAGTCAGAGAAGAAACAGACAACCCATAATAAACTCACAGCACCACTAATTTAAGTGTTCTTTTATACTTTGTTTCTTCGTATAATTGTCTTATTTGCTTTAAACACTCTTTTCTGTCTGTTATTGCACGATTGGATTAAGTTAAGATAATCTCACCTTCATCGAAGTACGAGCAATTTAAGGCAGCTTTTGGTTTTATTCATGCAACGTGCTTGTTGTGAGATTGCTCTCTTGGTCAGGACGTTTCGATATAATCTCCCCTGAGAGAGAGAGAGAGAGAGAGACTGTGTATTTTTTGTCATGCCTACTTTGTCCATCCCTTTGGAATTTACTGTCTGTCCCTGAAAAAAAGGTATTACACGCCTCAGTTGTATTGTATGTAAGAAGAAACATTTCTACGTGCGTCTTCTTCTTCTTGTCCTTTATGTACAGAACTGCACCATAATAAGCTTATTCAGATAGATTGTGTGGGAGTAGATTTAAGTGTGGATCAATTTCAAGATTTTATTCCATCAAAGAATCTCCAACCTAGTATATATATTCAACAATAACATAAAGTTTGGTATGACAAGATATATAGTTAAAAGTGGAAGTGAAACATAGCATTATTAAAATCTGACAAAAGTCGCAAAAGTGAACTGTTAATCAAAGCAGTAATCATTTTTGAATAATAACCCCCATCGTCCCTAATCAAACCCTTTTATTGTATCCTTTCATTAGTATTATTATTCTTGCTTTCTTCCCAATATCTCTAAAATATTGCTACTTTAGTATGTCCTAGAAAAATAAAATAAAAGAAATGGTCGTCATAAAGACACACCCTCCAATGTCCCAAAGCCCTTTCCTCTGTCTGTCAAGCATTTAAGTTCTTCACGTCTAAAAGCCAAACACTGCACAAGTTGATGATATTCTACCTCACTTTCCGTTGTTTTAACGCACTCTGCTCAGTTCATTCAAGAATCCCTCAAGCCTCATTTCTCTCGAAGTTTAGAGAAAGTGTTAAAAAAAAAAAGTTCAAATGATGGGATTTTACTACATAATTGCTCTACTTAGTTTCCTGCTGCTTCAGCTCTCTTGCTCTGCTTCTGTAATAGTGCTTGATGGAGTTTCACAATGGAAAAATCCTCTGCCTCAGATTGGAGACAGTATCAGTAAGTTTCATTTTCCCAAAACTTCAATTTTTATGTTTTTTTTTCTTTTTCCCTTTATGGGCTCGTATTTAATTTGGTATTTTAACAGTTTTCAAGCAGAAATATGGCTACAAGCTCTACATTTTCCAAAATCAGATAGCCTTCAATGACTGCAACTTCGCTCAAGCTACAATCTTGTCCAAAAACAACAATTCCACTTCTTACACAGTAAGCTAACAAAACTTCATGCATGTATGTTGCCAGCTGAACTACTTCTTGTTGGACTGTAATTCGAATAAATGAACTGTAGCTTTTACTGTTCATATTGATCGTCTTGCTTTGCTTTCTTTATTTAACAGTTAACACTAAAGACTACCTTTTTATTTTTCTGCAAATCTCTATCAATAGTGGCACGTATCACGCCCTGGAATCTTCTACTTCTCTCTCAACAACAATGGCTCGAACCAAGAATGCCTGAAAGGCCAAAAGCTAGCAATCAAAGTTACACCGCCTTCACCTTCACCATCGCCATCGCCGCCATACAACGCACATTCGCCCGGACAATCACCTCAGCCAGAAATGCCGCCACATTTGCCAAGTCCCGGTGGAACAGTGGCCTCATCGCCGGCGTTCCCATGGCCGTTTCTTCCCCGCGAGACCGATGCACCTAGCCCTTCGCCAGATTCTTATTTCGATGCTTCGATCAGCCCGAGTCCTATGAATAACGGTAGGGAAGGGATGCCATTTATCAACAGTAATCCTGCCGTTCCTTTGCCTACTGGTGAAGTTGACTCCACTACAATTCGACCGTTGCCTACTTCTGGCTGTCAGCCTTCAAGAAAGGTGATCTTTTGTTTCGAAGTTTTCACATGTAATTCAAGATGGCATTATGGTCTTGATCATACTTGGAAATTTATTACAACTGATGTTCTTTTTGTTGCGCAGGTGCTGAGATTTCTTGGGGCTCTGAGTGCTTTTAGCTTTGTTGTATTGCTAAGTAATGATGGTTTAACAACAATAATTAGGCAATTTTGAATCTAAAGTAGCTTTAAGGATGATCATCGTATCATATGGAGGTGTAATATTGCTGTCCTTGACACTACTTTGAAATCATTACCACTTCTGTTTTTTAGTCTGTAGTTATGATATCAAATTCTTGTCTGATCCTCAGTTACTTTTCTCTTCTTTTCTTTTTTCCCATTGGAATCATAGAAGATATTAGCAAAACTAAATTAGGGCCCAATGTTAGTTCAAGTCACACATTAATGCTAAGCCTCAATCAATACACAGTCCACAAAATGAAACAACTTTTGGCATTTAAAGCTGAACAGCTCGTGCCAGACATGTTCTGTGCTGGGCTTGGCCAATATAGTACATTGCCAGCCATGTTTTGTTGTTCTGAAAGATGATGGAAGATGCGATTTTGATTTTATCATCATCAATGGTTGTAAAATGAACGTTTTGAGGCACATCCCAGATTTAGTCCTCAGCTTGAAATGACGTTTGATATTGTCAAAATTAACCTGCTATAACGCTATCCGCCATTAAATCTAGAAGAATTTTCATTGGCCAAAAAAGAGAGAAGAAAAAGGGCTTTCTTGAAATAGGGTTTGGTAAAATATTGGAGAAAACAACTTGGTCAAGTCAACTGAGAGATTGAAATGAAATAAAGAATCGTTCAAGATGATATAACTTTATGAGCCCATTGATCAAAATGATAACTTTGAGAAGTTCGAAATGTAAATTCATCTGATAAATTTCATTATAGGGAGAAACCAAAGGCTGTGGTGATCATAGCAGATCGACCATGGATTACATGAACAAAGCATTAAACCTTCCATTCTTGATCTAATCTTTATACAATATAACGACACTTCATATGATAAATGCAAGAGTAAAGAGAAAGCATAGATCATGGATGCTATGACTACCTCAGCCAATCGAATCAAGACCATGAGCTCTGCTTCTCACAATCCTATGAAACACTTCTCTAACTTGACGCTCCAACGGATCCAATCCATCCACTAAAGCCCCATAAACTTGTTCGACTTCTCTCACTCTCTGCTTCACTTCCGCCTCCTTGTCTCCGGCCACTGGGAATTGAACGGAGTCGACCAACTCGTTCATATGTCGAGCGCATTTTTCGATCTCGTGGATCTCCTTCAGCAGCCCACCCGAGTTTCTACGGTCCCTTTTCTTCGATTCCTCCAAAATCCTATCGTGGAGAGAAAGAACATGCCCGGCCCATGGAAACTGCCTCGTGGCGTAGAAATGAATTTGCAGTCCACGGTCTTGACATGGAATTGCAGCAACTAGAGCCCACATCACGAACAAGAGTACATAGTTCATTGTAAAAACAGCCACGTTAAGCCCATTGGTTGAAGCTATTTCATTAGCCCTCGGTGCTAGCAGATTGCTGCTTATGGCCTGCAATTGCCTGGCAGCTGACCAATTCCTGGAAACGCTCCAAGAAAGTGACCTGAAATGGCTCAAAGATTTCTCCCTTCGATCAGCGTTATTGCGCCCGAATGATCGGTTTCTGCGGGTCACCATACTGTTGGAATCTTTCTCACCGAGCATCCCAATGGCTAAATCATCCAGCGCCTTCTTGGCACGGCGGAAGTGGCCTTCGCCAAAACACCTCTGATTGTTGAGCGCGCATAAGACAATCTCCAGCTGCTTCTGCCACTGTTTGATCTGTTCGATCCCATCACGAATGGCGTTGCAGACATCTAAGGCTTTGACGCTCCTTTCAAAGAAGTCAGCCACGTAGCGATCCATGGGAGGCCTGCTGAGGTGACCCTTGTTGTTGAAGACGATCATCTTGAATTCTTCCTGGCAGCAGAGGAATGCGTCCAACAGTTTGCGAATCCATTGGATTGAGAGAAGCTCGCCTGAATCTGTGGATGCTAAGTCCTGGAAACGTTCTGCGACGTTCCTTTGGAAAGATTCTAGCTCGTTTTCTTGAGCGGTGGCTTGGTGGGTTGATTCCATGGAGTAGATTTGGTCGCGACGGCGGCTCAAGATGGAGAATCCAAAGCCTGATGATGTCGCTTGACAATCTGTTGCTGGCATTTCTCAGCTCACATGTAAAAGGTATCACTGTTATTACAACTCCAAACTAAGAATGAGAGACCAATTCAATCGCAGAAGAGAAAAGACAGATCTTTCGACTTCATGAGAAACACAGTGCAGAAACTTAAAATGAGAAAAAACTCTTCCTTTTTTTTTTTTCCAAAATAGTAAAGATTTCAGACAAGCCCAGAAAATCCCAGAAGGAAAACAACACTAAGAAGATCCAAAGATCGCTAGAAACGCAAAAAACATCAAGCCCAGAAAAAGCTCAAAGGCTCGGCTATCAGTCAATGACTCAATATACGAGAAAAAGAAATAGTACTTGAGAGATGATTTATGCAACTTTTTTTTCTTCTCTCTTACTTTGGAGGATGAAGTGTAGAAGAAGAAAAGAGAATAATGCAACCCTAACGCATTTGAGGAGAGGCCTTATATTGGGATTTATTTGGACCGTGTGATTTGGTTTGTCTTCGTTAGAAAGAGAATATCAACAGTTCAAGAAAAAAAAAGTAAATAGTAATAAAACTTTTATTATTAACTTAGCATTTAATTCCGTAATTAGCTAAGTAAAAAAGTGATTTTTGGGAAATAGCAAAAAATAGAGAAATTGGAAAAAAATAAAAATAATATGTTTTGATTACACGCCACAGACACGCATTAGACACGCCGAGATTTATTAATTGATATTTTTATCTCTAAGTATTTTTTATTTACATTATAGTAAAGATAATAATTGATGTTACTATGTGGAGAAGGAGATTGGCATGACAAGTGGTATGTTTGTTGGTCATTTGTAGCCAATAATAATTAATCTAAACATTAGGACGACGTGGTCAGGACCACGTCATTTGGTAGTATACCTAACTATATTCATTCATTATTTAAAATTAAATAAATATTGATGAACTATAATAATTATATGTATGTAAGAAAAAATATATATATATCCTTTTGAAACATCGCCTACCTACTAGAAGATGGTGGATTCATTGCCCCAACTTGCTGTTTTAAATTATTAAATTACAGTCACAAACATGTATTATTTTTTTTAATGTATTTATGTGTATTAAATAGGAAATTTGAAGGCATTGTATTATTTTTTTTTCTTGACGTGTCATTGGTCAAAGGAGCATGAATCGATGGAACCACTCATTCAATATGGACTGAGTAGCAGATATATTTTTTTCTTGATATTTATGAACATTATATTTATTGTAAATATAATAGTCCAAAAAAATCAAATGGTGTCGTGAAAAGATGTGTGTGGCTTACTCTACTCCAACGCATCCTTCAATAAGTGAAAATAATTGCAAGGGAAAACGTGACATTAATATGAATGAGTCGTTGTAGCTCGAATTCTATCTATAAATAATATATTAAGTTGAGAAAAAAAAAAGTAATAAAATGAAAGACACACAATACTCCAATGCAGTTCAAAGAGGTTCTTGCAATGTAATAGTTAAGGTTAATAATGAATCGAACATTCTTGTTGGTTTGTGTTTATCCAAATCTATAAGTCAAATTGCATTCTTTATAGTTTATATTATCGAAGTGGCCAATGTACGTTTTGTTATATTTTATTAAAACCGATGATATATAATTCTTAATTGGCTTCAAGTCGAAGCTATTTTTATTACAAATAAAGTTGGGTCCCTCCTCATCTTCAGGCTTTTGACCAAATACATATGGAAGAAACTATCAATTAATAATAATAATAATAATAATAATAATAATAATAATAATAATAATAATAATAATCTTCCAGATCGTTTGATTTTTGTGAACCTTTGACTTTGACAATTTCAAGGAATTGAGTTGACGTAGATGACTAGGATGGAATAATTCCAACATGCAGCATAGTAAAATGGTATTTCAATATAAACTTATGAACGTTGAAAGTGTCTTCTCTTACACATGTATAGTTTACGCAATATTACATTTTTCTTTTTCATTTTCTTCAATTAACAAGAAAAAAATGTCTCATACGACGCGACATTATTACAATCAAGCAACCGAAATCAACTTAAAAACAATATCAACAACTAATACAAACTAACAACTATCTTCTCTACTAAAAATGTACTAAGAACTAACTATCTTCTACTAAAGTGTGTTCTTGGAGTCGACCAAGGCGTAGACTCACCAAGGCTCACGGCGTCCTCAAAACCCTCGGGCAAAACCGACTGAATCCTCAGCGTCGGCTTCTTCAATGGCAAAACGGGCACGCCCGATTCACCGTTCACCATCCTCAGCGCTTCTCGCATGCTCGGCCTCTTCTGACAGTCGGGATGGGCGCACCAAAGCCCCACGATGATCGCCCGCTCCATCTCGACCCGGTTAAACCGACCCTTAAGCCTAGGATCCGCCCCAACAATCACTTTCCCCTTTTCCCGCAGATCCCAGACATAATCCGTTATTACAAACCTCTCCTCGTCCACCGGCCTTCTTCCCGTCGTCACTTCGAGCACTACGATGCCAAAGCTGTAGACGTCGGTCTTCACCGTCGGAACTCCGTTGAAGGCATATTCCGGCGCCAAGTACCCCATCGTGCCGGCGGGGACGGTGGCGTCCCGGGTGGCAAAGCTGCGTCTGTAAACCTCAGCCAGGCCAAAGTCTCCTAGCTTAGGGTTGACCTCACCGTCTAGTAGTATATTGCATGCTTTCACATCTCGGTGTATGATTTGGCTCTCACATTCTTCGTGTAGATAGATAAGGGCGGAAGCCACGCCTTTGAGTATGTTAAGCCTCCGCTCCCACGTTAGGGTTTTGCTCGTGCTGTTACCACGATGGCTGTGTAAGACCTTTTCTAGGCTACCGTTAGCCATGTATTCGTACACGAGGATCAGTTCGTTTCCCTCGCAGCACCAGCCTTGGAGCTGTACTAAGTTCTTGTGTCTTAAACAGCCCACCATCGTCGCAAACTCTTTCTTGAATGGTATTCGAGCGGAGGGCGAAGAGTCCAAACTGTTTTCGTGGTTGAATCTTTTAACAGCCACCGTTCCGCAATCTGGGATGGCCCCTTGGTAAACCACGGCCGAGGCACCTTCGCCTATGATCTTGTCCATGTTGAATCCGTCGGTGGCTGATCTAATCTCCGTGAGAGATAGCATCGTCGGGCCCATTCTTCCGCCGCGAAACCTTCTCATCTGCCTCTCGCTTCTTGCCCTTCTCAGCCTTCTGCGCTTGATATGCCGGAGGTATGCAAAGATGATGTATGCTATCACTATGACGAGAGCAAAAGAACCCACGGAGAGAAGAGATGGGACAAGAATCCTCCGACTGTTAGAAGGATGGTACTGAAAGGTTCCAAACTCTATATCTGATCCCTCAGGCAAACACGTTGGATCGCAGCTTCTTCCTACGACAGCATCCATAGGCACTTTCGAATGCACAAGTTCGTTGAAGGAAGTTCTGAACTTCCAATAGTGGATAGCATGCGTCGACGAGCCCATTCCGTTCGAAGCAGTGAAGCCCACGTGCATATACTTCTTGAACAGCTTCGATAGATCGAACCGTAGGGCAAGAATGGGATTTGGAGGTCTGACATCCCTCGAGTAGCCCGTCCAAACCCTAATCATCATTTCTAAATCGTCGTATTCAACCCAAGCCGTTTTCTCTCTGCCGTCTTTTAGATCAATGCCTCCTCTAGAAACCGTATCAACAGAAGCCAAAGAACTCACCTTATTCACATCGATCCCAATGTGATTGTCGTTGATGTCTTCGAGGGTCGGGTTGAAACTAGTGTCGAACTCAACTGCGAGGTAAGAATCTTGAACTTCTGAGTAGTCGAACGTGCTATCATCCGGGAGGCCCATGTAACCGTCGGAGAGGCTGAAAGAATTGATGTTAGAAGTGATGAGAAAGGTGAGGCCATCTCCGTATGGGCAAGGAGCAGAACTGTTGATGGCGAAGGAGAACACGCTCGAGAAGGAAGCCGTGGAGTTCGTCGAAGGGTCGAGAAAATTGATGGTATTCGTGTAGAAAGCTCTTCCATGGCTAGGTTGAAGGATCGTGCAGTTTTCGACCTGCCTAGTGAGGTAGATGGAGGAGCTGTTCAAGATAGCCGAACCAAAGAGACTGATACTCCTTGAGGGCAGTAAAGTGTTCGACAGAGACGTTGTGCTGAAGATGATGATGGAGAGATAAAGGAAGAGAGTGAGGAGAGACGATGAAGGCATTCTTGAATTTTCAATGGCCTCTCAAGGCATGGGGATAAAGAGATAATCTTGGATTCAAGATTTCTCCTTTTTAATGCAGAGAGTTTATAAGTGGAATAAGAAAACGATCGATCGATCGATCAAGGAAGAGAGAGATTTGAAAATGGGTAAAAGTGTTTATTCTTTTATTTTTGAATAATTAAGAAACTACATTACCATCCAATAACAGACAATCAAATTTGATTAAGATCCAAAAATCAGCAAATTCAACTGCGCCACTCAGAACTAACCAAGAACTGCAACATAGTCGTAAGAAACCCTACAAGAAATCTCATCATGAATCTTCCAAGGCTGAAAGAGAACCACAATTCATCCGCTTTGATCATCGACTGTAATAACACTACTACCAGACGAAACCACAGATTGTTCAACCTCTTTTCGTTTAAGGTACTGATCCAATATCGTAAGCCTCGCAGTTTCGAACGCAAAGTACCCTATAGCCGAAAAGCATGCACTGTAAAAAACTCTCGGCCCCATCCCACGAGTAAACCCGACCCACCCTTCTTCTTTGAGTATCTGACTAACCATAGACGAAACCCCACTAAACATAACAGCTGAAGTTTTATTCATGGCCTCGCCACGAGACAGAGTCATCAGTCTAGTCTTGATCACATCCAAAGGGGTCGTTAAAGAAGCTGAGATTGCACCGGCCAATGCACCGCAACAAACGCTTTGATAAGGCTCTAAGTTCGCCTGCTTGGTTTCACTCAAAACCGCCGCTTTTAAGTACTCAAACGACGAATAGCTCAACACGCCAGCAGGCAAATTCCTGAGCAATGTAGCGCTATAACCTGCATAAAGCCCTAAAATCCCATCTTTCTCAAGAATTCTCAGCAGAACCTGCCAAGACCGGCCTTTTGCGCCGGCCTGCATTCTCTGAGTGATCAACTCTTTAGGAACCATTATCGCTGAGGATACAATGTTCCCCATGGCGCCAGCTGTCGGCGGTATCAACAGAGGTGGGTAATCACCCATTTTAGACAAAATCGACTTACCAAACTCGCAGGTACCAAAGTAAACCGCAGAGGAAAAGGTCGAGCCCACGATAACCGCCGACACGCCGCTGTAGAATCCCAGTATTCCCCTGCTTTGGAACGTCTTAACAATGGCGTCGAAAGCACCCTTGTAAATCTCAGACGCACCCTTCGTCTGCAGCTTGGTTTTGATCGTGTCGAGCGGGTGGAGACAGACGTAGGTGAACGCACCAGCAATTCCACCAGCACAAGCCCCAATTACAGCCCTTTCGAGGACGGAGAGGTTCTTGAAAAGGACCCTAGTAACAGGGGAGTCTCTCGTAGCTGGCTTAAGCCAGTTTCTTGACAAGGGTTTTTCTGGGATTTCGATTTTGTCTCCATTCGAGAGGGTGGTTGAGGAAAAACTGAGCCTCGATTCGACAAATCTCTTGCTTGGGTGAGATTTTTTGGGTTTAAAGTTTGGGACTGTATCAGTACGTTTTGAGCTAGAAATGACGCTGTTGAGATTGTTGAAGATGGAATTGAAATCAGTGAGAGATTCGCATGTTGGAGAGAGGAGGATTAGAGAACTGTGTGTCGGAGATTCCATGGCAATGGAAGTGTTCTTCTTTTTTCCTTTCTTTCTTCCTTTTACAATGATTCCTTGATTTTAAAACAAATTGGGGCATATCCGAAAGCTCTTTAAAGTATTAGTACCAACATGTAATTTGCAAAATTGCCGTCTTCTTAGCAAATTTTAATAAAAGTCTAACCCCCTTAATTTTTATTAATTGCTACAGCAGCCGTGGAAGCAAGCTAAGCTCAAGAACACAGTAGTTTATTCATGGGATCAAAGATGATATCCTCTTTCATCTTCTTACATGCTAATATGTTCATTTATTACGTAGATTTAGCTCTACAATGACTCTACTAGGGCAGGGTACTTGTTCTTGGGCATCCTTACAAGAGTTGGCGAGACAGAGTCATCATGCTCCAATGGCTTCCACCTTCATATAATTTCACTTATCAAATGATCAAGTCTTGAATCAATATCTTCAAGAATTTACATAAATATTATTACCTATATCTGATGACTAGATGATGTATGAAGATGCACAGCTCCAATTTGGCCAGGTTTATTCCCGGGCACATGCGCGGTCCATTTCCGAATCCAAGGTAGCTGTATGGTTTCAACGGAGCCTTGAAACAAAAAAGTCGACGAATAATCATTAACTGATCGATCGGTTGGTACGTTGGTAGAGCAGACTTTACTTACATCGAATCTTGAAGGATCGAACTTCTCTGGATTAGGGAAGATCTCGGGATCATGGTGGATGGAGACAACGTCCAAGTTTACAGACCATCCCTTTTCGATCTTATAGTCTGGTAAGGAAAACTTATATTGATGATATGATGCAATGAATATTCATTGACAGTTCAAGAATCATATGTAAGAATTCAGTATACCGTCGATCTCAAAGTCTTGTGCAGCTTTTCTTGAATACCAAGGGAGTATCGTGGCCATTCGAAGAGTTTCGCTGATGACCTTGTTAGTGTAGGGCATATTGTTGACTTCGGACCATGTAAGAGTCGACGATTCGCCGTCCCTTTTGCTCACAATCTCCTGGTGTTCTTCCTGATTTATAATGTACCATTAAAATAAAAAATAAAAATCAGACCTTTAGTTCATGGAAATTAAGAAAGAAATAGTGTAGTGTAGCATCAATTTGAATGATATATGTTATTACTCTGAGACGTTGTAATGCAGATGGATTTTCTTGAAGAAGCTTGACAAGCCATGTTAAAGCTGCTGTTGTAGTATCATGGCCAGCGACCAACAGAGTCAATATGTTGTCCTTCAATTGTTTGTCCGAAAGCTTATCATCGTCTTCCTCTTCTTCTTCTTCCCCTTCCGAGCGATCTTTACTGTGTTTCTTCAAAAGGGACTGCAGAAAATCTTGCTGAAATCCTCCATTACCATTTCTTCTATCCGCAATGATAGAATCGAACATTGCATACATACTATCACGGGCCTGTAATAAAGAAGAAAGACAACTAAATATTTATTTACCATTGTAAGAAATCTCAGTAAGAGATTCGATACCTTGATCCCACGATAAAACGCTGTCCCTGGGATTTTAAGCGGTAAGGAGGAGAAACACGACGAAATAATCTTGAAATTCGATCGGAACTTCTCCAACTCCTCACCGCTGGGCTCCAAGCTCATGATCATATGGCCTATCACCTTCAATGTGAACTGCAGCCATAGAAAAAAAAAGATTCGATTTTTTTTTTTTCGCCAGATGTGTACATATATCGACAATTTCGTAATCTCACCGCAGAAGCTTCGTCAAGAACCGAGATTTTCTTCCCGCGCCAATCGTCGAGGGTCTCGGCGGCCAACCTATCGATGAATGGGAAGTATTTTCTCAGGGCATCAAGCGAAAGTGGCTCGCCGATCAACCTTCGAAGCCTCTTGTGGGCTTCGCCGCTCTGCGTGAGGAGACTCGTGGGGCCGAGGACTTGCTTCCCCGTGTAGAAAAGATTAAGGCTGACGAGCCCGTCTTTGCCCGTCAGCAAGATCTTACTAGCTTCTCTGCCCGTCATAAACACGGTGAACCTCCCCAGCACATAGCTCTTAAACACTTTACCATACCTATTTCAAGAACAAAGAATATGTAAGTATAATTACTGCTGCAATATCTTTACTACTTGCTGGTTTATACCTTTTCTGTCTATCGTGGACGAAGCTACAAATGCCAGACGGGCTGGAGAAAGCGGATATAAACGAAAAGCTCTCGCCGAAAATCGGCCAGCCTAAGGTACCTGGGATCTTGTCCATTTGCTTAGGGGCACTCCATTTCTGCAATAAAAATGCTGAGATTATGAAGATGACGAAGAGTGTTATGAGAGCTAACATAGTTGAGAAACTTCTGTAAGATGCCTTCCTTCAAACTAGTTAATATATATATATATATATATATAGAAGGTTTTACTACGTTAAGACATATGGCGATTATTCTGATGTGTTAGAATAGTTTGACATTGGAAACTACGTTTATTTCTATATTATGGACGTCATTGGATATAAGCATATGAAGCTACGTCGCATTGTTTGGATAGAAAAGAAACTATATTATCAGTTATCACAAAGGCCTTTTCTGATGTCTTCATCCCAATTGACAGTGATCTTTTGTTTCTTTATATAAAGAGACATAAAAACAATATTTGATTTGCTATATGACTTAAGAATCCATGTAACATATAAACACAGAATAGGGCATCTTCGGAGGATTTTCTATGACTTGGAAATGAGTGAAAGATTGGAAAAGAAAAAATATAATAATAATAATAATAATAATAATAATAATAATAATAATAATAGTATCCGTTACCATTGTTGGGCTATCATTTGGAATCTCCATAAATGCTTTGGGCTTCATAGAGTGAATTAATATGGGCCCATTGAACAGCCACCGTTTTTTTTTTTTTAAGTGGACCTCCCATTAATTAACTAATTACCTTTCATTTCGTTATTTCTCTTTTACAACATTTTATTATATCTTTCACATTCATTATTGATTCTCGAAAATAATAATAATAATAATAATTATACCATATGATAGATATCCTACATTTCATCTATAGTTGATCTTGATCCAGCACCTCACTATCAGATTTTTAAAACAATATTACATCCTTATATACAGAAGGCAGAGGACCCTTTGATATGTCACATCCGTAAAATATTTGTTTATTTTTCATTGTGATTGATCATTATCATTCAAATTAATATATTTTGGACTCCACTTAATATATATTGTCCTTACAAGGTCACGTTCAAAATATTTGTATCGTAATTTTTTAAAAAATATTAGCGAATATATAGATATCGACATCAATACGTTAAAAAGCTAACGATAAATAACTAAAATTGACAGATTTACTGATATCAATCAATGTTCAGATGGCTCCAAAAAATGGAAAATACTGTGAAAATAACGGTTTATATAACTAAAATCGGCAATAGGGTTTTACATCTACTAATGCAGCAACGTAAAATACACACATAATTTTAAAATAAAATATGATATATTATTTTGCCGTTTATCGAAGTTATTACCTAAGATGTATAGTTATCCAAACAACCCTTAACTTGAGGTGCTTAACTGAGAGCTGTCATGCCATTTAATTGTAGCCAAAGATAGGCATGTGGTTTACAAGATGATGATGATTTTGCTTTAACTCAATAGTTTGATTATTATTAATATTATCATTATATATATATATACATATATATAATACAGTGTAGAAGAGTTTACAAGCAAGAATCTAACTTTAGGTTGAGCTTTACTGGACGACACATGAGTTATGTCTACATTTCACATGCCCACCACATGTTAAGTTTAATCTTTCTGTATAAATACAATATATATATATATATATATATATATACCTTTATTGCTTGGGCCAGCCATTTTTATTTATTTAATTATTTAATCAATGATGATGATACGCCGTTAAGTTATTCACAAGATAATAAAGTTTCATTTTTTTTCCATACATTTAAATGTGTGATTCACCTACGTTCATATATATGCTTGAAATATCAATTCATAACAATTTAGATGTTGGCAACTAACTAGAAATCTAATGAGCATATATATAATAATAATAATAATAATAATAATAATAATAATAATAATAATAAATGGAATAACAATACGCTGGATTCGCCGAGTACTCAATGTAACAAGAAATAGTACAAATTTTAAACATTAAAAATAATAGTAACAATAAATACAACGCAAATGTAAATAAGTTATCAGATATATTACGGGTCAGTCATGTTTATAAAATAAAATGAAATAAAATATAGATCGAGATAAACGTCGAAGTTATTTGAAGTTGACCTTCCATCAACATCTTATTAATAAAATCAATCAATCTTTAAATAGCATCTATTTTTGAAATTTTCAACTTACATAATTGCAATTTGGTTGAGATAAGTTGTGACTGTTCCGTAATCATTTCAGATCAGTTATCACGGGCCGAAGCATTAAATATAATATAATATATATATTTACATTAATTGTCACATTAATAAAATAACAATTAATTTTGATCGCGAGAATCTATCTGGTGCAGTACAGTAATCATCTTAATTAATAGGTTTGGAATATTAAGTATTTTAATTTATTTTTATTTTTTTTGGGATCAACGAGTTGTCTCCTACGATTAAAATAGAGTAAGACATTAGTTTACAGTACAACCTTTGTTATGTTTACAGCATATTTTTATAATTTATAAAGCATTTCCTTTTTTTTTTTTCTTCTTCATATTTTCTGGTTGAGCCATGTGACGGCTCGGTGTATTGTGTAACAGCATGGGTTATTTTAATGAAAAAACCTCGACACCTATCAAATTTTATAATATATTATGTCCATTTAAAAAAATATAAATCTAGAATATACCAGAATATAAATTAAACCGTATGTACGTGTGTGAGAGGAAAAAAATAAATATAAAACTTATGGCAGTTGTAAATCTAGCATAGTGGGAAAAGCATCTGTTACAGCTAGATCGAAGCCCACAGACAACGAAGCATGCACATTAAATAATAATAATAAAAAAAAACTTGGTAAAATATGTATATAGATATATAATTGTTTTATAACACAAGCTACCATGTTATTATAATTATTACCGATCTATAGATACATATTTACTTACAGAGAAAGAAAATAACGTGACTTGCGCATCAAATACTAAGCGGTGCAAATTGTATGATACGATGTCTTTGACCTAACTGCCGCATGAGAGATTTTAATTTGCTTAATTAATTTAAATACGTAACGATAACCATAAGAATTATATTTATAAAATTATTGTTAATTTTCGTGTATTTATTAGCGGCCTATTCAGCTGTGGATCCCACCGTCTTCTGCATTATTGCGTAAGTATGTTTTCATCTATACATACATATCATGATAGTTCTATGATTAAGTATTATATATGTTAAATCATATTAATAGAAAAAAAATAATGAATGATAACGCTATTACGTAATCAAAAAATAAAAGGGCTATTACAGCTATATATCAATCCATGATTATATATAATTAATTACATGCATACATAGGATGGAATGCTATTCCATTTATTACGGTAGGTTGAGAAACCTAACAGAAAATGGCACCTATTTACTTCTATTCATAAATGACTGCCTAATAACATGGCCTACAATCTAACTATTATAGTTACGTTTAATTAAATTCCACCTAATGGTTCCCACTCATTAAAATAAATAAATTGACATTTGCATTTTTTTTCAACCTAAATCTTAATTAAAACGCTCCTCCTTTAATTTTTCTTCACAAATTGCAAGAGTCGCCCTCACAGTCAAATTATATCAAGGGTAGTTTGGTCATATTCATTGGCGGTCTGTCGTAGAGTTAAAAGGTCAATGGTAATAAGCTAACGGCGCGAGGGGTAGTTTAGTCATTACAATAAGAACGTTAAGATCCAAAATAGCTTAACGCCCAAAAAGCAAAGGGTGACCTACGTGGGACGGCGTTTAACTATTTTTAGCTGGACAGACAAAAAAACCATCTTATTATCACTATCGTCTCTATCTGTTATTAATAAAAGTAAATAAATAAAAATAAAAGTTATTATTTTCTCGTGACTATTTTCTAATTACTATATATATTTATTTATTCAAATATTATCAGTGTGTTAATAGATTAATTGGTTACTGCATGACATATACACGTAGGCGTTGTGTGGCTATAAACAGTAAAACGTTAAATACATAGTGATGGCATCCTTAATGGTTGCCGTAAAAAAATACAAAAAAAAATGACATGGGCAGTAAACCTATCTATATTCGTATGTAATCATTTCGTATATATTTTGTAATTAATATATAAATATTTACTCTTATTTTCCTTACCACACATAGAGGGAAGGGAAGGCACAATAAAAAATGCCAGATTCCTCAGCTGGAAAAAGGCAAAATAGAGACAATATTAAATGAAATTATTAAAAAATAAACAAACTTCAAAGAAAATTATTATATATTAATTTTCAGATTGACAGGCAGATCCCACCGAAATAAATTAAATAAATTCACCTCTCTCTTTCTCTCTCATCTGACATAAAAACCCATAGAATTCACCACCTATAATTCAGTTTCACATCATATGAAAATTTTGGTTTTTTTTTTGGGTTTTTTCGAGGTAAATTGCTACACAAACAAGCTTTGTGGGCTAGCTAGCTGAAGAAGAGAGATTCAAGATTAAAGAAAAGAAAAGAAAGAAAGAATTAGCTTGATAGGTTTGTACATATATACCTCAATAAGAGATGCAGCTTGGTGTTTCAGGCATGATGGGTAGTCCACGAGGAGGAGATGGCGTTGCGGCGGCGGAACAGCAGCCACACGAGAACGGTGGAGCTAGCGGCGGAAGCAGTGAAGTTGGCGATCTGAGCTCGATGCCTTTGGGAGATATTGAGAAAAGCGGCGGCGGCGGCGGTGGTAATAGGTGGCCGAAACAAGAAACGTTAGCTTTGCTGCAAATCCGCCATGATATGGATGCAGTTTTTAGAGATTCAAGCCTTAAAGGTCCATTATGGGAAGAAGTTTCCAGGTATTCATTTACTATGGTATTAATGAATCATTCGACTCATCATTGAGTTTCTGCAATAACACTCACACACACACACACACACACATCATAAGTATATATTATATGTGCGTGTTGCAGATAGGGTCTCATACCTGTCTAGATCGGAAAAATTTCACCAGCTTTTCGAGAATATTTATGTTGTATTTTCTGGGATTTCAGAGATCAGTTTTTGAACCTTCCCTAATTATAGCAAAAGCTGAATTTTATTATTATTATTCTTTTTTATTTTTTATTTTTATCAAAAACAGAAGGTTGAAGAAGGAAGAGTAATGGTAGTAGTCTTTTTTATCTTCAATTCAACCTAGATGAGTTTCTTCTTTATGCATCATCTTCTTTAACATTTCAGTCTTTCCTATGTGTAATGTAAGCATATAGTTGGTTTTTTCTTTGTTATTTTCTTTCGCCATCACTTTTTAAATACGTTTTTGTAAGCGAGTACACTAATAATGTCTCACCAGAAAAAGATAAGTTTTGGCTCCGTGAATTTTCAAGAACTATTTCTTCTTCTTTTCCATATTTTTTTTTATATTCGGGGACCATTTTTAATAGAATAAAAAATTATGTCAAAAGATGTCTGTTTGAGTCAGTGCAGTTATTTTATGTATCTATGCTCAACCTTCAATCCTAGATTGTAAGATTTCATGGTGGTGGGGTGCTTTTCAGAAAGATGGCCGAGCTTGGATTCCAAAGAAGCGCCAAGAAATGCAAAGAGAAGTTCGAAAATGTGTTCAAGTACCACAAGAGGACGAAAGACGGCCGAGCTTCGAAATCCGACGGCAAGACCTACCGATTCTTCGATCAATTAGAAGCCCTCGAAAACACTCCTCCACCACCACAACCTCAGCAGCCACGCTCCACCGCCACCACCACCGTAGCGGCAGCAGCACCACCACCACCACCACTGTCCCATTTAGTACCATTGCCACCACATGCAACCACCGTTCCATCGACTAGCCCTAGTCCAACTCCCATAAGTGTCATCCCGCCACCTCAAGTTTCCAATCCGACCTCCATTAGTCCTCACCAAGGCAACCTTAATTTCCACCACCACCACCACAACATGATTCCCATGAGCTTCCTGTCGAATTCCACGTCCTCCTCCACCTCGTCCGACGAGGACATGCAAAGGCGGGGCGGATCATCGGGTGGTAATAAGAAGAGAAAGTGGAAAGACTATTTCGAGAGGCTGATGAGGGACATCGTCCACAAGCAAGAAGACATGCAGAAGAAATTCTTGGACACGTTAGAGAGGCGGGATAGGGATAGGGTTGCGAGAGAGGATGCTTGGAGAGTTCAAGAAATGGCGAGGATGAATAGAGAGCGTGAGCTTCTGGCGCAAGAGAGGCAAATGGCCGCTGCTAAAGACGAGGCTGTGATCTCCCTTCTGCAGAAGGTGGCCGCCAGTCAACATAACTTCCAAGTTCCGATCAACTTCACCACCACTGCCGCCGCCGCCGCCACATCGCTGCATAGTCGACCGCCAGTGGTTACAATGCAGGTACAGTCTACACCACCACCACCACAACCACCACCGAGCTTTATCACCACCGCCACAACCCTAACTGCGAAAACCTCGGAAGCATCAAAAACCAACAATGGTGGTGGAGATAGCTACAACGTCGTTGTCCCGTCGGGTTCAATAAGTTCTTCGAGATGGCCTAAAGCGGAAGTACAAGCCTTGATCGATCTGCGGACGAGCCTCGACCTCAAGTACCAAGACAACGGCCCAAAGGGTCCCTTGTGGGAGGAGATCTCGTCGGAAATGAGAAGGCTTGGGTACAGTAGAAACTCCAAGAGATGTAAGGAGAAGTGGGAGAATATAAACAAGTACTATAAGAAGGTTAAAGAAAGCAACAAGAAACGGCCCGATGGTTCAAAAACTTGTCCCTATTTCCATCAGCTCGAGGCTATATACAAGGCGAGGACCCAAGTCGGGTATGGGTTGAAACCCGACGACCCGCTCGTTCCTATCATGGCACAGCCTGAACAGCAATGGCCGGCGGCTTTACCTCAACAACAGAAGGAAGGTCTAGGTCAACATCGCCAGCATGATCAAGAACATCAGCAGAATGACGACAATGATAGTACAGAAAACATTGAAGATGATGACGAAGACAGCGGCGAGGATGACGACGACGACGATGATCAAGGCGGTGGGTACGAGATGATCTCCATGATAAGTAAGCAGACAGCACCACCAAACACGGTTGAGTAGCGTAGCAGTGTGATGGAATCATTCATGCATTGATCTATAGCATTAAAGAGTGGTGGTGAATGAGGGTATGATAAAGATTATTTCGCCAAGTGGTGGTGATTGTGGGGTAAGAAAGCTGCAGAGAGTTGTCAGATGGAGCGATTGACTGTATTGTAATAGCTGAGTCAGAAAGAAA
Organism: Lindernia subracemosa; assembly: GCA_028392965.1. Taxonomy (NCBI): domain Eukaryota; kingdom Viridiplantae; phylum Streptophyta; class Magnoliopsida; order Lamiales; family Linderniaceae; genus Vandellia; species Vandellia subracemosa. The sequence goes on along the minus strand of JAQPCC010000026.1, from coordinate 1,230,806 downwards.
AAAAAAAGGAAAACAATATAAAAAGTGAGTTACTTACGGCCATCATCGGATATGCAGGTGGTGCGGTGAAAAGAACATTGAAGGCAAACTATACATATTGGGGGGTGTGATAAGTTAGGATATTACGTGATTTTTATACCTATAAATTTGCATATTTGGTCGTTATCTATTTAAATATTCTCGAATATCTTATGTTTGCGTGTTATTTCTTATTTGAAAGATATTGCAGCAAAAGCGAGAAAAAACGGGGAGTTATGATCATTTTGGGAGTCTTGGGGGTCCTTTCGCAATTTTCAGGAGTATTGAAGCAGCTTTGTAATTTACCAATCATTGAAATATGGAAAGACTTTAAACATTGGAAAGAGAGGATGAGAGAATAAAGTGGAGGATATTTATTTCCTTAAATCTAGAAGAGAATAGTTTCCATATCAAGGCTCAAGGATACACACAAGGAAAGAAGGATCTCATGCAACTTAACCCTCAAGAAGCAATCCCCCATAAAAAGGGCAGCTCGCAACCCTAATCTGACCCGGACGGCTGCCACCTCACACACGCTCAAGGCCACACACACGTAGAATTGGTGCAGAGCAACCAACCAGCCACCAAACGCCTCACCTTAACCCTCATACCACACGGCTGCAACCTCTCGACCGCAGCCTCACCTCCAAGCAGCCACCTCTCGAAGCAGGCACCTCTCAGCCTAAGCAGCCACCTCCCGAAGCAGCCACTTCTCAGCCATCATCCCGCACACCTCCAAGCAGCCACCTTCCATCACACACGGCTGGGAGCAAAACGGATTGGGGGCAGCATCATAGACGGCTTCTACGGCAAAAAGCTGTGATACAAGATAGGGGAGGGCAGCGAACACCGACGCTTGACGACACGGGCATCGTGAAGGGACGTATTCTATACCTTTAATAATTCGTTTTCAACAATGCTTTCTTTTGATTCGTTGTTGATTTCGTTTATTAATATGCTAGCCTAAACTCTTTTGTGATTAAGACCATGTTAGGCCGAATTATAACTACGTATTAATGCTATTCGTGTTTTATTTCATTATATGAGTCATGTTATGTGTTCTTTGCTTGAGTTTATTGCTTGCGTGTGTCTGATCAACATATGCATGATTTTTGATTGGTTTATGAGACGGACAAAGTGATTAGACCGGTTAGACCAATAAGCATCGAACACCACTGCGTAAAACCGACCAGAAACGGAATTCGGTTTCGTATGTGTGGTTTCCGAGATCTTAGGCGTCGAAAGCGTCTAAACTCGGAGAATTTCTTAGATATTTAATGCATGCATAGAAACTACAGTCATATAGACATATATAGATTGGTTCTCTATCGCATAGGATCACTATTGCGGGACAAACGAGTAGTGACTATTTTAGGAGATTTTACCTTGACTTAGATTCATGTTGATTAGATAGAATCGATTGCATGATGACGTAGGAGTAATTTGTACCGAGCATGTGTCTTGATCACGCTTTCGTTGATTGATTTCAAACCATTATCTTTATTTGCTTTTGTTTTCTCATTTGCATTCTCTTTTAATTCATCTTTAATCAAATCTTTAAAAAAAATCAGAAAAACATATTTTAGAATATTTTCTTAGAATTAATCGAGCTGTCTTCGTGGATCGATACTCGGACTTCGTCCGTTTTACTACTTGCACGGCCTAGTACACTTGCTAGTATTCGAGCGTGTCAGGGTGTTTCTTGCGAGGTTATTTATTTAATTTCCTTTTTTTCTTGATTTTTTGATGTTTCATAATTTTATTTATTGTTTTTCTTGAGATAAAGAAATAACGAGGATAGGTGGTGGCAATATAGGGAGAGAATTTATAAGTTGGGCAAAATGTTCTTTTCTTTTTTACTTGTGTAATTTCAATTTTTTTTTTTGGTAATGAAGTGTGTAAATGTTAAAACAAACGTTTTATGCTTGTAATAAATTCGTCATTGGGCTTGCTTCGTGGGTAACGGAGGGTTTAAAAACCCTAATTATCTCACTCATATTAATGAAGCTTTATAACCCGTAATAAGTTTGAATGGTTATAATAATAAAAATAATAATAATAGTAAGCACAAAGGATTCTTTATGTTGGGATTGGGCAGCGGACCCGATCGAGTAACACCGCAGCTAATTTGAGATAAAATGGACACCGAGATTTTTACGTGGAAAACCCCTAAAGATATCGGGGTAAAAAACCACGGGCGAGGAATGATTTCACTATAGAGGAAAAATATAGGAGTTACAACCTCTCGAGCTATAAAGGAGAAAACACTCAATTCCCTCTTTATAGTCGGAGAAAATACCCAAACTCTCTATACCTCATTTTTCTCTCTATCTCTATTTCTTCTCTCTCTATTACTCTTACTCACTTGGGATATATTCACAAATGAACTTCCGATGCCTATTTATAGGCAATCCTAAACATATTAATATGAAGTGGTTAAACCACTCCATATAATAAAAGTTATGAAGTGGTTAAACCACTCCTTCTAACAATCTCCCACTTGAAGATTTGATTGAAAAACCAAATCAGATCATCACAACATTTCATTCTTCCTTGCCATTTAAGTCAACCCACAAGATGAACGACACCACATGAACTTGTCAACGCTAATTGACTTGGTCATGAAGTCTGCCAGATTATCCGCAGTGTGAACTTTTTGCATGTCCACCGTTTCCTCTTCCACTTGTTCACGAACAAAGTGGTATTGGACCCGAATGTGTTTGGTTCTTGAATGAAATGCTGGATTCCAGCAACATCTTCAACCATATTGCCTCTTTACTGGCTTGCGTAGCTGCGACATATTCTGCTTCTGTTGTTGACGTAACAACAATCGACTGTAGTTTTGAAACCCAGCTTACAGCACCGCCAGCAAGATTAAACACATATCCGATTGTGGATCTGCTTTTATCAAGTTCACCTGCATAATCAGCATTAACAAAACCATGAACAAGAAAATCTGTACCTCCGTAACACAATCCAAAATCGGAGGTTCCTTTGATATATCTGAGAATTTTCTTAACAGCACTTCAATGCTCCCGACCAGGGTTGGACATGTATCGACTTACCACTCCCATTGCATGAGCAATGTCTGGTCGGGTACAGATCATGGCGAACATCAAGCTTCCAACCGCCGATGCATATGGCACTCGAGACATCTCTATCCTCTCGTCTTTATTGGTAGGACACATATCAGAGGATAACTTGAAATTAGTAGCGAGAGGAACATATATTGGCTTACAATCTTGCATGTTGAACCTTCGCAAAACTTTCTTCAAGTAATTCTTTTGAGAAAGCCATATCTTCCGATTGCTTCTATCTCGAAAAATTTGCACGCCAAGAATTTTGTTTGTTGGTCCCAAGTCCTTCATCTCGAATTCATTGGCTAGTTGAGTCTTTAGATCATTGATACGATCTTTGTTGGGGCCTGCTACCAGCATATCGTCGACGTACAACAGCAACATGATGTAGTCGTCATCACCAAATCTCTTGAAATATGCACAAGGATCTGAATATAGCCTGTTGTAGCCAAGACTCATTATGAAGGAGTCAAATCTCTTGTACCAGCATCGTGGCGTCTGTTTGAGCCCATAAAGAGATTTGATCAACCTGCAAACAAGATCTTCTTTTCCTTTTTCTTCGAAACTTTCTGGTTGAAGCATATATATTTCTTCCTTCAGGTCACCATGGAGAAAGGCCGTTTTTACATCCAGTTGCTCAAGATGCAAGTCAAATGTAGCAACATTGACAAGACTACCCTGACTGTTGTAAGTCGAACCACCGGTGAAAATATTTCGTTGAAGTCGATCCCTTCTTTCTGAGCATATCCCTTTACAACCAGTCTAGCACGATATCGCTCTACCTGGTCATCACCATTCTGCTTGATTTTATACACCCATTTGTTGCCAATAGGTTTTCTTCCTTGCGGTAATGGCAATGACTCCCATGTCGAATTTTTATAGAGAGCTTCCATTTCTTCTTGAATTGCTGAAATCCACTGACTCGCATCTGAACTGTTCAGTGCTTCTTGGAAAGTGGTTGGCTCTCCATCCTCAGTTAGAAAACAATATGCAATATTGCTCTCTGTATCAGAATCTGAGTACCAACTTGGCGGCCTACGCATGCGTTTTGATCGCCAGAGGTCCGGTACTTCAGCTTCGACTGGGTTGAGCTCTTCGTGCGCCGGTTCAGCTTCAGAAGAATCACATTACTTTAATTTTCGTTTCACCGGTATAGTTTTTGTCAATCTGCTATCATTTTCGACTTGCTCTTGTTCGCTATCTTCCAGAAAAATAACATCTCTGCTGATAATCACTTTGTGGGCAGTGAGATCCCACAAGCGATACCCCTTTACTCCATCGGCATACCCCAGGAATAGACACCTTCTAGATTTTGGATCTAGCTTCGTCGTTTCTTGATTGTGATACATCGCATAAGTAGAACTTCCAAATATATGGAGGTTTGAATAGTCTGCGGGTTTACCAGTCCACATTTCCGTCGGTGTCTTCATCTCTATAGCAGTAGATGGAGCCCGATTCTCCACATAACAGGCAGTACAGACCGCTTCTACCCAGAATTTCTTTTCCAGGCTCCCAGTTCTCAATATAGGCCTTGTTCTTTCCAACAGGGTCCTATTCAACCGCTCTGCCACTCCATTTTGTTGTGGAGTGTACGCCGTAGTGAACTGTCTTCTGATACCCGCTCCTTTGCAGAATTCAATGAATTCTTTGCCAATATATTCCCCTCCATTATCTGACCGCAGACACTTGATCTTCCTGATGGATTCAAGTTCTACTCGCGCTTTGTATGTTTTGAAGACAGGAAACACATCATCCTTCTTCTTGATTAGATACACCCAGCATCTCCTGGAATAGTCATCTATGAATGACGCGAAGTAATTAGCTCCTCCCAGTGATGTAACCGGTGCTTGCCATACATCAGAATGAACCAATTCTAGAACTTCTTTACTTCTAGAATTTGATGTGTTGAACTTCAGGCGATGCTGCTTGCTGACAATGCAATCCTCACAAAATGGTAGTGGCACAGTTGTGAGTCCCGGGAGTAGATTCTTCTGGACAAGAATTTGCATGCCTTGTTCCGACATGTGACCAAGTTTCTTGTGCCAAGTCATTGAAGACTTTTCGCTCGAACTTGTCGTGGCAACGGATGCTTGTCCTTCTTCCAGAGTCTCTCCATTCAGCATGTATAAGTTTGCAGCTATCTTTTCGCCCTTCATGACTACCAGTGCGCCTTGAAAATTTTTAATGATCTTATGCTCCAATTCAATTTTGAAACCCAGATCATCCAGCTGCCCCACGGACAATAAATTTTTCTTCAAGCCTTCCACGTGTCGAACAGCTTGAATGGTGCGCACGGTGCCATCATACATCTTCAGTTTAATCGTACCAACACCAACGATCTTCAGAGCTTGATCATTACAGCTGTACACGTATCCCCCAAAGGTCGGATCGTATTGATGAAACCATTCCCTTCGAGACGTCATGTGAAATGTAGCTGCTGAGTCAATGAGCCATATGTCGTCAAATCTGCCATTTTCTCCAATAGTAGTTGTGGCTTCACACACCAAGGCAATTCCGTCGTCTGAAGTGTTGGCAACATTCCCTTGGGCATTAGTGTATTTGTTTAGAGCCCAACAATCTTTCTTTAAATGGTCTTTCTCCCACAGTGGTAACATTTTATAGCCTTCTTATTTTTCAGAAACAATCTTTCTCGTTTTTGGCTCCCACTTGGACCAGGCTCTCCAGATCTTGCCCGTTTTCGGTGCACACCTGGACCACTCTCCAGATCTTGCCCTCGTCACTGTCAACGCCTCTGCTTGATATGAGGTAATCACTTTGTCTTCTTTATTATTGCGCCGACTTTCTTCTTCCAGAACAGCAGTTGCAACATTATCGAAGATAAGTTCCCCCGCAGTTTGGTTGTTGGTTAGACTGATGACGAGTTGATCATAAGAGTCGGACAGACTTTGGAGTAGAAGCTCAGCACGCTCATTTGGCTCTATTTTGTAGTCTAAATCTTTGAGTTGAGAAAATAGAGTATTCAATTTGTTGACGTGCTCTGTCACTGATGAAGATTCCTCCATTCTTAGAGAATATAATTTTCTTTTCAAGAAAATTCTACTGTGGAGTGACTTGGCTTGATACAGCTTCTCCAGATGCTCCCAAATTTCTTGCGCACTTTCTTTTTCTTCAACACTTGACAGTATATCATCTGCTAATGTCAGATGAATATTAGCGATGGCAGCCCCGTCTATTTTCTTCCATTTGGCATCACTGGTAATTGTTTCAAGTCTGCCAGTGATCGCCTCGAGACAACGATCTTTTAGTAAAATTGCCTTTACCCTCATTTTCCACAGTGAGTAATTTCTCCCGTTGAATTTCTCAATGTCAAATTTCGCCGCCATAATTTCTGCTCGGTCGTGAACGATAGCTCCGACAAGATTACAACAGATAATTATTGAACTCGTACCGGCTAATCGTCACCACACAAAGGTAATATAATATCTATTATTTTCTGATGTGGAGGGTCCACGTTCGTGGCAACCACAGAGCATACGATAAATAGATATATAAAACCCAACCTGGCTCTGATACCACTTGTTGGGATTGGGCAGCGGACCCGATCGAGTAACACCGCAGCTAATTTGAGATATAATGGACACCGAGATTTTTACGTGGAAAACCCCTAAAGATATCGGGGTAAAAAACCACGGGCGAGGAAGAATTTCACTATAGAGGAAAAATATAGGAGTTACAACCTCTCGAGCTATAAAGGAGAAAATATTCAATTCCCTCTTTATAGTCGGAGAAAATACTCAAACTCTCTATACCTCATTTTTCTCTCTATCTCTATTTCTTCTCTCTCTATTACTCTTACTCACTTGGGATATATTCACAAATGAACTTTCGATGCCTATTTATAGGCAATCCTAAACATATTAATATGCAGTGGTTAAACCACTCCATATAATAAAAGTTATGAAGTGGTTAAACCACTCCATATGTTGGAGTGGTTAACCACTCCTTCTAACACTTTATTGATGATATATTTATGAGAAATGAAATAATAAGCAAATATAACAACCTGTACATTATCTTCCCATGTGACATGTCTGAATTCCGTATTTATAGGGATCCGTCCAACGAGGATTCATCGGATTTTACAATTAATGATAATTGGTAACAATTATTCTAATGCTATATAGGCATTAAATATTAATACTTTTTTGGTGTAAATTAAAAGATACAAGAGCATAAACGTTTTATTTTGCATGCTGCATGTCGTTTGGCGTTAAATATAATGCGACAGATATAGTGGGAAACGCCGAAGTAAGTAGAAAAAAAAAATAAGAAAGCCAAAAAAGGCAAAAATGATATATCTATTAAAGTAAAGTAATAATTCGTAATCGTAACATTCTTGCCAACTCCGTTTGTGGTAATAAAAGTAGAACGGTCAATTTGGCCCGCCCCGCCCCGCCAAAGGGGCGGGTTGGGCCGGGACTGGCGGGCCTGAACGGACTAGCCCGTGCGGGCCGCAGGCTTTGGCGGGTGGCCAACCCGCGGGCCGGCCCACCTAATATTAATAATATATTTATATATATTTTAATAATAAAATAGTATTAAAAATATTTTATATATTTTAATAATAAAGTAACATTAAAAATTTAATTTTTAAGATTTTTAATAATAAATTAATTAATAATTACTGAAAAAAATAAAAAAAATTAATTAATTAATAATAAAATATATTTTAATTTTTAACTTGGGCGGGCCAGGCCCGCCTGGCCCGCGGCCCACCAATGTGGCGGGGCGGGCCACCATTTCCTAGGCCCGCCCCGCCCCGCCAAATGGTGGGCTGTGTCCGGCCCGGTCCGGCCCGTATTGACAGCTCTAAATAAAATAAGAAAATTATGAAGTAGATGCTGCCATATCGAATATGTGTCACGTTAGTCTATTTCATTTGACCTGAAATTCCACCAATTTTTTATAAATTGTTCATTTTTTTTATTGGAAGGTTGGGATGGTTTGTATTTGAATATCCGTCCAATCATTGGGCTGGGCCCACGATGTAATATTGGAGTGGCTTTGTAAATCGTCGTCGTTTTTTGAAAAATTATCAAATTAATAAAAACCTCGTTACCATAATTATTAATTCAATAATCGATTAAAGTTAAAAATACATGAATTTATCGAAAATATTAAGATTAACTTGACCAAAATTTACGTTTGAGGTTAAAAAAAATGCAAACTTTGCAGGTATTATTTTACTATGTATCAGTCACCATTATTAGCATATAAATTTGAAATATTTACTTGATTTGGTCTCATCCCAAATAGAGTAATTGCTTCATTTATAAAATCTGTATCACTTATATTATATGTATCACTTATTCAACAATTATATTCATTGATTAATTTTAATATATATATATATATATATGAAATTTGACGGTGGCACGCTAAGTCTATTTTTAGTAGAAAGGTTGGTTTTTTCTTACTCTGTTCCCCTTTTCAAATCTTTGTGGATTCGCTCTTTCGTAAGATTTTTCGACAATTTCTCATTCATAGGGTTTTGGAAAGCTTCTCAGGGAAGACAGCCCTGAACGAAATTTATCAATCTTGTTGAACTTTTTTTTTTTATTATTCGATGCACGATTCAATTTTGTCGCCCATCTTTTGAAGCTTTCGTAGAATCGAACTTGAAGAATCATAAAAGGGGGGGAATTTCTATGGCTCTTTGGTCAGGAAGGATCGAAGCTTTGCTTTTTGCTTGAAACGGGCCAATTCTGAGCTTCGTGAAGTTCATTGGTGTCATGGTAAACTTTCTCAGCTGTTCGTATATGACTGCATTGCCTCTGTTGTGTTTGTGACAACTTTTGGGATTCTTATAACTCAATGAACTGATGCATTGCTGGGATTGAAAAATAAATAAATAATTGTTCTTGGAATGACGTTGTTTGTTGAGTGACCAAATGTTTGTTTTCATCTCCAGCTGGCTTTCTTGTTTATGGGTGTTTTTTGGTGACTTTTCCCTGTTTGTTTCTTAGATTCTGTTCGTTTAAACGGTTGATTTTGAAATTTGAGGAACGATATTGATCAAGCCTACTGTTGAATGGTAGGGAGTTATATAGGCTATTCGTCTACGAAATACCCGTTATACCGAATTTCCTAAACTATGCCTAATATCAGCAAACTTATTTTATTTACCACGTATAATATGCAATTAAAGCGAATATTTCATTCCTTAATTTGAGACATTGATCATTCTTCAACGTTGTAGGTTTATGTTTTATTCCTTTATTTAAATGATTTACAAAGATTGAGGTATTCAATTGTGTTGATATTGATGAGAAATAAAAAACGGTTGGACTTTTCGACAATTGCTGTTATGTGGTTCGAGCTTTCGAACACGTAGAGATGTTTTCCGTTTTCCACGTTATCACATACTTGTGATTTTTTCTTAAAACTGGTTTCATTACATCTTTGGACCTGGTCTTTTTTGTCCTCATCAAGCAGGGACTTATATGTCTTCAATGCGGAGGCGAGGGCTGGGCGAATGCGTTTGTAGATTGTGTCCAATGCTTGAAATTTTCCGTGCATCGGTAAACTTCATTTTATTAGTGTTTTAATTCCCACTTCGATACAACTTATTATGTTTGTTTTTATATCAGTTATTTTTCTCGCACGAAATCCTTCTGACCGGTGCCTTGAGGAAACATTGAACTCGTCCTTCTTTCATATATCGAATTCAACCTTGGTTCTCTTTCTTTCGTTTGTGTGTTTATTATATTTTGGACAATTATCAATGCTCTTTTTTTTTTCACTCTGTCCATTGTTTCAGCTACTGCTTGGACAAGATACCAAAAACACTTGATGAGCTTGTTGATTGGGTATGTGACAGATGTGAAGTTACTGGTGAAAGAGTACATCATGCTGCCCAGATTCAGACAAGAGATACATTTAGACCAGAGGATATTAAAAGACCTTATGGAGTTGAAGAAATGGCTAATGGTGTAGTGCCTGTTCGAGCCGAGCAGATTCCTATGAATATCCTAGAGCAACTACATGATTCTTTTGATGCAATTGAATCTAATGGAGATTGCCCTGGCTCACATTTGGTGGAAGCGAATGAGAAGGATGATACACCTTTGGCAAGAGGAGGAGAAAACAGTGAAAAAACTTGTGAATTGCTTGGGAAGGAGAAGTCATCTGAGGACATTCTCCTGAAGGATATTGCAAAGAACCAGAAAAAGAAGCGTATGTTTGAAGAGCGGGGCAATGAAAAAGAGCATAGTATCCTTGGCGGTGATAAATCAGACAAGCAGTCTCATAAGAAACGAAAAGATGGGGGCACTCGTGATCGGGCTGTTATATCACCAATGGTTAAACAAAGCTCTGATGGGAGATATAAAAAGCGGGACTCCAAGAAATCATACGAATCTGCTGATGGTTCAAAGAAACGTAAAACAGGTTCTTCGAATAAGGTTGTTTTGCAGGAGGAAAGAATTGAGAAAGGCACTGCTCGACCTATCCAACACAATGTTGTCCCTGGTTTGGACAATCAGCCTAATGACATAAGTGACGAGGTAATCGAACACGGTGTTTACAAAGACAGTGCTGAGAAGATTATACCAGCCCTAGTACAAGCGAGAGAATTTGCAACTCCTACAGTCAACTATGGAAAAGATTTTCTAGGGGATTCGGAAAACAGAACTCCTCAACCGATTGCTATACCTATATGGAGGTAAAACCAAAAACCTGACTACTTTATTATTATTCTTGAAGCTATACCTATTGTGACCCTTATGTGCAATTTGCTGCTGCTTCTACTTGCGACAGTGGAAGTTTCCGCATCTCGAACACAGATCGTAGCCTATGTGGACTAGTTGCCCACTTGTCAGACAGAGCTTGCGAAAAGGTATATGCAACAGCAAGCGAGTTTCAACCCATCATAGACTTTGAAATTCATCCAAAGTCTCGGGTTTGGCCCAAAAGCTTTGAGAAGGTTGAACCGAGTGGGGAAAGTATTGCGCTCTATTTTTTTGCTTCCGAAACGAGGTAAAGGCTATATCTTTTTTCCTAAGCACGAATTGCTCGATGGTTCATTTCAGACACATTTTTCGTCACGGTCTTAAAACCTTTACTGTCATGTTTCTTGAAGTGCAAATATGTTCGATCAGCTGGTCAAGGACATGATAGTAAAAGAACTTGCTTTGAAAGCAGTTCTCGGAGATGCCGAGCTTCTAATATTCACTTCGACGGAACTGCCCATGCAATACTGGAGTGAGTTTATTTGCACACATGCATCGATACTATACGCAGATTCTTGGATAAGCAAATGTAAAATTACCCGTTTGTACAATCTTATTACAGGATTTCAACACAAGTATTATCTCTGGGGCGTTTTCAGAGGAAAACAACGCTCGTCCCATCAGACGCCGGGTTAAATGGACGTGCAATGACTACTATGGCATCGCCCGATGTTCTGAAAGATAATGGCGGAGATAGTTGCGAAAGCCCAAAGCTCTCCTTCTTAGTACTTTGTAAGGGAAAACTATACCGTGACCGGCTTTTAACTGTATTGGGCTTTCTTTTTTTATTTTTTTGGTCGAAGCACAACAAAGAAGTGCCAATCCTCCTTCAACTTCATCCTTTTGCATTGCGTCATGGTGATGTAGAATTATACGTCAGCAGTGAGTAATTTAGGATAGTCAAGGCCATAAATATTAAACAAAAGGATGCTGCCTGACAGTAGTTGTAACTAAATGCATCACACCTTTAGAAAAAAAATATTACATAGTTAAATCAAGGCGTCAAAACTGCAGGCTAATATTATTATATGTAATGGCTTTAATAAGCACCTCACGTCTCCGTGTATTAGGTGAGTAGATATAGCTCCTTTAAACACAAAATAATACGTTTCTTATTAATAAGCAATTATCTAATCTCTTCAAAGTCAAAGCTTAATCACCAACTCAAACTCGGCGTCGGTCAATAGATTGCGTTTAAACTTTCATTCATCAAAAGATAGAAAACATCGTATAAAACCCCAAAAATGAGGACTCAAGGTTGTCTTTGAACAAGTTTATAACTATCCAAACAAGAATAAACTGATAGTAGTACGTTGTTTGAATGTAATCACAGGCAGAAAGATTCAATGTTTCGAACAACTATAGCAAAAGACAGAAAAAACGTTTCTTTGAGCCAAAAAAAATTATGAAACACACACCACACGCACACACATCAAGGCGGCCCACAAATTAATCTTTTCATTTACTACTCGCAGAAAGATTGAAAGAATTAAATACCCCAACTAATCCTATAGTCCCCACATTTATGCCAGTTGAAAACTTGTTGGATCTTCTTCAACTATGAAGGGTTGCAGAAAAAAAGCAGTCATTTATGCCTATCCGACTTTGTGCGTATACAAAAACTAATCCATGGATCCACATTATTAGAGCTACAAGTCAAATAAAGAATTGAAAAGTTCTAAAGTATTTGGAGAAGGCATGTTGATACCGTAGGGTGATATGAAACTTGAAGGGCTTGGTAGAATGAAACTATACTCTCCTGCTGAGTGGTTTCTGTTGCTATGCAAAACTGGGCTCAGATCATGAAAGAAACTCAATGGATTATTAATATTAATATTATCCGATGGAGGAGAGAAGAAGCTCGGCGGTATTGGTGGGAGAGCATTTGGATTAGGCGACAGTATGCCAGGGAATTGGCTTGTGATTCTCTGTAGTTCGCTATTAACCTCAATCCCTTCAAAGACTGCTTGTACCTCCTGCTCAAGGACTTGCACTCTTCTTCCGTCGGGCGACGACTTTATCCTCTCAATCGAAGCGAAGCGAGCTGCCGGCGATATGGCCTCGAAGTTGTAGGACAGTTCTTCTCCAAAAGCATAAGAAGATGAAGGTTTGTTAGCTGAGGGAGAATGGGTTGTGTTTGAGCCTGTCAAACGTTGGACTAGCGACATGAACTCATTAGGGTTTGTATGGATTATCTTTGGCGAGACGGTGTATATTATCACGGGTGGTGGCGGTGGTTGTGGTGGAGCGTGGCGGTGGTGCTGAGAGGCGGCTGGCGGTGGAGCCACCGGCGGTTTTCGAATCTTGTGGGAGTCTTTCCGTACTTTCAGGGGCGTCGGCCGAGGACCTTGGAGCTCTCTCTTTGGAAATTCCATGGATGGATAGGCTACAACGTGTTGGTGGTTTGTAAGAATGGTGCAAGAAGGTCAAGAGGTTGGAAATGATCGATGATGGTGATAATAATAATAATAATGGTTGCGTGGTTGTGATAGATATATATTAGGCTACTAACTAAGGAAAAAATAAATAAAAATTGATAGTTATGCCAAGGGTTTAATAATTGGTAGTCAATGGAGTATAGAGGGTTTTGTATCGATTTGTAGAGGTTATTTGAATTTTGTTGCTGAACTAGTTATATAGAAATAAACAGAGACGCTGATACTTTTCACAATTTGGCTGCTACTGTATTATATTTTATGGATTAAAGCCTTTTTCGGGAAGGTTTGGTGGTATGATGAATCTTTGAAATTGTCAAATGTTTATACATATTATGTTTTGATATAATATATATAATAAATATACACGCACATGTTCACTGAAGAAAAGTAGAGGTGACGAAGAAGGCCATGTAAGGTTTGCCATCGATATCAAGATTTATGATTGTTAATATAATTCATGCATAAATTATATTTAATGAAATTGGTACGTCCGAGAAATAAGAAAACATAGATAGATACATAGATGATAGAACGGTATGAGAAGAGACCTCACAGAAACAATTACAAAAATTAATTAATTACAGTTTCTATACTTGTATATAAATTATTAATACATGAGACATATGATTAATGCCTTGGACTATTCCGCGTCAAAAGTTTGAAAATTTACTGCAGGATAATTACTTTAGTAAAATGTCTGAATTATTATATGAGAACTACGGCAAAATTTGGAATTTCCACATAACTATATTTGAAAAAAAAAAAAAAGATACGTATTTTTTTAATGAAATTAATAAACTAAGTCGACGCAAAGGAAGCAAAGGCGCGGGCTTTCATTTGCACTGATCAGCAATAGCAACATTCATTTAGAATTAGTTCAAACATTATATTACCCTCCACAACAATTCGATATGTTTAATTTCATTAAAATGATTATTATTTCTATAATTATGAACGTGATGAAACAATTAAATATTATTAAAAAAAAATGAATAACGATGGACTTAGCCGCATGAGCTATGGGAAGGTTTCAGTCAATGAACAAAGGATTGACTAGACTATATCCAATAAGTTGTGGTGTGGACCATCTAATCTAATCTATATAGGCTGCGTCTAGTTTGAGAGATATAATAGGATAAGATAATTTTATCCTTTCTAATATTGTTCACTTTACAAAATATCCATTGTATAAAGTTCGTTACAAAATTCCAGCCCGCCACTATAAACCGTCAAGCCCGGTATAAATTATCTCACTGTTTGACCAAAGATAATAATTGTAACCCCTACTAATAACAAAAATACCAAAATACCCTTTTACACCAAATTATAAAATCTTCATTATCTAATATAATTTATATGCTAAAAGTTAATAAACATATCTAATTTATTATTTGTTTCATAACGATCAAAATGACATCCATATGTTATATTTTTCGATACTCATAAGAATTATTTTTTTAGAATAATTTTTTAAAGGCGAGGTTAAAACGGTAAATTGATAAAGTTCATCAAGTATAATATTATTCTTATATTAATAAGTGAACAAGATATAAATTATGTGAAGATAAATTATAATCTGACTTTTTAAGTCGGACTTTTTTATACTTCGTTTTCTAAGTTGTACAACTAAACGCAGCCATAATAAATTATTTCAGTATCCCCCAATAAGTAACAAATAAGGCAAGACAAAATCAACATTATATGCACTGTTGAAAAGTGAAATGGTCATACTTTCAGGTCAAGGTCTGGTTTTTAATTTGTCTTTCAAAAGAAATATCTTGAATTAGTCCCTTTTTTTTTCTCTGTCAAGTGAAATAAAGAAATTATTTTTGTGTTGATTTTCAATTTTCCGACATTTCCTTGCATATAAATATAATAATATGCATTGGTGTTGAAATGAAATCTTACAGAAAAAATTATTTTTTTAAAAATGTTTATTACATACTTCTCAGAAAAAAATACAAATACAACACATTGAAATATTGTAAGGTGAAGAACAAGCTTTCCTAACTTGTTTGCAGATATCAGATGTAAGAATCTATGCTCAACACATTTAATGATCGATCATTGCGATGAAGATGCTATAGCAAAAACTACTAGTTAAAGATATAAGATGAAATGAAATTTTAGGGCATCAACATTGATGGTTTTTTTTTTTTTTTTCGGCGATCGCATACTAAGACTAATAATAGACAGTACGTTAGCTTTATGTGATACGATATGGACAAATTAAGCTACGTTTGCTATATGGCGCGGTTCGATGCCCGCGACAAAACGACCCTTTTTCTGGCAATCCGAATATCAAATGTACGGAATAAAAATCGTTTTTTTTTTCTTTGGAACTAGCGATGTGAATCCAAGATTCGACGTAAGCACAGATCGATCCAATAACGCCGCAGATTATACAGATAAAATCCGTTACAAATCGATCCAACGGTGGAGAAAGATGAGTTTGCAGATAGTCTTTCAACATGATGAAAAAAAAAAAAAAAAAAGCAAAGCTTTCCATCTCCCTTTCAAATCATCGCGATAATTTGTATTGTTTATCAGCTAAAACGTTAGAGAAAAGTTCTCTCATCTTATTTAAGTTTACCATGTATTCTTCCAATAATGCCCAGAGAGGAGAGAGAGAGAGAGAGAGAGAGAGAGAGAGAGAGAAGACTTGATAATACAAAGCATACATCACCGTACTGCCCGAAGTTAGTTGTTAGTTGAGAAAGAAGAACAGCTAATGCATGCATGATGGACACCTGCAGCTATTGTAGGATATCAAAGAGAGGATATGTGGCAGAACCAAAGGTTTATGTGGCAAGATCATCTTCAACCTCTCCTCTCTATATAAACCCCTCCATCCCTTTTCATTATGCATATTAGTATCGCTTATATTAATTCCACCTTCTGTTATCTATCTATCTATCGACCTGAAAATGTTCTCAAGAAAGAAGCCTCCGCCGGCGACTAAGGTTCCAGTTGACAACAAGAACAAGATCATGTCAAAAGAAGACAACGCCAAGGTGTGCGCGCATATATACATACAACTTTCGACTACTGAATTTTATTTAGATTTTTTCTTTTTCTTTTTCGAATTTCAAAACGTGAATGAGATTTTTCTTACCCTCATTTTTCTGAAAAAAGCTCGTCAGGGCCGTAATAACCAAACCTTCCTGCACGAACGAATCCAGCGCCTGTGTCTCGGCCAAGAAGCAGGAAGAAAAATCAGATGGCCCATCTGACGAAGTGAAGAATCAAGCCTGATGACTCATCAACCACCATCGCTATAAATGTGTATATATATATATATATATATTAAATAAAACAAAGTTGCATGAATAATGATGCATCTCTGGTTATTACCGAGAGCCATCTATGGCTTCGGTATGGTTAAATAAATGAATGACGGCGTTTGCTATTATGCAGTATTTTTTTTATTTTTATTTTTTACTACCTTTAACCAAACTTCGATTGACATAGCACAAGTCAAGTTTACTCAAAATGAACTGACGAGTTATTACCGTTACAACACATATAGTTGAACTGATCTAAGGGATTAACTGAATATTAGTAGAGAATGAAAACAATGTCGGAGCAAAGATGGTCGATGAAAGATGGTGTCTCTAAAAGAAAAGCTTCCCCAGTCATATGAAAGTACTCATGCTTAAGGATCATCTTGAAAAAATCGATGAGTTGTGAGAAAAACAAGACAACACATAACTTTTTTTTTTTAAATTTGATTCGCCCATTTAACATATTATTATTATTATTCATGTTGCGAGAAAGCATTAGGGTTGGTCCAGTACATAAAGCACACTACTATTAATTAAAAAAATTACCTGAAATTTTGTATATATGTAATTATTATTAATTATTTTCAAAGAAGTTAGCTAAATGGTCACTTTCTTAATTACACATACGTCACCTTAATTCGAGATGCAATTGCTCCGTTAAACGAAAACGAGTGCCAATCTCTGTGGTGATTTAAAAATAATATATCCCAACTAACTATGCTTAGACTTCAATTGGAACATTTACAATCATACATTTAATATAAAATAAAGGTGGTGGATTTAAATAAATAATGTCGAATCTTGATACAATATAATTTTAAGGGCTACTTAATTTTTGGATTAATTATCAATTTTAAATTGAATTTTGTTTGTGTATGCGTGTGTTATCCATCGCCCGTTAATCCAACAAACCCTAATATCATAAATGGTTCGAATATAGTTTTTTTTAAAGCATATAAAAAGTGGGATAAATATGGTATGCAATTTTGGCATCGTAGAAAGGTGGATTGGAGTAGTCAAAGTTGGTTTGCTGGGGATTTATCAGTGTTTGTTGGTGTGTTGCTAATGTGATTTCTTACGAAGACGAGACACCTTAAATGGTAATATTATTATATATATAATAGTTTGATGTATTGGAGATAAAAACTATATTTTACCTTTGCAAGTAACTTCGTGTCTGCTTATGAATGCACCGAAGTGAAAGCTATTCGAAACCTGTTGACAGTTAATATATATAAATAATTTTAGCAAGTTAAATGTACATAAAATTATAAAGTTAATTAATAAATACTATAAAAAAAAAGGTTACTTCTTTTAAACATATGGTTGATGTAGGGGTGAGCATTTAACTCGTCCGACCGTCCCATTCAATCGACCCAACCCAACCCAGACCGCAAGCGGTATCGGGTTGACGACTTGATGGGTTGGTTTGGATTTTAAAAAATAAAACCGCATCTTTTGCAATCGGGTTTGGTTTTGTATTTTTAAAATCGCAAAAAATCGCATCCAACCGCATTTAATAATATTAAAATTATACTATATTTTATTAAATATGTTAAAGATTAATGAATATTAGTCGTAACTCGTAATAGTTGGGAAGGTCATTATCATCAATGTAAATAATACAAATTGAAAAGGCCTAAATAGATGAAAATACTAGTAGTGATTCATTATATTAATAATTTTTTTCGTTCATAATAGAGGGGATGTGAATCTTATTCGAGTTAATTTTTTATTATTTGTTACTAATGTTTATTGTTATGATGACATTTTTCTATATACAATTTAACTTTTATAAACAAGTTTATGATATATATTTTTATACTTCGATACTTAAAGAATATTACCCATACTAGGTTACTAATTTTTCGTTATGATAAAAAAGATGTAAAACCCGCAAAAACTGCCCCAACCCAACCCAAGCAAATCGCAGTGTATCGGGTTAAAATTTTTATGATCGGGTTTGGGGTATATTATTAAAAACCGCAATACATCGGGTCGGGCTAAAATTTAACTAAACACCGCCCTAACCGCCCCATGCTCACCCCTAGGTAGATGTAATAGCAGTAGGGTTTACTCTGTTGAGGGTGATTTATATATTGGTAAACGAGCAGCGATCACTAACAATTGCAAAAATTCATAAATAAACTCCTTTTACCAATTACTTTGATAAATTTAATTAAGTTCTAACAAAATAAAAACACCTCGAAGGAAAAGGGTTTTCATCTTCAGGCTCCATTTATTCCCTCTGGAATCCTGAATTCAAGGTGCAAATAGTTATTATTTTTTTATTATTTTCTGTATATATTGTCTTCATGGTGTATTTTTACTTTATTTCTGCAAATAAATGGAGATGCTTTTGTTCATGAATGTTTATCATACACAAGTTAGGGAAATTGCTATAGGTGTTTACTGATAATGTAAAATCACAAACACATTTTAGGGAAAACCATTATCTTGTGTTTAATTAACATTAAGTTTAAGAAATTATTTGATAAAAAGAAAAATAGTTTCTGTAGATATAGTGGACACTATTCTCATCTCCAGCTAGAAAATAAAAAGGAATTTTGACAAATGTAAAATCAAGATAGTAAGAAGACATCATATCATACACCAGCAAGCAAATTGGTGCACGACTTTTAAGTTTCACTATTTGTTGTCATGTCTAGTTAGGTTAAAAGTTCTCGTCGGGATAAACTTTCTACATCCAGACATCATCTTCACGCTTCTAACAAAAAAAAAAAAAAAGTTCCGATTTCTAATAAATGAACGAAACTACTTTCGGACATGGCAAATCCAACGATGATCCGAGGAATTCTTGTCCTCGAGGACATTGGAGCCCCTCCGAAGATGAAAAGCTAAGGCAGCTTGTCGAGAAATATGGCCCTCAAAACTGGAATTCTATTGCTGAAAAACTTCAAGGAAGATCAGGTCTATATATATATATGCATATATATATATATTCGTCACATGCTTGTGCTTATGCATCAAAAGATCATCTATGTTTTGTAAATGATGAACTTTTGTCTCACTGTTTCAAATTAGGGTTAGATCATGGTAAGCATCAATCAAGATCCTTTTCGCCATGTGACTTTTCCGAAAAACCAAAGCACTCATCATAATTTTCAATCAGGGTTTTGTTAATATATGGTTAATATTCTGAATTGACACCATCATATATACATGCATAAGCTAGTTAATGTCTTGCATGTGTCTAAATAAGTTTTCCGCCGGTGTGTTATAGGAAAGAGTTGCAGATTAAGATGGTTTAATCAACTCGATCCAAGAATCAACAGAAGGCCCTTTACAGAAGAAGAAGAAATGAAGCTGCTCGCCGCTCATAGAGTACACGGCAACAAATGGGCACTAATCTCAAGGCTTTTCCCAGGTAGAACTGATAATGCAGTCAAGAACCATTGGCATGTTGTCATGGCAAGAAAACAAAGAGAAAAAACCAAGAATGATGATACTCATGGAAAGAATAGTATCAGAGCATCAAATTACCATCTAGAAGCTGCTGCATGTATGATGAACCATAATACTAATGGCTGCTCAAGAATCAGTTTTGATAACGGCGAGGTTTTAAGGTTACAAAACCATAGTGACAATGGTAATGATTCTTCATGGCCCAGTGGTTTTTCATGGTATAATAGTCGCCGTTGTAGGATTTCAAAACATGCAACGGAAAATCGAGATACAATCAATGACGGAGAAATTAAGATGTTGCCCTTAAGCGAAGCAAGGTCGGGCAGTGATCTTCGTGATCAACGAAGAGCTGAAGATAGATTTCAGAAATCCAAAGAGGTTCCATTCATAGATTTTCTTGGTGTTGGAATCTCATCTTAGAGTACTTACTTATGTATCTATCTATCCTTGTGATGAGTCTCATCTCATCTCATCAGCGTATAGTAGTACACGTTTGGTTTTGTGTTTGTAGAATAATAAATATACGTATTTGGGTAGTGTTTTTGATGCTTAATTTGCAGGTTGAATTAGGTTACAAACAAGGGATTTGAGCACTTGCATATTTACACAAACACAAGTAATATTTCAAGGGAATTTTAATCTGTACTTTTCTTTATTAATATATGATAATAGATGGAGAAAAACTTATCGACGTCTTTATATTTAACTTGTTCTCTTATTATCCTTCTGCGTACACCAATGTTCAGCCAGGTGAGAATTCATGAAGATATTCATGCATATATGTATCTATGAATACAAACGTTCTTTATTCTTTATCTTACACTTATACTATGTTATTGTATTGTTTTTATGACCATGTTTTTCTATCCACATTATCTTTTGATCATCGCGGAACGAACATTGATTGATATGTCTTCTTGGAAAGACAAATATATATTTGAAATCTTGGATTGCTCTTTGTTTCTTTTGCTAGCTATTATATTATTAGCTAAAGAACGTATGATTGAATATATAATCGAGAGAAGACAATTGTCTGTTGATTTTTTCACCAATGGTAGGACTACACTGGATGCGGGTCGGGTTTTCTCACTCTTTTTACGCAGAAAATAATAATAAAAAAAAAAATCGAGTGATTTTAGAGACTAATGAAGGGCCTAACGTTTTTTTTCTTTTCGGTTATATTTTTTTTTCCTTTGATATTTGTTCTTGTTTTCAATCATTACGATTTAGAATGAATGCTTCATGATGTTGAGAAAGCTTTAACGTGTAAGGAAAAAAAAAGAAAATTGGAATAGAAAAGTATTAAGAAATAGAAGTCTTCATCCTAAAATCAATTGGTGATAAGTGAAATTGTCTCTTGAATATATTAGGTGATTATGAGAGCTTGATTTGTTCGATGTGGAACACCCACTTAATTAGAATCTCAACACCCTCCTCACGTGTGGCATGACTGGCCTAATACGTGGACATATGATTCGGGTAACGGTGAGAGAAGATCGAACCGCCTCTCGAGCAGAAGATTGCTCTGATATCATATTAAGAAATCGAGGGTTTCATCCCAAAATCAATTGGTGATAGGTGAAATTGCCTCTTGAATATATTAGGTGAGTTGGGTGAGGAGAATTATCCGATGTGGAATAGAATAGAAATCTCAACACGTGTGGCGTGACTAGCCTAACACGTGGACATATGAATCGAGTGACGGTGGGAATAGATCGAACTCGCTCTGATACCATATTAAGAATCGAGGGCTTCAACCTAAAATCAATTGATGAAGGTGAAATTGCCTCTTGAATATATTAGGTGAATCAGATGAGAAAAAATATCCGATATGTGGAATATATAAAAATCTCAACAAAAAGCAAGATTTTGATTATTGATACATATCCATCTATTTTGTCTAAAATATTACAGTACCATGAGAAACACAGAAAAGGCCTAACATCAAAACAAACCATTATATTACAGACAAAGAGGAACTGCTGATTATAAAATATTACAGTACCATCGCATGGGTCGCACCATGAGCTTGGACAGCGCAAGCACAGTGAACCGACGTCAGGCTCAGACATCCGCTGATGATCAGAGAGTGACGGCCCGGACACGTGTGCAGGGCCGGGAAGGAGTCACAGACCGCTTGAACAGCCGGCGGCGTAAGGGCCGTGCACTGACTTATGTTGAGGCTCGTGAGGCCTTCCTCCTCGTCGTAAGGGCTCTTCCCGACCGACTGTAAGAACCCAAGCTCGTTCTTGGCCCTGATTTGGGTGAGTGAGTACATGGCTCGGTCCGTGATGTTCTGGCAGTAGTATAGGCCGAGCGACCTCAGGCGGCGGCAGTTGTTGGCCAGTGCAACTACACTCTCGTCTGCAGAAAAAAAAAATATATATGCATTTAATCAACGAATATTGTCTGAAAAATCGATAAGAAAAGAGCTACCTGTAATAAGAACACATCCACACAAGTCCACAGCTCGAAGATCATGGCAGCCATGAGCTAGGCTCTTCACGCCTTCATCGCTGACCCAATCGCACCAGCCGAGGTTCAACGTCTGCAGCTGATTGCAGTTGTGCCCGATAGCCTGCAGTTCATAGATCGAACACTCTTAAATTAATCTAGGACGACCTTAGTTACTGCATTAGAAGAAAGAGCTGGAATTATCAGGCAGCACCTTAAGGGCTCTATCAGTTGCAGTTCTAACACATCCACAGAGATTCAAGAACTTCAATTTCCTGCAAAAACCAGTCAAGAATCCCAGGGCTGTGTCGGAAAATCCTGAACAACCACTGATGTTCAGCTTGACGAGGTTTTGGCAACCATGTGCTACGGCGTATAGAGAGCGGTCGGTCAGTTTGAAACTTTTTCTGAGGTCTAATTCTAGGAGGTCATGGCAGCAGGCAGCAATCTTTTCTACGGCGTCGTCTTGTAGTTGTGGGGTGTCTTGCCTTAGGACTAGAACCTGGAGTTTCGTGAACTTGGGAACTAGAGAAAGGACTAAATCGTTCATGCTCTTCTTACACCTATGAATGAACACAGAAAGTGGAAGAGCAAACACACATGAAGTTATGTTGCTATGAAACAAAATTAAAATCACTAAACAAATTGATCGATATATTCATATGTCAAGAAATGGTCGGTTGCACTTGGAAAAAACACAGGTAGACACTGCAACGTTAGACTGGTAAGAAAAGACCAAGAATATACCAAGATAGTGAGAGATGAGTGAGACCCCAAGAAACAGCATCTCTCCATCCATGGCAAACCCCAGAAGCAATAACCACCGTCCGATCATCGACCAGAGAGAGAATCCTCAGCAACAGTTCAACTGGGATATCTTTCCACTCGCTAGAAGCCGACACTCCGTCAAGATTAATACAGTCTGTAGAGCTCATACTCTCACCACTTTTGCAAACCATAAGCTTCTCCAAACCATTTGTTCCTTTCATGTTACACCCTTTTATGGTCCTTCTAGCTGCCTGCAGGAGAAGCCAATTAACAACAGTGAAATAAATACAGAGGTTGAAATATGGGAAAATTCAAATTTTTAACGAAGATATCAAAAAGGGTTTTGCTTTTCGTTAAAAACTGGGAATTCTTTATCCAAGAAATGAGAGCTTTGTTCGTCGCGATCACGATAAAATGAGCACTGAGCTGCGACGAAGGCATTAATTAAAATGAAGGGATAGAGATGAAAACATGAAAGCTTTCGCGCGTGGCAAATAGCGTCGCACCTTGGAAAACAGAGAAAGCCCACGAGCTGCGCCTCAGCAAAGCAAACACAGTGGCCTTCAGTTCAGACACAGATAGAGCTTACGTGTCGAGTCGAGGAGATGGCTGTCAGATTACACAGCGCTCTTTGCTTCTTTCTCTTTTTCTAACAGCAACTAAATTTCTTGCAAAGGCCGATATTAATTTTAATTAATTAGATATTTGGGTTTCCATTCCACGTGTTTTCTGCTTTTCAATTGAGATATTAGAATTTGATTAACTTAGTAGCTTTATTTATGGAAGTTTTGAAAATGTGTAATATTAAATGTGAGTGATAATTGAAACAATTCAATATTCAGTTTTAGAAACGCATAACAATAACGAATGGATCACGAAATACTAACCGAATAGAAGTACACTATATAATAATGACATTTAATGAGAACAGCCAGGCCAGACAGGCTAATTACTACATGTATTGTTTTTTAGTATATTGTTATGAAGCATTTACTTCTTTTCTTAGAATAGATAAAAAAAAAAAAACGACATAGAAGAAAAGAAAACAAAATTGCAAGAATGTGATGGATTGAAGCTTTTTTGGTAATTATTAATGCATTACCTAAGTTGCATGCCGCGTTTGAAAGTCACTATTCCCAAATTAGCTAGTTAGTTTGTATTATGCTTTGAAGATTTAATTTAAAATTTAAATAATTTTACACGCAACTTTAGTGTGTGTAATTGTAAACTTTGTACAAAAACGACGCCGTGACACAAAGTAGTGGGATTCGTTGAATTCCATTTAAGTACTATCCCAACCTTTTGGTCGATAAAGAATATAAATTAAATATTTAATCCTTATCCTTAAAGTCGTGTCTAAATAGAGTCTAAAAAGGGTAGCCAATTAATGAAAGCCGTTTTAAAAGGACAATGTAATTAAGATATTATCATATTCAATTATTCCTCCAACCAAGTATGATTGTTATATAAAGACATTAAGGTTACTACAACGATGTATCATCACTCCGTCGTTTGGAAATTGGATGAATATATACATCTTTATTTCGTTTGTAATAGGCGACGATGATGATGATGCATTAGTTGTTCGCATTCGTTGTTTTAAATAGATATGCAAGACTTTAAATAACTTGTAATAATGGGAATATTTTTTTTTGGCGCGTAATATTCAACTTCTATAATTTTCGACCCAATCAAATCAAGAATAGAGTCAAAATACAAAGTGACAACGAGTCCTTAGTGTTGCTAGCAAATATGCATGAGTGGTGGGTCCAAAAAGAATAAACATTTATTTCAATCACTTCATAAAGAGCTTCAAAACACTTTGTGTTTGCTTTCTCTCTTGCATGTCCTATATGTCTCGAAAGAAATGGTAATATATTTCATAGCTTTACGATGCGAATATGGGTTTGTATCTCTTCTCATTTCTCGTCTAGATGCATTCATGAGAATGATTGATTAATTTAAAGGAATTATCTTTTGACATTTTAATCTAATCATGACATCGTACTTATCAGAAATTATCTTAAATAAATTTGACTCTTCTCTTTTTCTTGCATTAATATTTGCAGACTAATTAGAATTTTATTAGAACGAAATATTTACTATTTACCGAAACTTTAATAGTCCGACCCGGTCTATAAGACCCGATCCATGACATAGCCAGCCCATAATTAGATCACTTTTAGGCCTTGTCAAGTATTAATGGGCTGGAGAAGGCCCAAATATAGTTGACCACTTATAGGCCCGTTTCATTTTACTTGATATATATATATTTTTTTGGTAAATATTTATGTGATGTGCAAGAGATTGACATTTTTCTTGAAATATAAAAGGACGGTGATATATTTATGTTGGAACTTTACTTTTATTCAATTTGCCAAACCCTAGACGATATTTATATTTCTTCTAATAGGAAGCCATCATCTTAGGTTCAATCTAACGAGTCATTAAAACATCGTGCATAGATATTGGCCTTAGTTCTAATTCTAAATTTATTTGTGGAGCAAAAAGATTAGGCTAATCATGACAGATGACTTGATTGTCCGAATTATTAGTAATAAAAAGAAAACAAAGAAATGACCTTTGACGAAAGCTAACCATGTTTTAAGGGATCATGCCTTTTGTCTACCACCTTCTTCTTTTTCGTTATCTATTTCATTTGTGTTGCAATGAAAAGAAAAAAGAAAGAATAAAAAAGGAATACGTTTGAAGTGCAAGTTATGATTGATCTTTGCATAAAGGAAACAACAAGGGGAGTATTTCAATGGCCTCTCTATTTCAAAATAATTAATTATAATAATAATTATAGAAGGGAAGCGTGGAACATATAACCAAAGAGAATTAAAACTATTTATTTAATATTCGAATGTTGACTTAAATTGATGAGCTTTTGTTATGATCTTCTAGAAAACATAGCAGCCAATAGGGGCATTGCACGTGTGGGTTGAGTTAGGTTGGTACAAAATGAGGTAATAATAATTTCGTACTTCAATGCCTTAATTCATATTTCAACAATATGATCCGATCCGTGTTTAAAATATTTCACTTCCATACGAATTATTTATTCTAAATTCATTAATTAGAACATTTAACAAGAAAAATATTCTAATCGTTTCTCATTAAACAATTTTCTTATCGCGCGCACTATAGGTATATTTACTTAACAAACCCTATACTTACGATCCTATTGATATTTCATTAAATATGCATCTTTTTCTCCTAATTTCCATCCCTCATCAAATATATTTACATTTAAAACCGACGGCTACATAAATACCTAATTTTT
Organism: Lindernia subracemosa; assembly: GCA_028392965.1. Taxonomy (NCBI): domain Eukaryota; kingdom Viridiplantae; phylum Streptophyta; class Magnoliopsida; order Lamiales; family Linderniaceae; genus Vandellia; species Vandellia subracemosa. Next base: position 1,204,304 of record JAQPCC010000026.1, on the reverse strand, counting down.
TTTTTCATTAGCAGCTATTAAAGTAATATATTACAGAATTTGCTTTGCTTATGGCAGTGGAGCAACAAGACAAAACTATGATGACAAACTAATATCAAATCCTCGAACATTTTATGAACAAAAACAAAATATACATAACATATGCAAAATTTTCGGTTAATCACAATTCACAAGACAAAACAATCATTTGCTTGGCCGTTGCCTTATGGCACGGCCCTAAAATTTAAGATTAATTTATGTAATATACAAAACAAAATAGAACATTACAACAACAAAAAAAAAAAAGGCAAGGCCATACATTTGTTGCACTTAGCCATAAGAAAATGACAAACCCATAAATTTTTAAATATTGAGTGTGACAAAACCAATGAAAAATAGGGATAAATGCGCCCCACCATCTAGAATATCTTGACTTTTATTCATCCCACATTAAATATATATTACTTAAATAATTATAAATAATAATATCAATTTGAAGAAAAAAACCTTGACGTTATTGCAAGGCAAGGTATTATCCTGTCATTGATGACACAAACAATCCCACCACCACAACAAACAACACAACCTCATTCCCTTTGCTCATCATCTCTTCTTACAAATCTCACTTCTCAAAATCCTCTCGAAGGAGATGAAGACAAACATGCCCCATCATGACCATAACGATAACACTACAACAAACCCAACCATCAGTTTGAAGCATAGTGATCATCAAGATGTGTTGCAGTTCGCACCAAACCCTTACGGAAGTGATAATTCATCAGGCGCCAATTCGCCGCCTTTATGGAAGACTAATACATCTCCGAGCCCGACGCACCCTCTACTCAGCCACCCTTATTACAGCAGCCACAGATCGTTGTCGCCGGAATCGAGAAAACAAGCCATCGTCAGAGGTCAGTGGGAGCTAATGGAGATGGTGAAGAAGATGCCCGAATCATCTTACGAGCTCTCGCTAAAAGACCTAGTCGAGCACCACAGGCTGGATAATCAAACATCTTCCAATCCACCATATATCAAGAACACATCTTTAGAGCCACCGAAGAGTGCTGCTACAACGTCTCTTTCGAGACTGTCCGACGTCGACGGTCAGAATCATCTTCATCGTCGAGGTGGGAATGTTAAGAGACAAGAGAGCAAGAGGTTCGAGGTGAGAAAGGGGACTATTCAGAATAAAGGGCTTTTCTTGAATGTCGTGTCTCCGTTTTTTTCACCCAAGTCGAAGAAGAGGATCGTCGGCGGCGGAGGTGGCGTTAGTGGGAAAGTCTCTCCGAAGCCAGAGGCGACGAAGGGCGGCGGCGGTGGTGAAAAGGAGTGGTGGAAGAAGAAGTTGGGTGGATCGACGGATAGTGATAGCAGCCGAGCAAGCAATACTTTTGGGAATAGTATTGGATCAAGCAGTGGTGGAAGTAGTAGGAGTATTAGTAGCAATCTAAGCAATAGCATCTCAAGGTATGTATGTTGAACTCTTGACATTTTTACAACCTTAATTTCGTGTCAAAAACGTGAGCTTTATGATCAATACATCTTATATTTTGATTCTTGATTCTTGAATGGGCCATCTTGAATGAACTTCAATAATTTCATTCATCATAAACTAATGGGCTAATTGATTCTTGATTGATGAAGGAAGAGAAATGGTTGTGTAATAAGTTGCTGGCCATTTTTAAGATCGAGAAAGAGCAAATCTGCAGAAGAGTAGAGAGAGACAAAGAGGAAGGTGTACTATTTTTCTCGGTAATGAAGAAGCCAAAAAGAAACGTATTTTGATTGAAGATTTCTGTATATTCTTTCTTCGTTTTGGTTTGCTATATTCCATTTTCTTTTTATTGTTATTATTATTAATTTTTTTTTTTATGTTCTGTAATTGGTGGTGGAAAATAATCCGTTTCCTTATGAATGAAAGTAAGTAGATCATACATAAGGAATGATGCAGCAAGCACATTTTTTTTATTTTTTATTTTTATGATAATGACATAGTGTAATTTTTCTTTTTCAACATGAAATGATACAATACAAGACAAAGTTGTCATAATAAATTAAGTAGAGAAGTTAAGGTGCGGGTCCTCAATTGTGGCGTGGTTGAGTAGCAAGCAAGAAAAAGATTGGGAAATTTTTTATTATAAAAAATCAATTAAATTACGAAAAATAATAATCTTCTTTTAAAAAAAAAAAAGGACCAATAGGCTCCATAAATGTTAAGGAAGTACGGTAATGGACCTAACAAACATACGTGGTTAAATTTTACGATCATAAAAAAAAAAAATAAAAAAATTTACGATCATATATAATTTGGGGTTAGGAACATCACGAATCATGCGTCACGTCAAGTGTAATAACTAATAAAGCTTTCAACTCAAATAGTTAAAAAAAAAAAAAAAGAAAAAAACTCTTATATTATGAAATATTATTTTGTGTTTATATGGGCTAACATAAGTACGCACTTATATATTTGTGTGCTAACGTATGAGACCCAACCCATTAAATTTTGGCTTCTTTTTTTTTCTCTTCGTATTTGTAGAACTCAATTAGGACAAGGAATGACGATGTAACGAACCTTATTACAATGGTCAATGAAAGTCAACGTCGTGCTTCTGGAAAACGCGCTTTCAACGCAGACTATAAATAAGCAGGCTCGTCAAACACATTCATCAGAATACAAATCAAGAATTACGACAATCATATCATTATCATATAGCCCCACTCTATTAATAAATTTTTTTTTGTATATTTTAATAATTAATAATTCAACAAATCCACTATAATGTTTTGCATTAGATGAGGCTAGCACGCTCTTGAAACTTATTATATATTTATTTTTTCGTTGGGAAAAAAAAAAGAAACTTAACACACAATCCACAATCAATATCCACGAAGACCCTCGTATATAAATATATGATAAAACTTATTAAAAGTCTTCACGAGTTATTCATCTTATTCTTTTCTTTATTACCTTTTTTTTTTCTTCCACCCGCTAAACATTTCCTAACACCCTCTTTCTCCGTCTGGACTCGCAGGACATAGGGCTTCTCCTAGGTAAATCTCCCAAAGATTGCATTTTTAGTCTGCTTAGTTTATGAGAAAGTGAGACGATTATTGCAAATCTTTATCTTTGCTTAATATTATTTTTCTTTTTCTAGAACTGGGTTTGTTTGATTGTCTCTAAAGGTTTGATCTTTAAGGTTTTGTGAGCTACTTCAGTTACAATCTGTATTGACAAGGGTATGGTTGACTTGGGTTTTTTTTTTCTCACTATTTCCTTCCGAATTTTGTGTTGAGCTCCTGAATAGGCCTTTGATCTCTGATCCAGCTTTGTTTTTATCTATTGAGCTTCGATTTGACTATTTTCTTTCGTTGCACAGAGATCAACGGAGTTAGATGCTTCAGTTTTTGCTTGAAAGTGTGATCTTTATGTTGTTCATCTGTTTCATAGCTTTGGAATTGAAGTTACTTATCTAGTGTTTTTCTGGCTTGTGTATATGGCTAACTGCTCACTAATTTTTGGTTCTTTTTTTTTTCTCTGTCACTGATTGTTAATAGACTTCTATTTACTGTCTTAATCCTCTGTTTGGTGGTACTTTATCTGCTGAATTCCATATCTTTATCAATGAATAAATCGTAGTGCAGCCTTTGCATGGAAGTTGATGAAAAAAGCTATATTGTTAACATAAGTAGTCATTAAGTTGATGAAGCTTAGATTTGTCTTTTTCTAGGTGAAAACATCGATAGTTTGTAGGAAAGAATCGAACCATGGCGAATGCGGAAGCTGTTGCTGAGAGGGCTACGAGTGATATGTTGATTGGTCCAGATTGGGCAATAAACATGGAGCTGTGCGACATAATAAACATGGATCCAGGGTGTGTTTTTAGTTATCTTTCTTTATTTGCTTCTTTTTTTTTCTTTGTGACGAACAACGATGAAAATGGCATTTTAATGATGAGGTGACACTAAATGGGTTCGCAATGCAGGCAAACAAAGGATACACTGAAGATACTCAAGAAAAAACTGGGGAATAAAAGCTCCAAAATACAGATTCTCGCATTATTTGTAAGTTCTATCCACAAGAATTTTTCTACCAACACGATGAAATGAAATGGAACAAGCATAATCATTTATTTTATTGGAAATTGTGCTTAAGGTGCTGGAGACTCTGAGCAAAAATTGCGGGGAACAAGTGTTTCAATTGATTGTCGAGCGCGATATACTACACGATATGGTCAAGATTGTGAAGAAAAAGGTGCTTTGAAGTTTGATCTTTTTGCCTATGATGATTGCATTTGGTTTTCTTATCTTGATTTTTTTTATTATTCTTGTCGAAATTCGAATCATTGAATATATTTATATTTCCATGCAGCCCGATTTTCATGTAAGGGAGAAGATTTTAGAACTGCTAGATACATGGCAAGAAGCTTTGGGAGGACGTGCCGCTAGATATCCTCAATATTTCACTGCTTACAATGAGCTCAAGGTGATGATAATATCCACGTTTTAACTTTCTTTTATATGTCTCGACTCTATCATATGCGTCTGAATTTAATTTTTAAATAACTGTCTTCATTTTCATTTGGATTTTTATAGTCTGCTGGGGTAGACTTCCCACCTCGTGCAGAGAACAGCGTACCATTGTTTACCCCACCACAAACACATCCCATTGTTCAACCAACTTCACCGTACGAGGAAGCTGCTGTTCAAGCCTCTCTTGAATCTGATGTCTCGGGGCTCAAGTATATATTTCCCCTTAGTGAATCATCAGTAATGATAGTTTCTTTTTTGTAATAATTCAATCATATTTTTTCCTCTTTTATGCAGCTTGTCAGAGATTCACAATGCCGAGGGGCTTTCCGATGTTCTTATGGAGATGCTGACTGCCATGGATCCAAAAAATCCGCAGGTCATGATTTATTCTTTTCTTTTCTTTTCTTTTTTTTTGTCTCATTTTTCATGCATTATTTCTCGTACTCGATAATTCTATATCTCTCTGATGTTAAATAGTGTGCGATCGTATAGTAAAAATTGAATCTTTTTGGGTCTTATTATCTCAGGGCGTGAAGGACGAGATCATCATGGACTTATCTGAACAGTGTCGTTCTTACCAAAAGCGTGTCATGGTTCTCGTGAACAATACCACGTAAGCAGATGTGACCCAACTCTTTTATGTCCTTTTCCTGCAAATTCTATTGCCGCGCACGAACTTGTCTGAACGACTAATAAAAACCTTATACAGAGACGAGAACCTTCTATGCAAAGGACTTGAACTGAACGATAAGCTACAGCGTGTACTCGAGAGGCACGATAATATTGCAAGAGGAATTCCTCCGTCAGTTGCTGTAATGAACAGTCAAACCGCCCCGCCAATTGCTCCTCCTCTCATGGACGTGAATCATGAAAATGACGAATCTGAAGATGAGTTTGCTCAGTTAGCTCACAGGTATATATAGTTATGCTTACTTAGGTATTCATGTTTGTGTTGTGAATATTCTATAACGAAATTTTAGATCCTCGTGGGACGCATTGCAAGGACTCGATCGAAAACCAGCGTCGTCGGTAAGAACTGACCCGACCCGTATGAACCCTATTCTTCCTCCTCCACCAGCCTCGAAAAAACCCGTCCCTTCAGATTCTCCCGCTTTCGATTATCTTAGTGGCGATACTTACGAATCCAAGAAACCCTCGAAATCACCGAACAACTTCCAAAACCCTAGCCCGTCTGCTCCCGACGACTCTATCAACCCCACAGCTTCGATGTTTGCTCCGAAGTCTACTTACGAGGAAAACCCCACAGCTTCGATGTTTGCTCCTAAGCCTACTTATGAGGAAAACCCCACAGCTTCGATGTTTGGTCAGAAAACTAGCCACGACGAGGCGGTTCTTACCAGCAAGGCTTCAGACGATCAACCGCCGGCTCCATGGGATATTCCACCGCCGCCTTCCCTGCACAACCAGAGGCAGCAGTTTTTCGAACAGCAGGGTTTGGGTTCGGGTTCTAACAATGGTTCGGGCTCGGGTTCTTCTTACGACGGCTTGGTGGGGCCCACTCAGAGCCTCTCTATCAAATCATCCGCAAAGAAGCAAGAGAAGCCCGAGGATGCTCTTTTCAGGGACTTGGTTGATTTTGCCAAGGCGAAGTCGGGCTCGCCGAAGCCAAACAGATCGCTTTGATCGAGGGTTGGGCTGATGACGTCATACATATATATATATATATATATATATATTATTGTGAGTGTAAGTATCATTTGCTTATTACCTCTTACAATCCAGACTTCGTTTTATATGTGTGCTATGGACTGTTTTCTTGAATCATGGCTTGGACCATTTATTATTTATTTTATCATATGCAAATTGATTTTTTTCTGAAAACAAAATTTTGAAAACAATTATTATAAACACAATCATTGAGGACAAAGGGTTATTTATCGAAGAACATGGAAACTCCACTATATAAATTACAAGGGAAAAGAATAAATCAAGTGTTCTGAAAAAGAAAAAAAAAATGAAATATACAGAGGAAATAATCACACACTCGTCAGATTCTTACACAAGAATCTGTTTGTCTTCAAGGTTTATGAAGAAACAACGCAATAAAAATGATCACACCACACACAAAATCACAAGCGAGAAAATATATATATATATATATAAAGTTCTAAAGAAATATGAAACAATCCAAAGCAATCAGAGGGTTATTAACATCTTCCATAAAAGCATCAATCTCCTGGCTGCACTTAACCTCTCCAACGCCAAAGCCATCGACTTTAGCACTAACCTTATGAGAAGAAATCAACGAGCCTCTTTTCACAGCCGACAAATAATTACGTGCGATCGTCGTCGAATCAACACCAAGGCTTGGAGTACTAGGAGCACGGAAGCTTTCTCTTTTAGCCCGAGGCAAGGCTGAAATACCAGAAGTACCCTTAGAGGCACTCATTCGCCTGCTAAAAGAACTTTCACGATCAGCCGCATTTGTCGAAAAACTTCTATTATTCTCAGAACCATAGAATCTTCGGCTTGGAGAAGGCGACCTGAGCCCTCTGTTAAGAGCAGAGGACGAAGAACTATGATCGTTTCCGAAGCCCTTTTGCCTCACGAGAGTTGGCGAGCTTGCACGGGCTCGCTTCTTAGGTGTTGGCGGGGCGTTGATCGTTGGATTTTCATGAACAGATGGCTTGAATTTGACCTTGTTTGAAACTGTAGATGGGAATCTTTGATTGGCCAAGGCGTTCACTATCTGCGGATTTTCTTTCACGCATGTCCGTAGAAACTCGTCGGAAAAAGAACGATCTTTTGAGTACAATGCAGTGGAAGAAGATGTTGACACAGATGTTGATGATGATGAAGATATCGATGAGGTTATCCTCGTGCTGCATTTTGAGTCAGAAAGCGAAGAGAACGAAGACGTAGAAGATAGGGTTGGACAGAGAGGTTTATCTGAGGATATTATCGTCTTTTCAGGGATCGAAGATAGGGTTTCTTGTGATATTACAAGCTTGTCTTGGACAGGGATGGATTCATCTTTTTTCTTTGCCTTGCATTTGCTAATGCAAGAACCCATTTTTCTTTTCCTTTTCTTCTTTTTTTTTATATTCTGATTCTGTGGGATTATTTTAGAAGAAGAAGAAGTTTACCATAAGTTCAGAAAAGAATGTAATGATGATTTGAAATTTTGCTAAAGGCAAAGTAAAAAGGTGTTTGTGCTCAGATTTTTGAAATTTATTGCCGGGCTTTTAAAGTTGGGGACCAACGGTTATGTTAGAAAAAAAGTAATAATATTAATTTTACCTTCTCTTTTTTTTTTTTAATCCAATCTTTTGTACCGTATTATGTCGGGTATTTTCTAATTTGTAATTTTTGCTAACATAGATTTCCATGACTACTATTTTGTTGATAGTGCTATATATATTTGATTGGTAAAAAAGCATCACTTTCACCTTTTCTTTTTTCTTTTCACAATTTGGAATACCCTCGACTTTACTAATTATTAAAAAAAGATTATAGTGGACTCATTGACTTTGCGTAGTTTGATATTTCAGAAATTATTTGGTTTTCGTAGTTTCCATCCTTAGTACGGCATTTCTCGGTAACTAAGTTATGGTCCTAATTTTTATTAAATATTTTAGAATATTAAACTTAGAATAACGCGTTTGGACCATAATACATATGTGTGTGTAGTTTCATTTAATTTCGAGGAAGTAAGCCATCGGCTTGTATAAAGTTTCTAAATTATTTCATGGAACAAGGTGATACTAATCATTCATATTTATTGCAGGAAATAATAATTATTAGGACACTCGATGTATATAATTTTTATTAAAAATATTACGAATATCGTAATGGTCGAGATTGTCAATTTCTGCTGGCTAACCTTAAGTCAATTTTAAATATTTGGAAGTAAACCCAACTTGGGCATTTTATGTCACACATTCCTGTAGATTTTGTTGCTACCATTAAAAAAATATGGGGAAATGACATTTTAATTATTTTCGCATAACATGTCAACGTGAAGGTGTGCCGCCCATTATAAGCGATTTTACATGCTTAAAAATGCATAATCTATAGAAAAACAATAATAATTACTCTCAATTATTTTAATATGACTATCCCAATACAAATGGCTATAAATACACTACTAAGAATAAGAAAGTTGCAACAAGGAAATAATTAATATTCAAATACGAATGTTCCATTTTTTTTCCCCAATTTAATGAGTCAAAATACGACCGTTACAATAACACGGTTTCAGCCTTTTTTACCCTTCAACTTATGCATATAAATATGAACAAGAATCTACATTAAACTTGCCAAATGTATATAGCTAACTAACAAAGAATCTTTTTACACCACGTAGTTCTTTCGATACATTATGTCTCCTATAAACCAAGATGATCTACACAGAATCTTCCAGAGCCTTGACAAGAACCGAAAAGGCGTAGTCAGCATCCACGAGCTTCACCGTCTCCTAGAAAAGATCGGCGTACACACACCGTTGGATGAGATCGAAAAGCTCGTGGGGAAAACGAGCCTTGACTACATCGATTTCTTCTTCTTTTACGACGCGCTGATCAAGTCGGAGTTAGCAGCAGAACAAGGAGAGGCGGACGGTGATGATCTTCTCAAGGCCTTCAGAGTTTACGATCTGAACGATGATGGCTACATTTCATCGGAGGAGCTTCAAAACGTGCTATTGAGATTAGGGTTGTGGGACAAGAGGAACGGGCGGGACTGTAGCGAAATGATTCGGGCCTACGACAGGAACTCAGACGGGGTTTTGGATTTCGAGGAGTTTAAGACTATGATGTCTGCTTCTGATCATAGTTCAGCTGAGTTGTAGAATCTGTGTCTTGATGTGCATCTGTTATATATATTTAGGGTTTATTCTTTGCCATTCATTCGAGTTCTTGGGTCTTTCTTGATGAACACTAACGTTTATGTTATGTGAAAGCTCAGAAAGATTGATGGCTTGAGAGAGATGTATATTGAGAGCTTGTGCTCTTTTCTTGGATGTTATTTCGTATCTAATTATATTTGAAAAAAATATTAAAATGAGGTAATTTTCTGAGTTTTATTACGGCAGCCATCCTTGAACATACGAGGTTTTATTATCTTTTTATATACGTCTTGTCAGCCAAGTCAATATTTCTTATTTGTATAACATAATCTGCCACGTTGCTTGATAAGATTGTGCTGGCTGACTACTAATAGCCACACTTCTGACACATATACTATAAATTACATAAAGAGAATGCAATTTCATTTTCTAAAGTCTACACAACTTTATTTGTTAGTGGAAACAAACGCCAAAAAAGAACATTCTTGGAAACTCAATTTGACTTGGAAGGATTGGAATGTTCTATTACATAATGTCATGGAAGTTTATGGGGGACCGCAGAAAGATCCATCCATGGACTTTAACATAAGCATAAGTCCAATACACATGGACTTTAACCTTCTATTACATAATGTCATAGAAGGTTCTTTGTATTAATGGCCGGCATGTTTGCAGCAAGATGGACCATAAGTCCAATACACATGTTTTTACAAGTAAATATACATGAGAAATCTCAAAGTAACACTCAAAATATAAAGAAGGGCACCTTAATAGGAGCAGAAGTGTTCACTTGCTTCCACAGATAAGCGTCATAGATCTCCACGATGACCCGCGGATCTTTCTCCACGAGCGCGAAATACTCTTCTGTCTTAGCCAGCTTATCCATGTTGTCTACGATCAACAACGACAGGGCAGCATCTAGCAGGCTCTTTGTGCCGTGTCGGCATGCAAAGGCGTAACAAGTGAGTGAGTTTTCCCAGTAGAGTTCAGACATGAGGCTCTTTCCTCAATCTGATGATGCTTTTGGTTTAGCATGCGAGTGTATTCTTATTCTAAAGTTTAGGGACCTGACCACAATTATGGGACCCAATCGAAAGTCTTCTAAAGTTTAGGGACTGATAAAATATATACCCTAAACTTTGGGGTTTCAACCGAAGTTACAAAAATATTCTGACACTTCTTGCCCCAATCGTACCCATATATGATGAACAAGAAAAATCGAGCCGATTGATTTTTTTTTTTTTTTTTTTTTTTTTTACGAATTCACCGCCTGAATTCGACCCACCCATTCTTCATTTTCATATGAAATCGAAGAAAATTTAAGAATTTCGAGACTTTGCTCTCCTTATCTTATAGACTTTTGGGCTTGATTTCAGTTTGAGTTTGTAGGAAAAGAATGAACTTTGCAGATTACTCTGTAAAGATTTCCGACAAGCTGATCAAGAATGTATACAGCAAAACATCATGGCTACAATGTCCCTCTCTCTCAGCTGCCCAGTTACTATTTATCAGTCTACAAATCGTCCTCAACTTGGCCTTTGTAGTTGAAACCAACGCGCGGCTTTCCCATGCTAAAGTTCAACACCCTCGCATTCATATTGTACTGAATCTCCCCTTCGTACAGCAGCTTCCTTATGTAGTGTTCGATGTCCGAACCTATCAGTCGAAGCGTATATTCCGTCAGCTCAGCCCCCTGTTTAAAAAAAAAAAAATAGCATCGCATTCGTCACTAATATGGGAGGTTCTTCTATCTTCTTTCAAGTCGAAAAAGGAGCTTCCTTTATTACCTCGTAATGATCAACAAGCTCCTGGAAATAGGAGTAAACCTTAGTACAAGTCTCGTCGGTCCAAACGAACTCGTCCGTGGGATCGAGGATGAGAGTGAGCTTATCCATCTGCGTCTGGTCGAACTCGCAGGTCTCAGGGTCGATGTAGGCCGCGTATATTCTGACGTGCCTCGTCGTGCAGCTCAGCCACTGTCCGCCGTATTCTCTCGGCATGTTCTTGCTCTTGACGTTCGTCTGTGGCTCGACGGGCCTGGGCTGCTTCATCGAAGTCGTTTCTTGCTGTGGTTTCTTCTTCTCTTCCTCTTCTTTTTGTTCAGTTTCGACCTTTGCTTCAACTTCTGCTTGTTGGGCTGATACTGTGAATGAGATTTTCTTACATCTGTACTGTTGTTGTTTGTTGTGTTTTGTCCATCCCAAGACTGAGAAGCTTGTGGATGCTGCCATGTAAGTCGAAGCTGTGGCCATGGCTTAGAGATCAGATGATGAAGAGTTCTCTGTTTTTGGGATGACTGAGTTGAGGATAAGAATTTTTTCTAGCCATCTATTTATTTCTTTATGAAATAAAGACAATATTCTTCACATATTCATCACCTTCAACGTTATCAACATGAGGTAAATCTTGATTTTCTTACAAGGAAATGGTAATGGTAATTACTGTACTAAATCATTTTATTCAAACTGTGGTTAAATCCTATGTAAATCCCGCGAAAGCGCAATACAACTCCGACCGTAATGAGGGGAAGGAGGAGGGTTAACAGCGAGCACAAAACCACCTCGCATCCAAGCCCATCATCGGCGAATGAGTGTAGTAACGAAGAAAAAAAACACGAAAAATCGCAATCTTTCACGCTGAAGAAAATTAGTCGAAGCTTGATGATCTGCTCCACCTCCCACGAAGATAATCTTCCAAGGAAACGCTCTGTTCAATGCTGCTAATAGACGATGAGTCTTCGTCTATGCCCAGCAAAGCAACGTTCAGATGAGACTGTAAGTTAGATTGAGAGCACACTTCGTCTTCTGGTAATAATAATCCGTCGATCCCTTCAAGAGGATTAGCATCTTGCGCCAGAAACTCCGACCCTTCAGAAGCATTCACTTGTAGCCTTGCCCATTTTATTGCCTCGACGTCGCCTCGAAAAAGCTTCAAAACCTGCAATAACAAGAACTCACATGCATCAATCATTAATAAAAAATAACAGATTTTTTTTTTTTTTGTAGATTTGTCCCTTAAAGACTCACTAGGTTCATGCGGGGCCGGGCCCGCGGTGCTCGTCGAATACATAGTGAGGCGGCTAACACCAATCTCTCGACTTGTTCTCGATCGTATTCGCTGCCAAGGTTTGTATCAAGTAGTTTAAAGAATTTGTGAGAGTTTAGAATCGGTTTGGCCTGCATAGGTTCGTCGCAAAGTTAGATTATTGTCATAGATGGAGCAACGGTGATAGTAATAAAAAAAAATAAAAAATTCAGAGAAACCTACCCACATAACAAGGCTTTCTTGGCCTTTCGGAAGATCGTTGCTTATAGGCTTTCTGCCGGACAAAAGCTCCAAAAGAACGACCCCAAATGCATACACATCGATCTTTTCGTTTACTTTCCCGTACATGAAATACTCGGGAGCCAAATACCTGCATAGTATGATCATGGCATGGTTTTTTTTCATAGCGTGACGATTTATTCATTTACTTTTTCTATAAAAACAATATATAGTCTTGCTGACCCGAAAGTTCCGGCCACATCAGAGCATGTTATGTGAGCCGAGGTCGACGACGCCCATTTTGCGAGTCCAAAGTCAGAAAGCTGAGGCTCGAAATCATCCAAGAGAAGTATGTTTGATGACTTAACATCTCTGTGTATTATTACAGGCTGGTCTTCTTCTCTGCTATGGAGATAATCTAATGCCTCGGCGACGCCCATCGCAATCTTAAATCTCTCGCTCCAGCCGAACGACATTCGATCCGTTTTTTCTCCTGATTAGTCGTTCATTTTTATCTCGTAAAGTAAGAACACTCGCTAGAAAAACGACGTAAGCATGGAGATATTACAGTATATAACTTGCGTACCATGAAGGTTGTCCTCAAGGCTTCCTCTAGGTATGAAATCGTAAACCAAGAGGAGATTATTATCCTCGAAGCAAAAACCGAAGAGGGACATTACGTTCTTGTGATGCAAAGTCGTAGTGATCTCAATTTCCTGGACGAACTCCTTCAAAGAATCGTCCGAAGGCTTCAAGATTTTAACTGCGATTTCTTTCCCGTCGGGCAAGGAGCCTTTGTAAACGTGACTGCTTCCTCCTTTGCCTATGATATTCCCTGAAAATTCCATGCAAATTTCTCAGTTAAACAAACAAATGACAAAAAAAAATAATAATAATTTCATTAAGATTGCCATGTTATTACCTGGCTGAAAATTCGAAGTTGCCGAGGCGAGTTCGTCGAACTTAAAGAGCCTGCAAGTAGCAGAGTACTTGTCGTGAAACCTCTCAAGTTCTCTCGGTAAGGTTCTCGCAATGCGATTGGGCGATGTAATAGAATAAGCGTTCTCCGTCCCAACTGGGACAATCGCCAAACTCTCCCCGTTTACTTCGTTCTTCATTTGTCCCTCCGAATCAGAACTAATGGAATGCTCGATAGGCAAACGATGTCTACTAGGCAGCTGCATAGCCCATTGAACCACCGAAATTTTTCTGAAGTTGTAACAAGATTTTCCACTCGGTAAGATCCCTCTTCGGAGCAGAGGCCAGCCCGGCTGATGTTCTTGAACTTTGTTCATCAGCAAAGAAATCGAAGCCTCGGGATTATGAACAGGCACTATAGCCATCGAACGATCTCTACCACCATTATTATTACCATTATCGCCGTCGCTGTCTAAAGGCTCGCTAGTCGATTTCCCACACGAAGAGTCGCGCCTGGGCGATTCTTGGGAGCAGATAGAACAGCTTCTTCGAAGGGGTCGCAGAGAAAGTTCCTTACAAGAAGTTTCGTCCCATGTAAGCATTTGAGCTCCATCGTTCACTGCTTTAATGTTCTTGCTCCACGATCTTTGGAGGGCGTCGAGCAAGCGATTTCTGCGGTGGTGCTCGATTTCTGATCAGCGTAAGATTAGTTACGTCATCTCATACATTTCGTCGTAAGCAAAAAAAAAGTTGTAATCGTCACCTTTGGGATTAACGCAGGAAATCGAAGTGGATTCTCTGCGGTAAGCGATTTTACCGTTACTAATGGCTAAAACGGCGCAGTCCCTCGGGAGTTTCCTGGCGCAGTATTTGGCTACGGAGGCGTTGGAACGAACCGTGCGATGCGCCTGAGAAGTTCCGAGGATGACTTCGGTCGCTAGGTAAGACTTTGCCTCGCGGACGATGGTTTTTCGGACGGGGAAGCCTCTGCATATCTTTAGCTTGAGATCCACCTGTATGTAATAACCACATTGATTACATCTTCTTGCAAGAACATATCTACATGCCATGATTTGTTCAGTTTGATTTACATTATCCACATATTATTGCAGAGGTGTCATAAATGAAAAATAAAAATAAAAAATAAAAATAATTATTACGGTGAATCTGTAGATCCACCGACAGAGTTGAAAAACACATTCAAGTTATGTCATACCTAACCACCTTTTTATTTATATCGTTGTGCTGTGCTGTCTGTGCTATATACATGGCTAATATCTGAATTTTCACCATTTTTTTTCTTCTATAAAATAACAGAATTACACGACTAAGAAACCCAATAATTCTGAAGATAAAATGGATAAAAATTCGTAAAAAAAATATTAATAATTAATAAGAAGAAGAAAGACAGAGAAATCACCTGCTTCAGATTGCAGAAGCCTTCATAGACTGCAAGAATGGAGTCGAAGGCCTTAACCAGCGATAGAAGAGATGATTTTCCATCACGATCCATAATTTCTATTTAAATACCATTAAAACCAAGTTAATATAAAAGTAACATAATTGAGAACTATAGCCTTCTTATCTTATCACACACACACACACACACACACACGGTGTGTGTGATAGTGATATGATACATACCATTGTTGTCTAGGACGTGAACTGCAATAACACGATCGCCAGCCTGAGCAACTTTAACGAGAGCCCACGTCAGCAACTCCCTGCTCTGCGCGTCTAGCTTCACTCCCACCACCACCGTGCGTCCGCCGGAGATCTCTTCGCCGCCGGAAGCCACCGTCTGAGTCATCTGAAAAAAGCTTCCTTTATACAAGAAAGATTGATTAGGTGTGGACAAGAAGTGGTTTTCTTGCGGAGGGTTTGTGTGGATTTTCTTCTTGATGATGATGCAACTGAATTTAGTTCTGTGTGGGGGACTGCTTTTTTTGTAAGATTTTTGAGCTGCAGTTAGATGTCAGAGGAAAGTCATGTGCCGTAGTAGTTAGTAACCTCTGTACTTTCTATTGTTCAGCCCACCAAGAAGAAAATATTATTTAGATAGATCTGCAAAAATAAAAAATAAAGAAAAAAATAGAGTGGCTATGTTTTTGGTTTTTGGTTGTATATTGTTTATATATTAATATCTATTTATGTTCTGATTTTTTAAATAAAGTGCATTTATGAGTTGCGCAGGTGGGTTTGTGGTGAGGTAGACTTGCGTGTAATAAAGTATTACGATTGAACATAGCCTGCACAAGCAAGCAATTGTAGCTACTTAATTATATATTATACATAAAAAAAATTGTTATTATTATAATGAGATGGTCAGAAATGGGAAAGACAACGAACTATTCATTATATTTAGTTAATATTATTTAAAATCATTCAGTTTCTTTGGGATTTGATGTAATGTGTGGCATGTTTTGTGGCAGGAAAGGAGATTCGGTGTGGTATTGCGTGCCAAATTGCAATAATATATTGATTTACGGCAATTTTCTGAAAAAAACTGATGATGTCTTTTGCCCTATTATATGATAATATATAAAGAAAGACAGTTGATTGTAATAAATATCTTTGTGGTGGAAATATTTGATGCTCGAAATGAAGGGTAACGATATTTATTGGGAGACGTGAAACAATTTAATGAGGGAAGCGTTATGAAGATCGTTTTTTGCTAAATAGAAAGTTATGTAGATTTCTGACAATTTAGAAAAAGAAAGAAAGAAAGAAATTTTTTTAATATTATCTATAATAAAAGAACATCGAATTGAAAATAATTCGAGTTCTTTTTAATTTGAAGTTGGACTGATCTTGTCAAATAAGGTATGATGATGGTCCACAAGTCCCAAATTCAGAATATAGAAAGACATACAAAATTAGAATTTTAGTACGCTATTTTAATTTTTTTTAAGACGCCGCAAGTAGCATGCAAAATAGTAAGAGCATGTGACTTAGAGCCAATTGGTTCGTATTAAATACCCACGTATTATGATTACAACAAAAATTAATATAATAATTGAGTTCTCCATAAACGGCCTATTGTAGTATACAATTAACCGCATGATTCATTCATCATTTATCTCTATTGACTATTATTTTATATTCATTAGCAACGGCTAATTATAATACGTGACATGGACGAAAAATATATAATAAACTTGCAATTTAATAATGGTCTAAATCATTTATTGAGTGGACGAAACAATTAGCTATATACCGACCATACGCCTATATCCACACTTCTCACGTGAGATTTCCAACTATATTATATATATATATATATATATATATATATATAATCTTTTGTATAGACCCATGTATGAAATAATGGTTGACACGTGGCACCCAGTTTCTATTTCCCACAAGCTCTAGTTTCTTAATATAATTTAATTCTTTAAATAATTTCCTAAATAGTATAGAAATATTATCACGACAAATAGAAGCTTGATCATTGACATTGGCATGCTTCGTGTGGGTTATGGACATTTCACTTAAAGACTTTCTTGTTATATAGTCAAAACTATGGTAATATAACCTTATAATTAAATTTTAATTTACAATAATATATAACGGATACTTAGACAATTGGTCCAAGAACCGACGGTATTTATGAACTAAATTAAACCCACAATCATGGGACCCTTTTATAATTACATTCCATGTCAAAAGTTCTTTTTTTTTTTTTTCTCTTTTTCCATTGTGGTCTTTGATGTATATATGGTCGTGACTGTTCGATGTAATAATGGGCACATTCAAATGTTCACGTGCTACGCATATTAATGGCTAATGTTATCTCACTAGTCCTAGATCGCAATCTTTGTAATGTGTTGATGATAATTGACTAATATATTATATACTATAATTTATTTTAATCGATTTAACTGATATATTTAGTTAATATGGCCATTACAATTTGTCTAACATGTCACATGATTAATTACTAAAAGTGTAAAATGAGAGAACCTTGTCATGGAAGCCAATGCGTGCCTTGCTTTGTTAATTATTAAATGTTGTACTAAAGATTTTTTTTTTGGCCCATGTCCTTGTGTAGGCAAAATGCGTGTAATAAATTTATTTTAATACTATCATATTACAAGTTTGGTAAGAGCCACCGAATTATTTGGTTTAGTTACTTTTTGTTCTCAAGTTAGTTGCGTTTAAGATATTTATGCGACTGAATGTGCATTATTTTTAATTTATTAGTTATTTGTAATTATTAAATTAAGGTATATGGTCTACGTCCGTGTTTGGAGAACGAAATTAGACATATTAACCGAAAAAAAGGAATTTTTGTAGTCAATCAAAGTTGGCATCGATTTAATGCATGAAACTAAAAATAATAAATTGAAAAATCATTTATCTCACCCAATACCAAAAGATATAAATCTTTTATCGAGAATCCCATAATATAATTGCCTATTAATTAATTAATTAATCAATAGCGATAAATACTAAATAAACAACGTGGCACGACTCCTCTTAGCAACTCAATAGCATTATCACAATTTTTTTAGGAGACACAAATGTTAATTCATGTCAAGTGTCTATCACGAAATTGACGTGTCCTCCCAAAATTAAATAATAATAATAAATAAAATCTAATGTCACTTTATAATCCACATACATTTATGATCGGACCTTTAGGCCGGTGGAGCTCGTAAGACTTTGTAACGTATAATATAATATTCATTATATTTGTAATAGCCCACTTCGCCATTTATATTCAAATCATGTTTATGCTTTCATATCTTTACCATAAGGCCCAAACTACACATCATTGCCCGAAATCAACTGTCCTAATTTTTATAGAATAAATACACACAAAAATAAAAAATAAAAAAATTTAATTGACGTACTATGCTAATCATGGGACCTTACCATTTACTGTTGTCGGCGATATAGAATTGTGTTGTCCCTTTCGGGTAAACATTTGTGTAGATTCTCTGCAGCGAAGCAAACCGTTCTCTTTGCTTTGTCAATCAAAGCCCCCTTTTTTTTTTTTTTCTTTTTGGGTTACTTTCTTCGTTCTTTGTGATCACCAGCTGCTCAAGAGAGGAAGTAAAAGGGAAGCTTTTTATGATTCTATCTTAGTTCCTTTCCACGTGCTTCCCAAATCTCCATAAACCCCTTGAGATCTTAAGTGGTTGTTCAAGCTTATTTTCAGGAGGCAGCAGCTCCTAGGCTGAGTTTCCTACGGAATTGCTCGGTAAAGTTTGCTGCTTTTTTTTGTACAAAGTGTGTATTTTGAGTGATTTAGGATGTCATAGTGTAATTAATTATTGCATACCAACTATGAATTTTATCTCTTTATGGTGAAGTTCAGTGCTGTTGCTGACAAAATGGTTTTCTTCTTTGCTTGATCTTTGAGATTTCTAATTCAAATTCCTTTGGTCAATAGCTATTAAAACTGTGATTGAGTGATCCCCTTTTTCTTGAGCTATGAAGGCCATTATCTTGATTGCACATACACTGCAGTTTACTTACTTTTTTCATATGGTTTGCAAAGATCATTATCACTTCATCGAAATCCCCTATAACGATACTCAAAATACACATGTGGTCTTGGAAATTTGTTGTTAGTCTACAAAACCTGCGTTTTTTCTTCCGTAAAGAAAGGATTCGACCGTTTAAATCTTGTGCTTTTTCGACATCATACATCTTACCGTTGCTTTCGTAATGATTGGAGACTCTTGGAATGTCCAACCTCATTGACAAGGGTAATGTTATTACATTGCAGCAGATGAAAGGAAAGGAAAGCTAATAACTTGCACCTCCGAGTTACTAAATTCTGATTGCAAAGATGCAGTTGTATCATCATCCATATTCCTTAGATAGCCAGAAGGTGAGGCTCGTGCTGGAAGAGAAGAACATCGACTACACATCATTCCACGTCAATCCCATCACTGGAAAGAATTACGACCCCGCTTTCTTCCGCAAGAACCCCGGCGGCAAACTTCCCGTCTTCCAAAATGGGTCCCACATACTATACGACACCGTAGAAATCATTCGGTGAGTCCCTTCATACAAATCTTAAGCGGGGCATCAAATGCTGTAATGATTTCGAAAACTTGCAGGTATATAGAGAGGATAGCTATAGTCTCTGCTGGCGGCGACGAATCGGCTCTCAGCAGCGAAGAAACCATCGAATGGATCCACAAAATCCAGCAATGGAACCCGAAATTCTTCACCCTCGCCCACGTCCCTCCTAAGCACCTCAAGTCAGTCTCGAAATTCTTAAGACAAGTAATAATCGCCCGTATGTCCGAATGCCCCGAGCTGGCGAGCATGTACCACCTTAAGCTGAAAGAAGAGTACGAAACAGAGGAAAGGCTCAAGGACGGGGAGAATCTAACACGAAGCGAGGAGCACTTGGAGAGAATCTTAGACGTAGCCGAGAGGAAACTCAACGACAGTGGAGCGACTTACTTGATGGGAGAAGAGTTCGGTTTGGCTGACATTGCGTTCGTCCCTCTTTTGAGTAGGATTGTTCTGTTGAATCTTGAAGAGAAGTATATTAGTACGAGGCCCAAGTTGTCTGAATATTGGGAGGTTGTACGGAAGAGGCCGAGCTATGGTAAGGTGATCGGCAATCACTTTGATGGTTGGAGGAGAAAGAAGACACTTTTCAAGACATGGTGCTTTGTTCAGATTAGGAGTCTGTTAAAACGGTACTAATAGAGAGTTGCAAGTAAAAAAGGAAAACGAAAAAAGAATGCAATGATATAAAAATATTAATTGTGATTAATATTATATTAAGATTATTTTATTATAATTATATTTATATTAAGATTATAATGATAATATAACTTATAATAATAAAGAGAGAGATTAGAGAGAGATTAAGTATTTTAATACTTGGTGTAATTTACAATGAGCTCTAATCACCTATTTATACTACTAATAATTCACTATTACAACTAATCACATTAATTACAATTATACACCTCACACTAAAATACAAACTCTTCAATTAAATACATCATCTTATCATCTCATCAACATTTAATACAATACTTCCAAATCATCAATCATTTAACTAATATTATTATTTAAAACATCCACATTTAATTATTTCATAATACTCCCCCTTGGATGTTTTCAAAGAATATGCCTCGTTAAAACCTTATTAGGAAAAACCCAATGGGATAAAAACCTAATGAAGGAAAAAGAGTACATGATTCTTTTAGATACGCTTTCAATTGTTGCCTCATTAAAAACCTTACTGGGAAAACCACATGGGAAAAACCTCAGTGAAGGGAAAAAGAGTGCAACGCGTATTTCCTCCCCCGGATGATGACATAATTTAAGATCTCGAAGTTTTCGAACTCCAACTGAATATACCAATCTTTTGAAAATTATTGGGGGAAGTGCTTTCGTGAATAAATCTGTAAGATTTTCACTTGATCGCACTTGTTGTACATCAATATCACCATTTTTCTCTAAATCATGTGTAAAGAAAAATTTTGGTGAAATATGTTTTGTTCTATCTCCCTTAATATATTCTTCCTTTAATTGGGCAATGCATGCAGCATTATCTTCATATAAAATCGTAGGAAGTAACTTTTTCGATACTAGCCCACTAGTTTGTTGTATATGCTCAATTATCGATCGCAACCAAACACATTCTCGGCTAGCTTCATGAATAGCTAAAATTTCCGCATGATTAGAAGAAGTAGCCGTTAAACTTTGTTTAACTGACCGCCATGAAATAGCAGTTCCGCCATGTGTAAATAAATAGCCCGTTTGCGATCGACCATTATGTGGGTCAGATAGAAAACCAGCATCTGCATACCCAATCAAATCTGTTTTGATTCATTAGAATAGAACAATCCCATATCAGTTGTTCCTTGAAGGTATCGAAAAATCCGCTTAATTCCATTCCAATGTCTACGAGTCGGTGACGAACTATATCTCGCCAATAGATTCACAGCGAACGCTATATCATGTCGCGTATGACTCGTTAAATACATTAGGGCTCCAATAGCACTGAGATATGGTACTTCAGGACCCAGTAGTTCTTCATCGTTTTCGCAAGGTCTAAACGGATCTTTATTCACATCTAAAGATCGAACAATCATTGGAGTATCCAATGGATGAGCTTTATCCATATAAAATCTTTTCAATACCTTTTTCGTATAAGTCTCTTGATGTACGAATATCCCATTCTTTAAATATTCAATTTGCAGTCCAAGACAAAATTTCGTTTTACCGAGATCTTTCATTTCAAACTCTTTTTTCAAACAATTAATGGCTTTTGATAACTCTTCAGGAGTTCCAATTATGTTAATATCATCAACATAAACTGAAATGATGACAAATTCATTTCCAGATCTTTTCATAAATATGCACGGGCAAGTTTGATTATTTTTATATCCCTCTTTCGATAAATATTCACTTAGGCGATTATACCACATGCGCCCCGATTGCTTTAATCCATAAAGCGATTTATTTAGCTTGATTGAGTACTCATTTCGGGGCCCTGAATTTTCAGGTAACTGAAATCCCTCGGGAAGTTTCATATATATATCACTATCAAGTGATCCATATAAATAAGCGGTGACAACATCCATTAGACGCATATCGAGTCCTTCACGTACTGCCAGACTAATTAAATAACGAAAAGTAGTTGCATCCACCACAGGAGAATACGTCTCCTCATAATCAATACCAGGTCGTTGTGAAAAGTCTTGTGCAACAAGCCGTGCTTTGTATCTCACAATTTCACCGTTTTCATTTCTCTTTCTAATGAAAACCCATTTATATCCAACCGGCTTTACATTTTCTGGTATGCGGACTACAGGTCCGAAAAATTTTCGTTTCTCAAGTGATTTTAATTCTGCCTCGATTGCATCTTTCCATTTTGGCCAATCATTTCTTTGTCTGCATTCTTTTACAGACCCTGGTTCATGATCCTCATTCTCATTTATCTCATTCATTTCATGTAGCGCTACATTAAATGAGAATTTATTGTTAACGTTGACTTTTTCTCGGTTCCATCTAATTCCATTTTGAGCATAATTTATCGAGATCTCTTCATTATCATTATTCTCAAAAATTTCAGGTACCTGATTTCCATTATCATAATCATTAATGCCCATTGTGTGGCGCCCCACCTTCTACTACCCATTTACGATACTAGCTTACGTGACTATAGAATGTAAAGCATGCACAAATGCGTATAAATTTTTATTTTTATTTATATACATATGAAAACCATCCCATACAAGCCAAAGTCATAGTTGGGATCATAATTACATACGAGTTGTAAAATAACGCAGCCAGGTAAACTTTAGCACCCGCCACACAGGTCGCATCCATGGACACACCACCCTCAAAAGTCGCTGGAAGCTTTCAAAAGACTAGCCTTGCCAACAAGGCGATCACGTACCGTGGTCGCTCGCACCTACAACACATAATATAAGGGGTGAGCTATGAAGCTCAGTAAGTAGGAATATGCAATGTCGTGTACGTGTGAAACCCCGCAAAGGCATCCACGCCAATGCCTCTCTACTCTTGTAGAGTCAGACTCAATCTCACATCTCACATCTCTCAGGGCCCTCGGCTAATCTTACTATGCACCATACAGAGCTCATATACCATATGGATAAATATGACAGCGACCCACGCTGGGTAGCCTACGCCAGGTTTCCTTGGGTCGCTCCTTCCCAGGTCGTCCCCTCTGCCATGCGGTAGCCTACGCTGGTAGCCCACGCTGGTTAGCCTACGCTAGGATTTCTTCCTAGGTCGCTCCTTCCCAGGTCGCCCCTTCCAGGTCGCTCCTCACCGCCAACAGGGCAGTTGCCTACGCCAGTTAGCCTACGCTAGTCATAACTAGGTCGCTCCTTCCTGGGTCGCTCCTCTTGCCTCAATATATAAAATATCCGACGACGCATCGCGCCGTCATGGTGCCATAGAAGTTGCCCTGACTCAACTGCGAGTCGACATCAAATGCCTATATCGGCAAATATCATTCGCCTTCAGGCGATATGTTCAGTGCATACTCATCTCACGTAAACTCTCACAAATGTTTCGTGCATGCGCATGATTATGCCATGTGAGTAATACTGAAAATACATACCATTCAGGTGTGTCACATAGTTCACGTAACAGCATAAACCCAAAGCACATAGTCACGTAAATCAATTATTTATGTGTTGTAGTTGAAATTCCCACTTACCTGGAGTCCTTGATTACTTGTCTTAGCAGTCCTGTGAATTTCCTAATCTTTCGGTCCTTAATCATGAAAATATTATTATGTCAGTGCATTAGTTAAGTTAAATAATTATAAAAGTTTTCGAATTACCCAAATGTTAAAAAAAAATTGCATTTATATTGAAAATATGCAAGTTTTCGAAATTTTATTCGAAAATCAATTAGTTTCAAAAAAAATCCTTCCAGGCCCGCGAAAACAGGTTTTTGGCCCGAAGTTATCTCTCATGCGCAAAACTTTTCTGGCCCG
The DNA here is from genome assembly GCA_028392965.1 of Lindernia subracemosa. Taxonomy (NCBI): domain Eukaryota; kingdom Viridiplantae; phylum Streptophyta; class Magnoliopsida; order Lamiales; family Linderniaceae; genus Vandellia; species Vandellia subracemosa. The sequence continues at coordinate 1,180,347 of JAQPCC010000026.1, read as the reverse complement.
CGAAAACTAAATTTATTGGCCCGCGAAAATCTAAAATCGACCCGCGATGTCTCATGGTTCGCGAAAGACCTCAGCCCGCGAAAACTGGCTTTCGGCCCGCGAAAACTGGTTTTCGGCCCGTATCTATTTCTTATTCGCGAACTCTCTGGCCCGCGAAAACAGGTTTTCAGCCCGCGAAAACCTTTCTCTCTCACAATTCGCAAAATAACTGGCCCGCGAAAATTCTTTTTATTTTTAACAGTGACTAGCGAAAAGCTCAATTCGCGAACAACAAGTGGCGAAAAGCTTTGGTTCGCGAAACCTAATAAAAGTAGCGAAAAGCTCCACTTCGCGAAAGGTGGCGAAAAGTTCCATTTCGCGAATAGTGGCGAAAAGGTTTTGGTGAACAGTTCCGCGAAACACTAAGTGGCGAAAAGTTTTTCTTTGAATAGTAACTAGCGAAAACTTTACTTTGAAAAAATTTATTTTTCGCCACTTAAGCTGGCGAAAACTTACCTTGCGAAAACCATTAAACCTTGCGAAAAACACACTATTCATTCGAAAACCTCTAAACTTTCGATCAAAATATTATTTTCTAGAACATGATGAATATCATAAAAATTCTAAAACATGCTCAAATCTTTTGAAAATCACAACACATATATAAAACATGAACTTATGAAGTTTTCATACTTGTTAATACTTAATACTTGCTAAATCATAAAAACGTAAAAGTCATGGTAAGAGTTCATACCCTTTCCAAGCTTAAGAATGATCTCTGTTCGTTTCTCCTTATCCTTAGTTTTCGAATGAATAAATGATTATGATTCACTTTCTTCTAACTCTTATTCTATGTTGCGTGTAATAAGAAACAAATGACAAGGATTAACTAGTACACGTGTGATTAACCTATGTAATATTATTACTTTTATTTATCTATTATTATATATATTTTATTTTTATTTTATTATTTTTTTTTTTTTTCGAAAATCCTAAATTCCAAATACTCGCACTCTCATATCTCAAAATTTTCTATTTTCAACTCTGTTCAGTCTTTTGAAAAATCCCTTATTTAAATTCGAAATTCTTCTAAGTCCCAAGTCTAATTTTCTAATAAGTTAGTTATCACATAAACACCAACATATACATATAAACACATAATATGTAGTCGTATAAACACATATTATGCATGCAAATTTATTGGCCAACTTACGCGCGGAACTCGGGTATTACATTCTCTCCCCCTTAAAAGAATTTCGCCCCCGAAATTATGCCGGTTGAAATAATTCGGGGTAGCGACTTCTCATATCATCTTCTCGTTCCCAAGTAGCTTCTTCTGTCAATTGGTTCTGCCACAACACTTTAACTAAGGGAATATCCTTATTTCGAAGTCGTTTCACTTCGTGCATCAAAATCTCCACTGGTCTTTCGTCGTAGCTTAAATCTGGCTTGAGTTGTTGGTGATGAAATTCGTTTCTTAATATATGATTTGAGTCTGCGACATACTTTCGTAGCGTTGATATGTGGAAGACATCATGAACTTGTGATAGTGAGGCTGGTAATTCTAACTGATATGCTACTTCGCCGACTCTTTTAAGTATTCTGAACGGACCAATGTATCTCGGACTTAATTTTCCTTTCCGCCCGAATCGTTTTACGCCTTTCATCGGGGATATCTTTAAGAATACCCAATCGTCCACTTTGAATTCTAACGGTCTCCGTCGTTGATCAGCATAGCTCTTCTGTCTATTTTGTGCCGTTCGCATTCTTTCTCGAATTTTTGTTATGGCTTCGGTCATTTCTCGGACCATATCGGGACCCAATATTGCTCGTTCGCCCACCTCATCCCAATGTATTGGAGATCTGCATTTGCGTCCGTACAAAGCTTCATACGGGGCCATTTCAATCGTTGCGTGATAACTATTGTTGTAGGAGAACTCGATCAATGGAAGGTATTTGCTCCAGTTTCCCTTGAAATCAAGAACACATGCCCGCAACATATCTTCCAAGGTTTGTATGGTTCGTTCTGACTGTCCATCCGTTTGAGGATGATAAGCCGTACTAAATGAAAGTTTAGTCCCCATAGCCTTCTGCAGGCTCATCCAAAACTTGGATAGGAACCTCGAGTCTCGATCTGAAATGATTGAAGACGGAATCCCGTGGAGTCGAACTATTTCTTGTATGTACAATTCAGCGTATCGGTCCAAGGGAAAAGTCGTGCTGATGGGTAGAAAATGGGCAGACTTTGTCAATCGATCGACGATTACCCAAACGGCGTCGTGGCCTTTCACAGTCTTCGGCAAGCCGACGACGAAGTCCATCGTAATGTGGTCCCATTTCCATTCAGGTATTGGTAGAGGTTGCAACATTCCCGCCGGTCGTTGGTGCTCCGCTTTGATTTGTTGGCAGGTCAGGCATCGATTCACAAACATCGCAATGTCTTTCTTCATTCCTGGCCACCAATAGTTCGTTCGTAGATCTCGGTACATTTTTGTAGTTCCTGGGTGCACTGAATATGTAGTAGCGTGCGCCTCCGTCATTACCGTTCTTCGCACTTCTTCGTCGTTAGGCACATATATACGGTTCTTGTAGTACAAACTTCCATCTTCGCGTATAGAAAGGTCAACTGATGTTTGCTCCTTCTGTGCGCCTTTGATTTTCAGGTAGAATTCATCTTTTTCTTGCGCCTTTCTAATTTGCTCCAATAAAGTGGGTTGAAGGGTCAGTGCTGCCAATTTTGTTTCGACTTCGCCCAAATATACTATCTCCACCTCAAGTCGTTGTAACTCAGTAGTCACAGCTTTTCGGCTTAGCGCATCAGCAACTACATTCGCTTTGCCTGGGTGGTAATTGATTACGCAGTCGTAATCCTTAACAAGTTCCAGCCAACGTCGCTGCCTCATATTCAGTTCTTTCTGGGTGAAGAAATATTTCAGGCTTTTGTGGTCTGTGTAAATTTCGCATCTTTCCCCATATAGATAATGCCGCCAAATCTTTAGAGCGAAAACCACTGCGGCAAGTTCCAAGTCGTGTGTCGGGTAGTTCTTCTCGTATTCCTTCAATTGCCGAGAGGCATATGCTATCACCTTCCCGTTCTGCATTAGCACACATCCTAGGCCATTCTTCGAGGCATCGCTGTAAACTGAGAATCCTCCTGTCCCTGATGGTATTGTAAGAACTGGGGCCGAGGTGAGTCGTCTTTTCAATTCTTGGAAATTTTGCTCGCACGATTCGTTCCAATGAAAAGGAGTATTCTTCTTTGTTAACTTTGTCAATGTTGAGGCGATCTTCGAGAAGTCTTTGATGAATTTTCTGTAATACCCTGCCAGGCCAAGAAAGCTACGTACTTCCGTTACGTTAGTTGGTTGAGGCCAATTATTAATAGCCTCGATCTTGCTTGGATCTACTGAGATCCCAGCTCCCGAGATGACATGCCCAAGAAATGCAACTTGTTTCAACCAAAACTCACATTTCTTGAACTTAGCGTATAACTGCTTTTCTCGTAATATATCAAGGACGACTTTCAAATGTTGTTCATGCTCCTCCTTTGTCTTAGAATAGATTAGAATGTCATCGATAAATATGATGACGTACTTGTCCAAAAATGACTTGAACACTCGATTCATCATGTCCATAAATGCTGCTGGCGCATTAGTTAGCCCGAAAGGCATAACTAAGAATTCATAGTGTCCATACCTCGTACTAAAAGCGGTCTTTGGAATGTCTTCTTCTCGAATCTTCAACTGGTGATATCCTGATCGCAGATCTATCTTCGAAAACACCGTCGATCCTTGCAATTGGTCAAATAGGTCGTCAATCCTCGGCAGAGGATACTTGTTCTTTATGGTGATCTTGTTTAGCTCTCTATAATCAATACACAATCGCATCGATCCGTCTTTCTTTCGCACAAACAGAACTGGCGCTCCCCATGGAGAAAAGCTTGGCTGAATGAATCCCTTCTGTAATAATTCGTCCAGTTGTTCCTTTAGTTCTTTCAACTCCGTTGGAGCTAATCGATGAGGAGCCTTTGAAATTGGTGCCGCTCCGGGTATCAGGTCGATGGTGAATTGAATTTCACGATCCGGAGGAAGTCCTGGTAAGTCTTCAGGAAAGACATCAGGAAATTTTCGCACTACTGGAACCTCTTCCAGCTTTGGGGACGAGCGTTCCGCCGATGTTATAGCGGAAACAAGGTAGGCTTCACATCCTGCCTTGATCAAGCGTTGCGCCTTCAATGCTGATATCATGAAAATATTTCTGCCTTTGTTCATTCCCGTGAAAGAAAAGGGTTCGACTTCTTCTATATTGAACGTGACTTCCTTTCGGTTGCAATCGATAACCGCTCCGTACTTCGATAACCAGTCCATTCCAAGAATCACTTCGTAGTCGTTCATTGGAATAACTATCAAATCTACGGGCAATTCTCTATCGTGGATTAATACCGGGCAGTTCCTCAAAACTAAATTGGTTCGAGTTGCAGCTCCATGCGGAATGGTTACGTTATATTCACATTCGGATTGTTGAGGTGTAACCCCGAGTCTCACCACGTAATTAGATGATGCAAATGAATGCGTGGCTCCTGAGTCTACTAAAATGCATGTCGGGGTTTGATGAATAAGTAGGATACCTGCTACCACTGATGGGTTGTTCTCCGCCTCCTCTGAAGTTAGGGTATAAACTCGTGCTGCCATGATGGGTGGTCTGGTTTGTCCTGCAGCTCGGCTCCCAAATGTGTTTTCCGGGCATTGTCTTGCAAAGTGTCCAGGTTTCCCACATTTGAAGCAGTTATTAGTCTGTGGAAAGCAGTTGCCGTAATGTCGTTTCCCACACCTCGGGCAGTTTGGAATTGGTGCGGAAAACCTTGCCTGCGTCGGGTTTGGTGGAGGTTGTCCAGGCCTGTTCTGAAAGTTTGGCCTCGCACCTTTCGAAACAAATTGTCGCTTTTGATTCCCTCCGCTCCACTTCGTTCCTTGCTCAAACTTCCGTTTTGCCTCTTGCACCCGGATGATTCTAGTTTCGGCCTGTTCGGCCACCAATGCTCGCTCTGCAACTTGTGCATATGTAGCTCCTTGAAGTCCAGCCATGTTTACATCCCGATATAACTCTGGCTTCAGGCCCTCAAGGAATCGTTCAATTTTCAGCGCGTCCGTACTCACCATGTGAGTCGCAAACCTCGATAATTGCTCAAATTTTCTGATATACTCAGCCACCGTTATCGTCCCCTGTCGGAGATTGATGAATTCGTTCATGCGCTGGGCTCGCACCGGGGCAGTGAAATATTTGCTTCTGAACAGCTCCTTGAAGCGTTCCCAAGGCATCGTAATAGGGTCCTCGATCGCTAAAATAGTATCCCACCAATGTCCCGCACCTCCTCGCAACAGGAAGGCGGCACAAAGCACTTTCTCTTCCTCGGGAATTCGGCTATACTGAAACATGCTTTCAAGGGTCCTTAGCCAATCTTCGGCAAACGTTGGATCGTTTGCGTCTTCAAAAGTTGGAGGATTGAGTTTGCGAAACCTCTCCCCCACTATTTCAATTCGTTCTACCTGAGAGTGTCCACTGCTTTGCTGTTTCTCCGTATTTCGTTGCTGAATTAATTCTTGAATCTGGGCGGATTGCTGACGGACTAATTCTGTGAGTTGAAGGACAGTTGTGTCGCGATTATCGATAGGTGTTGCGGGTTCCTTGCCTCTATCGGCATTCCCACTGCTTTCACCTCGCGTTCTTACCATTTTCTCTCTTACCCTGATAGTTCCGAAGGCCAATAAGTTCATTCAACACAAGAATTCACAAGAATATAAAACTTACTAGCAAGGCCGCTTCCACGCTTTTGAGTGTGTGTACATGAACAGTCTACAGAACCTGCAACCGAAGCTCTGATACCACCCTGTGGCGCCCCACCTTCTACTACCCATTTACGATACTCGCTTACGTGACTATAGAATGTAAAGCATGCACAAATGCGTATAAATTTTTATTTTTATTTATATACATATGAAAACCATCCCATACAAGCCAAAGTCATAGTTGGGATCCTAATTACATACGAGTTGTAAAATAACGCAGCCAGGTAAACTTTAGCACCCGCCACACAGGTCGCATCCATGTACACACCACCCTCAAAAGTCGCTGGAAGCTTTCAAAAGACTAGCCTTGCCAACAAGGCGATCACGTACCGTGGTCGCTCGCACCTACAACACATAATATAAGGGGTGAGCTATGAAGCTCAGTAAGTAGGAATATGCAATGTCGTGTACGTGTGAAACCCCGCAAAGGCATCCGCGCCAATGCCTCTCTACTCTTGTAGAGTCCGACTCAATCTCACATCTCACATCTCTCAGGGCCCTCGGCTAATCTTACTATGCACCATACAGAGCTCATATCCCATATGGATAAATATGACAGCGACCCACGCTGGGTAGCCTACGCCAGGTTTCCTTGGGTCGCTCCTTCCCAGGTCGTCCCCTCTGCCATGCGGTAGCCTACGCTGGTAGCCCACGCTGGTTAGCCTACGCTAGGATTTCTTCCTAGGTCGCTCCTTCCCAGGTCGCCCCTTCCAGGTCGCTCCTCACCGCCAACAGGGCAGTTGCCTACGCCAGTTAGCCTACGCTAGTCATAACTAGGTCGCTCCTTCCTGGGTCGCTCCTCTTGCCTCAATATATAAAATATCCGACGACGCACCACGCCGTCATGGTGCCATAGAAGTAGCCCTGACTCAACTGCGAGTCGACATCAAATGCCTATATCGGCAAATATCATTCGCCTTCAGGCGATATGTTCAGTGCATACTCATCTCACGTAAACTCTCACAAATGTTTCGTGCATGCGCATGATTATGCCATGTGAGTAATACTGAAAATACATACCATTCAGGTGTGTCACATAGTTCACGTAACAGCATAAACCCAAAGCACATAGTCACGTAAGTCAATTATTTATGTGTTGTAGTTGAAATTCCCACTTACCTGGAGTCCTTGATTACTTGTCTTAGCAGTCCTGTGAATTTCCTAATCTTTCGGTCCTTAATCATGAAAATATTATTATGTCAGTGCATTAGTTAAGTTAAATAATTATAAAAGTTTTCGAATTACCCAAATGTTAAAAAAAATTGCATTTATATTGAAAATATGCAAGTTTTCGAAATTTTATTCGAAAATCAATTAGTTTCAAAAAAAATCCTTCCAGGCCCGCGAAAACAGGTTTTTGGCCCGAAGTTATCTCTCATGCGCAAAACTTTTCTGGCCCGCGAAAACTAAATTTCGGCCCGCGAAAATCTAAAATCGACCCGCGATGTCTCATGGTTCGCGAAAGACCTCAGCCCGCGAAAACTGGCTTTCGGCCCGCGAAAACTGGTTTTCGGCCCGTATCTATTTCTTATTCGCGAACTCCTGGCCCGCGAAAACAGGTTTTCAGCCCGCGAAAACCTTTCTCTCTCACAATTCGCAAAATAACTGGCCCGCGAAAATTCTTTTTATTTTTAACAGTGACTAGCGAAAAGCTCAATTCGCGAACAACAAGTGGCGAAAAGCTTTGGTTCGCGAAACCTAATAAAAGTAGCGAAAAGCTCCACTTCGCGAAAGGTGGCGAAAAGTTCCATTTCGCGAATAGTGGCGAAAAGTTTTTGGTGAACAGTTCCGCGAAACACTAAGTGGCGAAAAGTTTTTCTTTGAATAGTAACTAGCGAAAACTTTACTTTGAAAAAATTTATTTTTCGCCACTTAAGCTGGCGAAAACTTACCTTGCGAAAACCATTAAACCTTGCGAAAAACACACTATTCATTCGAAAACCTCTAAACTTTCGATCAAAATATTATTTTCTACAACATGATGAATATCATAAAAATTCTAAAACATGCTCAAATCTTTTGAAAATCACAACACATATATAAAACATGAACTTATGAAGTTTTCATACTTGTTAATACTTAATACTTGCTAAATCATAAAAACGTAAAAGTCATGGTAAGAGTTCATACCCTTTCCAAGCTTAAGAATGATCTCTGTTCGTTTCTCCTTATCCTTAGTTTTCGAATGAATAAATGATTATGATTCACTTTCTTCTAACTCTTATTCTATGTTGCGTGTAATAAGAAACAAATGACAAGGATTAGCTAGTACACGTGTGATTAACCTATGTAATATATTATTACTTTTATTTATCTATTTATTATATATATTTTATTTTTATTTTATTATATTTTTTTTTTTTCGAAAATCCTAAATTCCAAATACTCGCACTCTCATATCTCAAAATTTTCTATTTTCAACTCTGTTCAGTCTTTTGAAAAATCCCTTATTTAAATTCGAAATTCTTCTAAGTCCCAAGTTTAATTTTCTAATAAGTTAGTTATCACATAAACACCAACATATACATATAAACACATAATATGTAGTCGTATAAACACATATTATGCATGCAAATTTATTGGCCAACTTACGCGCGGAGCTCGGGTATTACACATTGACTCTTCTAGAGTCGATAAATCCTCGACTGGACCATTCTTATTATTTGCTCCTTTTCTTTTTCGAGGATTTTTATCTTTGGAACCCGAGGGCCTAGCACGTTTTAGTTGTGGCTTAGGCTCGATCATATATGTTCTCCAGGAACATCAACTTTTGCAGAAGCATTAACAGCTGGTATATGTGACTTACTCACTCTTTTAAGGTCAGTAAAGCTATCTGGATACCAAGTATGTCACGGGGCCGAAATACTTAGAATTTTTCGCTCTAAGCTTCGGGGCGTAACACGGCAGTGACTCGGCGTGGCCTCGCCAAATCACTCAGCCTATCTCGAATATGTGCGGAAGTGCGTGTAAGAGAACGTGCTCCTTCTTCTAAACCTCGCTCGCCAACGTGCTAAAGACTCGTGCCCTTGTTAACTTCGAACTCACACCAACGAACTCGAACTAACTCGCAACACGACGGAATTTACGGAAGAATCTCCCAACCCACTTCTATTATAAAGAATGGGGCCCCAAAACGTGGGGAAGTACAAGGATCGAATCAACTTATACTAAGGGTCGGCAAACACAAGCACACAACAAGAAAGCACTCTAAGGTGGCTCTAAGCTCTTGCTGGAATTTGGCTAAGGTGCTGGAATTTTCCCTCTCTCCCTCCTTTCTGCAAATGAGGCATTTTCTTCAGCTGACATGTCAGAAAAGCATGCCCAGCCTATTAAATTATGAAGGGCTTATGTGTAAATAAAAGGGCTTATGTGTAAATAGTTGAATGGGTCGAATTGTAATTTTTTATTTTCTTGGCCTATTCTGTAAATACCATATGGTATAAATGGCCTTTCTTTTTCTTCTTTTCCAATCTGATATGTTTTTTGTAATCGTGAAGTTCTCTTCACAATATTCATTGAATAAGAAGGGATTGAATCCCAGTTTTATATTTTCTATCGATTAGGTATTATGTTGTTTACATGGTATCAGAGCCATCACAAATTCTGATTTTACATCACCGATCATATTGTTTGCGATTGATTGCGCGCAGCTATGGCTGGAGATAAAGATGGCGACGATTCTTCTGAGAACCAGAATCAAAATGCAAGAAAGACGGAGATTGATTTCCAAGATCCTCTGTTCCTCCATCCTTCGGATACGCCCAATTTAGATCTTGTGGCCGAAGTTCTGCGAGGATCCGAAAACTATAAAATTTGGAGCCGCGAGATGATCGTAGCTTTAGAAGCGAAGAACAAAATTGGATTCATCGATGGATCTTGCGTGGCGCCTGAAGCAGATCAACCTCTATACAATCAGTGGAGACGATGCAATGCGTTGGTAAGATCTTGGATCCATAGGTCTATTTCTAGGGATTTAGTTCATGGAGTTGTTTACTGTGACTCGACTAGCTTGATTTGGAAAGATCTAAAAGAGAGATTTGATAAGGTTAATGGTGCTAGGATGTTTGCCCTATATAAGGAGATTAATACCATCTGTCAAGGAACATCTAGTGTAACAGGCTATTATTCAAAACTTACATGGTTATCCACCCAATTATGTGAGGGGTGGAAGGAGAGGTAATGGTGGTAGGAGAGGAAATGGTAGAGGCTTTCAATACTATGGTAGAGGAAATAGTCAGGGGAATTTCAGTGCAAATTCTTCTAATGCTGAATCTCACACTACCCAAGCTCAGCTCAGCCATCCTCAGCAGCCATCAGTACCACCAGAAAGTGGGAAGGATTTTGTTGCTCTACCTCAGATCACACCCCATCAGTACCACCAGTTGATGGCATTACTAGGGACTGGGACTACTCAAGCTGATCCTAATCAGACTATGGCTGCTGCTAGTCACACAGGTAACAAGTCAGGTATGAGTGATCCTGTTATTACCTTTGAATCTGGAGTGTGGATCATAGATTCTGGAGCAAACCAACACATGATACATGATAGTAGTTTGTTTGCTCAATATGAAAAACATCCAGATTTAAGTGTAGCAGTTAAATTACCAAATGGTAACATTAGTGAGGCATCTAAGATAGGAACTGTCATTTTAGGAAAGAACATTACCTTGTCTTCTGTGATATATATCCCTGATTTTAAGCATAACTTACTTTCTGTCTCTAAGCTTGCTAAAGATGCAAATGTTCATTTTATATTTTACCCATCCTTTTGTTTGATCAAGGAGATCTTGACTGGCAAGATAATGGGGATTGGTAAAGTGAAGAATGGATTATACTATTTGCATTCTATTTCTAATGAGCTTAGTAATTCTGCTTGTAATAAGATCAATGCCTATACTTCTATCAATTCTTCTAAGACAGAAAAGATTATACTTTGGCATAGGAGGTTTGGTCATATGTCTTTTAGTAGATTTAAGTTTTTACCACAGTTATCCTTGAATGTAATGGATGAACATCAATATTGTCATGTATGCCCTTTGGCAAAACATAGTAGAAATAAATTTCCCAATAAAGACAGTATTTCTACTCATAATTTTGAGTTGATTCACATTGATGTGTGGGGACCATATAGGCATAGTACATATAACAATGAAAATTACTTTCTAACTATTGTTGATGATCACTCTAAAGCTACTTGGGTGTTTTTGATGAAGCAGAAAACTGAAGTTATAGGTCTGTTAGATAATTTTTTTAAATATGTGCATAATCAGTTTGGGATTAATGTTAAAACAATCCGGACTGACAATGCCATGGAATTTTTCAGTAATGAATGTAAAATTCTTTTTGTTTCTTTAGGGATTATCCATCAAAGTTCTTGTCCCTACACTCCCCAACAAAATGGGGTAGTAGAAAGAAAGCATAGACATATCTTGAATGTGGCTAGAGCTCTCAAGTTTCAATCTCATGTTCCAATCAAATATTGGGGTGAATGTGTTAAAACAGCTGTATACTTGATTAATAGAACTCCTACACCTTTATTAGCTGGAAAAACACCCTTTTATGTCTTATTTGGCAAAGAGCCTAAGTATCAGCATTTAAGAATCTTTGGTTGCTTATGCTATGCTAAAGTTTTACATATAACAGATAAATTTCAAGAAAGGTCCAAGTCTTGTGTTTTTATGGGCTATTCTGTGACTCAGAAAGGATACAAGCTATTAGATTTTGAAAATAAAACATTCATCATCTCAAGAGATGTGATTTTTCATGAAGACATATTTCCCTTCTCATCTACTTATCAAGTGGGGCAGAAAACAAAAGCTACATCATCCTTAGATAACAACATGTACTGTGATGATTTTATATTGTCTTATAGAGATGTACAGGAGCCAGGTACACAACAAAATCTGGAAGGATTCATGGAAAGCAACAATGATGGAGCAGCAGATGGTGAGGCTACATCACCTGAACCTGATCCAATAAGTCCTGCTCAATCTGATCCTGTGCATCAACCAAATGTTACACCCCAACAGGTGACAATTAGAAGATCAGAAAGATCTGTTAGACATCCTAATTGGATGAGAGATTATATCACTCCATTTGCTGAAGATCCAAGTGTAAATTTCTCTGTTAAATATCCCATATCTAATTATGTTAGATATGATAGAGTTAAGCCCCATTACAGATCCTATCTCACAGCTCTTAACAGTGAAGAGATACCAAGGAGCTATAAAGAGGCAGCATACTCTAAAAATTGGATAGATGCTATGAATCTTGAGATCAATGCTTTGAAGTTGAATAATACTTGGAAAATTGTAGATTTACCAAGTGATAAGGTGCCTATAGGTTGTAGATGGGTATATACAATTAAATATAAATCAGATGGCACTGTTGATAGGTATAAGGCAAGGTTGGTTGCAAAAGGTTATAATCAAAGGGAAGGAATAGATTATACAGAAACATTTTCCCCGGTTGTGAGACATGTAACTGTTAGATTAGTTATTTCTTTAGCATCCATTAATAATTGGCCAATTTGGCAAATGGATGTCACTAATGCATTCTTACAAGGAAACCTTGATGAAGAAGTGTATATGTTAATTCCTCCTGGTTTGGAGTTACAACAGCATGATGATTCAACAGCAATGGTCTCAGGTATGAGCAGGAATAGGTCTATTCCTGCTGGTTCAAGTACTGTCCATAAAGTTTGTAAACTTAACAAACCATTGTATGGCTTGAAGCAAGCATCAAGACAATGGAATGATAAGTTTACTAGTGCTATAAATAATTTTGGTTTTACTCAATCCAAGAATGACTACTCCTTGTTTGTGAAATCAAGGGGGAGTGATATTGTGATCTTACTTGTGTATGTGGATGATATCCTCATAACTGGTAACAACACAATATTGATGGAGGAGACCAAACATTATCTAAACAACACCTTTTTTATGAGAGATTTAGGTAATTTGAAATATTTCCTTGGGATTGAGGTAGCTCGATCTAAGGAAGGAATAGTTTTGAATCAAAGGAAGTATGTGTTAGATTTGTTAAGTGAAGTTGGTATGTTAGGTTGTAAGCCATTAGATTTACCCATGGAACAAAACTGCAGACTGTCAGAAGTAAATGAAGATTTGGACCCAACTGCAGACTGTCAGAAGTAAATGAAGATTTGGACCCTTTGTATGAGAATGTTACAGAATTTCAACAGATAGTTGGAAAGCTTATTTACCTTTGCTTGACCAGACCTGATATTTGTTACCCTGTGCAGATGCTATCACAGTTTATGCATAGACCTCGAAAGTCCCATGTTCATGCCATGATTAGAGTCATAAGATATCTTAAGGGGAAACCAGGTCTGGGTATTTTATTAAAATCTGACAGTGCACTAAGTTTGAATACTTTCTGTGATGCAGATTGGGCATCATGCCCTGTTTCTCGAAGATCCTTAACAGGTTATGTTGTGTTCTTGGGTGAATCATTGGTGTCTTGGAGATCAAAAAAGCAACACACAGTCTCAAGGAGCTCAACAGAAGCGGAATATAGAGCAATGGCCATGTTAACAGCCGAGATATTGTGGTTCCTAAGTATTATGAGGGATCTAAAGATCACAGGTTTGGAACCTGTTAAAGTATATACTGATAGTAAATCTGCCCTTCAAATTGCAGTTAATCCGGTACTACACGAGAGGACGAAGCACATTGAGGTTGATATCCATTTTGTACGAGATAAAGTTCAAGAGAAAGTGATATAGATTTGTCATATACCATCTGTGGATCAACCGGCTGATGCATTGACTAAAGCATTAGGAAGGAGGCAATTTGAGCATTTGATTTCCAAGTTTGGGGTCATAGATTTATATAGACCACAAACTTGAGGGGGAGTATTAAATTATAAAGGGCTTATGTGTAAATAAAAGGGCTTATGTGTAAATAGTTGAATGGGTCGAATTGTAATTTTTTATTTTCTTGGCCTATTCTGTAAATACCATATGGTATAAATGGCCTTTCTTTTTCTTCTTTTCCAATCTGATATGTTTTTTGTAATCGTGAAGTTCTCTTCACAATATTCATTGAATAAGAAGGGATTGAATCCCAGTTTTATATTTTCTATCGATTAGGTATTATGTTGTTTACACAGCCAGTGGCCAAGACCCTGAAAGGTCCCTGCTGCCCCTGACATACCTGAAAAGCCCTGCAAAGCTGCTGTCCAGCCCAGAAAAGCAAGCCAAGGCAATGGCCAAGACCTGGAACGTCCCTGCCATGCCTGAACAGCCCCTGCCTGGCCCTGAAAAGCTTCTGCCATGCCTGCAAAGTTGCTGCCCTGCCAGAAAAGTCAGCCCATGCACTGGCCAAGCTGCTGCCATGCTTCTTGGAGGCCTTTGGACTGCACGTCAGTTGATTAGCTAATCCTTGTAAATGAATTATCTTTTGAACTTCTAGTTCACATTCTTTCGTTCGAGGATCATAATGATTTAGCGATAATTCATTCCAACTAATACTCATTTCCAGCTGTTTCTTTTCTCCCCCTAATGTCGGAAAATTCGATTCATCGAAATGACAATCGGCAAATCTAACCGTAAATAAATCTCCAGTTAGAGGTTCTAAATATTTTATTATCGATGGAGATTCAAATCCGACATATATTCCCAACCTCCTTTGAGGTCCCATCTTAGTGCGTTGTGGTGGAGCAATTAGAACATAAACCGCACATCCAAAAATTCTCAGATGGGAAATATTTGGTTCCTGACCATAAACCATTTGTATCGGGGAGATATCGTTATAACTTGTTGGCCTGATGCGGATTAGTGTCGCTACATGTAATATAGCATGTCCCCAACAAGATGAGGGAAGTTTCGACTTCATTAATAATGATCTTGCAATTAATTGCAACCTTTTAATCAACGATTCTGCAAGACCGTTTTGCGTATGGACATGTGGCACGGGGTGCTCAACATCAATTCCAATAGACATGCAATATTCATTAAATGCCTTGGAAGTAAATTCACCAGCATTATCAAGACGTATTTTCTTTATTGGATAATCCGGAAAATGTGCTCTTAATCGAATCAACTGAGCAAGCAATCTTGCAAAAGCTACATTCCGCGTTGATAACAAACATACATGAGACCATCTAGTTGATGCATCAATCAATACCATGAAATATCTAAATGGTTCACACGATGGATGTATCGGTCCACAAATATCACCTTGTATACGTTCCAAAAATCTTATAAATTCATTCTTTACTTTTACTGGTGATGGACGAATAATCAACTTCCCTTTAGAGCAAGCAGCACATGATAATTCATTAGATTGAAGAATCTTCTGGTTCTTCATTAAATGTCCACGTGAATTTTGAATTATTCTCCGCATCATAATTGAACCGGGATGGCCCAACCGGTCATGCCAAATAACAAATGTATTATCATCAGTAAACTTCTGGTTTACGATAGCATGCGATTCAATTGTTTTAACATACGTGTAATAAAATCCAGAGTCAAACGAAGGTAATATTTCAACAAGTCTTTTATCATTCGAAACCACTTTTGTAATGTGCAAATATTCAATATTTCTCTTTTCTGCAGTCTCAATGTGATATCCATTATGTCGAATAGCTTTAAAGCTCAATAAATTTCTTTGAGACTTAGGAGAATATATGACATTTTCAATTATCAGCCTTGTCCCTCTGAGCAGTATAACATTGGCTCTTCCGGAGCCCTCAATTATATTTGTGCTACCCGATATAGTGATAACACTTGTTTCTTTCATTTCAAGATGTGAGAAATATTTCTTATTTCTTAGAATCGTATTAGTCGTTGCACAATCTGCAAGACATAACTCCCCATTGCACATGCTTGTATCCATTGTATTGATAAATATATAATAACTAGAATTATTAAATAAATAAGCGTCAAAATAAAATTATATATATAAAGATAAAATAATAAATAAATAATGCTTAAATAAAATTTATAACGACACTTCAGTTTTCTTTATTTGGATCTTTAACAAAAACCAAAATATTCAAATGAGCATAGGATCTAGCACCAATTTTCTGAAATATCGTAATCTTGAGCAAAATTTAATTTCATCGACACTTCACTTTTAATTGCTCTTTATAAAGATCAACGGGATCTTTGGGTGCGAATAATAACCAATGATAATATATAATAATCTTTATATTGCTCAATACATCTTTCTCAATCATATACTAGTTGTCCACTTCGGGGGAAATATTAATAATAATCACGGTAAATATAATGTTCACGACCACTTTTATTGTTTGCGCATACATTCACTTCAGGGAATGCAACATAATCATTTAGTCGGGCTTATGCTTTTCATTCATCCATCATAATATTTTTTGATCATTTTCTCACGATATTTATTCATATTATATCCGATGGACTGAACGTGGTGAATGCTTTATAATACACCGAAGTAACTGTGTAAATCAGTAGCAAGTATAAAATCGAGATTGATAAATCAAAGTTTTGCAAGATTCAATTTATTGATATCATGAAAATAAAATCATCATTAAAATATTAAAAGGAAAAATTATAATTAATCTTCTTTTATATCTTCTTTTGTAAAAGGTCGAATGAAAAACGATATCCACATCCAAATAACTGTCGCCGTAATAATAAACATAAGTAATAGATCAAACATCGGACAAAGCGTCATCCTTCAAAATAAAATATATTTCAGTAATTATAATATTAAAGAAAAATTATAATTAATAATTATATTTTAAAAACATTGGTAAAAACATTATCCACATAGCCGTAAGGATCACCGTAAATAAAGTAAGCAACAAAAGATCCATCTTTGTATAAAACGACATGATTCTATAACATGAAAAAGAACATAATAATCAGATAACATATAAATCAATGATAAAATATATGAATTATTTTATAAAACTCGTTCTTTATTATTTCATAATTATTGTCCAAGCTCCGATAATGTTGCGGTAATAAAATTTATCCATTGTCCAAAATTATTCGGTCCAATAATTACTTCAAGATTGTTCAATCAAAATATCAATAATATGCCGCTACTGAGGTGGGGATAACCACAAGAGCTCGTGGGCTTTTGGTGTTGTGTACGTGTATATAAAAAAATCGTAAATAATAATTCCACACACCACCACGGGGTATCGAAATCTGGACCTCTCGTCACTTATAGTGAACGATATTCCGCGAAACCACTCGGGTATTGGCGTTTAGTTATAAAACTTTTAAATAATACTTATTTAATATATATTTGTAAATTAATCACAATTAATATAAATTAAAAATTAAATTACCGTACCTCGACTAAATTCGTACGAGATATTCGACGGAGGTTGGTCTTGACGACGGAGAGCGGCCGTGCTAATAACGTGTTATAAAAATATTAATTGTGATTAATATTATATTAAGATTATTTTATTATAATTATACTTATATTAAGATTATAATGATAATATAGCTTATAATAATAAAGAGAGAGAGATTAGAAAGAGATTAAGTATTTCAATACTTAGTGTAATTTACAATGAGCTCTAATCACCTATTTATACTACTAATAATTCACTATTACAACTAATCACATTAATTACAATTATACAACTCACACTAAAATACAAACTCTTCAATTAAACACCTCATCTTATCATCTTATCATCTCATCATCTCATCAACATTTAATACAATACTTCCAAATCATCACTCATTTAACTAATATTATTATTTAAAACATCCATATTTAATTATTTCATAATATGTAATAATTTGTAAATTGTGTAAATTGCATAAAGACAATATTAGCCTTTTCGAGAAAATGGGAAAATTGAAATAAACAGAGAGAAGAGTTTGGAATTTATTTCCAGTTGGCAGCGTAAGCTTCTCTCACTCTCTATTTCTTCAACCACACTTCTTCGCAGTTCACACAATTCGGCATAAAATCTTTCTGAAAGAACCCCTTGATAACGCTCTTCAATTCGAAGGTGTTCAATTCTTGGTTGAAGTAATATCGATCACGGAGCTCCGTATCGAAGGATACGATTTAATTTCAGCGTTGATCGATACAGATCAATTCAACAGTAATTATTGGGAGAGAAGAATTTCGGGATTCGAAGGGATCCTACTTCTTGCTCGGTGTAGTGAAGTGGGCGATGCCTGCTGTGAGTAATGCATCGAGTGCTTAGCTAGAAGGGGTTGATGGGTCGGCCGTGATCTGTGATGATTACGGGCAGTGTTTGTTGTGTCTCTGGCATTTTCGTTGATTTCTAGAGCTGTTGTTTGGCCCGTCATCTGGTTGGGTACTTGTTTTAATTGTTTTGGCTCAGTATTTTTATTGTTATACGGTGCTTTCTTGGATGTTGCTGATTTAAAATTTGGTGCTTTATTTTGTGGTATTGTGTGTTGAATGAGAATTTGCCGAAATGAAATTTAGGGTTTTGGCAGGCGCGCAAGATTAACAATGGCGTGGTTTGATATTAGAATGAAATCGAAGCTGAAATGGGCGGCACTTGGAGGGTGTTTGTTGTCTTTTGTATCGATATTGGTGCATTTATTTCTTGCTAAATCGAGTTCCGGATTGATTCAATATTCGGCGGTGACGGCATTTACGGAGGATTTGAATGACGCAAACAAAAGTGGGAAGAAGGTGAGGACGTGTAGTTTTTCTATTTATTGCTTTCATCCTTGTCTTACTATGTGATTCAGATTAATGAACGTTTTTGCATTTTTTTGAGATTTTTTTTTTTTGTGTTTTGTTGATCTTTTTTAGGCGCCTGGATATAAGAGGTTGTGGGGAAGTGTGAAAGCATTGGAACCTTTGCAGCCTTATGCTGACCCGAGAACTTCTTCGTATGTTGGTAATGCTAATGATTTTGTTTGTATTCAGCATTTTTCTGATTTTGGTACGGTGTATCGTATCAGTATTTGGAATGATCGGTTACTGCATAGTCTTTATGATGTGAAGTTCAGCATTCTCTCTATATAATGAGTTTATCTCTTGACTTGTAGTTGTACCATAACCATACTTGTTCGCTATTTTGAATTAATTGATTTCCCTTTACCAGTTCCAAATGAGCGCAACAATGGTTACATTTATGCTAAAATTCATGGTGGCTTTGACAATATAAGAAACTCGGTATAATCTCTTTTCACTTGTTCAATTATCTTTTTGTTTTGCGCAATGTCGAGTGCCTAAAGGGTTTTAGGTTTCTAGATCTGCGATCTGGTTGCAGTGGCAAGGCTTCTAAATGCGACGCTTGTTTTACCCGAGCTTCAAGAAAGTCTTCAATCAAAACACATCAGGTTTCTCTTAAAATCGAGATCAAAGCTAAGATGACAAGTTATACTTCTCTGGCCTTATCTCATTGCTGAATTGTATTGAATGCATGCAGTTACAGATTCAATAGTTTTTCATACCTCTACGATGAAGAAAAGTTTATTGCTGCATTAACAAGTGATGTGATTGTTGTAAAGAACCTGCCACCCAGTCTGCAGGCAGGCAGAAGACAGAAAAAATATCCAATACTCAGACCAAAAACTTCTTCGTCTCCTGATTTTTATTTGAGGGAAGTTTTGCCAAAGCTTAAGATTGGAAAAGTCATAGGCTTAGTTATCACAGATGGAAGTTGCTTGCAGGTACATCAAAGGTCATTTGGTGTTTGAACTTAACTGTTAATATTTGGGAAGATTTTTTCCTTAATGATTCCACTGTGGGTTTCCCTCTTCTTCTCAGTCTATTCTGCCCTCAAGCTTGGCTGAGTACCAAAGGCTCAGGTGCCGAGTTGCATTTCATGCTCTGCATTTTCGTGCAGAAATCACTGAACTGGCATTGAGGATGGTGGAAAAGTGAGTAACTTGAATAAAAAAAAGAGTCGTTTGTGTTTTCTATCTGTGACAGTGCAAGCTGCAAACAGATTCAAATCATTAAGTACCGAACATGCTTCTGAATCCAATCTGGCGTGATTGTTTTGCATTTTTGTGCCCATTTCTCAGGTTAAGAGGTTCTGGTCAACCATATCTTGCTTACCATCCGGGGTTGAAGAGGGATACTCTAGCCTATCATGGATGTGCCGAACTTTTTCAGGTGACAATCTATCTCACTCATAGTTTTCTCCCCCAATTGCTGACATTGTTATATGAGCCAAGGATGTTGATCAGATTGATTCTTTATTACACTGCACATGATCATCTTTCTGTCGCTTAAAGTTTCCGTGAAATCTTGTTCGAATGGAAGTTGCGTGTTCTATCGATATTCTCCATCGTTTTAGTTGAACATGTTACTTCAGTCACTTAACCAAATTTTAATAGATAGTGAATACCTTAAACTTACTTCCATTTTGAGCAGGATGTACACACAGAACTTATACAATACCGTCGAGCACAGATGATCAAACAAGGACTTTTAAAAGAAGAACTAGTTGTGGACTCATATGCCAGAAAAGGAAATGGTTCATGCCCGCTAATGCCAGAAGAGGTATGTCACTCATTCTGCTGATTCACTCCACTGGCTCTTTCTCACGTGTAGGTGAATATAACAGTTCCATGACGTGAATCTAGTCGTTTCAGTCTAAGAAAGGGCTTGTATTTTGTTATCATCGTTATTGTAGGTCGGACTTCTTCTAAAAGCTGTGGGTTACCCGCCTAGAACAAGAATATACTTGGCAGGTTCTGAAAACTTTGGTGGCCAAAGGGTTCTGATCCCTTTACGCGCCATGTACGGAACCTTGGTGGATCGTACTTCTCTGTGCAGTAAGCAGGAGATGGACAATATTATAGGTCCAGAAACCCAACTTCCTATGAGTGCTTTCGAATTCCCGCCTGCGAAGAGCAAAAAAGAACTAAAAAGAGAATGGGACAATGCCGGCCCTCGTCCTAGGCCTCTTCCTCCACCTCCAGACCGACCCATTTATCGCCATGAAAAAGAGGGCTGGTATGGATGGATTGCTGAAAAAGACTCAGAGCCAGACCCATCACCTAGTGATTTAAGGGACCAAGCACATCGTTTGCTATGGGATGCTCTTGATTATATCGTTTCTATGGAAGCCGATGCTTTCTTCCCTGGCTTTGACAATGATGGCAGTGGCCGGCCAGATTTTTCCAGTTTAGTGATGGGGCATCGGTTATACAACTCGGCCTCTAGTAGGACATATAGACCTGACAGGTAAAAGTGCAAAAATTTTAGAAACTTCATTCTGAGTGAATCTAGTCTTTCTCCATCTGCTTTGGAAGTTGGGGATGTCCATCATTGCTATTTAGCTACCCTGTTTTCACTTATCTGATTATTTACACAGAAAAAGCATAGACCCTTTCTGTGATTGCATCATATTAGAGAATCACATCAAGTTTGTTTTCATTCATGCATGTTCTAAGCCTTAAGTTACATCATCCTCATTAATTATTTTCCGTCATATGCTTTTCCTCCTATGATGGTGCATTTTCTTTTCCCAGGAAATATCTTGTCAAGCTCATTAACACTACAAGTGATCATCTATATCATCCTCCTCGTAACTGGAGCCTCGCTGTCCGGGAACACCTCAACAAAAGCACGTCAGCAGAAGGGGTTGTGCGAGAATCCCATCGGTCGAAGCCCAAGTTTTTTCTCTCCCATCCCCTACCTGAATGTTCTTGTTCGGAAATCAATAAGGCTGATGTCTTGCAGTTGCAAAAGGGTAGTATTCTCAAAACTCTTTACAACGAACAATATGAATGTCCTGAAGGGTTAGAACACAGATCCCTTGAGAACAATAGTGATGATTCTGAAACTCCAGAAGATGAAAACGATTTACTTATCGAATCAGATGAAGATGGTCAAGCCGAGGTAATTCCCTCGGCAGAGCAGGACGAGGAGATGGACCACCCTGATGATTGATTAGTCTTTCTGTACAGATAAAATTTTTGGATGGTTCGAGTTTCATATCCATGGCACAGCCATGAATCTAATCTCGGACACTGTTGATCGACGCCGAACTCGAATCTTTTTAAGGTAATTTGCAGTTTTGAGGCTCTTATTTACTGGAACACACACGAGTACACACGAAGCGAGGCCTCGTCCGATCTTTTTGTTCAAGTAGGAATTAAAGTGATACTTTTGGCAGTTTTCATATTTTTCTCCCTAGATGTATACATGTTTGTGGCTTTGATTTTTTTTTTTTCAAATTGTTTTTTTAAATTTCTTAATAAACTGATTACTGTACATTGCATTCAAAATTTTCAAAGGAACTTGCATAAAAACACAGTATGATGTTCTTCCTTCTGAAATATCATTACAGTGAATGGTAAAGGTTTTACAGCTTTCTTCAAGCTTCTCTGCGGTAAACTCTCTGGTGAATTTGTCCCCTGGAGATGAATATTGATAATGTTATTTAATGTTGCGATTGGAGAGTGAATTAAATAATGAAATTTTGTCTCGTCTATTTATGACGAGTGTTAGGGACCAATTGCTATATTTTGAAATTCTTTCGAGCTTTGTAAATAATCAACAAGAATGGAAAATTTCAGGAATATCTGGTAAAAATCTGCAGAGTGGAGGAAGAGATTATCAATGGTGGTTGTGCGTCAACGTTAATTAATATATAGCATTCAATTGTTTCCTCATAGAAAAGAAACTTTGAATTACTATATTAACTGAAAAAAGAATAAAAATGAAGTCTCACTGCTACGAACATCCATGTTTATATATCTCATAGCATGCATTAAGTGATTGAGAGGGATGGAATACCTAATATCTGAACATATCTCATGCGGGGCCATCATCGGACTATATTTCTTGTGTAATTAAACTTGATAGCACGAACATGGTTCACATAAAGATTGAAACTTTTGTTTAAATTTAATAATTAAAGACGTAATTATAAGTTTGCTGAGATTGAAATAAATGTCGTATCAAACCCTAATTTTTGAGCTCTTGTGATTTAAAAATGTCTTGAAATTTGAAGAAGTTATTGACTACAATATATATATGTAAAGGCCATGAGTACACTTTGATATTCCAATAAAAGAAAAAGGAAATTTATATTTATATATTTACTATCCATACAAACGCCACCACTATATGATTTCAGTTCTTTCTAAGCCCTAAATACCAACAAGACAGCACAGAGGAACTAGGTAGCATTTCAGTGATTTCTGTACTTAACCAAGAAACTTAAACTAACCTATCTGATAATTCGAAATGTTTATAAAATATATTATTTGTAGCAACTTTTGTGATCATGGGAAGAGGAAAGACTGAGGTGAAGAGGATAGAGAACAATACGAGCCGACAAGTTACGTTTTCAAAGAGAAGAAGTGGTTTGATCAAGAAAACTCATGAGCTTTCCGTGCTTTGTGATGCTCAGATTGGCCTCATTATCTTCTCTAGCAAGGGAAAGCTATTTGAGTACAGCACACCTCCAACAAGGTATTATATATATATATATATATATATATATATATATGTTTTCCTTAAAACTTATTACAACTCTTAAACCACCATGAAGCCATTCAGAGAAGAGTTTCCAGTCAGTGTTAGATCTCATCATGCATGTTGTTCTTGCGCTTTTTCTAACGAGGGTTTTGTATTAATATGTTAAGGCTTTTTCTGGACTAAAATGATTACATTTCTTACTGATTATAAACCCCCCTGAACCAGAAATAATTCAGAAAGTCTAGGATTTATCAATATATTTACTTTTTCCTTCTTGAAATATATATATATATATACATATATATTGTTGATCAGCCATCAGTTATCCATCAATGTCATGTTTGACCAGATGAAATTATGTCTTCTGACCTATTTCATCATCATGCTTGACAGCATTTAGTGAAGTATACACTGCTTCTACTTATTACTACATTCGATAAGCTAGTTGATTTTCTCTCTTAATCCCCCAGCATGAAGCATATGATAGATCGGTATGTAACGTCGAAGGGAGTTTCAATACCAGAACAAGTCCATGCAGGAGCAGTCCCATACGGCGATGTAATAAGCGAGTCTAATGTTAATTACCATTCATTCGTTAGCAACTGCATGTATATCTTATATATGTCGTACATATATTTTTTCAGGAACAACTGTACAAAGAATTGACTCGAATGCAAAACGAAACTTTGAATCTTCAGCTGAGCCTTCAAAGGTACACAGGCGATGATCTAAGTTGTGTGCAATTTGAGGAGTTGATTGAACTAGAAAGGCAGCTAGAAGTATCCGTTAACAAAGTTCGATCCCGCATGGTAATTACAACCATTTACTTTTAGGATGTTTTAAATAATAAGATTAAAGTGTAAGAATAAACTTGCTTCGCTCTTCGTTGTTGTCAATCGATTAATTGCTCTACTATGATGTCGCAGATTCAACTCCTTCACGAGCAGCTGGAAAATCTGAAGAGAACGGTATATACATTCAAACTAAAAATATTAAGTACTACACTTAGATAATTGTGTATTTAGGTAAACTAAACTTTCCTTATATCTGTTTCACATGTTGCTGATCCAAGGAGGCATTGATGCAGAAGGAGAACCAAGAACTGTACCAATGGGTAGAAGTAGATTCAATCATTTTCTTGAATAATTTTCTTAAATTTTAACATAATAAAACTGCATAATTTAAATCTGAGATTTATGATCAGCTGATGAACAACGAGATGCAGAAGCAACTAGAGATGGGAAATCATCATCATCATCATCATCATCAGCAGCAGCAGCAGCAGCAGCAGCAGCAAATGAGCATGACTGAGCTGAAGTTCATTGAGCAACAGCCAAGTTCAACATTGAATCATTTCCCATTTTTCATAGACGATCTTCGGCTTGGGAACTTGCAGGTTAATCAAGACTCATTTAGCCTTCAACCTACTCATCCTAATCTCCAAGATCCCAGTCTTTAAAAAGGTCTTCTTACATGTTATGTCTTATTACATCTGTTCGTGGTGATTAGACAAGAATTCCCTGGGAAGTATATGTCTGATTTCATATCAAGAATGGTAGAACAAAGCCCATTAATCAAAGCCCAGATCTTTATTTCACCAACCCACTCAGTAATATGAGACTTTTAAGCTTTTCAATGGTCTTGAAGGCATTTTCTGATATTTCCCATAACTATAGTCAAATATATTTTCACTAACACGTGGTAAGATTAGAGATCATTAAATTTAAGATAACGCATTCTTATAATATTAGGTCAAGGATATGACACTACTAAAAAACTTTTTAAACACGGAAATACATGTCCTAGTGCGCGATGGCTTCAACTATTTCCATTCCATCTCCCTTTTTTGAATAAAAGAACTATAATTTAATATAATATATATTATATATGGACTTTTCTGCCGAATCATTTTTTTAATGATGGCTCTCATTGAATGGTCTTAGTTCTTAGATTCACATACCTTTTAAGTGTTGCTTGTTTCTCCTTCATCAGTTTTAGTGGTGGAATCGAGCATAATACATTGAATATAGAATTTATATATGATGGTCAAATGTAGGCTAAAAGAAGTGGTTTGATGATTGCCTTCACCAAATTAGTATCCAAGTTTGAATTTTTATAAGGGCCCTTTTCACTCCCATCAGCATCTTGGAAAAAAGGTGAAATCTTTGTTAAAAAAAATATATATATACTTATATTGATAATTTAATATTTCGTTGGAAGATGTTAGTATAAGGTTTCCATGAAGCAAAGGAAAAGATAACTTAGAATTTCTCTCTTTCTTAATGAGATCCTCATAATCAACTTTTGATTCTTGGAGACATCACATACATACATATATACATAATAAATAAAAAGTGCCGATTTCATACACTTAGAAATTATTAAAAACGGTAATAAAAATCCCTTCTTTTTTGTTTTCTTGAAATTAAATGTATTATTTTCTACTCCATGTGAAAAGGCTTATACTTTTTGAGATGAATCACCAAGCCGGCAAAAGACCCAACGGCAGCCGCAATAGATATGATCAGACAAACCACACTCAGAATCTGCAAGCCGACCCACCTCGAACTCCATTTCTTGATCCTCTTCTGCACAATGTACATCTCCACCGGGAAATAAACCGTCAACGGCCAAAACCCAAACGCCCCCAAAATCCCCACGACGTCGTTGAAGAACGGCATCAGCATGGAGATCACCGTCGTGACGATGACGAAGATGGTCCTCCACACGAGCCTGAAGAGGTTGAGCTTGTAAGAGCTATTACTACATGGGATTGGGATATTGACCTCCTTGGCAATGAATGCGCTGTCTGGGTACCAATTCGAGGCTGTCTTTTCGACGAAGGCGAAGAGGGGCTGGCAGTATACTTGGTACGCGCCGACTAGGTGGACTACTATGGCGGCGTTTGCTATGTCGATGAGCCAGTATGGGTTGTAGAAGCCGAAGCCCGTGAGTAGGTTTCCAGGGGATGAGTCTCCGAAAGCTGCGTAGCCGAAACAGCCACAGAGCATGTAGAAGACGGTGGTCACCGCCACGCTTAGGAAAGTGGCTTTCTTCATCGTTTTGCGCTCGGACGGCGGCGATTTGATTGTGTCCTGAATTTCGATGAGTATCAGCGAGTAGGAATAGGCGAAGGCTATGGCGCCGAGGGCTTGAAAGCTGCCCCATATCTTCTGTGTCTCAGAGACGTTTGGGCCGATGCTTATGCCAGTGAGGCTTCCCTTGAACTTTCCGTTTTCTGTTTATCATCATAAATTCACTGTTAAAAAAACTGATGAAAATTCAAGAAAGTCGGCAAGTTCTTGAGATTATTCCATTCCATTGAAGTACCTGCGACTTTTCCGATCCCAAGGCCGAGGCCAACCGAGGAGTAAGTGAAGGACATAACTGCGGCAAGAATGGAGAGCCACCATATCTGATCAAAATCTGGGATTTGCGAGAAGATGATCTCCACGACGCCAAATGCAATCATGTAAGGGTTGCTTGAGACTTTGCAAGGGCTGTCATCTCCCTTCGTGTGGAAACAGTTGGATCTTGATATTGCCCTGTTTCATGACAACACTCTACATTATTACAAAACTCAATAATCATTTGATTATAACATCATGTTTTGTTATGGTTTATACTCACAGCATGCTGATGGATGCAGCTATGGTGTATCCTATTGCAACTCCAAAGAGATTCAAGTACTGAATTGCCCCACAAACTTTCACTTGGAACCCACCTGTTAAAAAGCATCAAGAAGATGAAAGAATGTAAGTTCTCACAGCGCTTTTCATTAAAAAGGGGCAAATCTTTGAAAAAGAGAAGTGTAGTAGCTTACCAAGATTGGCTCTTACAGCATCCATGTAAGTGTAGTTTCTCTTGCCGGTGTCAGGGTCGCCGTAACGGTAACAATCGACGAGAAGGGCAGAAGTGTAATAGGTCACAAAGGAGAACAAGAACATGACGGTGGGCCCAGCGATCCATCCCAGCTGAGCCGTGGCCCAAGCCAGGGACAAAACCCCTGAGCCAATCACAGCTGTAATAATATGTGCGCTTGCAGTCCACACAGTCCCTGCAATCATCAAGAACGCCAATGTTAGCAAAACGACACCTTTTATCACCCAGATATTGGAGTTTATAAACAAATTACTTACCAGATCTTTTGATTCTGCCGTCATCATCGTATAACTTGGAGCCAGCTTGAGCAGGCAAATTGATGGATACATCAAAGGCTTGGTGGCTTTGTTGCTTGGTCTCAACCATCTTGGATTCAGACAAGTTTTTCAGAAAGAATAAAATCAGTTGAAGTGTTTCAAATGACAAAAAAGGAAACTGAAAATCTGTTCTTTCTCAGTGCATGGAACTGGCAAACAACTCTCAATATCTTAAACCTTTTCTTCTCCCACAAAAACTATTTTTATGTTAAGGAAGTATGAAAAATGGGAAGTGTGAAGGAAGAGAGTTGTGTGTGAGATGTAAGCTGCGACTATCGAGGGTATTTATAAAGAGAATTAGGCACATGCAAGAACATAGACGCAAGAAAGAGACGCGTTGGTCAACGTTATGGACTATGTGTGTAACCAATCACAGCAAAGAAAAAGGAAAAATATATGGGGTTATTTTATTACATAATATCTTCACAAGCCCACATTGAAGTGTTGATAACATTGTTACTTTTCTTCTACGTGGCCGAAAAAAATCAATAAAAAAAAAAAAAAAAGAGGAGACATTTTTCTTACCGTCATGGTGCGTAGATGATGATCTTCTTATATTGGTGTTAGACGAAGGATATTGTTAAGAGGGATATTGAGTACTATGAGTATGGTGTGTCACTCTATGTTCGAAATGTTGAGAGTATTTATAAGTAGATGTAATGTCCTTTAAACTGATATTTTAATCAGTCTCTTTCTAAAGAACCTTTGAATTGTAATAATTTGAACTACGATGGGTTTTCGTCCATCCTTTATAAGAAGGAGAATAAGGTTCTATTTTTCTTTTGGATCAATCTAAATAATGCATGAGACACCTATCAATTATCAGTCAAACATATTTGTTTATGAGGGAATTAGAATATAGTCCGAAATGGGAATTTAAGATAATTTATGTGTTGTAGACAATTATTATTTTGGTTACGATATATGCTTCTTTCCGTTTAGCATATTAGTTTCTCTTATCTCATAGGAATATTTCGGAAAATATTAAGTTTCTCTTGAATTTGTTAGAATGTCACGACATGTAAGTTTTTTTGAAATATTATTTCTTTTTCGTATGTAAATGATGTTCATTTCCATTTTGTTTTTTTCTCCTAGAACATAATTAAATTTTAAAGAACCAATAATAACTTCACTAAGTGGCTTTCTTTCCCTTTTCTTTTTCCCTCTTTGTTCCAAAATAATAATGAGAGTCCACTACACGGTTATAGTTGGTTATAAACGTGAAAAACATTCGAACGATAACTAAGTGCTCTCTTACAACGTCGTTTATCAGAAATTAATGATTAATTAGGAAATATTAGTAGATGTAACAGTCAACTGATATATGGTAAAAAGGCACCAAAAGTAATCTTAATAATATGCAAGATAACCACATGGATAAACTCCACACTTATCCAACACATGTCGAAATGGAAAAGGGGGAAAAGCAATGTTATCACTCACCACTTTGAAAAACTATAAAAAAAAAAAAATATGTAATAATGAGATTATATATATCCGATTTTTATGTGACTGAAGTTAAGAATGATTTGTGTCTCTTCACATTCCCATTGAAACTCGTAATTGCTCGTTTATCTCGATATACAACGTCGGAGCGAATGACGATAAATGGTTACTCAAAAGAATATATTTCTTCATTGTTATCTTTCTTTCTTCTATTTTACATTTGAGTTAGTTGTTACTTAACCCAATTGATGACAAGAATTGTAACTCAAAGAAGTCAATGGCATGAACATTTTGTCAAGGAATCTATAGCTGTAATAATAGAGACGAAAGACAAAAGATAAAACATATATATCGTATTATTCAAGTTACCATATATTGTTAAAAACAAAATGCCAACTAGTATATATTCGGAGTTATGTGGTTTTCTCCCAACACATGATATTGATTGATTAACTAATATTACATAAAGAAACAAAAGAAATCAGTGTCTTATACTGAAATTATTGCTTCACTTACCGACATCAGGGGAAATTCATTTAATGCCGTATGGTCATAGAATTGAATCGCTATTAATGGAATTCTAAATAGATAGAAACGAATTTATGAAGGCCCGTCTCTCAAACCAAGTTGACTATCATGGCAAAAAGGTGAATTTGATGCATTTGTCTTCTTCATGCAGACAAAGACACTTGACTTTATTTCATGTGATCATAATTTAATCGTATTAAAATCTCCATTAATTAAATGCATGCTAATTATTACCACAAGGATAAACGTCTCAACACGTCAAACTATACATGTTATAAGAAAATGGAACATACGCACATTATACATACATATATAGAAAACCCTCTTCTCAACTGCAAAAATATGCTTTTATTTAAATAAAAGAAGAAGAAAAATGACGGTAATATAGGATCATGCGCACGTTAAATGGTCAGAAAACAGTCAACTATCGTTTTAAACAGTAGGCCACACAAAGCAAAAAAAAAATGTTTGGTCCACACAAAAGAAAGAACAACAATAAGTCCAAAGTAGGCCAACTATGGCGGTCTTCTTCTTAGCTGTCCGTCCCATCACAATTTCTAATCAAAATCAGTGCTTCTATGCAACAAGCAACATGCAAGAAAATGCAGAAAGTTTTAGTCAGAAACAAAAAATGAATGTTTGACTATATAGTGACTTCTTGACTACCAATGAATCGTTATTGTAATATATGATATTGGACTTAGGGACATTATTGTAATAGGCCTTTTGAACTGGGCTGGCCCATAAACAAAATTTCTATTAAGGCCCAACCACATCAACAAGCCAGCCCATTAAGACCTAAAGTTAGCTAAACTGTTCTTTGTCCCCTTCGCCAAGTCATTCTCTGACTAAAAAGAACGATCAATTTCTCTCTTTCTCCTAAACCTTTCCCAATTTTCAGAATCCAAAATCTCTATTTTCGCTACGGAAAATGTCGGTATGAGCTGGGTTCATCGCTTTTATGATCTATTCTTTTCCTATTGTTTTTTGTATGCAAAGATTGATTGTGATATTTGCAGATCTTTGAGTATAATGGGAGTGCCCTTGTTGCTATGGTTGGGAAGAATTGTTTTGCTATAGCGAGCGACCGTCGCCTCGGTGTTCAGTTGCAGACTGTAGCTACTGATTTCCAGAGGATCTTCAAAATTCACGATAAGCTTTTCATCGGTCTCTCTGGACTTGCCACTGATGCTCAAACGCTGTAAGTTGCTTCTTCTCTCTCTCTCTCTTTTACTTTGTGTGTTTGCTGCATCAAGGTTTTCCTTTTCTGTTGGAAATTTATGTGTTGCGTGTGAGCTCGACGTGCTAATCGTAGAGCTTGTAGTGCTAGCTGCTGTTTTGACCTTAGCTTCCTCTATATGTTTTATTCAGTTATATTTAACTTTATGATTCAATTCGAGCTGAGGCATCGTTAAGGTTGCTCAGTTGTTGAAATAGGCAAAATAAATAAATAAATTATGATTTACTTGGCTGATGGTTAAGCTTAAACTTGTCTGGTATTTAATTCGATATTGAATGATTTTCTAACAGAAAAGTTTGAGTTGGGTATCAAGTGTTGTGGTTTGATGCAGTTGTTGTCTAAAATACGAAGCATGCATTTTCTATACTGTGCTGCCTTTTTCGATATGTGTGTTATGTTATTGTTCTTGAAGGTATCAAAGGCTTGTATTTCGGCACAAGCTGTATAATCTCAGAGAAGAGAGGGACATGAAGCCTGAAACTTTTGCAAGCCTGGTTTCTGCTATCCTTTATGAGAAAAGGTTGGTAGGAATCTCGAATGGGGTATATCTTTATAAACGAAAAAAAAAAATTCCTTTTTCAGCTTTCCAATTGATTTTCTCAAATTTGAAGTTGGCTCGCATATTATTAGATCTCTTATGTGTTAAGCTTAATCACTAGCTATATGACTGTTAGTTTGAAAAAGAATATATGTTGTTGCTTTAGGTTTGGTCCATACTTTTGTCAACCTGTTATTGCTGGATTGGGTGATGAAGACAAGCCTTTCATCTGCACAATGGACTCTATTGGTGCAAAGTAAGTCTAAACTTCTTTTGTGTTCTTTCTTTTCATATTATCTTGACAACTAATCAAGAACTATCATGTGAATGCAGAGAACTTGCCAAAGATTTTGTTGTTGCTGGAACTGCATCAGAATCACTCTATGGTGCCTGTGAGTCGATGTTCAAACCCGATATGGTATGTCCAATAGTTTGGAGTTACTTGCTTTTAAACTTCCTATTTTTCACAACTGCATTGTCTCAGCTACACTCATTTGTTAGAGTGCCATTAATTATCTTCTGCCAAATTTTGACGTTAGGCTCTATGAACTATGAAGAACTTCGATTTAACTCTATATATGTATGTATACAGGAACCTGAGGAATTGTTTGAAACCATATCACAAGCATTACTATCATCAGTAGACCGTGATTGCTTGAGTGGCTGGGGAGGGCATGTCTATCTTGTGTAAGTCGTCCGTCTTAATATTTTTGAAATCAATTGCTTGTAGTTAAATTCAAAATGTACTTGATTTTCCGCTCAAATCTTTCCTCCTTATGACAGTACGCCAACTGAAGTCACCGAGAGAATCCTCAAGGGAAGAATGGATTGATTTCTATGAACAGAATCAAGAATTGAAGAGATGGGGCCTCTATGTTGTGATGATGCAATCTTTGTATTCGAATTTTAATGATATCGTGAAAATTTCTGATCTGAAAAATGTCCAAAACATTAATCTTTTTTGGCTGTACGAACGTTAGTTTTTATTATGTGATATTTTGCCTTTTTCTTGATTTTTGCGTTTTTATTACAGAGACGAATCAACTCTTAATCTTACGCAGCCGACGATTCATTCATTACACATAGCAGAAGAAATGATGGCTATGGCGGCAATGCCAGTTTAATTATTGGACAATACATATTCATATGACTAAATCTCGTAGGAGAAGTAAGTCCAAACTCTATATGCGACAATATTTCTTGTATCTGTAGTTTGTTATGAATATTTTTTCAAATCCCATCAATATCAACATTGAAGTTATCAAAAGAAATGTATGCATAGAGAAAATATAGCTTCGAAGTAATCGAACGACAGCAGATAATAATCCACCCACACAAAGAGGCCATGGATTACTTTGTCAAAACCTTATATAAACACCTTCAGTTCGGCATGCGAGATTCCAAGGAAGATATATCCTTATAGATTATTATTGCAATGGCGTCGTTAAGGTTTTCAACGTTCTTATTCCTGCTTGCGATAATTCTATCCCGATCGATCGCCCACGACGACGACGACGACGAATCAGAAGACGAAGAGTTTGTAGTGACGTTAGACCGCTCCAACTTCACCGATTTCGTTGCCACTCACAAGTTCATCCTCGTCGAGTTTTACGCCCCCTGGTTCGTTTTGCCTTGAACATGCAATAAATAATAATCTGCCCGAGATTATCGTAAAACTGATAAGTTTTTCTCAACAAAGTTAGCATCTTTAGGTACTACATTAGATGTATGTAGTCTTGTAAGTACCGTAAATCGACATTCGAACATTGACGCATTTTCTATCTGTTATTACAGGTGCGGCCACTGCAAGAAACTTGCTCCAGAGGTAGTTTTATTCCGTTGATATGCCTCAGTTCCCTTAAAAGGCGGGAGCTTTTATCAGTTATCGCAAGATTTCCACATTATTAAATTTGAGGTTTAAGCATGTTCCTTTGCGACTTTTTTTTTTTTTTTTTGCGGCAGCTCGAGAGGGTAGCTTCGATTCTAAGTGCCAATGATCCCCCGGTTGTCATAGCGAAAGTTGATGCGGCCGATGAAAAGAACAAACCCTTCATGGGCGAGTTTGGGATCAGAGGTTTCCCCACGCTTAAGATACTGAGGCATGGCGGCGGCGTTGTTCAAGAGTACGAAGGACCTAGAGATGCAGATGGCATTGTAGCGCATTTGAAGAAACTGAGTGGCCCGGCGTTGTTTGAGATTAAATCGACTGAAGATGTTACTTCTTTGATAGACAGCTATAAGATAGTCGTCGTGGGTTCTCTCTCTCTCCCTCTCTCTCTCTCAATCTCTCTGATTACATTTGAGCAATGTCGAAATAATTGCTTGGTTATGGCATAGGCTGGCGTGTTTCCGGAATATTCCGGAGAACATTACGAAAACTTCACAAGCCTAGCCGAGAGGCTGCAGGGCGATTGCGAGTTTGGTTTTACGCTCGACGCCAAACTTCTTCCTCATGGCGATTCATCAGCTGTGGGCCCGCTCGTTAGGCTGTTCAAGCCTTTCGATGAACTCTTTGTGGATTTTCAGGCACGTACGCCTTTGCGAATTATTACCGATGGGCCTATCCAAGCCTTTGTCTTATTACATTTGAATCTGTCTTTGCAGGACTTTGATGTCGATGCTTTAGTGCAGTTCGTCCAAGAGACGAGCATCCCGACCGTAACCATCTACGCCAACGATCTGAATCATCGTCCGTTTGTCGTTAAATTCTTCAAAAACACCAATGGAAAGGTAGGGTTTTGGTCGTATTTTCGAATTCTTGGTTCCATACTTAGCTTTTAAAACTCAATTTCTGTCCACAGGCAATTCTATTTCTGAACTTCAGCAGTGAGCAGTACGATGCTTTCGACTCAGAATTTCGTGGCGTGGCTGAGCTTTACAAGGGGCCCGACTTGAGGTTCTTAATGGGCGATGCCGCCGCTAGTAATCGTACCATTAAGGTTCGTCTCCGTCCGATTCTTCTCCGTTTTTTTCACTAGCAAAAGCGCTCTCGATGTGGGTGATTTATTCTCTTCCTCTCGAGCAGTTCTTCGGGCTCAAAGAGGAGATGCTTCCTCTCATGATCATCCACACTAGCGAAAAGACGAATTACGTCAAAACAAAGGTCGAGCCCGACCAAATCTCATCGTGGGTTAAGGACTTCAAGGTAATAATAATACCGCTGGTTAATTCATTTCTAGGGTCTACATTTCTTATTCGTTTTTATACGTAGGATGGCAAAGTGGAACCGTATAGGAAGTCCCAGCCTATTCCCGAAGAAAACAACGGCCCCGTTATGGTGGTGGTTGGCGATACCTTACAAGAGCTTGTTCTTGATTCTGACAAAAATGGCAAGTAGACAACAACCTTGTCATGCCAATGCAGCTTTAGTTTATTCTGGGACTAACCTTAAACATTTTACTGTAGTTCTGCTGGAATTCTACGCGCCATGGTGCGGTCACTGCAAGAAGTTCGCCCCGATCATGGACGAAATTGCCGTCTCATTCGAAAACGACGATGACGTTAATCGCAAAAATCGTAAGATTACATTTTTCTTTTTTTTTTTTCTCGGATTAAGTTTGGCTTTTTCTTTTTTTTTTTCTCGGATTAAAGTTTGGCTACTATATCTGCAACAAATTCCTGCTTGTTTGGTCTGTGCGCATGGATAGGATGCTACTGAGAATGATTACCCCAAGGATATCTTCACCGTCAAAGGCTATCCGACTTTATTCTTCAAGCCGGCCCTCGGGAACATGCTCAAGTATGGCGGAGATAGGACTAAAGAAGCCATCATAGGATTCATCGAAGAGAATCGAAGTACTAAGAGTAATGAAGTAGAATCTGGCAAAGAGGAGCTATGAACCCGAAGGGAGTTGCTTTGTCCTTCCTAGGGAGTATTTGTCGCACTTCGGACAATCTTACCATTTATTCTCGTCTGATCTTCGGTATTTGCAGACGTTAAACTATCATCGTCTGTCCTCATGATCAGATAGATGGCTTTGGAGCGTCTGATCGTCGCGCTTTATACCTCTTTTTCGATGTCCGAATAAATCATGTCTTTCTTGTGTAATGGCTTCGATTTTAGCCTCCATGACGACAGATTCTAGGGGATATTACATTAGGAAATCGATGCACGGTTACGACTCTTAGTTTCTAACACAAAAAAAAAAGAAGAAAGAATAAATACACACTCATTTGCATCACCTTTGGTCTTAATCGTCAGCAAATGCATGCATTTAATCCTCGTTAAAGCTCGTCATCGAAATACCGTCCATGTAAATACCTCTCGACGATCGCAGCATGAGCTGCAGCTCCGAAAGGTATTGCATCTTCGTCTATTACGAAATGCGGCGAATGCGGAGGATGGGCCAGTCCCATTGTCTCATTTCCATGTAATAAATAAAACTCGGAAGCCCGCTGGGCCCGACAGCCTGATCGTAGATCTTCTCACGTGTTCCTACATTTGGCGATCGTTTACCGTCGGCGGGTAGACGGAAACATATGACTCTTTTGTATTCTCAAAAGGGATTCTTAAAAAATACAAAAAAACTTAAATGATTAAAAAAAGCCAATGTATAATCTATCATCAAATGGGCTTTCGATTTTGTCCATACATCAAGACCCATGTTATTTTGTTTGTAACATTAGGGTTTTTTTTTTTTGTGCTTGTGTTTGTTGAATTTTCTCGTTTCGTTTCGGTGTTGTGCTCGTTGAATGTGTTTGTTCGCTTGATTTCGGTTTCGTTTTTGTGTTTTGCTTTTTTCATTTGCTTGTTTTGGATTAACTTGTGTTACTCGGTTTTTGTTTTTCATTTGTTTTTTTGAGTGTGCTTGTTTTGTGGGTTCCTTTGTCTCCCAAAATGGGAGTTTAGTCTCCTCTTGTAGGAGTTGCCTTCCTTCTTGTTGGAGGTTATCTCTGAAGATGACGTGCTTTTTAAGGTGAAGACAGAAGAAAGTGAAGAGTACTTCAAATTTGAGTTTAATAGCCAATGATAATGGAGTTTTAGGCTCGATTTTTAGTAGGTTCTTTAGTTCTTCATGTTGTAATTTTGAAAAGTTGTTTTCTTTCGGGTTTTTTGTTTCCCCGTGTGGGATCTTTGTCTCCTTTTGTAGGAGGATTTGTTGTTTCCCGTGTGGGGTCTTTGTCTCCTTTTGTAGGAGTATTTCGTCCTCTTTAGGAGGTTTCTTTCTCTACTGGCATGTCATTGTTGATATGTCTAGAGAGCTTCATAGGTTATTTAGCCCGTTTGTACTTGTTTTTACGAGTTATGGCAAGCTATGGTTTGGAAAAAAAAAAAAGTGAATATAAAATATTATGGGACCCACAATTGAGGAGCACAAATTGTGACCAAGTAATAATAATTCCAACAAATGTGAAACGTCAGAATGAAATCTAGAAACAGATAGAGAAGATATCTTCATCATCTGAGCTAGCCAATAAAGATGAAGTGAAGATATCACTTGTCGCACAATCACCTCTTTCTTTTCTTTTCTTTTTTTTTTTTCTTTTTTTATATTTATTTATCATTTATTTATTTATTAAAAAAATTGAAATTAAATATTCGCATGCTATCCTTATTATCTAGATAATCACACTTATTAAAATAATAAAAAAAGGGAGTTAATCTCAACTTTCGAGTGTTTCATAATTCTAAACATACAATCACATTCAAATTTGATTTGAAGTTCATTTCTCGAAATTTCACGATATATAATTTTCAATTACCAATTTAGCACCTTAAAATATATTAATTAAGGGTGTGTTTGGTTGGTGGATTTTGATGGGGAAAAGAAAATGCAAGAAAAGAAAACTAAAATCAAAGAAATGTTAATTCCTTGTTGGTGTTTGGTTTAGGAAAGGAAATTTATTTTCTCGGAAATGTAGTTGGTACTATCATAAGAACATGACTATTTACAAAATATTTCATTGAGACAATTCATCAAACGGTTACAAACTTATAACATAATTAGTGTGTTGTTAAATCCAAGTATTAGCATATGTCTTCCTCTTAATATTTGTATTAAAATAATACAAAAAAACTATCGCATACATCATCTTTAGGAGTGATCCAAGTTAATAAAGTTGCTAAAACTTGTGTTCTATTCGAGCTTAGCTTTCGTCTTTATTTAGAAATTATTGTTGAAGACCACATCGATCATGCGTGGGAGAGTTGAGAGATGAGATGTTTTCCATGATTTTCCTCACTATTTGGTAGAAAAAGGAGTTTTAGTTGTATTTTCAAATTATTTTTTTTTTCTTTTCCACCTTTTTTCCTTTCTAACCAAACATCAAATGTAATTTTTCCACCATTTTCTTTTCTTTTCCCCATCAAAATCCACGAAGGTGTAAATTACATTTGGGAAAATAAGGGTCCCACAAGAATCCACGTGGCATCTATACAAGGCAAGCTGAGATCGCGCGCAACTTCAACCTCTTATCAACAAATCAATCATTACAATAAAATAAGTGGCGATTCTTTTTTGTTCGCTCTGATTCTTTCTCTCTCCACCTTCCTTGACCCGAACCAGGTCTCTGGTAAAACCCGACCCGATCCGTGCCATGTCCGCCATTGCCACTGCTGCTGGGCTATCGCTTCCGACCTATCTGAGCCGTGCGAACAAGTTTAGCTCAAAAAGGGTACTTAACAATTGGCTGCTTTTGTTGTATGGGCAGAATGTTTTTTCTTCGATTCAGTTGGCTTCTTCTTCTATTGCAGTGCGTTAGGGGAAGCTTCAGAGTATTCGCCATCATCGGAGACGATCAAGGCGGTCTAGCTGCGAGGAAAAATCATCCATGGACGACGCTTTTCGACGTCGAAGATCCAAGATCCAAGGTGCCTCAGAACAAAGGCAAGTTTCTAGATGTGTATCAAGCTCTAGAGGTTGCTAGATACGACATACAGTACTGTGACTGGAAAGCTCGCCAAGATGTTCTTACCATCATGCTCCTTCATGAAAAGGTGTTGATTTATTACTCCATCTTAACCTCTGCTGCGTTTTTGTAAGAACAATTATCCTTTCCATCAGGCGGTTTACTTGAATTTAGGGCATGAATGTCTTGATTTATTCAATGTATTGATTATTCATCACGATGGAAATTTGATTTATTCGTGTTGCCGTAGGTTGTTGAAGTACTAAACCCTCTGGCCCGTGAGTTCAAATCGATTGGAACACTTAAGAAAGAACTTGCAGAGTTACAAGAAGAACTTTCTCAAGCCCACAATCAGGTTTGTCCTCGTTCTTAAACTGTAATATCAGCTGATTAAGGATGTCTAATATTGGATCGAGCTCTTGCTTTACTACGATGAACGAAGATGTTACGAATATGCAACAGGTCCATATATCCGAAGCTAGAGTTTCCACTGCTTTAGACAAGCTAGCTTACATGGAAACCTTGGTAAACGACAAGATATTGCAAGAGAGAGCCACGGAAGAATCTGCTCAGCCGCCTCCTAGCCCGAGCACTTCACGGAAACCTCTTGATAATGTAAGTAGTAGCGGACAGCCTCGGAGGAGCCTCAATGTGTCCGGCCCAGTCCAGCCTTACCACCCTGGTCTGAAGAACTTTTGGTACCCCGTGGCCTTTTCTGCAGATGTGAAGGATGATACGATGGTAAATCCCCTTTTCTTGGACTTCATCTTCACTTGCTTCAAACATTAATCGTAAAAGTCATTAATCTCTCTCTTTCTCGCAGGTCCCAATAGATTGCTTCGAGGAACCATGGGTGATTTTCCGTGGAAAAAATGGAAAACCTGGTTGTGTCCAGAATACGTGTGCTCATAGAGCTTGTCCTCTGCATTTAGGTT
This sequence comes from Lindernia subracemosa, assembly GCA_028392965.1. Classification (NCBI taxonomy): domain Eukaryota; kingdom Viridiplantae; phylum Streptophyta; class Magnoliopsida; order Lamiales; family Linderniaceae; genus Vandellia; species Vandellia subracemosa. The sequence goes on along the minus strand of JAQPCC010000026.1, from coordinate 1,141,385 downwards.
CGGTGAATGAGGGCCGCATACAATGTCCTTATCATGGTAAGATTATTACTTAGGACGAGGGCTCTCATGAATGATAGATGATGTAATAATATAGTGTAGCCATATGGGCTTAATTCTCATTCCATACTACGATGTCCAAACTCATCAGGATGGGAATACACTACCGATGGGAAATGCGAGAAAATGCCATCGACTAGATTACTCGACGTGAAGATCAGATCTTTGCCGTGTTTCGAACAAGAAGGAATGATTTGGATATGGCCGGGCGATGATCCCCCTACATCAAACCTTCCCTCCTTATTACCACCGTCGGGATTTCAAATACATGCAGAGGTGCAATTCTAATCTAACTGTGATTTTAGTTCGAACTTCTTCGTTTTTGCTGGTCTGAAGTAGGGCACACATTGTTTATCCTGTAACCAGATTGTCATGGAACTACCAGTCGAACACGGACTACTTTTGGACAACCTTTTAGATCTCGCCCACGCTCCTTTTACTCATACTTCGACATTTGCCAAGGGATGGAGTGTTCCCAGGTTAGTTTTTGTTTCATAGAATCCTTGCAACTTTGTGTGTGTGTGTGTGTGAGAGAGAGAGAGAGAGAGAGAGAGATCCTCAGAATTTATAGAGAAGAAGACAGGTTGATTCAACGTTCTTGATTTTCGATATTTACAGCTTGGTGAAATTCTTGACGCCTGCGTCTGGCCTGCAAGGATATTGGGATCCATACCCAATAGACATGGAATTCAGACCACCGTGTATGGTGCTCTCGACCATCGGGATCTCAAAGCCCGGGAAATTGGAAGGACAGAGCACGAAAGAATGCACGACCCATCTACATCAACTCCATGTCTGCATACCTGCATCTAGGCAAAAGACGAGGCTGCTATACAGAATGTCACTCGATTTTGCTCCGATATTACAGCATGTCCCCTTCATGGAACACTTGTGGAGACATTTTGCCGAGAAGGTAAAAGTAGAAAAATAATTCCTTTTTCTTGCAAAACTCTTTCTAACATCATCAGATTTTGTTTTTTATTCTTAAATAGGTTTTGAATGAAGATCTAAGGCTTGTACTGGGCCAACAAGAGCGAATGACTAATGGCGCAAACGTTTGGAATTTCCCAGTGGCGTACGATAAGTTGGGAGTCAGATATAGACTGTGGAGGGATTCAGTCGAACGAGGATCCAAGAAATCGCCCTTCGGAGAATCATCGTCAGAAGATAAATAATTCCCTAACCATCTTCTTTTTCTTCTTCTTCTACCTCTGCTTCTTGAAAGCTCTCAATGCTGAATATGAACGATTGGGAGCAGTTTTTTTATTCCACCATCTTCAAGATTTTTCAGAAAAATGGAGCTGAATCTCATCACACGGCAAGTGTGAAAACTCAAGACAAAACACTACTACTCTTCTGTCTCAAAATTTTTCCCACCTGTAATAGAAAAATTGTCTTCTGTACAGTTTCAGAGGATCTATTGATTCTTCATCTAAGGAAATATGAGGTGTACTTTACTGTGAATTTATGACGATTCAAGGAAATAAAAATCTCAACATCTTGCAAAACAGATATATACTTCGAAGCATTATCGGAACAACCATAGAACCTCACGCAGAGTCCTTTTCAGCCGCTTTCCAAACAGATAGCAACTCCTGGAACACCTCCACGACAAGCTCCCTATCGGCATGTCTGAAGAAACTGTTCATCTCATCTCTAACATCGTAGATCTTTCCAAAGTCAAGCAAATACATAAGACAGCCTTTCTTCAGCTTCTCCAGCCGAAAAATCCATGCCTCTTGCAATCTCTCGAGGACATTCCTCGTATTGACATCTTCCGTAAGGCTTTCCTCGCACATATCTTTCAAGTCTACGATATCATACTTGATAGCAGCCCCCAGCAGAGCCAGGCGATGCTTCCAAAAGTCTTCTTGGCTTATGGAACCATAGAGGTAGCTCAGAAGAGCCTTGCAGGATTCAGACGTCATGTCTTCGATGTCTACAGTCGAGGATTCTTTTTCCTTGAGGTTGTGTCTGAGCATGCTTTGGAAAACAGGGGATCTTGAAGAGAGGATTGCTTTGTGGGCTCGTAGTGTTCCGTCCGCTGTGTTGATGGTGACGTCTGAGTGAATTGAGTCGTCGAGCATTCGAGATAGACACCTGAGAGTATTCTGCGTTGCCAGGTGTTGCACCGTGCCACCGCCGGGGCGTACTGAAGTTAATTCACCGCCCTGCAAGACCCGAAAATAGACTAGAATGGCTTTTGTAATGAAATTTCAAATCCATTACAATCAAAATTCAATCTTTAACACGATATGTGAAAATGCCTCATGTTTACTTTGTAGATTTTGAGGTCTAGAAACTCGACGTCAATGATGTAACGGCCCGGGGAGTTCATATCCACTGGGTAGGCAAAATCAGCACTTGTTTGCAGCAGTTTCTCCAGAACTATACTCAGACAGAAATGAGCCAAGAAATGCAAAAGCTTGAATCCCTTTTCAAATTCGACAGACATTCTCACAACACCTCAAAACCAATCTCAACAAGTGCAAGAAAAAATGTTTACATACTTGGAGAAACGAAGGGTGGTCGGCATTTACAGCAGGGGGTGGCGCTTGTGACACGTAGGATGAACTGGGCGATCGGCAGTTGCTCCCTGGAAACCCTAGACGGTTGAGGGAAGAGATGGACGAAGAAATTGCCACGGTTCCTCTCCACTGACAAATGCCTGACATACCCAGCCAGCCGCCCACCCAGAAAGAACAACGTATATTATCATTATCATCACCTCACCTCACCTCACCTCACCGCCATCATATATAAACTAAATAAACAGGCGGGTAAGACTAAGACCATACCAATTCCATATTCCGACATTGAATGGATCAGATACATTATTAGGCGTGTCTGGTCCGTCGGTCTCGATCTTCCACCGCGCGCGCCTCGCGACGGTGTCCACTTTTGTGTCCGACTCCGGCGACGCCATTTCTTCTCCTCTCTTTTCAAACTTCGTAGCCGTCGGCGAGGAAGAGAAGAGGGGGTGGTGAAGTCGGCTTTTCACTTGCGAGTGATTGAACAAGGAAGGAAGGAATATGCTCATCTTATTATACGCATATCATATAACGAAATAGCTCCGATTTCGGTGCTGTTTGATGATTGATAGCGCCAGGTCAGATTTTAGGTGAAAGACGAAAATACCCTTACCTCCATTTGAATTTAATCCGAAGACGAATTCAGATACCTCTGGCAACTTAAAAACGAGTCTGGCGATATCAGTAAGCCAAAGCTATATTAGATGTAGTCAAAATCTCACCAATAAGAATCGGAAGGAAAAAAGAGAAAAAAAATGGCGGATGAGAGGAACAAGATAGTTTGGAACGAGAAAGGCGGAAAATTCGAAACGGCGGACAAAGAGGCGTACCTGGAATATGAATTGAGGGGCAAGGATGGAAAAGTGATGGACATAACTCACACCTACGTGCCTCCCAGCAAGAGAGGATTAGGGCTCGCTGCTCATCTGTGCGTCGCTGCTTTCACTCATGCTCAGAACCATTCCTTTTCTGTCATACCAACGTGTTCCTATGTCTCTGTAAGAAATGCTTTTTGTATTTATTATGTTATTACACCAACATGTGTGATTTTGGGGAATTCTTGTTCTTGATTATGTGGGTTTTGACAGGAAACCTTCCTACCTCGAAACCCTAATTGGGATTCAATTGTGTTCAAGGATGATGCCAAGTCCAGTATATGATCGATCAGCTTTGTGTTTCCGTTGATGCTGTCGTTAATTTTCCCCTGCTTTGCTGTGTTGTGCTGTATCTTGCTATGAATGAATAAACAGACAATTTGAAGTTGATTGAACTGTTGAATCAAGATTTAGTTCGTCTGATCTGATGAGCATATTTTCTTAAGAGGGACATCAGCGAAACTTGGAAAAATTGAAACTTTTTAATCTGGCATGGCACGAGCTTCTTCAACCGTTGCTTCTCTGCTCAGCCAGGTACGAGGTAGTAATAGATCTGAATAGATGATTATGAGGAAATAAAGACTTAGTACAGTTAACTGAAAGCTGTCATATTCTGATATCCATTCGAGCTTAGCTAGTTCATCTGTTTTGGTTGACTTAGCTATGATTCATTTTCCATTTTTTGAGTTTATATATGTGTATATATATATAATCTAAAACTTTCACGTCCATTTCTAGTCGTTGACTGTATATAGACAGACCTAACAGAGCCTCCTCTGCAGCAATCCTAGACTCAGAAGATACGTCGGTCAATGTTACATGAAATTACTGCTTGTGAAAAAATGGTTAAAGAAGATATATGGCTAACGATAAGGACAAAGGTTGGGACCTTGAGGTTACTGAGAATTAGAATTGTTCAATTCTCTGCTTTCTTTGTGTATACAAGACAGACACTTTAAGTCTTAGCATAACTTGCTGTCAATTCCATTACATGGCAATTTAAGATAATATAATAGACTCATGCAAATTGTGATATAGAAGATGAAGTTCTGATTATACAATCTTAATCGTATATCCTATCAACACTTTTCTTGCTCACATTTAAAGCTCATTGAACCCTCTATTCTCTTGTCCTCCTCGTGGTCAGATTCCTTATCCACCAATATCTAACCTTTGTTCCCACATTGCCTACACTCCCTTGGCTAGACCTTTTGTTCGATTTCGTGAAGTGGAGAAGCTGGCCAATCCGCTTTCGCCAACTCATCGTCGGTTTCATTTGTTCTACTACACCAGTATTAGTCTCCTTGTTAGCCGCCTGCTTGTCGTGATTGGTTGTATGAGCAAGGGCCATGTTGCTTGCTTTTCCTCTATCCCACGAGGCAACACCATTTTCTTCAAACTTTATCGATATAAATGAGTCTGCAAATCAACATTGTACACTGTGTTTTAATGTGGATTATTGGGAAACCCTATTTCGCCTTCTTATAATATATATATGAGAGAGAGAGAGAGAGAGAGATCAAGAACATGGCAGCATTATTGTCCTAATAAGATTTTCACATGGCTCATGATCCTAGTAAGATTTTCACTAAAAGCCATGCAACACTGTTTCTTCACCCCATCACAAAGTAAACACATTAGTCAAAAAGGCACATTTGTAAGTGGAGAAGCAGTTAAACTGTCTGTTTCCCAACATAAACATGACTAATTGCCTGAAAAAGCTACCTACCTTCGGTGCTGGTTGATGAACTGTCATAAACCTCAGGTTTCTGCTGTTGTTCTTCAATGTCTGAACGAGTGAGCAGACTGCTAAATACCTTCGGCAAAGCAATTTCTGGCGATATGCCATAAATCTTGTTAGATCGCTTTGGAGCTATGAGTAATAGCCTCTCACTCAAGCAAGAGGCGCAGACTCCTATAACCCTTTCTCTGGGATGAAAGCAACACCATTTCCTATCATTTGATCCTTCAGCATCCATCTTTATTGCCAGCAGAAACACAAAGTTCCTTACTGCAAGAAATTGAGTTGTATAAGAAAAGAAAGATAAGGGACAAAGGTGTATGTGCTGTTAGATGTTTGCTTTGGTGTCTGAACTAGAAGAACCAAGCATAAGATGACATGAGAATCAGAAGAAAATAAAAAGGCTTTGTATATTTTTCTGCAAAGTGTGTGTATGTATGTCTTGTGAGTTTTTGTGATGAAAGGTGTGGATATTTATATGCAAAATATTCTGAGAGATATGATCGGTCCTACAAAATTTGTAGTTGGTACTTGTTTAAATACCCATCGATTTCCTTGCAGTCTACATTTTGGACTACCCTTGATTATATTCCCATATCATTAATTGAGTAATCGAGAGGATTTTATTTTCTTTTGATTGCATAATTAATATTGAACTTTAGCATCCATAATGGAATATAAATGCTAAAATTGTGATGTAAATCCCAAAATACAACACACCCAAAATCCCTGAATAAGAAAGGGTGTCATTGAGGTCATGTTGTTTGCTATAAGCCAAGATGTCTGTCAGCATCTAAGTATATCCCTGCGCTTCATTACAAGCCAAGTTAGTTCGAATCAAATATAAATTGATGAAGTTTGAAGAAAAATTTTAAGACTTTTTAAGAACTAGCAATACCATAACTTGCTGATCACACGTAGGATAGATGATAGGCCATAAAAACTGCAGCTTTTTTTCTTTTCGTTTCTTTTTTTGTTTTTTCCTGAGTTTGATCTTATGGATCTAGTTAGTGCTGGGCAGTGGTTAATAGGTGAGCTTTTCATCATTACAGAGGAAAATGAGGCGGTGCATTGACAGGGATGAAATCATAAACTAGTAATAATATTCTACAAAGTGTTTTATTACAGTCAGTCAATTATTATTAGGCCAAGAGCCAGAAATTCTTGTGCCATCTAGTGCTGATGAGGTACCCACCGACTCCTCTGCTTTGCTTCTTGACTCCTATCGTCAAGCAATCCAAACTGTCAATGCACTGCTCCACGAACTTCTCTGTGCTAGATTTCAAGCATAAGCTGCCCAAATAGTATACATAATTACCCCTTTAATTCCTTCGACATTGTCTAGCTTATAGTTTGAAGAAATTAAGAAAGTGTAATGAAGTTTACCAGTCAAGAAATGCTGAGGGCTTCTTCTGTCCCAAGACAAGCACGGAGACTTCAAGCTTCTTCACTTGGCTCATCACTGTGGCCATCTTTGGCCCTTGCACCACCAATGATTCTACTTCAACCTTCAAAACAATACACACGCAACAAACCCTAATTATTTCAGACAAGAAACATCGTACGGTAACAAAACAGACCACAGTGTAATCATTAAGAGCAAAACAAGGTGCAATAAGCTCTTACTTCAGGTTTGCTGGCCTTGCAGAGGGAAGCAAGATTGTGGGCCAGAGAAGTGGAGGAGGAATCACTCTCAGATCCTTCGCTGCTATAAGGGACGATGTGGAGGATGGTGAGCTTATCTCCCTTGTTGGCTACATGAGCTAGGGCCCACACCAGTGCGTGTTTTGTGTGTGAGGACTGATCCACGACGACCATCACCCTCTTCTTCAAGACCCCAAATATCCCATCTTCACCTCCATTGTTGTTACTACAGTAGACATTGTTCATCCCTTCCATCTGCTTCAAACTTGTTCCACCCCATCTCTTGGACGATGATTTCCATGTCTCTTTGATGCTTAGCTGCCTCAGAAATGAATCTGAACTCGGCATTCTCTCTCTCTCTCTCTCTCTCTCTCTCTCTCTCAATACACACAAAGACACACCAACTTAGCAATTACAGTGTTATATATATAATATATTATATTGCATGTATTTTATTACATTGTTTTTTCTTTTCTTTTCTTTTTTTACATTGTTTTGTAAGTTGAGGTCACGAGAGCTTCAATGCACCGTTGTGGAGATAATTATTTAATAAATCCAAGGAGAAGTCAGCTTTTACTGGGAATATTTTTTTTACTTTTATATATATATTCATTTATATTAGTACATTTTTTGCTGAATCTTTTTTGGCAGGGTGATGTGATGACATCATATCTTTTCTTTTCTTTTCTTTACCGTGTTAATGTGACCAATTTTTACATTGAAGTGAGGCAATGATTTATTATTGCAGCAAACTCATCTTTCATGGCACTGAATTTGTACCTTGCCAAATTAATTCATTTCCTACCAAATTTGGAAAAATTGGCAGCCTACGTTGCTTGCAATTATTTCTTAGTGCAGTTAGTTAGTATTATTTATGGTTAGGCATTAATTAGCTGGAAATAATAATTTAGATGATGCATTACTATACTATAATAAAATAAATTAAGAAGGCTAAGGTCAGCAACATTGCCTCGTAAGTTGTGAGGCTTTTGGACTTTTTCAGGTCGTACGCCAAAATTATTGCGACCGTTTAATCCGCTGAACTGTAATGACGTTTTTGACCTCTGATTTCTGAATATCCAATTAGCATAGCTCGATTCGAATAGTTTGACCCACCCACCCACCCATTGAATAACTCGATTATTATCGGGTCGAGCTTTGACCCGAGGCAACTCATCATCATATATATGCTTGACCTTGGTAGGGCTGAAATGAAGATTTCCTTGGGAATAATAACATCGTCATGCCATGAGAAATAAACAAATGTCTTTCAAACTTTTATTAACGTTAGAACATAAGAGGACATATTAGTGTTCTTCCTCGTATCCCATAATTTATTACAGCCAAGCCATGTCCACATTATGGGGTCTCCATCCATCCCATATCTTCTTATATTCTTTTTTTTATATTATATTTTCAGACACTTTTTATTCAAATGTTATCATCACTTTCGAATGTGTGATGTCGACCGTTGTTGTCTATTAGTTCAATTCAATGCGAAAATTAACCAATGAAATGCAAGAAAATAAATTAATGTTTTAATGTAAGTTTAATCCTCATATTACCAAAGCCGAGGAAGCCCATAAGGTAGGCCCAACAGAATGGGCTAACCCAACCATCAAGCCCAATAATGAAGAAGTAAGGTATTAAATATAAAATGAAAATATTTGGTAATGTAATTGGATTGTAAGAGTAAAGAGTATATATTTGTGAATTGTGATAATGGGGGCATTACACTACATCTCTTAAAATAGTGCCGTAACGAAAATAATAAAATGTTTATTGTGAACTGAAAAAACAAAAGGTACATTGTTGAAGATATAAATTAAGTGAAATTCATATAGCCGCCAACTATTGACCAATGGGCAGTCAATCACTTGGTCAACGAAAACTTGCATGTTTTATTACCTCTATCAAAAGACCCAATTTTCAACGACGGAGAAATTTATACAAAACGATTCTTCACTCCTCTTTTACAATGTCGGTTATAATTTTTCTCCATGTTAGTTGTCGCCTTTCAATACAATGTATCCATCGTCGACGGTGATTGTTATTTATATTTAGAGTAACTTTGAGTATCTCTATAACTTGTGTTGCATTTACATTTTTCCATCAAGGTGAAAAATACATATCAATGTACTATATTTTTATTTAATATATATCGAACACTTATTCCTAACATACACGATGCTTCTTATCTACTTCGTACCCATCATCATGTCATGGGGTTTTGTCCATGAACAGTTTAACGCGCTTTTAATGATATAATTTCTTCAATGTTATTCCGTTAAAAAAGGGATGATGTTTAATTTACATTATTAGCTGGCTTGGGGGACAATATGTTTTATTTATTTTTTTTTTTTTTGAAAGGAATATGGTTTAATTTGTCATCTCATATACAGTAACTTATGCTATATGTACGGAATGTCCTTTAATCTCACAAACGGCTTCATAAGTAAATCAAATATTCATATATATATGAATAATAATTGACATGAGATTGATTTCATGTTATTGAATTGAACAATACACTTGGCAAGTTGGAACTAACAAAAAAATCTGTACTTTTTTTTTTTTCTCTTAGATCATGTCAAGGTTAATCTCGGATTTCACGAAATGATGGGATTATGTTCGAAGGTAGTAAAGTAATGATCTTACTAATGTGCCCATCTCATGACCAATTCTAAGTACTACACTACACATTGGTCAACACTATCCAATACTATTAATAATTGAAACCGACATGCATGTGGGGGTTAATTAATTAATTAATTATATTCACATCAAGTCATGCAGGTCGTTTCCTATAGGAGTAACTAATGTGGACTCAATATTTCAAAATCAATAATAATAATAAATGAATGATTATTTATGTTTACGAAATTATGTAAGATTTGATTCTTCTTTAAATAATAATAATAAAAAAAGGGATCTTTTAATTATTAGGGTTTTGTTCCCATCCGTTCCGTATATGGCTGCTACGAGGAAGAAGAGGGCTGTACGGATTATTGACCCGATATTACTTTCTTTTTTCTTTTTCTAATAAACATTTCTTTGTCAATTTAATTAAAACAACGAAGTATAATAATCAAGAAACAAAAATGGACAGTATTCTCATCTTGCTTATACAATTCAAATTGATTTATGATGCAGCGTTGAATTGAAAGATTTTCAAACAATTTTCCGGAAATGCCTCTCTTCACTTGATTAAGACTAGTTAACTAATGCCATTGTCTATATAGTATTTTGTACTTGTTTTACTTTTAATTATAATTTAATCCGTAGATTTGATATCATCTGTTCTACTTTTCTCTCTATTTTGTGAATCATTCGATAGTATTTTGAATCTAATTATTCTAAAAAAAAAATATGGAAGTAAATAAAGATATATAGAATAAGAGTGAGAGAAGGCTGTGAAGACGCGTATGTTATTTTTCTTCAATGTTCCATTCCATGCATGACAGAAAAGCTCCAGCTGTTTTTGTTTTCTATGTTTTAAAATAAATACTCTATTATAATATTACTCCCTCGGTTCCTTCCATCCTCCTTCTGCAATATACATGCAATGTATATAATATATATATATATATATATATATATAATATGTAATTATTTTTGTGTAGTGCGTCATAACACGACATACTATAATCAATTTAGAGGGTTCGAAGTTAGAGTCATAGCCATGTAAAGCAAGTAAACATCCCTTCCTTTTCTTTTTTTTTTCTTTTTGAATTAATTAAAATTACTGGAACATATCTGTCAGCCATTTTTTCATGTTTACACCATTCCTCTATATTTATATATAGTCATCAAACTCGTCGATAAATCATTCATCACTTGCTTATCTACTTCGATCACATACACATATAACACGAGAAAATTTACACCACAAACTTATTACATTAATAGCATTTCAAGAATGGTGAAGACGGAGAATTATTACAATAGCCAGCCAACAAAGTCATCATCAGCTCAATGCAAGAAAAAATACAAAGGTGTAAGAATGAGAAGCTGGGGTTCATGGGTCAGTGAGATTAGAGCTCCCAACCAAAAGACGAGAATATGGTTAGGCTCTTATTCTACGCCGGAAGCAGCGGCTAGGGCTTATGATGCAGCAGTCTTGTGCCTTAAGGGCTCATCAGCCAAGCTCAACTTCCCCGTCGTCCCTAATGATGATTATTCGATGAAGAATTATCCTGATTATCTTGATAATAATGCTTCCATGTCGCCTAAATCGATACAAAGAATCGCGGCATTAGCAGCCAATGGTAGTAGTATTAGTGATCATCATGAAAACCCTAGGGAAGTTGTAAACCCTAGCCCATCAACGCTTACTCCTTCTAAAGGTTCGAGCTTGCCGCCACCATTTTCGTCGCCATCATCTTCTCAGCCGAGCCATGTCGCTGGTGCTGACGATGGTCTTATCTCATTCGTCGATCACGGCGATTATCATCACGCCATACAAGAGTTCGCCGAAGGGCGCGACAACAGTGTTGGAAGTGCATTGGCTTCGTGGTGCAACTTCGATTCGCCAAAGTACAACGAGACGATTAATGGGGTGTTCTTTGATCCAATGGTAATGATGGAAGATAGCTATGAATACGAGGAAATAAGCCTATGGAGCTTCAGCTGATGATCAATAGCTTTATCAACAATGTTATAATTAAATTTAATATCTATTCTTTAATATCTATATTTATTTCTTGAAGGCAGTGATGACGTAGGCTAAAGATTTGATTTTTATGTGTAATATGATCAATTGTATCGGATTTTAGGGGAGGGCTTGCGTATTTTTCTGGGCTCTCTCCCTTGTTCCTTGTCATTAAAATGTATTCCCTATATATAAAATGAAAAATAAAATTGCATTATGATAGATATACTTTTAGATAGGAAACCATTAGTATCCTATTCTGAGATTCCACGTGGAGTTGTCCTCTTTTTTTTTTTAACTGAACCGATAGCTTTTTTCATTAATGTCAAAAATTTACAAGGCTAAATAGCCAAATGACCTTCTGTTTACAATTTTCACAGATAGGCAATGCTCACATGGAGCCAACAAGCGAATGACAAAAAGCAGCCAACAATTGCAAAGGCAATGCGCGACTGTAAAACCATAACCAGTAAACAAAAAAAAAAAATGAAGTCAGACGTTGCATTGATGATAAACCACCCTACAACATTTGAGTATGACAAAAGGGAGCCCAAGAAAACAAGCTCAGCAGCTGTCCAAGAATTCTGCCCATTCGAAACCTGCAAGCTCAACAACCGTTCGATCATCTCGCCATTCGCTCTTGAACAACCAAAGATTTCGGGTCTTCCACAACATCCAAAGGATATAAACTGACAGTTGTACTCGATGTTGAAAGACCTCTTTTTTGGGTCCTGAGCAGACGAATCCCCACCAATCTTTAAAACATCCCATTCCATTCTTCATGAAGTTCCAGGAAACTGGTGCCAAATGCCAGATGTTGCATGCTCGAGAACAGTGAAAGAAAATATGCTCCAAAGATTCTTTACCCTCCCCACATGATGAACAAATGGTATCAATATTCATCCCCCTTCTTTTCAAGTTAAGTTTTGTAGGGAGGACATCATGAATACACCGCCAGAGAAAATGTTTCAGCTTATTCTTAATTCGTAATTTCCACACCAACATCCAAAGCTTTTTCATTTCGGCCCCGCGATCACTGCCTTCAGACTCCTCTTTTCTTCGAACATCACATTCACAAAGCATTTTATAAGCCGAATGGACTGAGAACTGACCTCTCTTATCCCTGGTCCAAAACAGCTTCAGTCCAATTCTTTGAGAGGGCGGCAGAGCATTGTGGCGACCCCACTTTTTAAACATAAAATACTTGGCGGGTTTTCGCAACGAAAGCCGCGGAAAGCCCATTTTACAAAAAAAAACATATATATAAAAGATTCGTTTTACAAAGGTCTTTACAACGGGCCGAAGCCCCAAAATATCTAACTAATCCTACGCCTCCACAGGTCGCGTCCCATGTACTGCATCCGCCCCCAAAAGCCCGTGGAGTCACCGCCACCAGCCGTCTATTTATTAGTACCTATAAAACATGTAACCCTGAGCACAATTGCCCAGTAGGTGAACATCAAACAATGCGATGCATGCGTGCACATGTCCCCAAGTCCCAATATCTCACCTGACAAATGCACGCTCATTTTTCTCATATCTCAATACTCATGGCCCTAGGTTAGACTCGGCACCTCGCGCGCAACATCACATCAATCATCCGGTCACACAGACTCGGAAATCACATCTCATGGCGGTGGGCACCCCGAGTCGCGTTTTCACACTGTACCCGGGTAGATAGATCGATCACGTCTATCTCCCGCCAAGTCGAGCAGTCCTACGACGGTGGGCACCTCAGGTTGCTCAAGCCTGAGTAGACAGAGCGATCACGTCTGTCTCCCGTCAGGTGCGCCTACGAGTCTTAACCTCACAAATCTCTGCCAAAGAAAGGCATACACTCTCCCATTGCACAAATGCGATCAACACTCTCGTCATGACATGCCGTGGATGCATGAACAATTAATCGCCGAACGTATCAAATATATCCGAAAAACTGTCAAAATCATTGGAATATTTAAAACGTACTTTTGGTTCAAATATTTAAAATCCCGAGAATAGTAAATTATTTAAGACCCAATACTCCTCTATCAGTTGACCCGAAAATGGGGTCTCGAAAATATTTTATAAAAATTGACCTGATACGAAAACTGTGGAAGTGGCGAAAAACTCCTTTCTTTTTTTTTTTTTTCGTTTTGAACAGTAGCTGGCGAAAAGCTTTGGTTCGAAAACCTTAAGTGGCGAAAAGCTTTGGTACGAAAATAGTGACGAAAAGCTTTGGTTCGAAAACCTTAAGTGGCGAAAAGCTTTGGTACGAAAATAGTGACGAAAAGCTTTGGTTCGAAAACCTTAAGTGGCGAAAAGCTTTGGTACGAAAACAGTGACGAAAAGCTTTGGTTCGAAAACCTTAAGTGGCGAAAAGCTTTGACATGGCGAAAAGCTGGCGAAACCTTTAACTGACGAAAAGTTTGAAAGTAGCGAAAAACTTTTTCGTTTTGAATAGTAACTAGCGAAAAGCTCCCTTTGCGAAAACTAAGTGGCGAGAAACTTTGGGTTCGCGAAGCCTCATAAAAGTTGGCGAAAAGCTTGGTTCGCGAAAATCAAATAATAAGTGGCGAAAAGCTTTGGTACGAAAACCTTACTTTTGGCCCGCGAAAACTTTTTCTCCTCACATACCGAAAACCTTAGGCCCGCGAAAACTGATTTTCTCGGCTCGCGAAAAACTCTTTCCTCACATATGAAAACTTTCGGCCCGCGAAAACTTCAAAATGGCCCGCGAAAACCTGTTTCGGCCCGAAAACAAAATCATACGAAAAATACAGAACAGTATACGAAAACACTGTGTTCTTCAAATCTTCATATCTTCAACAATTTCCAGAAACTCATAACATAATTAAAACCCATATTTTGGGTTTTTAAACATCAAACATCACACATAACATTCAAACACACCAAAAACGAGGGTGATCCTTTCACCATAAACATCAACTTTAAAAATATCAGTTTTTGGGTTTGTAGGTTTCACCTACCTCACGTCCTAAGCACTGTTTCAAGCAGCTTTTGTTGATGAAGCTTGGAAAGGACTTTGTCAAATTTCCTTTCTTTCTCCTTTCTCTCTCGCCTTCTTTCTCTCGTTTCTTTGAAGTGTACAGTTGTATATTTAAGCTGGGGAGAGACTTACGTGATGACAAGGAGGTGACAAGTGGTGATGCGATTTTCCTCTTAAGCTAAGAAAAGGGCCTTTTTGTAATTTTCTCCCTTTTTGTATCTTTCATCATCGCAAACATAGTTTTCTCCAGGAAAAATACGAATCCGGTCCTTTTTGGGCCTAATTATTTTTCAGTCCTCAAAGTCTTCCTTCTTTATCGGGCTTGGGCCCAATTATTATTTGGGCTCAATTTCAAGCCTGCCCAACCTTATTTTTACCAATTTCGAAGTTTTGCGAAATCCCCGTATTAAATTTTTACGGGTATTACATCCTCCCCCCCTTCAAGAAATTTCGTCCTCGAAATTTAAGCAGTCGGAAATAATTCGGGGTACTTCTGCCGCATTTCGTCTTCTCGTTCCCACGTTGCTTCCTCAATTGCCTGATTACGCCACCGAACTTTGACCAACGGAATATTTTTATTCCGAAGTTATTTTACTTCATATATCAAGATTTCTACCGGCTTCTCCTCGTAACTTAAGTCCGGTTTCAACCGTTGATGAAGGGTTTCATTTTGTAGCACATGGCTTGGATCGGCGACGTATTTTCGCAAGGTTGACACGTGAAAAACGTCGTGAACCTGCTCTAAAGACGCTGGTAATTCAAGTTGATATGCGACCTTGCCGATTCGTTTCAAGATTCTGAAAGGGCCTATATACCTCGGACTCAACTTCCCTTTGCGTCCGAACCGCTTCACGCCCTTCATTGGGGATATCTTCAAGAATACCCAATCGTCCTCTGCGAAGTCTAACGGCCTTCGTCGTTTATCAGCGTAGCTTTTCTGACGACTTTGGGCTGTTTGCATTCTCTCTCGAATCTTTGCAATAGCTTCCATCATTTCTCGAACCATTTCGGGACCTAGTAGCGCTCGTTCACCGATCTCGTCCCAATGAACTGGGGATCGACATTTACGCCCGTACAAAGCTTCATACGGTGCCATTCCGATCGTAGCCTGAAAGCTGTTGTTGTATGAGAATTCGATCAGTGGAAGGTATTTGCTCCAATTCCCTTTAAAATCTAGTACGCATGCTCGTAACATATCTTCCAGTGTTTGGATCGTCCGTTCAGATTGTCCGTCTGTCTGGGGATGATAAGCTGAACTGAAAGACAACTTAGTTCCTATCGCCTTTTGTAAACTTCCCCAGAAGTTCGACAGAAACCTCGAGTCCCGATCAGAAATGATCGAAATCGGGATTCCATGGAGTCGAACAATCTCTTGAATATATAATACCGCATACTTCTCCATGGAATATGTTTTATTGATTGGCAGGAAATGGGCAGATTTTGTCAATCTATCGACAATTACCCAAATTGCGTCGTGGCCTTTCACAGTCTTTGGCAGTCCAGTGACAAAATCCATCGTTATATGGTCCCACTTCCATTCAGGAATCGTTAATGGTTGTAACATTCCTGCCGGTCTTTGGTGTTCTGCCTTAATCTGTTGGCAAGTCAGGCATTGATTTACATAAGCGGCAACATCTTTTTTTTATCCCCGGCCACCAATAGTTAACTCGTAAATCCCGATACATTTTCGTCGTACCAGGATGTACAGAGTATGGTGTAGTATGTGCCTCCGTCAATACTTTAAATCGGAGTTCTTCCTTATTTGGCACATACAGACGGCCGTTGTATCGTAAGCTCCCGTCTCCTCGGATTTCAAAATCCGCCGTAGTGCTTTTGTTTTGTTCCCCTTTAATCTTCACATAAAGATCATCATCCTTTTGGGCATTAGTGATTTGTTCCAACAAGGTTGGTTTGAGCGTTAGTGCTTTCATTTTCGCTTTGACTTCACCGAAGCTGACTACTTCTACTCCAATCTGGCACAGCTCCGCACTTACGGCTTTACGACTCAAAGCATCTGCAACTATGTTGGCTTTACCCGGATGATAATTGATCACGCATTCGTAATCGTTCACCAACTCAAGCCATCGTCGTTGCCTTATATTTAACTCTTTTTGGGTGAAGAAGTACTTCAAGCTCTTGTGATCCGTAAAAATCTCGCATCTTTCTCCGTAGAGGTAATGTCGCCAGATCTTCAGGGCGAATACCACGGCTGCTAGTTCCAGATCGTGCGTGGGGTAGTTTTTCTCGTACTCCTTTAGTTGTCGGGAGGCATAGGCAATTACCTTCCCGTTCTGCATTAGCACGCATCCCAAGCCACTCTTCGAGGCATCCGTATACACCGAAAATCCTTCTGTTCCTGACGGTATTGCTAAAACCGGAGCGGTCGTTAGTCTCTTTTTCAGTTCTTGGAAACTTTGCTCACACGATTCCGTCCATTTAAACGGAACATTCTTCTTCGTCAAATTGGTGAGTGTTGAGGCAATGCTGGAAAAATCTTTGATGAACTTCCGATAATATCCAGCAAGCCCGAGAAAACTTCTAATCTCCGTGGGAGTGGTTGGTCGTGGCCAACTCTTAATTGCCTCAATCTTACTAGGATCCACCAAAATCCCGTTTCCAGAAATAATGTGTCCCAGAAAGGCCACTTCTGTTAACCAAAATTCGCATTTCTTGAATTTTGCGAATAATTGCTTCTCCCGTAAAATTCCTAGAATTGTTCTTAGATGCTCCTCATGTTCATCCTTCGTTTTTGAATAAATAAGGATATTGTCTATAAAGACGATCACGAAGCAGTCTAAGAAATTCTTAAATACCCGATTCATCAGATCCATGAAAGCAGCTGGTGCATTTGTTAACCCGAAAGGCATGACCAGAAACTCATAGTGGCCGTACCTTGTACTGAATGCGGTTTTAGGAACGTCTGCCTCACGGATCTTTAACTGATGATACCCAGAACGTAGGTCGATCTTAGAGAATACCGTTGCTCCTTGCAATTGGTCAAATAAGTCATCAATCCTTGGCAACGGATACTTATTCTTTATCGTGATCTTATTTAGCTCCCGATAATCGATACACAACCTCATTGACCCGTCTTTCTTTCGAACAAAGAGAACCGGTGCTCCCCATGGAGAGAAGCTCGGTTGGATAAATCCCTTCTGTAACAACTCTTCCAACTGTTCTTTCAGTTCCCGTAGCTCGTTCGGCGCTAATCGATATGGGGCTTTCGATATCGGGGCAGCCCCAGGCACAAGATCGATTTTGAATTCGATCTCTCTATCCGGAGGTAAACCTGGAAGGTCGTCGGGAAATACGTCGGGGTATTCATTCGCAATCGGAACCTCCTCGAGTCTCAAAAGAGGAGATTCCTCGGTCTTCATAGCATAACAAAGATAGAATTCGCAACCCGAGTTAACAAGTCGTCGGGCCTTCAGGGCAGATATTCGAGAAATTCCATCCTTGCTCGCCTTTCCCGAAAAGACGAACTCTCCTCCCTCGGGTGATTGGAACCTCACAATTTTCTTAGAACAGTCAATCATGGCTCCGTATTTCGAAAGCCAATCCATCCCGAATATGATGTCGTAATCATTCATCGGGATTACAATTAGATCGACTAACAATTCTCTACCCTCCATATTTATTGGGTACTTTTCTATCACTAAATTGGTTCGGGTCGGGTTCCCATGTGGCAAACTAACTAAATACTCCTTCCTAGAGTGGGTAGGATATATTCCGACCCTTGTCACAAAATCAGCCGACACAAAAGAATGTGTGGCTCCCGAGTCAATTAAAATAGAAGTCGGGATATGGTAAATATTCAACGTACCCGTCACCACATTGGGGTTTGTCTCCGCCTCCTCTTTTGTTAATGTAAAGACCCGTGCTGGTACAGGTGGAGGTCGGATCAATGGTTGGGGTTGATTCTGCATCAGAGGTTGTCTCTCTGAGCATGCCCTAGCAAAATGCCCAATCTTTCCGCATTGGTAGCACTGTGGAGGTTGCCTCACTCCGTAGCAGACTCCAAAGTGATAGCGCCCGCATTGCTGGCATTGGGGCGTAACATTCTGAGGTCGATTAGAGATATTTGTCGGCCCTTGATTCGGCCTCGGGCGCCAGTTTTGTTGGCCCGGTCGGTTTCCTTGGCTAGACCGCCCTTTGTTAAAGAATTGGCGCTTTTTGTTTCCCCCTCCGCCTTGTTGATTCTCTCTCCTTTTCCTCGCTTCCTGAGCTTCCACAACTACCCGTTCTGCTTGCTCGGCAATTAAGGCGCGTTCGGTAACTTGCATGAACTCCAGCTGTCGCGCGCCGGCTATGCTCAAATCCCGATAGATTTCGGGCTTGAGTCCCTGAATGAATCGAGTCACCTTCAAGGTGTTGGTTGCCACGAGAAACGGGGCAAAACGAGATAATTCTTCAAAACGACGGATGTATTCCGCCACCGGCATGCTTCCTTGTCGTAAATTCATGAATTGCTCTTGTTCATGAGCGGTGAAATATTTAGTGAAGAACAGCTCCTTGAACCTATCCCACGTCATGGTGATTGGATCTTCTAACACCTTTACAGTGTTCCACCAATAGCGCGCGTTCTCCCGTAGGAGGGAAACGGCGCAAAGTACCTTCTCATTATCAGGCACTCTGCTATAGATGAACATGTCCTCTATAGTGCCTATCCAGTCCTCAGCCATTGCAGGGTTGGCGGCATCAGTAAAGATGGGAGGATTCAATTTTCGGAAGCGCTCCCCGATTATTTGTACATGATCAGGCTGTGGGGAAGGACGATGCTCCGACGAACTCTGATGATGTATAAGATCACTAATTTGCTCTGACTGATGCTGAATTAGTTCGGTCAGTCTATCGATGGTATTATGTTCGTGCGTTGGAGATTCGGGCTCGCCTCTTCGGCTCGACTCCCCAACGTGTTTACGTACCCCTCTCGGCATTTTGCAACTATTCTTCATTCACAGACACATACAAGCACATAGTCATGTACCACATACTATTGTTAACAATGAAAACTTACAAGCGCGGCTGGTTCTCCCGGCTTTTGGGCAGCAGTACATGGACAATCTTCAGAATCTAAAGCCTACGCTCTGATACCACCCTGTGGCGACCCCACTTTTTAAACATAAAATACTTGGCGGGTTTTCGCAACGAAAGCCGCGGAAAGCCCATTTTACAAAAAAAACATATATATAAAAGATTCGTTTTACAAAGGTCTTTACAACGGGCCGAAGCCCCAAAATATCTAACTAATCCTACGCCTCCACAGGTCGCGTCCCATGTACTGCATCCGCCCCCAAAAGCCCGTGGAGTCACCGCCACCAGCCGTCTATTTATTAGTACCTAAAACATGTAACCCTGAGCACAATTGCCCAGTAGGTGAACATCAAACAATGCGATGCATGCGTGCACATGTCCCCAAGTCCCAATATCTCACCTGACAAATGCACGCTCATTTTTCTCATATCTCAATACTCATGGCCCTAGGTTAGACTCGGCACCTCGCGCGCAACATCACATCAATCATCCGGTCACACAGACTCGGAAATCACATCTCATGGCGGTGGGCACCCCGAGTCGCGTTTTCACACTGTACCCGGGTAGATAGATCGATCACGTCTATCTCCCGCCAAGTCGAGCAGTCCTACGACGGTGGGCACCTCAGGTTGCTCAAGCCTGAGTAGACAGAGCGATCCCGTCAGGTGCGCCTACGAGTCTTAACCTCACAAATCTCTGCCAAAGAAAGGCATACACTCTCCCATTGCACAAATGCGATCAACACTCTCGTCATGACATGCCGTGGATGCATGAACAATTAATCGCCGAACGTATCAAATATATCCGAAAAACTGTCAAAATCATTGGAATATTTAAAACGTACTTTTGGTTCAAATATTTAAAATCCCGAGAATAGTAAATTATTTAAGACCCAATACTCCTCTATCAGTTGACCCGAAAATGGGGTCTCGAAAATTTTATAAAAATTGACCTGATACGAAAACTGTGGAAGTGGCGAAAAGCTCCTTTCTTTTTTTTTTTTTCGTTTTGAACAGTAGCTGGCGAAAAGCTTTGGTTCGAAAACCTTAAGTGGCGAAAAGCTTTGGTACGAAAATAGTGACGAAAAGCTTTGGTTCGAAAACCTTAAGTGGCGAAAAGCTTTGGTACGAAAATAGTGACGAAAAGCTTTGGTTCGAAAACCTTAAGTGGCGAAAAGCTTTGGTACGAAAACAGTGACGAAAAGCTTTGGTTCGAAAACCTTAAGTGGCGAAAAGCTTTGACATGGCGAAAAGCTGGCGAAACCTTTAACTGACGAAAAGTTTGAAAGTAGCGAAAAACTTTTTCGTTTTGAATAGTAACTAGCGAAAAGCTCCCTTTGCGAAAACTAAGTGGCGAGAAACTTTGGGTTCGCGAAGCCTCATAAAAGTTGGCGAAAAGCTTGGTTCGCGAAAATCAAATAATAAGTGGCGAAAAGCTTTGGTACGAAAACCTTACTTTTGGCCCGCGAAAACTTTTTCTCCTCACATACCGAAAACCTTAGGCCCGCGAAAACTGATTTTCTCGGCTCGCGAAAAACTCTTTCCTCACATATGAAAACTTTCGGCCCGCGAAAACTTCAAAATGGCCCGCGAAAACCTGTTTCGGCCCGAAAACAAAATCATACGAAAAATACAGAACAGTATACGAAAACACTGTGTTCTTCAAATCTTCATATCTTCAACAATTTCCAGAAACTCATAACATAATTAAAACCCATATTTGGGTTTTAAACATCAAACATCACACATAACATTCAAACACACCAAAAACGAGGGTGATCCTTTCACCATAAACATCAACTTTAAAAATATCAGTTTTTGGGTTTGTAGGTTTCACCTACCTCACGTCCTAAGCACTGTTTCAAGCAGCTTTTGTTGATGAAGCTTGGAAAGGACTTTGTCAAATTTCCTTTCTTTCTCCTTTCTCTCTCGCCTTCTTTCTCTCGTTTCTTTGAAGTGTACAGTTGTATATTTAAGCTGGGGAGAGACTTACGTGATGACAAGGAGGTGACAAGTGGTGATGCGATTTTCCTCTTAAGCTAAGAAAAGGGCCTTTTGTAATTTTCTCCCTTTTTGTATCTTTCATCATCGCAAACATAGTTTTCTCCAGGAAAAATACGAATCCGGTCCTTTTTGGGCCTAATTATTTTTCAGTCCTCAAAGTCTTCCTTCTTTATCGGGCTTGGGCCCAATTATTATTTGGGCTCAATTTCAAGCCTGCCCAACCTTATTTTTACCAATTTCGAAGTTTTGCGAAATCCCCGTATTAAATTTTTACGGGTATTACAAGCATCCAGCATCTTGAAGGTTGAACCATCTTCGGCAGAGCATCCAGCATCTTGACTCGTATGATCATGGGACTCTTTCATCTCTTTGTGCTTCTGTAATAAATCTTTGTTTACGTAATAGCCCAACTTTCTATATATGAACGACAATGGGCCTATAACTTCATAAATATCAATTATTACCTAAAAGAAATTGTGGTAATGCTATTGAGTTGCTAAAAAGATTTGGCCCATCTCTCTCTTTCTCTCTCTCATTGAATGTGATTGATCATATATCTGTGTAATTCATCATTTTATTTAATTATTATCCGGGAATCATTCATCATCACATGGTTCTGCATATATAGCCTTAATTTTCAGGACAGAAAAATCAATAAGTACATTTAAAAAAAATCAGAAAGACAATTCAATGAAACATTTCTTTCTCTCATTGGATCTGTCACCTTTGCTATGTACTCGTGATCTTTTTAGTATGATCACCTACCCTACCAAAGAGTTGACCATAATTCTATTCTATACTAATAACAGAGAGAGAGAGAGAGAGAGAGAGAGAGAGAGAGAGAGAGAGAGAGATTAGGTGACCAACAACGGTAGTAAGTCATATTGGATTTGGTGATATTTCAAAAGAAATAAATTAATTAATGATTCAACTGAGGTATTGTTTTCTTCAAATGCAAAGTTTTAGGTTTCTGCTACAATTATCAGAATTTATGAGCTCGTCATTAATGAGGCGTTAAATAGAGAGCTTATATAATATAGATATGTATAGAAGTTCAATAAACTTGATTGATTTGGAAAACTTTTTAATTAGGTCTTTTATGTTAGAAAAATGCCTTTTTCCTCTTGAGGGATTATATTCTTTTATCCCCAATTTTAAACTTTTGGAAATTGATGTTAGATGTAAATAAATTATGAGAGAACAAAGAAAGTAATTACATATATATATATATTTATTTATTTATATTATACGTAAATTGACTAGATCGGAATTCAAGAAATTCAACAAAGTTTCGAAATAAAGAATTAAAAAAAAAGTCTTCGAACAATGTGATATTTTCAGGTTTTGAACCCTATAGGGGTAACAAAAAGATGCATGCATTGTTATTTAAATTTAGAACCATTTAATTACCACGATCATCGAAGATTAAAATATTATAGGACATGCTACACGACATTACACCCTCAGACATGATTCATTATTCATTACATTACACTAACACATCGGATTGGGAAATAAAAAAAATATATATTATTATTTACTTTTGAAAAAATGGTGAATCAAAGATCATATGAAAGAGCCTTTTCTAGGCATGTGCTTCCACATGAAAAATGACAAAGATCATATGCTTGTAGATGAAAGGCTCACACATGAAATAGCCCTTTTTCACAAAACACCATAATTTTATGTATGTGAGTGTGTCTCAACTCATCCAAGAAACTTACAAGATCTTTCGGTTTAAACTTTAATTTTTGAATTTGATTTTAAGCTCTAGGATAAAACACACTTTAGATTTCTAAAAAGCTTCATGCATTGGACTTATAAATTTCTTCAATTAACAAAAAATAAATGAAAAAGAATATTAAAAAAAAAACAGTAGTCTTAGAGGGGGATAAATAATTCTCAGTGCGATTTCAGAAAAAGATTCCGACAGCTGAATTAAATGGCGTTGCTGCTTCTCAAAGCATGTCTTAAAAATATCATATAAAGTTCTGAAATTGAAATAAAGATCATAATATTACATATACAGCATCATTGCGCAGCATGATGAAGTCAAGAAACTCATGGAAGATTAGCTTTACTTTAACCTCACCAAGAAAACTCTACATACCATGTAAGATGGTTAATCTGATCTGAGAAATGATTTTCCACTGATGATTGTCGTGATGACAACATTCATCTATGTACAGATTACAATCTGTGGTTAGAACCAAAATCTCAGGCAATGTATTTCTCTGAAAAATCTAAACAACATCAACATCTCCTCCAAGCCAAGCAAATCTTAAAATGTTAACAAGTCTCACAAAATTTCCCGTTGATTCGATTGTGGACGGCTTTGACAGCAGCTACTCTTGCAGCTGTGGCAGCTCGATTCGCAGCCACTACAGCCTTGTTCACTTGTTCGTCGATCCTTCGAATGTGGGCTGCGTTTTCTGATGATTTTCTTGCAGCCTTCAGAACAAAAAGATCATAGAAATTTCAGAAAATTAACCTTAGTAAGTAAAGACAGCAGCTTTACTAGGTTAATGTTTTGTGACCTGAACAGCTCTAACGATGGCTTCGCTCTGAGGAGAAAGGGTAGTTCTGAGAATCCCACAATCCCATTCGCCGCATCTTGATTCTCCGTTGCTGAAAGTGTACATCCCATATCCTTGTTTTCTGCCTTCGTGCCAAGATCCTTCGTAGCAATGGCCGTTCGAAAAATGGTAGGTGCCAAAACCGTGTGGCTTATCAGTGAAGTACTGACCAGAATATCTGTCTCCATTCCTATATGTATATGTAATAAAAGATCAGATTGGATTATGAGTGAGTAACTTACTTCAGTGAAGATTCATTTTGTCCATAAATATTACTTTGTAGAAGAATCTCTATCTATTGACAAAGAACATTATTGAAAACCAAGCACTGAGATAATCAAGAACTTGATTTCATCAGTAAAACACTGTGAAACCTCCAATTCAGTGACTTCAAATTCAATTCTTGAGATAATTAATAACTTGATCTACCACCAGAGAGAGAGAGAGAGAGAGAGAGAGAGGGAGAGATCTAAGGAGAGAACAAATCCAAAATGCCCCAACCAAACAACTAACAGCAAAGAGCAAGAACAAACCAATTCCACAGAAAACTCACCTAAAGTGGTAGCATCCAAGGCCATGTTTGAGCCCACGCTTAAACTCCCCAACGTAAGAGCTCCCATCAGCACAAGTCTGCATACCAACACCATGACTCTGTCCATTGCACCACTCGCCAGCATAACTATCCCCAGTATAGAACTTATAAACCCCACAGCCATGCCTCAAACCTTGTCTATACTGACCTCTGTATCTACTTCCCTTAGCCCAGCTCTCAATCCCATAACCATCGTACCTACCATCGACCCAATCACCTTCGTATCTACCGTTCGCAAAGTAGTTGTACACACCACTGCCGTTACACCTTCCCTTGTGAAACTCACCTTCGTAGAAGTCGCCGTTGGAGTAAAACTCAACACCTTCTTCGACGTTTTGTTCGAGGGTAATGCTCTTGCCTTTTCCTCCCTCTGTTTCCGAATCGGGCTCGCCGATGAACCACTGGACCGGCCGGCTGTTATTGGACCCGGAAAATCGCCACAAGCTGAGCCTCTTCCCACACTTGTCGCACCAATGCTTGCAGAAAACGAGGTTTTGATTCACCATAGACTTGTTCATCGAGACTAAAAACAAAAGCACGGCCACGCAGATTAAAACCATGAGAAGATTCTCCGACGAGGGGTCGTTGACAAACAGGAAAACGGTGTACAAAGAGAGGATTAGGACAGCTACAACCCTCCCCAACCCGGCTCGAACTGGCTTCGGCCCGTGTTTTTTGGCGTGTGGCTTCTGCTCTTCAAGGTCCGGCGTGTCCTGATTTTGTGCGGCGGAGCTCACAGAAGTCAAGCTTTGAATTGACGATCGGACGGTCGGGGACGAGCGGAGGAGTGAGGACTGCGTCCTAGCTAGCTTCGACAGGCTTTTCTGACCGTCCATTTCCCACTCGATGAATCAATCTCGGACGTCGGATATTCTGTGAATCATTTCTTGCATAGGATTCGAGTGAAGTCCACCCATGTCCTCCTTCATCTCGATGCTCTTGAGGAATTGTTGAAGAACGGAAATGAGAGCTTGAAAGATGGCGAGTCGATGTTTATATACAACAAAGATCTCAAGTGGCGAGTGACGTGGGGCCCTATGAAGCATTAGTTTTAATTTTTTTTTATTTTTCAAATTTTAATTTTTTAGAAGGGGAAATTGCTTTAACGGAAAATATACATTGGAATTTGGGGGTAATATTCTGTTCTATTTCGAGAAGATATATAAAAATCTTGATAATTGGGTCAAACAAAGCCCTCTTGCTAAATTATATTCTCAATAATAATCGATTATATAATAATAATAATCATGTCCGCTATTATTTATAGTACAATAATTAATAATAATAAGTTCGTAGTAATTCACAATAATTGTTCGTCTTCGAGGTTTGGTTTGCAACGTTATACATTTACTTAATGGAATGGACCCCTTGTGACAATTTATTGGTATAATAGTTTCTTGATTTAGTTTATGTAGTCAATCATATTTAATGTCAATGACTATATAATTTGTGCAAAATAATTTAAAACGAACTGCATGACGCGTTTATCCGTAAGTAGGATTTACCTATATTTATATTGATATATTTTTTAAAAAATTAAATTATTTTAAATCGTCCACATTGATTAATATCCAAATACCAAATATAAATGGAAAACTATTTTTGCTAAATAACATATAATAAGAAAAATACTTGAGTCTGCAGATAATCAAATAGTGCAGTATTATGAGATATGAAGCTTGAATTACTTCTTTTTCAGCTTCTGCTTCATCCTCTCCACAGCACTCCTCAGAGTCTCCTCATCTTTGCAGAAGGTGAACCTCACAAGGTTCTTACCATCCTCGGGATTCAAGTAGAACACGCTCGTAGGTATGGCCACGACGCCAATCTCCTTGATCAAATACTCGCAGAACGCAACATCGTTCTCCTGTCCAAACATAGTATGATCCACCACGACAAAGTAGGTCCCGCTCGAATCGAAAACCTCAAAGCCCACGGACTTCAAACCCTCGACCAAGATCGTTTTCTTTGCAAAATAGTCCCTCCTCAGCTCTTCGTAGTAGGAGTCGGGTGCTCTCAGAGCGGTCGAAGCGGCGTGTTGCATAGGAGTGGAAGTGGCAAATGTAAGAAATGAATGAGCCTGTCTTAATCCCCATGTCAGGTGTGGTGGAGCTATGGCCCACCCGATCTTCCAACCCGTTAAAGAAAAGGTCTTGCCCAGAGAATTCAGTGTCACCGTGCGTTCGTACATCCCGGGCAGCGAAGCTATGGAGATATGTTCCATTTCAAAGGTCAGCTTGTCATAAACTTCGTCAGAGAACACCAAGACATCATGCTCGATGCACATGGAAGCAATGGCCTCGAGTTCTTCTCTAGTGAACATTTTCCCAGTAGGGTTATGAGGGGTGTTCAACAGAATTGCACGTGTATTTTTCGAGACGAGGGATTTGAGCTCTTCGATGGGTACAGAAAAGTTAGGAGGTCTTAAGGTGACACACTTAACATTAGCACCAGCCATGGACAAAGTAGCTTCATAGGAATCATAGAACGGAGCAAAGAGTATTACCTCATCGTTAGGGTTTATCAACCCTAGTATAGTTGCAGCAATCGCTTCAGTGCAACCCGAGGTGACAGTTACTTCCTTTTCAGGATCCACCGTAAGACCACTGTCCTTTTTGAAACGCTCAGCCACGGCTAGGTTCAAATCGGGCACTCCGTACCCACGAGCATACTGGTTCTTACCATCTCTGATGGCTTGTATGGCTGCTTCTTTCACAAAATCTGGGCCGTCGAAATTCGGGAAGCCTTGTCCAAGGTTGATTGCACCGTGCTTTATCGCAAGGTTGCTCATTTGTGTGAAGATCGTGGTTTTGAACTTCTCCAAGCGCTTGGCAACCTGAAGTTTATAAAAAAAATTAAAAAAAAATCACTTTAATAGACTGAGAATCATTAGGAGAAGAGGACAGAGTTAGCATTAGTACTGCCAACTCCATTACTATCAAGTCAGAGCTCTGCCCTCTTCAGATAAAAACTCAGCATTCATCTTTAGATTGCACCAATGAGATCCATTAGTACTCCCAACTCCATTTCTATCATCAAGCTCAACATCTCTGCTGCAGACCCCCACAAAATTCACACCCAATATTGATAGATTCACATTCCTCGAAAAGAAAAAGAACATATTACGTAATACTTAAGCCAGAATCAAACTAAAGATTGACTAATTAGCACAATACTGAAAGAGGGCTTAAACCCACATCAATCAACCAATTTACAATACCAACTCCATCATTATCAGCTCAAATAAACAAAAAAAATGCAAATAATTTCATACCAGCATCATTCTTACAAAATATTCCAACCTTATTGGACCACCGCACAAACAAATTACCAAGGGCTCATCCATCACCCCTAATCGATTTCCTATACACTCCCAAATAACGAAAAATAAAAAATACCCAATAAAATAATCCAGACCTGAAGTGGTTGAGTAGCAGGGGTTTGAGTCGACCCGTTTACAGTAGATGCCGGCTGCTGCTGAGCTGGCACTGAGGTGGATGAAGAAGCCATGATAGACGAAAGCCTCACGCGATTGCAGAGGCTGGTAATTTGAGTAGCTATACCGAATTGAGGGAAAGCATTCTTGGTGAAAGTTTGGCAGATATTGAAAGATTTGGGGGAATAATAACGGCGTGGGCTTAGCATTTCTTGGTGACGTAATGATGTCCAGATACATTTGCTGTGCTGCGGCGGAACAATATTATACATTTTCTTTATTTAATTTTATTATTATTATTATTTATTTCTTTCTTTTATCATCAAGTATTGGGCCTAAGAATTGAAATGGGCCTTAAATGACTAAAGAGTAATGCTTGGTAATAGATTAGCCTATATGTAAGATTAGTTTAGTACTAAATGATTGTCATCTACTTAGTTGTAATATAAGTCTAATCCAATTTCAGAGAGAGAGAGAGAGACGAAATAAAGAATATTTGGACATATGATATACAAGCAAACAAGTACATAGTAGCCCTCAAGCACAAACATATAATGTCCTATTTTATTATATTATGCCCCACATCACATGAAAAATCTTTTTCCCTGACTTTCATGTGTTCCAAAGCGAAGAAGAAGAAGAAGATGAAGATGAAAGATATCCGACATAAGATAAAGTGGTCGAACCAACCATGTGTTCGTGACTTATCCTCAATCACTTGTCTCGAGATTATTAGGCCCTGGTCAAGATTTTGTTCTATCAATCACGTACTTACAACATGAATAAATCCAATAAATTTATGGGTTTGTTTCTTGGTTTTGATTATTACTCAATTTGAAATGAATAATGATTATTATTATTAGGTCACTTTTTTTTTAATCATTATCATTGTCGTGTTGATAGTCCAAAGACAAAGGGTTCGTGTGTGTTTGATTTGTGGGGTACAAGGTTCTTCATTGCTTCATTGTATGTGTAATAATATTTCAAGATTTATGAATATAATTAAAAAAACCCACAAAACAAAGATGCCCATATAACAAAAAGATTAAAAAAAAAAGGGTTCCAAACAAGCGCAATCCTATATATAGCTTTTACACACTTTCTTACCTACATACATATTAAATCCTGATCCATTAAAATATGCTGATACATCTGGGAAATTATATAATTTAATTAGTAAATTTGATTAATTAATTAATTAATCAGGGTTTAGGCTTGGGGCATTGGTAACACTTTGTGAAAAGGCCGAATGTATCGATTTGACGGATGAAATTGACCATACTCGCCCATCCTCCGAATCCGAACCCGATGGTAAAGACCCATACCACTACAAATACGTTTACCGAGTACAACCCGACCCATCCTCCAAGAACCTTCGGCGGTCTCTCCACGGCATTCTAATGAATCAAAAGATAACAACAGAGAGGAAATCAGTAAGAAAAGCCATGATCTTTTTCATTACATACATATATATATATGGTTGTGTAGTCAAGATCATTCTGTGTCCAACGTGCTGTAAAAGTCGGAACTTTCGGCATTAACGTAAAAGAATTTATATCATGTGAAGTGTTTGTTATGAGTATCCATCATGAACTTTGACTTAATGCACTTTAATTAGATCTGTTCATGGGCATGACTTTATCATGATTATGATTTATGATAAGTAGAGCCATGTAATAATATTGAGCTTAAATCTGTACTGTTTGCTTATGAATGCATATATGTATGTGTATATATGTACCTCTCTTGCTGAAGCAGAAGCAAAAGTGACCATATGAGCCATGGCTGGGATGATATACACAGTGAAGCTAACAAGCAGTGACCCAACCGTGGAGTTGATAGGTCCGAAAAAGGGGAAAATAATAGCCAAAAACCATATCGGGACGACCACGGGCAGCCTCGCCAGGGCGCGTTTGAACAAGCTCTTAGTCTCGTGTATGCCGATTAGTTTCTCCCATACGAAGTATAGAGGCGTGCAGGCGAACCCAAACGTTATGAACTGCGATAATATTCGATGTAATAATTTCAAGAAAATGAATGCAAAATTCGACCTTATTTTTAATTTCTTTAGTTCATTTATTACCTGGTGAATGAGCATGAGAATTACTGCTGTGTCTCTAAATCCAGTCCTTGGGAGCAATGCTAAAGCATTCGATCTGTTTAAGAGAAGATCGCCGAAAGCCCAATACACAGCACTTGCTGATGGTAGGGTTAGGGTTAATACATAGATTGCAGCCATCAAATATATGAGTTTGAACTTCTGTGGCTTCCACATTGCATGCATTATTTCCCTAAAAAAAAGTATAGAGATTAATCATCAGACAAGATAATCATCAAATATAATAAACAAAGGATAGGATATCTTACACTGTAACAGCATGGCCACCAAATGTGTAAAGAATATTTGTAGCCCCAGTGAAGTAAAGAACCATTTTGCTTGGGCCCGAGTGCTTAACTCCTTCAACCTTTTTTTTGTGCCGTCATTAAATGTATTAAACAAAGACTAATCAGTCCAAGATTCTACTTAAGTGTGTAATTAATATATGATATTATGTATGTACCTGTCCGTGGATGAGGGAAGCTATGGTTAGGTACCATGCTGTGTAAGTTGTCATTACAAGTCCCAAAAAGGACCATATTCTGTAATTGTGGAAGGAAGGGATGAACACAGTTGTTGCGCAGCAAGCTCCAAATATGTATGTCCAAGTTCTCTTGTCAAGATTGTCATTTATGTAGTATATGTTGCTGCACAACAATACAAAGAGGGAGACAAAGTTCAATAAAAGAAAGATTATTATTAGTTACAAACACTTGATGATAATCTTTAGTCTCAGATGCAATGAATGAGATAATATTTTAAAATCTATTTTTCCAGGCCATGTGCTGTGTGCTTTTGGAAGAGAGTGAGAGACTACTGATGCATAAGTTTTAGTTCAGTCACATGACCTGTAAGAGAAAAAAAGCATGGCTGCAAACTATTATGGAAAAAGATGTGACAAGATGGTCATAAAGTATGTAAAAGAGATTGGATTCCCTTCTTTTAAGAAGATCAAAATACTAGCTTAAGGTTGATCTCTTTCTGCTGAAAAACTCTTAGCAACATAATATATCTTGTAATAAAAGATTATACAACTCCTTTAGACAGTAATAAAAATAGTTAAAAAAGCCTCAATCCGAATGTAATAATCAAGAATTGGAGTTACCTTGCACATGCAATCAGCTGAATCACAGATCCAAATAGCAGAAAAGTGCAGTTGAAGAATAACCCTATGTTTCTCCAGTGTTTTCCAAGCAGCCCATCAAGAACTTCGAACCACTAAACACACACTCACACACACAATCATCAGTCAAATTCGTGTAATAATAAAGGAAAAAAAAAAGAAAAGAAAACTTGATGTAGAACTAACTGACCTGTATAACATGGTTTCTGAAGTCACCTCTCTCTTTCTTTCCTAGTTCTGTACTCAACGTAGAGGACACTTATGAGATAAGCTGTCCAGCTTCCCATCAGTCCATAGAACAGTTGAAACATAATCCCAGACAACATCCCAAGTTGTGAGAATGAATAGGGCAGTGTTAAAAGCACTTGTGCAACCTTAATTATAACAAAAAAAAAAAAAGAAAATCCCAGATAAGATGATGAAGCAATTATAACGTTAATGCTGCAAAAAGAATTTCAGTAAGCTTACTTGATTTGAAGCACAGCTGAACCATGCATCATAAACCGAGCCGCCATGCCAGAAAAACTTCGACAACCTGCTCCTGATGGTGTCGTTTTGTCCGTCTTTATCTTCAAATTCCCTTTCCATTTCCAAGTAGTTTCCTGCAACTATGGTCTCCACTTTCTCCGAAGCCATTGTGTGTAGTGTGTGTTATAGCTTGAGTGTAGTATAGTTATATTATGAATGAAGCTGCCCGTGATAGCTAGTGTTTAGCAAGGAGTGTTTGTATATATAATAGTGTAGTATATGAGAGATGAGTGTGAGATGTCAATTATCGATTATTTTTTTTCATTGAATTATTTTATTTCATCTAATTTTTTCTTGAATCTTGAGCAATGATTGAGTTGCTCATGAAGGCCCTAGTTAGGTTAACTTTTTTGCATGAGTGTATCTATTACATCAATAATCACAAAAGAAAAATATACATATATCTATATATATAATCAAATATTTGATCTTGCCATCTTTATTAAATGACATTGTTGCCATATATTCTCTTTATAAATCGTGGGCCTTGCCTCTCATGAATGCACGAGCGGGTGGCCCACAATTGAGTCACTTTATCTTGAAATGAGCCCCATATTTTATTATAAAGAAAATTAAAATATGTGGAAAAAAAATATTTTGAAGAAAAAATATAGAAATAGAAGATGAGGTCTAATATAAGGGAAAGGAGTGGAGTGAATGATTACACTTAAAGAGATTAGGTTGTTTACTGGTAAGCATCATTAACATCACACGTGTGCCAACTGGATTCACAATGTAATAAATAAAGCCCTATTTTTCTTACATTTTCCCACCACTTTCTTTTTTAATTTCTTTTATTTTTGGTCCCCCTAACGAAGTTCTATTAATCATTAGCCCAAATACACAAAAGAGAAGATATATCTATATTATATTTGTTCATTGGAATGATCTGATTAATTAGAAAAATGAATGAGATTTTTCCTTCAAGAATCAAACTCAACATAATGATGTGATGTCATGCAAACTCATGCATGACATTATTCTCACGATAAGAATAACATTATTCTTTTTCTTTGTTCTCGGTTAGGGTCGGTCGAGTTGGGTCGGGTCTGTCCGATGGTTAATATGGGTTTTCATGGGGCTATCGACTTGATTTTAGATTTCCTTTCTACAAATTTTCATACTATATATGAATCGGTTAGCTCGGAAAAATATTATACATATACAATTTCAATATAACTTTTATCATTTTAATTAGAAGAGTGAAGGCAATGCTTCGAAGGCAAGAAAGACTTAACAAAAACTAGACAATCATTTTCAATACCTATTACGTGAAAAAGTAGAGGAAAATAATCAAATAATATCATCACTTCAAACTACCGCTAAGTTGTTAAAGTCGCGGTGGGCTTAAACAGCGACTTTCGTTTGTCGCTTCTTATGTTGTACTCTCTGCTTCCTTGACCGTACCTTACTTTCACGAAGACGAACGAAGGCGAATCCTCAAGAGTCAAGAAAGCCCTGAAGCATTGACAGCCCGCGGAGTATTGGTAGCTATTTCAGCTCAGATTCGAAAGGGCATCGTTCGTTTCTACCAAATTGAACATCTTTGCTGCTAGATCTAACATGGCTGTTCCAGTGGAGGAAGCCATTGCGGCACTATCGACCTTCTCATTGGAGGTAAGTGAACTGTTGATCAGCTCAATTTTGGTTGTTCTTTCTTTCTTTCTTTCTTTCGGTTGGGTGGTAGAGTGAAAAAATTATGATTTTGAAGAAGAAATTTATCATTTGTTACTCTGTGGATGTTGTTTTAGGATGATCAGCCTGAAATTCAGGGGCCTGGGTTTTGGGTTTCTAGTGAAAGAGGTGCTACGACCAGTCCCATTGGTAAGAAAATACGTTCTTCTAAATTTTTAGTGCGTTTCTGATGACCATGAAATTATGATTTTGTTGCGTAGTTGTATTTCTGAGTTCACATTGTTGCCTCATGACTTGTAAAGTAGATTATGATCGGCATGCTTGGAAATTTAACTCGCGCGTGTACTCTAGAATCTGTGTGCTGTAATATTACTATGATGATAAGTTTATTAGTTAATCCTCCCTCATATTCCTATTGCAGAGTATAGTGATGTTTCTGCCTATCGACTATCTCTATCAGAGGACACCAAAGCCATAAATCAGCTGGTTTGATTTTATATATTCTACATCTTTTTTCCTTATTTGTTTACTGTCTCTTCCCTTTGGCCTTTTCCCACGATGTTCATTGTCATTTCTCATAACTGTAAATGCTTTCAGAATTTGCTGATACGAGAGGGCAAGGAAATGGGTTCGGTGCTCTACACATATAGGAGTTGTGTAAAAGCACTTCCACAGGTGGGTTTGATTATTCTCTGACCTTGGAGAAATTCTTCTATATAATTCATTTCTTGCTCTTTGCTTGCTTTGCTTTGCAATCCTTTCTAATGTTGTGTGACATAAGATTCCTCTTTTGACATATTATCACTCTTTCTTGATCATCTATTCGACGTTTATTCGCTGCTTGTGGGACATCTCAGCTTCCAGATTCAATGAAGCAAAACCAAGCTGAACTGTATCTAGAAACTTACCAAGTTTTGGACCTAGAAATGAGCCGTTTAAGGGAGATTCAGCGTTGGCAAGCATCTGCTGCATCAAAGGTATGGGATTTGCTCGATTTGCACTAGTTTGTTTCGATGAGATTAGGATGTTATGATTCAAGCATGAATATATTCTCATGAAACAGCTAGCAGCTGACATGCAGCGGTTTTCCAGGCCTGAGCGACGTATCAATGGACCCACTATAACTCATCTATGGTTTGTTGAAGCATTCTCTTTTCTTTTCCTCTTCCTCTTCCACTTATGAAAACTATGTATTTTAAAGTGTTCACATCCTAAACCATGCGATAAGTTTTTTAAGTATATTTTGCGAGTACCTCTTCAATTTGATCAGGACTGTTCTTGTTTCTGATCTTGAAACATCCATGTCCGTTGCAGGTCCATGTTGAAATTACTAGATGTTTTACTCCAGCTAGACTATCTCAAAAATGCTAAGGCTAGCATTCCTAATGATTTCTCTTGGTACAAAAGGTATATGAAACCCTAAATGCTGCGATATTTTTCTAGCTTTATTGCAAAGACCATTGATCCCTATTATGTAGTGTTATTTGAGGTTTTATATATTTGAGTTTTCCAGCTCTTATGTGAGTTAGTTCTCTGAATGAATGGGTTCACGGTCTTCTCATATTGGTAGTTCTATTAAATTTGTAGGACATTTACGCAAGTTAGTGTGCAGTGGCAGGATACTGATTCAATGAGAGAAGAGCTAGATGATTTACAGGTTAGAATGCTATTTTTTGGCTTTTTATAACATTATACTGTGAAAAGATACCCATTCTTTATGTTCGATGACAGATCTTTCTGAGCACGAGGTGGGCAATACTATTAAATCTACATGTGGAGATGTTCCGGGTCAACAAGTATCCTTCTGTTGTGCATCTTCTGCTAGTTTAATTCCATATATTTTTCCAAGAAAATTGAAGTACTGAACTATTTCCATAGTACTCGGGTTCTTTATGTATTCTCTTCGAACTCCTTAACTCTTTGTAATAGCGTTGAAGACATTCTCCAAGTTCTTATAGTTTTTGCCGTGGAGACGTTAGAGTTGAACTTTGCCCTTCTCTTTCCAGAACGGCATATCCTTCTTCGTATTTTGCCTGTTCTTGTTGTCTTGGCTGCTTCTTCAGAGAAAGATACAGAGTCCCTGTTCAAGAGAATCAAAATCAACAGATTGATCAATATATTCAAGGTACATTCTGTCAGCTAGATTTATAGTGTTAGATCTACAGACATCTCTTCAAACACCTGGCGGTTGCTTCTTCAAAAATTTAATAATAATGTGTCATTCAATGAACTCCTTTTGTGCAGAACGATCCAGTCGTACCTGCATTTCCAGATCTTCATCTTTCTCCTGCAGCAATACTAAAAGAGCTGTCCTCGTACTTTCCTAAATTTTCTGCTCAGACTCGCCTGCTTTCTCTTCCTTCACCTCATGAATTGCCACTTCGTGAGGCTCAAGAATATCCTTTGATACTGACTCATATAATTTCTCTCTGATTGACGTTTCTATCTGTATTTGTAAATAAATTGTCCTTCAGAGCGTGGAGATTTGTTCCCTTAACTTGGTTTACCTATCAGCGTCACTATTTGGTTATCAACCACATTGGGTCTATTAGAGCTGAGCATGATGACTTCTCCATTCGCTTTGCGTCTGCTTTGAATCAGGTACCCTCCCCTCAAGTTCTTTATACTCTGCGTATATATAATTTTATATGTTTCTTAAGTTAGTGACATAACTGATATACGTTCAAAAAGTGAATCCCCCACTCTTGCCATTTTACAATGAGATGTTATATAGTGTAATCTATGAGCTTCTGTAAATTCTGACGAATTTATATGTTTTTCATGCGATGTCAATGATCTCTCATCGCATTCTAACATTCACTGATTTTCACAGCTCTCTTTATTGAGATCGATGGATGACGCTGATGTGGAGTGGGCGAAGGACATAAAAGGAAACATGTATGATATGGTTGTTGAAGGTCTTCAGCTCTTAAGCAGATGGACTTCTCGTATATGGGAGCAGTGTGGGTGGAAATTTTCACGCCCATGCAAAGATCCAGTTTTTACAGAAAATCAGGAGATCTCATCTTTTTCGGACTACGAGAAGGCATGTACATACATTTACTTTCATTATCCATCCCAACCCGTATGAATCAGCCTGTTTCTGTTAAATTGTTTTTCATAATCCATAGAATGTAGATCCATGTGCCAATTTGTTCATATCCTATAAATGTTTTTTCTTTGTAAGAAATTTATTTGCATGAATAATCATCAACTTATAATTTCATTATAGGTGGTTCG
Source organism: Lindernia subracemosa (assembly GCA_028392965.1). Taxonomy (NCBI): domain Eukaryota; kingdom Viridiplantae; phylum Streptophyta; class Magnoliopsida; order Lamiales; family Linderniaceae; genus Vandellia; species Vandellia subracemosa. Next base: position 1,104,635 of record JAQPCC010000026.1, on the reverse strand, counting down.
ATATAATTATAATGATGAAGAGAGGAAAGCCTTGGTGGAGCTTTTAAGCTATGTGAAGGGAATCACGTCTTTGATGCAGAGGTCTGATACATTGGTTGCAGATGCTTTATGGGAAACCATACATTCCGAGGTTCAAGACTTTGTTCAGAATACACTGGCCACTATGCTGAGGACTACCTTCCGGAAGAAGAAAGATCTTTCTAGGTTGAGTTAACAAACTACATTATTATGTTTATATTTCAATAGCAATCATTTTAGATTTTCAATGCAATATATGCAAACTTAATTTGTAATACAATAGCTAATCTGATCTACCCTGATCCCACAGTCATGCAGATGTGTTTGATATGCAATATTATTATCCATCTACCGTTGCTTGGTTGTTCTCTGACAGTATTCTATTCTGTCATTCAGTTGCTATGAATTGAATGTTCAATATTTTTGTGTTTCCAGTTTCATGAAGCCATTTACTTGGCTAATTTCTTCATAACCTTTTCAGGATTCTTTCTGATATGCGAACACTTTCAGCTGATTGGATGGCAAATATGACAAAGACTGATACGGAAATGCAACAAGGGTTCCACCATGGAGGTGAAGAAAATAGAGGGACCTACTTTTATCCAAGACAAGTAGCACCAACAGCTGCACAGGTCTCTTTTGGGTAGAAATTAAGAAATTATTTAATTGTGAAAGAGAGAGGCAATTATTCACCATTCATAGGATACATGTGTTGGAAATAAATTGATACCCATCATCTGATAGCTTGAAACTTTAAGTAGAGATGGCCATTCGACGTGGTATTAAAGCAGGTTACATCTGCATATTATAATGCATGTAACTGCACGCCTAATTTGATATATCCTCATATAAATGAGGATATTTACGATATATACAAGAAAAGGTTACTCCACCTATCACCTATTTATTTTGTGATGAAAAACTCGCTGGAATATTTAGTGATGGGATATGGGAATCATAACCTTTTGTTGTGTTACAAATTTCACCTTCTCTTCTTCTTTCACCATTTACACAGGTTCATTGCTTACAATTCTTGATATACGAGGTGGTATCGGGTGGCAACACGAGGAAGTCTAGTGGGCTTTTTGGCAATGCCAGTTCTGAGATTCCAGTCAATGAATTAAAACAACTTGAAACATTCTTCTACAAGCTTGGCTTTTTCTTGCACATATTAGATTATACAGGTATTATATTGAGGCAATATTCAATATGGCAGCTATTGACATGCTTTGGATTATTTTATGATCAGTTACATCCATGAACTTCTATGTTATAGTTGGCTTTAGTTGGCTTTTGTATTTTTTGCAGCGACTATTGCCAATCTGTCCGATGTTGGTTTCTTATGGTTCAGGGAATTTTATTTGGAATCTTCTCGTGTTATCCAGGTTAGAACACATCAATAGGTGCTTTGAAAAATTGAAAGCATAGTTTATTGCTGTCTCTCTATATCACCATTATATGACTCATCAAAGTATGACGACGAACTTCACACTTCTAGATAATCATGTAAACCTTTTGTTTTATGTATTTGTTCAAAAATTTTCGCTGAATGTTTGGTCTAGGAATGCACCCACCCTCGTATGCATACACTTACACTTTTGATTACATACATGCTTGCATCACAACCAGCTTTAAAATTCTTCTGCATCGTGGTAATGCTCAAACATTTCAAGATACTGCGTAATAAAATGTCTCCCCTCTCTAGTATGATAAAAAAGAGCTTCCTGAGTAACCAACTTCTTTTATCTTGTCCCTCCCAGTTACTGTTGCTAGCAGCAATAATTATTTTTTTTAAGTAATGAGTTCAAAATTCTTTACTCAGTTTCCAATTGAGTGCTCCATTCCATGGATGCTGGTGGATCATGTTTTTGAGTCACCGAATGCTGGCATGCTAGAGAGTGTCTTGATGCCATTTGACATATACAATGATGCGGCTCAACATGCACTGGTGGCCCTAAAGCAACGTTTTCTATATGATGAAATTGAAGCCGAGGTAATTTCATTGAAATGTTGAAGACTTACATGCACAAAATTTGATAATTGCCTTTTTTTTTTCCTTTAAGAGTTGTGATACCTGGGTTTCATTTTCACTTCATATTAATTTTATTGTCCATCAGTATTTTTTGCCAAGTGTTTAGATGCTAGAGCTGCTCTATTAAGATCTTGATATCTATAGGTGGACAATTGCTTCGACATATTTGTATCAAAGTTGTGCGACACCATTTTCACGTACTACAAGAGTTGGGCTGCAAGGTTTGTACTTCAGTATGACAATGCTATGCCCCTGTGTCGTAACGTTATTTCTGGAGAAATTCTTAAGTGACAATTCTAACTCTTCAGTGAACTGCTTGATCCATCATTCCTATTTGCATTAGACATCGGTGAGAAGTTTTCTGTACAGCCAATGAGATTCACAACACTATTGAAGATGACAAGGGTGAAGGTAAATACCCATTAAGTAATATACTTTTTGTATTTTTTTGTTTCTTAACTGTTGATCTTTCATGCTAATGGGAGTAAAACGAAAATAATCTGCGGAAATCAGGAAGAAATACACATTAGCTCATTATATCATAACATTGCTACTTTTCACGAAGTTCATTTAATGATATGTAGTTGCTGGGAAGAACTATCAACCTGAAAAGTTTGATCACTGAGAGGATGAACAAAACCTTCCGAGAAAACATTGAATTTTTGTTTGATCGATTTGAATCACAGGATATATGCGCTATCGTGGTCAGTAATTTTTTTTTGGCAGTTTATATTTAGTCGTATGCCGACTTATTATTTCGTATTACTAAATGGAGACATCAAACTTCCAGGAATTGGATAAGCTCCTTGAAATTCTGCAACTCGCTCATCAATTGCTATCCAAAGATTTAGCTATTGATTCGTTTAGTCTCATGTTGAGTGAGATGCAAGAGAATGTTTCTCTCGTTTCATATTCTAGCAGAGTAGCGTCTCAGGTACATTATTTATTTTTATTACTTGATCGTGAACAACCAACGGTAAAAATAAAGGGGAATAGTTATCTTGAAATGCTTTCGCATAGTTTATTATTATTTTTTTTTTCTGTTTGACATATTATTTTAATGGTTCTTGTATTTCCAGATTTGGACAGAGATGCAAAACGATTTCTTACCAAACTTTATCCTATGCAATACGACTCAACGCTTTGTCCGATCATCAAGAGTACCTCCTGTTCAAGCTCACAAGCCTTCAGTTGCACAAGCAAAGCCAAACTTCTACTGTGGCACTCAAGTAAGAACTATCAATCCGTATTACATCTGTAGTCTTCACATTTTGGAATGCCAGCATATTAATATAGCATTATAATGGATCGGTCCCATGCTTATGTATTATTTATCAAGAACCACCCCTCATTCATTTCCTATATTGGTTCCTATTCATTAACCTTTCTCTTTTCGTCACTTGCGGACATAGGACCTTAATTCTGCATACCAAAGCTTTGCGCGGTTGCACAGTGCTTTTTTTGGGATGCCACATATGTATAGCATTGTAAGAATCCTGGGGTCTCGATCTTTACCATGGCTCATCCGTGCACTGTTGGACCATATTTCAAATAAGGTATAACATATATAAATTAAACATTTATTTTTCCCTAGATGAAATTATATAATGGAAATCTCCTCAAGCATGGAACTGTTACTAGTACCATGTTCACTCTGCTGTCTATAAAAAGACGACCTATGATGTTCAATCCATCGAAATCCCATATGTCAGATAACAAATCTCGAACCCATGATCACTGGTTTGCAAGATGCCATGCCAAAATCCATAGGATTACTTCCTTTCGACAGTGGTGTGGCAGGTAAATGACCTACAATCGATCTCCCAGGAGTTGCTAAACATTCTTTACGATTATTTTATAACGATAAAATATTCATTCAAAGATTTCTTTCAACTTTCACCTCCATCATTTCATATTTCATATTATGTGCTCTGTTTTATTCTTATTCTTTCAGGTTCCATTAGGATCGTTCGGGAACATCTTAACTGCTGGCTTTCGAAATCTGAACTCAAAACCGAGGCTCTTCGAGGAATAAAAGAAATTGGAAGTATCTTATACTGGATGAGTTTGCTCGATATTGTCTTGGTAAGTTTCCTTATCCTATATAGCAAGTTGAACTTGCCTGACCCTGAATCTTTTCTTACCAGCTTCATATACTTTTATATTTACCTCCTCGACAGAGACAAATAGATACTAGCCAGTTTATGCAAACAGCTCCATGGCTAGGTTTAGCTTCTGGTACAGATGGACAAATCATACAACTCCATGAAGGTGAAGATAGCCCCATCATTACTCTCTTCAAATCTGTGGCTGCTTCTACCGTTTCAAATCCTTCATCATTCCGAATCTTGTCTAGACAAGCTGAAGCTGCTGGTGCGCTTTTCTTTTTATTTTGTTTTTAATCTTTTTTTCTGAAAATAATATCAGGCATAACCGCCAAGAGTTCTTAAAATTTAGTATCATATCTTTTTTCAAATGTAATCGGTATTTGTAACCAACTTAAGGAACTCATCAAATGTGGTAATGTTTGATCCTTTTCGTTATCTGAATTGACGAAAATGATCAAATATGACTGATCAAATATTTTAGTTATCAGTATCTTCATCGTCTTTGGGATTGATTTATTCACAGAATTTCAATGCCTTCTGCTCATTTTAAGTATGGTATACATTTGTTTGCAGATCTTTTGTACAAGTCCAACCTAAATGCCGGAAGCGTTTTGGAGTATTCATTGGCTTTCGTAAGTGCAGCTTTAGATAAATACTGCAGCAAGTGGAGCTTGATCCCAAAGACAGGATTCGTAGACATCACAACCTCAAAAGACTTCTATCGCATATACAGCGGCCTCCAACTTGTAAGAAAAACAACTTATCATAATCCCATTTCGTCAATTTCTGTATTGTGCTAAATGTATCGTAGATTTTCATTATTGATCTTTTTTTTTTCTTTTCTTTTTCTTTTTTCCAAATCGCAGGAGTACCTAGAGGAATCGGTTCAGGCCCAGCCGAGCCAGTATGGAACACTGGGCGATTCAGTAGCTTGGGGCGGCTGCACCATAATATACTTACTCGGACAACAACTCCATTTTGAACTCTTCGATTTCTCCCATCAAGTCCTTAACATTTCTGAGGTCGAAGACGCAACATTTTCATCTGCACACAAGTCTCCCCATTTCAACCAGGTATCATATCATCACAAGATCATCGAGTTTACCTATTTTTGTATGACAGTCTGAAAAAAAAAAAAAGAATCATGTTAACCATCACTTTAATGATCTGAAAAGCAGAGCTTGGAGGGATTGTTAGAAGCCATGAAGAAAGCTAGGAGGCTAAACAATCACGTGTTTTCGATGCTGAAAGCGAGGTGCCCGTTGGAGGATAAACAGGCATGCGCGATCAAACAAAGCGGCGCCCCATTGCATCGGATCAAGTTCGAGAATACCGTGTCTGCTTTCGAGACGTTGCCGCAGAAAGGTGCTTGAGCAAAAGGAGTTGTGTTGCTTATGTTGTTGTCTTGTTTATCTTTTTCTTGTATATGTGAAGAAAGATCGTTAATTCTGTGCCATGGACATGGAGTAATGAGAATTTTCGACTTGGTTTTATTTTTATAATGAGATTTAGTAATTTTTTTTAGCATACTCACTAAAATAATATGCTGGGCTGGGCTGGGCTTTAAATTTCGATTTTGACGACGAATTCACTAATTAGTATTTATTTATTACCGAAGAAATGCCGCGAAATAATAAAACAGGTAGACACGTGGCTCTTTCCTATTTGCCGGCCGACCTCGCGGGCGCAAGCAGTAAATAATATTGACGAGAAGAAATTAGGAGGAGCAATGGCGAACAGCGGCGGAGGAAAGGTGTCGTTCAAAATAATATTGACGAGAAGAAATTAGGAGGAGCAATGGCGAACAGCGGCGGAGGAAAGGTGTCGTTCAAGGTGACGCTTACTTCTGATCCGAAGCTTCCCTTCAAAGTGTAAGAACTATTGAATTGTAATCTATTTTCTTTTTATTTATTTATTTGCATTTGAAAAAAAAAAAATCGATGGGTTAGAAAACATTTTGTAATGAAGGTTCAGCGTACCAGCGGGAGCTCCCTTCACGGCTGTGTTGAAATTCGCAGCTGAGGAATTCAAAGTGCCTCCACAAACAAGTGCCATAATCACAAACGGTATATGGGGAATGATTTTCCCCCTGCCCACTTTTTGCTGTTTATTTTGATCTGTCGTCTAAATTGTATCATGATGATGATGATAGTGGGAAATTGTGTCAAATTGTTTGTATGTATTGCGTTTGTTCGTGGGTTTCAATTGAAATCACTCTTATAGCAAGCAAAATTAGCAAGAAAAAAATCTCAAAAGAAGAGATAATCACTGTTGCTCTTTTTCCAGCTGTTTTCCTTAATCATTATATGGCTGCTATTTTTTTTAATGCAGATGGAGTGGGAATCAGTCCACAACAGAGTGCAGGTACTGAAAAGTTTTGTCTACATTGTGATTCTTAGTCTGAGATCAGCCAATTCATATTACATCATACTTGTCAATGTATCTATAAATGTATCTTTTGGGTTCCAATATGTCCTCCTCTTCATATGTTCATGTATATTCTGACTTCAATTCATCCGTCTCGACTATCTGGATGAACATTGTAGGGAACGTATTTCTCAAACATGGCTCGGAGTTGCGCTTGATCCCTCGTGATAGGGGGTTGGTTCTACTTCCATGTCAGAATAAGGTCCATCTGCAGAACATCTATGTTACTTTCCTCAGATGGATATTGCAGTCCATTTTTCTGTGTAAGCTTTTACTCAAACTTGTCTTGAGACATCGCCCTGCCCTGTTATTGATAAGAGAATGAACATGTCCCTTGTGATTCTTTGGTTGTTTAAGAAATAGATGTCTTAATTGTGCTTATTGGATTGTTAAAGGAAGAAGTGCAATAACACCTCACTTGTCCATTAAAAGCTAATGCACAGAATGTTAAAGCTTTCTTTCGAGAATGTATATTTTCTTATCGTATACCCTTAATTAATTTGATTACGTGAGCAAGTACCCACCACTACGTCAGTTTATTATTTAATGACGTGCTTTGCTTCCCAAAGTTGACTTTTTAAAGTTTTAGGTCAATTTTTATTTTTTCGTTGAGATTTCCACGTCTATGAAACAGACATATCTTCTAAATTTAAATTTATTTTACGCTATTTAAGTCATCCTCTAGATTCAACTACTATTTATCTAATTATAATAATGATAGTAAGACTATAATACCTTTGTATTCCACCACTTGTTGATTGTACGCATATTAATATTCATTACGTGAGACATATTTCGGGAACAAGGTGACATATATATATATATATATATATATATATATTGTGTGTGTGTGTGTTTGTTGCTTGACGACTATTCTTCCACGACTAGTTAAAACTTATAAATTCTAATATAAGTTAAGAGGTCATCTAATACAACTTATATGATGATATAGTTGATTAATAGATCTTTTTTCCTTTCATAAGATACAAACTTCAAAACAGTTGTTATAACTTAGCTTGAATCTATGATAACAATTCAGACTGAAATTGACCTTGAACGCTATAATACAATTTATCAGTCCACTGACGAAACTGCCATAGAGTTTCCTATGATAATTAATATGGTGTATATATATAATATATACATATTATATTTGCAATTCCAAATGCACGCAATACATATCATATTCTATGCATCTTTCTCAATCTTTAGCTAAGATCAAAGCTTCATACAATATATATATATATATGCGTATATAATAGTCAGATATAAAAATAAAGACCAAGACAATTGTACATTTCACTTGACGAACAACCAACGCACGCCTTCCGACATAGCAACTTCATCAGTAGCTGGCAAACCAAACTCCGACCAAAAAAGAAGTAAAGAAATGGAGTGCAGAAGCTTCGAACTAACCCTAATCTCCGCCGCAGACCTGGAGGACGTTCGAGCCATCTTCAAGATGAAAGTCCACGCCCGAGTCTCCATCGGAGGGTCCCAAGACACCCAGAAGAGAACCCCAAAGGACAAGCACGGAAAAACCAACCCGGCGTGGAACCACACTTTGAGGTACAACATAAACGAATCCATGGTGCACAACTACAACACCATGCTTGTAATAAAGCTCTACTGCTCGAGGAAGCTAGGAGATAGGTACGTCGGCGAGGTCCATGCGTCCATGAAGGAGCTCTTCGACTGCGCTTATGCCAGCGGAGGCTGCAGCGGGATAGTGACTCTCCCCGTGAAGAAGGGCTGCGTTAATTCGAAGGGGTTTCTGAGGTTTTCTTACAAGTTTGGAGAGAAGGTGAATATCGATAAGCTGCTGCTTGCTGAGAGTGTTGCGAGTTGGAGCCATTGCTGATCGATGACTATATATAATGGATATGATGTGTGGTCGTCGTCCTTGCGCCGGCTCTAGCTTGTCGATGAATGTTGTAGCCGTTAGCGACTTAGTGTGTTTTCGTGTTGAGCCAGGAATCAAATGATGCTTCTGTGTGATTCTTGAATATGGTATTTCGGACATGTTAATCCAGGTTGTTTGAACTTTTTTCTCCTATCTAGGGTTTTGGAATAATAATGGTGTGTTCATATATAGACAGATTAATAATTATTTGTGTATTTCTTCTTGTTATTTGTTGTCACGACTTCTATTGCTAAGTCTTGAAATTTTCATAAGTTTTTCAATATCGAGATCATCCGAAGGAATTAGAAATATATATATCTGTGCTTTAACTTTTGAGAAATATTAGGGTAATGTAATTTAGTTTGAGAAATATTAATAAGCCAACAATGATCAAGGGTGATTATTATAATCCATCAATGAATGCAGTGACTTGTTTTCAGTTGATTTGCCTCTTTAATTATTTAATCCTGAAATCTTCTTTAGGTGTTACTGTTATCTAGATAACTAATTAACTACCCTAAATAATTAATTAATACACAATGTGGCCAACCACGACAATCTATCAAGGTAGTATGAAAATTGGACACATATTGGTCAACCATGTAAATTGCATTGTTAGCCTTTTGAGCTACCTTGGGCCGGGCTTATAAAATTTAAATGGGCCGAGACGTAAAAGCCCAATATGAAAGATGATCCTTCATTGAACAAAGCCCGTTGAAGTTATACGTTCAACTATTTCGAAAATAAATAAAGCTCTTTCTATTTTTTTTTTCTGGTCCGAGGTATCCCCACTCGATCTGGCTATATGCTAGCCACTAAATACTGACGTGAGCTTGCGTCACACAGACCTGACAAAGGTTTAATTGTGCCATACACTTCAGTGATGAGACTATTTTCCGGGGCCGAGGCCAGATGAATACGTCCCAAACCCACTTGACAACGATAGTCATTGGTAAATAAATTTCATGGGGACTACTCAAATAATTGTGGGAGGAAGGATTCGATCCCACGACCTAACCCACAAATCCTTAAAGCCTCCTCTTTAACCACTAATGACAAAAATCACTGTCATTTTATCAATTGATTTATTAGGGTAGTTAATTACTATACACCTATTTCTCTTAATATACTAGAAAGATAATAATAATAATAATAATAATAATAATAATAATAATAATAATAATAATAATAATAATAATAATAATAATAATAAATCCATTTAATTGACTATTTATAACAGCCAATAACAAGTTGGTATATAATATATATAGCAGCCATATTTAAGAAGCAGCGAGTTTGGTAAGTTGCATGGCTTTTAATTTGATTAATTTCAACGATCAACTTAATCAGACGGTGTGTTGTTTTTGAACAAAAAGTCTATAATAATATTTTAGTGTATCAATCATGGAAATGCCCCAAAATTTCTCTATATATATCTTATTTCAATTAATACAATAGCTGCATTCATACTTGGAAAAAAAAATAGAAAAAAAAAAAATAATGGCCTCAGATGATGAAAAGACGATCTGCTTGAACTTCAACCTTACAATAATTTCAGCAGAAAACCTCCCAAACGTTCGCAGTCATTACAACACACTGGCGTACGCAGAAGTTCTGATCATATCCGACGAACATACGATCAAAGCAGGCCGAACCCCTTCCGACGACAAAAACAACTTAAACCCTTCTTGGAACCATTCGATGGTCTACACCATTCCCGAGAGTGGCGTGCTCGACGAAGGCCTTAATATGATTATTAAGCTGTACACAGATCGCTCATTAGGCGACAAGTACGTAATAAATGCCCTTATTAATCTCTTTGTCTTGTCCTAAAGAAATCGATCTTGACTGTATCTTTCTGTTTTTGTTTTGCTGCAGATACATCGGCGAGGTCAGAACAGTTATGAAACATCTCTACGACAATGCTGCTAATGGAGGGGGCGGTACAACGGTGGAGCGATCCTCGCCGGTGATGCAAGGCGCGGCTGAGACGGGCGGGGTTTTGAATTTCAGTTATTTGTTCGGGGAAAGATTCGAAGCCGAAAAACCATTAGATTTTAAGGAGAAAGCTATTGTGTATGGAACTGAGGCGGCGATTCTGACGGGGAAAGTGGCACTGGCTATTCTGGAAGGAGCGGCGGAATAGATTTGGATCATATGATGTATTATTAATCGCTCTATGTAATAAAGCTGTGTGATGTTTGTCTTGTTGGTCTGTGTTTGAAAATCAATGAAATAAACTGTTACATTATGAAGTTTGAGGAGAGGATGTAATAGTTAGGCTGATTTTTATATATAAAGTTGTTTGACATTATTCGCTTCTTCATTTGCGTGTTGGATAAAGAGTTCGAAAGAGATTAAACTGTCGTCCATATAGGAATATATATGTTACATATATAAAATTCGTTGACCACACACATCAATATCTTTATATAGGTTAACTGATATATATCGAAGGGGTGGACCATGAAAGATATATTTATACATAATTAAGTCAGTCATAAATGGAAAAAACCCTATATACGATAAAGCAAGTTAGAGTATGTTGTTCAACTTCAAACTAGTTCGAAGTGAATATATATATATATAATATATAGTAAATGGCTCTTTGAGTTTAGGGTTGTTTACGTTGATTGGTGGAGCTTTTGGTTCTTTCGATTATAGTAAAGATTCAAAAAGAGGATGATTCTGATTAGTGACTAGGAAACTTCTATGATACATAAGTGATATTTTTTTTTATTAGTTTTCATCATGTTGTAATTTTTTTAATTTATATAGGACATAGGAGGCTGCTTTCGATTTTATATTTTTTTAATTATTTGATCCTCGAATCTTATCTAGTTGATTGAATTTTATAATAGTCAACTTGACTAAAATATTTATATGACGACACTGTCACCAACCACAGCAGTCAGCAATCATCTATACGTGCATGGGGAGCATTACTATAAAGAAAAAGAAAATACTAAATCCATTTAATTGACCAATTTCACGGACTTAATTTGACTTTACTACTCAGTCAATGTAATGCATACGGATTTGTGACAACTATTAATTATTATTGTCCGTACTTAGATGCAAGTGGCACGGAATATAATAATACTAATACTAATAATAATAATACGACACCTAATTGGAAATTAATATTCTAGGATTATTGTCGTAGAAGTGTAAATGCCGATAGTTATTACAATGTACAAGGCGTTTACTTTTTACTCTTAAAGATACACGCCATCGAGTGATTATCAGAGTTCAAACTGTATCAATTTTGTCCTTTTTTTTTTCAATAAATAATAAAGATCTTAATTTCTTTAAATCATGATAATAATTAACATCCTTGGTATATAGTAGAAATGAATAATCGACACTATAAAATGCTCAAACCGTACTTGTATATATGCACGAAAACTTCCTATTGTTTGACTGGTTCAACGTGACAAAAAGCCAATAACAAGTTGGTATAGTATATGTATATATATATATATATATATATATAGCAGCAACTTGCAGAGGCAGCAGCCCAGTTTACGATTTAAATAAATATTTAAATATCTGAGGATACCTGAAGTTTCTATCAATATATATATATATATATATATATATCTTAGGCAGCATATATCTCTTGCATGCATTGCATTATTCTCCACACTTAAAAAGCTATAAAGCATAATGGCCTCATCAGATAATGGTAATAACAACACTATCTTCTGCTTGAACTTCAAGTTGACTGTTATTTCAGCAGAAAACCTCCCAAATGTTCATAGTTATCGGAAAATCAAAGGAAGAACACCCTCCGACAAAGAAAACGGTTTAAACCCCGCCTGGAATCATTCGACGGCATATTCAATCAGTGGGGCATAAGTGTGGTCATCAAGCTGTATTCGGAAAGCCGTATATTAGGCGGCAGGTAGCAATTTTAATCTTTTATCTGCAGATCCATATATATATTATTATGGTCTTGTTTTATTGTCCTCGGAAATCTAGAGTAAGGCCTTCATACTAGTGAATTACCTATTGCTAGTTGGAGATTTTGATAGCTTTTCAAGGTTCAAAATATCGTTTACGTATAAATTAGAAAATGTAGCTACTTCATTTTTATTTTTATTTTTTGAAAATATAGATGCAGAATGATAATGATATCAAATTAAAAATACAGTCGAAAAAACAAAAAGAAGAAGGAAATGCTGTCATGATATCGGCATATATTTTGATGGTCTTAGTCTTTCTATATTGTTTAGGTGACACACTCCTTTCACTTTAATGATTTTCAATTTATTTCCTATATATATATATATATATATTATCCCTCCAATGTATTGACTTGTATGTTGATTTGATTGCCTCCTTATTAGTTATTTAGTTTGGTAATCTTATTCGGGGAGTGAATATTTGGATCATCCACATAACTAACTGCGCATAGTAAATTAATTAACTACACTTATTATATATTTAAGATGGATGACATTTCATTATAAATCTCACCATCTAGCGCCTATATGCACATAATTAATCTTTTTATGGTTTTTGAACTAGTCCAACGTGACCGACCAATTAGAAGCCAATAATAATATTTCAATCACAACATGTATCAATATTATTATATCATGGAATGCCCTAAAATTTCTCTATATATATCTTAGTCATATTTGATCACATACACGACTTAAAAAAAAAAAACCCAATGGCCTCAGATAATGGTAATATCATCTGCTTGAACTTCAACCTAACAATAGTTTCAGGAGAAAACCTCCCAAACGTTCGTAGTCGTCTTAATACCCGAGCATACGCAGAAGTTCTGATCGAATCTGGCGATCAGACAGTCAAAGGCCGAACACCTTCGGACAGCAAGAACAATTTAAACCCCACTTGGAATCATTCGATGGCGTACGCCATTGCTGAGGCAGGCGTGCTCTATGATGGCCTTAACGTAGTTATCAAGCTGTACACTGCTCGCTTATTAGGCGACAGGTACTTAAATGTCCTTTTAATATCTCTTGTTTTGTCCTGAGAAATATATATCTTGATTATTATTGTCTGGTTAAATATAGATACATTGGTGAGGTCACCACAAGCATGAAACATCTTTTCGATTCTGCTAATGGAGGCGGCAGTACCCCGACGATGCTATCCTTACCGATAATGCAAGGCGCAGTTAGGACAGGCGGGAATTTGAATCTTAGATATTCGTTCGGGGATAAATACGAGGTCAAAAAATCAGATTTTATGGAGAAAGTGAGAAAGTTTGGAGGTCTGATAACAACGGTGACGATAAAAGTGGCAATGGATATTATGACACAAGTGGTGGTGGGAATCCTTCTTCTTGCAGTACAATGATATGAAACTTAGTTTGGTAATTAATGGCTATATGTAATCTATGTTAACTACTTGTTCTATGTTGCAAATCAATGAAAATAAACTTTAGTATGAGATATATGATAATCTGAGATGTTTATATTAATGAGACACACATAAACTAAGTCGTTTACTAAAAGTTATAATCCATGAAAGTCAACGCTCAAGGTCAGATCTAACTTCCACAGACAAGAAGATGAAAACACCAACAGTTGTAATAAACGAAACAAACCCTAGACGGAACTTCCCACACCATCGAAGTTGAAGAGACATCTTGGTAATCTAGGTTGATTAAATTATTAGTTTTCTGTTTGTGTGTAGTGATAGTTTTTTGGTAATTAATTGCTCTACGTAATCGATCATCTTTTGTTATTGCTGGAGTGGTGTCGTTTTAAAAATTAATGGAAGTATATGTAGATTAATTCCTCCTATTTTTTTTATTTTTTTTATTTTGTACTTATTTTATCATATTTTCTTTAAGCTAAGGTAAGAATCATATTTTCTAATTATCGTTTTCCCACTAGCAGATGAGTCTTCCTGTCCGATTCTTCCAAAACTTGACTTTGAAAGGTTTAGGTCAATTTTTATTTTTATTTTATTTATTTTTTTAATGAAGTTAGTTGAAAGGTTCAATCTTCATTAAATAATATGACCAATACTATTAATAATATCGATGAATATAACTAGCAGATGAGTCTTCCTGTCCGATTCTTCCAAAACTTGACTTTGAAAGCTTTAGGTCAATTTTTATTTTTATTTTATTTATTTTTTTAATGAAGTTGTGAGGTTCAATCTTCATTAAATAATATGACTAATACTATTAATAATATCGATGAATATAACTATATAATATTCACCACTTATTGATTGTACGCAAATTATATTAATTAATGACCACGACTGGACATATCTGGGAGACAAGTTCACATGTGTTGCTTGAAGACTACCCACAAGTTAAAATATAAAAATTCCAATATTTAAATATTAAGTGGTCATCTATATGATAGTGCAGTTGATTAATTATTTTTTTTTTATAATATATAAAACTATTGCAAGTGACCTTGAAAAAAACAAGTTTGTTTTTTCTTCCTTTGTCACGCGCTTTAGTCATTAGTCCAATATAAAATTCTCAGTTGAAATTTTCTATCAACATGAATGTGAAGTTTTGTCTTGTTCTAGTATCATTTGCCTAACTCGATGAAGGCAAAGAGAACACACCAAATTAGAGGTCTTCTTTCTTTTCCGATCATTTTCTTGTAACTTTCTCGACGAATAGATTTGATAGAATATTGGTCGAACTATTTATCATTTGGTTCTTACTCATAGTCGCTATAGTTGCATTTGTGTATCACGTCCTTACGAGGTGTACATATATGTAATAATCTCCCCATAGTAAATAAGTTATACCCTCCGGTCCGTGGACGTAGATCATTTTGATCAAATCACGTAAATTTTCATGTTCACTGTAGTATTTATCTTTTTTTTTTGTTATCCTCATTTTTTGGGAAATTGTATAATCGGGATTAAAAATATCCTATTAAATTTATATCAGAGCTAACTTCTCGATTTATTGTTAGCCACCATGACAATAACAAAATTGTCAATTGTAAAGTTCGATAGAAATGTCAACTTTGCAACGTGGAGTCTCAAGATGGAAGTCATACTCATTCAAGATAGTTGTGAGGTGGTGCTTGAAGAATCGAAGAAGAAACATACATGAATGACAGAAGAACAATTTAAAGAAATTGGACAAGGAAGCCAGATCGACAATTATCTTGAATCTCTTACGAAGTTTTACAAGAAGTTTATACGGAGACGACGGCCAAGAGTATGTGGGATTCATTGAAAGCTATCTACATGAAGAAGACTAAGGAGAATCGACATTATTTAAAGCAGAAGCTATACAATTTGAGAATGACTGAAGACACTTCTATACTCTCGCATCTCGATAAATTCGATTCAATAACTATTGATGTGAAGAACGTAGAAGTCGAAGTGAAAACCTCCCAAACGTTCGTAGTCATCTTAATACCCGAGCATACGCAGAAGTTCTGATCGAATCTGGCGATCAGACAATCAAAGGCCGAACACCTTCGGACAGCAAGAACAATTTAAACCCCACTTGGAATCATTCGATGGCGTACGCCATTGCTGAGGCAGGCGTGCTCTATGATGGCCTTAACGTAGTTATCAAGCTGTACACTGCTCGCTCATCAGGCGACAGGTACTTAAATGTCCTTTTAATATCTCTTGTTTTGTCCTGAGAAATATGTTAGAATAATAAGCTCAATTGCATGGAAAACCGAAAAGGCACACTGAACGTTTTGGCTGATGAAGTTGAACAGACATCTTGGTAATCTAACTTGATTAAATTATTAGTTTTCTGTTTGTGTGTGTAGTGTTGTCTAGAACTTTCTTCTATTCACTATATGTATCGATCAACTAATGTAGAGCTGTTTTGAGACTAACAAACAAGAACAAGTTCAGTCACATATTCATCCTCTGTTCACGTCTCCAAATTACAGAATATTACTATAGCTTTAACAATTGGTATCAGAGCGCAATGGCAAACGGAAATACATCCACTGGAGGCATTGGAATCATGTCGGGAATATCATGCCCGCAGCTTACAAAAACCAACTACGAAAAATGGGCGATACACATGAAAGCTCTCCTGGGATCTCAAGATGCGTGGGACTTGGTTGAAAATGGTTATACCGAACCTGCAACGACAACCAATCTCCCTGCAGCCCAACTGCTAGAGTTGAGGCAGACACGCAAGAAAGATAAGGATGCCCTGTATCTTATCTATCAGGCTGTAGATGAATCGGGCTTCGAGAATGATGGCGGGTCCGAGGTCCCGAAATGGATGTAAACTCAGTTATGGACACAAAGACCTAAATGTTGAAACCTGTGTTGAGGTAACAATGAACCCAACACAGATAGCACAGCGGAAGTGTTTAAGAAACTGTATAGAAAAGAGAGATTGACACGAGCTTTAAAATATGCAGCAAGTAATAATACTTGTTGCGTGCCTCATGGCGAAATTCCACTATAAAGATGGATTACAAAAAACCAAGCCTAGAAAAGATGAATCTTACGATCCTACCAAACTACAAAGTCCTAAGACTTTTGAAAAAACGAAAACTAGGCTAAAACATAAAGCTCGGGCTCGCTCCCCTCGTGTATACTCGTTTCGCTCTCAAAGATCTCGCTCAGTGTCTCTATATTTTGCTCCGTATAAGTGCCTCACCAACCCGGCAAAGTGAAGTCCCTTTATATAAGTCTTCGACTTGGGAATGACTTCACAACTTCCACTAACTTCCACCACTCGTTCACTAACGTCCACCACTCGTCCATTAGAGTGAATGAGTCCATTCGTGACTGGATAGAATAAGTCTAAATGACTTAGTCTTGACTTGATCTCCAATTCTCCTATTTTTAGTAAGTTCCACTCTAAGACTCGTTCCAGCTTATCCACACGTATTCCACACGTTTATTGAACCATTCCAGCACTTATCCAAGTCCTGCACATCAATAGATAAAGCCACAAAAATAGATTAAACGGTTTTTAGGGATGAAAGATAAAATCGAAGGTTGACCAATTCACAAACAACAATGTTGACTGAAATGTGGTCCCAACATTGTCAACGTTGAGCTAGTCAACATTAACAATCTCCCCCTTTTTATCTTTCTTCCCAAAACCGTTGCAGAAGTTAGACGAAGTGAAACTCCCCCTGAAGGCAAAGTATACTCAACCACAAAACAATCAGATATGGTTAGAGCATAAAACAGAATAGTCACTAAACTATTCATAGTACTAAAAAATAGTACAAAGCCGATTCCGAGGTCTGACCTTAATCATCTGCAAAAAATACAAAGGTCACACGCAGGCAAGCAAACCACTAAAGAAAAGCAGATTAGGCATGCAAAATCACAAAAGAAAATCATGCACAAACATATAAGACCGAAGTCTAAAAATCCAGACTCTGGATCGAGTCCTCTGCTTCCTCAGCTTCTTCTTCCTGGTGTTCTCCTTCTTCATTTGTGACTCTTTGGTCTTCCTGTTCAGTCCTAGCTTGATTTTCACCATCTCCCCCTGAATCTTCAGCATCTCCCCCTGAGTTTTCAGCTTCTGCCTCTCCTATTGCTTCTGCCTCTCCCCCTTTTTGGGAAGAAAGTATGCTCCTTAGAGTAGTAAGCTGCGTTGTCAGAAAGGTGATGGTTTCCTCCAGGCACCGAATCTGTCTCTCCAGATCTGATGTTGGTGCGGAAGTTGACCCAACATCATGGCCAACATTCTGAGGGTCTTGCCATGGGAGATCAATCACCCTATTTGGACCAGCTAGATGATAGTGCGAGATAGGACAGGTTCCTTGGTGATGTACCACTTGATCTCTTCGGGTAGGCTGTAATCCACCTCAGACTAATAGCCCATAGATGATCGAGGGGAATGGAAGAATTCCTTTGCCAACCTTCTCGGCTTGATAGGCAAGCTGATTTAACACAAGCTCTCCCCAATTCATAGGCAGATTGTGTCCGAGAGCATAGAGAAGCTGTGCCATATTCTCAGCCACTCGAGTATCATTCTTAGTCGGCAACCAATTACAAATGCCAACTTTGAACAAAACTGAGTAAAGAGAAGTCAAAAAGCTTATAGAAAAATTCCCTTCCCATTGAGTCACTCTACCCCCAGTAATAAAAGACAGCACCTCATCATTATCATACTCAACACCCATCTCAACCTCAGGAGTCTCCAAAAACTCATTAATAGCTCTAGAAGAAAAATCATAAAGTCTACCCCGAAAGAAAACTCTCCCATATTTTCTAGAGCCTAGTTCATTGACACTCGAGGAGAGATTAGCATATACCTCCCGGACTACTGTATCGCAGTAGGTCCCTAAACTTCTCACCATTTTTCCCAAGTGCCTTGATTCAAGAAATTGCAAAACGCCATAACGTCTGAAGCTGGACACGTCTACCACCCTTTCAACTCTGAGCATTCTCTGGCTGAGAGACTCCCACAGCTCCTCGTTTCGTGGAGCATAAAACTTCCTGTTCGGCAACGGCGTCTCCCAATCAGAGTCAGATGTTGGGTCGGAGTCTGACGCAACATCTTTGTCAACATTTCTTCTTGGTGGTTGTGAACTTTCAGCCATTCTTGGACGTTTAGAGGGCTTTTGTCCCGACAGAACAGGTCGCTTTCCGGCCTTCCTCTTTACCCTGTTGAACACAGTACTTAATAAATCATCATCATGAAAGAAGTCTTCATCTTCTTCTGGAGGAGGAGGAGTCGGCGAGGCTTCAAGAGACTCGGATTCTGAAGAAGATTCTTCTCCCCCTGAAACATTGAAGTCTTCATCTGAACTGTCAGTGAGGATGATTATATCTGAAGAGGATCTTGGAGTTGGATCTGCGTCCCTCGTCTCCTGGGTTCCTTTCATTGTCACCAAAGCTTCGGCGGCAATTTCGGGTTCGTTCACCGTGGATTCATTGGGGATCTCAGCTTCTTGATTTGATGCGACTTCTTGACGAGTGTTCACGACTTGTTCAGCAGGGGATTCTTGAACATTAGGGTTCGTCGCCTCTGAACCTGCCGGAATATCGTCGTGAATATGAGGAGGGGGCACGTACGGAACGATATCCAGTATCGCCGGAATCGCCTGCAAAGGAACGGCATCGTACACTATCTCGTCGAATGTTGGGTCAACATTCTGAGACTGGTTTAAGGGTGAGTTTGACATGGCGAAATCACAAGGAAATTCAGAGAGAATTTTGAAAAGAAATAGCTCGAAATATGCACTAAGTGTTTGCGAAAGTGAAGACACTTCACAGCTGAGCCAAGCATAAAATATCTCTGTTTTTTTTCCAACGGTAAAAAGTGAAACGGTCAAAAAAAAAAAAATTAATTGAAACCCTTAAAGACCGTGTGGAATGAGTAAAAGTGAGGAAGAAACTACCCGTTAGAAGCCTAAAAACGATTAAAAAAAACAGTTTAATTCAAGAAATAGTCAAAAACTGTTAAAGAAAAATCGTTGAGCTAAAATAGGAACTCAAAGTCACTAAAAATCAGGAGCAACTCATGGTTCAGTGAAAAATACTAAGTCAACAATCAAAGTAGAGTCAAACGATACTTACCGATTTAGATAACGTTGATGAGCACATGAGACAAGCGTAGCAGGTTGTTCTTCAAACTAATGTAATCTGAGAGATATATATACTAGATACTGACACATGCAATCCTATAACTAATGCAAATAAACGAAAATGTAGCATAACCAAACTGACAGTCACATATGTTGCCCTAACATGAGACTCAACATTCTTACTCTGAATTCTGAGACTTTTTTGCCCGACTCCCTCAACTCAATTTTCTTTCATTTTCTGTCCTTTCATCTTAGATATTAATTCTGAATTATTGTGCACTTCCCTTATTCCCTAAACATCAAGGTTTGGCTTTTTGTCACAAAGAATACATCGTCACCGCGAATGCCGTGTACCTAGGGATACTTATTACCAAAACCTATTTTGAAAAAGGTTTATGAGCCTGCTTTTTGCACGGGATTGGGTAATTTCAGAAAACGGTTAAGGTGGGTCGAGTCATTTCACAGAATAACAAAGAGAACATTAAATCAAATATCAAAGCAGTAACAATCAAATTTGACATATGCTATGTTGATCCAAATGTTGGACCAACATTCAGACACACTGATGCAGACCTATGGATTTTTTAAGGTCGGAGAACCTTTCAAAATCCAGCGCTTTCGTAAATATATCAGCTAATTGATGCTTAGTATCTATATGCTCTATTATAACTAACTCTTTTTCGACCATATCTCTCAGAAAATGATGCCTAATATCTATATGCTTGGTACGTGAATGTTGAATAGGATTTCTAGAGATGTTGATGGCACTTAGATTATCACAATACATGAGCACTGTCTCACACTCTAAGCCATAATCACATAGCATACTATTCAACCACATAAGCTGGGTACATCAACTACCAACAGCTACATATTCAGACTCAGCTGTAGAAAGAGAAACACAATTTTGTTTCTTACTATACCAAGATACAAGATTATTACCTAAGAAGAAACAACCGCCGCTTGTACTCTTGCGGTCATCTTCATCACCTGCCCAATCAGCATCGCTATATCCTACAAGATTCATATTAGTATCATTCGAAAACCATAACCCTAAGTTACACGAACCACTCACATATCGAAGTATACGCTTCACAGAATTTAAATGAGAAACTTTTGGCTCAGCCTGATATCTAGCACAAACACAAACACTATACATAATATCAGGTCTACTCGCTGAGAGATATAAAAGACTGCCTATCATGGAACGATACAATGTGGGGTCAACATTCTGTCCAACATTATCTTTACTTACCTTCTGTGTTGAACCCATAGCTGTTTTCATTACTTTGGCAGTATCTAGCCCAAATTTCCTCACCGTATTCTTGGCGTACTTTTCCTGGGACATGAAAATACCGTCATAGCTTTGCTTAATCTGCAGACCTAAGAAAAATGTTAGCTCACCAATCATACTCATTTCGAAGGTAGAATTCATAGCATGTACGAATTGGTCTAACATAGATTGAGAACTAGAGCCAAAAACAATATCATCTACATAAATTTGGGCAATTAAAATATTTGCACCAACTCTTTTTACAAAGAGTGTGCGATCTGCTTCACCTCGCACGAACCCAAACTCAAGTAGGAACGTCGTCAACCTACTATACCAAGCTCGAGGTGCTTGCTTCAGACCATACAGCGCTTTCTGCAACTTAAAAACGTGGTTAGGAAAATGTGGATCCTCAAATCCCTTAGGCTGTTCAACATATATATCTTTATCAATATATCCATTCAAAAATGCACCCTTAACATCCATTTGATGTAACGTAATGTTAAGCCAACATGCAATAGCTAATAACAACCTAATTGATTCAAGTCTAGCCACAGGAGCAAATGTCTCATCAAAGTCTATACCCTCGACTTGTGTATAGCCTTGAGCTACTAAACGTGCTTTGTTCCTAACAACTCTACCAAGTTCATCGGACTTATTTTTAAAAATCCACTTCGTGCCTATGACATTAATGTCTTTTGGCCGTGGAACTAAGGTCCAAACTTGGTTTTTCTCGAATTGCAAAAGTTCCTCTTGCATGGCATTGATCCAAAAACTGTCCTTGAGTGCTTCAAGAACGTTTTTAGGTTCAATTTCAGAAACAAAACAGTTAAAACGTACCTCATTGTACACGGAATTCATGCATACATTTTTTACCATAGACTTGTAGTCCTTCCGTGGCTTGTCCCTGGTCTTACGTCCTTCATTGAGTTCACCAATAATCTGGTCAGTAGGATGATCTTTCTGTATTCTGGCAGGCGGATCTCATCGAACTTCGCTGGGTCCTTCCTCAGTGGTCTGTTCATGGGCTAATGTTGAGTCTGGTGTTGGCTCAACATTTTGCTCCACATTTGCTTCTGTCCCATCAACAGCTTGAACAATATCTGTAATATCAACTTGAGGAGAATTTCTGCTAAGATCAGAAGAGTCATCAAACACAATATTCACAGATTGCTGAACAGATTTCAGTCGAAGATTATAAACACGATAAGCACGGCTATTGGAAGAATAACCCAAGAAGATGTATTTATCACTTTTTGAATCGAATTTATTCAAATATTCACGATCATTCAGCATGTAACAGTGACACCCAAAGACATGAAAATATTTGACAGTTGGCTTTTTCCCTTTCAAGAGTTCATACGAAGTTTTCTTAGTATCATGCCGAAAATACACTCGATTCGAAATATGACATGCAGTATTCAAAGCTTCAGCCCAAAACCTTTTACACTTAAGGAACCAGAAACCAGTTATCAAGTCAGACACCCGATGTTCAAGGCTGTGGCGACTGGTGATTTACACTTAGAGTCAGGAACTCAACATCAGTCCAGGAGCCAGAAGCCAAATTCAAATATGCATCGATTAAGGAGAACAATGCAGTACAAATGCATTTAAGTCAAGGCTGCGACCAAAGAGACGTTGGCCTGATATATACCCATTTTAGTGAAAGGCGCAGTCTGCAGAGAACCTGAATCAGGTTCTGAAACCAGCCTATTTCAGGAAAAGACATTTAATAATGTATAGAAGCTGGTCAGAGTCTTCACACAATGGCTCAATCCCGAACAAGTATAAATACCAAGAGCGTGAAGATTCAACACAACTTTTGAACGATCAACAACACAACTCTAAGTACAATCACTCATTCTCAGAAGTTCTCTCTCACAGATTCATCACGAGCGATTAGATAAGTGAGAGATTTGTACTCAACCGACTTTAAAAACCTGTTGAAGTTTAAGTGGATTGTTTGTATACAACTGCCTTGTAGCATTAGCTTTGGTAGGTTACAGTTAGTGAGTAGAGTGTTCCTTGTAACGTGTAAAACCAGTTGCTAGTGATATCCTTCCTTGAGGGAAGAAGGGGAGACGTAGGAGACTTTGCTCCGAACTTCCAGAAACAATTCCGCGCGCTTAGAACATAATACTGCACTCAAATAATCGGTTTCCACCCTTAACCAACCAGAAACCAGTCAACTGATAATTCAATATCAGTGACCTGACACTTCAGTTACCCAGAAACCGAAAAATAGCCCAGTGTTTATTCACCCCCCTCTAAAGATCCTAACAGTAAGACTATAATACCTTTGTATTCCACCACTTGTTGATTGTACGCATATTAATATTCATTACGTGAGACATATTTCGGGAACAAGGTGACATATATATATATATATAATATATATATATATATATATATATATATTGTGTGTGTGTGTGTTTGTTGCTTGACGACTATTCTTCCACGAATAGTTAAAACTTATAAATTCTAATATAAGTTAAGTGGTCATCTAATACAACTTATATGATGATATAGTTGATTAATAGATCTTTTTTCCTTTCATAAGATACAAACTTCAAAACAGTTGTTATAACTTAGCTTGAATCTATGATAACAATTCAGACTGAAATTGACCTTGAACGCTGTAATACAATTTATCAGTCCACTGACGAAACTGCCAAAGAGTTTCCTATGATAATTAATATGGTGTATATATATAATATATACATATTATATTTGCAATTCCAAATGCACGCAATACATATCATATTCTATGCATCTTTCTATTGCCAAGTCTTGAAATTTTCATAAGTTTTTCAATATCGAGATCCGAATAAATTAGAAATACATATCGGTGATTTAAACTTTTGATAAATATTAGGGTAATTTAATTTAGTTGAGAACTATTAATAATCCAACAATGATCAAGGGTGATTATTATAATCCATCAATGCATGCAGTGACTTGTTTTCGGTTGATTTGTCCTCTTTAATTATTTAATTCTGGAATCTTGTTTAGGTGTTACTGTTATATACATAACTACCCATTATTACATTTAATTAACTTATTAATACACAATGTGGCCAACCACGACAATCTATCAAGGTGGTATGAAATTCGGGACACTTTAGTTTTGAATTTTAATCGGTCAACTTGCATTATTAGGGTTTGAGCAAGCTTGGGCTGGGCTTCCTTCTACAATTAAATGGTGCACAACTGTTAAGGATTCAAGAACGTATAACTTAAGTTTCGGTGAATAATAACAATCAAAACAGACCGGTAACTTAAGGAACTGATAACAGCAACTGGTCAAGGATGATTGAGAAACCAGGAACCAGTTCAGCAACCGGTGATCCAAGGAACTAAGAAAAGACAACTGGTGACTTATGCTTGACGAGTCAGGAACTCAACATCAAATCAGAAGCCAAAGACAAATTCAAATATGCCTCGACCAAGGACAGAGAGAAGTACGAACGCATTAAAGTCAAGGCTGCAGGCCAAAGAGTCGTTGCCACTCTATACGCCTTATTTGGTGAAAGCAACAGTCTGCAAGAGCCTGGACCAGAACCTGAAAACAACCCATTTTGGGTAACAACATTTAATGTTACCTGGGTTCTGGTCAGCGTCTTCACTCAACGGCTCCATTTTCAAATCAGCCTATAAATACCTCAAGAGCTGAAGACTGAAGACAACTTTTGACGAATTCATTCGAACACTCCAAATCTACAACACAATCAAGCTCAGAAGTTCTCTCTCACAAGTTCATCAAGAGTGATTATAAAGTGAGAGAACTTTGTACTCAGCGGACTTTAAAAAGCTGTTGAAGTTTTAGGTGGATTGTTTTTATACAACTGCCTGCGTAGCATTAGATGTGGTAGGTTACAGTTAGTGAATAGAGTACTCAGTGTAACGTGTAAATCCAGTTGCTAGTGAAATCCTTCCTTAAGGGGAAGAAGGGGAGACGTAGGAGATTTTGCTCCGAACTTCCAGAAACAAATTCCGCGCACTCTATACACAAACACTGCACATCACTAATCGGTCTCAACTTCCAAAAGGTCAGAAACCAGGCAACTGAGATTCTGATCACAGTAACCGGTCACACCAGTAACCTATAAATAAAAAAATAAGCCAGTGTTTATTCACCCCCCTCTAAACACAGTAACCGATCATAACAACAACTACAACACTATTCTTTTTGTATAGTTCAATCAGAATAAATGAAACTAAAATACTACTCAAATCGCAAGTGTACAACATACATCCGCATAGTCTATGTTTTTGTCGTTTTTTAAACTGGTCCAACATGGCCGATAAGGCAAACCCTAAAAATTTATCTCTATATATTGGCATATACGAGAGCTACATAAAAAAAAAAGTCAAAGAATAGAAAAAAAACCCCAATGGCCTCAGATGATGGTAATACAATCTGCTTGGACTTCAACCTGACGATAGTTTCAGCAGAAAACCTCCCAAACGTTCGTAGTCATTTTACCACACGAGCTTACGCAAAAGTTTTGGTCGGAACTGGCGACCAGACGGTGAAAAGTCGGACCCCTTCCGACGACAATAACGATTTAAACCCTTCTTGGAATCATTCGATGGTATACACTGTTTCCGAGGATGGCGTGCTCTATGATGGCCTAATTAACGTGGTTATCAAGCTGTATACGAAACGAAAGTTAGGCGACAGGTTATTACTTAGATGGCTTTAATTAATCTCTTGTTTTGTCTTGAGAAAAATAAATCTTGATTATTGTGTGTGTGTGTGTGTATATATATATATATATATGTAGATACATTGGTGAGGTCAGCGCAAGTATGAAGTATCTTTATGATATTGCTGATGGAGGAGGCAGTACAACGGCGCTACCCTTGGAGGTAATGCAAGGCTCAGTTAGGGCAAGTGGGATTTTGAAAATAAGTTATTCGTTTGGGGAAAGATACGTTGTCGAAAAATCAGATTTTATGGAGAAAGTTGCTAAGTTTGGAGGTCTTATGACAAAGGCGACGATAAGAGTTGCAGCCGGTGTTATAATTCCAGTGGTGGTGGGAATTTTTCTACCAATGCTACTATGATATGCGAACCCAGTTTGGTAATTAATCTCTACTCTATGTAATAATTTTCGATAAACTGTAGTGATAGTTTTTTGGTAATTAATTGCTCTACGTAATCGATCATCTTTTGTTATTGCTGGAGTGGTGTCGTTTTAAAAATTAATGGAAGTATATGTAGATTAATTCCTCCTATTTTTTTTATTTTTTTTATTTTGTACTTATTTTATCATATTTTCTTTAAGCTAAGGTAAGAATCATATTTTCTAATTATCGTTTTCCCACTAGCAGATGAGTCTTCCTGTCCGATTCTTCCAAAACTTGACTTTGAAAGGTTTAGGTCAATTTTTATTTTTATTTTATTTATTTTTTTAATGAAGTTAGTTGAAAGGTTCAATCTTCATTAAATAATATGACCAATACTATTAATAATATCGATGAATATAACTAGCAGATGAGTCTTCCTGTCCGATTCTTCCAAAACTTGACTTTGAAAGCTTTAGGTCAATTTTTATTTTTATTTTATTTATTTTTTTAATGAAGTTGTGAGGTTCAATCTTCATTAAATAATATGACTAATACTATTAATAATATCGATGAATATAACTATATAATATTCACCACTTATTGATTGTACGCAAATTATATTAATTAATGACCACGACTGGACATATCTGGGAGACAAGTTCACATGTGTTGCTTGAAGACTACCCACAAGTTAAAATATAAAAATTCCAATATTTAAATATTAAGTGGTCATCTATATGATAGTGCAGTTGATTAATTATTTTTTTTTTATAATATATAAAACTATTGCAAGTGACCTTGAAAAAAACAAGTTTGTTTTTTCTTCCTTTGTCACGCGCTTTAGTCATTAGTCCAATATAAAATTCTCAGTTGAAATTTTCTATCAACATGAATGTGAAGTTTTGTCTTGTTCTAGTATCATTTGCCTAACTCGATGAAGGCAAAGAGAACACACCAAATTAGAGGTCTTCTTTCTTTTCCGATCATTTTCTTGTAACTTTCTCGACGAATAGATTTGATAGAATATTGGTCGAACTATTTATCATTTGGTTCTTACTCATAGTCGCTATAGTTGCATTTGTGTATCACGTCCTTACGAGGTGTACATATATGTAATAATCTCCCCATAGTAAATAAGTTATACCCTCCGGTCCGTGGACGTAGATCATTTTGATCAAATCACGTAAATTTTCATGTTCACTGTAGTATTTATCTTTTTTTTTTGTTATCCTCATTTTTTGGGAAATTGTATAATCGGGATTAAAAATATCCTATTAAATTTATATCAGAGCTAACTTCTCGATTTATTGTTAGCCACCATGACAATAACAAAATTGTCAATTGAAAAGTTCGATAGAAATGTCAACTTTGCAACGTGGAGTCTCAAGATGGAAGTCATACTCATTCTAGATAGTTGTGAGGTGGTGCTTGAAGAATCGAAGAAGAAACATACATGAATGACAGAAGAACAATTTAAAGAATTGGACAAGGAAGCCAGATCGACAATTATCTTGAATCTCTTACGAAGTTTTACAAGAAGTTTATACGGAGACGACGGCCAAGAGTATGTGGGATTCATTGAAAGCTATCTACATGAAGAAGACTAAGGAGAATCGACATTATTTAAAGCAGAAGCTATACAATTTGAGAATGACGGAAGACACTTCTATACTCTCGCGTCTCGATAAATTCGATTCAATAACTATTGATGTGAAGAACGTAGAAGTCGAAATGAGTTATGAAGATCAGACCATAATATTATTGTGTTCCTTTTCCTCACCCTAAAATATTTTCGAGATAATATAATATACGGAAAATATATAATCTCCAATAATAGTATCAAATATGCATTACAATCGAAAGAGCGGATAGATAGGGATATAATAGGGGAAACTAGTGACAAACAGGCAGATGATCTGTTTGCACGGGGTAGGACAAAACTTAGAGATGCTGAAAGTAGCAAATCTAAGGGAATGTCAAAATTTAAATAAAGAAATAAAGTCTGTAATTTTTGCAAGAAAATGGGTATATTAAAGCTGATTGTAATAAATTAAAAAATAAGGAGAAAAATAATCAGCAAAATTTTAAACCCGCCGAAGCTAGTGTAACTGCAAATGATAGTGATTGAACTATTTTTATAGCAACTGCAAATATCGATAGGTCTGATTATGAGTGGATATTAGATTTGGGTTGTTCTTACCACATAAATCGCAGTCGATACTGTTTTTTCGCGTATGAAGCTTTCGATTGTGGCACGTCTTGATGGAAAATGATGCTCTTGTAAAGTTGTTGGTAAATGTACAGTTCAAGTCAAGATGTTCAACGGAATCATCCGAACACTCACATAAGTCAGAGAATCTGATATGACGTTTGATGTGTTTTTTCATGCTATTCAACGGTCTTCACTCTCATCAGTTACACGAAAAAGGAAGAACATTTGATAAAATGGAGATTGAATTTGATTGGAAGCTGAATATTCAGGGCTATAGTTGATCATCGTCATCACCATCCAATGATATTTCTGGTGGTAATAAAGATTCTCAGATATCTAAGAATTTTTCTTTTAACACCTCAGGAGAATTTTAACATCTTTATACCGTCGGTTCTTACTACAACTTTTTTTTTTTTTTTATCGATGTTCTTCTTTCTTATTTTGATTTTCTTTCTTGATTTTCATATAGTTTGTGATTTCGACTGGGCTTTTTCGCTTTTTTTGCTCAATGATGATCTCTTTTTTGTTTGCTTGATTTTCATAAAGTTATACACATAAGCTTGAAAAAGTACATGATTAGATAATATGAAATAATTTGACTTAGTTGTTTAAAACATCTTAACACAATAATTATGATCCTTTTAAATATCATTTTTATTGCAGGTTAAATATCCTTTTAACACAAATTTTTTTATTGCAAATATCATTTGACTTAGTTGTTTAAAACATCTTAACACAACTCGGATATTGAAGTATCATTGCACACATGAAGTATGTCCGAGTTACTAGTAAAAATAAAGGCCAAGTCAATTGACTTGCAATACATTCCCAATAATGTAAATTAATTAATTAATTTTTATAATGTGACCAATCACAACAATCTATCAAGGTGGTAAGAAAATTGGATACATTTAATGTGGTCAAGTCAACCATGTAAATTGCATTGTTAGCCTTTGAGCTACCTTGGGCCGGGCTATACAATTAAATGGGCTGAGCCGTAAAAGCCCAATATGATAGATGATACTTCAGTGAACAAAGCCCGTTGAAGTTATTATTTGTGTTCAACAAACTACTTCGAAAGAAATAATAATAATAATAAAAAATAATTAAAAAAAAATCCTATTTGAGTTGAGGTTCTTTACGTTGAGTGATGCAAAAATCACTGCCCGGTGATGCTGATGAGTGAG
Source organism: Lindernia subracemosa (assembly GCA_028392965.1). Lineage (NCBI taxonomy): Eukaryota > Viridiplantae > Streptophyta > Magnoliopsida > Lamiales > Linderniaceae > Vandellia > Vandellia subracemosa. The sequence continues at coordinate 1,074,907 of JAQPCC010000026.1, read as the reverse complement.
AAGGAAACTTCTATGATGCAAAATATATATATATATATATATATATTAATTTTCACCATGTTGTAATTTTTATTAATTTATATGATATGATGCTTTCAATTTTGCCGTTTTTAATAATTTGACTCCCGATTATATGTGATTGAATTTTATAATTTTCAACATGACTCCGCATTAGAAAAACATTTGGAGACACCTACCGCAGCAATCATCTATAAGTAGGAACATTACTTAAAGAAAATAATATTAATAATAATAATAATAATAATAATAATAATAATAAATCCATTTACTTGACTATATATAACAGCCAATAAAAAGTTGGTATATATTATGAAATAATTAAATGGGATGTTTTAAAATTAGTTAAATTATTGATGATTTGGAAGTATTATATTAAATGATGATAATGTGATAAGATGATAAGATGAGGTGTTTAATTGAAGAGTTTGTATTTTAGTGTGAGGTGTATAATTGTAATTAATGTGATTAGTTGTAATAGTGAATTATTAGTAGTATAAATAGGTGATTAGAGTTCATTGTAAATCACACCAAGTATTGAAATACTTAATCTCTCTCTAATCTCTCTCTCTTTATTATTATAAGCTATATTATCATTATAATCTTAATATAAGTATAATTATAATAAAATAATCTTAATATAATATTAATCACAATTAATATTTTTATATCACGTTATCAGCACGACCGCTCTCCGTCGTCAAGATCAACCTCCGTCGAAGATCTCGTACGAGTTTAATCGAGGTACGGTAATTTAATATTTAATTTATACTAATCATATATTAATTGTGATTAATTTAAAAATATATATTATAAAAGAATATTTTAAAAGTTTTATAACTAAACGCCAATACCCGAGTGGTTTCGCGGAATATCGTTTACTATAAGTGACGAGAGGTCCAGATTTCCATACCCCGTGGTGGTGTGTGGAATTTTTATTTACGATTTTTTTTTTATATATTCACGTACACAACACCAAAAGCCCACGAGGTCTTGTGGTTATCCCTACCTCAGTAGCGGCATATTATTAATTTATTTATTGAGCAATTTTGAAGTTATTATTGGATCGAACAGATTTTGGACAATTGACAAATTTTATTACCACAATCTTACCCGAGCTTGGAAAATAATTATGAAATAATAAAGAACGCGTTTTATGAAACTATAAATATATTTTATCATTGATTTATCTGTTATCTGATTATTATGTTCTTATTCATCTTATAGAATCATGTCGTTTTATACAAAGATGGATCTTCTGTTGCTTACTTTATTTACGGTGATCCTTACGGCTCTGTGGATAATGTTTTTACCAATGTTTTTAAAATATAATTATTAATTATAATTTTTCTTTAATATTATAATTACTGAAATATATTTTATTTTGAAGGATGACGCTTTGTCCGATGTTTGATTTATTACTTATGATTATTATTACGGCGACAGTTATTGGATGTGGATATCGTTTTTCATTAGAACTTTTACAAAAGAAGATATAAAAGAAGATTAATTATAATTTTTCCTTTTAATATTTTAATGATGATTTTATTTTTATGATATCAATATATTTAATTTGGCAAACTTTGATTTATCACTCTCGATTTTATACTTGCTAGTGATTTACGCAATTACTTCGGTATATTATAAAGCATTCACCACGTTCAGTCCATCAGATATAATACGAATAAATATCGTGAGAAAATGATCAGAAAATATTATGATGGATGAATGAAAAACATAAGTCCGACTAAATGATTATGTTGCATTCCCTGAAGTGAATGTATGCGCAAACAATAAAAGTGGTCGTGAACATTATATTTACCGTGGTTATTATTAATATTTCCCCCGAAGTGGACAACTAGTATATGATTGAGAAAGATGTATTGAGCAATATAAAGATTATTATATATTATCGTTGGTTATAATTCGCACCCAAAGATCCCGTTGATCTTTATAAAGAGCAATTAAAAGTGAAGTGTCGATGAAATTAAATTTTGCTCAAGATTACGATATTTCAGAAAATTGGTGCTAGATCCTATGCTCATTTGAATATTTTGGTTTATGTTAAAGATCCAAATAAAAAAAACTGAAGTGTCGTTATAAATTTTATTTGAGTATTATTTATTTATTATTTTATATTTATATGTATAATTTTATTTTGACGCTTATTTATTTAATAATTCTAGTTATTATATATTTATCAATACAATGGATACAAGCATGTGCAATGGGGAGTTATATCTTGCAGATTGTGCAACGACTAATACGATTCTAAGAAATAAGAAATATTTCTCCCATCTTGAAATGAAAGAAACAAGTGTTATCACTATATCGGGTAGCACAAATATAATTGAGGGCTCCGGAAGAGCCAATGTTATACTGCCCAGAGGGACAAGGCTAATAATTGATAATGCCTTATATTCTCCTAAGTCTCAAAGAAATTTATTGAGCTTTAAAGCTATTCGACATAATGGATATCACATTGAGACTGCAGAAAAGAGAAATATTGAATATTTGCACATTACAAAAGTGGTTTCTAATGATAAACGAGTTGTTGAAATATTACATTCATTTGACTATGGATTGTATTATACGTATGTTAAAACAATTGAATCGCATGCTATCGTAAACCAGAAGTTTACTAATGATAATACTTTTGTTGTTTGGCATGACCGGTTGGGCCATCCCGGTTCAATTATGATGCGGAGAATAATTCAAAATTCACGTAGACATTTAATGAAGAACCAGAAGATTCTTCAATCTAATGAATTATCATGTGCTGCTTGCTCTAAAGGGAAGTTGATTATTCGTCCATCACCAGTAAAAATAAAGAATGAATCCATAAGATTTTTGGAGCGTATACAAGGTGATATTTGTGGACCGATACATCCATCGTGTGGATCATTTAGATATTTCATGGTATTGATTGATGCATCAACTAGATGGTCTCATGTATGTTTGTTATCAACACGGAATGTAGCTTTTGCGAGATTGCTTGCTCAGTTGATTCGATTAAGAGCACATTTTTCGGACTTTCCAATAAAGAAAATACGCCTTGATAATGCTGGTGAATTTACTTCCAAGGCATTTAATGAATATTGCATGTCTATTGGAATTGATGTTGAGCACCCCGTGCCACATGTACATACGCAAAACGGTCTTGTAGAATCGTTGGGTTAAAAGGCTGCAATTAATTGCAAGACCATTATTAATGAAGTCGAAATGTCATTCATCTTGTTGGGGACATGCTATATTACATGCAGCGGCACTAATCCGCATCAGGCCAACAAGTTATAACGATATCTCCCCGATAAAAATGGTTTATGGTCAGGAACCAAATATTTCCCATCTGAGAATTTTTGAAATGTGCGGTATATGTTCCAATTGCTCCACCACGACGCACTAAGATGGGACTTCAAAGGAGGTTGGGAATATATGTCAGATTTGAATCTCCATCGATAATAAAATATTTAGAACCTATAACTGGAGATTTATTTACGGCTAGATTTGCCGATTGTCATTTCGATGAATCGAATTTTCCGACATTAGGGGGAGAAAAGAAACAGCTGGAAATGAGTATTAGTTGGAATGAATTATCGCTAAATCATTATGATCCTCGAACGAAAGAATGTGAACTAGAAGTTCAAAAGATAATTCATTTACAAGGATTAGCTAATCAACTGCCAGATAGCTTTACTGACCTTAAAAGAGTGACGAAGTCACATATACCAGCTGTTAATGCTCATGCAAAAGTTAATGTTCCTGGAGAACATATAATGATCGAGCCTAAGCCACAACTAAAACGTGGTAGGCCCTCGGGTTCCAAAGATAAAAATTCTCGAAAAAGAAAAGGAGCAAATAATAAGAATGGTCAAGTCGAGGATTTATCGACTCTAGAAGAGTCAATGGGCATTAATGATTATGATAATGGAAATCAGGTACATGAAATTTTTGAGAATAATGATAATGAAGAGATCTCAATAAATTATGCCCAAAATGGAATTAGATAGAACCGAGAAAAAGTCAACGTTGATAATAAATTCTCATTTAACGTAGCGCTACATGAAATGAATGAGATAAATGAGAATGAGGATCATGAACCAGGGTCTGTAAAAGAATGCAGACAAAGAAATGATTTGCCAAAATGGAAAGATGCAATCGAGGCAGAATTAAAATCACTTGAGAAACGAAAAGTTTTCGGACCTGTAGTCCGCATACCAGAAAATATAAAGCCGGTTGGATATAAATGGGTTTTCATTAGAAAGAGAAATGAAAACGGTGAAATTGTGAGATACAAAGCACGGCTTGTTGCACAAGGCTTTTCACAACGACCTGGTATTGATTATGATGAGACATATTCTTCTGTGGTGGATGCAACTACTTTTCGTTATTTAATTAGTCTGGCAGTACGTGAAGGACTCGATATGCGTCTAATGGATGTTGTCACCGCTTATTTATATGGATCACTTGATATGATATATATATATATATGAAACTTCCCGAGGGATTTCAGTTACCTGAAAATTCAGGGCCCCGAAATGAGTACTCAATCAAGCTAAATAAATCGCTTTATGGATTAAAGCAATCTGGGCGTATGTGGTATAATCGCCTAAGTGAATATTTATCGAAAGAGGGGTATAAAAATGATCAAACTTGCCCGTGCATATTTATGAAAAGATCTGGAAATGAATTTGTCATCATTTCAGTTTATGTTGATGATATTAACATAATTGGAACTCCTGAAGAGTTATCAAAAGCCGTTAATTGTTTGAAAAAAGAGTTTGAAATGAAAGATCTCGGTAAAACGAAATTTTGTCTTGGACTGCAAATTGAATATTTAAAGAATGGGATATTCGTACATCAAGAGACTTATACGAAAAAGGTATTGAAAATATTTTATATGGATAAAGCTCATCCATTGGATACTCCAATGATTGTTCGGTCTTTAGATGTGAATAAAGATCCGTTTAGACCTTGCGAAAACGATGAAGAACTACTTGGTCCTGAAGTACCATATCTCAGTGCTATTGGAGCCCTAATGTATTTAACGAGTCATACGTGACCTGATATAGCGTTCGCTGTGAATCTATTGGCGAGATATAGTTCGTCACCGACTCGTAGACATTGGAATGGAATTAAGCGGATTTTTCGATACCTTCAAGGAACAACTGATATGAGATTGTTCTATTCTAATGAATCAAAAACATATTAGATTGGGTATGCAGATGCTGGTTTTCTATCTGACCCACATAATGCTCGATCGCAAACGGGCTATTTATTTACACATGGCGGAACCGCTATTTCATGGCGGTCAGTTAAACAAAGTTTAACGGCTACTTCTTCTAATCATGCGGAAATTTTAGCTATTCATGAAGCTAGCCGAGAATGTGTTTGGTTGCGATCGATAATTGAGCATATACAACAAACTAGTGGGCTAGTATCGAAAAAGTTACTTCCTACGATTTTATATGAAGATAATGCTGCATGCATTGCCCAATTAAAGGAAGGATATATTAAGGGAGATAGAACAAAGCATATTTCACCAAAAAATTTCTTTACACATGATTTAGAGAAAAATGGTGATATTGATGTACAACAAGTGCGATCAAGTGAAAATCTTGAAGATTTATTCACGAAAGCACTTCCCCCAATAATTTTCAAAAGATTGGTATATTCAATTGGAGTTCGAAAACTTCGAGATCTTAAATGATGTTATCATCAGGGGGAGTAAATACGCGTTGCACTCTTTTTCCCTTCACTGAGGTTTTTCCCATGTGGTTTTTCCAGTAAGGTTTTTAATGAGGCAACAATCGAAAGAGTATCTAAAAGAATCATGTACTTTTTTTCCTTCATTAGGTTTTTATCCCATTGGGTTTTTCCTAATAAGGTTTTAACGAGGCATATTCTTTGAAAACATCCAAGGGAGAGTATTATGAAATAATTAAATGTGGATGTTTTAAATAATAATATTAGTTAAATTATTGATGATTTGGAAGTATTATATTAAATGATGATAATGTGATAAGATGATAAGATGAGGTGTTTAATTGAAGAGTTTGTATTTTAGTGTGATGTGTATAATTGTAATTAATGTGATTAGTTGTAATAGTGAATTATTAGTAGTATAAATAGGTGATTAGAGTTCATTGTAAATCACACCGAGTATTGAAATACTTAATCTCTCTCTAATCTCTCTCTTTATTATTATAAGCTATATTATCATTATAATCTTAATATAAGTATAATTATAATAAAATAATCTTAATATAATATTAATCACAATTAATATTTTTATAATATAAGCCGATTTATATTCTCCAAATCCCACGACTTATTCTCCCGCCGTCATTAGATTGTATGTATATATATATATATATATATATATTAGTTGATTACATACATACACATGATTTCTTCTTCATCGATTTTTTTATTTCCAATTTCTTCATCGAAATATAAATTATTAACGTACTATAAATTATTTTTCTTATTTTATTTTTTCGGTATTTCGACGGAAATTAAAGTAATTTTTATTTTTTTTAATTTTTTTTCTTTTTTATCTTGTTTACTTTTATTATTTTATTTTTTTCAGTATTTCGACGGAAGCCCCGTCGACATATAACTTACTTTTTTTATTATATTTTTTCAGAGTTTCGACGGTATTTCCGTCGAAATATTAGTTATTTTTAATTTTTTTTATTTTTGTAAAGTATTCGACGGGTTTTCCGTCGCAATGTCATTATTTTTCTTATTTTATTTTTTTTATTTCGACGGAATACCCGTCGAAATATTAAAGTAATTTTTATTTTTTTTAATTTTGTTTCGTTTTTATCTTGTTTACTTTTATTATTTTATTTTTTTTCAGTATTTCGACGGAACACCCGTCGAAATATAACTTATATTTTTTCAGAGTTTCGACGGGATTTCCGACGAAATATTATATCATGGAATGCCCTAAAATTTCTCTATATATATCTTAGGCATATTTGATCACATACACGACTTAAAAAAAAAAAACCCAATGGCCTCAGATAATGGTAATATCATCTGCTTGAACTTCAACCTAACAATAGTTTCAGCGGAAACGTTCCTAGTCGTCTTAATACCCGAGCATACGCAGAAGTTCTGATCGGATCTGGCAATCAGACAATCAAAGGCTGAACCCCTTCGGAGAGCAAGAGTAATTTAAACCCCGCTTGGAATCATTCGATGGCGGCGTACGCCATTGCTGAGGCAGGTGTGCTCTATGATGGCCTTAACGTGGTTATCAAGCTGTACACGGCTCGCTCGTTAGGCGACAGGTACTTAAATGTCCTTTATCTCTTGTTTTGTCCTGAGAAATATATGTCGATTATTATTGTCTTTCTGTCTTGGTTAAATAGGTGAGGTCAACACAAGCATGAAACATCTTTTCGATTCTGCTAATGGAGGCGGCAGTACCCCGACGATGCTATCCTTACCGATAATGCAAGGCACAGTTAGGACAGGCGGGAATTTGAATCTTAGTTATTCGTTCGGGGATAAATACGAGGTCAAAAAATCAGATTTTACGGAGATGAAAGTGGCCATGGATATTGTGACACAAGTGGTGGTGGGAATCCTTCTTCTTGCAGTACACTGATATGAAACATAGTTTGGTAATTAATGGCTATGTAATCGATGTTAATATATACTTTGATGTTAACTACTTCTTCTCTGTTGCAAATCAATGAAAATAAGTAATAATCCATGAAAGTCAACGTGGAAATCTCGCTCAAGGTCAGATCAAACTAATATTGAGAGCGATAGATTAAAAATGATTATTTTGAGGAGATTGATGGGAAGTTTCTATTATGCAAGTTGGATTAGTATGTGATAGATAAAGCAAATAATAAGGAAAGCAATGTAAAAAGTTTAATTACGTACGTCTTTTCTTTCTTTTCCTTTTTCCTTGTTATTGACTAGTCTTTATGGAGCAATATTTTTTGTAGGTACCTTTTTTTTTTAATTATTTGATAAGGGAATCTTATTTAGTTCACCGAACTTTCCTACCGTCAATAATGCATGACAGAACATTAGTAGTAAAATATTATATAATCACAGACGACATAAACTCTTTACAAATAATTAACCAAAAAACAATAAGTTACATTTTTATTTATCCCATATTAAGTCTCATTTGATCGACCAAAGACAAACACCACTAGCTAGGGACAATGTAATTCTCTCATTCAGTCACTGTAATATCAACTTAACATGGTCACGTTGTACTTATACGCACAAAATTAATCTTTCCATTGTTTGAAGGGTCCAACATGAAAACAAGCCAATATAATCATATTTCAATTGGCATAATAGCAAGTTGCAACAGCAGCCACCACAATAAATATATATATATATATATTTAAATCACATCACAACAAACTTCCCAAATATTTTCTCTATATATATGTCTTGTCTTGGCGTGTATTTCACATACTTAGAAAGCATAATGTCATCGAAAAACAGTAATACAAGCTGCTCCTCAAGCTTCAACCTTACAATAATTTCATCAGAAAACCTCCCAAACTTTCATAGTTATTGGGGCACACGGCCATTCACAAAAGTTTATATCTCATTGTCGAGCGAACATATAATCGAAGGCCAGACGCCATGCGACAACGTAAACGGTTTAAGCCCGGCTTGGAATCACTCGATGGCATACCCAATTGCCGAGACCGATGTGCCTTACGATGGTTTGAGTGTGGTCATCAAGCTGTTCTCGGGATGGCATTCGTTAGGCGGCAAGTGCGTATACATAGGGTTTCCATCTACATAATCTCTCTCTCTTTTTTTTTTTACCGACAAAAGAAATAATCTTGATCTATCCATTTTTATTACAAATACATTGGTAAGGTCCACACAAGCATGAGACACATCTCTAAGATGTCGCTGAGAGGGCGGTGAGAGGACGTTATCGTTGCAGGTAACTCAAGGCACCGCTAAGACAGACTGGATTTTGAACCTTCGTTATTCTTTCGGGGGAAGATGCGACGGAGTAAAGAAAGAAACAGCATTTTCGGAGAGTTCTTTCAAGTTTGGATGTTTGATCGCGATGCCAGCGGCAATGGATGTAATACTTTCAGTTTTTTTTCGAAGAATAGATTATATTATATGATCATGATATTAATGTGATGTAAGTTTGGTAGTTAATCACTACTTTTAATATATACTCACAGAAATGTTACCTCCTCGTTGTGTGTTATTGCAAGAAATCAAGTGTTGCGTAATCATGTGAAATTACTATGTAATCACTCCTTAGTTAATAGCACGTAATGAAGTGAAGTGTTTCGAAAATCAACTTAGAGTCGAGCCTTTCTCCAAGTCCAGCCCATAAGACTTGGGCTTATATAAATGGGCCAAAAATTAACAGCCCATATATTTAATTATAATCCCAAAAATAAAAGCGGGGGAAACAAAAGTTTATTTCTAGATACATCGTCTTCGTCGCCGACGTTGTCGAGCGCGCCGCGACATAGACACAAATTTCGAATTGGGATCTATGCGTCGTCCATGTCCGCTAGCACTTATCGAAGTAGAATCGTGGGGTGCTCTAGATATTAACCGTCAATGGAAGGGCAGGCTGATCTTTACAGCCGTACGTTTCAAACCTCGACGATGACGTCGTCTTCTTCGGTAGCATCTCGGGAGGACTTGGTACAAAGTTTTCAAGCCGCGCTTAAGAGACGCCGGCCCTTAGGTACGACTTAAATCAGCTAAAACGATGTGGAATTTTTAGAAAATAATCTTCATTTCCAGGTTCTAGCTCTTTCGATCTCAAATGTTATAAAATTTCAAGCTTTTGAGTTTGGCTATGAGAGACTTATTGCATACTACTTCTAGTAAACCACTGGCCCGCAATAGTACAGTAAAGGTTGCTAATTGATATGCTAAAGGGTTACTGCCAAATGATTAAAACATGAACTTTTCCTTTTTCTAAACTTAGGTGTTGTTTATTTATGAGGACTTTAGGTACGGTGCAGCCGAGGAGGGGTATAATTCATCAGCAGGGCACCTTAAAGGATTCAAGTGCTAGGCCTAATTCCATAATTGATCCCAGAAAGAGTAAAGAGGAGAGTGCTCATGGTAACAGATTGAGGAGGTTCGTTGCACAGTCCAAAATCGCGGCAGAGAGAGAAGAGGTTGCTTCGACCGTCCAATCATCGCAGTTGTGTAGCACCATAGATACAATTGATGATAGTTTTAAGTCTTACGGTGTTCAGAGAGGTCCACCTGGAACCTTTGCCTGGGAAGCAACTGCTGCAAACCCAAAGAAGGTTCAGTTTTCTGCTGAAATCAACGCCTCTTCTCAAGGTAATTGATATTCCCGATACGTTCCTGCTGATAATGCCTTCAACATAATCTTTATGCAGTTTTAAGAATAAGAGAACTAGGGCCTATGGGTTTGTACTTTGTGGTCATTGTATAGAGGATGAGAACTGCAACTTATTATGCAGGGGCCGATGAGCGAATGGCCACTGGAATAGCCGATATATTATCTCACATGGATTCACTTGCATTGACAGAAATGGAATGGGATTCAGGAAATCAATTGGTATCTGCTGTCAACCAAAATCAGCAGCAGCATATGTATCAAAGAATTGATATAGATAAGGGTGTAAAGTCGGAGGGTGGAATTTCTTCACTGTTGACCGGAGAAACTGCCGTTGCTGTTCCAGAGCCAGACAAACTACACCAGCTTGAAAGGTTCTTGCAGAACGATTTTGATAACTCCATCCCTCAATCTTCTGTTGTCGGGTCATTTGGTTTTACGTCGACGTTAATAAACTCTACTGCTGCTCCTATGATAACTTCAACAACCTACTGCTCACAGCCTTCAAGGAGAAGTGCTTTTATGGAAAAAGAGCTCCTTGAAGAAGCTAAAAAAACGATAGTTGTTCAAGATCGAGAGCACCATCTTGAAACTTTTTTGCAGGATGATTTGAACAATGCCGCAACTTGTTCCACTTCTACAGTAATAAATTCTACCTCTGCTCCCATGGTTAGTTCAACAACCTATTGCTTACAACCTCAAACTGAAGGTGAGAAAGAGTCTGCTGGACAAGGTGATGCACGAGGTGTTGGGTTGCAGCCTTTAGGTTCTCTATCCAAGTATGCAGATGGATTGTCATTGAATAAGCCTGATGTAACCTCACAAGCTATCGACTCTACTGCTTCAGCTAAGGATGTTAATAACGTTTCTGTTCAATCCATGGAGCTGCAAAGAATCTTGCCCCAAGATTCTGATATTTCCCGGGGAGACAATCTTTTGAACAAAGTATCGAAAGTTGATAAATCCTCTAATCGAGCATCAGAAACATCTCTAGTTGATGAAAATGCAGAGAAAAAAGATGAAAGAGGTGTCGGTGGTAAGGGAGCAACTTCTCGCAAAAGGGGTTACGATCCTGAGATGTTTTTCAAAGTTAATGGAAAACTCTACCAAAGGCTTGGGAAGATAGGCAGTGGAGGAAGTAGTGAGGTCCACAAAGTAATATCATCAGATTGCAAAATTTATGCCTTGAAGAAGATAAAACTTAAGGGCCGTGACTATGCCACTGCATACGGATTCTGTCAGGAGATTGGATACTTAAAAAGACTTAAAGGAAAGAATAACATCATTCAGCTCATTGATTATGAGGTACATAGTGAACTAGAGTGTATTTGACATTTATGCAGGTGTGCCAACTAATATACTCTCTCTTTCCAATAGGTCACTGATGAGACCTTGCTTCAGGAAGTTATGAATGGTTCCATGAGAAATAGAGATGGTCGACTTAAGGATGATGGATACATATACATCGTGCTTGAGTATGGCGAAATTGATCTGGCACACATGTTGTCTCAGAAATGGAAAGCACTTGAAGGTTCTAACGATACCATAGATGAAAACTGGCTTCGGTTTTATTGGGAGGTAGTAACAAAATTCAATTTTCGTTTACTTTGCCTGCAACATTTAGAATATCATGCTAATTTTGGATCAAAAACACGTTGCAGCAAATCCTACTGGCAGTAAACACCATTCACGAGGAACGTATTGTCCACTCCGATCTGAAACCAGCTAATTTCCTTCTGGTCAGAGGTTCTCTGAAGCTAATCGATTTCGGAATCGCCAAAGCCATCATGAGTGACACAACCAACATTCAGCGGGATTCACAGGTTTCTTACATAACCAATTCCTTACGTTTGTCTGAGTTACTTATTGTTTAAGGTCAGTCCAGTAGACTTTATGCATTCGCATGAAAAGCTTTTGGCATATTAGTACTACTGAAGATGCTTATAACAAAAAACCAACAACTGCAGGTTGGAACGCTAAGTTACATGTCTCCTGAAGCATTCATGTGCAACGAAACAGACACAAATGGAAACGTAATAAAATGTGGCCGCCCATCAGATATATGGTCACTCGGCTGCATCCTTTACCAAATGGTTTACGGTCGAACGCCTTTCTCCGAGTACAAAAACTTCTGGGCAAAGTTCAAAGTCATAACCGATCCAAACCACGAGATTGTGTACGATCCCTTGTCCAATCCATGGCTCCTTGATCTCATGAAGAAATGTCTTGCCTGGGACAAGAACGAAAGGTGGAGGATTCCTCAACTCCTCCAACACCCTTTTCTTGTTCCTCCAGTGAGGCCTAGGTTGCCTACCCATGACCGAAGTTTATTTCAGCTAATCGCTGAATCGAATAAGGAAGATGAAAGGGCCGTGATGCTGAGCTCTCAGATACAGAGTATGATAACGGACAAATCGATATCAATGGCTCAGGTCGATATTGATCTCTCCAGAGAACAGCTGAGGAATCTTCTTGCTAAGATTTCGACTCTCTGCTTTCAGTTGCAAGAACAGTTGGCTAACCCGTGAAAAGCTTCATCCATGTATATTTACTTATTGAACTTATGGGCCTAGAGCTTTACTGTAATTAATGTACGTGACATCCATTTTTTCTGAGGATAATTATATTTCAAATCCTTTGCACAATGAATGACAGAATATAAATTGAATTAGCACTATCACCACATCGAGTAGATTTGATGATCAAGTTAAAGGCACAATCAGTAAAAAAATTTCAACAGCACAATTCCTTTGCTTTGATATACTGATTCATGCTTCATTACGACGGAGCTTGTAAGAAGACTCGGCACGAGCTTCTTCCAACTTACTACGAAGTTCCATCATGAATGGTGTCTTAGTCCCGTGAGTGATTCTCAGTATGTCTGAAGCATTGGTCAGTGACCTAACTGCTGCTTCTGTCTCACCCAATAACCTATACGAAGAGTAACATATTTCTATTTAACGAATTCTTCTGGCTCGGCTCGCACGTTAAACATAATGCCCATAGAATAAAATGGAAGATTTTAGCTATTTCTACCAATTAGAATCAAGTTTAAGATTCAGCTAATAAGTTCTCACCATTCGATTTTCCCACAAGTATAATATTGCAGTCCAAGCAACGGATGACACTTTGGATAAACTCCTGCAATGAAATCCGAACACTTGGCAAAGTTTGGTGCAAGACAAGAAAGAAACTCGAACAGTTTAAGTGATTTAGGGTCAATGGATACTTACTCTCATAAACTGGAATTGTTAACTTGCAATATTTGAGAGCTTCTGTCCAACATTCAAGGTCCAAGAATATCTGAAGAAACATATATACCATGAACGGCAGGTGTTCATTGTGCTTGCATGACAGAAAAAGACATAAGGTTCAATCGGAGAAGCATGTCTTGATCCAAGTTTTACACAAGAAATACAAGATATATACACGACGGGAAAATAAGAAAGGGTTGCTGGTCCTTTTTTTTTGTTTGTTTATACACCACATACCTTTAACAGATTCTCTCTAGTCCGCATAAGTTGAACTGAAAATGGATGGTATAAGTTCATCTGAAGCTCCTCGACCATCTTGTAAGCTACACTTGCCTCAGTTTTATCTGAATTGTCTTTAAGGAGAAAGATGAAGAAAATTTTGATCTTCATTAAGAATTATCACTATTAGAATTGCGAGGAATTTATTTATCAAGAAACCAAAGATCAAAGGGTACTTCTTGTGGAAAGAGACGAGGAAGCTTTATCTGACAACAATTTCAATTCGCTTGTGGTTTTCTTTATTTCTTCTTTGTCCCTAAGAAGTCCACAATGTTGGCATATAAATCCTTTATTATCTGATGTAAGGACAAAATTGAAAAAAATTACTTCAGAGCCACAAAAAAAATAAACAAACATAAAGAGATATCACATGATAAAATATGCATACCAGGATCACGGAGGAGAAACCCATCACATTCGCTATTCTTACACCTATAACCTTCCTTAATAGCGCTTTCTTGAATATCATCAGATTGTCCCTTAAACATAAGTCACCTACCTCAGCGCACCAACAAATGAAAATACACAACAAAATTCTCAAATATGTATGAGGCTATCATCGAGAAGCCAGAAGAGAACTGACATTATTACCAGGTTTATGCAACGAGGACAAGCGCAAGTGAAAAAATACTGTTCTTTAAGGGTCTTTTGCCGAGTAATGGTGCTTCCAGCTATGTCTATGTAACTGATAAACACCTTTGAAGGCAAATGAAAATGAATGTCAGAATACTGGTTAAGCAGCAGAAACTTTGGTGTAAGAATTTCAGAATGTAAAAAGCTTGTGAATCAATCAATTTTAACATTATTCATGCATTTTGATTATTAAAAAAAAATCTTTTTAACCAATTCACACAGTTAGTATGCAGTTCAGCCGAGTTTGACCCACTTACACGTTCTATAATTTTTTTGTCGATTTATTAAGTTTATTATTTGCATAACCTTTGAATTCAGTCATGTCATTTTGACTTGATTACCTCGGAACCTTTTGTTATATGCTCCGTGGCTCGAACCATGGCCAATCTTCCGTCAAACACCAGAACAGAATTTGGAGAGCAGCTGAAATCAAGCAATGATCAGAAGCAAACCATAACACACCTTAGTAAATTTTACTAGCGAGAATTACCTGTGATTTATGACAGCAATCACCGGGTAGAGTCCCGTTCCACAAGGCCTTAGCTCACTGTCACATAAAGTATGTGCATTGCACGACAGCTGCAGATTTTAGAGAATCGTAATTAGTTGGTTGGATCAGAATAAATTCAAAAGCCCTCAATAGAGATTGATCACTTTAATAGTGTACTTTTCAACATAAGGTAGTGAAGACATACGTATAAACACAGTACTAAAGGTTCCATATGTGGAAACAGAAAACTCAAAACTGAATCCAACCAATCAAATGTTAATGTCAAACAATTCTTGGGTAACAACACACTAGACGACACCAATCTCTTGCATAAGTATGCCCTTAAACTTAACAAGAGAAGGTGAAATAAAGATTAAAGTGCTTCAATCACCTCACGTGGATAAATGCGTAAAGTTTCTGTCGCAACATATGCACAAAAGCAATATCATTTCGTCAAGAAGAATCTAAATTTTTACAAGGACAACGGAACGTACATAGAGTATAACTGAAATAAAGAAACTTGACCTCGTTTCAGATGGAAAAGGATACCTTAGAAAAATCTTCTGCAATTTCCTTCAGACTGATCTCTGACTCCGGCCATTGGAGGATCGAATGAACAAGGTTAGCCATCTGTGCATATAATATCATTTGCTTTTCTTCAACTTCTGACATATCTATGTGCATGAATTTGGTCAAGAACAACATCATTGAAGTAAAAAAGCAATCAATAACACTGAGCAATTTCTTTTAGGATACGAGAGACCAACGCTTCCACGTACTTGTAGTTTTCCATTGGTGTAATAGAGAAAACCTAGCAGCCATAGACCGTTTGGGTCAGTGAGCACCGAACAAATGAATGATCGAAGAGACGAAGACAACATGAACAATGTGCGTAATGATGGGATATCCAAGACATGATATTGATTGGAAAATCACCTCATTTTCTAATTTTCGACGCAGACAAAGTTTCACCATTAACCGTAACGAAGGTGTAAGGGACTTGATTCTTTCCTTATCAACTTTCGACAACGTTTTGCATTCCATACTATGCAATTTCCAATCCGACTTCTGAAATTCCATGACAATAACCAGAACTTAGCAAGAAAAATAAAAAGCAAAATGAAATTTAGCTCTACAAAATCACATAATTAGATATATTCTTCAGTTTCCTCCATCTTATTACCTGACATGAGCTGCTGCAATACCAAACAACGTGGCAAGCTGAGCATTTCTTCAGATTTCTTGTGGTAAAGCACCACTCACACTTGGACAATGGAGATTCTTTGTTCTTATTGGGAACAGAAACATACGGATTTTCAGTTAAGATTACTTCGCCTGCAAAATAAAAAGGGGAACACATAATCTACCAAGATGAAATCATGACTTCAGAACATTAAATTTCAGTTGTCTACCGAAAAAAAAAAAGAAGAAACCTGGAAGAAAATCTCGCCCAGCTAAGAGACAACGGCCCTTTTCTTGGAGAGTCGAAAGTGTTAAACTTCTGTCGTTTAATGCCTTCTGTAACTCCTCCATTGAAAGATAAATCTCAGTACCCCTACAATTGCAGAAGGAACTCAACAACAGCGTGAAGATGATTGCAGGCGCAGCTAATGGGCTTATGGAAAAACTACACTAAGTACTCCTGCACTATCCTTTATTTACAATTTAACCCCCAATTCCTGGTTGTAGTAACATTACTTGCTAAAAATATAATTTAGTCATCGAAGAGGAAGGAAAGGAGGGAGGAAAAAAAAATCCCAACTTTGGTTTATCTCAGCTAAAATCGAAGTTTCTTAAGGTTATAGCAAATACAGCAAAAAAAATAAAATGGATTTAGGAGAGAGTACAAATGTGGTGTTTTTAATAAATATCATCTTTTAAAAAAATAAAATAAAATACAATTTGTTATATTTTCTGTAATTGGCAGGGAGTAGTGCTTCTTTGGCTGCTTTAATGTTTAATTGCGTGAAAAACGAAGATACTGAAGAGGGAGTAATCAAATCTTATAATGTGGATAAATTATAGTCTAGAAGTACATATAATATCTCAATTATATCAAATACTCGATCATTTTAAGGGGATTAATGCTTAGTTTTTTTTTTTTCGAAGATTAATGCTTAGTTATTGATGATTTATTTAGCAGAAAGTATGTGGTAAGAATATTGACCTCAATAACCAAAGACAAAAAAAAATGCAATCTTTATAATTATTTATTGCAGCGTTAGACACATGTTCGAATAATTATATATATATATATATATATATATATATATATATATATATATATATTCTCGTATCATCATGATCGAAGTCGCCGAGGAAAGCCAACGTTCTTCTTCCAAAATGGTGGAAAATTATTTGATATTTCTTTTTTATTTTCATGTTGCCATGTATGGCTTATTAGAAAATACGATTCTCCAAAGTCTTGAAATTTAAAACACGCAAATCTCGTACATATTATGATTTGTAGTTGAGCCAACTAACCAACAGAAAACTCCACAAATCTTTCAATGACAAGAATTAAAAAAAAATTAAAAATAAAAATAATCTCGTATGAAATTTCGAAACAACTAACAATAATAATAGTTTTAAACCGATTTATATTCTCCAAATCCCACGACTTATTCTCCCGCCGTCATTAAATTGTATGTATATATATATATATTATGTGATTACATACATACACATGATTTCTTCTTCATCGAATTTTTTATTTTCCAATTTCTTCATCGATTGAAAAAGAGATTCTTTCTTTCTTTCTTTCTTACTACATATATTCCCTACCTAGTTAGCCCTATCGTCGTGAATTTTTCTCACGAAGAAACGATGAGCAAGCATGGGCAAACAGTTGCCGACGACTGCCCCTCCTCACCTCTGATCCCCGGGCTGCCCGACGACGTTGCCACCCTGTGCCTCCTGCGCATTCCGGCGGAATCCCTCTCCTCCTGCCGGAGAGTCTCAGAGGGTTGGAATTCGATATTACAAAGCAACAAGCACATCTCTACCCTCAGAAAAAAACTCGGCTTCCGAGATCGTTGGCTGATCGTACCCTCCTACGATGGTCGCACCCATATAGTTCATATTAAAGTTTTCAACCTCGCAACTCTCTTGTGGCATAGGGCACGTTGTACTCTCGATCCGTATTTGTGGAAAGGCTGCTGCTTTAGATCCGTATTGATCCCACGGGAAGGCGTCGTATATTTCTTCGGTGGCCTTACTTACTTCAAGAGCACTGTCAATCTATTCTTGAAGTACGAAGCCCACGAGGATCGTTGGACCGTAATAAAGGATATGAAGGGCAGATTAGGAAGACTTGCCGCCGGACTGATGGATGGGAAGGTACACCTAATAACACGACTCAACGACAAACAACACTGCGATCGGCCAGTCCAAGTGTTAGATCCTAAAAAAGGAACGTGGGAGGGCGTTTCTTACTACAACAATAGAAGAACGACCGACTACAAAAGGCTTTGATAGAGCTGTGGTTTTTAATGGAAAACTTCTCTTGATGGGTCAGATTTATGATCCAACAAGTGGTAAGTGGGAGAATATGTCTCCTCAACTAAGACAGGGTCTTTGCGGTTGTTTTGGGGCGGTTGAAGTAGACGGACATCTATTCGTTCTTGCAAGGGACGACGATGAGAAGGGTTGGCTTAGGGTTTATGACGCAGAAATGGATAGGTGGGATGTCGTGGAGGGAAACAATTTGCCTAGACTAGGACTTGGGAAGGGCGAGCGATGTTGTTCTTTGGACAATAAGATTTATGTCGTCTTCTGTTGTGTCGTCGTGGGAACTATATCGAGGGTAAGAAGAAGTGGTTGTTCTAATTCTAATAATACCAAGTGTTGTAGTCGATTTCGAGTTCATTGGGAGATTGTTTATCAACCATTGAGTGGTTTTTCAAATACAGGTTCTATAGATGTGCAGGTTTTAATTGCTTAGGTCATTTCCAATCATTTCCTCTCTATGTAGAGTTATTACAATGGAAAATTTGAATGAGGAGGGAAACCCTAGTTTGGTTCTTGAGCTGTAATAATAATTATTGACTGAGTTGTGCATTCTTTCTTTATGAGTAATGAGTTGTCTACACAGCAATATTCATTCGTAAACTAATGCTATCAATCCCTTTATACTATGCCCAAGTTAAATCTTAAAAGACTATATTATATATACGAAAAATTCAAGATGATTAAATGTTTTTTTTTTTTTTTTCTTTTCTAGAATTCGAGAAAGAAATTAGGCCGAGTTTATTTTAAGTTAGCCATGGGAATTCATTAGATTTTATGATGTAAATAATATATGGATTCATCATGAATTTCAATTTGAACTAAACCTTACTCTCCATTAATTATATATAGATGACCACCTTTTGTAATTGATATAGGGTCAACCCTTTTCAATGGTCATTATCAGATATATTTCTCCAATAACCTATAACTATTAATGTGAGAAAAACAATATTCATGAAATATTAATTGCGTGAAGATAGGGTATTAAAGTGAGAGTATTCAAATCTTATAATGTAGATAAACAAACTATAGAGGTATATATAATATGTATCAATTATATCTAGTACTCGATCATTTTTAGCGGATTAATGCTTATTAGTTATTGATGATTTATTTAGTAGAAAGTGTGTGGTAAGGATATTAACCTTAAGCGCCCAAGATTAGCTTATTTATATCCACCAAACTATTAAACAAAAATACAATTTATTTACTTCTGGTTGATGACGCCGTCAGCCTTAAACCAAAGACAAAAAAAAAATGCAATCTTTATAATTATTTATAGCAGCGTTAAACACATATTCGAATTATATATATATAATCATCATGATCGAAGTCGCCGAGGAAAGCCAACGTTCTTCTTCCAAAATGGTTTGTTAGGAAAACTAAGAAATAAAAATAAGATTCTAGAAAATCCACAATTCTTGCACTTTAAAATACAAAAATCCTCAATAACAAAATGGTCTTTCTTTCATTAATCGTAAAAGCCCAAATAGAAATATAGAGTCCAATAAGTCCAAGAATTAGCTCGTTATATGATGATACAAATTACTACCAAAATAAAATGGAGAGAAAAGGATACGTGCATGGTTTTATATGGTTCACATTTAGCTAAAACGTATAGTAGTATTGATCTCAAACAATATGATTTGGGCATTAAATTCAATACTCTCCAATAATATCCTTAATAATTCAAATAGTTAATGGCTTGAGTTTAATTAAAATAATAATAATAATAATATTTCAAATTCCACCATTAAATGTCATAGTGGGTCTCCGATAGCAAAGTCCAATCATTATAATAAATGCTTTTCAATTCATAATAATTACAATTGCCATTATCATATCAGGAAATACACAATGATGATGATGATGATGATAATAGTTCGAAACACATATTGGAAATTACTATAATATGAATTAAATGCATACAAACTAGTGGTAACGTATGAAAGACCCAAAAAGAACCTATGAATATGATCACACGAATTAACTCAGTTATAACCACTAATTTAAAAAAGGACACTAACTACTGTGTTGAGGTCGACATTGTCTGCCTTTATACAAGTTTTATGTTCATAAATTTAGATATAAGGCCACATCATATTTATTAATTCTGTTGTGTACATAGCATAGATGATATCCCTATCAAGTGATATCGTGATAGTTATCCTTTTTTTTTGTGATAATTGAGAAGCCATAAGTTTAAATCATGGAAATTGCATACGAAATTACGTTGGACTTAAAAATGTATTTACATATGAATTTAAAGTATAATCATCAATTTAAAAATGTCGCACTTCCACCTTGAACTTTGAATCATACATAAAGTAATATATTAAAATTATTTACGTTTAATCCACCTACGGCAATTAGATGGATGCGAACGTACCACGTGTATTTGTGATCAATGTATTATATAAATATATTAAAATCATGTGGTGGATATTAGTCGTTATTCGCGAACGCAGCGATTGGCTTATTCGTGACAAAAGCTCAAGTAGTTGACCAAGAAACGTACTAATTTATAATTGAAGTAAAGCCAAGAAAGTGCGTGGCACTTTCGAGTCTGTCCAAATGTTTTCATCGTTCATTTAATTTATAATAATATATGATGTTCCCTCGTATAGATGTCATAAACTTGTAATATATTGTAATAAATATATAAATGCATGTGAACAAGAATGAATGAATATACGTTAATATTGAAGATAGCTACATGAGGGTTACATTTCTGGATATATATATATATATATATATATATATATATAGGAAAAGATAATACAAACTTTGGTCGGTCATATTTAATTAACTATGAATTTCTTCTTGTGACAATATCGATTCCTTGATAATGATCGATCTCTCTCGTTCTTTTTCCATTACAGTACAAAAGATATTTGTTTATTTAATCATATTTTGTTATAGTCGTTAGCATATTGATTGATTCCTAAAAAAATATTAAATCATAATTATTTTCCTTATTACAAGTGGCGTATCAAATTCAACAGTTGTCGCACAAATATGGGAAGTTAGTGCCAAAATAATAATATTTCATTAACCTAATTGCTGGTCAAATATTGAAATTTAATTTAATTGTTTTGAGGGGGGGACAAATATTGAGTCAATGGTCTTCTGCATGGCCTAGCTTTTGATCATTTCTTTAATGTTGCTGATCAGATTTTTCCTCTTAAAAGAAGAAAAAAAAATCCCTTTTTTTTATTATATGGGATTCGCATTTAAAAAAAAAATAAAAAATAAAGAAAAAAAATGCAGCAAAAAGTAGATGTGTATGGTAAAACAAAGCTGTTCAAGAAACAAGAAAACAGCAGCACAATCTCTTTCTCCCTTTGCTTTCTCTTCTTTTCACGTCTGTGTGTGTGTCTCTACTTAGACAGTACCTCTCAAGACATTACCGAAATAAATAACTACCAATTCAATAATAAAAAAAAAAACAAAAAAGAGAAAACAATTCATTAACCTTTTTCTCTGTAATAATATGTACATTTCATTATTTAAAAATTTCCCCCATACACAAAATATATTTTGAAATCCGTTTTCTTTGGGACACTTGTGCTCACTTCCCTACTATACCCACCTATCTTTCAAGCCTTTCACTTTCACATCCCCTTCTTACACAACACAATGCCATAATAAAAAAATAAACAAAAACAAGGGATGATCCCAAGAACCAATATATCACACTTTCCCCCACAGCATTTTCATTAATTACAGAAAAAGCCCACTTACGTCGCCCGACCCGCCGAATAACTCCTGTTCGAACCACCAGCACGAGCAATGCTTTAACGGCGATTCGAGGATTCATCTGTCTTCGATGAATATTCTGTTGATGAACTGTCGGAACCTTTTGGAGTAGAGCTTTGGATCGACGGCTGAGATCGAAGTAGCATCGACCTGTAAGGATTTGTAAGCATGCTCGAGCTTCTTGCTTATGTCGTAGTCTTGTAGGATATCGATGATCCCAAAGTAGAGGACTACTTCGTAAGCCTCGCTGCTCGGGTGGCTGCTGAATCCACCTGGCGAGTATTGATCGAAGTCGCTCCTTCGAGCCAGTCGTTCTGCCCGTGCTGGCATGTTTGCACCTAATCTTATCAATGGCCTCCTGAGAAAACAAAAAAAAATTGAACAATGTAAGAGCCTTGATCATCTTATCTGGTAAATCAGAAACTGTAATAAAATGTTGTATACATGCCCCACAAATAACTGTTATTCTAACATACCAACTATACCATGTGTACAAATTCAATGGAACAGAAATAATTGATCTCAGGCCTTTGGCCATATCATTCATGATTCTTGTTTATTTTATTTGTATGCAGAAATAATTCCACCATATAGATAGATAGGTAATAAATATACAAGTCAACTAACAAACATCGAAAATGTGTTAGAATTATTGTGAATAATTGTTACCTGCCAGATAAGACTCGATCCATGTCTTGCAACTCCGCTTCAAGGAAACGGCAGCCTCGCATGAACTTCTCGGTCTGATATGAGTCGCTCTTGCCTGAAAAAGGGAGTATTCGAATCAATATACGTCATAAAACTATCATACTAAAACTGTAAAATTTATGTATGTACTATGTTATAAATTATAGTTACCATTTCGCAACAAGAAAGGCGACAAACCGATTTTATCCCCCGTACTAACTTCTCGGAAATGAAGACCGACTAAAAGACTGTAATCCATTATTCTCACGTTCTCCAAAAATTTGCAGTCCCGATCGATTTGCCTGGGGAAAGATGGGGAAAGAAAAACGAGGTTAACTAAGAAATAAATAAATATTGGAAGAAAATAACTACAAATTTTGAACTTACTTCATAAGTTCTTGATACCAGCTTTTTTGTAACCGAAATACAAAGTTGAGATCGAGATCTTTAAGGGTCGTGGTTTCATCGATTTCTCCCTCGGGTTTATCGGTGGTGCGACCGTGGGATGATCCTTTGAGGTCGAATCTTCTATGTATTCGATACTCCGAGCAAAATAAATTTCCCATTACGATAAATCGCGTCTGATTTTACAAAAACAAATAATACCGAACAATATTTAGTTATCACACATAGGTTTGTTGGATATACGATGTAGTGTGTCATAAAGATAACAAACCTTGACACCACCAACTGGTTTGACACAATGGACGCCGAAGAACTTGGTAACTAACGAATTCTCATAACGACACACGTGTTGGTAATAACTCGGAAGCATCTTTATGAGAACCTGTAAGAAAGAGACGATCCAAAGTCACCAATCGATTCGAATAAGAATGCTCAAATCAAGTTACTACCGTATAAAGTTGTCCTTATTATCACAGTCAAATAAGTAGGCAACTAACCTTGACTTCAGATTTCTTGACAGTTTTGATCATAAACCTATCATCTTGTGTAAGATAGAAGGAGCTTCCACTTTTCCCAGGTGATGAAAGCTCTCTCAGAGCCTCATTTCCACAAACGGCCAACATGTAATCGGCAGGATCTACTTGAAATAGCTCCCTTAGATGTCTGGTTTTTACACAGAGATTAATCAATATTTATTATTTTTTGGTAATAAACAACTAGAAAGTCATCAAACCTTGTAATAGATTTATCAAGAAAACAAACAAATGAAATAAGATTAACTCAATCACCTAAACACCACAGGGCAGTAATCCTTCCATCGAAAGTCTTGGGATTGGTGCGGCGGAGTAATCTTTGATCCTTCTGGAGGAAATCGAGTCCAAAACTTCTCTTTTGGATCGAAATCGCCGAGCTTAAGATCTCTTACTACCGAAGCATGTTTCCCAACAGAGTACCTAATGAAAGAGACGTCAGTAACAATCAACGCAAAAAGGTAATAACAATCAAAATATAATACATACACTAACACTGAAATACCTTATCCCCAGCTGAAGATTAAGCATCAGATCGTAGTTCTTATGCCCTTTAGAAATAGTCTGCCCCGGTTTTTTCACCTCTCCACCACTAAAACATGGATTTTTCGTAAATTGCTTGATCCCTTCTCTATCGAAAACGAAGCCATCCCTATACAACATCGAAGCCTCTACGTTATCCATTATATCACATGTAATATCACCAGCTTCACCGTCAGATTCCCATATACATATCCTAGGAAACAATCTCTCCCCGTTACCACCGTCTACTGAAGACCTTTTCTTCCCCGCGCCAGCACCACTTTCCTCTTCAACAACCATCAACGGAGCAGACAGTTTATGACCAAAGTAGCCTTTAACACCCTCCCCACTAATCCCACCTTTCCCAGGATAGAACGTACCATTCAAGACCTGATTCTTACCAGCAGAATTCTTGCCATCGCTCGACCATGAGCCAATGTAACAGCTCCCATCTGGCCAAGTGAACACGCCGTGACCCTTGGGTGCTCCAAATTCCCAATTTCCATCATATCTATTCCCATTACTCCACACCAAGACACCTCGGCCGTGAATCATACCGTTCTTCCACTCCCCGACATACTCGTTGCCGTTTCTCCACACATATCTCCCTTGCCCATCTTGTAGATTCCTCTTCCAATGTCCCTCGTAGTAATCTCCATTGCTGTAGTGCTTCACACCGTACCCATGTTTCCTATCACTAATCCACGAGCCCTTGTACATATCACCCTCGCAGCCGATGAACGTGCCCGAACCCTCCATACGGCCAGATTTAAACTCGCCCTCGAAAGTCGCGCCCGACGGCCACGAAAATCTCCCTTTACCGCTCGCTTTGCCCTTTTTCCAGTCTCCTTCGTACATGCACCCATCTCTCCACAGGTACTTGCCTGATCCGTGGGGTGCGTTGCTTGAAAAAGTACCTATGTACAGATCTCCGTTAGGCAGCCGTTTCTCGATGATGTTCGGAGAAGCGGTCGCCGCGTCCGAGAGCGCGGCGGTGGTGGTGGTGGGTGTTACCCTGCGTGAGGTGGCTTGAGATTTACTTCTCGGGACGATGATTACTGATCTGGGCGTTGCCGTGGTGATTGTTGCGGATGTTAAGGCGCTACTGTTGGCGCTTAACTTCTCCTTTTCCATTTGTGGGCTGTCTTCCTCAGATGGTTTGGACAACAAAATCGGTTCAGGCATTTTCTATCCAGCTGCAGTTTCAGTCTTAAAATGACCAAAAAAAAAAACAAAAACAGAGTATCTAGCTAGCACTTCTGGCCTCCGCGGTGGCTGCGTGAAGAAAAAACTATTAAAGAACAATAACAAACCAAGCTAAAGAAGGAAAAACAGTCGATGAACAGCTGGCGCAAAATCGAGAATCGCCGGCATTTCACGTGGTTTTAGCTAATGAGATGAGGTCTTTGCTTTTGCAGAGATAGAGAGAGCGAAGATAGCAAACGAAACGAACAAACAAGAAACTGAAGAGAGAAGAAAGTAAAGACGACACAAAAATTCAGAGGGCGAGAAAAGCAAAAAAAAAAGAAAGAGAGATCCAAAGAGAGAGAGAATGACGAATTTACCGTATGTTTGTATGTATACTGAGAGAGATATAGATAGAGAGAGAGAGAGAGAGTAATAAAAATAAATAAATAATGAAGCGATAATTAAATAAATATATATATTAATGAAGTGGCAATGGCATAATACATAGTGATTACTGTTATTTACATCGTTTGAGCTTTTTTGGTGCCTTGGGAAAAACGCGAGGTACTATGTACGCACAAACGGTCTTTTAACACAAAACAATGCTATGAAATATTTATTTTTGTAAGAAAATACCATATGTTGAATGACGAATGTGCCCCTACAAAAGTTGCCTTAACAGTTGAATATCTCTGGCCTGGCCTGGCCTCGCACAGTGACGTGACGGTGGCGGCCTACTATGGTGGTGAAAAGGGCAGGACAGGACATTGTCATTGTGTTGGTAAAAAATTTGTTCTTATTTGGGAGTTGTGGTGTTTTGACGATATTGCCCCTCGCCGTCCATGTCATGTCTAGGCGAACCACCGAGAGAGGTTTCTTATATCATTGGGAAAAAGGAAAAAAATACTTACTCCATTTTATTTATTCGCATAATCTTGGTTGAGAATGTGATATTTGATATAATATGTTTGTTATTATTTTCATATTGTTTTTTTAGCTTTATTATCTTTTTGCGCGTTGTAAATGTATTATAATGAATGTCGAATCCCGATGATTAAGGAGCGGCAGAATTAACAGTGCCATTTGTATAATTTTGAGCTTTCTCAACTTTTAAATATATATATATTTTTTCTTAAATGTTGCCTTGCCAATGTTACAACTTATATAACATTATACAGTTATTGTCTGATGGGCACGTCTTTCCAAGTAACTGTCTTTAAACTGAGTTGTATTAACTATTAAGAACGTTAATACGAAAAGTACACAAATCAAATACAAAATAAAAAATGTATACGACTAATTAGCTAAAATTAAATATCTATTCGTAACCTAATGCTTAATATTCTTCAGCAATATAAATCCCCTATGTATAGATAGTTAATCCCTTTATACGTACTTGACCGAAATTAAATCTAAAATGTCTATATTTGAACTTGCCTGCCTAAAATATATACGGAAAAAAACAAGATGGTCAAATGTTTTTGTTTTTCTATAACTCGTGGAAGAAATTAGGCCAAGTTTATTTTATTTTCGCCATGCTATGGGAGTTATATAGAGTTGTCTATTTTATGAGGTAAATAATAAATGATTCATCATAACTTCCAATTTGAACCAACCCTTACTCTCTATTAATTATACATGACCACCTTTCGTAATTGATATAGGGTCCACTCTTTTCAACGATCAATGATCAAATATATTTCTCCAACTATATTATATATATAAATATAATAAATTGACTTCACATAGTAATGCGTGTGTGGAGTGGAACTATGATGTTCATTGAGGCAATTGGTGCAAGAACGTGATTAAATGTCCCACAAGGCATGTGACCTCTTTCAATGGCTCGTCATTTCCATATATACTGAAAACAACACACACTCGCCTAATATAAGACATGCTACATTACCTTGTCTGATATCTGCCTCCATTAAGCAGTTGCTATTGCTATTATCATGTGTGTGTGTGTGTGTGTGTGTGTGTATATATATATATATATATTCTTGAAAAATGCTCATACATACGTCCAAATGTACATGGACAAGAAATAAGGAGAGTTGTAGACTGAGTCCTCCTCCATGCAATGCCTAGCAAACAAAGAGATGACAGAGGGTTATTACCATTTGGCCGTTGAAAACAACCAACCAAACGACAGTGATTGGTCGATGTTCGGCTAACCTAAGACAACTTAGGTTATATGTTATCGATTAGACTGTTTCAAAATATACATTACATATATATATATATATATATACAGTCATGTCATATCTAAAATTCCATGCAAATATATTATTGCAGATCCCATGTATCAGAAGATAATAACTACGTAACGAGCTCGTCCTATTGTCCAAAGAATAATAACAATTAGGGATCTTTTTGATAGCCGCCTAGCTAGTGTAGACTGTAGTAGTATCTTTATTCGTTTTCTCTCATCAGAAATCGTTGGTAACGCTAGCGTTTCCTTCAGTTTTTTCTAAGGAAGCGTTAAATATGTGGTGCGATTAATGGGCCTTGAAGCCCAAACTATTTCCTTTGGGCCCAAACTATGTCTTTTGGGTTCTCCATTATAAAATCGCTGAATCCTTTAAAGTCGTTGTTTGCGCGTAGTAAGATTGATGAGACAGACGTGAAATTTTCATTTTTACTGCAAAGTAGTTTTTGATGTTTGATTATTTTTAGTAACACATGTTTTGTGCTGAGTGAGTGTATTGTATTTTGAATTATTTATAATTTAAAATTTTCAATATATGATATTATAATTAAATTCTAATAGTGTATTATTTTTAAGTATATAAAAGAATTAAAATGGTTTGTTAGGAAATAATATAATAAATAAAAAATTGAAAGATAAAAATGTTAATTTCTCAAATTAAAATAAATAACTAAAATAAAAAGGATAAAATTAAAATTACAATTAATATATCAAAAACAGTTTTTATTCACGCTAGCGATTGAAAATAGTAGGATTAACTAGGTTTCAGGCCATTTTATTGTTTTAAAATATTGTTCAGATCCTGTCATAAAAAAATTTATTTTAAGGACCTAATTTCTGTAAAACTTAAGAATAAGGACTTAAACTTACAAAAGTCTTATAAAGTGTTATTGAAGATTAATCAGACGTACTTTTTGTGTAACAAACTTACAATATACTGTTATTGCAGTACAATAAAGTGTTATTATAAAAATTAAGTCCTTAAAACTAATTATTTTTCTAATAGGATTTGAATTTTAAATTTATACTCTGACAGGGCCTGAAATAAAATTTGTCCAAAATAGTATTGTAAATATTAATTCGATTATTTTTAATTTAATTGTCTGAAGTATGATATTTATAACATTGTGCCAATAGAAACATTTTACGCGCAAGGGCAATTCATTTCCATCGAGGCCATCGCTAGGCGGTTGTGTTTTTCCATTTTTATCCCTTGGGAGCTTGGGAGCTTAGCTAGGGTTTCCCCTCTGTATATATACATACGTACGTGACCTAATTTTTCTTCATTCATTTCACGGTTACATCCACTCGTGTACTACAATCGCGAAATCTCGCCGCCGCTTGCTGTTTTATCTCGCTCTTCCTCCTCACGGCTTTGGGCTAAGGTAGTATCTGAACAGTCTCCGTTTGAATTTAGTCGTTTCTTTTCTATTTTATCTCAGATCCGTGGTTTCTTATATGAGATTGGCGTATTGGTTGATCGTTTTGTGCGATTTTTATGCTATTTAAGGGATCTATGTTTTTATTTATCATATTGGTATGTAGTGTTTGATAACTTTGTTTTCGATTCGCGTACTTGGTACTTATTTGGAATCGGATTGGTGCTGACGTTTTGATTGACTTGGGGACAGTTTAGATTTGAATTATATCGAATACTTGATCTGAATATTATATCAATTGTCAGGCTTTTCTTGTGGTTTTGAATTGGAAATTTAGATATGTTGGATACCATTTGAGTACTTTTTTTGATCTGTTTTGGTTACTTGTTCTTTATCTGTTGATTTGCGCCTGAACACGTTGTACTGAAGTTGGAAACTCTGGTTGTTTTCATCTATTTCCTTTGTTTTAACTTGTGGATTTATCTGCTAATGTTGATCTGAATCAAGCTTATTTTTTGTCAATAAACTTGAGGTTGGATTCAGGCTGATTGTGAGTTAATTAGCATATTTGTGTCTATTTTTTCTAAAGCTCTGGTTAGCAAATATTCAACAGTGCTTTTTTGGTTGGAAATTTTAATGTCTTATCTCTAGAATCCTTGGTGTGCTATTCTTCTAGTTTTTCTACATGTTATAATGTCTATTTTGTTTGTGGTGGACATACTGATTAAACTTTATTTCAATGGTTGGTGATGCATATAGGACGGCAGCAATTAGCAACAGTGGAGTCTGTTAAGTTTGAAACTTCTTTTATGTCTGAGCAAGAATCTCTCTCATCAGTTGGATTTCTCGGCGAGTACTGTCCTTGGTCTAGAGAAAAGGATATACATTCGGGTCCGGAGGTTTACTGCATGCATTTAAACCAACTTGAAAGAGGCATTATAACTGGTCCTCAGGGTTGCGAATTTATGCAGCCTGCCCCATCTTCCAAGAACGATCACACGAGAAATTTTTATTGAAGAAAACAAGCTTCCTTCTATTCTAATCCTAGAGACAAAATGGCTTTGCAAAATATCGGTGCAGGGAACAAGGATGATGCTTTCTACAGGTACAAGATGCCCAAAATGCTGACGAAAATCGAAGGTCGAGGCAATGGCATCAAGACTAATGTCGTCAATATGGTTGATATTGCAAAGGCTCTGGGCAGGCCTGCTTCTTACACTACCAAGTACTTTGGCTGTGAACTGGGAGCTCAATCCAAGTTTGACGAGAAAACTGGGACTTCCCTGGTCAATGGGGCCCATGAGACCGCGAAACTCGCCGGACTCCTTGAGAACTTCATCAAGAAATTCGTCCAGTGCTATGGTTGTGGGAACCCTGAAACAGAAATCATCATCACGAAGGCACAGATGGTCAATCTGAAATGTGCTGCCTGTGGTTTCATCTCTGAGGTTGACATGAGGGACAAGCTCACAACTTTCATTCTCAAGAACCCTCCCGAGTCAAAGAAGTCATCGAAGGACAAAAAAGCAATGAGGCGTGCTGAGAAAGAACGGCTCAAGGAAGGCGAAGCTGCAGATGAAGAGCTGAAGAAGCTGAAGAAAGAAGCTGCTAAGAAGAAGGGCTCATCCACTAGTACTGCTAAAGAAGCTGGCTCGAAATCAAGCAAAAAGAAATCCACCCACTCTGATGAGGACCATTCACCCGGTAGTCAGGGTGATGATAATGAAACCCAAGCTGCAGACGGAAGCGATGACGACATTCAGTGGCAGACAGACACGTCTGCAGTTGCTGCACAGCAGAGAATTCAAGAGCAGCTCAATGCTGTTACTGCTAGCATGGTCATGCTCTCAACTGATGAAGACAAGCCAAAGTCGAAAAAATCTCCGGGAAGAGTCGAGAAGCCAAAATCCAATGGCCACCCCAACCCCGTGAACCACCATCAGGAACTCGTCGACGAAATCAAGAAGCATTTGAAAGACTCTCCTGCGTCCAAGCTCAAACCATTCTTGCAATCTCTTTCGGCGGAGGCCCAAGAGGTACATGATGCTCTGTTCGAGGCACTTTTCAATGGAGTTGGTAAAGGGTTCTCAAAAGAGGTTGTGAAGAAGAAGAGCTATCTTGCAGCTTCCGTTCAAGAGGAGGAAGGTGCACAGTTGATGCTACTTCATGCCATCGAGTCCTTCTGTGGTAAGGCGAGCCCTGAAACTGTCAAAGAGGTGGCTTTGGTCGTGAAGGCATTATATGACGCTGATGTTGTGGAAGAAGAGTTCATCTTGGAATGGTATGGAAAAGGTGTGAAGGGTGACAACAAAAGCTCTCCGATTTGGAAGAATGTGAAACCCTTCGTCGACTGGTTGCAGAGCGCTGAGTCCGAATCCGAGGAAGAGTAAAATCTTTATCTACGTTGTCCCGAGAGTAAAATCTTTATCTGCTGGTAATGGCTTTGTGTTTGCTAAATAACAGCGTGCTTGCTTGCTTGCTCTATGGTGTCTGAGTCTGTCTTAAGTTGTTTTGTGTCTTTTGTGTCGTGTGTTACTTTATTGTGGTTTTGGTGTTCTGTTCTCTTGTCAACACTCTCAGTGGTTTATATTTTATGAAATTCACTTTTAAGTTTAATGTCTCTTCTATATTGCTATTGTCTTTCTGGAAAGATTTCCCAGTTAGTTATTTCAAACTAAATTTAGACAAAAGCCTTACGTAGGTATCAAGACAGTTCTATATTGTCCAGAAAAGACTCCAACTTTACTGAAATTAAACTATCAAGTGAAAACTTGGAAGACTTTATCAGAAACTAATCAAGATTTTCACCACTCTTTATTCCATTTTAGATTTACTGCTGCCTAAAATTGGAACAAAGAAACAGAATACAGAGGAGTTCTTCACTTTCTGTATGGTTGAAACTTGAAATCATTTTTCTACAGCTTGTTGCTCTGTATAATGTCACGTCATGTCCCTTCATTACAGCTTTGCTCTTTATCGTTCATTAATGAATGGTTCCCATTGGATCTTCATACTGTTTATTACCAGAGAAAACCATGTTTCTTTGGCTGCTGTTGCTTCATTATTCCCTTAGAATTAAAGTAAGTTTTTCTCTTTTAACTAGAAAGCATCTTTTTTTGTTCCCTCCAAATTTATCCGCCGTTAAAACACAGAGAATCCACATTCGAAGTAGATAAAAAGAAACCAAAATGTTACATCTTTCTGTTTTTTTTTTTTTTTCCCTTTTTTTGAAGAAAACAACTATCTTAAAACATAATCGATCTCCTAGTTTACTACTTACCTATGACTGCAGAAATCCAAGAGCTTCTTTCTACCTTCAACAATCTCATCAAACAAGTCATCGAGCTGACCAGTGATGTTCTCAGTTCCAGCCCTCAGAATCCCGAAAATACCCTTCACATTCTCAACCCTCTCTCTTATCCCATCTTCTGATGCTGAGGAGCATCTCCTCTCTAGCTCAGCCCTCAGCTCGTCCAAAGCAGACTTCGACCTCCTAAACTCGTGTAATAAAACTCTGGGTCGACCCGCGATCCGACCCATCTCGGCCAAGACCCTCTGTTGAAGCCTGGCCGTTGATATCATGAGGGACGATCCGAAGAACAAGCAGCCTTCACATCCATTACTTGGGACAGAGTTTGATTCCATTTTGTTAGGATAAACCAATCCACAGAGCAAAATCATGAGTAGGACTGAACTGACATTTCTCATTGCATAGAGAACTGCCCTGAAGCCATTGAATCCATTAAGCTTCGATTCGAAAGATACTTTGTCGTCGAATTTCAACGATATAGCTTCGATCTTAGTCTCCATCAGAGCCCTGTTTTCTTCTTCCAATCCCAAAGCCTCTCTCTTGCATACTGTAATAGCCCTTGTCACCTGCACATTTCCATGATCAAGAACATGGCCAAAATTCAACAAAGAAAGGCGAAAAAGTTACGATCTTTATGTGTTTCTTCACCTGTCTTGCGAGCTGTGGGCTCAAGTGGCTATGCCCATCAAGAGACGAAGTGATGTTAAGTCCTGCGTAGTAGTAACTCTCCATGCCCGAAATCCCAGTCTTGAGGATTTGACAAACCTCCCAAAGCTTGGAGCTTTCGTCCATGTACTCGTCGAGCCACTTATCCCCGACCGGCAAGTGAAGCTTCTGAGCCAAAAGGGTCAGATGATTGTGGGAAGCTCTCAGCAGGGACAGCGCCCTCTGTAAGAATTGGATTGACATGAAGTTGCCCGACAAGAAAACGCGCTCGAGGTCGTCGATGCCTCGTGTAAGAAAGTTGTAGAAGCCATTGACGGAGCTTGTTGACGAAGGGTGATCCATGATCATAAGATGGATGTTTATAAAGTGGGACGATTGATTGACAGCACAAAAGAGATTTGATTCGACGTGGGAGTAAAGAAAAGGTCCTAAAGGGTGAGATGTATATATACAGATTGCAAGGAAAAGATAATATCAATCTATTAGAAACTCTCACAGGTTTCTAAGGTTGTTGGGAGCAATGATGGTTGTTTCCTACGCAGGGGGAACTATGATTGGTAATGAACCATTTTTCATAGTTTAATGGGATGAAACGAAGTAGAAAATCAGTAAAAGAAAAAAGTAAAAAAGAAAAAGAAAATTCGGACACTTGGTATGGTAGGGAGAGAGACAGAGAGAGATGAACACTTTAGGAGGTGCATCTCATTACAAAATTGTTTTTTTCCTTCGCTTTGTGGAAAAAGAAGGGAAAAAAATCTCAACTTTTTTTCTTGCAACGTTTTCTATGATGTTAGATTGAGTTCATCGGGTTGTAAAATATTTGACCAAATTGCTGGGATTTTGTCCGTGGGGGGACCTAAAAAGGATTAATAAGAGGCTTGTGTTTGAGGTTAGTGGGCAAAAGAGGAGTTATATCTCTTTTGATTTTAGTGCAAATTGCCTTCTTTTGTCCATCTTTTCATCCTCGAGCAACTGATTTGTTCCATTAAATCCCTTCTATTCTATAGAAATTTGCGGGCTTCGTTAATTCCTAGGTCTATACTCTTATTACCATACCATGAATCTACTTATTATCTTTCACACACATTTAAAAAAAAAATTCATTCTTTTTAAATGGATTTTGGAATGATGGGATTCTTTGTATCAAAGACAACATTCTTTTAGCCCACCCATTATTATTTTTTCTTTTTTCTTTTTTACTTATTTACGCATTTTCCTAAAAAAGACCATTTGCACACATACACATCAACCCTAGTCTTTCTATATTTGGTAGTACTAGAAACGTAATTAAGATGCACATAAAAGGAAAAAAAAACAATAATAAACAGCCAAGATTGATGATTTTGGTCAAAGGTGTGCTTAAGAGGAGGTTTAAGGTAATTGGTTTATTACAAGAAATTGAGGTTATCAACCAATTATGTATAACGCTCGTTTAATAGTGGCCTCAATTCTAATCTTATTTTATTGTTTATTAGTAGAGAATTTCTATTTAAATGTTTGGTAAGAAGGGGGACCAATATATTAATATTTATTTGGTGGTAGATACATTTATTAATTATTTAAATAATATAGTTTCTAAAATCAAAGAGTGCTCGTGGGTTTTTGGAGAATGGGACACTTTGAGGTATGTTGGTCATTAGATCTCATCGGAATGTGAATCAAGTAGCAACATTTGAGGCCAATAATTTTTTTTTATTTTTATTTCTCCCTCATTTTTCTTTATATTATTCTATTTCTTTTCAAGAATTAATATGCAATGAAATATATACAACTTAATATAAGTTCACAATTATTAAAATTATTGGTAATTTGGCCACCATCGTTTTCTGTCCTAATAGATTATTTCCTACTGCCTATACATTATTTGAAAAAAGAATTGTTTCATTTTCCCCTTAATAAATACTACATAGATGGATCCAACTGTATGGTCCATATATATAGCGAAAATGAAATTGATCTTTGACTAAGCAAAATCTCTTGTATCTATAGCAAGACACACACCCGCACACATATACAGATATATATATATATATATATATATATCTATTAAATATTTGATACTTTGAGAATTGCTATTAGCTTAGTTGTAAATGAAATGGAATATAGGGGACCACTGATATTTTCATTCCCACGCTGCACTATAATGTAGATAATTGAATTCATTCATTAAGCCATGCTTTGTGTTTAATATGAATGTTCATCTTTCGATAAACTTGCAGTTTGGTCCCTAAAATTTATAATCGAGTGTCCATTCAATTAATCTAAGTTCTAACACGTACTTTAATTCCATTCAAACTATATAAATGTTTGTACTTACATTCCACGGCAAAGAAATCAAATTATTGCAAGACAAGGCACATGATGTGTGTGTCACATTTACACACATCATGTGTTATGCAATGCAACACTATAGTTCAAAGGTTAAACTTACGCATCATTTTAAATAAATAAAAAAATGAATTGTATAAATATTAGAATTTAAATTTTGATTTTCTCTGACTTTCATCGGGACTAAACCCTAATTTGTGTACCATCTCAATCCACATAGGCAACAAAAGTAAAGGAATCTAAGTGGGCTCAAATCATTTACCTTGTGTAAGAACTTAGAAACAAACATGGTAGAAAGCTTATGTGATGAACATGTAAACTATATCCACATTTATTTCGTTACTTAATTTTCCTTTTTGCCCTTTTCTTCGTGGTGGGGTTGGGAAAAAGCATGGGCTTTGGGATTAGGTTCGAAGGTTGAGTGACATCTACAATACATCTCATCTTTGTAATTGGCCAATATATTCAAACTTCATTCAATTTATTTCATATTAGCACTCACTCACACATGTTCTATCACGACTTTATTTTTTATTTTTAAATTTTTTTTTTTATCTTCTTACATTAATTTTGATCATATATTGATTTGCTAGCTATTGTCACGTACACATCTTCATCATCCAACCTTGTTGGGATTTTGACACCACGTGTGCTTTGATGCTTTAGCGTGGCCAATGTCTAGCCATGGAATTTAATTTATCAAATCAAGAATTTACAAAAAAAAAAAAAAAAAAAGATAGGGTTTCATAATAAAGGGCCATCCCATATCCCATATTGAACAAAAAAATGAAAAAATAAAGTGGAAATTTACGACATTGCTTCGATTTTTTCTTGTACTAACGCTCCAACGTTAGTTCTTCAAAATTCCAGTCTCTTACAATGTCTCTTCGAACAGCATGGCTCCGTACTAATCGCGGGACTCCTCCATCGCCGGGAACATTATTGTAAGGTTGTGGCATGACTTTTGATGAGGTAATGGCCGTAGGGTTATTAGCCGTTCTGTGATGTGGAAGTCTTCTTAGGCAATTAGCTATCGTCGAACACCGTCCTTCGCTGTCTGAACTTGACGCCGAGTAGCTTCGAAAAGAATGCGCGGGCGGGCTTTCTACTCCTCGACATTCAAGGCACGCCAGGTTCATACTTACCCTGCAAGTGCTATTCAATGGGTGATTGATTGTCCCTTGTGCTACTTAACTGCAGGTAATAAAAAGAAACCAAGTGAGTTGTGAATGTGCCCAGAATGAGTTTGACAAAATATCTGTGAATTCATGTACTAATTTGGGATTTACAGAGGTTGAAAAATGGCCTAAAAAACAGTGAACATCAGATATCTTAAGGCTTGATTGATGCCTCTCATCAGAACTGAGATGTAATAGATCAATCAGTAAGGAATAAGCCAGTGAAATACTTAGTTGCTCATCATCTGTCTGAGAAGAATTGAAACACAAATACAGTGATTGAACACTATAAAACCATCTCAACGAAGTGAGAAGATAGATTCGATTCGAACAACAGAGATGTCAGAACATATGTTTCAGAACTCTTCTTGTCTTTCCTTAATCTCTCAGAGCAAAGAACTTCAATTCAAACCTTTCCAAACAAAGGGGAGAAAAGATAAAACAAAAAGCTATCAATTAACATCACCACTAACAAATAAGCAGCTAAAAGATCGAATTAACCACCACAGAACTCGACGTTAGAATGGTCGCTGGAAGAAAAATAACACCAACCAAAACCCAGCAGCAATTTAACTCAGAACTGATTTAAAATGGGGCAATAAAAAAAAAGAAAAATTCAATAAGTGGATCTGAGAAACAAACCTGAAACAGATTGTAAGAGCAAACGATAGTGCGGCGATGACTGGAAATTGGGTCAATAGTAATTCCTTCTAGCGTTGAACATTGAAAAGCAAAATCAAACCTTTTTGCGTTTTATTGGGTGCCCAAATTACCTTTCTTCCTGACATACGATAAATGATTCTTGATAGAACTGAAATTGCTTTTTTTACAGTTACCTCGATTTGTTCTTGACAGTTTCATGTTATTGTTTGTCTGAGTGGTTCTTTTTTACAGTCTAATAACGTTTGTAAGAAACACCAATGGCGTGATCGCACTTTGGTATACAAGCGCGCTATTTCTTAACAACGACTTAAGTTCAAACCGTAAATCACCGAACCCAAACAACCGCACCGAGACCGCCATTGTTTTGTTCTGTCTTTGAGAAACGACACACTCGTCTATTACATTAACTCTGTCCACCTAGAAACTATAAAATTTTCAATCCTATCGCCACCTAACTGGTCTTTAATTCACTCCCAAAAGGATCCAAATTCCAAACCGAAACCCGCCCACTCTCCAACATCTTTCGAATTAAATAATCGTATCACCAAAAGATCGCAGCTTTGTTTCTGGCTCGATGGATTGCTGTAGATCATCACTTCTCGAAAACCCAGCAAATGCTTACAAGATTATGTTTGAGGCTGCTGCTGCGATTCCCTTATCGCACTACCTGATGGGCATCGCAGCGTTATGGGTTGTGTGTCTGTACCATTTCTTGGAGATTCATTTCTTACGGGACCTTTTGACTGGATTTCGCGGGAGCCATGTGTCGCTGACGTATAATCGGAGCTCAGCTATCTATCATGGAGTCGTTTCGAGGTGTATGGCGCTTCACGGCAGGTCTTTATTTTTGTTTTCAAGGAAAAAAAAAGACGTTTTTCGAAGAAAAATGGTATTTTTTGTAGCTGGGATTATGAAGAGTGCATGGAATGCTGAATCTGCAGCTATTTTAATTCCTTACTTTGATTTTCGGAGGGAAATGCTACCATTTTATACCAATTTGAGCCTTTAAACGAGATAATTTTTTTGAGTCAGAAATCTTTAACTTGCATTTGGTGGACTCCACAAGGTTAGTTGATAGGTTAGGGTGGGAAAGAAGGGCAATAGATACACATATATGCTTTGTTCTTTTATTTCACATACTTGCTTAGGTGCTATGACAATTATGGTTTGTCAGGAAGATGGTTGGTCTTAATTAACTTTGTTACCGTAGACACGCTTTCCTCATGCTTTTGCTAACGGTAATTGGACACTAATTAGGTACTTGGCCACGCCCTGGCTTTCAAGTCCTCATATTCAGACATCATGTATACACTTCTTTGGTAGGCCGCCTGCATTTTCCTATAGGAGGTGAGATTTAGCCCTTTCAAGAGCTTGAAGAATAAGATGTAATAAGCATGCTAAAAAAGCTTTTGAAATTTCTCAGCATTACTTCTTCCTGACTATGTTTTTCAGGCAGATGTTTCATGCATCTGATGGCGGGATGTTTGCTCTCGATTGGCTTACGCATTCTGATGGTAAAAAGTCACCTTATTTCTCAGCTGATTTTTCTTTGTTACTGTGTATATTTTGCTCATTTTTTTTTACTTTAATCAACCGTCTCCATTAGATTTTAATTCCTAGTTACTGCGTGACAGTGTCTGGAGTCTCTAATCAAAATAATGACGCTATTTCGAAGGACGCCACAACCCCTATCGTGGTTGTGATCCCAGGCCTGACTAGTGATTCAGCTTCTCCCGTAAGCCCGTGATTTTACACATTCGATCTACCTAGGATGAAGTTTCCTTTTTTGTTCTTACACTGTTCTAAGTGAAAAACAATCAAATGCTGTCTCTTGTTGCTTAACATTAACTTTGTGTTTATGTTTGTCGAAATAATGATGATTAATAAATGAACTATATGGCCTTAACTTAACCTTTTTCTCTATGGGCGCAGTACATGAAACGCCTAGTATTCGAGACTGCTAAACATGGACACAATGTGGTTGTCTGCAATCACAGAGGATTGGGCGGTGTCTCTGTTACTGTGAGTACCAAATATATCTAAATCGTTTTTTTTTATTTGAAAAAAATTGAAATCTTTTCAAGATTATGAATTATGATTCTTCTTGTGATTTTACTTTTCACTTCAGTCAGATTGCTTCTATAATGCTGGCTGGACCGAGGATTTGCGAGAGGTCCTTAACTATCTGCATAAAGAATACTCTGCAGCCCCTTTGTTTGTTATTGGGACCAGTATTGGTGCAAATATTTTGGTAAAATTCCTCATAGATATTAATATTTATTTTAAATCAAATCGTCCCAATTTTTTCTTTTAAATATTTTGGCAACTTTTTCGCCTTTATTATTGATGTCTATAGGTCAAATACCTTGGAGAGGATGGAGAGAATGTTCCTGTTGCAGGCGCTGTAGCCGTTTGCTCTCCTTGGGATCTCTTGGTGAGCTTCGAATCATAATTTTTCTTTATATATACTAATATTTCTTTGCGAAACATGTGTGCAATAAAATATAAATGTTAAATCTTCCGTTCTCTCTCTTATTACCAGATCGGTTCGAGGTTTATAGCTAGAAGGCTTATACAGAAGTTCTATGACAGAGCTCTTACCATTGGACTTCAAGATTATGCCCAACTGTATGTTGCAGTGAATCTTTTACATCATTCTCGCATCATTAGACTTTAGAGATTAAGATTTTCTATTTCAGACTGACCGCATCTTATGTATGCCATGCAGTCATGAAACCCGCTATTCTCGCCTTGCTAATTGGGAGGGTATAAGAAAGGTCGGTTCTTTATTACATGGCTCGTTAAAAGCGACATATCGAAGAGTTCTTGTGTTTCTTGAATGTTGAACCTTTTTTTTTTTCTCTATGGTTGTTTGTGCTTTCTGAAGTCGCGCTCTATTCGAGATTTTGATACCCACGCGACATGTCTTGTTGGCAATTATGAGGTAATCTCTCTCTGTCTCTCTCTGGGCATCATAAATCTTCGTATATTGATATGATATTCTGTTTCTCCGAAGACGGTGGACACATATTACAGGCGCTGCAGCAGTTCTTCTTACATAGGTAAAGTTGCTGTGCCACTGCTCTGCATAAGCGCATTAGACGATCCCGTCTGCACCAAAGAAGCTATTCCTTATGATGAATGCCGGTAAATTAAACAGTTCTATCTAAATCACCGAAATTCGTCACTTTCTTTAGGTGAGGAAATTGACCGCTAATAATTAATTTTATTCCGAGTCTTGAAATTACAGCGCAAATAAAAACGTCGTCTTAGCAACGACACTGCACGGCGGACACCTGGCATTCTTCGAAGGCTTATTTGGGTCTCAACTATGGTAATTTACTGAGCTTCCTAATTATGAATCTCTCGTATCATTTTGAAAAATATTGCTATCGTTCTTCAGGTGGGTTCGAGCAGTAAATGAATATCTCGAAGCTTTACACTCGAGTCCCTTCATGCATAAACCAAAGAAGGTTCGAAACATTAATAGTTTAAACTCTTTTTAAAGTAAGTCACACACATGCTCTTGT
Organism: Lindernia subracemosa; assembly: GCA_028392965.1. Classification (NCBI taxonomy): domain Eukaryota; kingdom Viridiplantae; phylum Streptophyta; class Magnoliopsida; order Lamiales; family Linderniaceae; genus Vandellia; species Vandellia subracemosa. Next base: position 1,034,015 of record JAQPCC010000026.1, on the reverse strand, counting down.
TATTACAGGCCGAGAGCCTCAGGCAGCACTCCGTGCTCGAACAATCATCGATCGATCAAGGACCGTACATCAATGTAGCTGAGGGCATGGTGTCTGCTATGGGTAGCGATCATAATTCCATCCGCGAAAATCCCGAAGAAAATATTAACTCTGATCCCAAAGAAACGACAGTTTCACCAACTACAGAAAATCACGGATTTATTACGGGCGAATCCTCGAAAGAAGGTAGCTCTTCTCCGAAGGGCGGTATCGTGGAGAGGTGCTTGTACCAGCTTTCCCGACAAAATAAAAAGTCGATGTGGATTCTTGCGTATATAGCCGTGCTATCGAGTTGGCCGATACTTGGGGCTGCGCTGGGGTTTCTCTTTAAGAAGAAGGTAAGAAAGGGTTTATTACCAGGTAATAAGGTGCCAAATTAATGAAATGCATCTCTTGTAAGAATGTACACTGAGTTTTCTGTATAACATTGGCCAACTGTTAGTAGTGAATAAAATGAAATTCATCATCTGAAGTAATCTGGAAATTTTGTAAGTTTCTACAAAAGTAAACTATGAATTATATCAAGGAAAAAGTTATGTGAAAGAACAAAAGAATAGTTTGCTGATGTTATGCACATGACCATGAAGAGGCTGATATAAGAAGCCTTTCTTGCCATCCTAGAGAGAGAACATTACCGTCTTCTCTCTCAAAAACCCGAAAACCGTTGCTTTCTCCATCGCCGTGTATCGAATGGCAGCCATGACTTCTCATCTTCATCAGCAGTTTTGCCTGCATCACAGACACTGAGCTGTGCTTATTCGCCGTAAAACCATGGCTTTCCATTCGTCTCTTCCACGTTTCCATCTTCTCAAACCTCGTACAGTTCTCGCCTTCTTTATCGCAAGTTATAGCGCGCTTAATTTCTCTCCCCAGAAGATTCTTCTCGACGCTTAACCTCTCGGCACTGCCCAGCGGGAGGCAGTTGTTGAGCGAATCGAATATAGCAGAGAAGTGATGTAATGACTCCATGAAGTTCGCCAGGAAGTTGTGGTTGTTCTTGCTTCCCTCTTGCTCGACGAGCACGACGATCGAAGGACTAAGCGAGCCTGCGTAGTTTAAAGTTTCGGAAAGCTTCAAACTGCTGCTCAGCGTATTCAAATGGAACACAAAGTTGACGGCCACCGTTTCGTTCTTTTTGCTCTTCCCTTTCAACGGCAGCTTCAAGCCCTTTACGAAACCGTGAAATTCGAAGACTATATTGCGAAATCCCTTTGCGAAGCTCGCCAACCTCGACTCAGTTTCTTGAATCTCCTCCAAGCTTTTTCCAAACGCCGTGATCTTCAGCAATATTCGGTCATTGATGTTCGAAATTTCCGAGAGGGATTGCATGAGGCTAGGCCATTGGAACCCATAAGAGGCGTCGAAATCAACGACATGGAGGCACCTATTGTTAGTATCTATCTCCTTCTGAAAAGCTTCAAGAATCGCTTGATTTGCGGTGAAGTGAGCAAACTGATACAAAGGCAAGGCTTTGTACATCTGCGCAAAAGCCAAGAACTCTTCGTCGGGGGTTGGGAACTTCATTATTGCATCATAGAACGGAGATTTTCTAGTGAGGAGCTTCGCGAGAAGTGCGTCGGCGAAATAAGCAGCGACCCTTTGGACCGAGTTTCCTCTCAGGCATGAGTTTTGGTATAGTTCGAAGAGATTTTGAAGGGCGTAGTTGTAGTTGTTTTCGCTCACTGAAGTTGCAACTATGAGAAGCAAATGGATCAAACGAAGCCCTTTTCGATCGTCTTCTTGATCTGCGAGTCCTGGGCTGTGATCAAGCTTCGTCATTTGTTCCCTTAATTGGAGGAGGAAAAATATTTTTCCTTCGTCGTAGGGTTTTTCGCTTGGATAAGAGCTATCCTTGGGCACGATGATTCCCGTCGTTCTTTTCCTTTTCTTCTCGTAGCTATAAGCTGCGACAGTCGAGAGTCGAAGGCTTAGAAACTCCTCTTCATCTACAGCCTCCATTGTCAACATTTTGAATCAAGAGATATGTGTAATAGAGAGAGATGGAGAAAGAGAGTAGACTATGGATTAGTTCAAAGAAACATGGGAATAAATAAGCAAAAGGAGAAAAGGCAAAGAGGATCTTGTGAGAATAGAGACAAAGATAGTTGGAAATAGAATAAGGGATCAAATAATAGAGCTTGAGCTGTTCGATGTGTAATAAATATATACCCACAAGAAATGCTATTAAGGTATCATATTTGAGACGGTTCAAAGGTCCAAACTTGATCGTACGTACACTTTTCTCCATTGTTGTGAGAACAATGAAGATAGTATTGTATTAGGAACATTGAATGGTTCGAATAGTTCAAGAAATGACATACGAAGTGGACAAAAATACAGCTAAAGAAACCCTTTTTTCTTGCATCAAACATATCGTCATTAGAATAGAATTTTCGAAAAATATCTTTAAGATTCTTTATTATGTACTAACTAGCAGCAGGCCCTTCATTGACTTATAGGCACATAAACTTATCCACAAAAGAACAAAAGAAGCTGGAATTTGCTATATAGGTTTAAAGTATTTTAATCATCCGTCGTCGTAAAACACGATACCATATTATATATATAATTAGGTTTTTTTGGCTCAAACGTATAAGACAGTTTAACAGATATACTTGTATATTCCTCTTCATCCGTAGAAACATAGGCATAATTTCTTGTCCTAACGTCCTTAGTAATACAAACCAAACTCGTGATCACACAGCTATATCAATTGGAGGTTAATGCCTCAACTTTTCTGCATAGAATCTTTTTTGCATTTCTTTGCAATAAAATGCTATTTTATGCATATTTATATTATCCTTATACAGCTAAATTAATACAAAGCTTAAACAAACAGCTGGTTATATTACATATGCTGTCGCATTCACGTACATAATTGGTCTGATCCCAGGAAACACATTCCTTGAGAAACTGATGGTATCTTCAATGAGGCATCTAAAACAAGAACATATCGATACTTGCAGAGATCATTACAATAACCTTCGACTATATTCAATAATATACAACCAATGATTATATATTACAACTTGGTTTTTAGGTTTCACTTGTTACTAGGAAGTTAGGCTTCTTAAACACTTAGTAATATCAGCAGCTCTTTCCTACGTTAAAGAAACAATGGGTTGGACGCATTGAAGTTGATGTTTGAATCAGTCAAGTTTTAAACCTTGTTTTCTACCAACTTGTGTATTGGTAATAAGGCATTACTATAATAATATTGCAAGAATCTTGCCAGAGGATCACTCGCATGTGTGTAATATAATTATTATTTTCGTTTTTTTTTTTTACATCGACGTAGCTAGAAATACAAATATATTCTGTCATTATGCCCCCTCAAAACATGGTTCTTGCCTTTCATTGATAATATATATTTCCTTCTTGTTGATTCCCTTTTTCAATAACTAGCAAAGCAACAATTGGCAACTTCTTAGTGTGTGTGTGTGTGTGAAGCCAAAAAACAAGGCAAATTAAAGAATACATTTCGACTTAGGAAAAGGAATAGAAACTTCCAACTTTCAAGCTAGGGCCCATTTGGATTTGAAGTAGACGTCAAAATTGTCTTTTTCTTCATATAGAGTATTATACTTGTACCTAACCTATTTCTTTATTTATTACAAAATTTTTGGAATTAATGATAAAATGATAACTCAATTCAATCCCTCATACGAGCAACGAGGTCCAATTGGGCAAATCAAATGTGGGATTGGGCTTTTTTGAAATTGCTTTGATTTATTATAACATCAAGAAATCGTGTTTGTTATAGATAAAAGTCGCGTTTTTAGTGAAAGTAATGTAGTAAGACGAGCACTTCAACTGTCATTAACAGTTAATGATCTACCGTTAAAAGTAATTTTACGACGGCTATCTAGCTGCAATCGTTGTTGAGGTACGGCGGCCGTCGGATCCACAATGGCATCCCGCATCTGACGGTGGAAAGAGGATCGTAGCATCTCCATTCTAGAAGAAGTTAGCTAAGGAAATGGATGTGTTGGAGTTAACAAATCATTAACAACTAAGTTCGATTACTTGGTGAAGTAATTACGAAATAATTAAAAAGAAGAATAACATAATAATCAAATCAACATCATAGTTTATGAAGAAATATACGACAAAGCAATCACACTATCATAAGAGGTATCTGACAATTTAATAAATAGTATCACCATGGACCATCTAGACAAAAGACAATCATGCATAAAAAGTAAATTAAATATTATTGATCTTGCGAAAACAAAATATAGGTCAAATCAAGATCAATTTAATTTCTTACAACTATTGGATGACGACATGGTACAGTTGTACCCCATCCATCTCACCATCATCGTCGTCTCTCTCAAGCTCAGCCCACATAAATACAACAGACGCATGTATAGATAGCATCCCATCCAATCATCTTCAAAAACATCTACAGACTAAAGAGATTTATACAAAACATGAATAAGCTTTCCTTGAATTATATGCGCAAGTTGAATTTTTTTATAAGCGATTAGTCTCGCTGGCTCCCATAAGTTTCACACAGATCAAGAAATATTGCAGAGCCTGGACATTGTAAAGCGCAACAACTGTCAGAGCTCAGTTTGTTATAACTCTTTCTTTTGAGGTGCGAATTCAACTGTATTTGGTGTGTTTCTGCTTAAGAATTCATTCTTTCTTAAGGTCTCTTATTCCCTTATTTACTACACCAGATTCTTTAATGGAGTTGTATGGTAATAAAGATTTGGCCCTTTTTCAGATTATATCCCATTTCTTAGTGGCAGATAGAAACGATGAACACCTCTAAACGAAGTACAACTCATCGAGGCTCGATCAAAGAGCGTAAGATCGCATTACAGCAGGACGTGAGCATTTAATCTTTTGGGGATGGTTTTCTTTCTCTCAGCAGCCCATAATCTTACATGTCGAAACTGATCGAATGTGTTGTATTTTTTAGGTGGATAAGCTAAAGAAGAGACTCAGGCAGGAGGAGAATGTTCGCCGAGCTCTAGAACGAGCTTTTACAAGACCACTCGGATGTCTCCCTCGCCTCCCTCCTTATCTTCCATCTGATGTAAGAGCTCGACTTCTTAGTTCTAATGGCAGTTCTAAAAATTGGAATTACAATATCTGTGCAGACCCTCGAGCTTTTAGCTGAAGTAGCTGTGCTAGAAGAAGAAGTGGTTCGACTCGAAGAGAAAGTTGTTCGATTCAGACAAGGGCTATATCAAGAAGCTGTGTACAGTTGTTATTCTTCGAGCTCGAAACTGCCAAAAGAGACTATCATCTACAAGCAGCAATTAGGCATATCAACAGCGAAGAACGTCTTAGCCGTGCCTAAGTTGGATATTGAATCTTTTCTTTGGTAAATTGGATATGCTTACAGCTACCATCTGAGCTTAGAAAAGAAGCCCATGAAATGCCTGGAGAGAAAGGACGACTATGAAGCTATGATGGTGCAAGTTCTTCATATCATGCCCTACGATTTTAGTTTCAGATGACAAGAAAATCTAAGCAAGATGACATGAACCACAAGACAAGATCCATCGATTAGCACAAGTGGTCCTAATTAATTCTTTGTCCTTTCTTTCCCTTTTTTAAGCAAACTGCAAACCCCCCTTTTGCTAAAGTTAGACATTCTTCCAAAATCCTCAAATGGCGTGTGTGTACTGTCACACGCATATATATATATATATATATATTCATTATATTCAGGAAAATAAATGAATCCTGGGAATTCACAGAAAGCTGAGATTGATTGGTCATTTTCATTTGAATGGTCCAAGTTCCCAAGAGCTGCATCTATCTATATATTAATGTCTGCTATAATTGAAACGGCTTAGCATGTTCAGGAAGATGGATGACGTCATTACAAATTTCCATATCGGAAAGTTCCTTTATTACCGTTATTTAACTACATCGACTGTCTCGGATGTCTTCTCTTTCTCCGTCTCAATCAAACACAAACGTAGTTTGATGGTAATATACTACTTCGTAAATGGGCCAAATTGGGCTTTTCTCATGGGCCCATTGTCCACCATACGTACTGTGAAATAGATATGGACGGGCTTGTATAAACTAAACTAGTCAAGCCCATTTGAAACTTTGTTCATCATTTAAAACCGTATTAGAATTCTCAATCTCTATTGTAATAAAAATTTTACTTTGGGTTAATTAATATCAAATTTTTTTTAGTATCGTTAACAACCTTAATAGCAAAAGCTGCTCATTAATCTGCGCCGTAATCAAATACTTAATTGAATCTCTTTACAGCTAATCTTGTTTTCCACGTTCATGGCCTACGTTTGCACTTTCCTCGAAAATTACAATTTAGTCACACCTTTAATTTATCATCTAGAATGTTTTCTATATTTTATATTATATTTTCAGTTGAAATTTTATACCCGCATCGCTTGACTTTCCTTCACATTTAAATGTATTTTCTAGATAAATTAACATTATCGTTGAAAATATGTATTTTATCAATTCACTCACGAGTTAGTATAATATCCTTGAAATATAAATTCATTCCAACGCATCCATCTTTCTCTCCACGCAAGGCTCTTTCGTGCACGCATGTCAGAAAATTTTAAAAAAATCAATTCAATTCAATTTAATTTATAGATATTATTACATTAGAACTAGTTAATTAAATGTACACATATTATGCATAGAAAATTTGACCTAGCGTGTCATTATGAATAGTCTAGAAAACATATATTCGAGTTCACTATAATATCATATCAATACAATTATTAGGCGATAAGAAATATAAATTCAGAAAACTACTACTATAAAGAATTAAAATAATAAATTAATAGGAAGCTTCCATTGTTACAACAATACCTTTGGATTCTCATGCAAGATCTCCATCTTAACACAAGAGACAAGTAATAAATGGCGGCTTATCACATTTCTCACCATTCAATTATTCCTCTAATCCCTTTCTATACACCTACGTCAACATACACATACACACACACACACACATATATATATATATAGTTATATACATAGCAATAACCTAACCAAGATCTCTCAAGCTCCATCGGACCAAAGAAGCCATTACAAAAGATGGAAGTTATAATACCGACCCACAACTTCGACTTCAACAGCGCAAGATCCTCGCCGCACGTTAGCCCGCCGTCGACGCCGAAACCCTTCGGCAACTACTACTTCAGCGCACCCACGAGCCCATCACATCTGTCACAAGTGATCTACGACAGAAACTTCCACGACGGTCTTGATAGCTCCACCAGCAACGAAGTCGACGATGGATCCATCGAGAAAACCGACCAAGGTTTCGACTTTGCCTTCGATGTCGCGAGCGAGGAGTGGGAGAGCTCATCTGTTTCGGCCGAGGATTTGTTTCATGGCGGTGTAATAAAACCCTTGAATAATCATCCCATCGCAAACGTTAAATCCGTACAGAACATCGACTCCTCCTCAAAGTCTGCAAGAAAGATCTTGGCTAGAGACGGACCTAGCCACGAGAGAGCAGGAAGGGAGAGACAGCCTAGCCAGAGGGCTAGATCGGCTCGTTCGCTGTCGCCGGCTCGGAAGAGCCCATCGCAAGAAAGCACGGTCTGCTCGGTTCTAGCAACTGTGAAAGGCGGCGGCGGCGGTGGTAGTAGCAAGAAGTGGAGCTTTAAGGATCTGTTCCTCTTCCGCAGTGCGTCGGAGGGACGAGCTTCCGACAAGGACCCGCTGAAGAAGTACACGGAAGCCGTGTTAAGACCTGCCGGTTCGAAGAGGCGTGGACCGGCGCCGGTCTCGGCTCACGAGAGGCACTACACGGTGAACCGTGCGGTCTCTGAGGACATGAAGAAGAAGACGTTTCTCCCCTACAAGCAAGGGATCTTGGGCCGGCTCGCGTTTAACCCGACGGTTCATGCGCTGGCCAATGGGTTTGGATTTTCTCGCAAATGATTTTCGGACCAGATATTTTGTCAATGAGGTTGATCTTGATTTTTTTTTGTATATTATTAATATTCAAATACTGTGGGTGCAAAACTGTAAAGTAATGCACATTGGGGATGGGATGGACCGTCGGCAATAATTTTTTGGATTATTATTTGTTTTCCAAAGATTTTTCTATTCGATATTTCATTCGTTGATTGAAGTGTAAGCTCATAAATATATGTATTTATATACTTGTAATTTCCAATATATAAGACTTATTCATATATTATGAGGACATTGACAAACATACGGACAAATCAATAATGTTGAAATTAATTTAATCATAATTAAATCTCTTAATTTGATTGGATGGAACAAATGTTGCAATAAAAAATGCATCCTATGTTATGTTATTACCTAAGAGAGCGACTCGCCGGCCGTTTTATAGCTTGCGGTGGAGCTTATTGTTAGATGACGATAAGCCGAGTTTAAGAACTTAAACGTCGAGGTTGTCTACTTTTATTTTATAGGCCAATAAGATTTAAACCGCTCGGTTAAATCGCTTTGGCCCGGCTCAAATAAGGCCCGGTCCATATTACTTCTGAGAATTGCATAAAAGCCCATTACTTCTTCATAATTACACAGTTGTCCAAAAAAACACATTCTCAATCAAAACGGTCCAACACTCAATACAGTGCAGAGAGGCATGAAATCAACACCCAAAAACCCAATTTTCTGCATAAAGTGGCCATGGGACAGCAATCAACAGCTCCCAAGCAGCGGCAAGAACAGTAGTCCCTGCACTTTAGACACGCCTTGGCTTTTCAAGTCGTTCAAGAATGTTACGACAGCTGCTTTCAACTTCGTAAATTCTTCAGTTACTCATAATTTCCAAAACAACCCTTTTCAAGATAAGGCGAAAAGGAAGAGTTTGAGCCCCGAAGAGCAAGGAGAAGCAGAGCAGAGGGCGTTTGCAGCTGCTCTGGCGAGTGGGAAGGAAGCTACGGTGCTTGAGTTTTACTCGCCAAAGTGTAGGCTCTGCAATTCTTTGGTGGGCTTTGTAATGGAAGTTGAGAATAGGAATGCTGATTGGCTTAATATTGTCATGGCTGATGCTGAAAACGACATGTGGTTGCCCGAGGTAAACTTAATTTAGACCCCCATTTGTATAATGTATTGCCCTAAGTTGTAACAAAGGAGTTGGGCGATTTGCGATTTTCAGAGTATGTTTATATGTGCTCTCTGTGTAGTTGTTTATATGGATGAGAAAGAATACAAAAGGCTCTCCTTTGGCTCTGCCATCTATGTTAATGAGTCTTGGAAGCTTTTGTAATGATCTTTGAGTGTCTTTTACAATGTCTATGCATCTCTATGTGGCGATTAGCTCAAGAATTGTGTTGGAGAAGTTCCCTTTTCATATAGATAGTGTTATTACTTCCATTGGATCGTAATTATTTCTTACGGTGCTTTCGTTCCCATCTGCAGCTACTCCATTACGACATTAGATACGTCCCATGCTTTGTCCTACTCGATAAAGGCGGAAATGCTATTGCGAAAACTGGCATTCCACACAGCAGGCTACATGTAATAGCAGGTGTTTCCCATCTTCTCAAATTAAAACGACCTCTGAAAGGCAAGGATGGTCTCAGTAGTTCATCATAAGATATCCATGTTATGTTAGAGAGGTCATAGTGGTAGAGTTCTGTTCTGTGCAAGCTTGATGGTTCTTTTTTTTTTTTTTTCTCTTCACAGAGATCTTATTGTTGCCTGCAAGCTTTACACTCATAAATGAAGACATCGACTTGATTCTGCAGATGGTATTTTGTATATAATTATCTTATTTCCGTTGTCTATTTACAACATCAAATCTTCAATACTTCACTGGCCATAAGTCAAAAGGGAAGGCGGCATGGTTAATATATATATAATATATATATATCTAAAATCTTATGGTCAATCCTACGAACTCATTCTGATCTTGCGAACTACTTTGAAAGAAAAAAGGATGTTCGAGAAGCTTAGCTGCCAATGGTCGATCCTCAGGTCTTATTTGGAAAATCTTTGCTTTTCTGACGAAGTTTCTGGGATAGGTGGTGGGCCCTGTTGAATACACTAAACATTGTCCGAACTTATATTTGGCCATATCAGATGTATAATAAGATGAAAGATTTGCAAGAAACTGCATGTATGATGGTTTTCATTTAGTACAAATAATAAGGTGACGAATCTCTTTGGTGATTGCTTGCAGTTACTGATTGAGTTTTCACAATTACTCGAATCAATTAAGGGCACAATTATTGGAAGAAAATCACTCTATTATTACAAATGGTTATCAAAGCTGATTTGCCGCAGACACTTGCCATGCAGTAGTAGGAATGAACGCAGTTATCACGAGTATATCATGGAATCAAATTTATGGCTCATAATTGATAGGAAATCACTCACTCGTTAATATCACGCCGGGGGGCTATAAAATGGTCGTCATACAGCTTCAAGAAATGATTAAGAAACTCAAAAAAATGGCTCACACAAAGTCCAAGAATCTCTTCTTGCTTGCCCTCATTGCAATCAACGCAGCACAGACAATGTCATGCCTAGTGACTAAACATTACGAAGTTCACATAAACAACAGACTTCCTTACAATTCAAAGCCCTTGAAAGTCCACTGCAAATCCAAGGACGACGATTTGGGTCTGAAAGAACTTCGCTTGGGTCAAGACCAAAAATGGCAGTTCTGCGAGACTTTTTTCCAGGTCACGTTGTTTTGGTGCAACTTCTGGTGGGAATCAAAGCACGCTAGTTTCGAAGTTTTCAACTCGGAGTGGCCTCGGGGACGTTGTAGGACCGGCGTGTGCTTTTGGGTCGTGCAGAAAGATGGATTCTACTATCAAGATGGTGCAAGAACAAGTCTTGTTAAACAGTATAATTGGAGCTAATTGATAAAGATGTGTTTTTTTTTTTTGAGGAATTAGTTATGGATCGTTACAGTACTTTGTTAGGTTTATGTGATAACCATTTATGGTAGGTAATAAGACAAGTTTGTTCTTTTTAATATTTGACTTCAAAGTAATAAATAAATGATACAAATCTATTATCCAAAGCCTGTTAATTTCTTGGTTCAGTTTTTGGAATCAGAAATGAGGAATTCTCTTAGCTGCAATAAGAAGTCACCACAGAAGCTTAATTCTTAGCTCTGTCAAGATGATCAGAAGTTGAAACTTGACATCATAGAAACAACAAAACATAATACAACCATTTCTCATGTAGAGGATTATTTCCATGCCGCCCTTTTGGATAAGATATGAACAGCATTATCTCCTTAATTCCTCCATGCACAGTCACTTGAAGTAGTCGGTAGGTACATTCTTTTAAGTGTAAGAATTTTCATTGTCGCGTAATAGTACACTATATATGTGCATGTACGAATATTGTTGAATCTTGAAACTTAGAGCTTACTTTAACACACAAAATCCTTGGACAAATTCCAAACATATTCTGTCTGAATTCGAAGACTATAACGGCGATGGGCTTAAAGAATGATGGAAATCAATGGCTCGGTATCTTTCGGGGCTAAGTACTTTGGAGCACTTTTTGTGGGGAACATTTCTGTGACGGTTTGAGATTGATTAGTTAGTTGGATCGAATTATTGATTAGTTCTCATTGGGAATATTGCCGGAAATTGAACATTAGTAAATATATTCATGATTCTACATAGATTAGATAGTACTCCTCACCAATGAAATGGTTGTCTAAAACAAATGAACCTCAAGAAAGACACATATTTTTATTGTATGTTATCCAAAAATGAAACACTAAATAATATTGGTGCTCTTTGTAATAACATTGCCAAATAGCAATGCAATTAGTTACAAGATCATAGTCAACTTTTCCTTTAACCAAATACGGATGATTCCTTCCCCCAAGAAATCGACTCAAATTAAAAATATAGCAATTAGGAAAACCCTTAATTCCATTTGAATAATACTAAATTATTATTATTATTATTATTATTATTATTATTATTATTATTATTATTATTATTATTATTATTATTATTATTATTATTATTGATGAATATTTCTTTCGTGGTTAAATAAAGCTGCTGATTCAGTTATCACGATTAGTGGAATCAATTAGGGGTCATTTATTTGTTGGTATAAAATCACTATCTTATTAGAATTTGGCTATCAAAGCTGATTTACCGCCGACAGTTGGCATATACAATTGTAAGAATGAAAAGGCAGTTATCAAGAGGATATCATTTGAATCAAATTATTGCTCAGAATTGGTCGGAAATAACTCGTTAAGATCATAGACGCGTGACGGCGTAGGCCCCAGTGAGTGGTATGGACACAAGAGAATTTTGCTGAAAAAACTGTTAAAACAGAAATGTTGGCTCTAATGTTGAGACAACATTCGAGACCTCAAAGTTTTCGCACAGCGGATTAAAATAAAGTTCAGAGTAAAAACGATTGAGACACAGTTTTAAAATATGCAGCAAGTTGTAAAACTTGCTGCGAGCCTTCAGGGCAAAATTCCACTCACTTGAGATGGATTACAAAAAGAACATCTATCGAAGATAGAAAACCAGCCTAGAAAAGATCCTGCGAAAAGGACTATAAACCTACAAACTATGCAGGGGTAAAACGCTAGGCAAAACTACGAAACATAATAAACGTAAAGGTGAGAGCTCTCTCTTTCTTTTCTTTCTTCCTTGTTTCGTCTCTGTGTCTCGTCTCGAGTCTTCTCTTTAAATACTCGAACTCGTCGGTCTTGGTCTTCTCCATAATCTCCATACTGCCCATGATCTCCACCTTAAGCTCAAGGGACGTTGCAGGTTGTTAATAGAAAGACCAATTCTATTCTTAGCAAAGCCAAGAACAACAAATACTATTTTTAGTAAAGGCCTTTCTATTTTTAGCTCCACTTCCTTTGAATAAATCCAAGCTCGAAACTAAGTCCTGCACATACTAAAATAATGTCATGATTATAGGAATAATGATTTTTGGGTTTGAAAGACAAAACCGAGGGTTGACTAAGTCTGAGTCAACTTGTGTTGAGTCGGACGTCGTCCCAACATTGTCAATGTCGACATAGTCAACATTAACAACGCGCGTGGGGGCTATAAAATGGTCGTCACCCAAATTTCAAGAATCACATCGAAAGGTTAAAAAAATGGCTTACACAAAGTCCAAAAGTCTGCTCTTGCTGGCCCTCATTGCGATCAACGCAGTGCAGACAATGTCATGCATCGCTACTAAACATTACGAAGTTCACATAAACAACAGACTTCCTTACCCTTGAAAGTCCATTGCAAATCCAAGGACGACGATTTGGGCGAGAAACAAATTACTTTGGGTCAAGACGTAAAGTGGCAGTTCTGCGAGACTTATTCCCGAGTCACTTTGTTCTGGTGCAATTTCTGGTGGGAGTCGAAGCACGCTTCTTTCGATGTTTTCGACTCGCAGTGGGCCTCCCAACGTTGTAAGACCGGCGTGTGCTTTTGGGTCGTGCAGAAAGATGGATTCTATTATCAAGATGGTGCGAGAAGGAGTCTTGTTAAAGAGCATAATTGGAGTTAGTTAATGAAGATGTGTTTACTTTGTTAGAACTATCTGTAGTTGTTTACGTTGGTAACTCAAATATATGTTATTTTTAATAAATTGGTTTGCCGGGCCGGGCCGGGCCCGTCCATCATGCCCGGGTCTGAGACTATATTTAAGTTCTTCCAAAATCAAATTATTATAGGATTATACAAGTCACATATATTAACATGGCTTTATATTATTAATCCCATTGACTTTACATATAGTATTAACCAAGACAATATCATTAATTCCATTATTGCCACATATAAAATAACACTTTACAAACATATATTATGGCCGGGCCTGACTTAATAGATATGAAGTTCTTCCAAAATCAAAGTATTATAGGAGTATACAAGTCACATATATAAACTAGGCTTTAGACCATTAATTCCATTGACTTTAGATATATTCTATAATCAAGACATCGTTAATTCCATTTTGATTACAAATAAAAAGCACATTTAATTTATTCCACATTACAACAGCACATCAAGCAATCTCAACCACATTAACCTCCAAAAATATCATTCCATCTCTTTTAATTTTCTACCCACGCTCATATGTGCTGCCATTATTTACTTCTCGATCTTCTAATTATTACACAAATATTTTATCTTTTACATCATTTGACACAAAATTAATTCCTAAAGATTATCCAAATAATACTTGTTCATTATTTATGCACATTCCCTCACACACAAACGCATGTTTGTCCTAACTACATCAATCCACATATCTTGTTTACAACAAGCAGCAAAAAAAAAATGACTTCGACCATAACAAAAACCCTAATGATGCTTCTCCTTGTCCTAACTACCAACATGTTTCAGCTGGCACTGTCCAAATGTTTGTTCACCCCGCGCTATACGGTTCAAGTGTTCGACTCACTTCCCCCGAAGTCCCCACCATTGACCGTTCATTGCAGGTCTAAAGAGGATGACTTGGGCGAGAAAAAGTTCACCGCTCCGGGCCAATTCACTAGCTGGCGTTTCTGCGATCAATATTTTAAAGCCACGTTGTTTTGGTGTAATGTTTACTGGAAGAATCTGAACGTCCACTTTAATGCATTTGAATCTGACTATGGGCCGTCGCGTTGTAACAGCAGAGTGTGCAAATGGCTCGTTAGGAGCGATGGAATCTATTACCAGAATGGTAATCTGACCCAGCCGTTCAAGTTCTATAACTGGCAAAAGAATTAGTTAGTAGGGTTTCTTATCCCTTTTTTCTCGTTATGTTTCGTCGATGGATATGAAATATTATTGTGTTTATGTTATATGGCCTTAATTTAATGGAATGGGGTATGTTACAATTTATGTAACTTTATATATATGACTCCCCTCATGATATATCTATGTATTTTATAAGAGACATAAATCACATTTGTGAATTACAATATATCATTTAAATAAAGAAAAAGAAAAAGCACTTCATATCAATCTCATCCAAATTGCCCGAATTTGATTTTTTATCCACATCAACGTGAAATATATCTTTCCATCTCTTTAACAATTGACCCACTTATAATAAATTGTTATAGTTTTGAGTCAAGGATTATATTTTCAAAATATTATTCAAGATTACTGCCAGTCGAGATTTCTTGAAAAAAAAAAAAAAAATCATCTAAAAGAGGTTCTTCAATCTTATCTAAGTTATATATATGTATATATATAAGTCTAATATGCGTAACTAATTAATCCACACCTCTAGTTTAACAAGAAGCAAAAAATGACGACTTGGGCAACAACGAAAACCCTAGTGCTACTCCTTGTCCTAACGACCAACATATTTCATCAGACAATGTCGAAAAGATGTCTGTTCTCGCCGCGCTTCGAGGTTCAACTCCACGACTCACTTCCGCCTAAGGCAGGAGAACTAATCACACATTGCAAATCCAAAGACGACGACTTGGGCGAGAGGAGGTTTACTGCTCCAGGCCAATCATGGAGTTGGCAGTTCTGCGAGAGTTTTCTTAAAAACACCTTATTCTGGTGTAACTTCTATTGGAAGAATCTGCACGCGGGCTTTATTGCGTTCACCTCGGATGAGGTCAAATCGCGTTGTGATAGCAAGGTGTGCAAATGGTTCGCTAAGAGCGACGGAATCTACTTTCAGAACGGTAATCTGACCGACGTGTTCAAGTTCTATGACTGGCAAAAGAATTAGGGTTTTTTTCTTCGGTCCTTTTGTTATGTATGAAGTTATGTATCGTGCTATTATAAGTAATAATAGTAAAGTGTGCGATGTTGCATAAATAAAACATATTAATTAAAACATGATAAACCTACTTGGATCTTAAAAGATCATGGGTACCGATCCTCTCATTCTCACGGTGTCTAAGATTAGATAAGAATGAAATCAGCCTAATTATAAGAGGACCGACCGGAAATAAAATCTATAAATTAGAAAATATGATATATTCCCAAACTTAAGTTTCTAGGTTAATTGGTCAATTAAATTATTGAAATTGTTAAAGATAATTATCATCATGATCATGAGAAGAAAGGACAAAATTATTAACTTTTTTTTATCATAACATTATTTATTTCAAATTTTCATTACATTAGCCAATAGAACACGAGGCCCCATAATTATTCCAAACACATGCAATCACAGATTGAAGTGTCATTATTCAAAAGAGGCCCCTCCATATACATACATATATATATATATTAGTTGAAAGTAATGCCATACTTAGGCCCGCCCCTATTATCAAAAATCCCGAAGTGCTTCTCAATCTCAGGGTTCTTCTGATCCTCGTCGAGCATAGCGAAGATATAAGCCTCGATCGCACGCCCCGGCCTCTTCGGCGTCCCACTCTTGACCCTCTGAATCAGATTATTGTTGTAAACCCTCGCATTCTCCACCGTAGTCACACCACCAGCTCCGCCGCTCGACGGCCAACCGCTCTCCGACACGACGATCTCCAGCGCCGAACCACCAGCCTTCTCAAGAGCTGAGTAGAAAGCATCGACCAACGCGTAGAAGAGATTCTGATACCTCACACCATCTGGGGTGGTAATCCCATTTGCAGAGGTAAACAAGGCGTAGTCCAAGGCTATCTGAGATGGGTTATCCGTGTAAGAGAAGTAGGGATAGACGTTGACGAGTATGGGCGCGTTGTTGTTGGCCCTCAAGAAGTTGATTATGCCCGTGACGTAGTCTCTGACTTGCGGTTTGAACACGCCGGCGGACGGTGGGTACCCATTGTCGATGAGTCCCATCTCTAGGGCGGTGGTCACTCTGATTCCCAGCCCGGCCTGCGAAACGGCGGTTTGGATGTTCCTTAGAGCGGGGAGGACGAAGCTGACGTATTGTGCGGTGTCTCGCAGTGGGCTTACTTCGTTTCCAACTGCAATATACCTGTCGATGAAATGAAATCAATCCACTTCTATATTAAAGAGACTAATCCACCTAATACTAATTAGTTTTACGAAGGAATCTCAATTCTTGATAGAATTAAAATGAAACAAACCCTCGATTTAACATGTACCTGAACCGAACGTTAGGGTAGTTTCGGACGTTGTTTTGGATCCACGAGTTGGCGCTGGCTTGGCTCGAGGCGATGCTTTGGAGGTCAGTGTTTGGGACGCCAAGGATGAGTTCGATGTTTGTATTGGCTAGGGCTTGGAGGGTTGGCTGGTGAGGGTCATAGATTCGCATTCTTCGGATGTTGTATTGATTGCATAGCGACACGACTTGGGACGGAGACGGCAAGTTGGTGCCGAGATGACCATAGCACACTCCCGTTTGAGCAGCTGCAGACACAAGAAAAAGAATAATATTATAACGCTTTAGAACAAAACAACTTTGGCTCAGTTTGTAAAAAATAAGTGCATGCAATTCTGGCAATAACAGAAGCAAACCTGTTAGATTTGAGGTTGTAAGCATGAGAAAAGCCAAAAGGAAAGCTGCAGAAATGAACTTATCCATGGTAGAAGCCATATTGTATTATTGAGAATTATTAATTACTATAAGCTTAGCTTGTTTAATGAAGCCATACGAAGTCCCTTATTTATAGGGCGATTTAGTAAGAGAAATTGATTAAATATTTGACCGTAAGATATGCGTTATCGACAAATTGATGAGGCTGCTAAAAGTCTTTCTCGGCCAGATATTAATTTGTACGTGGAAAAAAAATGTATTACAAACATTAAACAATTTGGAAGAGACTCAAATAGATAAGCATATGAGGTCTTTCTCGGACATACACGTTGATGTACATTTGAAAAGTCATCGTTGAACTCGAAGGCTACAAAACTTGTTTGAATAATTAAACTTCACTAGCTGCCCTTGGCTTAACGTTATATGCTTGCCTCATCAACGTACAAGTTTTAAATAGTGATGGAAGAACATTGAACTATTATGTCTGCAATCAGACCCATGGGCTCGAGCTCAAGCTCGTACCAATAGAACGAGCCGAGCCGGTCGGGCACATCAAGCTCTTCTCAATTCGAGACTTACTATTTGTTAGGCCAACATAAGAGCCCTAGTCAAGACGGAATATTGCTTGGGATATTGATGTGCGACGTGTTAAAATAAAAGTCCGCATACCCTCTCAATATAATTTCAGTTCAACTAATATTATTATTATTTTTTTCTTTTATTTTTGTAATAGTAGTATGGTAGAATTTTCAAATTATTTAATATTCAACTCATGCTAAAGTTTTAGGATAGAGCCTTCCAATTTAATAATTTTTATAACTACCAAAAAAAATGAAGGAATATTTTCTTAATAGTATTATTATTGTCTTGGCAAAATCTTCCACATGCCATATGTCATGACGGAAATAAACTGACTAAATGGAAGTAATTGTCGTCATTACAATTTCTAATTCTTCCATCATTCATATTGTTGGTCATGTGGAAATACGAAAGTGTGGAAAATTTAGAATTATATTGTGAGGCTTGACGAGAATTTAGTGAAATGGGAGAGCAAAAACGTTGTCTATCACGTCCCATAGAAGACTTTGACTAATTAACTTTAATGAAGAAAACAATTCCAAGTCGCCACGATTATTGTCCCACAACTAACAAAAATGACATTTATTGCTTCATTAAATATGAATGTATAATCCGCAAATATGGTTAACGATATCTTTCAAAATTTTCAAATAAATGTTCATATTTATTGCAGTATGATTTACGTAAATCCTACGTCCAAATATGAAATATATATCATAAATAATGAATTTTAAAATTTAACCTTGTTTACTAGTATATTATGTAAAAGAAGAAAAGTTACATACATATCCAAATATATTATTTTCCAAATTCATGATTATTTTACAACGCAAGCTGAAATTTATTTATTACACACAAACTACATTATTATTAGACAAAGGTCACACAAGATAATTATAATAATACCAACTACATCGATCGATGATCACACATAGAGCTCGGCACATAACCTTGGCTTCAGACAAACTTCAAGCGGCTTGGCCTTCATATTCGTCGTCCCAAAACTCCCACTCATATCGACGACATCGCCGAAAGGCGTATCGACATCAAACGCCTGCAAGAAACTAGCCAGCGCAAGCTGCATGGATCGTATCGCAAAAACAACGGCCGGGCAAACCCTTCTTCCCCCACCAAACGGGACCAACTCGAAGCTTGTCCCATAAACATCGACATCCTTGTGGGTCGTAAGAAATCTCTCGGGCCTGAACTCCAAGGGTTCCGGCCAGACGTTTGGGTCCCGTTGGATTTTCCAGTTGTTGATGAACACGAACGTGTTGCTTGGGATGTGATAGCCCGATACGACGCAGTCTTTGGATGTCTCGCGGGGATTGACGGGGACGGGCGGTTGTAAGCGCATCGATTCTTTGATTATGGCTTGGATGTAGGATAGGTTTTCGATGTCTGATTCTTGCACGAGCCTTCCCCGCCCGACGTGCTTGTCTAGCTCTCGTTGGGCTTTGTGGAGGGCGGGACGGTTGTTGAGGAGTAGGGATAGTGACCATATTAGGGTTACGGTCATTGTATCGGTGCCTCCGACCATCATCGTCTGGCATCAAAACTATAGAAAATCAGTAATTTTGTTTGAAATGAAATTAAAAGAAATGAAATCCATGTAACATAGACATACATACCTGGCACGTAGCTTTGTTTACGGTGTCGGCATCGAAACTGGGAAACTCTGTAGAAACATCATCAGCCACCTCCAACATCTCGCTCATGAAATCGTCGTCTTCACGACGACGGTGATCGCCGTTTCTCTTCTTGGACATTTTGTGCTCGTCGAGCCATTCTTGCAACATGGTATCGAAATCTCTCGCAGTTCTTCTGAACGCCCTATGCATGCGACCGAAATGATCGTCCAGCCACTTCAGGCTCGAAACCACGTCTGAGACAGTAAACACGGTCATCATCTTAAAGAATTGCCTTATAGTCTTTCTCCATTTCTCTTTCTCGCAAGAATCCAACTTCTTCTCGACTTCACCCGCGACAGTTCGCACCATCAAACCTATCGTCAGGTCTCCGAAATACTTCCTCATGTCGAGGGACTTGAGGTGATTTGCATGCGAACATTTGTTGTACACCATTTTGATCATAGCTCGAATCTCAGATTCTCTCATGGGACCGAGCGCATGGACCTTCCGATTAGATAACAATCTCAACACAGAGATTTTACGCATTTCTCTCCAATAAGCACCGTAGTTGCTAAACCCTAGCATGGCATAGTTATAGCCCATTAGGCCCATGGCCGCTGTCTGGGGACGGTGACAGAAGGCTATGTCGTTGGTTCTATAACATTCTCTTGCCATTTCGCTGCTGTTTATGATCAAGCCAAGGCGTTGACCTAAGCGGATAGTAAAGATGGGGCCGTATTTTTCAGACATATCGGATAAGACTATGTGGACTGGTTTCGGGCCGGAGAGGAGAGACAAGTGGCCGACGATTGGCAGACCACCGCCTACTTGCGGTGGTCTAGGGTTTTTTGCTTTGGTCATTACATGGCTTTTGCGTTCTTTGTTTGAATGAGAAAAGTATAGTATTATTGCGAGAGCGATGAGAGAAGTTATAATAATTTGGTAGAATTCCATGGTAAGCCCTTCGTGGATATGTTGGACTATGAGCTTTGGACGATATATATATATACAATACTCAGTGTGTGTGATCATCTGTATGATTGATTTTCCATTTATTTATTGTAGGATTGATTTTGAACATAATATTGCCGACAAAACTCTTCATGCATGATTCATGGCTGCGTTCTTGCAAAAGAACACGTTTTTTTTGTAGTTAAACTGGGATAACGTTATTTCCGTTGATTAATAGTGTGCATCTATTCTGTTCTCGATGAATAATGGATTTTGTTGACAATTTCGTCAATCATATACCTACATTTGGCGATGTCATAATTAATACTAAGTAATTTACGCAAAGATGCATGTGCTATAATATATATATATATATTTGAGTTGTTACGTAGTATTCATATTATTTAATAAACGAAATCAATAATTTAATTTTAATTAAATATTTGTATGTATATAAAAGTAATAACTATAAATTAATATTATAATAAATTTAAGAAGTAAAGAGCAAAATAGTAATTATACTTGTAATGCTAATTAATTAGAAAATTATTATATTACCCTTAATAAAATAAATAGATTAATATAATAACATACTTAAGGAGTAAAGGGCAAAATAGTAACTACACATGCCATACCAATTAATTGAAAGGTAGTTACTCTAAACCTCCCACCCTTAATATATAGTATAGATTGGAAGGACTTGTATCTTCTTACAAGATCTCTGTTCACAAAATTACTGCTATGTCTGGTGAGATATCATATTCATTTCCCATGCATAATTATTGAGGGAGATCAAATAATGGAGTGGGAAGAAATAAGGGTTTTCTTTAAACACACTTCAAGAAAAATATAATTTTCACCATCCCATCATAATTAATTAAGATTATAACGTTTGCACTAGAAAATAAATATGACCAAATATATAAACAAACCAATCAAATCATCTAAATTCAATATCTTGTGTAAGTTTATTAATAGGTATAGCAGTGCGATGGCATGAACTATTAATTTCCAGTTTTTGAAAAAGGTCTTTGAATAGACTACATAATATATCTAGGGCTGGCAAAAAGGCCCGCGGCCCGCGAGCCAGCCAGCCCGCCCCGCCCCGCCAAAGGGGCGGGTTGGGCCTGTATTTTTCAGGCCCGCCAATGAGCGGGCCTAGGCGGGCCAACCCGCGCGGGCTGCGGGTTTTGGCGGGGTGGGGCGGGTTAGCCCGCGGGCCGACCCGCCTATTATTTAAAATATATATAATAAAATTTTTAAATTATATTATATTAATTAAATAATTAATTAGTTGGATTTAGGCTTTATTTTTTAAAGGGCCAATAGAGTTATTAAATTATTGTATTCGGCTTGGATTTTATTTTTTAAGTAGGTTAATAATTTAAATTAATAATTAATTTTTTTTATTAAATATTAGCGGACCGGCCCGCCAGGCCCGCAGCCCGCCAGCGGGGCGGGCGCGGGCTACCATTTTATGGGCCCGCCAAGTGCGGGCCGACCCGAGCTCGCACTGCCAAATGGCGGGCTTTGGCGGGCTGCGTGCTAGCCCGCCCGCCGGCCCGTTTAACAGCTCTAAATACATCCAATCCTTCCGATCTATTCAGTCTGGATTTATACTAGTGGGCTAGCCCGCCCGCGGGCTGCGTTTTGTTGTACAAATGAGAAAACGAAGTATAAAAAAGTCCGGCTTAAAAAGCCAGATTATAATTTATCTTCACATAATTTATATCTTGTTCACTTATTAATATAAGAATAATATTATACTTGATGAACTTTATCAATTTACCGTTTTAACCTCGACTTTAAAAAATTATTCTAAAAAAAAATCTTATGAGTATCGAAAAATATAACATATGGATGTCATTTTGATCGTTATGAAACAAATAATAAATTAGATATGTTTATTAACTTTTAGCATATAATTATATTAGATAATGAAGATTTTATAATTTGGTGTAAAAGGGTATTTTGGTCTTTTTGTTATTAGTAGGGGTTATAATTATTATCTTGGGTCAAACAGTGAGATAATTTATACTGGGCTTGACGATTTATAGTGGCGGGCTGGAGTTTTGTAACGGGCTTTATACAATGAATATTTTGTAAAGTGAACAATATTAGAAAGGATAAAATTATCTTATCCTATTATATCTCTCAAACTAAACGCAACAAAGTCGATCTAAAGAGTTGACATTTTCAACGAGGTCAAAGTGACATTAACCCCCAGCGGAGACTTAGCCACCTCAACGTCAAACGAGTCGTACCTCCTGAAGATCTCCACGAGCAACAGCCTCGAAACTAAGACCACAAAGTCCTTACCAGCGCACTGCTTATTACCCACCGTGGCCTTCTCATTCTCATGTCCATTAGACCACAGCACGTGCCTCAGCATCTTCTCCTTCTCCTCGCCGACGAATCTCTCCGGCACGAACTCCTCGGCCCGGTCGAAGATCCTCGGATCCCTCGTGGCGAAAGGTTGGTACCCATACAGCATCTCTCCTTCCCTGATTTTGAACGCTGAGTCGTGCGACTCCACCACGAAGTCGCGCTTCGCCTTGGCGAACTGTGATGGGACCGGCGGCTCGATCCTGAGGGCCTCATAGACCGTCGACTTCATCAGCGGCATCTTCTCCATCGCTGACATGGAGACCTCTCCGCCGTTGGATTCGATGGCGGACCTTATCTCGCTGGCGAGCTCAGCGTGGAGCTTGGCGCCGCCCCGTCCGACCCATTTGAGCACGTTGGGGAAGAATATCTTCATCCCTCCGAAGGAGTTGAAGCACGTGGCGAATAAGAGGTTGTGGCAGGCTTCGTCGCGGCTGAGTCCGACGTTGTTCTCGGCGTGGTCGAGGATGGTCGTGGAGCTATGGTAGAAGAAGTCGTACAGCCTTCGGTAGTCCTTTTTTATCAGAAACGGCGGCAGAGGAAAAGTGTGGAGGATGCCGTCTTCGATGAGTCGGGGCAACCCGAGGCTGAGCAATGGGTGGAGCTGAAACAAAACCCATTTGCTGACGATGCTCGGACCATCCGACCCGAGCTTCGTGTCGTTAGGGTTGACGCCATAGAAGGACCTCGACAGGAAGTTGAAAGCTGCCTCGTCGTGGGCCGGGCCAAACGCCGCCTTGCCTGTCGTCGCGATTTCTCTCTCCAAACCCTCGAAGAGTTCGCCGTAGCAGTTTTGGAACTCTGGGATGACGTGGCCTCGACGGTGGGACAGCATATAGAACATAAGCTTCTTCAGCTGGGCGTGGTTGGGCTCAGATGGGTCAAGATACGACAGCGTTCTGTAGCCGCCGGTCAGCTCCGTGGAGGGCATGTAAGTCCCTACGAACAGATCCCTCTTCTCCACTTTCTCGGTGTCGAAGAGGGCCGGAAAGCTTTTCCCGTCGAGCAAAACGACGACGTTTGGGTTGAAGGAGATCATAGGGCCAGGAGGCATATTTGTTCTGAACACAGTAGAGTTGTGCTTTTGGATTCTTGATTTGAAGAACTCATCTCGCCCTTGGTTGTAGAAGTAGTCTTGCCTGTCCTTCCACGGCGAGATGATGGGCACGCCGTAGTCTCCGGGTATCTTGCGGACGGGCAGGTGGTGGATTGGCGGCGGCGATGTGGTGGTGGACGGTGGCCTCTGTGATAAGACGGCTATGATGTTGAGGTTTGAAGATGTTAGAGAAGCGTAGCTTATTGCAGCCATAGTAAAGGGAGGTTTGGTAGGTGAAGTGAAGTGTAGTTTTATTTTGTGATTTTTTTCGCAATGGATTTTGATGAAGATCATAGGATTGTATATATATATATATATATATATTTAGGGATATAATTAAAAGCGAATAATGAACGTGTGGGACTTTGTGACGTGGAAAAGCACATATGAAGAATAATTCTGGTGAGTGGAAAATGTGGGCCACGTCCAATTATAGCTTATAGTTACAGTTTGAAATTGCCTTGTAGAAAAATAGTAAAAAAAAAAAAAGTGATAGCAGATGAAGAAATTAAAGATTTGTATCTAACTTTCTTGTACGAGACTTCTTTGTTATACTTGGAATATTTCATCATGGTTAACATCCTTGGTGTTTGGACAGTTTGAAGATTTTATAATTCTTAATATAAATCATCAAATGTTGAATTTTAACTCATATTATACATTTATTAATGTAGGTAATTCAACTTACTAGCCTTTGAGGTACCACCGGCCAATTTCCCAAAATAAAAAATAATTAAATTGCATAGCCAAAGTTTTCAACGTATGTTGACTAGCGAATATTATTTGACATCGTTGACCAGGCATATTTATTTAGTTTGGTGGATTTAGGTAACCACAATACGTTTTTTTTTTAATATTTACTTTTCTCCACGTGTGTTATACATCTCTCGCCTGAGGACGGAAAGCGCAGCAGCCGCGTAACTAAACGATGTTCGGTCCAAATTATTATTACAAGTCAAACTGCAAAAAAAATAAAAAAATTAGAAAAAAGAAAAGAAAGAAAAAGGTGGGCAATGCTCCATTACTTGGAACCACACAAAAGAATACTGTATACGGCCTAATTTACTACATCTAGTTGCTTCGTTGGTC
The DNA here is from genome assembly GCA_028392965.1 of Lindernia subracemosa. NCBI lineage: Eukaryota > Viridiplantae > Streptophyta > Magnoliopsida > Lamiales > Linderniaceae > Vandellia > Vandellia subracemosa. The sequence goes on along the minus strand of JAQPCC010000026.1, from coordinate 1,008,896 downwards.
AAAGGTTCGAGCTTTTTCTGTAATAAGCCTTTGCGTTTTCGCCTTGGGCTTTATCTTATGTTAAACATTGTATTAGTGAGTGATTAATGCTATATAATCCTATACTGGTTGTTTCTACTTGTCGATTTTTCTTGCAGATATTGGAGAGAAAGATATATTCTTGTAATTCCAAATTGCGTAATCAATAAATATTCTCTTTAGGGTCGTGGATGTAGGCTCAACGTTGGAGTCGAACCACGTTGTATCGCTTGCTCTATTTTACATTTGTTTGCTTCCATCTTCAAATCACACACGCACAAAAATACGTTGAATTAAGAGTTTAGTGTGGCCGATATCTTAACAATATTAATGTGTATATCCCATTTTAAAATACATCTCTGACACATTCAACTTATTTTGCAAAGTACTAAGTGTTACGTTTTCCAGAGGACGAACAAGTAATAGAGGGCATTTCATCATGCGACGAGCCATGTTTTTTTTCTTCAAGCATATGCGAATAATCTTGTTAGTTTGACTTTTTTATCTACATTAATTAATAGTTTATTATGGCAAGCTAAAATGTATTCCAACTCGGAAGCTTCGTTCTGCCACGTGTCAACTTCGCAACCTAGCAAAAATCAAATTCCCACATGTAAGAATGCAAGAAATCTTTGGACGAAGATTCATCATTCAACGTTATCACTCTCTCTCTATATAGGAAAAGAATTTAAACGAATAATGCTGAAAAAGAAAAAAAAGACTCCTCTCTTGTTCTCTTGTGTAATATGCCCAAGAATCTTCCATGGACAATCCTTTTTCACATGCATAGACTATATATATATATATATATATATATATATATATATTATATAATAACCTTGAAATTTCAGTTCCATGCTCTTAGAACACACAAAATCTATTCACCAATGGCTACCACTAGATTAATTGTAAGAATGGCTACACCTTTGAGGGGCCATGGTTCTTCTGATCAAGCTTCTTCTTCAATGTCATACGTAGTATCTATGACTAGGACTTCGATGTGTCTGAAGAAAGTCGGGTTAAGCACCGCCGGCCAGCACAGCGGCAAGAGGAATCCCATATCGGCATGTTCATCGTCGTGCGTTCTTGTCTCGGAACCAAAGACCGATGTTGATTTGGTAAAGCTAAGAGCCGACGTTGCAGACACTATGTCTCGTTGGCTCGAGTTTGTAAGAAGACTAGGAAGGCCTAGGAGGTTGAATTTTCAGATCCTCGTCGAGAAAGTATGCTATATATTATCAAATGCGGCTTCTTCTTCTCTTCTTTTGCGCTCATCTTCTTGAGAAAATTCAATATCGGGTTTTGCAGGTTATAGTTGATTGCAGATTCTCTACATTGCTGGCCGTCGGGGGATCTTTGCTTAGTTCTTTGTTATGCTACGTCGAGGTAATGAAACTAAACTTGGCTCTCTTCTTACAATTGCCCTCAGATGCTGAAGAATTAAGGATCTTCGAAACTGAAACGTAATTTCTTACAGGGATGTCTCCGAATTCTTGAGTCGTACGCACAATACACTCGCGGGCTAATGTCGGGACGAGGGCATGAGATCCTTCTGCTAATCGAAGCCGTTGGTTCGTGCCACTTTCACATCTCTCATCAGTGATCATCTCCAATGGATCTTTTATGTTATCAATGAATAAAACTTTCACTCCTTGCTTTGCAGATATGTTCTTAGTAGGAACAGCGATGCTAATCTTCGGGATGGCTCTGTACGTCTTGTTCGTCCAAGGTAAAGCCTCGCCGCAGCATTCGAGTTCGACTCTGCCCAGAAATTCCATTCTCCAGGTATGTATGTATGTATGTATGTATGTATGTATGTATGTATGTATTTGTCATAACTCTTACACCAACTGCGCCATGAAAGAACAAAGACAGATCCTTTTTTTTCATTTCAGAAACTTCCATCTGTGCTGGGAATTGAATCGCCGGTTCAAGCCAAGTCGAAGATCGGCCATGCGCTCATAATGATCCTTCAAGTGGAGATACTGGGGAAAGTTCAGAGCATGCCGTTGAGCAGCCCTTTCGACTTACTTTGCTTCGCCGGGACGGTTATTCTGTCGTCTGCTTCCGTTTTCGTCCTCTCGAGGATCCCATTTTCTGGGGCGCATCGAAAAGCAGTTTAAATAGAACGATTTTGTAAGGTTGCGTTTCAACTGGCTAATATTATCTAGACGACTTTTATTGATCAAGCAACTCAAAGAAAAACACTATTTGGCTATCATAAAACTCATTTTGCAAAGATTCAATCTTTACCATCAACCTAAAGGTTACTTCCCACTTTCATTTCAACAATTTACTTTGACTTGTTATGCAAAAAGGACCAAAACACTGAGAATATCAGCAAATCACAGTTAAAAAAAAAAAGTGATTTCATATCGGGTCTTTTTAAAATATAGCCTTTGACTTGGTCAATTTTAAAAAAATAGCCTTTTTTATTCACTTTTTAAGTCAATAGCCTCCAATTTTAAGGGTATTTTGATCATTTTTCATGATCATGCGGGTACCGTGCTATATATAAGGGTTGGTATTTTGGTCATTTTTCATGACCATGCGGGTACCGTGCTATATATAAGGGGTACCATGACGCATGATATCCTTTACTAGGAAAAAAATATGTTTTAATCAAGAATTGAACCCGAGACATATTACTTAGCGGTCTGACTACCCAACCACTGCACTACACCCCACCCACTCTTACACGTTTTGCTTTTAACAATTTCTTTGTGGGGTCCAATTAATAAGGGTATAATAGACATTTATATACTAGGACTATTTTTTTAAAGTTGACAAGGTCAAATGACATTTACTTAAATAATCCCCGAGATGGGCTTAGGAGCCCAAAAAGAAAATTATTTGAATATTCGCAAAACTACTGTAAAGAAAAAGGCAAAATAATATAAAGAAAATAAAAAGTCAAAAATAATGAATTACATATATATATATATATAATAAGAATAGTATCTTCAAAATAAATATATATTATTTTAAGAGTATCACACGTCGCATAAATTATGAAGGAACTCAAAATACAATTTATATCCTTTTACTCGAACAATAAGTCTCTAATTGAAAATTGGTTCATTCTTGCGGGAACATTATTATTTTCTGCATGCCTGAGTCCCAAAGTGAGTGACACTTGATCTCCTCCACCAACCAAACCGCCAAACTCAGGCTGCTCCGTCCACCGGAATGTGGAGGCGGCGCCACCACCACCATGCTGCGGCGGCACAACAGCTTGATTATATGTTCTTGAAGGGTCGTTTTCTGCTGCATTGGTTTGCGATCTTATAATATGTCCCACTTCAGTGCCGCCAGCTCCTCCATTGCTGTGCATAGGGGCTCGCGCTGGTTGTACCTTTGGCTCTTTCTCAGCCTTAATAATATCTCCTTGTTTTGATGATGCTTCGGAGTCTTGTACCTCTCCTTCGAATTCTTGCTGGTATATTTCTTCCACCATGGGCTTCCATAGGCGAACCCTAGCATTTATAAACCAATTTGAAACCTGCAAATATATATATATATATATATAATATATATATATATACATAGTAAGTAATTAATTGATTGTTGGTCCTTACTGTATTTGGTTAGAGTAATAAATTCGATATTGCAGGCGTTATAGATTTCAGATCATTCACAATTTAATGCACCTGTGATATAAAGGAGGCTTATATGTTGTCCTTTTCAGTAAGAATGTCCTGCTTTTTTTTTTCCTTTTTCTTTTTATTTACCTTTCTTTTATTAATATTTATTTCCTTAGTCATTACAAAGAAGCTCCTCCTACTATTCAATTATTACCGACGGCTCGATTACCGTCAATATGAACCGAACCCAACCCGAGCCTGCCCGTGCAACTCGGTAGAGTTTTAGTCACCATATATACCATGTAAAGATAAGTTCTTTACAACACTTATAGCAGCTTAGGTTCGTTTTCTAGCCCTAGTTGTTCATTGAGACTGTAAGGATCGAATCAACCCCGAACCACCCCAACTCTATAAGCTCGTGGGGTTCCACTCTAAAACCAATTGGAAATAGAGGGAGTAGCCCACAAGCTTATAAACAGGTGACCCATCTTCGAATTACCCGATGTGGAATTGAGTTTGATACCCAACAATCCTCCCCTCAAACTCAAGACCACTGAACAGGCCTCCCTTTCAACGATAATCATCCAATCGTTATTACAAGGGCCGGGGATACGCCATCCACATCGTATTCGAGCTCTCCTTCGGTTACTTGATTCTCGATCCACGATCGATTTCCTGGTCACGCGCTCGATCCACGCTCACCGCACCATTTGTAAAGATCGAATCAATCCCGAACCGTCCCAACCCTGTAAGCTCGTGGGGTTCCACTCTAAAACCAATTGGCAATAGAGGGAGTAGCCCACAAGCTTATAAACAGGTGACCCATTTTCGAATTACCCGATGTGGGATTGGGTTTGATACCCAACAGAGACTATAATGATGCCTATGTTGGATGAACAACCAAACTTATATTTCATGCAATGCATATATATGTAATAATTATGTAGCATATATATATCTCGCAAACCGATGATAGTGAAAATGAAATATCATTCCTCAGAAGATATGACTCAGCAAATATTTAATTGGGAAAAGATGTAATGAGTACCTGGTTTTTAGATAAACCTGTCTGTCGAGACAGCAAATGCTTGTCTGCTTCACTTGGGTATCTGATATATACAAATTAAACAAGATGATAGTTCCAAATTATTGTCTATGTGTATAGAGAGAGAGAGAGAGAGAGAGAGAGAGAGAGAGAGAGTACATACGGATTCAAGAAATGCTCAAAGAGCCAAGCCCTCAAGATATTCAAAGATGTCTCAGGCAATCCTCTTTGTGGTCTCCAAGATTCATTATTATAATCCATCATTCCCATGTGTTGTAAGGCCCTCTTCTGACTGAACTTCTGTTCAAGAATCTTAAGCCTTGGGGTCTCACCTTTGGTCAATCCCATACCATTTGCGGCGTCCTTCTCACCGAGGGCTTCGCACGTCGCTTTGATCTGTCCGATTATCACGTCCTTGATGCATCGGAAGTATCGAGACATGGCCTTTCGAGCCAACACCGTGTAAGACGAAGCAGCGCCTTTTCCAACGGATGCATCGAATGAGTTCACAATTGCCTGCATTTGCTCGCGGTATCTGTTGTACCTTGTGTCCACCTGTCCATGAGACATCGTACAAGTTTGAGACGAAAAAGAGTACTAAATATGAAGGGTTTTTCATTACATTAGTCTATTGTGATCATAGGAAGAATCAATCACGTGGAGTGCACTACAGTGATGCCAATCTTTTCTCCAGCAGATGGAATCTTGAAATAAAAGGTGTGTGATTGTACTAAATAAATGATTGTGAAGAATAAACAGATATATATGACATATTCGTGCTGGAGATTACATGTCAAAGCTTCAGAAAAGACAGAAAACTCTCATGAAGGCTGACATTCTGGTAAAAAGCTAATCAGATGTTAATAATTTCACCAAATGTAATAGTAAAAAATGGTATCTTTTTACATTAAAGATTAGTGTAAGAAGAACTTATCAGACAGGCCATAATGGTCCCAAAATGGAGACAGACTACAATGATCGTCACATTTTCAACTGTGTTGTCTTGCTGAAGAAAAGACATTTGTCCTGTAGCTGTACTAGTTTATATATTATAATCTGCAGAATATATAAAAGTTTCAAAATCTTCTTATAATGGAGGCATGCCTGTTATTAGGTAGACATTACCCCAAGCTCATGACATGAAGCACACTCAGCAAACTCTTTTAAGAAGATTAGTAAATGCCTCTTGTACGATTTAAGTCACCAAGGCATAATACTATGTTTCATAGCAAGTGCTGAGTTTGGTAAGATATTCATACGAGAAGCTGAAATTATAAATTAAATGGTAAGTAAAAGAAAAGGCAAAAAAAAAAAAAGTAGAGTTGGGAATTAACAAACCTCATCAAGCAAGGACAATAATTTAAGTTTCCTCCTTTGGTACTCAGCTTTCTCAGTAGGCGACCTTACAATATGATTATTCGACGAAGACGAACAAGACGGGCCAAGCACTGCAATGCTCCTAGTACTATCCAAGATTGAGCTAGGGTTTCTATCTTGATCATTCTTGGTTAAACCCTTATTCTTGATAAACACTTCATGCCCTTTCCCAACATAGCAAAACTCTTCGAGCAATTCTTGAGCAGATCTCAAGTACCTTGAATTCCTAATCCAGTACATGTCGGTAATTGCAGACTCCGCGTTGATCCCTAAATAGGGCTGATGATGATTCTGTTCATGATGATCTGTTATAAATCTAGGAGGGTTGTGAACAAATTGCTGATAATTATTCTCATTAGCCCCAAGAATGTTTCTGTGCAAGAAAACGTCGCCATGCCCTAAGCTCATCTTATCCAACTTGTTGGATTCTTGCCACAGAGAGGAAGACAAAGATAGGGAAAGACCAGATTGCCCCTCCACGTTTCTTGCAGAATCATCGTCTCTTACACCTTGTGAATCATTAATCCATTTAAACTGGGAAATAGGCTGCTGATGATCATGGTCTATGTGCTGGAACCCTTGAAGGTGAGAGTGATCTGATGCTCTTAGTATATGAGGGCTCATGTAAGAAACCTTTTAAGACATATTAAAAGCCGACCATTTATTACATGAAGTTAGATGACGATTAATCACAAATACCTAGCTAGCACATAATTGTAATATTAAGGGTTAAAAGTCTATGAAACAGTATTTATATTACCTCACTTGCAGGCCTCTGATAGTTCCTCGATTCGATCTGATCTTCTAAAACATCACCGCCCGTTCGACGCATGATTATCTCGTTCAGCATCCCATATTCAGATTCGGGTACTAGCGGTGGCTGACCCGTTGAATCGGGCCGCCCGGATTGTAAAGGGCCAAAACCTTGCACAGTTCGAAACATCCGACTATAGTTATGATCTTCTCCTTGTTGCTTCGAGGCCATATACATCGATCTTTCGCGCAAATCTTTGACGAAAAAAGCTGTAGATTATCCTTGTCGAAAGTGATCTTGTATGGCATGAACTATCAATTTCTTGGAGAATTAGCAAGATCCTTCAATCAAGCTTTAGCTTTAAAATCGTTTGCTTTCTTACAAGGAAGTCCAAGGAACAAGCCTTGTCTCCACGCACGCTCATCTTTTGTCCCTCAGAAAACCTTGCTCATTGGAATCTTAGGGACGATGTTAGATGAGACAATATAATAGAGTGCCTGGGACAGTACACGATAATGAAAGATGCGTAGAGAAAAATAAATATAGAAAAAGGAAAAAAAAAAAAAGGTCACTCTCTTCCTCTTTACTGCCTCAGCAGTACTTCACTTTCACTCTGTCTTTGTTATATTTAAATACATTCACTTCTCACAAGTTAGTGATCATCTTAGTGGTTTGCAAAGCCTAAAAGGGTTCGACCACTTGATGAGCAAAGTAGGGTTTATCATAGGGCACTTTAGAGCATAAGCTCCATAGTCTCATTTCATTTTTTTTCCTTTTAATTTTTTAATATTCTCCTCCCATCAATCATCATAAATAATTAAATAGTAATAAATACATGACAAAAAATAAATAATAAAGGACCACTTTTTATGTGCCTGTGTCGTGGGGTATATATATATAATATATATATATATATATATATGAAGAGATGTGCAGGGCAGTGACTCAGAAGATAGATCGAATTTAAATTATGATGAGTACTCCATTTCTCTCTTGTGGGGGACTACTAATAAAATGAAATGAAATGAAATAAAATAAAATAAAAATGAAAGTAGGAGGTGTTAGAATGTTGACATAGAAGTTGACAACCACCATACCATTATCAAGTTATTATTATATGAACGAATATGTATACTATCAAAAAGAAAATAAATAAACATGGACTGCAATTTTCGTAAGGAAGATACTATCTCAACCATGCTTGGCCCATTTCTAAACTCAAGCCCAGCAGTTGAAAGTGGTTTATCTGCTCTTGCATCTTCTTCATCTCACTCAAGTTTCTTGGCTCTTTTTGCTTCTTATTGATTATTTTTATAGATTTCGAAATATTAATGTGGTTTAAATAAAAATAAAATTAAATAAAAACTAATTTATATGGCCCCTACACATATGAAAAAAGAATAGTAGATATCCTTTGCATCACGTCGTTTCTAACAATTGGGAATGCTATTAATGAAAAGTGGACTTGAGAAAATTCATGTGGAGTGCTTCCTCGTGCCTTAATCATATCCTACCGACAGAAGATTTTTCTTAATAAAAAAAAAATATATACTTGAGTCATAAACCAATTAGTATTTTTAAGTAAATTAAAATCATAATCTCAACGTATATAAACTCCAAGTCTGCAAGAAACAAAAGTCAAATACACTCAATATGCGCTGGCATTTGAGAAATGGGTATATTTTCCTCATTAATCATCAGGAATACTTCAATGATTTGTACTTTAAACAAAATATATGAAATAAATATACTGAGAAATATTGATATTTATTCGACTTATAATAGAAAAAGGCCAACTAACATGAGTTGGTTCGCGTCAGAATCATACACACAGCTTGTCTTGTGATTATTACACCGTATAGTTTTGTTTAAATCCTCGGAATAAACAACATATGCTGACAAACTCGACAAACAAAAATTCAAAATCTGATCAATTATTATTCCACTAAATATAGTGTATTTATTGCAAAATGAAAAAAAAAAATACCTACAATGATCTGAAGAAGCCGTATGTATCATCACGTTTCTATACAGTTCCTCAAAAAAAAAATCACCAATCAATAAAGAACCAACGCAATGGTTCTTTGTTCCTTGGCATCGTATATATACATACATACATACCTTCAAAAACATCAGCAAAGATTTCAAGAATCAAACGAAAATGGCGGCTTCAAAAGATCGTAAGGAGCCCACAAAGCATCCAAAGGGCACGGCCGACTCGCATCGAGCCTAACCCACGGCTTCCCTTTACCACTCCAATGCAGCAAGCTCACCGGCCCGGGATGCAAGTCCCTACACAGACCCCTAAAGTTATCCCCACCGAGCCCATGCTGGTTCCACCGGTGGTCCACCGGCTCGATATTGCCCGCAAAAACCAGCAAAAACGGCGGCAAAGAGCCCAGCTCGTATATCCTCATCCTCTTCTGCAGATTCATCCACTCCTCAATCTTCGAAGTGTAGTCCCCTTCCCTCCACCTCCCAAGATCGATGACCATCACGCCCGTGTTGAAGTAGCAAGCCTTCCTATCCGCAAACGTCAGAGACAGCGAAGGGTTCGACCAGAAAGTGGGCGTAAAGTAGGACGTGAAGTTCGCGTTGCAGTACTCAGGCGCCGCGAGGACCTTCCGTTCGCCGGAGATCAATATCCCGGCGAGCTTCGACACGTCGTCGACCAGCACCAGGTCGGAGTCGAGGTAAACGACTCTCCCGACGCACTTCGGCAGCAAGTCCGCTAGATAGCTCCTGGCGTAGTTGAGTGGGCAGTCGAGGGCTGACCTGATGGACGTGGATATGAGCCCCGCCACGTGGGAGTCGCGGAAGGGGTAGATTTGGAATTTTAGGTAGGGGAAGGATGTAAGGATTGTGGCGTGTAGTAAGGAGAGGTCCGCCGAGGCCGAGGCGATGAAGTGGAAGACGACGTTTTCGGGGCACGATGTGTGCTGGAGAATGGATAGTATGGCGGCCATTGAGCCTCGGATGTAGGCCAAGTCTAGCGTCATGGCTATGTGAGTTGCGTTCGTCGAGCATACGTAGGTTTTCTTGCTGTAATAACTTGGGATTTTCGGGCAATGAGGAGCATTGTAGAATTTAGGGGCTTCTTTGAATTTTTGTGGGATGGATGAGGGTTTGGAATTGGATGATAGAGAAGAGGCGATCAAGAAAGAGAAAGAGATGGAGAAGAGAATGAGTTGTTGCTTAGGCTTCTTCATGAGGTGGTTTTGGGTGGAGTGTAGTTTGAATGGGAGAAAGTGAAATGGATTCTTATATGAGTTTGGACTTGTTGTAATATAAGGGTTTTTTTTTTTTAAATTATTTTTGTTAAAAAGAACGTCTTGATTGAGTTTGAAGTTAAAGGACACGTTTTTAAGGATTATAATAATGTCGGGTGAATCTTGTATAGCTGTATGGGCTGGCAAGGCTGCAAGAAGCTTAGTCAAAAATATATTTGAAATAAAAAATTTAATTGGATATATACTTTGTTGTCCTAGACTTTTCGCAATTGAATTATTGGTATATGTTGTGGGGTTTTTCTATTTTTTTTTTTTTAATAGAATATTGGGTTTGTGACAGACGATGGAATTAGTCATTTTTCTTGAATTCGTGAGGGACATAAAATACAATAAAGTGAAGAACATGGTTTAAAGAACACTAATGCATGGTGACGAGGAGTATAAAGTTTGCCAATTTGTATTGATATAAAAGAGAAATAAAAGCGGTTTTTTTTTTTAGCTTTTGTGATTGGCAATTTAATTTCCAAAGTGGGGGACCTATTTTTGCTATTAAATTCTTTTGTGATATGTTATATGATATGAATATTATGATTTCTTCATGCACGAGATTATTGTTATTCATTTCTTACATTCGATAAATATAATCAATCTTAAAATTAAAAATCACATTTTCATATTTTCGTTCAATTTAAAGTACTATTATTAGTACTTAGTCGTACCTTTCGGTGGGGAAAAATAAAATAAAATAAAAAGTCGTTAGAGAAAAATGCCAGAATTAAGTTCAAACTAATGAACAAGAATTTCATTTGTACGGAGTTGGAAGTATCATAGGAAGGTCACAAAAGAAAAATAAAATAAAATATACAATTCAATTTTTTTTTCTCTCAATCAAAATATAATAAAAGTAAGGTTGAAATGAAACCACACGGTTTCTGCTTTTATGCCCCCACCAATTTAAATCTTAAAGTGAGTGAAACAACATTTTCGTGGCTTGTTACGACCTCTCTTTCCAAAAATGATGCTTCTCCTATATGTATGCTGACATCTTACGGTAAAATAAATATGATAAAAATATATTTTCCCAAATTCGCAAACGTTATTTACAAAATGGCTGTAACGCAGATTGTTACGTCAACTTTTTATTTTATATCGTCTCTATTCTTGGAACATAGAAAGCTACATGTAATAATTAGAACATGGACCGACTTTTCCATAAGCCCATTACGCATCTCTATATGTCAATACTATACAATATAAATAAAATATTAAATATAATGAAAACCCTCAAAGCGAAAGCATATATATAATCATTAAGTCCAGCTCGTCAGACAACTAGAGAGAAGCCTAGCCGACAATATATAGTGAACAACCTTAATAAAACTTATGGATACTAAAGAAAGCTCAGTTCATAATGTATGAGTATGGGCCGGGGGAAAGAAAAAAAAAATGTGATACTATTCATAGAGATAAGGTAAGTCATAAAAGTCCACATAAAACAGAACACTTATCAAAGTGATTCGTATAAGTCAAACCTAGCACATGGCCTTTATTTTAGATCGTGTCCCCATTCTGCAATACTTCATGGTGTAATAGTCTTTACCAATTTAGTTCAAAGAGAATCTTTTAACCTTAAACAAATTGATTATATGCCTATTTTAATTTTCAGCCGGACTAATTTTTCTAATATATTTGTATCCTTTCAAGAACAATAAAAATCCGATTATCCAACTGCAATTAAGCTATCGTTTCTGTTAAAAAAAAAAAAAACTGCAATTAAAATATTATATGTCCGGTCACTCAGACCTAATGAGAATTTTATTATATATATATAATTTTAAAAAAGAAATATGATACGTTTAATATCTGGACAACAGAAGTAATCTTACCCAACATTGACATGGGCTTTGGGTCGAAATATATTAGACTTCGGCTCAGTTTGGTCTTTACGTCTGAATTTCAGAAATTGTCGGTTTAATTAACATTCAATTCTAATATATTTGTAGCATATGCCCAAACGCAGCCCTATAGTTTAGATTGAAATCCAATCCAATATACATTTTAATAAAAGGGGTCGAGCCCAAACGAGTCTTAGGCACGATCGGCGAGCTGGCAAAGGCCATAAGCAGCACAGAGGGCTTAGTCGCCGCCGGTGAAGTGGTTGACGATATACTCGACGTGACAAAGTCCTCGGAAGAGCTGGGCAGTGGGCAAGACGGCGGGCGGGTAAAGACTTGGCCGTGGATAAGACGACGTATCCCAAGTTGTTGGGTTTGGACAAGGCTAGCTAGACAGTTCAGTTGGGCGAGTTTGATAGGGGAAAAAGGCTGCGCTGCTCCATTGTATTGTATGCTTTGGCGATTATATTGTTGCTTATGGACGGAATTAAAAATATTTAATTATTTCTACGTCGATATATAAATATTCAATTAAATCGAAATAGCCATTAGGATCGCACTTCATTTTAGTTGGTGGAATGGAATAATCATACTCGCAATATATATATATATAATATATTTTTTTTATTTTCTTTGGACGTGACTGATATCGAAAATACTCTTCTAATCTACCAATTTTAATTAATGGGGATCACGGCACAAGTGCACAACCACGCAATCGATCTAAGTATGATTCCACTTTCCTATTTATTTGGCAGATTCTTTGATTTAATTCCACCTCATAAATCGTTTTAGTGAAAGTAACAACTAACGTGTATTACTAGTCTTCTTTTATAAACATGATGCCGTCTCTTATTCATGTAATCTCTTTCTTTCTTTCTTTCTTTTTTTAATGATTTCTTAGTCATGAATTACAATGTCTCTTCTTTTTAATGCTTTCCTCTTATTCATTAGACTTGTTGAAACGGGCGTCACATTTCTTGCATATGCACACACACACATATATATATATATATTATAGTTGATGTGTTCTCCTAAGTCATAAGACTACCTCAAAATGGCTCTTCGCAGGGCCCGCTCGAAGAGCTCGTTATTCCCGCTCTCCACTATCACGGCGGCGTCGCCGCCGCCTCCCAGCCTCCGACGCACCAGCACCACCTTCCTCCGCCGAGCCATCGACAGCAGCCATTCCTCTCTCCTCACCATCCCCGTCGGCCAAATCATACGTGAAAAGCTCAAGATCGGCGGCCTCCGCCCACCTTCACCAGGGGTTCCTAAGGTAGAAGGTGGAGTCGTAGGGTTATGCTGCCTCACGGCCGAGGAGGTGAAGAGGGTGGCGAGCGTGGTGCAGATGGAGAGGGTCAGGGAGACGTTGAGGCGCGGCGGGAGGCGCGCGGTTAGGTACGGTGAGTACGTGCAAGTATGCAGCGATGCCTTTGACGGGGATAGACAAAAGGGATCTGAGCTGGCCAAGAAGATGGATGAGTCTGGAAACGTCGTCGTTTTGGGCGGCTTCGTTTTCCTCTGGCCCGACCACGTTTGTCACTGCATATATTACAACAATTCATAATTTACACGCTGATTATAATATTATTGCATGAATGAAAAACGTTGTCCTATTCGTCACTCATTACGCAGGTGGCTAAGTCAATGTCTAAGCTAATCTATCAATCCATTGAAATGCCAGACGACCCAAGGAAAGAAGAATTGAAAATGATGGAGAAAGAAAAGTTACGAATCGACCAAAAGGCACAATCTTTAGTCCGCAGAGAGCTTTATTTCGGGCTGGGCTTTTTCATCCTCCAAACGTCGGGCTTTATGAGGCTAACGTTTTGGGAGCTGAGTTGGGATGTAATGGAGCCCATTTGCTTCTTCGCCACCTCACTCCACTTTGCGTTGGCCTATGCTTTCTTCTTAAGGACATCAACAGAACCCTCCTTCGAAGGCTACTTCCATAGGAGGTTCAAAGTCAAGCAAAAGAAGCTCATGAAGGCTCACAACTTTGATCTCGAGGGGTATGATCGTCTTTGCCAAGTGTTCTATCCAAGGTAAGCGGCACGACCCATACATCGACGACGTTGTCGAATCGCCGGTGTTTGCATAGTTGAGTTCATAAGTAATGATAGTTTAAAGCATTGTAATTTAGTGTAATAAAAGCTTTTGTATAATGATACATAGTTCTACTTTGCACGCCTTGCTTTCGAATTAGTAGCAGATAAACTATAGTGTTTAAGACATATAATAAATTATTAAAAGCCTTATTTAGCCACGTCTGATTTGGATAATAATGGACCAAGTCTTATAAATGATGATATTCCAAATCGGTTCACAAATAGTTAATATCTTTGCTGTAAAATTCGCTAGGCGCTAGTCGAGCGCCCGGTGGGGGCTAGACGACCTGGGCGGTTTTTAGGCGAAAATTAAACGATATACCCATTTTTTATTATTTTTTTCATATATTAAATATACTAATATTCTACATAATAAATGTACATCAAATTTATCAACACATTTTAAATAAATAATGACAATCCCAACTAAATAATATTAGTACAAATATTCATATTTAATTAATTTATTAAAAATTTCAAAAAAATAAAAATAAAAAAAAATTGGACCGATTAATCGACCGTATAGCTGATTTTTACGGTGATGTAGGCCGAATAGCGCCACCTAGGCCGACTTTTACAACGGAGTCTATAGTAGAACGTCTCCCAGGTTGTCGTTTTAGCTTCCCAAAGTGGAAAGGCCAAAATTCAGAGGACACTAGCCGCGCCTTTATTGGTGCAATCATAGTCCGGATACTAGATGTATTTGAAAAATGTGTTATGATATAACGAAAAAGTTCGGTATGTATACATTTTGTTTGTGGTTAACTATACAGTAATAAATAATACAACGATGTGATGGTAAATTTTTTATGCAGCGATATGCATACTCATATATGCAGCGATATACAAGTATATATATATATATATATAATACATGCATCGTTTATCTGGTTGACAAAACCATTCATTTTAATTTTTTATCTTTTTATTATATGACGATTTATATATATATATTCATGTTTATCAATTATTACATTAATATTTTAAATATTGGGGAAACTAGTTGCCATATTGAGAGGTAAAATGTAATGAAAGTAGAAGAAACCAAAACTTAATTAAAATGTACGTTGAAGATACCTATTTGTTGGATTTTTTGAATATTGAGGTAAAACATAATGTAAGTAGAAGAATAAATCTCGTTAAAATGTAGGTTGAAAAGACTTGTTTGTTAGATATTTTGGATATTGAGGAAATGGGTGTTCATTATTTGGGTGACCCGATTATCCACCCGAACCATTTTGAATTTGGCTTATTCGGTTCGGTTAATCGGATAAACGGGTGGTTAATTGGGTCACCCGAACTATTAAATGGGGGAATGGTTCGGGTATCGGGTGGAGTAAAAAAATTCGGGGCTCACCCGAAACCCGAATAAGAGTTATTTAATTATATTTAAAATATATATTTATATATTATATGAAGAGTGAAAAATTGATATCATCGCTCAAACGAACTTTACTCTCTCGCACAAACAAAATCTAACCGATTAACCCGAAAGTTATATATTTAATATAAAAAATATATTAAAAAAAAATTGTTATATAATTATAATTAAAAATATACAAACTACAATATTTAATTGGTATACCCGAAAACCAAACCATTAACCCGAGAACCGAATAACCCGAAAACCAAATCATTTAATTGGTTTTGGTTTGGTTTGCGGGTGGTTATCCTAAGTGTCAAAAACCCGAATAACCCGAAAACCGATAATCCACCCATTTGAACACCCCTTAACAACCATATTGAGAGGTAAAACATATTTGAAGTAGAAGAAATAAATCTTCATTAAAATGTACGTAGAAGGGACGTCGTCGATATTTTGAATAATATTGAAGAAAATAGTTCAAGTTGCGAAGATCACCTTAAAATCAAACTCGAAATATTTACGAGTTATGTCGCAACTATCTATCTCTAAATCTCTTTACCTCATCGTTGATATGTTCTTTCAATTGAGTTTTCATCTTATTACGCTTGTTGAACAGCGTCTCCAGCTTAAAAATCTCCCCCACGTCTTCACCAATACCGTTAGACTCTTTCAGAAGTGTGAGACCCCTTTCTTCAGACTTTGGAATGATTTTTTTTTTTTCAACCTAAACGTATCATCAATCGTATTTGCATGTAAAATCCAAGTAAAACCTTGAGAATGAAAGAACGTATTACCTATCTACCCCTTTTTCTCATTTTACTAGGTTTTTATTTTTCCACTTACTTGCGCAGCACTTAGTTTTGGGTATGGAGACAACAACTGGGACTAAGAAAGCACAAATGATGAATCCATACATTTTGAAGAGAGTAAATATCGTCTTTGCCAAGTGTTCTAAGCCATATACTTTTAGTTCATAACTAGTAAATATATAGTTCGGAAGCATTGTACTTAAAGGTTGTATATTAAAAGCTTTTGTCACATTGTTGTTCTAACACAACAAACGCCCACTCTAGCTTGAGTTTCTGAGTTATTTAGCCATATTTCTTAGATTAATGATAGACCAAGCAGCCTTGTAAATGATGATGATTCCAAATGGTACATTTAATAAACAGTTTGAAGAAAGGGTAATTTATAGCCCATTTGTCCGATACTAAGAAACCTCAGACAATACATATATATAATATATAGTGTCTCAACACTATCATGTGGCGGGACAGAAAGTGATGTAATAATCTGCTGCAGTGCAAGTAAAGGTGCTCGTCAGATCGTCGTACGCATAGCTATAAGCCGACGGACATGCGTTCTTGAACATCTTCGAGTAGACCGTAGGCGAGCACGTGTTGGGCGTCGAGTGCGGGCCCGTGCAGCAGAACTCCGGCGTGCCGAAGGCCGCGCACGCGCTCTTGCACGCCACAACCTCCTCGGAGCCGCCGTCGACCACCATGAGCTCCGGCGGGCACCGCCTGTTGAGGTCCGCCACGCACCCGGCGTAGCGGCAGTCGCCGTAGCCTCCCGAGGGCCGGGCCCCGATGCCCACGTTGTACCCGTCCACCAGCGACACGTCGTAGAAGTCCTTGCCTCCGGCGCCGTCGAGGGTGAACTCCGCCAGGCTCACCGGCGGCTCTCCTCCGGTGGTGCAATGGAGGAGTCCGCCGCAGTCGCCTGTTGAGCACTTTCCTATGCCAGTTTCGTCGAAGGCGCACCCCGTGCGGGCCCAGAAGCGGCCGGACCACCCGGGTGGTGCCTGAAGCTGGACGGAGGCTCCTGGATGTAGGGAGAACCCGCCGCCTCCTATTGGGGCGCTGTCGCCGGAGAGGGTTCCCGGCCAGACCGTATGGTTGCAGCTGTTGTGGAGGGTGAAAACCCTCGCCGCCATGATCGTTGGCATTATCGCTGCTAAATAAAACAGAAAATAAATTAAGAAAATTCGTCAAAGCAAAGAAGATAGTGTAAACTGCACTGCCCATATGATCTATCTCGCATGTATTATCTATCTAACGTAAGAAGCAACGGTTATAATAATAGTTGTCAATTTCTTACCTAAGAAGAAGAGTGAAAGAACAATAACGAAGAGTTCTTGCCGAGCCGCCGCCATGTTTACAGAGAGAGGTTTACTGTGTATATGTTGCTTAGTTAGTGGAGTTTAACATGAGGAGAATGGCTATTTATAAAGAAAATATAACTTGCGTAGTGGTTTCTTGCACATGCCTATTATACGCTAAACAGCACATAATAATCTTCCTTATTTTTAGTAAATTATTATTTAATGAAAAGAAAATTATAGACAAGCAATGCACGTTCAAGGTTAGTTTCTTGTCGTGGAAAGATTAGCGGCAATTATGGGTTAAACTTTGTTAAGGAATGGGTCGAAGATTTGGTAGGAAGAAAACGTCTTTAATTATTAAATCATGAATACAATTCATATGCATGGAAAGATTATGATTTTAGGTTAAAGAGTTTTAGTTATGACGGCCATCTTTGATGTCTTATTGCTTATTAATTATTACGCTTATGCAAGATTATGAGTTGAGTCGCATCGATTGCATGCCAAATTAATTGGGCTGAAGTGATGGGCTGGGATAGATAATGGGCTTGCTAATTATGGGCTTGAAAAATAAAAAGGTGATGACGTGGCTGAAAATAAAGTACAATATTACTGTATCTTTCTGACAAGATCCATGATCCACAGTCTTCTCTCTCCTTTTTTTTTTTTTTTTTTTTTTTTTTTTTTAACCCCAACCCACCCGCCATGGAAGAAAACCTTGAAGAAAACTCAGACTCTGAATAACAACACCTAAAGCCGATATCTTCTGCATTATTTGAAGAAATATAAATGGAGGCGGAGCTGAAATCTATGGCCCTGAATCCACCGACGGCCCAGCCACCGGAGCCGGACGACCGACCCTTGCTCAATACGGACCCGCCAAAGCCGAGCAACCAAACCACCCCGAGCCTCGAAGAATTGGAGAAGAAGTGCGCCGCTTACGTCAGGAATGACGCGTACGGACCAATGGGTCGTGGCGAGCTTCCTTGGAGGGAGAAGGTCCTTATTGGGGTGGCCCTTGTGACGATTGTGCCGATAAGGGTGGTGTTGGGTTTGGGCTTTTTGGTAATCTACTACCTGATCTGCCGGGTGTGTACGGCGTTTTTGGTTCCTTACGGGGAAGATGAAGGGCAGGAGGATTATGCCCATGTAAGTGGTTGGCGGAGGGCGGTGATTGTCGGGATGGGCAGGTTGCTGTCGAGGGCTGTGATGTTTGTGTTTGGGTTTTATTGGATTAATGAGTGCTCTAGAGGTGCTGATGATGAGGTAATCAGTGGATTGAGCTCTTAGCTGATTTGTTTTTGTGTTTTTGATAAATTTTCTTATGTTCTTCTTTAAACTATTCAGCACCCACCTCAAGATCAATTACAAGACTCAGAAAGGCCTGGGGCTATTATATCAAACCATGTATCGTATATAGATATTCTCTATCACATGTCATCCTCATTCCCTAGCTTTGTTGCTAAGGTTAGTTAATGATTACTATAGTTTGTTTATGTGCTTCTATATATATATATATATGCAGTTTCATTGACACTTAAGCTTTTTCCTGTGTGTTGTCGTATTTACAAATGTCGTTGCTGAAGAGGTCCGTGGGTAAGCTTCCTCTCGTTGGTCTCATCAGGTTTGATGAATCTTACCTTATTCTGGCACTTTTATGTAGTTCTTTGCTTACTTTCAGTACTCAGCCAAATCACATGCAATGTTTCATGGGATATTATCTTTGATAAATCATGGTAGTGAAACATCTCAACGAAAAGTTTGTGACTCTTTTGTTACTTTTGTATATAACAGCAAGTGTCTTGGCTGTGTGTATGTACAACGAGAGTCAAAATCAACTGACTTTAAGGGAGTCTCAGGTAATTCCTTTTATAGGTCATATATATGTTGATATTCTTCTTAATTACTCCACAATTTAATGTTTTTGTAAAGCTTAGATTTGAGTACCTCGCTTTTATTGGCTAGTTTCAGTCATCTTCAAGGCCGGCTTCCTCGTTCTTATTCCATTTAGGGATGTCAGATATTGTGTTTACATGTCTTGTTTTTGCAGGAGTGGTCAACGATAGGATTCGAGAAGCGCATCAAAATGAATCTGCACCGAAAATTATGCTCTTCCCAGGTTCTGTCTATGAACTCATCGTTAACATTTTGTTTATTATGCATTTTCAGTCAATAAATATTGATTATAAAATTTAATACGAGCTTCATTTCTAATCAGCCGTCTTTCCTCCTTTACCAGAAGGCACAACCACAAACGGGGACTATCTCCTTCCATTCAAGACTGGTGCTTTTTTGGCTAAGGCTCCAGTGCTTCCCATATTATTAAGATACCCTTACAAAAGATTTAGTCCAGCATGGGACTCAATTGCAGGAGTATGTTATTTCCTCTTTTGTTAGTTCTCATATGATGATTGTTGTCTCACTGAGAATCTCTCGAATGGGTCCACGCTGCTTCAGTCGTTTGCACGGCCAATTTTATGTGATTTGAATGTATTCTTCAGAGATTGAGATTCCTGGCATTTCTGTAACTTAGTTTTTCGATATGCATCCTTTGCAGGCGCGCCATGTGATTCTTCTTCTATGCCAGTTTGTGAATTACATTGAAGTTACGAGACTACCTATGTATCATCCCTCTGAACAAGAAAAGGAAGATGCAAAGCTTTATGCTCAAAATGTCAGAAAGCTGATGGCACATGAGGTATATATTTATTAGTTTGTCTTGTGAACTCATTTCTTTTATAGGAAACGTTATAAGTCCGTGGAATCATCAAGCGAAAATCTGACATTCCCTATGGGTTGATCCCATTTTTCTTTATTGCAGGGGAGTTTAGTTCTTTCAGACATCGGATTGCCCGAGAAACGAGTTTATCACGCCGCTCTGAATGGTAAAAATAACATGCCTACTGTTTTGCATCAGAAAGACGATTGATGATTTCATGTTTGAGCTTTGAAGTCTTTTGTGCTCGACGGTTTAAATAAATTTGCAATACGTGGTGTGCTTGGTTTGATACCTATAGAGCCAAAACTACTACATTCATGTAATTCTAAACAATGTAAAACTAAAGCATCATATACACTGTGGAATGGATGGCCATTTGATATTATATATTCTGATACTCTATGAGCGTTTTTTGAGCAAGTGATCTGAACAATCTTTCGAACGTTGCTGCAGGTATGTTATCTCAAAGATAGTCAGAGATCGCCATATGTGTATATCTATTGTACTAAATCCATTCTTTGATATACGTAAATCGATAATCATACGTACATATGAGTTTGCTCGGAGAAAAGTTACCAAGTTGCAGTCTTCTACAGGAATCTGATGTGGTTTGTTTATTCAGGATGTACTGTAATAATGCTGCAGATATTACAATACAAACCGGAATAGATAACTGTCCAAGGAAGCAGATATATGATAGCTAAGCTAATCTTTTGGCTTTGATTTGATATTAGAATGTAAAGTATTTTCGAGGTGGCTTAGACTCCGTATACTTGTCGAATGACCCATTCTTTGCTTCTCGAGCATATCTGACTGTTTGAGGTTGATGAATTATGGACCGAAACGAACATAGTACAGTAGTAAAGTTGCATCTTTCCCCTTACTGCTTGTAATGAAGATTAGCATTTGTTGTAATGAAAGTGTTTTCTTGGCTGAGTTGGTTAATCTTTTTACATCTTATGGCATTACAAGCACACAATAACAAGAATACAACAGCAGCTACAGATATGAAAAGAATGGCCTATTGATAATAGAACAAACTCAAATGATTTCGACCCCT
This sequence comes from Lindernia subracemosa, assembly GCA_028392965.1. Classification (NCBI taxonomy): domain Eukaryota; kingdom Viridiplantae; phylum Streptophyta; class Magnoliopsida; order Lamiales; family Linderniaceae; genus Vandellia; species Vandellia subracemosa. The sequence goes on along the minus strand of JAQPCC010000026.1, from coordinate 987,633 downwards.
CCTCTATCTTTCCCCTTGCTTTTCCTTCCGGGAACTGTTTGCAGATCGTTTTAATTCTCGACAACCTTTTAAAGGGGACTGTATCAACAACGACGAAGTAGACAGCTGCTTTTGCCTAGAAGAAATCGAGGAGAGACAGCTAAAACTACTTCTCAATCTTCTCTTCTCACTTTCTAGGAGGGTCTTGGGGTCGTGCTGCACCGAGGTGATCTTAAGGGCTTCGGGCAGGCAACAGCTAAACATCGAACCTTTGTAATAAAATGACAGAAATTGATCAGAAGAATATGTGTGCAATCAATGTGAAAGTTGTGTGATGTCGAGCAGACTAACCTACTCCGGCGAGGCGATTGACCCACCTCGGGATCTTTTTCCCGGTCAACTTGTAGCAAATGTCCCTGCAGAAGTGATTGCAGTTCTTTACGATTAAATGATAGGTATCGCCGTTGTAGTTTGCGGCTTGACGTTCCATAAACTCCCTAACCTGAGGGGCGTCTAGTGAAGTGGTGCCTATGAATATAGACTTCCTAAACTTAAACCCTGGGCATTGACGAGGTTCGACTTCGAAGACACCACTCGACGAATAATCGTGCGCTCCAAATGCATATTCCACGCCATGAACTGTGACGTTAAAAAAAAAAAAAGAAAAAGAAACAGTTAGTATAATCAGAGATGACGATGGAAATAGTAATGAAGAATATAAGAATTATTACAAGAATGGAATGATGTAATAGCTTCACCTTCTACACCGGAATGAAATATGCCGAGGCCAGCCCAGTAGACGTAACCATTCATAGGCGTCAAATCGTAGACATTGATATACACCGGCGTACATTTGTCGCTATCGTTATCCGACTTCACTTTTGAAAACAAACAGAAACGCCGAGCAGTTTTCTCTGTCAAACGAAGCGGCATTATCGATTTCCATCTTTTCTTCGTTCTCAATGTCATAACTGTTTCCATAAGGATATGAACTGAAGGCTAGACAGCAAGAGATAGACTCAAGTGCACCTGAGAAAACAGAAGTCGACTTTAGAATAGCTTAGTGAATCATGAGCGGACGGCCATAGAAAAACACGCACTGCTAGAAAACATGTTCTTGCCTCAACCATAATCCTATCGCAAGGGTTCAGAAGTTTCTAGGATCGTAGCAGTAAAGAAACCGTTCCAGGGAGAGACATACAAGCCTATATCTATTCGGTTAGATTCAACTTTGAGAGAGCAAAATAAAATCCTGGGGAATATTTTCAACTTGTGAAAGTCAAACTCGATAGGAATTGGGGTAGTTACTAATTCTTGGTGGTTGATGAACTTTGCAACAACTAGCTGTCTTTCCTTGAGTAGACTTCAATGTGGCTGTAATATTATAATCAAGTCCAATGGTGATTCAATGTATGGTACTAATGTAGGTCATAACAGTGGCGCCAGCCATGGATGTTGTAATAAAGGAGTTGTCTAAAGAACTATGCTGAGAGGCAGCGCAAATGTGTGGTAATAAGGTGATGATCTTCACCAAAGACAAAGCGTTGAGCATCATATAAAAGACAGAAGAGGCAAACATCAGCCTTATTACAGATGTGCCAAACATAAGATGACACACAACCCACAAAATTGAATTCAATTAATTGCCTTTGATAAAGACTTATATTTTTTCTTAAAAATAAAGCAAAAATGAAACTATCATCTTTGTTACTCCTAGAAAGTGGAAATTTGGTCACATATGGTTGCAATTATGGACTATGGACTGTGAGATAATCTCAATTTTAGAATTCCAAGAATTTGAAGTTTAGCTTTTTCTTCTCCATTACACCAAAATCTCAATGGAACTACAACACCAAAAGCCTAAACTATGCATCATCAAAGGTAATAACAGTTGAGCAGTAAGAAAAATAAATGAGGTTCAGATGTCCCAAAGAGACCTAATGCGCTAGATCTTTTTTTCCTCTCTTTTGGAACCATCACAGCTAAACACAGAAGATAACTTCTCTCAGAAACACAGATCGTTGCTAAAAGCTAATATATGTAAAAATCCTAGCCTTGACATCTAAGAAGAAATAAAGAAAAAATACTTAAAATCCCAAGAAGCAGAATTTGCAAAGAAAAAAAAAACACCTTTCAGAAGTTGAGCTCACAGATTCAGTTGGAAAACGACATTGCTGAAACGGACTAAAGATTCAAGCTTTCAAATTTTACTGCTAGTATACACCCAGAGAGAGAACCCTAAACCTGTAGAAAGTGCTGCCTTTGTTTAGCTCGCTTTTCTCGCCATTCCCAAGTAGTTAAACACTGAAGAAGAATGAAGAAGGGGGTCACTTTAATCAGAGTTATGGAAGATTAAGACAGCCATGAAGAGAAGAGAAGTAATTGTAGGGCTAGGTAGGTATGGACTATGGAGACGATATCATAGAAAAAGTCTCCAAAGTGGTCACGTCGGCTCTCTAAATCAAGAAACCACATTTAAGCTTGAATACAATAATCATACAATGTAATTAAATATACTCTTATCGTGCAAAACCCAATTAAATTTGAAATGTGTAAAAAAGATTGTTCTACTTTTGTTTCGGATATTTATGTACTGTTTCCTTTGGAATAAAGTTACACCGACGAAAGGTTAAACGACAAGCCACATGGATGGAAAAATACAGGCATTTAACTTTCTCTTTTTCCCAATGTAGATTCTTTCATTGAATTTGGTCAGATATTATATTACCATAAAATGGTAAAGAATTATGTGGGAGATGCTTAACTATGATGATTGCACAGCAGTTAAGGCCAAGTTTTTATTGCCACAAAGAATCTTTTACTGCAGTTGCAGCAACTTTTCATTTGGCTTATTGTCTTTGGCCCTTTGCTTCACATAATCATATGGATAGTTTCTGCAAGAGAGGTTCAAATAACATGTAATGTTATTGCCAATCCAATTTAACATCTTATCTTTGTCTAAACGCAGGCATAAGAGTCAGATACTCCAGCAAATCAACAGGTGTAGCTTTAGCACTTGCAATGAATTAAAACAATTTTGAAAGGGTCCACAACTCACATGCATTGCTATATGATGATATATCCATTCAAATCAAGAAAATATATAGTCCATATTACATTACAAGACTCTGCATATTCATGTATGTAAGAATATTATGATTTCTTTCACTGAATATTTAATGATAATAATGTTGGAGATTTTGAATTATATAGCATGGGAAGAAAAATAAAAATAAAAGTATGGGCAATTTTGTTTAGCAAGTTAATTGGGCAACATGTGAAGAACATTACTTTTAAAGATACTTCACTTACAAGCTGGGGAAGACTTTTAATAATGGAAGTCAACTGAATAATGTGTGTATGACCAAAACAACTTGCCAACTGTCGCATTGTGTTGCTGTCTTTAAAATCTTCACGAATAATACATCTTTAGTTTTCATCCAAAAAAAGTACTTACTGTAATAGAAATGAGCTTGCTTGGGTTTGAATCATGGCCAAGAGAATATTGTGGTAACTAGACTGATATATATATATATATTATATAGACACCACGCACTCATGTATATGATAATTAATCCTCACACAAACAGACTTTCAGGTCAAAATGATATTTACAAATTCGAGTATTTTATCTATTGATGCTCAAGCCATGACTTTCCCTTCGATCTCTTCTTCAGTCACATGTGGAAATGCTAAAGGCCAAGCGTATTGAAATGATCCCAAGCCTCCTGCAAGAATTTTCAGAGAATGGCATGCAATAATTCAGTTATTTATTGGATTATAAGAACTGAAAATGTTGTTTTTCTAGCTCTGAGATTGTAGTGGCTATAGCCCATATACTGTACCTCTCTCTCTGATCTTGTAAGAAATAGTTTATATGATCAAGAATTTATTTACCTGGAGAATATCAAAAACCTTTTCTGCAATATACTTGTGATCAGTAGCAGCACCTTTCTGCTGCAATTTATCAGGATGAAGCCTAAGTAGAGCTTTCTGGTATGCTCTCTTCACTGAGTTTGACTCAATCAAATCAACGAGTGCTATTGGTTGCCAACCACTTCCTTGCCAAAGAACCTAATCATGAAATATATTAATGTTTTAATACTTAAAACTGTGTAATGATAATCTCATAATTAAAGAACTGAGAAAGAAATTGTTAGGCATTACATATTGCAGAGTTGAGAGTAAGGACCGAATGTTCCCTTTCTTGCCTACTGACCATTGATGGATTTTAGCATCTAAAGCCTGCATATATATATATGGTTACTGAGCATTATTAACTAGTTCGATTCTAAGAAAAAAAAATGTAAGAAAAATGAACTGCGTACTTTGATGTCATCGGAGCTCTCGTCGTTCCGTGTATTTTTCTGGTGATCATCGGATAATTCTTGTACCTGTCGGGGAAAATGAACGAATATCAAAATGTTAAACTCGACTTAGATTTAAGGATTCGTACGCAAATTTGATATATAATCAAGATTCAAGAAGCCAAATATGTACCAAGAAGTTGCAATCCAAGGGATCGTCAAAATTTTCCATCGAAGCCTTTGAATCCCGGTGAAGTGGATCTGTAGAAAAATATGTAAGAAAAACTTATCAAAAAAATCGTCACTTTCGATAAATTGATAAGCACTGAAAGATTCTAACCTGAAGAAAACTCATTCTTTTGATCTGTAGAAGAATGGCTTGTTCTATAACTTGGAGCTTTTGTATCAGTGTATTGCTTTGCTTCAGCCTTCTCTTCAACCTATCAGTGCATTGAAAAAACATTTCTTCTGTATCATTACATCACAGTGACTGCTTGATATTTGTATTTATTCGGCACTTTGTACCTTAAAAGCGACATCTTTCTGATCCTTTTCATGATTCTTCGAGCTCAATTTTTCTTCTGCTTTTGATATATCAACGCCCGGTTTATTCTCCTTTTGTTGAACGCTTACGGCTTTCCATCTAAAGCTTCTGCTTCCCGTTTGGACATCATCGGACTTAATGCTCGAGTCGGCGGCTTCTTGGTTGAATTTCTGAACAAAATCTCTGATTTTTCCCTTCACCCCACTTTTCTTGTCACCTTTTAACACTGCTCTGTCCACGTTTTCGTCACCTTTGGGATCAGTTTCAATTTTCTTCGTGCTTTTTACGTACACTTTGGAAGCTCTTCCCGCCTTGTTTTCTTTCACTCCGGCGGCGTTCCCTGGAAATCGAAAGACGCAAATCGCATGTTAACTCATTGAGTTAGAGTTCAGACGAACATTCTATCAATGTAAGAACGATAACCGACCTGGACTCTCGGCATCATCCGTAAGGAATGAACGGAGGGCCTTCACTCGGGATTTGAGAGAAGCAGAAGAAGCTTCTTCTTTCACAATAGCATCCAAAATTTTCACTTCATTCGTCTTCTCTATAGCTTCTTCAACAGGCAATTCCTCTGCTGACATTTCTGATTCATGAATCTTTTCTTGGCCCGTCGAAACGTTCTTCTCCACTTCCACGTCAAAGGACTGCACTTCATCTCGGGCAAAACCGTCGAACTTACCCTTTTCTTTCCTCGATTTGCCACTCGAGAGGGGGATCAGCACTGGGACGTCCCTTCCAGCCCATTTATATATCGAGAAATGAAACTGATCTTCAGAGTTATTACCATCCGCGATATTCCTCGACTCTTTCTCAGAGCCCACACATCGATGATCATCGGGCGATGATGGTGAATCCTCTTCCTCGGTAATACTACAGCCCGTAGAACTTCGATGAGATAAAGGGCTGTCTCGATTCCCTTGGTTCGAAAATCTAGATAGAGAGCTCGAAGTGTGATTGCGGGACCCAAACGCAGGAAATTCCGCAGCTTTGGTTAACTTTGCGGGAAGACTACGTCGAAAAACCCGAAAATATATCAAGAAACTAAGGATAGTAACTTTCACTATCCATCCATTCAATAATACATTCACACACTCAGACAGAGACATGCATATCATAGTACAGGCTTTTTATTACCTGAACAACTGAGGCGGAAGAGAAACGCTAAAAGCTTCATCCTTAGACGGCGAAGGCTTCGAAGGGCTTGCGATCCTCGAACCGCCCGAAGGGCTCGATCCAAAGACATCATCCCTATCTCGATCGATTCTTCTCGGTGACTTATAGCTTGAGTCGTCGCCTCCGAATATGTCGCCGTAGAAATCATCACTCTGTTGAAGCTGTCTTCTTCTTACCGCGCTGGTTGTGCTGCTGCTATTGCTCTCCTCGCCAAACACGGGCTTTTCGCTGTTCCACGGGGACGACGACAAACGTTCATCTTCAGATTCAACTCTTTCGGGGCTGAAGCTGCGCCTGACTCTCATTTCCTGCATCGAGAACCTCCTCGGCGGGCCTCCAAAGACGTCGTTGAAATCCATTTCCTCGGAGCTTTTGCACGGTGAATCTGCGGAGAGCCCTTCACTTGGGAGGTAGTCCATTGTCATGTTTTGCCTATGGATGAGCTTTTCCATTGGATGATGTATGTGGTTTTATTACAGTTGAGTTTTCAGCATGACAGAAAAGAGCAATGCAGAAGAAGCTTAGTTAGAGGAAGAACTTAGAAAGACAAGAAGACAAAAGAAAGGCGGAGATTAAACTGAAACCACAAAAAATTGCCTTTGGTCTTAGACATCCTTAAGATTGTATTGCGGATAAGAAAGAATTAAAGAAATGAAAAACAGTGCCAAACGAAAAAGAGTTGGCCATAATTCAAAAGGACTTGGTTGGTATGAGTGGGATTCTTTTACTATTATTAATATTTTGGAATCTATACAATTATGATTTTTCAATGGCAACCTATCGCTTGATTTTCTTGTTATTTTTATTTTTCTGTGACATGGGAAATTTTAAGCTTCGTTTTACATGTAGGGCCACGTGTAATATTGGATATACAATTTTTTCTTACTAGTCAAAATTTATTGTAAGTACAGTCGTTATCCAATCCAAACTATCTTTAGTGGCTGGCTTTTGTGTTTTTTTCTGCTATTAATAGTTCATGTGAAGCTCGAGACAACTTCCATTTATGGATTGGAATGTAGAAAGGTTAAAGTGTAGGGTCATATTAAGCTTTCTATACCCGCCCGTTTATCAAGCCCGACCCATCAATTTCTTTGGTTCTTTTTCTAACAAAAATTATTGTAAATGTTGAGCTCAATCCCCTCGTATTTTCCGAGCTCAAGCGGCTCGTGATGGAGAGGAGTTTGAACTCGAGCTTTCATTCTTCGGCTCATCGAGTTCGAACTCAATACTTGGATTCGACCCACATTAAGACAAGTGAAGACTTGGTAATGTTTCTGAAGAAACTATTACATGAAGGCTTCAATTACAACTGACAATTTCCATGTACAGGCAATGTACAGTTACTTCTTTCTATCCATAAATGGGCTAAAGACTATTTACAAGAGGGATTACAAAGATTGGCATTAACATAAAACAAAAATAAAATAGAAGATCGACGCGTTGGAAATATGATCTTCGAAACGAAAACTTCCTCAGATTAAAGCCTTTGGCTGATGGGTTTTCCCTGCAAATGCAAAATTTCTTAGCACAATTAGCGACAGTAAGTCAAATATATTTCTCAACAAGGAGGTGAATGTTGATTGGTTTTCATACGTTGTGGTGACTGGCGATGTAAGAAACAACCACAGTGATGTCATCGAGTTTCCCGCCGTAGTAAAGGTACCCAGCTTCTTGCGCCGCAGCAGAGAAGGGTGTCTGTCGATTCTTGTCTTGTGCTCGTTCTCGTGCCAAACAGGCTATCTTTTGTGCAGTTACTTGAGGACCTAAGCCGGCTCTCATGGCACGGACCACAACGGAGGTAATATCGTTGCCCATCAGTTCCGGCAATTATAACATCTCCCGGGGATACTGGGACGGTAAAAACCTGAACCACCCATGGATATATTGGTTTGAGAGCTTTCATGTGAAATTATGACAATATAGAAAAGTAACTAAACATGGTATGTAATTGATCATAGAGTCTGGTAGCTGCAACAACCAAGGGCATCGTGAATTACGACGATAAAGATATTGCATACCTGTCCAGAGCTAGGCAAATCTCCAGCATTACCACTCTCCAGCTGATAAGGAAAATTGAAATCATGCTGTTGAACAGGCGATCTGAAGACTGTGCACCCATCCCTAACCACCATAAATCCGCTATCCCCTAAGTTAATGGCATGGAGACCCTGTAGGAGAAGAAAAAGAAACGATGAACGGTAAATTTTGAGAAGTGGAATTTATCCAAGCATTGGTTTGTTACCTACCGACTCACTATATATATATGAATGCGAGTACTCCAATACCCAAAAGGTAAATTTTGAGAAGTGGAATTTATCAAGCATTGGTTTGTTACCTACCGATTCACTATATATATATGAATGCGAGTACTCCATCAAAACCGTTTGGTTTCAGGATGAAACCAACAAATTTAACAGTAAAAAAAGCCAACGCAGAAGCAATTAAAGATCGGCTATTAGCACCCAGAGTGTACTTATCACTTGTTGAGCATCCCTAGTTATAAGATGCAGGCGTGTGTTAGCATGATTAGGAGTACCTGATCAGTGAGAGCGATAATACAGGCAGTTGAGGAGCCTTTTGCTTTTGTGCTAAAATAGGCCTTTTCTAGAACCCTGGTTGGATCAATGGAACCCCTGGGTTCTTCTTGAACGGCTACAACTGAATTAGACATGAGTTCACGAGCGTATTTTCCAGCGTCAACACCTACATTGGCCCAACCACCAACACCATCAGCTACACCAATGGCCTGTTCCTTTGTACAAATAAAATGAGCATCCTCCCCACCAGTTTCTTCCTTGTCGGGATGAGGCAGGTAGCACGATCCAGACTTCAATATCAATGATCCGTCAACTAGGGTACTACTGTAATTAAACGAAACAAGCGGAATAAGAATGACCATATAACACCAATGTAAGTAAAAAAAAAAGATATGATTGGGATATGACTTCAAAATTAAATATTAGCAAAAAGTTATCCAGGAGTCACAATTTTAGCAGACACGCGTGTAACTAAAACATTAAAACTCATTGTACTGGTAAGCGTCTACCAAATATAGAAACATACATCTTCGATGAATCTGCTGGACTCAAATCCACTTCACCCATCGTAAAGCTACTGTATGGCATATCAGGTGCAGCACTGGCTGAGGAACACAAAGTTGAAAAAGTTTGAAGACCCTCAACCCCATATCCCAGCAATGGATTGTAATTTCCTTTTCGCTTGGCAACTTTATAGATAAAATATCCATAGATCAAGAAGTTATTGGGCTGCTCATTGTTTCTCAAACTCATTCCAACCCTACCATAACAGGAGCTTCTTAAGCTGTAAGAGCTGATAAAATAAGATGCTACCGTGCCAGATTGAGCTGGGACAGAGGTCAAATTACTGAAAGAACGATAAAAAATCATGGGTCTAGATCCAAAAACAGCCATAACTGGCACCGGAGACTTATAAACCCTACCCTGGACATGCTAAGATGGAATACAACTGGCGCGATTTCCCCGAACCTGAAGTGAAGACCCCTTTACCGAAGCTATAGAAGATGACCAATAAAATGATCCAACAACTGAAACATCTTCCCTCACGCTTGCTATATGAAGATTTGCTCGAATACAGGCAGGGGCGCAAGGTCGGACAAATGGATGCAGGTCAGCGAGAGTTCGAGAAGACGAGGAATGGAAAAGCCTCGAGGGGTTCAGTAACTCCTCTCCCTTACCAATCAAGACATCCAAGTGATCTAAGTTTCGACTTCCTTTACCCGAGATTGAAAACCAAACCTCTTGCTGAATCAAACCAGCAAGTCTTCTGATATGAGTAGAAGCCATTTCTGGGGCAACCTCGTCCCTACTCTTGCATCTACATATTGATAGCACGCAAAAAGACTTGCTCTCTTCAAGTTCAAAGAACGTTATATCATCAAATAACTCCGGCAATCACAGCCTGAAAGAAGAAAAAACGTGAGAACGCAACTCGTAGAAAGAAACTACTCAAACAGATCATTTGCCAACAACAATCAAGACTCAAAGGCAACATTTAAGAGTTTCACCAACCAAATACTGTTTGTTCATCAATCAAGCAACTTTCAATAAACAATATGCGCGCACCTTTTATTTTTCGATGATCGTCACGCAAGAAGCTGGGACGATCGCCTATATATAGCAACGATGATGTCATAGAATCCAGAAAAATTCTACGTTCCGTGGTTTGCGTTAGTCGAATTTAATTCACAAATATTCGCGGGGACGTAACGTGAGAAAGACGAGCGAGCTATTTTCTCCTCCACTCACCCAAAGTGGCCGTTCAGCTGCTGAAACGGCAACGACGGAAGCTTCCAAGCCCTAATTATAAATCTAATTTGGGAATTTTGAACATAAACTTATTTGTTAAAAAATATTTAAGTGAAATTACAAATTTAGACCTCCAAAATCATGGTCTCTGTTTTATATCTCGCAATTCGCAAAGCTGTGGATTGGGCTTTGCACTGCATTGCATCTATTATTAGCTCAGCTTCCTTCCAAAATTGAGTCTTCAGTTAGATATCGAACTCAAGTATTTTTGAAGTCCTTAGACATTGAATTATACCTTGAAGTTGATTTATGCGTGAAATATCTGAGCTTTCTTATTCATTTTGGGTTTTGTTATTTGATGTTGTTAACAAGGTAACTCTGTACAGTAACAAGCCTCATACATTTTGATGACGATAATGGGATTATCATTGCAACGAATTCTTTTCTTTAAAGAACAAAAAAAAAGTTTCTTATCCTTTACATGAAATAACTAAAACTGACTGACTGACTGACTATATACAATATTCACAGAGAGGGGATAGAGATAGAGATGAACCTCAAGAAGGAGGACTCGCCCCATTACCTTCGTACGGAGACGATGAATCCTTACCACACTGTAATAGCAGCACATCCTGGTTAATTGAAGCCAGCTGCGACAAATTCTGCATAAACACATCCTTTACATTATTATTACACTTACGACAGACACTCGAATATTAGACCAGAATAAAAAAGATATCATACCTTGAAAGAAAAATTAATCAATGACAGATCAAAGGGCGACGGAGAATCGAACTCCGCAAAGTCACCACATTCATCCGCTCTCTGCACCATAAGAAACCGAAAGAAAACTTATTTGTGCAACACACACACACACACACACACATATATATATATGTATACATACCCAAGTCACCTCCACTTGAGAATTCAAGTGCAAGTCGCTAATACTGCCGAAATTGGAATCCATAAATGTGTAGTCTTCTTCTGCTTCAGTTACATTGTATCGCGGTACAAAGTAACTCGTATCCTCAACTCCATCTGGTTGTGGTATGAATGCAGCCTACACAAAAAAATATATCTCATCTAAATCATTAATTCTTATTATTCTAGTGATCCACTTGGGTGTATTGTCTGATAAATATAGTACTTATGAATCTGCACCAATTAATAACTTCAATCAGATCAGTGCGTTTAAAACAACTTCTTAGAATAGCGATCATACGGTTCTGACTTAATTTTCAATCAGCGTATGAAAAAGCGGAAGCTGGCAATGATAGATCGAATGCGCCACAAAATATGCATCCAGTTGAAAATAAATGATTTACAAAAACGCACCTTTTGTAGCCAGAGATTATCCCAATCTACTCCATCGAAGAAGGGATGTGATTTAACCTAAGTAAGAAAACCAAGGAGATGCATTAGTATATTTCTAAAGAGATTACGGTTAAATGCATAGAGCATGGGATGCCTTGGGTTATCCACCTCTGACACTTCTTTTGTTCCTAAACGCTGGTTTGGATCGTGAATAAGCAGCCTGTCGCAAAATAAATAACTATTAACATTATTAAGCCGATTCACGCCAAACTGGAACAATATTATTTTATCCATTGTTGTCGTCGTCCATCTTCAAATTTTGGCCTACCTATCAATCAGATCTTTGGCCTCAAATGACATCTCATCAGGTACAGATGGCCATGGTACCTTTCTGTTGAGAATATTCTCAAAAATAATCTGTAATCCAAGAGATATACAAAATGCAAAGATCGGTATATCCATCTTCAATACAAGAAATCATGGTATCCTTCAAGCTGAAAATTGGATAATACCTCAGGATGTTCAGCACTGAAGGGTGGTACTCCAGTAATTAACTCAAATAGGATAATTCCCATTGACCACCAATCAGAAGCATAACCTGCATGTGAATCCATAGTTCAAACATTTTTCTTTGGATAGAAAAAGTAAACAGGTTGATAAAAAAAATAAGAAAATAAAATAAAAAAATTCAGCCTAACCATGTTTTTTCCCAAGAAGAATTTCAGGTGCCAAGTAGTCTGGTGTGCCAACAGCTGATTTTTGACTGCTAGATGTATCCTTACCAACCCGACAAAGTTGGTCGGGAACATCATGCTTCTCCGTCCCAGTTGTGGATAGTTCAGAGGCACAATCCATCAGGCCGATTTTCGATAATCCAAAATCAGTAAGCTGATCAATGGAAAAAAAAAAGAAGGAGAAAATAAGGATCCAGGAGTATTAGTTAAAATCCTTCGTTTTAAAACTGAGATTCGACTTCTCTATTTTAGGTCTTTTAGGATGAAGGACTAGAACTATAATTTCTCTTCAGCTCGATCTATAAACTTAATGCATATGCAAACTATAATGAGGCCATTGATTAGATTTTAGCTCAACCAGCTGGCAAAGTCAGATTCTATGTGAAAACTTTTACTTCCCTAACATGGTTTCGTAGTTATTTGCGTAGTGATGCTTTTTAGTGAGCACGGAAAATGGTATCTGAATCGTGTCGAGTACCTTGATATGTCCGTCATGCGCAATTAATATATTGTCTGGTTTCAGATCTCGATGTACTATTCCATTGGAGTGCAAGTATTCCAATGCTAGTACCTGAAACATGCGTGCTTACAAGCTACCAATAGAGTAAAGAGCTAATTAATTCTTTTAATATTTTACCAGTTCTGCTATATAGGTTCGAGCTACAGTTTCTTCAAGGCAGCCAACTTTGCGCAACAGAGAGTACAAATCTCCACCATTGAGATACTCCATGACCAGATATAGGTTGTCTTTGCTTGTGAATGAGTAGAAAAAACGGACCTGTGCATCATATATCACATTTCTGAGATAAAGTTACCCAGCCTCTAAAATCACGCGTAAAATTTAACAACTCATTTAGTACTATATTAACCAACCACAGTGGTTACTTCAGAGATCATACATATACTGGAGTAGATGAATCTTTTTCATGCATAGACACATTGGGAGTAATGCTAGAAACTTTCCAAAATTATGCTAATTAAAATGGACTAAACAATGATGGGATGCATTACCACAAAAGGATTCCGCACAGCGATTAATATATTGCGCTCAGCCAATATGCGTTCAATATCGTTCTTCCGTAACATATCTAGTTTCTTGAGTACCTGCAGTGGAAACAAATCAATTTGCCTGTAGAAAAATGATATATATGCATTGGAAATTTAATGGAGAGCGGAATGATTCCGACAGAGACAGGAGGCTTATGGTTTATAGATGAGATAAAAATACAAACAAAAGACACATATTTTCCCATAATAGGAACTCCCAAGTATAGACAAATATGACAGTGTGTTTACTAAATTCAAGATGAGCTTTTCATTTCATGATTCTTCCAGAAAAAATGGGTCAGAGCATCTTCAAGTAATTTAAAGATTGGCACTGTAGTTGCTCTTAATTTCTCGTGCCGGCAAAGAATACGCTTGCCCAGCGCAAATTTCTGTTATTTCCCATATTATATGCGATGTACTGATCTGACAGAGATGTGGAAGTAATTTCTACTTATTAATATGAAAAAAGACAATATTTGGTAACCATGAAATAATTTCATTTACAAATAAAGATAGCATTGTAAAAGTTAGAGACTTAATCCTATGTTCCTACCACCCAGCAGTGCAACAAAGTCCTGCTAAAATTTGAGCACGTAGATACTTCTTCATGGGTACAGTTATAGTCATAGGATTTATTTAAATGTATACCTTAATAGCAAATAAATCCCTTGTTGCTCTCTTTCTAGCCAAAAAGACTTTGCCGAAGGCTCCTCTGCTGATCGGTTTGATAATTTCAAAGTCGTCAATGCTCGTACGTTCTTTATGCACAGCTTGTGAAGGACTCAATGTTCTGCTACTAGGAGATATGCAATCAACCAAAGATCTGGCACTATCTGGACACCCGACATCATCATTTCGACCCACCGTATTGCAAGCAATTAGATATTTCTCCCTGAATATATTTTAGTTAAAAAAATGCTTCCATATTGAAGCATAATCAGATAAAAAACTATTTATTTTTGTTCCAAATAAATTACCTTATGAGGCTCTCTATTCGGCCACCAAATGTATCCACAAGAAGTGACTTGCACTTACTGTGCTGCAATATATCTAGCAGGTCTTCCATACTAGCAAGTAAAGACTTGTGAGATCCTTTTTTGGAAATATCAGTCCGGGCTACACAGCAGGCAATTTCGGCTAGGGCTGCTACCTGCACAGAGACTTTAAGCATTAGCATCCTCGGAAATTAACTTTGAGATAGTATAGCACAATGGATTAGGTGATTTCTACAGGTGTGAAACAAAAAAAAATGAAAATTAACAAATTATTAGATAATACCACCTATAGAGAATCCGTGTGCAATCAAATATATTTTTCGAAATTGAAGCCACAACAATTCTTCAACGAACCTGACGCATGTCCTCTTGCTCTGACGGATTTTGTTCAGACAAAAACTTGTCGAAATTTATGGCCCGAGGACTGTTTTTGGATGGCGTCGATGCCATACTCACATTAGACAATGGTGAGCCACATTGGTTTACCTTTGCCAGCAAGTGGCTTTTCAAGTTTACAATGCCAGCAAAAGAACAATCTTCTAGGCAAGCTGTGTCCATTTCGTGAAGATCATCCAACATCTCATCCATGCCCCTACTCCCATTTGGTGAACAATTGCCAGAATTTTGTATTCTTACAATATTTGGGTTTGCTTTAGCTTCGGAATTCCCCAAGCTGCGTAGCTCTGAGACATGTTCCAGTAGCTCTGCAAGTTTGAGGAGACGGTCGTTCACGTCAGAATGTTTGGAAACACATTTGTCTGCATATGCGCATATGTAGGAATGTGGTTTCAACTGTGTAGCGGGAACGAGTTCTTCGCATATTCTACAGATAACAGAGTTACTATCACCCCACATGCTCTCATTCTGCTTACAGCTTGATTCTGTCTGAAACGAATCGGTTTTAGGAAGCTGTTTGCCATCTGCAGAACATTCAGGAAGGAAATTTTTAGTTATCTTTTGTGTAGTGGAGCTGTTGTGATTCTTTCCAGTTTCTGTGTCCTCCTTCTCCGCATGACCCTCATAACTTATTTCAGTTTCCACATTACTTGAACCTTTTTTAACTTTGCCCAGCAGCTTTTTCCTAGCATCAGTCTTTAGACTTGAATCAGAATCTGCAAATTCTACAATCCAATTGAGATCAACTGAAGGGATCCTCTGTAAACATTCTCTGAGTTTGTTGAGTGACTGCTCGTTCATGGGCCCACCATCCTTTTCAAAGTGCAACAGCCTCGTGCAGCGGGTTAAGATGAAGAGGAAGCGCATAAACAATAACTTGAGTAATGCAGACTCACAAGTCTGTCTCTTCAGCGCCAGATCTTGTACTATCGATTCGCATTGCTCACGGAATTCTACAGAAGACATGTCTATGCATTGTCTGGCACAAGCAAAAAGTTGATCAGCCATCTTGCGTTCATCTGGTGTTAAGGCATCATCAGTTTTCTCTAAAATCTCAAGAATATCCTGAGAGAAAGAAGTAAGCTCTTTGCTCACAACTTTTTTTGCAGCATCGAATTTCAAACGAAGAGATCCTAATAGTTCCTGAAATGGGCAAAATTTATATGAAACTCATAAGAAAATATTACTCACTATTTCTTGTAAACTTACCCGAAGGAAACTTTCGATTATCATTATCACGTGAACCAAAAATAAAGTGGTAAATATCAGTTATACCTTCAAATCCTTAAAGCTATGAGCCCTGGGATGAACAGGTTGAATGGCACCTTTAGGACCCAATTCATGCGAAAAACTTTTCACGCATTTTGGCACTTTATTTGTGGATCTAACTTTTGGAGAGTCTTCAGATAAGTTATCTCTCATCCGTCGCAGATTTCTTCGAGTGTCCTTACAAGGCGTGTCGAACTCCAATGCACCAAACTTCTAATCAAGTACCATCAGTTCAAATGAGAGATGTCAATTAACAGGAACGATGATGAAAACACTGTTCACCATAACAAAATCTCACCTCTGTGCTTGATAGACCACCCAAAGCTAGCTTGCGATCCTTAAAACTAGATGATTTAAACCATCCGGCCATTCTTCTTCCTCTGTGGAGTCCTACATCATAAGCATCGGTTTTAATAATGTCAAATTAAAGCGTCAACAATTCAAGATTCAGAAAGAGGTACAGCAAAAACTGAAAACAGTTACTAAAATAATTCACCAAAACTCCAGCTTAATAGGTAAAATTACATACAATTGAAGGCAAAGAGGAGTTTTAGTAAGCTGAGGAGAGTTACTGATCCACCAATTTTCTTGATGATGTTTCTGCTTTCAAGCTTTTGACAATCTTGATGGAAATTTAAGAGTTGATTGCATTGAAACGCAATATTCTAAGCGATAATGCATCATTAAATGTGAACCTGGCAGAAGTCATGCATATAGAAACATGGATTTTGCTGTAAGGGATCGAAAGTAGGATGGTTTGCGCATTTAGCACGAGATGAACACTCTCATCCACCTTTATATTTATATTCTACTCCTTTTTTTCTTGAGGGAAGTCCAAAAAGTGCCTAAATTCCGGGTGAGTTAAAGAAATGCAAGGTAACGTAAATCAAAGAGTGCACTCTCAAACCACTCATCAACCAAGGCCACCTCACGTCGGTCAGTATGATGACACCCTTCTTACATCTGTCTAAACCACACTATGGTTTATACACGTACCATGACCGATCCAGAAAATACAAATTTCAATTAATTAAATAGCTGCTAAAATCTAGTGAATGCGTACAAGGAGAGAGCATCATCAATGATCTTCACAGTGACACGTTCCAAGAATTTCAAGTGATTTTAATACGATCAGGTAATTATTTTTCTTCACTGTTATAAGATAACTTGAACAACAGGTTCCTTCCTGCCACTCTTAAATTAACCGGTTCCTATCATTATCAATCCTTCGATTTACAGATCACTTTCTAAACAGAATTAGCCAAACGAAAGCACTATGTCAAATGCAGACACAAAAATCCTTAGTCCCTTCTGAAGCTTTATTGAACGAAACAATGAAAAAGAAAAAAAAAGGCATTTGACCTACCAGGTAAGAGTAAGATATTTCAATCTTAAAGTTAACCTCAGAGAAAAAGGTTCAAAACACAGCTACTGTTATATCTTCTCACTGGAAATCTGATTGGAAACACAAACAAACAAGCAGCTAACAAAAACCTAAATATGAATTCATACTAATACAATGCCATATTACAAAGAAAAAAGCAGAGTAGACCACCCATCCTTAGATTTCAAATTAGCATAATCGTATGTAATTATTCAATAACTAAAGAAAATAAAGAAAAGAGAAGATAGCAATACTACTTTTCAATATTACAAAAAAAAAAAGCATTGAGGCAACCAAAACCTTTGCATAGAAATAAAATCAACATAATCTTCTATACAGAGCATCAACAAGTATGCAGCTTGCACAAAATCCACATTCTAGATTACACACATGTATATTAAACGTGCCAAAAGACAGCCTGAATAATTACTGCAATTACAAAAGATTGCTCAAAAGTCAAAAAAAAAAAAAAGGAGAAAAACTTAATCACCAGCACTACAAATAGTAAAACAAGTTGACCATAACCAAGAACAGAGAAATAGCATAACTCTACCTCAAAACGTTAAACCAATGAACTAAGCACAATCATCGTATGTAAAAAAAATACCCACGGGCAACAAAACCTTGTACAGGGAATCAAATCAACACAATATTCTACATTATTACGGAGCAGAAGCTCATGTAATTAACACACACATTATCACTTACATAAATCATCATCAAACCACATCGAAATTAATTCACATAATTTTCTACACTAAGAAACAAACAGATACATTAATATATAAATGCCTAATCACGGAAGATAGAATCGACACTCATGAGCTACTAAGAAGCGTCGAACTGATCAGAATCCACTAAAGCTTACCAAAATTAAAACATCAACATCGACACCACTTACTAAGCGATGAAACAAACTAGTAGCTCAAGAACACCATAACACTAAAAAACAAAAAGCAAAAAAAAAAAACAAAATCGATGGCATAAAATCCTGAGAAAACCTTTAGTAGAGCGATGCAATTTCATCTGCGCTTTACCAAAAGCATTGCGAGCTCCCGAAAACCAAGCTCCATTGCTAGAAGACTCGCTCGGCTGATCGAACTCTTCCCCCGCTTCAGGCCGGCGCGTTTTAATACGGCTCAAACCGGTCGGAACAGCGAATTCCGACGATGAAAACCCCGAACCGGCGCCGTTGCGCTCCATTGCACCACGGAAAAAAGGCTCAGTATGCGTCGTTTTTCAGCCGAACGACGATTGGCGAGTGATTGTTATTTCATAAATTCCACAGATGTGGAGGATCAGGGAAAATCATGAGCTGAGCCTGAGCGCGCTGGGCTGATGTGATCCTGCTTTTACTGTAGATTTTGCTTATGTAATTACATTTAATCCCATACAATTTTCCTTAATTACGTTTTGACCCTCTTCTAAGTTCTACCAATCAAGAATACGTCCACCTTTTACCATGCCCGCTTAACTGTTTTTTTATGAATTTTTTTTTTCTAAACATCGAAGAGAAAATTTAGATTAATAGAACTTATGTAATTTTCTTTAAGCACGATAAGAAATGTTTGTGTAGTTTTAATAATTAAAGGATATTACATTGGTTAAAAGCAATAATACGAGGGTTTAGATGTAATTATTTGTGTTTTATGGTTGCTTACCAAACTTTTGAACTGTTCAACAGAAGCAGGAGTATATTTTTTGTTTCGAACACGAGGAAAACAATTATTGTAATAAATAAAAAAGATTTTCAACGTTTATAATCAGGTACGATATTAATATTGAATTGAACCAACTCAAGCACCATATAATTATTATGTTAAATGAGGTTGTTTTACTTTTTTAGCTTTTCTCCATCGATCTTCATCTGCTTCCTCGGATCTTTGAAAGCAAATATGAGCTTTGTAAGATCGACGGAACTGCTATCCTGGTAAGAAGCTTGCGCTTTTGATGATTTTCGCTTCAAAACGTCGAACAATGAAGTCCTTGATGCAGTTTCGGCATCATCGCCTCTTGCCCGAATGATTTTAGCAGTTACGTTCTTGGTTCGTCTAACTTCTTGGGAAACCTGCAATGCAAGTTTATTTTTATGTCGTAATTCCAGCACAAAAGTTGTAAGGGAAAGAAAGCAAATGTTAAACCCTCGGTTTTAGTTGAACGTCGGTCTCGAAGCATGCATATGCACGTTAACAATGACTTTCATAGCAAATGTGTAAGGAAAAAGGTTGAATTTTCGTTAGATTAATAAGAGTTGTTGTAGGAGGCAACTGACTTACTGTGTCCGACGAATCCTCCGACATAGATATAGAACTCCGACTATTACTATCATCCCTTCCAAAAATGAAAGATCGAATCACTCCTGATCCTTGCTTATGAGACGACGATACATGGTTTTTTGAGCGGCGTCCAATGAAAGATGACTACCAAAGAATAAAGATATTCAGAAGAAATTAGTCATGATATATGAGATAACAAATCAACTACAAATTAAATAAGATAAAACAATTTCTTATAGGCAGCTTAAGTGACTATGTGACACTGAAGGAGTAGAATGCAGTTTATACATTAGTGTTTGCTACTAAAACAGTTATAAAGATGGGAACTTCATTGCATTTGCTAAAACAGAAAAAAGTTAGTAATGGAGCTATATTACTAATATGGTGTAGTAGCCAAGTGGCATGGAAGGATACCTTTGAGGAGTTGCTACTCTTTCCTCCATTCAGTAAGGACTCAAAGAAAGCTGCAAGGGTGTAACTAAGAAGTGAAGAAATCCATGAAAGGAAGGTGTAAAACATATGAAACTTTAGGAAAAAGGAATTACCCGAAGGTTTTGGTTTTCTCTTGTTTTCAGATTCTCTATTAATTTTCTTGATTAGGCTAAACACTTCCCTAGAGTTTTCATCCTCAGCTGGTGATAAAACTGAACTCTGTTCTTCCTGAACAAGTTAATATATAATTAAGTAAACTCAAGGATGAACTTCCTCATTTTATGACGACAATATCAATTATTCAAATCGATAAGCTGTAAGAGTCGATGCATCTCCAAATAATGCACACTATTGAAGAAACTAACCTTTCTAATAAGGAGGCTATGTTCATGCTTCCTACGAGCATCATGATCCTCATCACCATCAGATACGTAGGCATCTTCTTTATCAGGTAACAGCTGCAGAATCATCTGTTTGGCCATTTTGGTGGTCACTCGGGTGAAATTCTGCGGCAAAGGCCCCCCCTCCTCCTCCTCGCCCTCCATGGATTCATCGTCATCATTTTCCGGTTCATCATCTTGCAAAAGAGTCTCTTTGAGATGCGGACCACACTTCAGTTTCTGCAGAAGACTATCAGTTCCTGCTGCGTCCTGTTGTTCGAGCCACTTTTGGTGGAGTTCATTGCGCCTCTCATTGTCTATGGGCATTTCTTCACATTCAGTTGCGATCATGTTGTTGAGTTCTTCAAGATCTTCACTATCCTCATCTTCTTCATTTTCGTTAAAGCGATTTACATCATCGTCGCTATCATTTTCAACCTCTGCTTCATCGTCGACAAAGTCTTTCATGCGATCGCCTTTTGGAGAAGGATGGAGATCTAAATTTCTCTCATCATTGTCATCTTCATCTGAAGAACTGGATACACAACAGTGATAGTTTATTTCATGCTCTAAACAGGGATGAATATAATTTGTACAGATGCTTTATCTGTAGAATGAGGTTTATAGAAAGTAAAAACTCATAATTCATACCTCTCAAATAGGGGAGCAGAATCAAACTTCAAGTTCACAGCTACTGAAGATGGGGCTAAACATTCATCCAGAGGACTATTTGTTTGTTCATCGTGTTGTTCAATGTCACCACCATTTGAGTTGGAGTCAATAAAGAGATCCTGCAGATATTACATTGGCACATTGTCATATGTGTGAAACAAGTACACTAGCAGAATCCACAAGGTATATGTTTAAGAGAATTTCTGGATGATTGATAACCTGAGTATCATCCACAGGCTTGCGAAAGGCAGGCATAGGTTCTTCACGTAACAGCTGCAACAAATACATGGGAATAATTAATAATCATTAAGTTTGATAAATGTGAAGATACTAATTCTACAAGAGCCAGATAACTTTGAAGAGCATTCGTCTCCTCTTACAATGAATTATTCAACGAAAGCAAAAGGAAATAAAATATTAATAGAAAATTCGAAATAATAGAAGAAATTGCATTAGACACGAACCGGTTTGTTTTGAAACTTTCCATGATCATATTCTTCTGCCACATCCTCAGGCTCTACCATATTCGAAGCTTCCAGACTACTCTCGTGATATGACATGGCATCCATCTTGCTCTCCACTACTTCAGTCACATTTTCTATTCTCTCGTTCTTGTTAGGCACAACAGTGTCCGTCAACTTGATTCGTGCACAATTATTCTCCTCGTGAATGCTATTCATTCCATGTTCAGTCATAGCTCTGACATACAATAAAAAACGCAAAAAATGTTATGACACCATACCCCGCACATAACAGATTAGTAAGTGAAGAGATAAACACATGCATAAATAACATCTCACTTTTTGGAAACCTCAAGCTTCCGCTTTCGAATTTTCTCCAAAACTGATGATATGGGTTTCAGCAAAACTGGAATTGGCTTAAATGCTGCATCTCTAGTTTCTATCAAGTCACACAATTACACAAAATTACCTATTTATTCTCACATGAAAGGACCATAAAAATCAGATTCATGATGATAGTTAGAAGAAAACCTCTTAACAGTCTCTGCGATTCAACATGAAGCTCCTTCAAATAAGCCTTTCTTTCCTGCAAAACTCCACCAACATACAAAAAAAAAAAGTATAACAGCATAGCAAACTACATTATACAAAACAGAAGAATATATAGCATAAGAGGTACATGCCTTTTCCTCTTTTCTTTTGTTAATTGCTTTATTTGACTCGTCGCCGCCCCTTTTTGCACTCTTCTCTTTCTTCTCATCTGCTCCTCTTTCAAATTCACCTGCCACGTTACCACCAGAACTAGCAGCTACATTAAACTTCTCAACCGCTTCATCTAGCTCAGTAGCTACATTTTCGACCTCAGCCAGGTTCTCATTCCCTTGAGAAAGCGACTCTTGAGATAAAACTAAGCTGTCTTCACTCGAAACTGAATCAATCAAATCTAAAGCGTCGGTATCATTCTCCAGTGCCTCCAACCTCGCGAAATCGACTTGGGAGAACAGAAGTGGATCCTCGATCGGGTCAAACGAGATATGCTCCGCGGGTTTCGGTTCGGATTTTTTCAATCTCTTCAGACGGCGACGGGGCGATGGGTTTTCCGGGAGTGACATTGACTGATTCTCGCCTTCACTATCCATTGTATTCAAATTTAAGATCTGCGCCGGCGTGAACAAATTGATCGCCAAATGGGGTGGGAGTTGTTTTGTTTGAGTCGGCAAATTAGGGTTTTAGGCGGGAGCGTTTGGTTCGAAATCTGAATAGATGGATTTTGCCCGCGAAGAAATAGGTGAAGGATTTCGATTTTCCTTTTCTTTTTCTTTTTCTTTTTTTTTCAAAATAAATGTTATTAAAGGAAAAAAAGTTTCTTTACTACTATATTATTTTATAATGATTGTCAGCCCAATCAAAGTATACCTACATAAAACGAGGTTTTCCATGCTATAAATTATATGTTTAATGTAATAATTTAAAAAAAAAAAAAAAACAATACCCAATTTGATTATTTATTTATACAAAAGCATTAGCTTTGAGCACAGTGTATGGAGAATTCATTTCATTCTAGTTTTCAGCCATATATGTCGGACATATTGACGACTAACTAAGATTGTAGAATTCAAGAAATTGCAAGGGCTGAGAGCTTGCTGTAATCAGTCAGCAAGTGCACTAAAATAAAAGAAAAACAGTCGAAATTCATTAAAGATAAAAAGGTCGTCCATTACTAATTGTTTGAAGTTGAAACCTTGGACCAGACGAGAATCCTTCCTAGTACATATCGAAGTCCCAGGTGGTCTCAGCACAGATCTTGGGTATTTTCTGCTCCTCTGCAAGGTTAACTGATGCCGTGATCTGCATAATCGATACGCAAAATTTCCGAGGTTTAGTAAAAGCATATCAATCAAGACATAATGGATCTCAAGACAAGAACTCATGTAATAATCCTCTAATACTAACTAGAAACAACAACAAAATCAAGCACTGTGCCAATCAACACAACGATAGACTAAGTGTAAGTACTCAGAATGTTAGTACCAAGTGAGTAAGAGTTTTAACTAATGGGATTTGTATTCAGCATATACATCATTAATATTCAGCAAATTGGCTCCATATAAGACTAAGAAAATGAATAAAATGCACTTTTCATACTTCAATAAGGATATTGTCAGATCAAATTTTGTGTGCCCTAACCTTAAATGTTCCATTAAGCTTTGAACTCCTCGACCACTCCAGCCCCAGATTCTTGGTAGATGTCTGATACATTGCCTTCAACACGTCGTCGCCAGAAACCCTATGAGACATCGTAAAGTCCCAAGCATTTTTGCCGAAATCATAGCAGGGTTCGATGGTAGTCGATCCTTCGTGTAAGTACGCATACTTCAGCTTCGTATTCCCAGTGCCAAGAACATGATTTGCCGAAAACTTGTTTGCAGAATCGATCACCAAGGTACCATCCAATATTGTCCTTTCGTCGCCTTTGAAATGAATGAAAGTCAAATTCAATGGCTTCTCAGCAACCCTAACAGTATTCATAAACTGGAACCTAAAATCCTGCAAATAACATTAAACAAAAAGCCATTGATGCCCATTCCGAGCTTTGACAAAATGATAAGCCATTTCTGAAGAATAGTTTATCATTATTTAATTTGATTCAATTACCCAGACAGCCAACCAGCGGACAATGGATAAGAAGAAGAAACCTATGAAATAAATACTACGAATCAACAACCTAAAAGCGAAGAAAGAGAACCAAAATTAAGCCCAAAAAAATGAGCAAGGTATTCGAAAGTAAAACCAAGTCAATCGGCAAGCGCTTACCTTCTTAGGGAAGTTGTAGTCGACGACGAAGGAGCCAGGTTTTTCCACGGCCAGAGCCAACCCGTCCAAGCGTGGACCGTCGACGACGGTGGCGTCGGTCATACAAGCGCGCAGCTTCAGGTCACCGGCGGTGAACGCCACCGTAGCGACTGCGCTGGCCGCTTTGTCAACCTCGTACCTCCCCTTGACCGTAGCCTTCATCATCTCCGTTCCTCGTCGAAGTGTTAGGTGAGAGGATGAAGACTTTACTCTTTCTTTGTTTTTCCTTTTGTGCAATTCTTTTGGTATTTGTACTGTCCGCTAGGCTAAGTGACAAAGGTACTGCTCTTGGAGCACGAAGTACAAGTTGCTGTATCAAAATGCGACTTATGTAATAATCGCGTTTTACGTTCATTACAATATCGGACAGCTGCGGGGCCCACCAAAAACCATCTTTAATGCAGCAAACATGTATAGCGATTGTAATGTATAGCGATTGCGATTGTAAAGGATGGAATCAAACCCCGAAACGCCCCAACCCTATAAATCTTGTGGGGTTCCACTCTAAAATCAATTGGCAATAGAGGGAGTAGCCCACAAGCTTATAAACAACTCCCAAATTCATTTTTTTAATCGATGTGGGATTGGGTTTGATACCCCAACAATCCTCCCCTCAAACTCAAGACCACTGAACGAGACTCCCTTTCAACGATAATCATCCAATCGTTATTACAAAGGCCGGAGATACGTCATCCACATCGTGTTCGGGCTCTCCTTCGGTTACTTGATTCTCGATCCACGATCGATTTCTTGATCACGCACGCGATCCACGCTCACCGCAACATTTGTAAAGAATCGAATCAACCCCGAAACGCCCCAATCCTATAAGCCTTGTGGGGTTCCACTCTAAAACTAATTGGCAATAGAGGGAGTAGCTCACAAGCTTATAAACAACTCTCAAATTCATTTTTTTAATCGACGTGGGATTGGGTTTGATACCCCAAAAGCGATGATGAATGTGAATGGGCACATCATCATAATCATCATTCAAGAATCCAACCACCCAATAGAAGAAGCTCACTGCCCCACAACACAATTCTCTCCACTCTCCAAAAGAAAGCCATTATTCTTTCTTGGAAGCTAACACAGTTTGCATTAATCATCAATAAATCCCTTGTTTAAGGAGAGAGGATGAGAGATGAAGAAGCTCACAAGCAACAAAGAAGCCCCAGCAATGGCGGCAGCAGCAGCAGCAGTAGTACAAGTCCAGCAGCATCGAGCTTCAGTGTGAAGAGAGAAAGCTCGGTTTTTGAATCAGTGTTTGGCCGAGGAGGAAAGTACAAATTGTGGGCATTGGCTGCAATAACTGTACTAGCTCTCTGGTCCGTGTTCACAGGCACAGTCACTTTGAAATGGTCTGCTGTTAATCTTAACCCCTCTGACCCATCCTTAATCCATGGCGATCTTGATATTCTGGTATGTACTTCCCTTTATTCATTTCTATCTTTTTTTTTATCGATATCTTGGATATATCCATGGCGGCGAGGCGACCTTGAATGTCGTAGGATATAGATGAAAGGGAAAAGATGGTGAGGAAGATGTGGAATATGTACGAACACAGCAGGACAGAGAAGCTCCCAAGCTTTTGGAGGGACGCCTTTGGAGCAGCTTACCAAGACTTGACCAGCGAGGTTTCGAGTGTTAGAGAAGCCGCACTTTCCGAGATTGCCAAGATGTCGCTTAGGTCGAGGGTCGTGCACGAGGCGCCACGGCAGGCTGTCTGACTGAAGAGGTTGCGCGGCCTGTAATGAAGACGAAGAAGGCGAGAAAGCAAAAATAACATCTTTTTTAGTCCGAAAGAAATAAGACTACGTTGCAATACAAAGAGACTCTCTATCTATCTATAGGGTAGATCTGCATCTTCATTGCAAAGTGATGAGATGCTTCCTGCCTATGTTACTTTCTATGTTATAAAGTTGCTTCTGCCCTTTCTTAGTTTTTTTCTATCATTTGTTTGGTAATAAGCAACCTCCAAAATCAAGACTAAGTTAATACCTACCAAAACTGCTCAGCAGCAGCTGCTGCTATAAGAGGATTTCAAGAGCTTTTCATTAGAGTCGTTTTATGGATGGGCTAGAGAAATACTTACCGGCCCATTAAGATGGGAAATGGGCTTCAATCAGTAGGCCCAATAGATGTAAGAAGGTGAGGGTGAGCGTCGATGAGTTTGCCTTCTCCTCCACCATTTCTGTAGAATGAGTATTGGCGCGAATATTTGGCGCCATTCAGTTTCAGCTCACGAATCAATGCCACTATGCGTGAATTTCTCTCCATTTAATCGGCGCTATCCTTGTTATAGATTCGCATTGCAACTTCCCATATCATTCTTCTCCCCCGCAATACGCAGGATAAAGAAAATGTCTGGTGAAAATCAGAGCCACGAAATGGTCGAACAACCCTCTGCGAAAATTCCCAATCTGAACGAAAACGGAGACGTCTCAGGCGATGGACACACGGGCCTTCCCTCTTCCTTCTTGAAGGTGAAGAGGTTGTCTGAGAATGCTGTGCTGCCTTCGAGGGCTTCGACTCTCTCCGCCGGTTATGATCTCTCTAGGTGTGCGCATAGCGTGTTTGTTGCTTTGTTGTGTTTTTATCTTCCACCCCTTTTTCCTCATTGTTTGCTGCAGCTTATTTGGTTTTATTTTACACGCCAACTGTTCGACTAAATGCTTGCAAGTGTAACTGGCTGATAAGGTATTTGCTGACTCTCTGTATTTTTTTTAACTAAATCGTGCAGTGCGGTGGAAACGAAAGTTCCAGCGAGGGGCAAAGCGTTGATAGCCACTGATCTAAGCATTGCTGTCCCTGAAGGGACCTACGCTCGCGTTGGTGAGTTTTTCCTTTGATTTAACCATTTCTATTCATCCTAGATTACTCTTCTCTGCTATGGACATATGGGCTGATTGTGCTTTTTCTTGGTCTTGTAGCCCCGAGGTCAGGCTTAACCTGGAAGCACTCGATCGACGTCGGCGCCGGGGTTATCGATGCAGATTACAGAGGCCCAGTTGGAGTCATTCTGTTCAATCATTCAGACGTGGACTTTGAAGTCAAGATCGGCGATAGGGTTGCCCAGCTGATCATCGAAAGGATCGTGACCCCGGCGGTAACCGAGGTCGACGATCTCGATTCAACTGTTCGAGGGTCGGGAGGATTTGGATCCACTGGCGTATGATTGATAGATCTTTATGCCCGACTTTGGAGATGGTTTACGATTGTGGGTCGGTTTTTACGTCTTAACTAAATGATTTCTATGCAGTTTGTGAAGAACGAACAACTATGTTAGGCTTTTAGCTTTGTTTTCACAGTATGATCTGCTTTTTATCTAATGCTCTAGCTGGAAGATATAGCAGTAGCTCTTTATTATCGTCTTATCGACATGTTCTGTTTTCTCGAGTTCGAGTTGATCGAATCAATCATGTCCAAATAATTAAGATGCAGAAATCATGTCCAAATAATAAGACAGAGGAGCTGTGTTATTCCATTATTGTTTCGTCTACAAGATTATGATAGAAGAGACGAGTACATTATTAAGGAAAAACATGAGAAATACATTATATAGCAGTTTGAGCTTTAGTTTAGTGCGAGTCAAAGGTTATGTCTTTGGCAAAATTGTGCGATCTTCTTTCGAAGCATCTGAGTTTGCCTGGTAATAACACAAAAAAAAAAACCATTAAAGCACTAAAATGAACTTTAATACATGGAAGAAGAAGCATCATAATGACACAACAAGCTTGTTAACTACAGCTAGCTTTCTTCCTTCCTACGTTTATTTTCGATATCGAATGAAAAGCTTAAAATCATAATGATGGGGAAGGAAATAATGAAGCCATTTTTTTACCTGAAGAAATCTAGTTAGCAAAGTTGTAGTGCTGAAGTTGAAGCCTTGAACGGGTTCGCCTTTCTTACGAGAGGCGTGGAGTTGTTTCCGAACTTGAGTGGTGAGAGACTGAGATTTATTTGACACATGAAGAGTGGGAGAAAATTGATTAACAAATAGAATCTCAATACAAGGAAAAAGTGAAAGAAAAAAATCTAATGGAGCAATAAGTAATACCTTGCCCAGTTCCACTCCCCATTGATCGAATGAATTGATGCCCCATATAAATCCTTCTACAGCAATTCTGTGTTCGTATATTGCAAGTAGCTGCGCCAAACACAATAAATCATTAAGCATTTTACGGACTTAATTTTTAATTTACAACTGACTTCATGACTTTTTGCAGTCAGAATGAACAAGGACAAGGTCGGTAATGTAATGAGAATGAGACCTGTCCAATGTTGTAAGCATTCAACGATGGAAGTAGAATGCTGAGAGAAGGTCGATTGCCTGAGAAAGTCTGCAGAAAACAAATTTATGATCAACGACCAGATTATGTAGAAGCAATGTCCTATCGACGACAAAGTTGCAACGCTAGGATGCTACCTTGTGAGTTATAAGATGTTTTGGAACGTTCTCCTTTAACAGCTGTTCTGGGGTCTGGAGGTAAATATAGTACGGTTGTTATGATGATTGATTATTTACTATGATAATAATTCCAAGAAAAAATTTGCAAAAAAAAAAGAAGAAAGCAGATTTAAAGCATCGAACCTTCCCATAGGCCAATGCATCTGGCTGTGCGAAGAAATTTGACATGAGTTCATCGTGGTTACTCACCGTTTCACCTGTCGGAGATGATTTCAGATGTTATAATGCACAAACTTATGACGATTATGTACTGTTATTAAGACATTGCTTGTATATTCAAATAAGATAAGTTAAAAAAAAAAAAACCTTTTAAGGTAAACTGGCTGTTGACTCTTCACTACACCAATAAAATCGCATGGAATAACTCGGCCCTGAAAATCGAAAACAAGGATGACGTTACAGAACATATCAATTTCATATTTCCAATTATTTTATTTCCATGGAGATACAATTAGTCTTTAAAGGCGGACAGTATGAAAACCTGGTGAATCAGTTGGTAGAAGCTGTGTTGTCCATTTGTTCCAGGTTCACCAAAATCGATCTCACCAGTCTCATACGGAAGTGGTACTCCATCGATTGATACTCCTTTACCATTACTTTCCATGCTAACCTGAAATGAACAATCAAACGAAATGCATCAGAATCATCCCATCGGCACACATGACAACAAATAAGACTAGTAAATAGCAGAACAATTGATTCATGCCTGTTGGATATGAGGTGCGAATTTTTCCAGTGCTTGTGAATAAGGTAGAATGGCCTGAAACAAGGATTTTCTTGGTCTCACTTATTAATCGATGCTCATAAGGTAAAATCTCCAAACTTACTCTGGCGGGATATCCGAGGAACGACACGTTCCATACACTCAACAAGCCTAATAGTACCTGAATTTTTTTTCCCATAAAAAAATAGAAGGTGATACCAAAGGTATTAGAATCATTCATAATTTGAAAATGAAGTGGTGGGTCTACAGACATCCTGTTTTTCATGTTAAGGGATCATACAGGTAAGTTTTTCACAAAAGGTGCCGAATGAAAATGTTGATCGATACTTGCAGCTCCTTGTAGGAACCTTCACTCAAGAAAAGAGAACAAACGCTTGAAGATGAAAATTTTAAACCAAACAATCTCGAAGACCAAAAGGATTTAGTAAAAAGAGAGCTTACTTCTCAACTACTGTAAAGCCATATTGCAAAGACAGAGGCAATACCCCAACAGCGCTGCATACTGAGACATTGGAGGATTAGAAATTGTTAAGGAACCTCTAAATCAAGATTTTAGCGTGACGTGGAAATCATTCTTACCACTGTAACGTCCTCCGACCCAATCCCAGAATGCAAAAGCATTATTGGGATCAATGCCGAAGTTCTCTACAAGCTGCATCAAGAAAGAGAAATGCAAAGAATAGTATCAACAACACTAATTGACAGCAAATGATCTATTTCTATGTTTTACTTCTACTATTTTCCATTTCACGATAAATGTCATGAAATTTTATCTTTCATGGAAAAAGAGACCACGACTGATCATCAAGAACTTAGAAAAGCGAGTGCAAGCTAAGAGGGGTCAATTGACATGCACCAGGAAATTACAAACGATGAATAAATACAAGGAAGAAGGAAACTCACCTTGCGGTTTGTGCTGACAGCAACCATGTGCTTTGCCACTGCTTCAGGCCTGGAAAGAATATAATTAAAAGTGAGAAATATCAAGTTGAGAAAGATAATAAAACATGGATGGTGATGATTGTCATTTGAACTCATATATAGAGGAGCATGTGCGGAAGAATCAGCAGAAAAATTTTAAGATCATAGATCTTCGGATTAAAATTTAAAATCATTTATCGTCATATTTTTTAAAATGTTTCCTTCTTATAGTTCACGTATAAAATTTTACTTTGTCCACAATATTTTTCTTAAGAGACTGGGGATCAACATAGGATTGATTGTTTCTGTTAATGCTGACTATGTCGACATTGACAATGTTGGGACGACGACCGACTCAACACGAGTTGACTCAGACTTAGTCAACCCTCGGTTTTGTCTTTCAAACCCAAAAACCATTATTCCTATAATCTTGGCGTTATTTTAATATGTGCAGGACTTAGTTTCGAGCTTGGATTTATTCAAAGGAAGTGGAGCTAAATATAGAAAGGCCTTTACCTTTACTAAAAATAGTATTTGCTATTCTTGGCTTTGCTAAGAATAGAATTGGTCTTTATATTAACAACCTGCAACGTTCCTTGAGCTTAAGGAGGAGATCATGGGCAGTATGGAGATTATGGAGAAGACCAAGATCGACGAGTTCGAGTATTTAAAAGAGAAGACTCAAAACGAGAGTGAGACGAAACAAGGAAGAAAGAAAAGGAAGAGAGAGCTCTCACCTTTACGTTTATTATGTTTCGTAGTTTTGCCTAGCGTTTTGCCCCTGCATAGTTTGTAGGTTTATAGTCCTTTTCGTAGGATCTTTTCTAGGCTGGTTTTCTATCTTCGATAGATGTTCTTTTTGTAATCCATTTCAAGTGAGTGGAATTTTGCCCTGAAGGCTCGCAGCAAGTTTTACAACTTGCTGCATATTTTAAAACTGTGTCTCAATCGTTTTTACTCTGAACTTTATTTTAATCCGCTGTGCGAAAACTTTGAGGTCTCGAATGTTGTCTCAACATTAGAGCCAACATTTCTGTTTTAACAGTTTTTCAGCAAAATTCTCTTGTGTCCATACCACTCACTGGGGCCTACGCCTTCAAAGTGGTATCAGAGCTTCCGCTTGATATACTAAGCGTTCTGATCTTTTTAATATAGATATTTTTAGCCCAAACACTTTTGGAAAAATTCCCGTTTTGGATGGTTCGAACTATGCCTATTGGAAGGTTCGGATGCGTCAGTCCATCAAGTCAATTGATGTCCGGGCATGGAACTCTGTTCTTACTGGCTATGTTACGCCAAAAACTAATCCAGACGCTGATGGGGAAGTCGTTGATAAACCCGTCGCTGAATGGACGCAACAAGAGCGATTGGATGCTGATTTTAATGAAAAAGCTCTTAATGCGATTTTCTCTACTGTCGATATTTTCATGTTCAAAATCATTCAAAACTGTACCACAGCTCAATCTGCGTGGGACATTCTTCAAAGGTATTGTGAGGGAGATGCGGGCGTAAAAGAAACGAAACTTCGTCTTCTTCACAGTCAACTCGAGAGTCTTAGGATGAGTGAGGATGAGGATATTTCTTCTTATTTTGGGAAGCTTTTAAACATTTCAAGTGAGTGTCAAAGTTTAGGAGAATCGATTTCAAACAAAGCCTTAAACTCGAAAGCTATTCGTTCTTTGTCCCCAAAGTTCAACAACAAAGTTTCAGTGGTTGAGGAATCCTACAACTTGGCGACTCTCGACTTTAATGTCCTCATGAACATCTTCAAGAACAATGAGATCAATCTTGATGCTCAGAAAAACGCGTCAAAGGGAAAAGGCCTGGCGTTTGCAGCTCAGTCTTTGGAACCTGAACCAAAGTACGACACTAGCGAGGATGAGGCAACGGCTTTGCTGGTAAGGAACTACCGGAAGTTTCTGAAAAACAAACGAGAATTGAATGTTGGCCCAACATTCAAGACTGTTCTAAATCAAAAGGAAACTTCTTCCGCGCCTAAACGCCCCGTGTTCAAGAGAAACTCCGCAGAAAAACTGAAAGCTGACAAGATAAAGTGGGACGAGATTCAATGCCATGCATGTAAAGGTTGGGGGCACTTTGCAAATGAATGTGCTAACACTCTTCGCAGGTACGGAAAGAACTATTGGGTGAGTCTTTCGGACGATGAAGAAGATAATCCAGTAGAAGACCCAGAAGAGATGGCCCAGTTGACGCGATGTAACAATCAATCGTTCTCTGACGTTGAAGAAGAAGAGGAACATCATATAGGTCTAAATGTTGTATCGGATGTTGATCCAACATCGGAGTCAACATCTGAACAACTTGTTTATTTTGACTATGATGATTCAAACTGTTTTGATGTGATTTATGATGATGAAGTACAGGCAGTAGAAGTACATGATGCTAACAATACCACGGATGAATCGTACAGACTTCTCTCTCTTGAATTGTCAAAGGAAAGAAAGCTGAACGAAAAACTCATCAAGACCATCCGTTCTCTAAACGAAGAAAAGGAACAGAGGGAAAAGCTCGTTGATGACTTGCGGGAAGGACTGAGCCGAATGGAAGCTTTGTTGACCAAAAAGGACCTGGAGTTAGACAGAATCAAGAAATACGTTGATCATGCCGATGATACGTTCACAAAGCTGAACAAAGGTAAGTCTACTCTTGATGAGGTATTTTCTTTAGGTGGTTCTTCTAAGCATGGTCTTGGATATCATTCTCAAAATGCTTTTGAACCTAAAACTGTTTTTGTACCTCCATCTGATTTGGTTGAAAAACCTAAACGTTCTGTTCGTAAGTCCCGAAAAAGGAGTTTTAGATGTCATTATTGTCTTAAGCCTGGTCATATAAAACCGTTTTGCTGGAAAATGAAAGATGATTTTGTCAGGAAGAAAATGTTGGCTGGAAAGTCGTCCAACATTCTGCCCAACATTGAGAGATCAGTGTCTAACAGAATGTCTGGAGAACTTTCTGAAGCTTCTAGCTCTAATTCAGCTCATTACAAGTCTGTCTGGGTTCCCAAAAATCAGAAGAAAGATTTGGGTGAAAAATCATCTCTTTGCTGTAATGTCGTATACACTTCTTTTAAGGCTAACGTTTCAGGGTCTTGGTACTTTGATAGCGGTTGTTCACGCCACATGACGGGTACCAAAGATTATTTGCTAGATTATATGCCTTTGAGTAGTGGAACAGTAACTTTCGGTGGCGGCGCTAAAGGTCGAATTCTCGGACGAGGCAAGCTCAACGTTCTCGGTTTTCCTGCATTGAAGAACGTCCTCCATGTGGAAGGACTTGTGGCAAATCTGATCAGTATAAGTCAACTTTGCGACGATGAACTTGAGGTAAGATTTAACAAGGAAAGTTGCGAGGTTTTTAACGATCAGAAAGTGTGTGTCATGGCAGGTAAGCGCTCTAACGATAATTGTTACCAAGTTGGAGACAAAGGTGGAAACGAAGAACTATGCCAACTGTCGAGGCCATCGGACGAGGTCATTTTGTGGCACAAGAAGTTGGGCCATGTGAATTATCGGACCTTGGAGCAACTTGTTCGTCACGATGCAATCAGAGGGATCCCCAAGCTAAAGGAGTTCGGTAAGATCGTGTGTGAACAGTGCCTGAAAGGCAAGCAAATGCATGCTGGGCATAATGTTGACCAACATTCTGCTCAACATTTCAGAACTGCTCATTGTTTTCAGCTTATCCATATGGATCTTATGGGTCCTATGGAAGTTGAGAGCGTAGCTGGTAGGAAATATGCTTATGTTTTGGTTGATGACTTTTCGAGATTTTCATGGATATTTTTTCTCAAAGAAAAATCTGAAACTTTCGATTTTTTTAAAACTTTTGTGCTATGGTCAAAAACAATTTCTGTGCACCGATTTTTCGTATTAGGTCTGACCATGTAGAGAATTCGAAAATCAGTTTTTTCAAGAATTATGTGATAAGAAGGGTATAATCCATGAGTATTCTTCTCCTAAGACGCCTCAACAAAATGGGGTCGCCGAAAGGAAGAATCGCACGCTTCAAGAGATGGCACGTGTCATGCTACACTCCAAGAATCTTTCTAAAAGGTTTTGGGCTGAAGCATTGAACACCGCGTGTCATATCTCAAATCGAGTTTACTTTCGTCATGGCACGAAGAAAACTTCGTATGAGCTCTTGAAGGGTACGAAACCTACGGTCAAGTATTTTCACGTCTTTGGTTCTATTTGCTATATGTTAAATGACCGTGAGTATTTGACTAAGTTTGACTCGAAGAGTGATAAATGTATTTTCTTAGGATATTCTACCAATAGTCGTGCTTATCGAGTTTACAATTTGAGGTTGAAAACTATTCAGGAATCAGTGAACATCGTGTTTGATGATGATGTTAGTACGAGTACTCCTCAGGTTGAAATAACAGAAGAGGTTCCAGCTCCAGTACATACAGACGACAATGTTGAATCAGATGTTGAGCCAGCAACTGCGTCAACATCTGCACATGACCAAGATACTGATGACGAGAACATGAATGTTCGACGTGATCCACCTGCTAGAATCCAGAAAGATCACCCAGCTGACCAAATTATTGGAAATGAATGAAGGCCGCAGAACACGAGACAAACCGCGCAAAGACTACCGCTCGATGGTGAAGAATGTTTGCATGACGTCCTTATATAGTGAGGTTAGATTTAATTGTTTTGTTTCGGCGGTTGAACCAAAAAATGTCGTTGAAGCTCTCAAGGACAATTTTTGGATCAATGCGATGCAAGAAGAACTTTTACAGTTTGATAAAGCTCATGTTTGGTCATTAGTCCCTCGGCCGAATGACTTCAATGTCATTGGGACGAAGTGGATCTTTAAGAACAAATCTGACGAGTATGGCAATGTTGTTAGAAATAAAGCTCGTTTAGTCGCCCAAGGCTATACCCAAGTCGAGGGAATAGACTTTGATGAAACCTTCGCTCCAGTAGCAAGGTTAGAATCAATTCGGCTACTTCTTGGTATCGCATGTTGGCTCAACATTACTCTCCACCAGATGGATGTGAAAGGTGCATTTTTAAATGGTTATATTGACAAAGAAATCTACGTTGAGCAACCGAAAGGTTTTGAGGATCCTCACTATCCTGATCATGTGGTCAAACTACAAAAAGCTCTTTACGGTCTAAAGCAAGCTCCACGAGCTTGGTACGGCAGACTTACGTCATTTTTGTTAGATTTTGGTTTTAATAGAGGAGAAGCCGACCGAACTCTCTTTGTAAAAAGAGTTGGTTCTGGTGTTTTGATTGCTCAAATCTACGTTGATGACATAGTCTTTGGATCAACTTCACGACTTATGTCGGATGAGTTTGTCCAAGCTATGAATTCTACGTTTGAAATGAGCATGATCGGCGAACTAACATTTTTCTTAGGCCTGTAGGTTAAGCAAAGCAAAAATGGAATTTTTCTGTCTCAGGAGAAGTATGCCAAGAATACTGTCAAGAAATTTGGACTGGATACTGCCAAGGTAATGAAAACACCGATGGGCTCCACGCAGAAGGTGAGTAAGGACAATGTTGGGGAACATGTTGACCCAACATTGTATCGTTCTATGATAGGCAGTCTTCTATACCTCTCTGCTAGTAGACCTGACATCATGTACTCTGTGTGTGTTTGTGCAAGATTTCAGTCTGAGCCTAAAGTGTCACATTTGCATGCTGTGAAACGAATTTTGAGATATGTGAGCGGAACTAGTAGTCTAGGTTTTTGGTTTTCAAAAGATACTAACACTAACCTTGTTGGGTATAGTGATGCTGATTGGGCAGGTGACGAAGACGATCGCAAGAGCACGAGTGGCGGCTGTTTCTTCTTAGGTAACAATCTTGTGTCTTGGTACAGTAAAAAGCAAAATTGTGTGTCACTTTCTACGGCCGAATCTGAGTATGTGGCGGCAGGAAGCTGCTGTACACAACTCGTTTGGTTAAATAGTATGTTGAGTGATTACGGGTTAGAAAGTGAGACTATACTTATGTACTGTGATAACTTGAGTGCCATCAATATTTCGAAAAATCCCATCCAGCACTCTAGGACCAAGCATATAGATATTATGCACCATTTTTTGAGAGACATGGTAGAAAAAGAGTTGGTTAGAATAGAGCATATAGATACTAAGAATCAATTAGCGGACATTTTTACTAAAGCCTTAGACTTTGAGAGGTTTTCGAGCCTCAAAAAGTCTATTGGTCTGTGCATGTGTCAGTAATTGTTGGTCCAACATTAGGACCAACATTAGCATAAGTTAAGCCTGATTGTTACTGTTCTGAAATTTGATTCTAAGTTTTCTGTGTGATTTCCTGAAATGATTTAGCTCACCTAGACCGTTTTCTGAAATGACCTTCTCACGTGCATATGACTTTGCTCTCATCAAAATTACTCTAGAAACAGGTTCAAGCGATTGAAACTCCTTAGATACACGGCATTCGCTGTGACGATGTATTCTATGCGTGAATAAAGAGCTGAACTTTGAAGAAAGAGATATCAATATAGAGCATGTCGAGCTATTGAAACTCCTTAGGTACACGGCATTCGCTGTGACGATGTACTCTATGCGAGCTAAATTAATGTGAGGGTAGGCAGAAAATGAAAGAAAGCCGAGATCTAGGGTGTTGAACAGAAAATGAAGGGAGTCGTTCTGGGAATGTTGAGTCAAATGTTGGAACAACATGTGTGACTAGTCAGCTTGATTGCGCTAAAATCTGTATGTGTTTGACTGATTCTTAGGTAATGTCTATACATATCTCTATCATTTTATGTCTAGTGTCTATAGTTCTCATTTTAGCGATTGTTGAAGAACTGTCCTCTCCACTTTGCTCGCGTAAATCATTCAAGTCACTTAACGGTTAGTATTTCTGATTCTTGACTTGGTTTCTGTGAGTTATCTCTTAAGTTTTGCAGGTTATCTCCACTAGTGCATGATTTTACTCCACGATTCTTTTATGTGCCGTTTATGATCTTAACACTTCTTAAATACATTATGTGAGTAACGGTTATTTTAATCACCCATTATGTTATAACTGCACACTTACTGCATGTCACTTCCTGTTTATAACCGTTGAGAGGTGATTTGCTTTTCTTGGCCGTTTTATTTATAACCCTCAAATCAATTTTATAATCTCAAGTTTATTTTTCTCACACTCTCTGTTAATTCAAGATTCTCCTAAAGCTTTCAAAAACCCCCTTTGTTGCTAACCTAATTCATTTCTTGAATTTCTGGAATGGCATCTTCGTCTAACCCTAAGTCACAGAATGTTGGCGCAACATCTGGCGCTGATGATAGTTTTCCCAGGCCAACGGCGATGATGATCGATGGTGAAATCATTCCGTTACCCACCGATGGTCCCTTACAAGAGTTAATCAGAGCCGCTGCAGCTCTGAGAGCAGGGGAACCTGTTTCTGAAGAACCTCCAAGAGATATTGCCGGCGAAGTCCCTCAGCCGTCCAAAGCTAGCTCGCCTTCCAATGTTGGAGAAGTTCCGGTGCAAACTGATGCTGAGATGAAGGTCCATGAAACTGGTGAACCACAAGAAGCTCCGATTCCGCCGAGTTCCAAACCAGTCTCCAGCTCATCGTCAGATGATGTGGTGAACGAACACACGTACGACCATCTCTTTTCGGACGACTACTTCGACGAGATAATCATGGGTTCAGGGGGAGACAAGGCTGCACAACCCACTTCACAGGAGATTCCCGAGCCCAATGCCGAAGAAGAAGGTGAGCTCTCAGATGATGTTCTTCTTAGAGATTTTATTCGCAGGGTAAGAAAGAAGAAAGGGAAGAGGCCTGTTGAGGATTCTGACTCTCGCCCCTCAAAGAAGGCAAGAGAGTCTGAGAATATTGGTGGAAGTGGAAGTTCGTTTGTACGAGATGATGATGTTGAGTACGATGCTGGGGCAGATTCAAATCCAGCATCTCCAGAAGAAACTCAGCCAGAGGAAGATGTTGATTGGAAGATTCCTGCGGATGCTTCCACATTCTACTCGCCGATGCACAAGAAGCTCTGGGAATCTTTCAAGAATAGGAAACCGCGAGTAGAGAGGGTGGTTGACAAACTCAGCTTCCGCAAGTATGGTGTGCTAGAGTTCCTCAGAACCCGCAACCTCGAAAAATCCAGCGGCATCTTGGGAGAGTATTCGGACCTCGTCATCAAAGAGGTATATTCAAACCTTTCTCCCAAGGTAAATGAACCTAACTCCAAGAAATTCGGGAAGGTTTATTTACGAGGAGCTCTTTACGATTTTTCATCCCGTTCTATAAATGAGCTTCTTGGAACCCCGGAGGTCGATCAATAAAGGGAAACAAAGGGAAACACTCAGAAAGGTCATTTCTTCCCAAAAAGGGGGAGAAGGTGGTGCAGATGTGGCAGGGAGTTCGGGTCAAGCTACTGATGGCGAAGCAGATCAAGGGGGAGCTGAAGGAGTAGGCGAGGATGAAGCTGAGAATGAAAAGGATTATAATTTTACTTAATCCTTGATTTTGTGGTTTTGGGTGTGATTTTGTGTGCCGACTATGTGCTGACGTTTGTGCCTGCAGATGTAAATGAGTTGGTGTATGATCTTGTGTGCTGACTTGTGTGCCTGCAGATGTTAACTGGCTGATATGGCTTACTAGTTGATGTGTTTGCTTTCAGGGGGAGTTTTTGCTTAGACTTAGTCACTGCACGGGTTTTGGGAAGAAAGACAAAAAGGGGGAGATTGTTAATGTTGACTATGTCGACATTGACAATGTTGGGACGACGACCGACTCAACACGAGTTGACTCAGACTTAGTCAACCCTCGGTTTTGTCTTTCAAACCCAAAAACCATTATTCCTATAATCTTGGCGTTATTTTAATATGTGCAGGACTTAGTTTCGAGCTTGGATTTATTCAAAGGAAGTGGAGCTAAATATAGAAAGGCCTTTACTAAAAATAGTATTTGCTATTCTTGGCTTTGCTAAGAATAGAATTGGTCTTTATATTAACAACCTGCAACGTTCCTTGAGCTTAAGGAGGAGATCATGGGCAGTATGGAGATTATGGAGAAGACCAAGATCGACGAGTTCGAGTATTTAAAAGAGAAGACTCAAAACGAGAGTGAGACGAAACAAGGAAGAAAGAAAAGAAAGAGAGAGCTCTCACCTTTACGTTTATTATGTTTCGTAGTTTTGCCTAGCGTTTTGCCCCTGCATAGTTTGTAGGTTTATAGTCCTTTTCGTAGGATCTTTTCTAGGCT
Source organism: Lindernia subracemosa (assembly GCA_028392965.1). Classification (NCBI taxonomy): domain Eukaryota; kingdom Viridiplantae; phylum Streptophyta; class Magnoliopsida; order Lamiales; family Linderniaceae; genus Vandellia; species Vandellia subracemosa. The sequence continues at coordinate 947,784 of JAQPCC010000026.1, read as the reverse complement.
GGTTTTCTATCTTCGATAGATGTTCTTTTTGTAATCCATTTCAAGTGAGTGGAATTTTGCCCTGAAGGCTCGCAGCAAGTTTTACAACTTGCTGCATATTTTAAAACTGTGTCTCAATCGTTTTTACTCTGAACTTTATTTTAATCCGCTGTGCGAAAACTTTGAGGTCTCGAATGTTGTCTCAACATTAGAGCCAACATTTCTGTTTTAACAGTTTTTCAGCAAAATTCTCTTGTGTCCATACCACTCACTGGGGCATACGCCTTCAGTTTCATTCATAATATACTCACCCTAAAGTAGATGAAATCCATTCTCTTATAGTACGGGCATTCAGCATAGTCTCAGCAGTCGTGAAAGTTTTTGAGACCACAACAACTGCAATAAATAAAAAAATCACAAGATTTAAACAAATAGAGATTTTGGGCTCTGCTCCAACAGCATAGAGAATTTCCATTCTTTGGAATGACATCACAGAAAAGCAATAGTACCTAAAGTGGTTTCAGGATTTAATCCCGCAATACTCTTAGCAACATCGATTGGGTCCACATTCGCAAGACTTCAACAGGAAATAGAGAAAGCATAGGGGAAAAAAGTTGGATAAGCTAGACGAAAATTATTCAAGGAACATAAAACTAAATCTGAAACACGATCCTCAGTAATAGGGATCCACTTACAAATGCAGCTGGCGACCTTTTGCAAACTCAGCAGCTTCAGGATCTGCAGTTTGTCCACACCAAATTGTTAAACATGTACATTTCAGACAAAGAGATTATTCCAGTTGAAAAATTCGGTAAATAGAAATTTTATAACACCATAATGACCTGTTTGAAGTGCTGTATGGACAAAAAGAGGACCTAAGAAACTGCCTCCAATTCCAATCGCAATAACATCTTTCAACGCCTTCCCAGTGGCTCCAACCTGTAAATAAGTCGTAATAACTAATCATAAAGAAAATTACAAGAAAAACAAAAATGATAGTTACACATTATCAAATAATGAATTACCCAAGCACCACTTCGAACTCTCTCGGAGAAGTTCTTGATCTTATCAAGAACTTGCCAAACATCTAGAACCACATTCTTCCCATCGCTGTTTATGACATAATCCCTAGGGGCACGAAGTGCTACGTGACGTACAGATCTATTCTCCGTGGTGTTTATCTGATCCATATAAGCGAAAAAATTAATACTTGCAGAGCAAATCATTTTACAAAAAGAAGGAAACAAAATTAAATAGGGGCCTTGAATGTCTATCCAAACATATGAATCGTGAACTTACACGCTCTCCATTGAACATTCGATTGATCTTCTCTTTCAGTTGTGCTGCCTATGTTACAAAACAAGGTATGAAAAATTCATATCATATACAATTATTTCTGCCTAAGAGAGCAAAGATTTAGCTTGAACACACCTCTGCTAAGCTGTAAAGCTTATTCAATGTTTCCAGCGTTGCGCATTGCCTTGAATAATCCAACACAATCCCATCGAACTCACTACAAATAGAAAGAAGCACAACAAACGAAAAATCATGACATTAGAACAAAAATCCATGTTTCATGTTAACATCATGTGAAAAAACATTGTAATAACATAAAAACTCTTTCTTTTTTTTAATTCTGAGTATCATACACCATCATAGACCGACATCGCTTCTCATCGCTCATCAGTTCACACAAGTGTGTTTTCTTAATATCATCAACGTGGGCCTGAAAATGCACACAGAAACCACATGAAACAACATACCCAAAGGCCTAAACACCTGGCACAGAACACCACACCACAACACGAAAAATGTAGAATTACCCTTAGACCATTCCATGCCTCAGTTTCGCAGATCAGAGCAGAAGATGCCATCTAGCAACAATATACAAACACAACAACTTAGTTCAAAGTTCCAACCTTGCACACACTCTCATACCCAAAAAAAATTAGAAAAGCGATCACCTGGAAGAGATAACTATCGCTCAAATACAATTACAACAAGAAAACAAGTATATACTTTAATTCCACCCAAAATCAAAATGCACATATCTCCACTAATTTTCATAAATCAACATTATCATCATTCGATCGTCAGTAGAAGAGCTGCAAATAGATGAAATATCTCACAAGCAATTAAAGAATTAATAGCAAAGAAGAGAACCTTTAAAGATCAGCTGAGATTGAATTAACAGTAAGCTCTCCACTGAAGCGGTGGCGAAAGCTAAATAACGGAGGGATGTGTAAATAGAAAAAAGAAACGAAAAATATATATTCAATTAAAAATAAAATTATATACTAAATAGAATATACTTATCGTGGCTTTTTGGCCGGCGATTGTCTGAAAGGAACGGCTCAGATTTATTTGAAGCTAAAGCTAGTTGATGAAATTAAAATCAAATAATTGATAATAATAATAATAAAAATAATAATTAAAAAAAAGAATAAAATTTGCGAAAAAGTTCCGTTGCCGGGAATCGAACCCGGGTCTCCTGGGTGAAAGCCAGATATCCTAACCGCTGGACGACAACGGATTTTTATTTATGTATTGTTAATAAATTTATAAATTGTAACCAATGTAATAGGAAAAAAGGGATTGTTTAAGATAATGCAACATATGGTATATGGATCAAGGTTATATGTAATCACTGTATTATTAGAGATGGAGAATAATATATGCTTAATGGTTTGCTGAATATATGCTTAATGGTTTAGTTGTTACCACCTCCTTTTTTTTTTTTTTTTTTATCATTTTTCTTGGTTTTTGATAGCTTAAGCCGATTAAATAGTGAATCTATACTATGATTCCTCAACGGATGATCATAGTATAGATGATTGACTATTATTATTACAACTTGTCTACATTTCTTGAATGTGATCTTTCTTTCCAAAACCAACCGATTTTCTATTAATTTTACCCAGTGATTTTTGGTCCTTTTTCCACAAAAGGAAAAGATATTGATTTTCTTCCAAACCATCTTCCTTGATTTTGCTTCTTAACATTAGAGCTTCTTTAAACACTAAACCGATAAAAGCCATTTGCTGTCGTCTTTCTTTTCTTTCAGTTCTTCTCTGCCCCATCTTTCTCCTACAAGGCGATCGACACAATACAGCCGATGGACTATCATCATTCAAATTTGGTAACGTTTCAAGAATTTTTTATTCATTGTCTGCCGTTATATTTTCTTACACGAAAATATCATTTGATTTCCAGTCGGTACTTAACTGCATAAGCATGTGTCTGTCTTTACATCATAAATAATTAAGCCCATATGAATCCACTTTATATCAAATGGTTCTTGCAGTGCTGTGTTCTGAAAGTCAACACTCGCTGTGATGCTTGCAAGAAGCACACAATGGAAGTACTAGGTTCCCTTGATGGTAATAATAATCACTTCAACCACTTTATTTTTTCAAAATTTCTTTAAACCTCATTCGTATGTGTGTGTGTATATATATATATATATATATATATATATATATATATATATTATCGCAAGGTGTGTACGACGTGACAATAGACGCAGAATCGAAAACGGCTAGAATCACGGGCCAAGTCGCTCCAATATTCTGCATAAGGGCACTGGCTAGGTGTGGAGTCCACGCCGAAGTCTTATGGGCAAACATAAGCCACCCTAGGGTAAGCCAATACAAAAGCTCCATCTATGGATCGCCGTACTACAACAACAACTATGGATCTTACTGCTACAACGACGAACCCTACAACAACTATGGCTACAGACAATCGTTGCCCGAAGGCATGTGGCACGAGGGTTATGACAACTATAGGTACCCGTCGATGAGAAACGCTCTTCCCTACTACGGCTCTAACTACGGTTGCGGTGGGTCTAGGCATCTTCCTCTGTACCGTCACTCTCACGCTGGATATTACCATTAAGGTGGTTAGGGTTTTGTGAGTTCTTTTGTTGGATTATTGTAGGATATGTGGAATTAGGGTTTCTTCCATTGGTTTAATTAATTGTTCTGCGTTTGGAGTGCATTATTTGACATGTTCCTTTTTTTTTTATTCGGACATTTTTTTTAACGAGGCCATTGAAATAAATGTCTCGATGAAAAAAAGAAAGATGAAGGTCGTGGACATCGTGAAGCATCTCAAGGTTAAACGAGGCGACAAGCACGGTTTTCGTGAACCCTCGGGCTGGTTGCCGTGATCCTAATTATTGGGCTGATGCCGAAATCTTTAAGCCCGAGAGGTTTCTTAGCCAGCTCGATATCGGGCATAAGGCTAAACGATTTGAATTCCTACATAATAATATCATATGGACGATTAAATAAATCCGATGACTTAATATGTAGCTTTCTGGAAAATAATTAGCGAAAAAGTATGCTACGAAAAATTTAAGGTACATTTACACCGAGTAATGTCTTGATGCTTGCCGTGCATCGTGTGATAATCGTACAGCCTTAAAGACGCCGTTTATACAAATTTTAAGGTTTCGTCATCCTTCTATGTAAAACAATTTTGAAACCCTAGTGTTCAATCGAAGGGAGGCCATTTCTTGAGTAGTTAACTTGGTAAAAAATCGGCGGCGGGCACGCAAATCTTTCTCATTTCGACATACCAAACAATTCGATTAGCAGATGCAAAATTTAAAAAAAAAAACAAATAATTTAAGACAAAAATAGAAGCACAACCAAAAGACAAAAGACAAACATAGAAGCACAACCAAAAGACAAAAATAGAAGCACAACCAACAAGGTAATATGACAGCGTTCAACTCAGCATTTATACTTGGGCAACGGAATCTTCCCCGACTCGATATCTCGGATATCTTCGACTAGCTTCTGATAGTGAACTTTGACATCGTCGACGGTTTTACCTCCGCCAACCGCCTTAGCCAGCTTCTGCCATCGATCGGGGCTATTTTCGTCGAACTCGGCCAGCGCATCTTCGAACAGCTTATTTTGTTCCTCCGTCCATGTCGAATTCGCCTTCGAGCTCATTTTCCGACTAGGGTTTATGTGTGTGTGTGTGTATGTGTATGAGTGGTGGTATACGCCTTTATATATAGACTTGAAAAGGTGGAGGGAGCAAGTGTTTAATTTTGTAAGATAGTAGACAAGCAGCTGGTTTTTCACTCACTTTAGTTACCATGCAGATTGTACTTCCTTGAAAAAGAATGTGTAAGGGATAAGATTAAATTAGCTGGTAATTCCTTAAAAAAAGGTTCTAATTCTCATCTGTAACGTGAAAATGCATATTTCTCATTGGACCCCTTTGTAATTCTCGTGTCCTAAATCCTATGTATATTTAATAGGAGAAAATTCCTTTTTTTTTTTCATGATTTGCCCCACAATATATAATTATTGAAAGTTCTCCTTTTTCGGAATTCAATTATTGCTGCACTTTTCGGATATTCTCTTTTTCATTTTTTTATCCAACACAAAAAAATATTGAAAATAATAATTATATTATATAATTATTTATTGATGCCACCTTGTCTAATTGGGGATGTAGCTCAAATGGTAGAGCGCTCGCTTTGCATGCGAGAGGCACGGGGTTCGATCCCCCGCATCTCCATTTAAAAATAAAATAAACTAAACTTTTAAATTTTTTTTTTTTATTATAGCAAAATTAATTTTTAATTTATTTTATATATTAAAAGCGAGCGGACTAGCGCTCAAGATTTTTACGTCATTTGATCCAACTAAAAGAGCCATGTCACTACCCATCATCACCTCTCTGCTACCCACCATTGCTCAAGCTCAGCCATCCTCTGCAACGAAAATTCCCAGCCAATCCAAGGCAAGCTTCTTCCTCTCACGTCGGAACGCCTTCGTCTTGATCTCCTCGATCTTCGCCCCTTTCCTCCGACAACCACTCGCTTCCTCGGCGTTCTCCATCGGAATCTGTACTACCACTACTCACCTTGTGCATCTACTCTCCGAGTTGATAAATTTTTTCGAAGTTTCGAAGTTAATTGGTTCGTAACTAACGTGTGTGTTCTAAAATGTGATTAGCAGGACCAAAGGAATGGCTTAAAGAGCAGAAGAAGAAGACCGCCAAGTTTCTTTTAGCTCCAGTTGATGCGTCCCGCAATATGCTCCAATCAGCCTACCTCTTGCTTAGTATGTCTGCTTTCTAGCCACGGTCATTGTTCTGCGATGTGTTTATTGTGTGATTTGCTGATAGAAATACTCAATTGACGTTTGGATGGAAAGTTTTAGTTTTACCTTTTAAGTTATCTGATTAAACTGTATGGAAAATGAGAATCAACTGACCTAAAAATTGCCGTTTTCTTACTAGTTAGGTTGTATGTTTTCCATCAGTAAATGTGCTAACTTCATTATTCTTATTCGTTGTGTTGTAGTGAAAAGTGAAGAAGAGTTTGATGAAAATGATTTGGAAGAAGTTCAGAGGTTGTTAACTTCATCAGCTAGGGATTGTGTTCCTCTAGATAGAAATTCTTTGGTCGAGTTCCAAGCGAAAACAGGAGTTGAGGTAGTATCTCTTTATCTTGAGCTTCAGACTTATTCGAATGATTGTAACATTTGGATGACATTTACGATCTAGTGATGGTAAACGTAGAGGGGGAGGAAGATATTACCTAGTCGTTCATCTTTTATGTTCTGGCGAATTACGAAGTTATTGTTCATCATTCTTAGGTTTGCACTTTCCGCTTGATTGTGAAAAATGCCGCTTCTTTGCTTGATGATAAAGATTCTGTCAAATTGGAAGCTGAGGCAGAGCTCAGTAATCTCATAAGGTTTCTAGGAAAGATGGCTACTTGACGTTGTAAATAAGAGAGTTGTTTAAGCCGATTTTCTTTGTATATCCATTAACTGCCGTAGCAATTGCAGATCATTTTCTTCACTCAGCGGAATGGTTAGGGAAATCGGGATTTTACGCACTTCTGAGAGGTACGGAAAGTAGACGATGCATATACCATCTATTTTCTTATGCTCATAAACTATTGGTTTATCCTTCTAATTGCAGGCAAAGTGTTGCTGATGCTCTTAAAGATACAATATCTTCGTTGAACAACTTCGAGCAAGGAATCAAGGATTGTCTTCAAGTTTAATGCCAATTTTCATCTGAGATTGTGTAAAAATATACCATTTCAAAGATGAGGATCTTCTCTTTTGTATATGGAGCTCGTTCAAATTCAAATGTTTTGCCAATTCGACTGTGTTTTCTACTTTTCGTGTTGCCTTATACTTCTCAAATGTTTGCGGTAAATGTTGAACCCTTTGATTAAACAAATCATCTGCTGAATAGTATTTGAAAACGCAACAGATTTGTTATAGCAGATTGATAAAATATGGCTTCTATACATGTACTAGTATTGTGAATGTATTTTGGCTAAGACGATGATCGCAGGTAGAGACTTAATTGGCAACACAAGACTGTTATCTGAGGAACAGAAGCATTATGACTGCACTCTGTAAGTTTCTATTCTATATTCCTGATTTTTCTTTTCCTAATTATTTAACTTCTGAGTTCAATTGCAATACCAAAGTGGGAATTGTCTGCAATCTGTTTAAGCACCTTCATGGCATGGAGGTCTGGGAGGTAGTAAATAATCCCTTCCAAAATCAAGGTTGTTCAGCTCTAATCCTGATAGTGTTAGCTTTTCAAGCCAGTTGTCTCCCGTTAAATCAGCTGATACTCTTCACAGTGATTTCGCTCTCATCAATGTTCGTCTCTCGAATTCCCTGCTGCCTCGAGGATGCTCGCCGTTGCTTGTAGAATCTCGAGAAAATCGAACTCGAAAATGCTGCTTTCTTTTTACCTGTTCAACGTATAAGCTTTTGCATCCATTCCTGGCAGGTAAGTGCTTGTTGATTTGATCAAAGTAATTTCTCAGCTTTTCATTTCTTTGAGAGAAAGATTGAAAATAAATGCAGGTGATCATATATCAATCACATACCTGCACCGAGGAGAACGACCTGCGTTCCTCCACTGTCAAATGAACTCAGAGCTGCGTCAATCTTCGAATCAAACCAAAGTGTTCTAACTGCAAGAAGTACCCAGGAAACCTCTCTTGCATTGTTAAGCCTGTCTTTTCTCATCTTCTCATAAATGCTTTTCAGGCACGTCTCTTCGGAGAATAGCTCGGCCAGTGGATCCAGTGGATCGTGGATCATCTGGTTCCACAATGCCCGACCTGCTGCCATCTGACAAGCTGACCTCCTAAGAGAATCCCAGTTGCTTTTGATGGTCGCGTGTGAAGAGTCTTGACGGTTTCATCTCTCAACAACAAGTCAGGTAATACTAATTTTGGCCAATGCTTGCTGTTTTCGAAAATCCCGTTTTCTTGATTCGATGACCTGCTGGGCAGTGTGTGAAATGATGTTAGTATCTAAACGACGAGAAGAAAAGAAGCGATAGATAATTGTTAGCATATATAGTACAAGAAACAAAAAGGGTAGAGAAGACTGTATTTGTTGGTATGGATAAGTAACGAGAGCCACAGCCACACACAAAACTTAAGCTTGGAAAAGCATTCAAGTGTAGCATAGCATTTCCAAACTTCTGGTTTATTATTTCTTTCTTTTCCTGTTTGACATGGAAAAGAGAAGGTAACGAAAGAGTCCGCGACTACCATATCGTTTTCTTACATAATCTCCTATTTTTGTTCAACATCGTATGTTAAGGTTCCATAGTAAAACTAAAATTAATCACTACGTATCTATATATACTCAACATGTCTCACTTGTTAGATGGCCTTCATTACTTGCGGCTGCAACCTGTACAACAAGATGTACTTTGTCGTATGTTTGGTTGCTTCAGGTCATGTTGTGCACTTTATCGTGGATAAGGGTTTGTTCGGCTGTCCGTTCATGTCTCGGTCCCATGCTACTTCAACGACAACGCAGTGTGGCAACCGCAACACTGTGTAAGCTGGGGAACGACGTCGAATAATGACTGGTGGCATACAAGCGGGTGGTCGTGATCAAGAATGTCTGACGTTGTTTATAGCCTCCAAGTTTGAACCTCCTCCAATTTGGTACACTCCCACCTGTCGTCTAGTCTAGCTAGTCTAGTCTAGGCTATATTTGGTTTTCACATCTTTCGAATAATTAAACCATGGTGGTGTTCGATGTGTGCAGTGTGCTTATGCTACTTTCTTGTCTATTAATTATCGATACATACATGCGGAGCGTCGTCTTTTATTTCTATCTGGCGTCGTCATTAATCGATGCGCTCGACTTGATTAATTAGTGATAAGGTGCTTTGATATATATTTAAGTCCAATTCTCTTTATCTTTTCAACGAGCCAATTTTCTACATCAATGGCTAGGTGTGTACGATGTGACAATAGACGCATAATCGAAAACGGCTAGAATCACGGGCCAAGTCGCTCCACTGTTCTGCATAAAGGGCACTGGCTAGGTGTGGAGTCCACGCAGAAGTCTTATGGGCAAACATAAGCCACCCTAGGGTAAGCCAATACAAGAGCTCCATCTATGGATCACCCTATTACAACAACAACTATGGATCTTACTGCTACAACGACGAACCCTACAACAACTACGGCCCGAAGGCATGTGGCACGAGGGTTATGACAACTATAGGTACCCGTCGATGAGAAACGCTCTTCCCTACTATGGCTCTAACTATACGGTTACGGTGGGTCTAGGCATGTTCCTCTGTACCATCACTCTCACGCCGGATATTATCATTAAGGTGGTTAGGGTTTCATGATGAATCATTAAAGGGTTGTGTAAGTTCTTTTGTTTTGGATTATTGTTAGGATATGTGGAATTAGGGTTCCTTCCATTGGTTTAATTGTACCTTTGTGTTTGGACTGCATAATTTAACATGTTCCTTTTTTTTATTCGGACATTTTTTTTATCGAGACGATTGAATGGAATGCCTCTAATAAAAAAAAAAAAAAAAGAGAAGGTCGTGGACATCGTGAAGCATCTCAAGGTTAAACGAGGCGACAAGCGCGGTTTTCGTGAACTCTCTGGCTTGTTGCCGTGATCCTAATTAGTGGGCTGATGCTGAAGTCTTTATGCCCAAAGGTTTCTTAGCCAACTCGATATCGGGCATAAGGCTACAAGATTTGAATTCCTACATAATAATAGCATATAGCTGTAAAATAAATCCGACGACTTAATATGTAGCTTTCTGGAAAATAATTAGCGAAAAAAGTATACTACGAAATATTTAAGGTACATTTATACCGAGTAATGTCTTGCTGATTACCGTGCATTGTGTGATAATCGTACAACCTTAAAGACGTCGTTTTTTACAAATTCTAAGTTTGCATCGTCTTCCTTCTATGTAAACAATTCTGAAACCCTAGAGATCAATCGAAGGAAAGTTTTAGTTTTACCTTATATCTGATTAAAATGTATGGAAAATGAGAATCAACTGACCTAAAATTTGCTGTTTCTTACTAGTTAGGTTGTATGTTTTCCATCAGTAAATGTGCTAACTTCATTATTCTTATTCGTTGTGTTGTAGTGAAAAGTGAAGAAGAGTTTGATGAAAATGATTTGGAAGAAGTTCAGAGGTTGTTAACTTCATCAGCTAGGGATTGTGTTCCTCTAGATAGAAATTACTTTGGTCGAGTTCCAAGCGAAAACAGGAGTTGAGGTAGTATCTCTTTATCTTGAGCTTCAGACTTATTCGAATGATTGTAACATTTGGATGACATTTACGATCTAGTGATGGTAAACGTAGAGGGGGAGGAAGATATTACCTAGTCGTTCATCTTTTATGTTCTGGCGAATTACGAAGTTATTGTTCATCATTCTTAGGTTTGCACTTTCCGCTTGATTGTGAAAAATGCCGCTTCTTTGCTTGATGATAAAGATTCTGTCAAATTGGAAGCTGAGGCAGAGCTCAGTAATCTCATAAGGTTTCTAGGAAAGATGGCTACTTGACGTTGTAAATAAGAGCGTTGTTTAAGCCGATTTTCTTTGTATATCCATTAACTGCCGTAGCAATTGCAGATCATTTTCTTCACTCAGCGGAATGGTTAGGGAAATCGGGATTTTACGCACTTCTGAGAGGTACGGAAAGTAGACGATGCATATACCATCTATTTTCTTATGCTCATAAACTATTGGTTTATCCTTCTAATTGCAGGCAAAGTGTTGCTGATGCTCTTAAAGATACAATATCTTCGTTGAACAACTTCGAGCAAGGAATCAAGGATTGTCTTCAAGTTTAATGCCAATTTTCGTCTGAGATTGTGTAAAAATATACCATTTCAAAGATGAGGATCTTCTCTTTTGTATATGGAGCTCGTTCAAATTCAAAACTTTCATCTAAGTATCTATCAACTTCAAATCAAATAAGGAAACCAGAAGAAGAAGAAGAACGAAATTCAAAGACAACGTCGTCGCCACCGTATTTTCCTGAAAGTTTGGACTCTTTCTTCGAATCTTCCCAAACGTCACCAATAATATCTCTAGCTACCTTATCACAATCAAACCCGAAGTACTTCAAAGCTACCAAGATAAACTTGTTGTGAGTGTCGTTTATGTGCCTTTTTATGTGTTTCTTCATTCTTCGAGCTTTGTTCTTTTCTTTAGAAGATAAAGGAATATAACCTCTTCTTGTTTGTTCATATCATTGTAAGCACCATAATCGCGGAGGAGAATCATACCGTTCCTTTCTCCAAATTCTTTGATATATTTTTTAACCTGATATATCCATTAAAAATAATTTTAGTTTGCATTATATATTATCATCATTAAGAATCATCAAAAAAATACCTTTGGTTTCCGATTTTATCCTTTTAGCGTATACTACTAATCTTCTTTGTTTATTTAGTCCTGTTATATTCCAAACCATACAGGTAAAATATTATATAGTATAAGAGAGCAGCGACTGTATGTAAACTAACCTAGACTTCATATTTCTCGCCGGCGCGGCAGGACAGAGCGGCCGAGATAACCATTGGTGGGGAGGAGTGACAATAACTGAGATGAGAGTGAATGTATGTGAGATCTCTAAATATGCTTTATACTATATTCTTTGTCTAAACTAACCTAGAGTTCAACATCTTGCTCCTCGACGGAGCAGCGACGGCGACCACCATGGGACGGCAGGGCTGAGCGGCCGAGATGACCATTGGTGGGGAGGAGTGACAATAACTGAGATGAGAGTGAGTGTATGTGAGATCTCTAAATATGCTTTATACTATATTCTTTGTCTAAACTAACCTAGAGTTCAGCATCTTGCTCCTCGCTGGAGCGGCGACGGCGACCACCATGGGACGGCAGGGCTGAGCAAATAAGGTGGAGATCACCAATAGTTGGAGAGTGAAAACTGATAGAGTTGTTGAGTGAAGTAAAGGTGATTGAGATACAGCTCTAAACAGGGACGCTTTATATATGTATTATTATTATTATTATTATTATTATTATTAATAGAAAAATATAATAATAATTAACGAATAGAAAATTTTGCCTAGGCCTAATATAACCCAAGCAAACTATTAGCTTTCCTTTCTTTTATTTATTGCTAATTATAGAAGAATTATAACCTTTGTCTGCCGATGGAGATGATTCTGTAAGAGAGATGAAAACCCCGATGGTGATTTGATTCTGCACACACAATTTCCATTAATAGTAAAATTTGAACAGCTACTGCTAGGGGTGTTCAAAAGTCGGTTAACCGACCGAACCGAACCGAAAACCGAAAAAAAAATTCGGTTCGGTTTCGGTTTTTAGAATTGGAAAACCGAAATTTTCGGTTTTTTCGGTTCGGTAATTCGGTTAACCGAAAAACCGAAATTTTAGCAGGCCAATTTATAAAAATCCAACGGCCCAACCCAATAAAATAATATCATCTACCCATTATAGGCCCAATAGTTTATTAAATGCCCAACCCAACTAAATAATAAATTATTTTCTTTCTCCCAACTGAAAGTCTGAAATGCACAAATCGATCGACCACCCTCCACCAAGACCGGAATTATTTTCTTCTCCCAAAATTATTTTCTGCATTTTCAGATTTTTTTTATTTTTCAGCCATGTAAGTTCGGTTTTTAACCGAAAAAAACCGAAAAAAATTCGGTTTAACCGAAACCGAACCGATTAAGTTCGGTTCGGTTTTCGGTTCTTAAAATAAAAAACCGAAATTTTCGGTAACCGAAAACTCGGTTCGGTTCGGTTTTTACGGAATGAACAGTCCTAGCTACTCCAATGGAAAAACAAACACTTGGAGATGTAATAACGGACAGCAGGAGTAGGCGTGCCTTATACATATATAATATATTTGTCTGTATGTATCGCTCCTAGGCGCTGAAAAATACATGCAAGTATTGTATATATATACATGTAAGTATATATATATGGTGTGTACATAGAAATCTATTAACATATTTATATAATATTAATATTTAGGGTATGATATTTCTTTCGTTTTAATGGACCATTGAGACCCTATATTGATTCTATTCTGACTTGTCTCGACTATTTTGACGTACGTTTTCAGGCTAACCATGTCGGTGAGTTGACTCAACCTTTTACACTTTTTGGTTCGGCATCAACTTTTGCATGAAAAAGAAAAAGGACACACATATATATATATATATATACTTACATACATGCAAACATGGAATAATAAAAAGGACAAGGTTGTCTCGATCAAGGAAATGCTTCAGAAAATCAACATAGGTTATAAATATGTTATTAATTTCCATATATATATATATATATCTATACTATATATAATGGGAGAAAATGTAACTATCAATTTTAATTGGTATGTCAATATAAATTACAAGTTTATCCTTACTTAATTATCATTTAATTACAATATTACCACAAATTAATTTAATTATAAATTTACACTTTATTAATTACAATCTAATTACGTAATGACACTTTAATTATAATATTACCACAAATAAATTTTCTTTAAAATACATCTAAATAATACATAATTAAATTTTCATCTATTAAATATTTTAAATTAATAATAAATTTTGAAATATAAAATAAAATTATATATACTTATATTTTATTGCACATGCATCGAGTGTGCTTAAAATACTAGTATATATAGAGAGTAGGGGTGGCAAAATTCTCAAGGTGAACCACATCCGTTGAGATCCGAGGTTATTGGAACAGAGAATCCCCAGTCAAAACGGGGACGGAGAGTTGACGGGGGATGATGTTGATGTTTTCCACCCATCACGACCCCGATTTGAACTAGTATTTTTCTTTTAAAGTTTCATATCGTATTAAAAAAAATCAAAAGTAACTCTAAATTAAACATAACAAATTCACAATCATTTACTCTAATGATCGATTATTATAATGATTTTTTTATATTGTCATCTAAAAAAATTAAAACTAAAACAAAACTTAAACCCATCGTAGCCGTAGTTTATCGTAATTTATTTTATCATGAATGTTTTTATTATCATTTTTGTCGATGTTACTTAAACCCAAGTCCTCCACAGGAACCCAAATTCCCGAACGGTGATTCTCCGTCTCCAAACCAATTCATCATAAACGGTGAATTAGCGGTGACGATATTTGAAATAGAAATTTGGTACGGGGATGTTATGTTCAATACCAGCACATACCATCCATGACCCTCCCATTGCCACCTCTAATAAAGAGTAACGAAAACATAAATTAAGGGACAACATGAGTAGTTGGCCATTTTCTTCTTCTTCTTCTTTGTTTGCCAAGTACAAAGGCGTTCGCCAGCGTAAATTGGGGAAATTGGTATAAGATATTCGAGTCCCTGGGACGGATCCATGATTTTATGACTGGAGAGAGGGGCTCTCCAACAGAGATTCGCTCGACCTACACGAAATATAGGAAAAATATTTTGTCTCAATATTAAATAAAAGAATTTGAAAAAAAAATTAAATAAAAGAATAAATATATAATTAACCATCTTTATTTCTGTTTAAAATTAAACTAGAAAGAATTCTAAAAATTAAATAAGAAAAATCGTTTAACTAAGAATCGATCCTGAAGAAATGTAAAAACACTGTAAAGAAGAAAGCATTCTTGAAGAAAAACTCAAATCTTGTATCTATCGCATTCTCGCTTACATTCCTTCAAAACCGAGAGGTGTCTATGTATCTATAATCTACTCTATGAATGTGCCTTACTACTAATAAAATAAGCCCAACAAAACAAAATAAAGCCCATCTAACTAATACACAATTTATAAAGAGCTTTAACACCTCAATACTCCCCCTCAAGCATGGTTTGTATATAGATCAATCACACCATACTTGCTGAGAAGATAATCAAACTGACTCTTTCCTAATGGCTTTGTCAATAAATCTGCCGGTTGGTCTGATGTAGGAATGTAGCTGGTCTTTACAGTCTTCTCTTCGATTTTGTCTCTAATGAAGTGACAATCAACCTCGATGTGTTTGCTCCTTTCATGATAAACTGGATTTGCAGCAAGTTGCATGGCTGATTTACTATCTGTCCAAACCTGCACGGGACACAAATTATCAATTTTCAGATCCTTTAGCAGACCAAGTAACCAGATTATCTCTGATGTAGCCGAGGACATTGATCTGTATTCTGCCTCAGCCGAGCTTTTTGCAACAACAGTCTGTTTTTTTTACTTCCATGACAGAACAGAATCTCCAAGCTTCACCAAATAACCTGTCAACGATCTTCTAGTGTTTGGACATGCTGCCCAATCTGCATCACAGAAAACATCAACTCTTAGTTCACTATTGGCAGATAATAAAATCCCAAGACCTGGCCTTCCTTTCAAGTATCTTAGTATTCTATAGACTGCATCAAGATGCACTTGTCTTGGTTTATGCATGAACTGACTTAAGACCTGGACAGCATATGTGATATCAGGTCGAGTAATGCATAAATATAATAGCTTCCCAATCAATCTTTGAAAGCCAGAAATATCACTACGAACAGGATCATCAACTAATAGTTTCTGTCTTACAACTCTGATGTTTTGTTCTATAGGTGTACTAGCTGGTTTACAACCTATCATGCCCACCTCACTCAAAAGCTCAATGACATATTTCCTTTGATTCAAATAAATCCCTTCCTTGGATCTTGCAACCTCAATTCCAAGGAAGAACTTCATATCACCTAAATCTTTCATAAGAAATGCATTATTAAGATAACTCTTACATTCATTAATCATTACCATGTCATTTCCAGTAATTAGTATATCATCAACATAAACCAACAAGATCATGAATTTATCTTTATCTTCCTTAGTAAACAAGGAATAATCATGCTTTGATTGAATGAAACCAAACTTACTGATAACCTAAATGAATTTGTGATTCCATTGCCTCGAAGCTTGCTTCAATCCATACAAAGCTTTTTCAAGTTTGCAAACTTGATGCCTTTTGTTTTCTGGAATGCTAAGACCTGGTGGAACTGCCATAAAAACTTCTTCATTCAAGTCTCCGTGAAGAAATGCGTTAGTAACATCCATTTGGAATAAAGGCTAATTAAAAATAGCAACAAGAGAAAGAACTGTCCTTATAGTGATATGCTTAACAACAGGTGAAAAAGTTTCATTATAATCTATTCCTTCTCTTTGCGTGTATCCCTTAGCAACTAACCTAGCCTTGTATCTTTCTATTTCTCCATTGGACTTATATTTTATTGTATATACCCACCTACATCCAATAATAGTCTTTCCTTGAGGAGAATCAACTAACTTCCATGTTTTATTAATTTCTAAAGCTCTAATCTCAGAATTCATGGCTTCTATCCATTTCCTATCTGTTCTTGCTTCCTCATATGACTTAGGAACATATTCTTTCGCAACAGCAGCCAGATACACTTTATATTCAGGACTGATCTTATCATACTGAATCACCTTTGATAAAGAATATTTAACATTATTAGCCATGCTAACATCTGATATGTAGGGAGATACAAAATCAGCATGCCAATAAGGTGGTTTAGGGACTCTACCTGACCTTCTTACCTCTATTGTATGCTGCTGATCTGATGTTATCTCTGAATTATTCTGCTCTGTCCCTGTATCTTCATGTGTAGATTCCTCTAGTGCATCAAATTGAGGCTGTTCTGTAGCATTATTATCACTTTGATGTTGCTGCTGGTGTGGCGGAATAACATCATCATAATATTCCTGTCTATCATGAGTAGGAAACTTTTCTCTTTCGAGATTATTAGTATTCATAACATATGGATAAAGATTCTCAAAAAATATCACATCTCTAGAGATGATGAATTTTTCAGAATCTAATTCCAACAATTTATAACCCTTTTGTGTAACAGAATATCCCATAAAAACACATGGTCTAGACCTGTGCTGAAACTTATCCTTTTGTGTAAGTATTTTGGCAAAGCAAAGACAACCAAATACCTTGAAATGTGAATATGAAGGCTTCTTACAAAAGAGAATTTCAAATGGTGTCTTTCCTCCCAAAATGGGAGTAGGAGTTCTATTTATAATATACACTGCAGTCCTAATACATTCACCCCAGAATTTAGTAGGAACATTAGAGTGAAATTTCAATGCTCTTGCAACATTAAGAATATGCCTATGTTTTCTTTCCACAACACCATTTTGTTGTGGTGTATAGACACAAGAACTTTGATGAATAATACCTTTTGAGGATAAGAAATTATTACACTCATGTGAAAAAAATTCCCATCCATTATCACTTCTAATTACTTTAATCCTAGTCTTAAATTGATTTTCAACATATTCTGCAAAATTCTTCAAAATCTCAGCAACCCCTGTTTTATTTTTCATCAAGAAAGTCCAACAAGCCCTAGAACAACCATCAACTATAGTTAAAAAATATCTCTCATTATTATATGTCATTTCCCTATAAGGTCCCCAAATATCAATATGTATGAGCTCAAATATAGATCTATTAGTGATCTCCCTAACAGGAAACTTAGATCTAGCATGCTTTGCCAATGGACATATAGTACAATATCTAACAGAATCATCTATATTGAGATGCAAATCATTCATATATTTAAACCTTCCAAATGACATATGCCCGAGTCTAAAGTGCCACATTGAAACATCATCATTCTTATTCAATCCAGAGACAGTTTCTTTATTCACATGATTACAAGAACTAGTCATAAATCTGCTATCTCTTGCTGGCAGAATATCAGGATTTGATTTGAATATGTATAGACCATTCTCTTGTCTACCAATCCCCTTTATCTTGCCAGTCAATATGTCATGTATAACACAATGATCATGAAAGAAGTTCAAACATATTTTTTCATCCTCTGCTAGCTTAGAGACAGATAACAAGTTGTGTTTAAAATCTGGCACATATAACACATTCCTCAATTTGAGACTCCTATCTATAGAAACAGTACCAGATAAATATACTTTATTACATGATCCATTAGGTAATTTCACACTACTTATATAGCCAACATTATTATCCACAACATCAAACAATTCACTATTGCATGTAATGTGATGATTTGCCCATGTATCAATTATCCAAATGCTGCTAGAATTAAAATAAATCCCATTGTTACTAAAGCAGGTACCTGTTGTGTTCACAGCAGCCGTGGCACCAGCAGTTTGTGCATCATCATGATTAGCATTCCTTTCCAGCATCTTCAGGACTTGATTGTATTGATCATGGGTGAATCCTTGCTGGACATTGCAGCTCTCCCCCTTTCATCTTATCACTGTTAACTTCTGGAACCATGATGTTATTTGCTCTATAACCGCGTCCTCCTCCTCCAATTCTACCTTGACCTCTTCTTCCTTCAGATCCTCTTCTTCCACCTCGGATAAAATTAGGAGGATATCCATGTATTTTGAAACAGTTTTCTCTGGTATGACCACTGATATTGCAATGATCAAAAAACAAGCCATTCTTCCCATTCTGATTGCTGCTATTGTAGCTGTTGGAGGGGAAATTTATCATTAGAGCCACTGATGAATCACTATTTGTAGCTTGTAGATTTATACCACGTTGTGCTTCGTCATTTATCACCATTGAATACACTTGACTATGAGAAGGAAGAGGAGACATCAAGAGAATCTGAGATCTGATATTCTGATAGCAGTCATTTAATCCAATGAGGAATTGCATCATCTTCTGCCAACTACAAAATTCCTTATATTCGTTTGACACTTCAGATGCAGGCGATGGAATCATCGAATCATATTCATCCCAAAGAGGCTTCAATCTATTGTAATACTCAGAAACACTAGACGCTCCTTGTGTGCTTGAATAAATTTTCTGAAACAATCCATACATTCTTGCACCATTAATTTTATCGAACCTTTGTTTCAAATCATTCCAGATTTCAAAGGCACTCTGATGATAAACAATACCTGAAATCAATTCTTCTGAAATCGAGCGATGGATCCAAGTCTTGACGAGTGCATCACATCGTTTCCACTGAGAGAATAGAGAGGACTTCTTATCTGGACATTTGCAAGAGTCGTCGATGAATCCAATTTTGTTCTTAGCTTCAAGTGCGATAATCATCATCATGCTCCATATCTTGTAATTATCCGATCCTTTGAGGATTCCCGTCGTCAAGTCGAGATTCGGTGTGTCAGAAGGATGAATATACATTGGATTATTGAAATCCAACGTCGCTGCATTGTTCTCTGCTCCAGAGCCTAATTGATTTTCTTCTTCCGCCATTGCTATATCTCAAGAGAGCTGATTATACCAAGCTCTGATACCATGAAGAAATGTAAAAACACTGTAAAGAAGAAAGCGTTCTTGAAGAAAAACTCAAATCTTGTATCTATCGCATTCTCGCTTACATTCCTTCAAAACAGAGAGGTGTCTATGTATCTATAATCTACTCTATGGATGTGCCTTACTACTAATAAAATAAGCCCAACAAAACAAAATAAAGCCCATCTAACTAATACACAATTTATAAAGAGCTTTAACACCTCAATAGATCCCAAGCCACCAAATAGTAAGATGAACTTCTACTGTAAGCCTTAGTGCCACCAGGCCGAAGGGAATTTTACGATGTTACTTCTCATTT
Source organism: Lindernia subracemosa (assembly GCA_028392965.1). Lineage (NCBI taxonomy): Eukaryota > Viridiplantae > Streptophyta > Magnoliopsida > Lamiales > Linderniaceae > Vandellia > Vandellia subracemosa. Next base: position 927,880 of record JAQPCC010000026.1, on the reverse strand, counting down.
ATACTATATTAACGACTTTCAAGCCCGGGCTCCAACCATACATATATTTGTGTAGTTCTTGATCTTCACTTGTGTCCTGCCATAAATAAAGACTACAAATAACTCAACATCCACATGCGTAAATGGAATGGAATCTTTTGTTATCAAGAGATAAAGTATTATATATTTACCAGATAATGTTGATACGTTTTCCATTAACACACATCATTGTTTTATTACATAAATGTCTATTACAGCGCATAGAGATCATGTCAAGCAACATTTGCAACAACAATAATAAATAATAATTAAAAACGATTATATTTCTTTCTAACAAAGGATACTCAAGAGTCCTCGCACAGGAGAATCAGCACGACTCTTTTATTTACCCACAAACTTTATCTCTAATTTCCTTGCGAAGAAGTCTTGTGGATTAGGTTAGGTAGATCAAAAGATGGCAAGTTAAAATCACCGAATGAATACCTATCAAAACTAGTTTTATTACACTTCAAACGATATAATATTAGTTGATCACTAAAATACGAATTCTTGCCTTATGTGAATCTTGAAGTATACTTCTCGATCTTTACTTTATTTCCTGTGTTTTTTTCCCCCAATACTCTTCTTTCAGTTACAACCTCAAAAATCACTCTTTGAGCTAGTTCTTAACTCTGGGCTGTACTTTTGCTTCAACTGGGCTGTAGTTCTTAACTCTGTATAAACTGCTTTTTAGCTCACTTTTCCATGTTTAGAGGGGAAAGAACTTGAAATCTTGGTAAGAAAGTTAGGGGATTTGAGGTAGATATTGATGGCTATAGCAAGATTTGGGCGCCAAATAAAACGATCTTATCATTCATATGGGTTCTGCGTGAAGCTGTCGGCAGTCGTGATCTTGGGCATGTGTTTTGTGTTTGTGTGGTCTGCGTTTTCAAATTACTCAGTGACTTCTCAAAGGGACACTTTTGATGATATCGTCGAGCCAACTTCTGCATCTAAATCAAAGGTTAGTGATTCTCAACTTCATTCTGATAACATAGGACATAAACAAGGTCAAGAAAGTGGTAATAAGCAGAGGCCTGAGTCTGGATTTGAAGAAAAGGGCAAGAGAGCTTTTAATGGGTCTGTGTCTGTGAAGCCTGAGATACATCGAGGAAAGTCAGATTCTAAAGATGGAGAAGGCGGTGTTAGTTCGAAAGTAAAGAGGAGAGGTGAAAAGAAAAATGAAGAAAAAGAGGGATCTGATGCAGATGAGGCTAAAAAAGAACAGGAAAATGATGAAATGGACGGCAAAGAAGGCGAAAATGAAGATAATGATAGCAATCCTAAGGAGGGAGATGAAGCAGATGTTGATTTAGTTGATGACGGCGTAACCTTGGATCAAGAAGTTATGGACGAGGACGATAAGGAAGGTTCGGGCAACGAAAGTAAGAGAAAGAAGAAGAATTTGGGTCCACTCTTCGATCCCAAAGCACGCTACACTTGGAAGTTATGCAGCACAAGAAGCAAGCACAACTACATTCCTTGCATCGATGTTGAAAGCGGCTTTACGAGGTTTCAGGGATATAGGCATCATGAGAGGAGTTGTCCCAAAACAGCTGTTATGTGTCTCGTTCCCCTTCCTCGTGATGGTTATGACCCGCCGGTGCAATGGCCAGAAAGCATAGTTAAGGTGAGTTTGCTGTTCGAAAATGTTTGTGGAGCTGTTTTAAATCATATATGGCACTAATTTTGAGTGTGCAGATATTGTACAAAAACGTGGCACATCCCAAGTTAGGTTCTTTTGTTAAGACACAAGATTGGGTTGTACAGTCTGGAGAATATCTCACTTTTCGTCAAAATCAATCCGCAATAAAGGCTGGTGTTCAGCACTATTTAGAATCCATGGAAGAGGTGAGTCTATTTGTCAATATTCCTTTGATGTGGCGGTTTCTATGCATATTTTCTTCTTCTTTAATATGATTTCCGTAATACTAGATGGTGCCAGACATTGAATGGGGCAAAAATATCCGCATCGTTCTAGACATGGGATGTAAAGATTCGAGCTTTGGGGCTGCTCTTCTTGATAAGAATGTGTTAACCCTCACACTTGGCTTAAAAGACGACTTAGTAGACCTAGCTCAAGTGGCTCTTGAGCGCGGCTTCCCTGCGATAGTTAGCCCTTTTGCAGCTAGAAGGCTTCCTTTTCCTAGTGGAGTATTCGATGCTATTCATTGTGGTGATTGCGATGTCTCGTGGCATTCAAATGGTTCGTTTGTTCATCGATTCTTGACATTTAACTTATTGTTTGTTTTTGCTGCCTATTTAGTGTTTCGAGTTTGTATCATTCTTAATCTTTCAGGAGGTAAGCTTATCCTGGAAATGAATAGGATATTGAGGCCTGGAGGGTATTTTATTCTATCGACTAAGCATAACAGTATTGAAACTGAAGAAGGTTTGGTCCTTTTAACATCCACAATGATTTTGCATATCTTTTTACGTGGTTTTATTACATCATTTTGCAATTGATTTCTTGTTTCCAGCCATGTCCAAGTTGACGTCATCAATTTGCTGGAACATTCTAGCTGATAAGTCTGATGAAGTCAGTGACGTAGGCATCAAGATATATCAGAAGCCCGAAGCAAATGATATATATGAACTGAGACGGAAAAAAATCCCGCCCCTTTGCAGGGAAAATGAGAACCCAGATTCTGCCTGGTGAGAATCCCAACTCAATGATCCTCCCGATCGTATATTTTGTTCATCTTTCCAACAACTTTGTTTTTGTATCTCTTCTGTTAGGACATATTTAATTACGATTAATATAGCAACTAGCCCTCGCCCTTTACAGGTATGTGCCACTAAAAGCCTGCCTGCATAAAATTCCCGAAGATATCGAACAGCATGGAACCGAGTGGCCCGCAGAATGGCCCAAACGGCTCTACACATTTCCCGAATGGACAAACAATAGAGAAAAGTTAATAGCAGAAAGCGAGCATTGGAAGGCTGTTGTGAACAACTCTTACTTAAGTGGAATGGGGATCGATTGGTCAACCATACGAAATGTAATGGACATGAAAGCCATTAGTGGAGGGTAAGAAAAAATATAAAACTGCAGAATTTAAAGCACGTTTTTTCGTCTATCTTTTAGAGCTCAAGGTGATATATGAAAGTTCTTGGTTTCATAGATTTGCAGCTGCACTTTCGAGCCAGAACGTTTGGGTTATGAACGTTGTCCCTGTACATTCGCCAGATACACTTCCCTTAATCTTCGAGCGTGGACTTATTGGTATATACCACGACTGGTGCGAGTCCTTTGGTTCTTACCCAAGGTCATACGGCTTGCTGCACGCCGACCATCTCTTCTCAAGGCTTAAAAACAGGTTTTTGATAGAAAAAAATTTTCAAGTCCCTTCTTACCGTCTCTGTGATTAATCATTTCTATTACCTCCTTTTCAGATGTAAACAGCCTGTAGTAATCGTTGTTGAGATGGACCGCCTGTTAAGACCTGGCGGTTGGGCAATAATTCGAGACAAGGTCGAAATTCTCAACCCGCTCGAAGATACACTGCGTACTCTTCATTGGGAGATTCGAATGACTTTCGCACAAGGTAGGGAAGGTATCCTATGTGCCCGGAAAACGAAGTGGCGCCCATGATTACTTAAATCTCGAGCAGTTTTTAGAGTCTCTCTTCAACAGATTTTGCCGATACATCACTTACATAAAAGGTGAGGTTCTTACACGGATCAATCCCACGCCGAGGCCATCGTATACTAATTTGTGGATTCGCCGGAGATGGTTTAGATAAAGGTGACATCGTCGGACAACTTCTATTGCAAAGACCTGTCTGAATCTGTGCTATCTTAGCTAGATTTCTTGGTTTCTTCGAGATTTTATTTTAATTTATATTCTGGAGTTCTTGGGGAGCAATAACGTGCAAAGGTAAGATCAGAATGTTTAGTATCAATCTTTTCATAATTCCAAAATGTGACATATCCATTCTTAGGACATTATAAACAAAGCTTACAGATGATTCATTCACAAGCTGGTTTTGTATCGAAGCTGCTCAGGCATATGGCGAACGCCTGAAAAGCCGATAGGGGATATCGATAATCCATCGTGAATATATCTTTCCCGATCTTCCCGAACTGTAAGATAACCCTATCTTGCTCTGAGCCTGGGATTTTACTGTTGTTGTTAGGATCGAAATCGGCCACGAGCTGGAAGTTCTTGACGGAAGCGACCGTGACTCTTCCCCTGAAATTCAGACACCAGCACTGTAACTGCTCGTGCCACCTAGGAGTCTTGTTCCTCAGTAATAATGGCTCTCCCCTATTGACTTCGATAGATTCAAGAGCTTCTTCCGAGTCGTCGTAATAACTCGGGATTTTCCCATCCTCTTGAATGGATGAGACGGGGATGGCGTGCATGGTGCAGTGCATTCTGCGGGGGCCCCTCGGTCGAAGGACGTTGAGCTCGTAAGATATGGTGGCCACGTTGTAGTTGCAGAGGGGAGGCCTCGGCAGCACTTTCTTGGTGGATATTCGTTTTCTTGACGGCTGATTATGGGCTTCGGAAGTGCATGGAGGGCGGCAGTCGAGGATAGAAAACTTGGACCCGAAGAAGTTCGATCTGGCGATGATTTGGGAAGAACAAATGTAATAAACGTTTAGTTTTCGAACAAGAAACTAGCTTTTGGGGAGAACATAAGTTAACTACCTTAACTTCCCGGCATAGCTGTCGCTTGTTTGAGAGAAGTCATTCGATGCCTGAGATATTACAAAGTCTGTCTTCGTTGCTTTTCTGATCTTCTTGGCTGATAAGAGAAACTTGCTTCCTTCCCCTAAAAGCGCCGCCGTTATTCTTCGGTTAGGATTATCATTGCCATAATTCTATCTTATTATTACCTGGGCTCAATCCAAGGTACAATCTGTACGTCGAAGAATCTCTCCGCCTCCTAATGAAACACTGAATCGGAGAATCTCTCGGTCCAGCCTAAAATACACCCGAAGAATCGTACATATAAACACAACCCCATATGTAAAATAATCTCCGAAGGCAAAACAAAAAGGCGTACAACCTTCTTCAATGAAATGGGAAAAGTGATCAAGCCACATTCCTCGGGCGTTCTTACAACCTCTTTCGTCGCTTCTCTCCACGACCTGCAAACCGATGCGCAGCTAACAACTGCTCTACGAGCTGGCCACTGTGTTTCCTCAGCCTCGACTCTTGCAATGATGTCGAGGAGCAATTCTGCTGGAAGGTTTGCCCACAAACTTTGTTGTCCTAATGATCCGTTGGAAGATGATAACGGCGATGACGTTGTTTCTATAGGGTTTTGTCCGAGGTTTGAGCTCTCGGGCTTCGTTTTGTCGTCTGATTTTTGCTTGAGAACTGCTCCATTTCTGGCCTTCTTTAGGTCTCTGAAAATGGATCTTAATGTCATCTTCTTCGCCTTACAAGCACATAGGAAAGTTCTGCAGAAAGGTCGATGAAAATAGTAGTTAAGACTTGGACATATATACATTGTAATGAACTAATATAATGGTCCATGATCTCTATAATTAACGAGATCCAAAGCGTTATTACAACCCTTTATTCACGTTTTAATGTCTCCCTAATACAAAACAACAACCACATAGAAACATACACACACCAACATACATACATACAGATATAAACATCTATGTGTGATTGATTATGATATCTCTCTCTTACATCAGTAAAGGGGTCCCCAAGAAAAATTTCAGAAAAATCCAATCTTGGGGATTGGAAAATTCATATGAACATTAGATGAAAAAAAAAAAACTCACATGTCATGTCACCCCACTTCTTTAAACATAATCCCATGCACGTATCAATGGGACAAATATTGATTAGACGATATTTTATTACTATTTTTTATTTACAAAGAAATTGTTTATTGTTAGAGTTGAAAATTAATGAATGAATGCCCCCGCCACGCCACGCCACCGTCGGTGTGGGGAGGCGATAAGGGCTGCGACAGCTTTTCTTGGGTTCTCAGATCTTTGTGTATCTGTTCTTTGTTTTCCTCCTTAATATGCCAAGATATTGCAAAGGAAAATAAATAAAATAATAATAATAATAATAATAATAATAATAATATTCATTTTACCTTCTATTTTTCACCTTCGTTAGTTTCAACGGTAGGGTGGTGTCCCATTCGAGCTGGACAAAAGCGTCTTCATTGTATGTGTCGTTAGTTTCTCTTACATACTAATTGTATATGTCCATTATAGCCTTCATAGGATATAATATATATATATATATATTCTTGAACAAAAATATTAAGACACATACCCAACGACAACCCCGATGTACAAGTTGTTAATCGCCAAAAAAGAAAAAGGAAAAATAAATAAATAAATAAAAGTAACATGAGAAATTAGGTGAAGTCTTGAGAGTGATATTTCAGAAATAACATTTAATAAAATAATACTATATTATAGAAATTCTGATTGCAATTTTTTTTTTTTTTTTTTATCATTTTTTACAAACAAGAAGTAATTCTTTATCAACTTTACATTCTACTATGACATAAATCATTCAAATTTATTCCGTAAAAAAAAAAAAAAAAAAAAAAAAAAAAAAAAAAAAAAACTAAATCCGCCCTATACGATCTTCCGGCACATACTCGAATTCATCGGGGCTCGGCATCGTCACGAAACGAAGTCCGACAAAAGATGAGAGTTGCCGAACTTGTGCTGCAGATCATTCGCCGGATCGGCGGCGTAATAATACTCCAACTTGTCGAGAACCATCGAAGTAGAAGAAGACGACACCGCAACTTCATTTCCCATCGCATTGATCTTCTCGGGCTGCTGCAATCCCAGAGCAAGAAACTGCTTGCTCTGAAGTTCGGAATCCACTGAAAAATTCGCACCGTCGGCGTAACTCATAGCGGGCTGCATATGATAATCTTCGCCGTAAGAAGAGTTATTCTCTCTAGCCATGGCCGCTCTTTCCGGCGAGGATTTAGGCTCAGTTTCCGCCTCGCCGAACTCTTCCTTGTACATTTCTTCGATCATCGGCTTCCATAGACGCACTCGGGCGTTGATAAACCAGTTTGCAACCTGGGATTTTTTTTTTTTTCGTTAAATCAACAATATGTAATATTATTACAAGTGAAAAAATAATCGTTCGAACGCACTGTACCTGCCCCCTTGCTAGCCCCGTCTGCTTTGCAAGAACGAGTTTTTCCGAATCTTTTGGATATCTGTCGATCGAAACAAATCCCGATAGTTAAAAAAAAAAAAAGAGAGAGAGAGAGAGACGCCATTATCAATAAACTTACGGATGAAGGAAGTGCTCGAAAAGCCATGCCCGAAGAATCGAGACAGCTGATTCGGGCAGTCCCCTCTGAGGCCTCCAAGGTTGTCTCATCACGCCGAACTGCTGGAGAGCCTTCTGCTGCCTGAGCTGCTGATCGACATAGCGCAGGCGGGATAACACTCCTACGCCGTTAGGGTTCGAATCTTGTTCGCCCAAGCTCTTCCTCGCGGACAGAATCTGCTTCTTTATTGCGTCGCGGAGGCATCGAAACTGTCGGGAAATCGTTTTTAGGGCTAGAGTCGTGTACGCCTGGGCGGCCCCACGCCCCGCCATCGAGTCGAACGACGACACTACGGCCTGCATTTGGTGGCAGTATTGCTTGTACCTCCTATCCACCTAAGAGTGCAAGAAACAAAAAAAAAAAAAAGCGAAGGCTAGCTTTAATGCTGTAATAAAAATCGCCAGCGCTTTAATGTCGTAATAATATCCCGCCCCGCCGGTACCTCATCTAACAAGCCGAAGAGCTTTGCAACCTTTTCCTGAAGATCTTGCCGCTCGGAGGCCGAAAGCTTGGGATCCCCGCTGTTTTTGGGTTCGGAAGGCTCCGACGAAACGCAGTCGAGCTTCCCATCCGTGGCCTTGGGATCGAGCTTCTGAAGGGCCCCACGAATGCTGACCAGCTCGTCGAGCAGCTCTTGAGCCGCGGCGAGATACTTCGAGCTGCTTGAAATTCCCGACGTTGCATCGGTCGGCTGGCCCTGGAAATTGTTCATCGCGGCTCCATATTTACCAGCTTCTTGATTCCTCGCATCTGAACCGAAGGACAAATAGTGCAAGTTTTTGAATTCGTCGGTCTGATGATGGGAGAGGCCGACCTCGGTCGAGCCCAGCATGGCGCAGAAGCCACCCGGGTGGTTCGAGTAGTGGCTCAAGTCCGAGCCCATCTGAAGGAGGGGCTGCTGCGCCTCTTGGGATCCCAAGGTGAGGGATAGGCCGTGGTACTGCGACATTTGATCGGAGTAACGAGGCTCGGGTTCTTGAATCCCGTGGGCGGCCGAGATGGAATTTTCGGGCAGGAGATTTGAGTAAGATAAGGAAACGTGGGGAGGCTCGTTCGGGTATAGTTTGCCGCCGCCGGGGAGCTGCGACGGCTGGTAAGAACTGGGAATCATGTTTTCATCGCCGGGCAAGATCGAATAGAACGACGCCATTTTTCTCGTAATATCGAAACTGATGGAATCGTCGCGACTCAGATTATTTCTTGGATTGAATCATAACTACATGTCAGCTGTTCATGAAGGAAAATCAAAAGGGGCTGTTAGAAATTTTTGTTTTTTTTTAGGTCTTTTTAAATGGAAAAGATTCACCTTAAAGTAAAAGAAAACAAATTGAAATCATCTTTCTGTATAACATTAATTTCTTGCAGAGAGAACCATCAAACTCAATCAAAGAGAAGAGGAGAAGATTTCACCATCAAAAGCAAGCAGTTTCCTTGTAATAACTATTACAAGCTCATCTCATATCAACTAATAGCCCTAAGATTCATATCAAAATATCAAAAGGTAAGAGCATAAAAAAGAAACAAAAAGTTACCTGGAATAATTCTTATTTTTTTTTCTTCAAGAAAAAAGAAAATTGATAGTACTATCATTATGAAGGGATCATTCTTTGTACTTCTGTGCTCACTTTATAAGATGCAAGAAAGGTTGAGAGAGAGAGAGAGAGAGAGATGGCTTCATCACCCAAACAAAATGAGACAAAAACTGATCCCAAGGAAACATACCAACCCTCCTTATCATTGAATAATAATACCAACCGTAATTATTTAAGATACAAAAAAAAAAAGCAAATTTTTCAAAAGGGTTCTCATAATTAAATAAGAAAGATACATAATTGATGAATCGCACAACCTTCCATTCTTGAATAAAATAAACAATAAATAAGCATTATATTGCCTTTCATTCATCGAAGCTTCTCTCTCTAAACAACACTACTAAGCTAAGCTGTTGTGTTGTTAGCCTCGCCTTGCGGCTCGGATGTTAGAGAGTACATAACCACCAGTTGGTGGACCTGAATAAAATAGTGTAATCTTAAGCTTGCAATTAGTAATAATACTTACTAAGTTGTTGCCTTAACTGACTGTTAGGCCATGGTCGGTTGACATATATACATATATATTTATATTTTTAATTTCATTGTATTTTTTTATTTGATGACATAAATGTTTATAGACAAATATAGTTAGTTGTACGCTTGCGTATAGTTAGGCGACGGGTACACACGTAGGATATTTTTTTATATTAAATTATTCAATTTTCTTCTTCTTTTTTTATCTTCTATTAATTTTTATTTTTTTGTGGTATTAGGTGGGGGGAAAATTATACATGAAGTCAATGAATAATAACTTTGAAAACCCACCTTCCGAGCCTACTAAAAGATATATGCATTAAAAATGACAATAATAATTTGTATTTCATCAAACCTCATCCTAAATGTCAAATAAATATGACAAGAAACACGTCGAATAAATAAATAAATAAATAACGTATAGACTCAATAATTAGGTGTGATATAAAAGATATAATAATCATGGTTTATAACATTGGAACTATTGACAACTTACCGATAATATATTTGGTAATAATCTCGGAAAATGACATTTTTGGAGCTTAAATCCAAGTGCCTAATATGTCATTTACCTGCTACATCAATGTAAACAAGATACTTTCTACAAAGAAAAATAATATAAAAATAGGGATAATTCACCTAATGACAATTATTAATGAAAGGATAGTGCGATTAAAAATATGTAAAGATGGTATCTAAGGTGTCTTATCGTTTCGATTGGCCTAAAACATTGTCAATTACAAAGACCATACGATACTATCAACGTTGTAGTATAATAGCCTTCTTTGGTGCCAAGAAAACAAGATCGTATTCGAAAAAAAAAATAAAAATAAAAAATGCGTAAATACGTACAAGAAGCGAAAACCATTCGCCATAGTACGTATCGGGACAACGTTCTCGCTAATGCATCGATACTCAGTTCGCAAAACAAGCGTCTTCTCTGAGTGTGGTTGAGTTATTTTCTGCTATGTTCTAGCAGATTACTCTGAGAATCTACTGATTAATTTGTCTCAGTTATGACAGTTGAAGATTGTAATAACGTTATAAAAAAACTCACTGTCCCAATGTATATCGAATCATTCTTTCCAAATCTCTCCAAGGCGAGAGAATACATGGCTTTTCGATTCATGGAAGCTGCTGTTACAACCAACTTCACTGCCTGAATTGGACAGAAAGTACATGAGAAGAAATAACCGTCAAGCCTCCGCAGATTAATCAAAAAAAGACAAAAACATATACGTCGTATTCATCGTATTAATAGAGTAAATTATAAGGGAAGTGCATTCGAAGTTCAAACTACATTATGAAATGGAAGCTTTCATTGTGGATAAAGCGTCGCTCTTATAGCATATCACATCAGTTTGGTGCTGAAGCTTAGTAAGCTGTCAGAACAAGATCAGTTGCTATCGCCCGTGCTTGCTCGGTTAGATATAATAATCCTCGACGAAGATTATAAGTTAACGGAGAATGAAAGCATCATCAACTGAACTAACATGCCTGCTGAGATTCAAATATATCAATTATTACAAGTGGGAGTTTTTCAAACTTACATGCCTCATAGACAATTCATCTGATGTTTATTAAGGTACCAACTTCATGTTAAAATACTCAGGAACTAGAGATAGAACTTCCATTGAAAAGGAAAATCGTAATAGAGGTAACAACGCATTGCCTGCATAAAAGATTATACGTAATATGCTATGATTAAGGTTTATGATATTGCTTTCAACATAAAATCTTGACATGAATCTACCTAGATTGTCCGAAGATTTGAGTAAGCCTCTCTGCCTCTTCAACAAACTACATAGCTTTGTGAGGCGGAATAAAGAACGTTGAATAGTTCGAAGCAATCGTTAGCCTCTCTGTCCTCGTTCCAGCGTGTTTAGGAAGAAACCCAACTGTCACATATACCTCTAATCATACAATGTATATAAATTAGTATCAGAATGTAGTAACTCTGTCAAAAATTACCATAAGTGAGTGCATTGGTGAGTAAAGCAGAAGCAGAAAGAGCTGTTATTACAGCAAATAATGCAATCTAATTGGAGGTATATATCTGTCTACGCACAGTTTAGCCTGAATCCACAACTCAAAATGAAACATAAGTGAGCAAATAATGCAATCTAATTGGTGTGGCCAACAAGATATAGTCCGAGCTTCAAAGGGGCAATAGACAAAATATAAGTTTAAATTCAGTGGGAGACAAACAGCTGCATTCCAGCAAAAACTTCAAGCTTGAAAATTTGATATAGTATAGAAGCCAAATAAATGTCCCAAACTAAAGCAGTATGGAAAGGTAAAATTTTTACTTGTTTCGACGGGAAATCGCAGGTGGGTTCGAGAACTGATTCAGACCGAGGATTATAAGACGAGAGAGGAAAGACAGAGATAGTTGTGTAGGAAGAACATATTGAAAGGTACGAGGGAAACATGGTGTTGGGCCGGCGCCTCCACGGCCGCTGCTACCGCCAAGTGGCTCGATCTGTTTCCAACACAGTGGATCGAAAGCCATTTCAACAGAAAGATCAAACCACAAGAGCAACGAAGCATCCTCCATAAGTAGGTAAAGTAAACTTAACAACATGGTCTTCATTACATAAATAACAAACATTCAATCCACACTAAGGCTTCAGGACAACCAAGCAGCAGATTATTACAAGGCCATGTAGCAGAAGACTAAGCACATCATAATATAAAAAAGTATCAGATGCAACGGTCTTTAAGCAGAAGCTGTGGAGGCACTGTGAAGTTCAACTTTCGTCAGAAGATCCTCCTTCCTAGCACCAACAACCTTGTCAATGACTTGGCCTTCTTTAATGAACAAGAAAGTGGGCATCGCCTCGATCTGATACTCCTCGGAAACACTCTGCAGAATAAGAACAAAAACAGCACCTTTTTAGATTTCTAGCATACCCACTCTGTCTTAATCTCACCATTTTTAAAGAATGAAAATATTCGATATTGTACTTCAAAATAGTGAATAGTGTGGAGGTATAAAGGTGGCACACCTTGAGTTCATCAACATCGACCTTCAAAAAGATAACGTGAGGAGTCTTGTTGGCGATCTCGGCCAAGATAGGTGCGATGAAACGACATGGGCCGCACCACGAAGCAGTGAAATCTACTACAACCTGGGCAAGAATGTCTCTATTAGTATTGCCAAGTCTTGTTCATATGACAAGAGCACGAATATGGAACTATAAAGCAAAGATTATGACTCCAAGAAAATATAAAGACAACAACTTTGAGAGGCCATCAAAGACAAAATTAAGGATTCAAAATGAGCCCAGATAAATCGTACCCAATTGATCAAAAAAAAAAAAAATCAACATTATAGTACCTATTGCCACAAAAACAAGAAATTACCAGTTTCTTAGCCTCAACACCCCTCTGAAAATGAGCCTTCCACTCATCGACGGTGCGGCAAACAATAACTTGTCCTTCTTCGCAGGCCATCTTCGAAGTTTCCTTCCGATAAAAAATTGCCGAAATCTAAGCGTTCGAGGTGATGTAAACGTGGCATTCTGAGAGAGTCGGTCATTATATAGCAAATCATCGTGGTATGCAATTACACAAACCTACATGCATGTTTGACATATTTACAGATATGCCATTGTCGGGATAATAGTCGACGATATTTTCCCTTTTCTTTCTTACATCGTGCGAGTCAAGAATCTGCCAAGGTTTGTTCTTAACTTGATGATTCTCTATGGTTTTTTAGAGATTGGAATTATAAACGCTTCAACTTCAAGGATTTTCTCAACAGTTGATTTCATTCTTCTTACAAGCAAAATTATGGTGGTGGCGGTAATATAACGCACACAATGAAATGTATACGCTTGCCTCATCGTCACTTTGTTATCACAGTGGTAGCAGAAATGAATAAAGCTCAATTGATGTATTATGAATTGTATTCCCACTTTTTTTTTAATAAAAATTAAATCTTTTGATTAGTGAAGAAAAACATGTATGTATCTTGACCGATAATAAATATGAATATTCGAATCCTCATCCGTACTATGGCCTTTTTTCTTCTTGTCTAGAAGTCAATATTAACCGTTAGTTGTTGTTAAATGGTAAGTCGAGCAATATATTTATTATTTAATTTCAATATTATATTGGGATTCGATTCTTAATCTATCCAACTAGTGCTACAAGTTGGATTCTTTGAGGATAAGAATCAAAAGCAGCTCATCATATATCTTCTTCCCAATGTTCTTGCAAGAGTCAAAGTCTTCCCAATATTTACACGTGTGCCCATGCAAGAAATGAAAGTAAATAAGAAAATGCTAATGCATATCCCTTCATTCAAAGTTTATATAATTTTCTTCAGTTTCCATGTGAGTAATTGCACCTCTATCTCTTATGTATTCTATATTGTTTTTCTCATAGAGGAATGACATCATACTATATTCAATGCATTTGTATTACTATATTATAAATTCAACTCAACCAACTCTTTTATGTTCTTCCCACATCTCGCATAGAGACAACCTAAGTCCTACTTCACGCAATTAAATGCTGTCCATGTCTTTTAGCACATAGTATCAATCCGCTGGTACTCCCATTTAATAAATTATAATATTAGCAAAAATTGCTAAATTTGGCCTTGAAATTAGTCACCTACACTAATAGTTTTTTATTTTTATTTTGAATTTATGGTGTATAATAATATTGTATAAAAGCAGCCATCTTAACTTCAATGTATTGAGCTTCAGCTTTATTCTCTTACATCTGAGATCTCACTATATCCCATGTGCATGAAAATTTCACTAAAGAAAATAATAAATTAATATTAAATAATTCGACACGATAAAGCCAAATTGTAGTGCCATGTAGCCATGAACACTCTCTGCCCAAGACACGTAGTAAGCCAAATAACACCTTCTCTATTCATTTTCCCTCTATAAATATATATTCCACCTTCAACAGCTAATTGATAATATATCAATATCATCATCGTTCTTTCTCATTCTCTGCACATAAATTCTCACCATCACGCCAAAATCCATTAGATAAGTAAGTAATAAATAAAAGAAAACCCTAAAATGCTCAATCCAATGGCTTCTCGCAGCAAAGCGGAAGAGAAGAAACCCATCCGAAAACTCGCCCAAGCCAGCTCGAGGAAAGGCTGCATGAGGGGAAAAGGCGGCCCGGAGAACGGCTCGTGCACGTTCAAAGGCGTGAGGCAGCGCACGTGGGGCAAATGGGTCTCAGAGATCCGCGAGCCGAACCGCGGGTCCCGCGTCTGGCTCGGCACGTTCGAGACGGCCCAGGAAGCTGCCCTGGCCTACGACAAGGCGGCTCGCAAGCTGTACGGACCAGACGCCAAGGTCAACCTCCCTGATCACGTGTACGAGGAAGCTCATGAGAACAACAGCAATAAGATTGTCCGGCCGATTAATCATCATCAGCAGCAGCAGCGGCAGGTCAATAATATTGTGACGATGAACTTGTTCGACCCTTCGCCGTCGTCGAGCCGTGGTGGTGGTGGTGAGTATGTGAGTCGCAGTGGGATCATGGACGGTCTGAATGTGAATCTGCCGGCGGTCGACGACTCGCATATGTGGGAAGAAGCTGTGAAGGACACTTCATTTCAGATTGTGCATGAAGCTACCAATGCTGCATTGGAATGTGGGAAAGGTAATGGTAATGGCATGAATTTTCCATGGTACCTTTAATTATTATTATTATTATTATTATTATTATTTAGAGTAAGTAAAATATTAATGAGTGTTGTCGTCAGCATCGACCGCATGACAAGTGTAATACACCTCCACGTAAGCGGACGACATATGACGTGGCGGGTTTATATATACTTATATATGGGTAGCGTTGGTATTGTTATTATTATAGGCATATAAGGAAAATGCGGTATATATAGAATTATAGTTATTGGTATTTATTAGTGTGTGTATATATATTATTGTTGTGGATGCATGTATGATAAAAAATGGGGGTTATGTCCCATTGTATTAAGGTGTATTGATACTATAGTGGGGGTTTCGTACGTATATGTGGTTTTATTGCAAAATGCAATCTTTGCATATATGAATATGAAGTGTTAGTGTTTTTGTATAATAAGAAAGCCCATTGTATTGGTTGTATTTAAATTCAAAAGACTATATAACGAAAACAAAAGGTTACCACATAAAACTATTATTAAATATTTCAATTATAAACGGTGTTTTAACCCCAATTATTATTAAGAAATTGAGAACTTCGTCCTAAAATCAATTGGTGAAAGGTGAAGTAACCTCTTGAATATATAAGCTCTTAGAATATATAAGGGAATATATAAGGTGAGTGGGGTGAGAACAATTATATATTTAGTTTGAAAGTAAAGTTAAACCTTTCAATTTATAAAGGGTGACTAAACTATAGTAGATGATATATTGCTTGTTTGCAGCATCCTTAAAACGTTTCAGTTATATATTATTAAACTATACTTCTCGTTGTCTACCTCGCCTAAACGTTTTGTTTAATTAAAAGGTTTCCTTGATTTTGTTTCTTCTTGTAATTGCATTGGAGATTAGTGCTTATTCTTACAAGCAGTCAAAGATATCATCACAGCACTAATTTATTATCAAATAAAGCATCGACAATAAAAAAATAACATATAGAAATAAGTAAAGAAGCCCAGCAGCCATTTATTGTTAATAATCAATAGACAAGAAGAAATTTAAAGTAGTTGTAAGCACACATCAATCAAACACACACCATGCATGCATGCATGGTTTTATATTAGACGACAGCAGCAGCAGTAGTACAGGTGGGAGTGTACCACATCGGCGGAGGTTCAAATTGGGCAGAGCCTTTAACCGTGTAATAGAGAGGCGAGAAAGTGGCTTCTTTGTAGTCGTATATCTTTATGTGATGCGTTCCTAAGGGCGGGTTATCATCGTCATTTCCCGGTTGAGTGAAGTAAATCGAGTCGGGCTTCAGCGGCCGTTGTTGTTCATACTGATCACCAGCATACAAGGCAAATGAGTGATTCATGCCGACGAAGAAGGCTAATCCGTCCAAGGAACGATCCATGTAAACCAACTCTCCCCTTTCAAAGTCAAAACTTGTGAACATGGAAATGTAAGTCGTCGTCAGCATTGAGATGCTGCCGATTTTCCCACTCTCCACGACCTTGCAGACAAACATAGTATAGCTGGATATCACATCGACGATTATTACTAGCAACCGCAGTACTAACTACGAGGAAGTCTGCCTCTCGATACATCCCTCGTGAGTTGAAATCATAACCCTTCCAGGGGAAGGTTTTCCCAAAGTCCTTGACAAGACGGTCTTCCAAAGAAATTAGCCTCGGGCGGGAAAGGTCTTTGAGATCCCAGCCCTGGAACTCGGGGTAAGGCCGCCAACGTGCATCACGTTGACATCTGTCGCCGTTAACGCCGAAGAAGAGCATATTATTATTATTATTATTATTATTATTATTATTATTATTATTATTATTATTATTATTATTATTATTGTTAAGTCCGGCGGCGCACACAACGTCATCGTATCTGTAGTGCGCCTCGATCCACTTTTTACTGTTGCTGCTGTTTGGACAGGGACAGCAGAATGCCAGGTTGTTGTCTTGGCCGTAGATCATAAGAGCACGGCAATTTACGTCTCCCTCGGGATTGGCGCTGGAAATGATCACCTTAATGATGCAATGAGTCCCACATTCTAGGTCGTCCTCTTGAATCC
The DNA here is from genome assembly GCA_028392965.1 of Lindernia subracemosa. Classification (NCBI taxonomy): domain Eukaryota; kingdom Viridiplantae; phylum Streptophyta; class Magnoliopsida; order Lamiales; family Linderniaceae; genus Vandellia; species Vandellia subracemosa. Next base: position 910,800 of record JAQPCC010000026.1, on the reverse strand, counting down.
CCTCTAACTTGCGGATACTCGGGAGTTTGAGACGACGGTTAGAGAGGGGATTGTAGGGGAACAAGTCCTTGGAGCTAGCTGTAGGTATCGAAGAGGACGAGCCACCCATGAGAAGAGCCCTTGCACTCCAAGTTAAATATATCATCGGACTCAAACCCTAGTTGGCCTTCCAAGTTTCTCCGATCAATATCTATGACTTTGTCCTCGGCGAGTGAGTAGAACTTGAAAATGGCGTCGTTGCCCCATGATAAGTCCATCTCTGGAGTTAGCATCAACCACGGTGGACAAGAAGATAATGGAGAGCTATCGTCGGCGTTATTAAGTTTCTTCGGATCATAAAAAGGCGAAGAAGAAGAAGCTTTAGTGATATTTGACAACCTTCTTCGTGGAAACACTACTGCTGTCGTCATCATCATCGTAGGATCATTACGATGATGATTTATTATTGTTGATTTTGTTATATTTTTGTTGAGATGTGAAGAAGAAGAATAATAATGAAGGGAAGGTTTCTGAGGTATGCCATAGAAGAAAAACATGCCGCCATGGAAGATTCAAGATTTGAGTTTAGCTTATTAGGGTTTTTTTATCGAGTTATATCTATCTATAGTAGCTAGCAAAGCAATAGCATAGCAGTAGGTGGGTGTTTATTACCATCTTATGATACGATATCGAATTAAAAACAAAATCATCTTCCTATAATAAATCTCAACTGATTATTTCTCTACTTGGTATAGAATCATAATAATTAATATTATATAACGGAAGAAGTTACAAATAACGCCTACCAAAATCAAACTATATATTATCTTTCTATATATATAAAACCCTAAACAAAGAAAGCTGTGATCATTACAGACCAGCAGTAGTGATCATCGATCATGGCTTCTTCTTCTTCCATTTTCCATTATTGCTGTTATTCTCCTCCAATAAAATCAGTCATCCTCCATGATTCATCGAACATTATTTCCATCAACGCCGCCACAACTTTCCCCCGACGACCGCCGCCGCTCGTCCTTCCCAAAAAAGCCTGCTGCTTTGTGGTGTCTTCAACCTTTCTACCTTCACGAAAACGATCATGGATGAATATTATCGAGTGCCCCGAACGCCGTCGGATGAAAACCATTTTGGACACGAGCTGGTCGTCATCGCCTCAGCTACTACCTTCACAGTTCTCACCATGGCTGATGCTAACCCCAGGAATAACCTTCAAGAATATAAAGCAGCTGGCAGTCGAGGACGACGATGACGACATAGACGATGAACAGCGTAGTAAAGTATCTAAGGTTGTTTACATGTTCTACAGCATCAGAGATGAGAAAGTCTTCCGCATCGAAGGCGACGGCGCACATCTCCAACTGCACAATCGAGGCCCCGACGAGTTCAAGGGCTCATCTCACGGCTGGCTGGTTCTGTTCGATTCGTTGACCCACGACTTGTTCCTCTACAACCCCATCTCCCGCCGTCGTCTGAAGATTGCCTCCACGGACACCTTAACTCTCCGAGGAACGCCTCGAGCAGAAGGCGGCCCCATCGACTTCGACGAGCCCGAAGATTGCATAGTAAACAAAGTGATCCTATCCTCCCCCGACCCAGTGAAAGACAAGAGCTGCGTCGCCATGATGCTCTACGGAGCGGAGTATAGGCTCGCCTTCTGCCATCCAGCCGCAAGAGGCGCCAAGGCCAGGTGGTATCCCCTCGGCTCTCATCACTGGGCGTGGGACGAAAAGGGGCGGGAGAGATCGGCGAGGCCCTACCTTGACGTAGCGTACTCTGCGAGCCAGAAGCTCTTCTTCTGCTTAACGAGAAATGAGCCTCAGGAGATCGAGGCTTGGGACTCGGTGGATCTGCTGTCTGAAGATTTGCCTATATCTATGAGGGACTACTTCGATAACAGCGGTCAAGGCGATCACTACCCTTGGCCAATTAGCGGCGAGAGAGAGTATTACCTAAAAGGCCGCTGCAGATACCGCGATTCGTACATTGTGGTGGCCGAGCCTCCTTTCGACGGCGACGGCAGCAAATTCCCGCCTCACCAGATTTTTCTTGTGCGGAGGCATAAGATTCGAGTGTTTGATGGGGTTTATAGAGACGGCGACGAAGGCTGCGAGGAGGTCAATTATATTCGTCCGCTGCAGACTGTGGCGTTTGATGTGCACAAGTTGGACGTAGAGAAGAGAAAATTTGTTTACATGGATCGTACGCTTGACGGGCTGGCGTTCTTCGTGGGGAAGAAGAATCATTCCTTTGCGGTGAAGGTGGGGGAGTTCGACGGGCTGAAGCCCCAACTCCATCTACTTCACCAATGCCGAGCCTAAAGATGATGATCCTAAGATGTCGGAGCCTAATGAATATGGGGGGCATGACAACGGCGTCTATAACTACGAAGACGGCACTTTCTCGTCGTGTTATTATCCCTGCGAAGCAAAGAGATACAAGAGGATGGTGCGGGCGCCTATGTGGTTCTCTCCTATGCATCTTAGTTAATTAATTGGCATATGTTATTATAATAGCTGCTGTTATTAAGTAATATAAGAACGTCCATTTCCTTTCGAATCGAAAACAGATAAAAAAAAACACAGAAACAAGAAGATATGATTTTATAAAATAAAAAAAAACACAGAAACAAGAAGATATGATTTTGCGTAGTTGAGCTCAATCTTTGAGCTTACGTCCACTGACCAACAAAACTTTATTTACAATTCTATGACTTGGGATTACAAGTTCACTACATGTTCATCAGCTATGTGCTTACAACTTTCGCTAATTCTCTATTTATATCGAAACTTATGAGATCTCAAAGATGCTCACTTCAACTCGTAAGTCTTTTATAATATATATAAGCAGAATCCAACTAACGTGCATTGATGGGTAGTACCACACTCGCTCTGAGTTGTACATTGCGCACACGCTTTTATAAGCTTTTATTTACCTATGAGATGCGTCAATACGACTGACTTAATACTTCAATTGCAAAGAATTAGAGTGAAATAAACAAAACTTATTTACGAATTCAAAAGACTCGATAACGAAAACAAAATGTTACAGTGCCTTATTACAACCAAAATGAAAAAAAAAAAAAAAAAAAAAACAAAACGAAAAAGAACAGAAAAGAAAGAGAACAAGAGAGACGAAGAAAGATGTAGTAGTAAACATAAAAGCAAAGCAAATATAGCAACTGATATAGTAGAGTTGAGAAATCGTACCACTTTGGCCCATCAAGCATTTCCTAGTCTTCGTCGGCCTAAACCCACCCCGAAAAGGGATACGAAATCATCGAACCTGCGAAGGCGAGCATAACAAGCCAGAAGCATCAGCTCCAACCTCTGCAATATCACAAACGCTACAGAGCTGGCCTTGCTGGGCCGGGACGAAATGGGTGCTGCAATAAGGGCAAGTCACGTCCTTCTGCCCTCTGTAGATCGGGACGTAAGTGGCCCCACACACCACGAAAGGGTTCCTAAAGTCATAATTCAGCTGATAAGCATCTTTCGTATTTCTCTCGGCAGCTTGAGCCACCTGGCGGGCCATCTTGGCCTGGTTCTCATTGCTAGGGTTAGTCTCCAAAAGCCTCTGGGCGAAATTGGCAGCATAGCTCATGTTCTTCGCCTTGTAGCAGACGGTCATGGCGTTTTGCAGAGCCAGCCGGGCGTGAGGAAGCTGGAGGTTGCAGTGAGTGAAGTAAGCTGCTAGTTCTTGCTGGCGGGCGGGATCGTCCCTTAGCTCCCTTCTCTTGAGCTCCATCTTCAGGCCAAGAACGTACTCTTTGGCTATGACGATCAGTTCCTTGACTTCGTCCACCTCTCTTCTTGTCTCCACCACGATCAATGGAATGGTGTGAAGAATGGCTGTGAATTGCTTGAGAGCGTCGGAAAATTTGCCAGCAGTCGTGGCCTTGTAGCCGGCCTTGAGCCTCTCATCCAGCTGGGAGAAATTAAAGACGAGAGCAGGTGGGCCCCGAACATTGGGACTTGTTGACTCACTCCAGCCCCTCTCCACTGCAAGAGAGATCACGGGCGTAGATGTAGACGCACGGAGATAAGTGTGGCTTCCCAGGTGAAGATCGACGAATTGGGACTTCAATGGAGCGAAATTCTTGAGACCCAATTGTCGGCTAAGCAAACGCATTGCAGTGTCGAAATTCCCGGCAGCTGCGTGTTCGGCGGCTAGGGACGATCTCTGGGTCCAAATTTGGCTCACGGGCATGCCAAGGGTTGGTGTTATGAACACTGAAGAACGCGTATTTTGGGCTGCCTTTGGTGTTTCCATATCAGGAGGGAGCTCAAGGTCTTCAAGATCCCATCCTCCTTCCTCATCGATCACTTCAGGCACGTCTTCTCCTTCGAGCACCAAGCTCAAGTCTCCATTTTGCAAGTTGTCCACCTCGCCGATGTCCAAAGCTTCGCCCCAGTCAGCATCTGCCGCTTCTTCGTATTCTTCATCTACACCTCGGCCACTATCATCAAGACCTCCCTCGAATATACCCTTGCTTACCATCAACAACGGCCAATCACCAGCACACAGGACTGGGCTAGGGGGCATAAGGAGAGAAGCTTTCTTGCCTTGTGGAAGAGAAGGGATGTTATCCCCACCAAGTTTTGAAGCAAGGCGCTCGGCCTCTTCGTTGAGGCCGTGGACTGAAGCTGTGATATAAGCGAGTGGCAGCTGCCCAGCCTTCTCCAGAATGTCAACGCGCTCTCGCACATCGCCGAGGTACAGTGCGTCGTGAAATTGGCCCATGACGTCTTCCTTGACTTCAGCAATCTTCATCATTTTGGACAGTTTGTCCAGATTTCCTGTGATTAAGTAATGGAAGGACAGCCTCTCGAAGTTCTTGGTCCTCTGATAGGCATATTCGACGATACCAGCATTTCCCTGCCGAAGCGCCTCCACGCCTAGCTTGTACCAGTAATCTTTCTCGTCGATCTTTTTAGCCGATTCAAGCGCCTTCTCAATGTTGCCGCTTTCAAGGGCTAAGTTGAAGCGAATCCTTTCGTCCTTCACAAAGTGAAGAGCAACTTGCGGAAAACCTTTCTGCTGCAGGTAAGCGATCATGGCCTGTCCACAGAGCTCCGAATTTCTGATCATGTTCATCACATGGTCGTATTTTTTTCTCAGCAGGGATAACTTGAAAACGTATTCTGTTGAATCAATGATTATAGGAAGGCTCTTCCCGTCGCGGTCCAAGCAAAAGATAGTGTTGCCGTATATCTTCGTAATATAAACTGGGACATCCAACGTTTTTATAATTCCACTATCCCCATTAGGAAGGCAGTACTTGATATGTGTCAGTGTAGTATAGATAAAGACGCCATTGTCGTCCCATGCCCCACTCTTGACACGAATAGTCTCGTGAAGTGTGCAGCGGTGCGCAAGCTTCTTATCAGCAATGACAATGGAATGTTTGCTCAACAAAGCAACACTCTCCATATCACTGGACCATACCACATATCTTACTATGGGCGTCTGGAGATCCCCTAGTACGACCCTTTGTTGAAGGTCAAAGATGACAACCCTGTCCTCAGACCGGCAGAGTAGATTTCCAGTGCCAGCATAGAATATAGCATCAGTGCCGATAGGAAGAGGACTCTTTTTCACCATTTCATTTTTCAGGTTCTTGACCAAGACTTGGTTGGTGCTCTTCTCGAGCACAGCGAACCTATTTCGGGCCACAAAAACCGCCGAACCTCCGGCACCTCTTTTTGCATCCTGGACTGTGTCACCTCTGCCATAGCTATCTTTAGGAACAACGTAGAGTTCGTATGATCCTCCTTCTGCATCGGAGCAAATCAAAACAGCATTCTCTGTTGGGCTGTACGAAAGAGTTCGAGGCCCTTGGTTCAAACCGTTTGAACCAGGACGGCGTACTGGTATCAGCTGAGTGTCTTTCTGAGTTGAATACTCGAAACAACGTAAGAACCTGTCCTTGACGTAGAAGACAGCATCGCCGGTAACAGAAAAGGCAGGGCGCTCTCTCTCCAACTTAAATACGATCATACCACTATCATGACCAGCAGCCAGAAGATTCATCTCAGGATGGACAGCAAGAATCCAGAACCTATCATGCTCCCTACGAAAAGTCTGCAGTCCGGTTCTTTTTGTAGCGTCCCAGACTCGGATATTCTTGTCCTCCGAATTCGATACAATGATATCCTGTCTGGCATGGAACAGAACACATGAAACATTGTTCATGTGTCCTCGCAATGTGTCAACTTCCCATGCCTTTGTATCTGATAACAAATAAAGCAAAATGATCAACCAACAACCTAACGACCTTGAAGTAACATGGACTTATACCACATGATGCGGTGACATCGAATAAACCATATAATAATTATACACGTATTACTTCATAGGTCATTAACGTCGACTTACTGTAATGGCCATTAAATCTAGCTATTATTAAAAGTGTCAGTGGGGCAACGACAAGATTGCTGCTGCTGCAGCAACTTGGCTAGAAAATGTGCAATCTATGTGTCGATGTAGAAATTAGGTGAATTACTATGCTCTTTAAACAGAAAGCATAAGTCTTCAATATATATCAACGATTCTAAAAAAACAGCAAATGAAGTCAAAGGTCAGGCAAAAATACCATTCATGCGCCATATTTTAACTTGGCGGTCATCTGCTCCAGAAACTATAAGAGGAAGTGTAGGATGGAACGAGGCCCAGTTAACCCCTCGATCATGGCCTTCCAATACATACTTCACAACGGCATCAACCCCGCCAAAGAAATCCGCATTCATTTGAGGAAGCCGCAATATATCATCAGCAGGGGATACTGACTTCTTCCTCAAGGAACCAATATCCCACACACGAACAGTCTGATCCAGAGAAGCAGAAACAACTAGATCTTCTTTAGGGTGAAAGGAGGCACACATTACATAATGATTGTGCCCAGTCAACACAGAAACGCAAGTCCGTGACTGCCAATTCCATATTCGAATTGTTTGGTCATCACTTGCACTTACAATCCAGGGATACTCGTGATGAAATTGAACCGTTCGGATGTAATCAAGATGGCCAAGTAGAGTAAATAGACATCTATGCAATTTGTAATTCCAGACCTTGATTTTGTAATCATCACCTGCATTATGCTTGAGTTGATTGATAGTGTAGTGACCATAAAACTCAGCAAAATAGCAAATCTTCTACCAAAAAAACAACACACATATACATATGCCGACAAATGAAGAGTCTTTCATCTCCATACACAGCAATATCAACATAAGGTCACGTAAAGTGAGATGCCACATAATTTCACGATCCATCAGTAATCTACTATGCTTTCATGCAACTCAAGGCAGACATTCTTAACAAAACCTCCTTTCATGAGAGGGGCAGATCATTTGTAGCTCTTTCGATTTGAGTTACATAAAGATCTAAACTTAAACATTCACGTTGAAAGCAAATAGTGTGGGATCCAAAGCTTTCTACAGAATAAGCTCAGATATATCACTGCTCATGCTTCCCAACACAACTGAGTCCAAATCACACATGAATATAACAATAAGCTCTCTAGAGAATAATGCAATCCACCTAATCGACGCACTTTTATAGTCATTATATTTAATAACAAAGATTAAAGTCTAATGACATAATTTCCCATATAGAAAACATTCAAACTTCACAAATACACACTTCATCAACCAAAGTCAAAACACAGAACCTCATAAGCCACTCTGATCGCACAGATCCACACTACAAACCAATCACCAGCCAGATCACAATTGTGCGGAATAGACAATCAATCAAAAAAAAAACTGAAAGAGAGAATCTACCTCCAGAAACAAAAAGCGGCTGAGATTCGTGAAAATCGACGCCACGAACGGGGCCATCATGCTCGTCGAAGCGATCAATGAGCGTTCCCATTCTGTAATCCCATAGCTGGATCACACCACTGTGAAGACTCGCTAAGATCCACGGCCTCTTGCTATGGAAACTCAGGCCTTTAACTCTGTTACTCTTCGTCTCGAACTTCGTCAACATTTTCTGATAGATCTGTGTCTGATTCTGCCCAATCTGTAACCTAATTTGCGATTTGAGATGCACAACGTCACTTCGATCCACGGACAAATTGGGGAATTTCACTGCTTATATCAGGTCCGAAGTGTTGAGAACAGAATTGAGATGAAAACTGAATAATAATAGATTGAATATTTTTACTTTTTTTTCTGTTTTTCTTTTCTTTTTAATAATTTAACGTTTAAGTAATGTGGTAAGGTAATTTATAGGGGGTGGGATTTCGGGTTAACGGTTTTTCATTGGACAGGTGACATTATATTTGATGATGACGACTTTGTTTTATTTTATTTTATTTTATTTTATGCTTGTGGAAATGTGGACTAAGCTACAATTGAATAGTCTACAAAAAATAGATCATTCGAACATCTAATTTTATTTTATTCTTTTATTTTTAATTGTACGAATATGGGTTTCAAGTTTGTACCAAGCCTATCGCGGCCCAGCAGAAAATCAGAATGAAGGGCTTCACTATTATAATTTATTTTTATTATTATTAGTATTATTTATACTATATATTAAGGGAGAGCACCCTATAATAACTACCACCAAATTAATTTGGTATGGCACTTTAAATTATCATTTTATTCTTAGTTTTCAAATTTATTTAAATTATATCCCAAAAATATATTTTTAATTTATAAAAAATAATTTATAATTAAAATTAATATTATGATTTGATATTATAAAAATAATGTTATATTTTATTTATATTTAATCACACGCATCGAGTGTGCAGAAAATACTAGTTATTATTAATGTTGTTGTTGAATGTTGTCAATACTTACTAATTATAATACCTCACGATAGATAAAAATTGTCTTTATCTGTCAATTGTAATTTTAATTTTACCCTTTTTTTTATTTATTATAATTATTTCTTGACAAATCAATTTTTTTCTTATTATGTAGGCATTGAAGTCTATTTGCACTAGTATCATAGTTAATAGGCTTGGGATCCTCTATTCCACTTACTGTATTCCACTTCGTATTCCAACCTACGAAAATTATTATACCTTTTCCGCTCAGTGTTAAAACACCCGTAAATATCATTACACCCATTAATATCATTACACCAGGTGTTTAATAAATAAAAAAAGATCAATATATATTTTAATATATAATACTGATTTTTTCTACACCATAGTAGAAAAATTTATGATATTGACTTTTTTTTATTTAAACAATTGGTATAATTATATTCATGGGTGTAATGATGTGTACGAGTATTTTAACACTGGACGGGGAAGGTGTAACTATTTTCGTAGGTTGGAATACGAAGTGGAATATTAAAACTGGAATAGAGGATCCCAAGCCTAGTTAATATGCTTTTATATTATCTTTCAACAAAACCGAACTACGTATAAATAAGTTTAAATATTGGGATCTTATTTATTTTATTTTCTTCGAACCTAAATCACATAATAACGTAATCACACGTTCCATTTTCTCTTATATATTCTTTTTAGTTATTTCCCACAAAGTAGCCTATTTATTTGTTTCGGTATCATATTATGCATGGTATATCCTTAGGTATATTAAATAGGATTAAATAAACTTTTAGTGTCTTAAAAAGTCAAAGGAAAACAAACCCTATGTCTCCATCTCCACCTTATTTTAATAATAACCCCTTTCTCTACATCTACATATAAACTCATCAAACTCAATAGACTTCAAATAAAACATACTAACGATGGAAATTCAAGCCCTTCATTGTGATGTTAAACCCTCAATCTCCGACCAAATTCCCACGTCGGAAACCTTAAAAGATCGCCGTCTATCACTACCAATCGTCACTAAAATCCACGCCGGCCATTTCAGAATCACTCTCTCCTTAGGCTGGCAAACGTTGCTATGGAAGGTTATACTCCAATCTACTCCTCCTCATCACGACCATTCGAGATTCTTGTACTCGACGATGATTCTTACCGTGGCATGGTCGCTGTCCTTGTTGGCCCTCGTCGTCTTGTCCCTCTTGTACGGCCTCAAGTGCCTGCTGGCCTTCGAAGCGGTCAAGGCCGAGTTCATGCACCACGTCGGGGTGAATTACTTCTTTGCCCCTTGGATCTCGTGGCTCGTCCTCCTCGAATCTGCGCCGTTCGTCTTGCCGCACGACGTCGTGTTCGTCGTCCTCTGGTGGTTCTTCGCCGTCCCAGTGGTGGCCTTGGACGTCGCCATCTACGGTCAATGGTTCACTAAGGGTAAAAAACAAGAATAAAATGAATGAAATTTGAGTTTAATTTAGAAGCGTGTTGAGGTTTTCTTGTCGGCAGGCAAAAGGTTTCTGTCGGCGGTGGCGAACCCCAGCAGCCAGCTGACGGTGATCGGAAACCTGGTGGGCGCACGCGCCGCCGCGAAGATGGACTGGAAGGAGGTTTCGATGTTTCTGTTCTCCCTGGGAATCGTGCACTACCTCGTACTCTTCGTAACTCTGTACCAGAGGCTGTCCGGCAGTGACCGGCTACCGGCTATGCTCCGGCCGGTGTTTTCCCTGTTTTTCGCCGCTCCGAGCATCGCCAGCCTGGCATGGTACTCGATATCGGGAAGCTTCGATACAGCTTCGAAGATGCTGTTCTTCTTGTCACTCTTCCTCTTCACTTCGCTGGTAAAAATGAAGATTATTTTTTTTATTAGTATTTTAATTATTTTCGATTACTTTTTTTTTATTATTAGAAAGAGACGTAAGAAGTCTGCTTGCTTGGTTTTGTCTCTTAGTTTGATCTAAGACTAGCGTTGTTGAAAATATCTTAATTAAATATTTAGAAAGAGGAAATAAAAGGACAAAAGTACTTAACAAAGGTTGCCTTCACCCGATTTTGACGTCTAAGTGCACTTCTTGTCTTTTTTTTTAATATCATTATTTTATTTTTTTAAGTCCATTCGATATGTAATAAAACATTGACTTTTTAACCTAATTTTCTACTATTATGCTTCAATGGCATCTTTTAAATCCTACAATCATAGAGCGGATAATAAACCATGTGTATTCCTAGCTATATATAGTCGCTCCTTTAATCCACCAACATAGCTAGATTCTACACTTTTTTTTTTCCTTTATTCCATATCAAGAAATTAATAATACTTATATCTCTTCAAAATCCCAACTTGTTATTATGGCCCGTCTATATTTACTACAGGCATGTCGACCAGCACTTTTCAAGAAGTCAATGAGAAGGTACAACGTAGCTTGGTGGGCATATTCATACCCCATTACAATCTTGGCCTTGGCTTCGACGAGGTATGCACAAGTGGTCAAAGGTGGCGTGCCTCATGTAATAAGGGTTTCCCTGTCCGGCCTATCGGTTATGGTCTTGCTTGGCCTGCTGGTTTTCACTGCGTACAATCCCAAATTGCTATTGGCAGATGATCACCATTCTCTTCTTGACACTACGACTAGCAGTGCCGCCGCCAATACTACTCTACCTACCCATAGCTCATCAAGACTAGAGACCAATTAGTTAAAAGTCGAAGGGTTTATTATTTTATTGTTGTAGTATATTATATATGATGGTTAATAAAAGAACTCCTTTGTTATTATAGTGCGTCTTAGATAAATTAAGTTAGGCTTTCCTACCCACATTTTATTTGGACAATAGGGAGTTTTTGTTTTAGTATTGTTCGCCACTAACATAAAAAAATTGCACTTTTTTCTATCAAAGCTTACCGGGCTATGAAAATGATGTTAGAACTTTAGAGATCATGTGTATTTATTTAAACAAAGAAGTCGTAAGTTCCTCTTGTATATTATCAAGCCGTCATTTAATTTCTATATATATAATATATATTTATTTACATATAGATGGATGTGGTACGACTGTTACGCACTTCCAAAAAGGTGAATTCCATTTAATTAAGTCAATAGTTTCGGCAGCTATTGATGTGCAATGTGTTTAACTTATGTATTACATGGCTTTGTTTGGTTATACGCCACCACATAAAGGCCCTATAAATAATTTATTATCAAAGTCCAATATAAGTTATCTTATCCATTTTAACAAGTTTATTTATACAAGGCCTCTAATATTTTACTGGGTTTTTTTTAATATCGAGCTTGAAAAAAGAAAACCAAACATGATATAAGTCCTTATTAATTATACTATTTGATGTTATTTGCCCATGTGGCTATCTTATCAAATCTACTAACTTTTAGTCCTAATATATATTTTATGATTTTGATGCATGTGTGACTGATGTATATAATAGTAAAATATAGGACGGATCCGTACGATAAGAAGATGATGTGTGTGATTAAAAGCAATCACAAATATGAAGATTTGAATTGTATATTAAAGTGGTACGTCCAAGTCTCTAAAGAACAATTTATTACTTTAGTTAACATGCTGCTTTTCATTAAAATAAGAAGTAATAAAGAAAAAAAAAAGGGAAATACTAAAGCAAACAATGTTTCAACGCCCAAGGCTATATATAACTTTAATGGAAGTTCACTCTCTAGTTGAAAAGGTTTGATTCTTAGCTTCACTCCATATGTGTAATATAATCCTTGAAAGACTCAAAACATATGTTGACTGCCGTTAAATGCAAAACAATATAATGAATTTATAATATATATACATATATAAAAGATCATAATATAGCTTTAGAAAAATACATCATCACATGTGTGCTTCTTGCTTAGCTACTCTCTTTCTTGACCCATGTAATAACAAGATCAGATCTTAGGCCAAAACCTAAAAACAAAAACGACACAAAGACAAAAGAGACAAAAATGAATCTCTTGCACTATTGTCTTCTCTTCCTCACCACAATACTCTCCTCAACTCCACCACCAGCCTCATCCACCACACATCCAAACGACATAGAAAACCTAAAAACCCTAATATCCACAGTAAACCCTAACTCGATCCGGCCCGGCTCGTGCCTTAGTTCGTGGAACTTCACATTCGACCCATGCGACTCCATCTTCACGCAGCACTTCACATGCGGCCTAAGGTGCGACCTCATAGAGTACGACCTATCTCGAGTCACCGAGGTAACCCTAGACCAAGCCGGCTACGCCGGCTCCCTGTCAAACCTGTCGGCCTTCGATCTGCCCTATCTTGAAATCCTAGACCTCTCTTACAACAACTTCGCCGGTCCAATCCCGGGCTCGATCGCATCGAACCTCACACTCCTCCGACGGCTCAGCCTGTCCAAGAACTCGTTCACCGGCTCGATCCCTGGCTCGATCGGCTCGCTCGCCCGGCTGCAGGAGTTGTACTTGGATAATAATCGGTTCATGGGTTCGATCCCTCGTAGTTTTAACTATCTTTTTAGTCTCAAAAGGCTCGAGCTTCAGCAGAACATTTTGTCGGGAGAGTTTCCTAACATGAGAAACCTAATGAATCTGTATTACTTAGACCTAAGCGACAACTTCATTAGATTTGGGTCGTCTTCTTCGTCGGTGAATCTTGATAGAGACCTGCCGAATTCCCTCGTCGAGCTCTCTGTCAGAAACAACTCTCTGAGCGGCGGCTTGATGTTCGACGGCGTGAAGGGAATGAGGTACCTTCAGGTGGTGGACATGAGCTACAACGAGCTGACGGGGACGATCTCGCCGGCGTTCTTCTGCCACGCGTCGCTTCAGCAGGTGGCGCTGTCGCACAACGAGTTTGGGCTGTTGGAAGAGGCAGGAGACAGTAGTAACTGCGGGCACATGGGGTTCATTAAGAGTGGGTTGGTGGCTGTTGACTTGAGCTATAATCAGCTGCATGGGCCTTTGCCCCTTTTTATTGCATCGATGCCGAGGCTGTCGGCTTTGTCTCTCGAGCACAATAGGTTAGATTCTTACGTCACCTACTTCTCATTTTTTTATTTATTATTATATTATTTTTATTATTATCATCGTCGTTGTCGTCGTCATGGCAGATTCACGGGCAATATACCGGCGCAGTACGCGGCGAAGGCTGCGGGCATTAGGCTGGTCGGAACGGCGTCGTTTGGGAGGCTCTTGTTGGGCTGGAATTATTTATCTGGGCCCATACCAAAGGACTTAATGGGCCTGAAGAATACGTCTGTTGATTTGAGTTTGGTGGGTAACTGCTTCTATTCTTGTCCAGGTAGTTATTATTTTTGTAAAGGTGGGAGTCAAAGGTCGTTAGTTGAGTGTAAGAATATTAATACTAAGCCTTAGCTTAGCCTAGCCACAATGTGTAAAGCCAAATATTTAAAAGGTTTTATGGAGTTACATATTTCTTCGAAACAATTAGAAGTATTCTAAACATAGAACATTAGCACGAGACAAAAACAATATATATATATATGTGTGTGTGTGTATTTAAAAAAAAACACTTGGAGACGATGATCATATATGTATGGAATAAGAATGTAATAACTCTTAGCGTCTGCAATGAGCCTTGCACATATGCCTGCAATCGTACAAACAAGGTCCTCCACAGTGCAATGGACAATCCAATCTCATTCCAACGCATCTACCATTCACCTTGCATTGAGCAAATTCGCCCATTATGTAATCGTCGTTTTGGTCGTAATCTCTCTTTTTACTACGATCTACTTGTTTCTTACATCGACCCCATGCCCAATATCTGCCTCCACCTCCGCCCCACCCCCATCCACCACCTCCACCACCACCTCCATTATACTTTCTCTTTTTGTTGCTCACAACCACTTGGTTGTGAGTGTTACCTAGTGGAGGCTCGGCCAAGGTAGCGACACTTTGTTCCTCACATCTCATACTAACTATTAGTAAAGCAAATAACAGAAGAATAGATAATTCTTTCCCTAACATTCTCTTCTTCTTTTGATGTTATTGTATTGAGTATTGTGGTTGATAAACTAGTCCGTCGGACAATTTATAACCCAAGGGAATGAAAGATTTTAATTAGAAAATGGATATATTGTTTGATTTGTGCCAGCAAGTTGTATGGGGCTGCCATTTCTTGGAGTTTACCTTTGTCCCTACCTAAGTACAACTACAAACCGCAACAATTCACGCTTGTTTTTATTTATTAATTTATTTACCCAATTTAGTTATATATAAGTATGATGTTATTTGCATTTTTCTCACTACTATATATGTGCAGTGTCATGAAATTTTTTAAATTGTTTCACGCAATTTAATCACCATGCATGTATTAATATGAAGAATCTCTATATTCTAAAAGTTTGATGATGTTAAAACGTCCCTATAAGTCAACCCAATCGATAGTAACATCTACCAAAAGAGAAAGAAGGATCTTTGAACCAAGAGAGTAAAGATAAAGAATGATTAGTTATGTGCTTTGTTTAGTTATCGAATACTGTTATATATTATTATGCAGTCAATATCAATTCTGTTACAACTTAAGATGTGACACACTAACTTCAAGTGAGATTCTGTATTTTCAAAACATCCTCGGAAATATGTCTCTTATGTTCGTGATAATTGATTCAAAAACAAACCAAAAAAGATGAGATCTATAGTTTAACATCCAAACTCCATTCATGAATATAAAGAAACAGATGCATAAATATAAAGAGTATGGTAGTAGCAACCATATTGGCTGTTGCTGTAAACAGCTAAACAAACCAAATGAAGCACTTCATGAAGCAAAAACTGTTTGAAACCCGCAAATATTGCTATAACGGCATCATTGCAGAGATGAACATACCATAACATGTTTACATTAAGTGAATGGAAGATGGGCCAGTAACAGCTGCAACTCTCTGCGCACGGTTTGCTTCAGATTTGTAAAGTCCTTTCATTTCCTTTTTAACGACCCGAGCCTCACGTCGTTCTGATTTCACAGCAGCCTGCGAAGAAAAGGAAAAATACATACCTTTTTCATGTTCTTCGTCATAAAAAAGAAATATTGGCTTTAGAGATGCCGTCCTAAGATAAGCGAATGAAACTAAAGAAATGTTCTTTACCTTCCTTTCTTTCCTTTCCTCCTTTGTTTCTTGACCCCGAGGCTTCTTGTTCGATGACTCGTTTTTCTTACCATTCGCATCTCGCACTTCTTTTGTCTTCCCTTCACCGAGTTTCTTACCGCGAGGCAGATAATCTACAGGAATCCTCTCTTTCCCTTTAAGAGATATCACTTGATTTGGCGGCACATCTTCGGATGCTTCGACTATAGTTTCAAACAGCTGCTTCTTTCTCCTCCTTGATGCAGGAGCTTCAATTTTGCCCGGGTGATTATCCAGATTTGAATACGTCGAAACAATCGTTTCACAATCCCACACTTCCGATTCGTCGCTGCTTTCTTCGAATAAGTCCTGTTCTACATGGTCACTTTCGTTTTCATAATTTTCAGCATAAATCTTGCATTTTTGGATAACTTCAGCTGCTAATTCTGGGGGTTCACTGTCATCGTTCTCTTTTTCCCGTTTATTATGCAAGCCATCTAAGGGACGGTCCTTAAATGCTTGGTTAAGCTTTTCTGTGAGGGATTGTTGGCATTCATCGTCCTCATACATGTAATCATCGTATTCCTCTTCACTGTCTCCACCATATTCTTGAAGTTCAAGCTGCAAAGTAACTCTCAAGCATGAAACAACTGAACCCACAAAAGGCTAACATATTTTGATCAAGACAAAGCCAAGCTGCGAATCAACATCTATGGATGATAAACCAAATAAACTTACCATGTCAAACTGCTCGTCTAGAGGACGACGAGTTCTGGGATTCTCAGCACTAAAGACAGACCCGTGATTCCTATCCTCAGCTTCGGCAGAAACATTTGAATTGAAATTTCGAACTTGCCCAACAGCTGATTTGGCATTAGAACTCGCGCCTTCGTCCAAAACATGACTGTCTGTTTCTTCCAACAGGTTTGCCCGGACAACGAAGTCTTCTTCCAAATCCTCAACGTCAGAACCAAACCTCGACAAGTCGCTATCGTCGAGCAATGCCGCCACTTCAGGATCCAACACTTTTTGCAGTCTTACATTAGCACTCTTTGATGCTACGCTATACATCATTTTGTCCATGAAAGCATCACTTGTCTTTGGAATTTCAACCCTCGAAGCATCATAAGCCTATCGAATATACAGACCCAAATGAACTAAGCATAAAGATTTCGCTTGGTGGGAGCAAATTAAAATCAGAATCCACATAAAAACAAGTTCAACATATAATTACTATCCGAAACTAAGTAATCTCGCAAATATCAACTTTAAAAAGGGTTAAATCATACCTTAACATCGTGCGGCAGTCGATCAAGATTCGCTTTTGGGTTCTGATAATAAACAGAACCACCGCCAGCATTCTTAATCTCCCTGAGATGCTCCAGATAATTGTAACCATCGTCAGGAAAGCCTAGCTCCAAGATCTCCCTTCTTACATTCTCGGGCAAGGAAGAATTAGTTCCGCTGATACCATTACCGTAACCATCAACGTCATCGTCGTCGTCGTCAGCATCAGCAAATCTCGCGTTAGGATTTTCTTCACTGCTGTCGTGATCACCGCCGTCTTCGTCGTTCAAGAAGGCTTCTGGCGTGTAGTCAACGTTACCGTCGACCCGAACGAAGACCCGATCCGACGACGAGTAATTCGGGTCGGACGTGTCTCTCGCCATCAGCTGGAAGGTCGCTGATTTTTTCTTGTCGATAAATTTCTTCTTTCTCCCCATCCTTCGAACTGCTGATTGTGAGATTCTAGCTCGTGCGAGTTAGTATGCGTCTGCCGCCGACGAAGACGAAGAGAGCTGCACTGCAGTGACCAAAGGCTTTGGTGGGCTTAGGGCGTATAAAACCCTAAAGATGGGCGCGTGTTTGTCACGCGAACTGTATAGCGAATAGCTCGTCCGCTTATCCCAAATAAAACAACGATTTTATGTTGAAATACTCTTACAAGCGACACACAAAATGAGTTCGCCCATTCCTTCTCAATAAGCTCAATCTTTCGACTGCGTAGATTTCAACCTCTCATCGATTAACTTAACTTCCACGTGTCATAAAATGCCGTTATCAGGCCGAGATGATGTTGGGCCGGCCCAATAAAAAATCAATAGCCCAAATTTCCGGCCCATACCTTAGGCGGCGATGCGATAGGATACGACTTACTATGTTGAGAAGACTATCTCATCAAATAGAGAAATCGGATCACCTCAAAGCTGAGCTGATCGCACGCATACGGCGAAAGATTGAACGTACTTAGGGTTCTGAGAGAAGTCGGTGCTGATCGTCAACGATGGCTATGCAAGCTGGCATGGGATTGTCGAGGATCATCCTCATTGTTGGCGCTGGTATGTGTGTCTTTTTGCTCTCCTTTTTTGTATATGGATTTGAGATGTGTAGAAAATTTATATTTTTTTTACATATATCTGTTTTGCATGTGGATTAGGTTACACGGGAACTGTGATGTTGAACAATGGAAAATTATCAGATGTATTGGCTGAGCTAAAGGTACCCAATTTTTACTCTGTGTGTGTGTGTGTTTGGTTTGTGTTGCTATTGGTCTGTTAGTAATCTATGTCTTGGTAGTCTTGTGTTTATAGACCGATTGTCTGCCTTTGGATTTATTTGTGCCTATTGCAATGAAACAGATTTTGTTTAAGGGCGGAGAATCTGATTCGGACTCTGATGTTGCTGCTCAGGTATCACATTGCTGCACCATTCTTTTGTAGTTCACTTATGCTGTTTCTCCCATTTATATTTTATGTTAATTTGATCTGATAATTTCCACGTTATATTGGGAACGCTAGGGACTACTAAATCTATTTCGTTATTCTTCAGTTTCAATTTATTGAAATCTGCTAATCAACTCGAGGACCTTTTTTTTTTTTTGTATTTCATCAAGCTGACTTTCTTTTGTGTGTATTTTCAATCTTCACTTGGCGTAGGCAGATGGTAAAAAAAAATATGTTTCTTCTTGTATTTATTGTGTGAATTTGTTTCATCTTCTTGTAGGATAGCTACTCACGTAGTTTTTTTATATCAGATGGTCTTATTCTTTAATGGGACTCATTTAGAACCTCATCATGGGATAATTCAAAATTGCATTGTTTTGCCATTTCTCAGGTTCGTCGCTTGGCTATGGAGATTCGCCAAATAGCTTCATCTAGGCAGATTAATGTTATAAATGGGAACTCTGGCCAGAGTTAGTATCTTGTATAAACTGTCAGCTGCATCATTGTTTGCTAAGTCCCTTGACTAATGCTCTTCATTCCCTGCTCTGCAGGTTACCTCCCCACCATTGTATTACCAGCCACTGCTTTGGGGGCTCTCGGATATGGATGCATGTGGTGGAAGGTAAGAATACATTTGGTTCTTAGGAATTGTCACTTAGGTTGTTTCACTACTTTTATTCATGAACTATTATAAATTCAGTTTCTTTTCTCGGCATTCCAATTCCAACTCACTTTTTCCGGTCGTTCAAACTTAGGGCCTCTCGTTCTCGGATTTGATGTATGTTACAAAGCGTAATATGGCCAATGCTGTTACAAACTTGACAAAGCATTTAGAGAATGTATCTGAAGTGCTTACGGTAAGAATTCCTTTTTTTCTTGTAATGTTTGTATCTCACTCATATTTAGGCATTCTGATTGACTTCAGGTCTGTGGTCACTTGACTATTGCCATTCTTCTAAACTTAAGAGAGAACTATATGTAAAGATGATGCTTGGTTTCATGGGAAAATTTTGATTTACATAGAAGTTACGGTTGTTTTGGTGCATCATGTTATGTACATGACATGTTATTGTATATTAACTTCCGACGATGATTTCTGGGCAGGCAACAAAAAGACACTTGACCCAGAGAATAGAAAACTTGGACGGGAAGCTTGATGATCAAGTGGAAATTTCCAAATTAATTCGTAGTGAGGTACTAAAACACAAAAGAGTTCTTTTTCATTATGAACCATGAACTATGCATTACAAATTTAAAAAAAAATGTCTTACTAAATACCCGGGAAATTTTGAAACAGGTGAATGATGTTCGTGGTGATCTCTCCCAAATCGGTTTTGATTTGGATGAGCTGCAGAGAATGGTTTCTGGTTTGGTAAGCTTATTTTATTACTTACTCCTTTTCTTATTTTTGGTTATAAATTTTCATATAATGAGCCCTTTTTGGTTAATATTTTTACTATGTTTTATGCATTTTGACGTTGTTTGCTTTTCCATTTGGCGTACATATGTGCTTTGCAGGATGGCAAGTTAATTTCATTGGAAGGCAAACAGGTATAACCGTTGTCGCTTTTTCTTCAAACTCAAAAGCCGATACTACGCCAGATCAGTCGGAAAAACAAAATATCAAAATCCTATGAATATTTAGAAGTACAGCTTGAATTCTTTAAATATTTCTGCGTAATCACGATTTGTATCCATCACTTCTCCTACAGGAGCTAGCAAATGCAGGTGTCATGTATCTCTGTAATATTGTCAATGGGAGAAAGGTCAAAAGGCCAGAAATGCTTAAGGTTTGTAATTTCTTAAATTATCAGTCTTCGATTTCACAGTGCTTATCAAATATATTGCATGGATTTGCCAACTGTTCTTTATTGTACCAAGAGATGGTAAAACCAAAGTGATGACTCTCAGTAACATCTTCTTATTACCATATTTCCCTGTTTATTTTGCAGGATCAGCTCAAAATCTCAGGGAATTCAGCCCCGAGCCTAATGGTAGTAACTCGGCTCTCTCTTCAATATGCCCGGCAACGTCTTTTTTCCATAGTTTTTTTTTTCTGTATGCAATCTAATCATTAATGGATGATATTCGGTTGCACATAATTCTTAAATACGAGGTATTTGCAGGGTCTTAAGGAGATTGCTGATTCATTATCCTCCGGAAACAAACTGTTGACCGATGGAAACAACTTCCAAGATTCTAACAAGATGAATAGACCCTTGTCGAGGTATGTTTGTTAAGCTCATCCTCTCCATTTTTGTTGGTGAAACGAATCTCAATAGGCAGTGCATGACGACTGGGGATGATCGGTTAGTTAATCTTTCGCATTTTTCTTACATTCCTTTTGCAGGACCGTGACGAGCAAGTGTTGATTTCTTCGGACAATTAGGCTCTGTTTTGTCCGAAAATCCTATCTTCTAGGAGATTGCCTTTTGTTTGGTTTTTTAAATGCGTAGATTTTGATTCCAATTTTGTATATATAATTCAAAAGGCAGAACATTCAATAATGCCGTACACTTAACACAGATTTACTACGTAACAAATTACCTAGTAAACATTGCCGGAATGATTCATCGTTAATGTCAAGAACTCCTCTAGTTAATATTCGAGCTCTTGCGATGATAACATAAAAAAGAGGAATGTGATATTGATGTTAGAATATTTAAATTCATGGAGTATAATTATAATAGTTCCTTGAACATATATATACCGAGATTAATGAGAGAACAATGAAATGAAAATTCATTAATTTTTTATTTTTTTTTGGTCCCGATGTTTCCCCACTCGATCTGGTTATGGGCTAGTTCCTAAATACCGGCGTGGGCTTTGGTGCCACACAGACCTGGCGGAGGCTTAATTGCGCCACACACTCCAGTGGTGGGACTAATCCCGGGGTCAGATGAATACGTCCCAAATCCACCTGACAACGATAATCATGAGAAATAAATCTCATGGGGGACTATTCAAGGAATTGTGGCAGGGGAATTCGATCCCACAACCTATCACACATATCCTTAAGGCCTCCTCCTAAACCACTATGCCAAGGCCTCGCAGGACCAAATTTGAGTATGCAGCGAAGGACCATTTTTCACATAGTGAACGTTATTTATTATACGACCCCCATGATAAGAGGAGAGGATGGTCCAAAATAATTACTACCACTATCAATTTATTATTACGTTACATTACATGATCTGAACTCACTGTCACAGCCCAGAAGAAAAAGGTTCACAAGACTTTATGGCGAATATTTAATAATTTCTCTGCATAAAATAATATAAGATTGGACATACCATTAATTCATTTTTGCAGAGTAGATAGAGTAGCCTCTTGTTTGGTGAGAATGAGCACCTTTCCCCACTTGTAATTCAATTTCTTACAACATATATTATATTACACGTCTCAAAAGTCGGGTTATTGATCATAAATTCGAATCACTTTGTTTTCTTGATATTGTGTGGAATAGATCAGATGAATTAATTCGCTTAAAGTTGGATCGTCCTATAGTCGATAATAAAGTTTATATTTACTATATTCGCTTCAAATTGAATTTAGTCGAAAACCGTCGTTGCGATATATCTTCCTACATATATAATATACAAAGAAAAAGAAGAAAAACACACACGCACACTGTGTAGACAATTAATAGAGCAAGCGTGCTGTTGTAGAAATAATGATGCAAAAAAGTTAAAAACCTTATTGACTCAAAAATAAAAATTCAAATGAGGCGTTTCCATCCTCACTCTCTCCTCCAAGTCCAACACACATGGCGTTACTACTCTTCTGCTATTTCCATCGCCACATAAATCCATAGCGTAGTGATAAAAAGCTTTTCTTCCATTTTAATGTCAAGGGTTAGCTTTAAACACCTCTCATTCCCTATCTACATTGTTCTCATCGTCTCCATCTTAAGGGCGGCATGCGTCGTCTGTCTGAAATCGGAGGTCCAAGCTTTGTTAGCCTTTCGGAGCAATCTCGACGACCCACGTGGCGTAATGGACGGGTGGGATGAGTCCTCGGCGTCGCCGCCCTGCGACTGGAACGGAATCACCTGCGATGGGTCTGGTCGAGTTATCGAGCTTGAACTGCCACGAGCCGGGCTCGCCGGGCAGCTCACCGACCGGGTGGCTGGGTTGCTACGGCTGCGGAGGCTGAGTCTCCACTCGAACGGCTTGAACGGCTCCATCCCTCCGGCGTTGGGGGAATGTGCCTCGCTGCGCGCCGTCTACTTGCAGTACAACTCGCTCTCCGGCGGGGTGGGTTTTTTCTCCAACCTCACGAACCTGGAGGTGCTGGACGCCTCTCACAACCTCCTCTCCGGGGAAATCCCCGGCGACATTCCGGCTACCACGCGCGTGTTTGATTTGTCGTACAACGATTTATCCGGCGAGATCCCGGGGAACTTCTCCGCCGACCACGAACTGCAGCTCCTCAACCTCTCGTCCAACCGTATCTCCGGCGAAATACCGGCGGGAATCGGTATGCTGCAGAAGCTACAGCACCTGTGGCTCGACGACAACCAGCTGTACGCAACCGTGCCTTCGGCGCTCGCGAACTGTACGTCGCTAGTCCACGTCAGCATAGGTGGGAACAGGCTCTCCGGCGTGGTCCCGGCAACGATTGGCGAGCTGAGGAGTTTGCAGATTCTGTCTCTTCGGAGGAACCAACTAACGGGCGAGGTATCCACTTCTTTGTTATGTTCTTCCAACTCGACGATTAGAGTTTTGGACATGAGCTCCAACGAACTCACGGGCATGGAGAACAATGCTGGTAGTAACTCAAACCCATGTCTCAAAAGCATGATTGAGGTCTTAGATCTTCACGAGAATCAGATAAACGGCGTTCTTCCCGGCTATTTAACGAATTTCGGGAGGTTAAGGGTCTTCGATTTATCTTCAAATTCGATAAGTGGGAACCTAAGTGATTATCTTTTCTCTTCTTGGCTGAATCTTGAGGAGTTTAGAGTTGGGAACAACTCATTATCTGGTAATATTCCTCCGAGTTTGGTACAATGTAATAGATTGAATGTGTTTGATGTCGGGAAAAATCATCTGTCGGGTACAATACCCGAGTTCTTAGGGTCGATGAACAACCTAACAGCCTTGATTCTTGGCGGGAATTCATTCGTCGGCTCGATCCCATCGAGCTTAGCCCGTCTCAGCTCGTTGCAAGTATTGGATTTGAGCGACAACGATCTGACCAGGACCGTGCCGAACGAGCTGACGGGGCTAACCAATCTGACCACGTTGAGCTTGAGCAACAACAGATTTTCTGACCAGGTTTTGTTGAACTTTGAGCATTTTAAAGGATTGGAGGTACTAAACATGAGCGGCTGTGGATTTTCTGGCACAATCTCTTCGAGCATTGGGAGTCTTATGACGCTTAGAGTTCTTGATTTGAGCAGTCAAAACTTGTCTGGAGATTTACCGGTGGAAATCTTTGGACTACCTAGTTTACAAGTCGTGGCCTTGCAAGAAAATTCGTTGTCCGGCGACGTTCCTGAAGGTTTCAGCAGCATATCGAGTCTTCAACATCTCAATCTTTCGGTAAATTCATTCGCCGGGAAGATCCCTAATACGTATGGATATCTAAGATCGTTGACGGTTCTTTCTCTGTCCCATAATCGAGTGAACGGTTCCATTCCATTAGAGCTGTCTAACTGTTCTTTTCTTGAAACATTGGAGCTCAGAGGAAACCAACTGACAGGTAAAATCCCAGACGAGCTTTCGAAGCTGTCCGAGTTACAGAGGCTTGATTTAGGTCGAAACAATCTAACCGGCGAAATCCCAGAAAATATATCCAAGTGTTCATCTCTGGTCGATTTGTTATTGGATTCGAATCACATCTCGGGCCAAATCCCAGATACGTTATACAGTTTATCTAGTCTAACCACTTTGGACATCTCGTCGAATAATCTCACCGGCGAAATTCCTTCGAATATCGCACTAATCCCATCTCTGCAGCACCTTAACTTATCCTCTAACAACCTCGACGGCGAGATTCCGGCGGGATTAGCCTCTCGTTTCCCCGACCCCTCGGTTTACGCCAACAACAGAGGCTTATGCGGGACCCCGTCTAACAACAAATGCAAGAACGCTAAGCTCAGAAGAAGAAAGAGGCTGATTCTGTTTATTACAGTGGCTGTAATAAGCAGCTTGCTGCTGTTGTTATGCTGCTGTGGTTACATATATTCTCTTTATAGATGGCACCGTAAGCTCCGCGCCGGAGGAAAGAAGCGAAGCCCTAGTCCCACTTCGCAAGCCACGCGCAGCAGCGGGGAAAACGGAGGCCCGAAGCTGACGATGTTCAACGACAAGATCACATACGCTGAAACCCTAGAAGCCACGCAGCAGTTCGACGAGGAGAACGTATTGAGCCGCGGGAAGTACGGATTATTATTCCGCGCCACTTTTCTCGACGGCACGGTGCTCGCCGTTCACCGTCTTCTGAACGCCTCGACGGTCGACGAGAACGCTTTTCGCAAGGAGGCCGAAGCTTTGGGAAAAGTCAAGCATCGGAATCTGACCGTCCTCCGAGGGTACTACGCCGGCCCGCCGCCCGACATGAGGCTGCTGGCGTACGACTACATGCCGAACGGCAGCCTCGCCACGCTTCTCCAAGAAGCGGCCCATCAGGGAGGAGGCGGAGGGCACGTCCTCAGCTGGCCCATGAGGCACCTTATCGCCCTAGGGATAGCCCGCGGGCTGGCGTTCTTACACACCGTCCCGATCGTCCACGGAGACGTAAAGCCGCAGAACGTTCTGTTCGACGCCGACTTCGAAGCCCACATCTCGGAATTTGGACTGGACAAGCTGTGCTCCGGGCGGTCGTCCACCGAGGCTTCGACTTCCGAGACGCGGGTCGGGTCGTTAGGGTACGTGGCGCCCGAGGTCGGGCTGACGGGCCTGCCCACGAGAGAGGGGGACGTTTATAGCTTTGGGATTGTGGTGCTGGAGATACTGACGGGGAAGAAGCCCGCCGGGTTCTCGCCGGAGGAGGACATAGTGAAGTGGGTGAAGTGGATGCTGCAGAGCGGCCATGTCTTGGAGCTGCTCGAGCCGGGATTGGTCGAGCTCGACCAAGAGTCGTCGGAGTGGGAGGAGTTTTTGCTGGGGGTGAAGGTCGGGCTGCTTTGTACGACGACGGACCCTATCGAGCGGCCTTCGATGGCCGACATGGTGCTTATGCTCGAAGGGTGCCGTGTGGGTCCCGAGGGTGGTTCGTCGGCCGGTCCGACTGGGGTCTCTTCGCCGTCGTGATATTCTTTTTAGTCATGTTTCGTTGTTAATTTGCATGGGGGATTCATACTAATTAATGTGAACTATTTGAATTCTTATCAATATTACATTTTGTTTTTAATTCGATCTAATTTTGATATTGTTCAATATTCGAAAACCTAACAAATGTGATAATCTTATGTCGGACAATCTCCAACATAATATCTCACGACGAATAAAATCATAAATAATATAATGTCCAAATTCTTGTGCATGAGTGGAAACAATGGTATACAATGGTTTTGTCTTATGGAAGCAAATATTATATCAATACTATAGAGCTAAATGCCGTATGTTATTGCACAGTACCACGTAGTATTAATTAATTAGTTAATTAATTAATTAATTCATTCATTACTTAATAAAATATCAAATAACAATAATTAATAATGTCGGATTTAACTCATGTAGGTCCCGCAATCCCGAACATTGTATCCGTCCGTTGACATTTATTACTAAATACAAATGAAATTCAAAATGAAATGCAAATCTTGAAATCAGTAACGTAACATACTACCACGTCGGACTTTACAATAGAAACGTTGTGATTGCCTCTGCCCAATCGAATCTTTATCTATTTAGAATAAAAACTAAATAGTCCGAATAAAAAACCAATAATAGTTTTAAAATTTAGATAGTAAAATAAAAATAAAAAAGGAGAAAACAAAGAGAAACGAAAAAAAAAAGAAAAAAAGATTAGGACACACGCACCTCTCTTTCTTACATTCATTCATTTTCTGATTCGCAAAATCCCAATGTTTTTGTCTTCTTTTTTATCTCTCACGCGCTTTAATTTTATATTTCCTCAACTCAACGTAATCACCGCCAGTTGCAGCGGGAAATACGCGACGGCAAGTGAAAAAAAGTCTCTGGCCATTTAAGTTTCTTCAACGTTTATTCGCGGTTTCATCACTTGATATTTGGAAAAAAGATGTTATTTTGTTTGTTGTGTTAATTGGTTCCTTTTTATCAGGTACGACTATTATTAGCTGAGGCCCATGTTCTGTTTTGATTCTATATATTTTCATAATTCATCATGTTATTGCTGAGTGTTTCTCATTTCATCTGCCCCACTTTTTCAATTGAAAGGTTTTTGTGGTGATTGAGGGTTTTATATGCTGATGGACTTGTTTTGACTCGTATAAATTGCAATTCATGTTTGTTGTATGTTTGTTTTTAGGGGTTTCGAGCAATTGAGATTTGCTGTAAGCTGAAATATTGCGTGGTTGCTTCTTTGTGTTAGGGTATTTTGAGCAAGGGTTTAATTAGGACAATCTGTTTGAATAAAAGCCTGATCGAGGTAGCGGTCTTTGTCCTGATCATAAAGTTTGAGTCTTTGTGAAGAAGTGTCCTGTCTGGTTTAGGTAGCGTACTTTAGTTCTTTCAATGGCTCATTCGAACATGACGCAACCGATGGGTCAGAACTGTAACATCAGGGATTCGATCAACCATTCGAGGTCATTATCTCAACCAATCTTCTTCGCAAACAGCTGCTTACCACCACTGAGCCCGGTTCCTCATAGTGAATCTTCATTGGCATCCTCAAACTCCAAAAACTTTAAGGATGTTTCGATGGAAGAGATCGACATTAGTTCACGACCACCAGTGCCTCCTTCGTTTCATAGAGAAACCCACCCATTTCGAGGCAACGATTGTAGTAGTAATACTCTCCCTCCTCGTAAAGGACATCGTCGTTCGAACAGTGATGTTCCTTTAGGATTCTCTGCGATGATTCAGTCCTCACCTCAGTTAGTTCCCATAAGTGGTAAGGGCGTCCCTGGAAGAATCGAGAGCATGGGAGAGAGCAACAAACCTGCTGAACTGAAGCTGAGAGAGACGGGTATGGTGAGTTACGGTGGTAAGAACAATCTCGAGGGCTTCGGTGATAAGAAATATGAAGGAGAAGTGGTGGATGAAATGTTCAATTCGTTTATGAATTTGGGACATATGGATAATATGGAGAAGGGCAGTGTTTCCAGTGGGTTCAAAATAAGTGGTAGTCCTAACAGTGAAAACTTTGAGTCCTTGGGGGTCAAGAGAAGTGCTACGGGTGATATCGCACCACCTGCTCGTCATTACAGGAGTCTTTCGATGGATAGCGGGATTGGACAGTTTCACTTAGGCGAAGAGTCTCCTAAGCTACAGGCCTCTCCTTGTAGTGCTGATCAGCTCTCGCCTAGCAATTCTTACAGCGATAATTCAGCCAACAAGCTCAACTTGGATTTTGCACATGGTGAGTTCACTGAACTTGAGATCAAGAAGATTATGTCTGATGACAGGCTCGCCGAGGTTGCAGTATCGGACCCAAAACGTGCTAAGAGGTAAGGTTCTTTTGGGTATTATTTGAAGTCTCTCTCTATCTCTCTCTCTCTCTCTGTATATATTTATATATATAAATCTCTTGGGGTCCCAGAATTTTGGCAAATCGGCAATCGGCTGCTCGGTCTAAGGAGCGAAAGCTGCGATACATATCAGAACTGGAACATAAGGTTCAGACGCTGCAAAATGAGGCGACAACACTGTCTGCACAAGTTACCGTTCTACAGGTTTGTAATGTAATACTATGAGCTGATACTTATTACTGCTTTCTGTTGGTTACCCTTAGATGCCCTATTGCTGACACTGTGCTCCCATTACAGAAGGACTACACTGAGTTGACCAATCATAATAACGAGTTGAAGTTCCGCCTTCAAGCTATGGAGCAGCAAGCACAACTCAGAGATGGTAATGGAAATAAATTTCCCAATTCTTGCATTAGTGAAGCTTTTCAGACATTTCATTTAGCATTCCTTCTATCGTTATAATGTCCTCTGTAATAACCAAACCATCTGTATAATAATGGCTCCTAGTAATAATCCCGCCTTATTTGCCACATCTAACTTCTCTATATGTCAGCTCTTCATGAAGCATTAAACGCAGAAGTTCAACGTTTAAAGCTAGCAAACATGGAGCTCAGAGAAGAGACGTCAAACTCAATCACGCAGCAGCAGCAGAATCCTATGAAACATCAATTGTACACAATGCAACAACAGCCTAATCAAATGCAGCCCAGGTTATCTTCTCAAACCTCTTCAAACTCGACCACGACTACCTCAACTGCTCCCGTGTAGGCACAGACAACTCTTGCCGATGTCCGAATCTAGTTTAGTCCGAATCTTGCAGTGTCTTGATGCTTTTGCTTGAGATGGTTATAACATTATAAGTTATAGAATTCATGGTTCTCTTTGTTGTGTTAATTTATTTGCATTCATTGTGGACTGCTGAGATGATAATTCTTTGGTAATGGGATTGTTCTATCTATGATGATATTACATTACATAGTATGGAAAAGACTACAGTTTGATTCATGCCTTGTTTGCTTGTCTTTTTTATGTTTCCATTTTAAAATTAATTGAAAATAGGGAAAATTTCAAATTTTATTTTTAATAATTCTGAGACTTTTTTTTCTTTTTATCCATGTGAATGGGGCTCCACCATCTTTGTACCTTTTGAAAAAAGCTTACATTTTATTATATATTATATCTTGTACATAAAGCAATCTAAGTTGATTAATTAAGAAAAACTGTGTAGTCAAGTTACATATTAGGGGATTCGTGACGTTTTAACTTCCGAATATAAATAATTTCCTATTAAGTGATTGCATATGTATATAAATATATATATATATATATACATTAATTTCGTAGATTATTGATCAATATTTGTTTTCTTTATCTCAATTGCGTATTATCTTTTCTATTTTATGATTTTTAGAGATATGATTTAATCACTCACCATTGGCAGAAGGTGACAAAAATCAGAACGACTAGAAGAATCTCACACCACCATTAAATTAAATATTAAGTTGTGGAAAAGGAAACCATCAACCACATGATGCACACCTTCAATCTTCTCATTATTCTTTAATTATTATTATTATTATTGCATATAATTATTTATGAAATTCATGTCGATAATCATTTCAAGTAATCAATCATTGATCGTGAAGTCAAATATTGTAATTATTCACTGATTAAACAAAACTCGACAATATCATTATGGAAAGCTACATAATCCGATGATTGCATAATTACTCCATTAGGAAAGTTGTAACTTCAACTTTTTTGCATTAATTGCATCGTATTCTAACCAAAGCAAACACTTAAACAACCAAAATATATATATATATATATATATATATATATATAACATTGATGTTTACTTATTAGTCCAATAAAGAAAATAACTCCACAAAACAATATTTATTTTTCTTTAAAAAAAAGGTCCAGGTCATCATCTCAACGGATATAACGTTGTTATTACCAACTTTTTTTTTTAAAAGCGGGACATGAAAATATTATTGTATCAGCGGAATCCAAACCTAACACTTCGCTAGATTTAAGAGACGTGTTAGGTTCCGACTTCCCTTAAGACAGCTTCAATTTCAATTTTTTCCAATCACTCTTTCAGAAAAAGGAGCTCCGTCGAATGGATATGTCGCTGTAGTCTTAGCTCAGTCAAACAAGACGTAACCATTTCTAGAGAGAGAGGGAAGCATCAGAGAGACGACTCTTTGTGGAATGGGGAAATCAACGGCGTGCTTGAAGATAATCGCTTGTGGAAACAACGACTCCGTCGATCGCGACGATCTCGAAGCTCCTGAAGTATGCATTTCTTCTTGTTCGTTTTATTTTTTGTGATCTTCAGCTGGTTGTTTGGTCGTTTGATTGTTTTGTTCGTAGATTCTTACCCGATCTGCGACATGGGATTTAGTAGTCTTAATTGTTTGAACGGATCTTAGAAGTGAATTATATGTTGCTTGAAATAAGTAATTAAGGAGTTGGAACTTTGCAGAATCGGATTCATGATTTTTTTATTTTTTATTTTTTTTAATGATGTGAGTGATTTTGAGCAGTAATGGGATGCGATTTTGCAATTACAGAACAGAAGTCTGTGTCTTGAAGTTATTTTATGAACTTGATTTGATAAATATCGCAAATTGTTGATCTTGATCCAATCTTGGATGGTTTAGACAATGGTGTCTGATTTTGATTCGGAGCTGAGACTTTTGTCGATTTAGAGGACAATGCAGTTCGTTATTTCGGTTGAAATACCGATCAACGGGCTGCAGCTCGTTTTGTTTGAGGACAATCCATGTATACTTTTTCTTCCTCATGTTGTTTGAACTTTATTTTCAGACCAAGGGCTCTAGTGATCGACGTGGATGGAGTTTTAGGAAAAGATCTGCTAGACACCGAGTGTTGAGTAATGCCGCCAGCTCAGAAACTGTTAACAAGGAAAGCCCAGAATCTCATGTTGTCAGCTTTCAGACGCAGCCTGACTTAGCTGTCCAAGAGAAGACACCATCGGTTGAACGGACTGAACTCGAAGACAAAAGCAATTCACCCGCTCAACCAGACTCGAACGTGTCTGATACCAAGGAGGAGCAATTTAAAGAGGATTCGACCATCGATGAGTCTAACGTTATTAAAATTCAGGCTGCAATTAGAGGGTTTCTGGTATGTCTTTACAGTACGCTGTGGTTGAGAAAATTTATTGATAAAATAGGTGTGTAACCAACCATTCATTACTTTTTTTTTTATCGACTATTACAGGCCCGGAGACTGCTGTCGAAGCAGAATAGCAATGTAATAAAATTGCAAGCTGCCGTGCGTGGACATTTAGTTCGAACACATGCCGTTGGAACTCTTCGCTGTGTGCAAGCCATTATCAAAATGCAAGCTCTTGTTCGAGCACGTCGTGCCCGTCAGGACAACGCAGGAAACGATGATCTTGTCTCAATGAAATTGGTAATGTCAATTGATTTTAATTGTGTATATGATCTTGTAAAATTTGGTAATGATCTTTTCTCAATGAAGTTGCGTATAATTTATCTACTAACTTTCAGAATAAGAAGGAAACTAAATCAAGTGGCGGCGCATACATGTATGTCTCAATCGAGCAGCTGCTTCGCAATGCATTTGCTCGTAAGGTAAATAAACAAATTTAGATACTTTCGGCCCTTAATTTTTTTGAAAATTTCACATTCAGTACACAAAGCAGAGGATTCACATTCATTTCTCATTTCTCTGTCTACCTTTAAGCTTATGGAGACAACACCGAGGACTCGGTCAATCAGAATCAAATGCGAGCCTTTAAAATCTGACTCTGACTTGTCGTGGAAATGGCTGGAAAGATGGATGTCGGTTTCATCGGTGAGCAATGAAGAGCCATGCGAATCCTCAGAACCACCAGCCACAGAGCATTCCGTGAAGGAAACTCTTAACTGCTCTTCACTTTCATCTGATAATAACGCGAAAATATCTGCTGCAGAATCTGAGGATGATAACGATGATGATTTGATTAGTCATGAAGCAAACAACAGAGATGTTGAAGCTCCTGAATCTATGTCACCAAATCCTTCCGAGCCGCAGAATAGTGATGAATCGAACATAAGACATGATGAGCAAGAATCTGATGGTCCCATCGAGAGTGAAGAACGAGATTTAAGGTCAGATATGGAAGGAGACGAATCTATGACAAAGGGAAAGGAAACAGAAATTGAAACAATAGTGCTTGATTTGAAAAGCTCTTCTTCTACCGAACAACCCAAACCCGAGACTAAGAAGTTGTCAAGAAAAGCTAGCAATCCTGCTTTCCTTGCAGCCCATTCAAAATTTGAAGAGTTAAGTTCAGCTGCTATTGTTGCTAAAGAAATAACTTCCTCATCTGGTAATGATTCTGGGGCTAATCCTGGTTCGGACAAGGCGAATGATTCAGGCGACGATCCATCCCTGTCCAAAGACAATGTAATAGCTCATGACATTCACATTCCCAATAATCCGACAGTCCAAACTGTTGCCTCGGAATGTGGAACCGAACTTTCTATCACCTCTACTCTTGATTCGACGGACAACAGTTCAGTTTATCTGGTCAATGATCTTGAACGGGAAAGAAAAATTTCAGTAGAAACCCGTCAGGGCGTAGGGCAAGATCTACCTGAAATTGAAGCTAATGGAAGTATGGAAACTGATCCATCTGAGAAACCTGAGAATACTAACCCTGCAATAAACGAACCTGCCGATCCCTTACAAGGGGATGAAAAGCCACTACCCGATGAAAACGACCTCAAGCTCGACGCGGGATCTGAAATAAGCCACATGGCGTACAAGTCATCATCACCCAATGCTTCGCCACGAAGCCATATAACCGTCCCTGAATCTCAAGCTACACCATCTAGCCAGGTATCTGTTAACAAGCTCAAGAAAAGTGGAGGAGAGAAGGCTAAATACAGTGGTGGTAAGGCCAAGTCTTCTTCATCGGGCGATAAAAAGGCACTTCTAAATCGCGGTAATCAAGATTCTGCTTCTTCAAAGAATAGCTCGGACCATAAGTCCGGGAAGAGACAAGCGAAACAACCTGATCAACACGATAAAGAGCAGGAAGCTAGAGTTAGCAGTAGTATCAGTAACTCTCTACCGAGCTACATGCAAGCCACTGAATCTGCACGAGCCAAAGCAATCTCGAACGGGTCGCCTAGGTCTAGTCCAGACGTGCACGACAAGGATCTGTATATGAAAAAGAGACAGTCTCTGCCAGTCGCTCATGAAAGACAAGGTTCTCCTAGGATTCATCGCTCGTTGTCTCAGGCAGCACAGCAGAATGCTAAAGGAAATGGAACACAATCTCCTCAAGGTATGTATTGTCTGAACTTACTTATGCGGGGGATAATTCGTAGCTTACTATTCTTGGTATTCATACATGACAACCACTCTCCTCAAGATTTCTACAGCATCTCTGTCTGTAAATATATAGATATAACCATATTTATCTTATTAACTGAAACTTTTAATATACTGGGATCTTTGTTTCAGATCGAAAGTGGCGGAGATAAATGGGAAATTTTCAGACATGACAAAAGCCTATCATCTTTATACTATGCTGCTCCACTGGCTCGACAATTATGTTGCCATCTGTTTGTTTTTTGGAAAGTGAAACAAAGCTATTGATGTGTGTGTCATGCTTTTATTTGAGGATTGAGAATTGTGAGAGTTTGTTTGTAAATTGCCATAATATATCATCATTGATTTTATCGTTTTCTTCTCTCTTTTGCTGAGGATTCATTGTTTCTTGATTTTGAGAATTTAGACCCTCATTCTAGGACAATACAAACTGTGAAATAAATATGAAACCTTCGTTACAAAATGTCCCTCCCTATGTTTGGAATTTACCGTTGAATAAAGGTCAGAATACAATTTTTTATTTTTTATTTTTTTCTTAAACTTACAGCCATAGCTATAAACAAAAGAAAGATAAAAAGGATAAAGGGTTACCCTTATCTTCTAACACGATGACGATAAAGAGTTAATCGCTTCACTGTCTCATTGGAGACTACAAAATTCTTATCTGCAGCAACAGAAATGGGATACGATGGCTGACTTGGTGGACTCGAGCCCATTGCAGTCTAAGCAGATGCTCACAGCTATTAACTCCATATTGATCGCAAGCTTCCATTGCTTCGTTACCTATTGATCCTTTTTTTCTACCATCATGGCCTGTAATTTTGCGCAGGCGGTACATGCAGCACCCTCCACGCAAGCCGCCCCAAAGCCTTTCAGACACAAAACTATAAAGACAGTCCAAGAACCGTCGACTGATGCCACGCTGAAGCGTCTGTGCAAGCTGGGTCGCGTGGAAGAAGCGATTGATCTTTTAGAATTCAATGTCAGACCCAACGCCCTTGCGCAGCTGATCGATTCGTGTATCGAAGTGGGTTCGCTCAAATTATGCTATAGCATGCATACCCGCCTGAAGAAGATAGTGTTGAAGATGGACCCTTTTCTAGAGACGAAATTGGTCGGTATGTACTCGAAATGTGGGTCTCTGAGTGATGCATATGAGGTGTTCGGTAGAATGCGTGAGAGAGATTTGTATGCGTGGTCCTCGATGATTGGTGCGTGCTCGAGGGAGAAGAGGTGGGCTGACGTTGTGGAGCTCTTCTATTCCATGATGTGCGAGGGCTGTGTTGTCCCGGACGATTTCTTGTTTCCGAAGATATTGCAGGCGTGTGGGAACGCTGGGGACATCGAAACCTGCAGAGCGATTCATGGGATGACACTGAAGTTGGGAATGAGCAAAAGGATTCGTATTGGGAACTCGATTCTGGCAGTTTACGCAAAATCCCGAAAGTTGAATTGGGCCACCAAGTTTTTTGAAAAAATGGAGGCTAAAGACGGAGTTTCCTGGAATGCAATGATCACGGGACTGTGTCGGGACGGTGAGA
Source organism: Lindernia subracemosa (assembly GCA_028392965.1). Lineage (NCBI taxonomy): Eukaryota > Viridiplantae > Streptophyta > Magnoliopsida > Lamiales > Linderniaceae > Vandellia > Vandellia subracemosa. Next base: position 875,675 of record JAQPCC010000026.1, on the reverse strand, counting down.
TCAGCGAGGCCCGGAGGTTAATCGACGCAATGCTCGACCAAGGCATCGAGCCCGATGTAGTGACATGGAACATCTTAATTGGTAGGTGTAGTCAGCTGGCGATGTTCGACGAGACAATGGAACTCATGAACGAGATGGAGAGGCACGGCATGAAGCCAGACGTGTTCACGTGGAGTAGTATGATATCAGGCTTTGCACGGTGTAATAAGAGGATCGAGGGTTTAAGGTTGTTTAGGGAAATGATTACATCAGGTGTCACCCCCAACGACGTTGTGCTTTTGACCGTTTTATCAGTTTGTACAGAAGCTAAGGATCTGAAGAGAGGCCAGGAGTTTCATTCGGTTATTACCAAGTTAGGCCATGGAGAAGACATTCTTGCAGGGAACTCACTCATCGATCTGTACTCCAAGTGTGGTAGGCTCAAGGCCGCACGTACTGTCTTCGATCGAATGCCAAGAAAAGACGAATACACGTGGAATTCGATGATCGCAGCTTATTGCCATGGTGGATACTGCGGAGTTGTGCACGATCTGTTTGAAGAAATGCAACGATCGGACATTTTACCGAATGTAGTGACCTGGAATGTAATGATCACGGGCTACATACAGAATGGCGATGAGGATCGAGCCATGGATCTTTTCCACAACATGGAGAAGGTTGGCGGGGTTAAACGTGACACTGCTTCGTGGAATTCACTCATAGCTGGCTACGTTCAGCTCGGCGAGAAGAACGAAGCTCTGGGCATATTCAGGCAAATGCAGTCTTTCAACTTCAAGCCCAACTCCGTCACGGTCCTGAGCATCCTGCCCGCATGTGCCAACATGATTGCTTTGAAAAAACTGAAAGAAATCCATGGCTGTGTAATAAGAAGCAACTTAGAATCCGAGCTTTCGGTTGCTAATTCTCTCATAGACACGTATGGGAAATCTGGGAATTTGAAGTACTCTATAGAGATATTCGGCGGGCTCCCATCATTAGACATCATCACGTGGAACTCAATGATCACTGCTTACGTTGGGCACGGATGTTACAGAGAGGCAATTGAGCTCTTCGAACGTATGACTAGAAAGGAGTATAAACCAAACAGAAGCACATTTGTCAGTATAATCAATGCCTATGCTCTGGCTAAGATGATAGAAGAAGGGAGAAAATTGTTTTCAGTGATCACAGAAGTTTACAAAATCGTACCTTTGATAGACCATTACGTGGCCATGGTGAACTTATACGGCCGTTCAGGTAAGCTCGACGAAGCATACGAATTCGTCAATGGTATGACTGTACAACCCGACGTATCCATATGGTCTGCTTTGTTAATCGCTTGTCTTAGGCATGGGAATGTCAAGTTAGCCATTAAAGCTGGTGAAAGACTGCTTGAGCTTGAAGAAGATAACACCGTTGTTCAAAAGACGGTCGTAAAGCTATACGATCGGATTGGAACTCCAAACGATCGGAGAAAAGCAAAACGGCCCAGATCAAGAAAAGATGCCACGAAACTTTTAGGGATGAGTTGGATTGAAGAGAATAACAAAGTACGTACTTTTGTATCTGGTCGATGTGAATGTGAATCTCTGCAGCGTTGGATTGAAAGCATGGAGAATCGAACGGAGGGATCGAAGCACAGTGATATGATTAGCGTCGAAGAGGAGGAAGAAGATGAGACCGGCGGAACGGTGCATAGCGAGAAACTTGCTTTGGCTTTTGCGATGATCAGATCGGAGAAAACATCGAAGAAAGCTGTTAGAATTGTGAAGAATCTGAGAATGTGCGAACATTGTCATATGTTTGTGAAATTTGTGTCGAAGGTTAAACATGAGCATGAGATATTTGTAAGTGATTCGAGATGCTTGCATCATTTCAAACAGGGTGTCTGTTCTTGTGGTGATTATTGGTAGAAATTATTGATTATATATATATATATATATATATATATGTGTGTCCTTTTTGTAAATTAAAATATCATTTTTAGGTGTTTGTAGCCAACGAAAAACATCTATATAATAATAAAACGGCTTAAATATATTTTTAGTCCGTGTATTTGAGGAGGTTGCGTTTTAATGACACGTAAGTTAAAGGTGCCAATTTTAATCTTGTAAGTATAAAAAATTGAATCAATTTAGGGATATTTAATTTAAGGGTGACAATTTCAGTCCTATAAGTATTGAAATTGAAGCAATTTTAAGACATTTATACCCAGAAATTTAATTTCAGCCCGAAATTTACACATGTGGCACCGAGATGCTGATTTCGACTAAATTTGTTTTCTCTTTCCTTTAATTAAACGTCACTTCATGGTCCAAGTCAGCATTTTCGGTTCTATGTGTATAAATTTCGGGCTGAAATGATGTTTTCGGGGTTAACTTTCTTAAAATTGCTTCAATTCTGATACTTGCATAATTAAACTTTATTCTCTTTCCTCCAAATAAGCTCTCATTTATTTTTTTTACTTATGAGCTGACGATTAATTGGAGGAAAGAGAAAACAAATTTAGTTCAAATCAGCATCTTTGGTGCCACGTGTATAAATTTCGGGTTGAAATTAGATTTTTAGGTTTAGATGTCCTAAAATTGCTTCATTTATACTACGATAACCGGTTATGTTGACTCTCTTTTCCAGGCCAGTTCATTGTTCTCCTTTTCTGTTGCCCCTGGAGGATAGGACTGAAATTGCCGCCCTTAACTTAAATAGCTCTTAATTGCTTCAATTTTGATACTTATATGACTACAATTGACATCCTTAACTTCAATGTCCTTAAAATGCTACCCCTCAAACATACATGACTAAAAATATATTTAAGCCTAATAAAAATATATATTATATAAATATATATGGGCCTGTTTGGGACTATTTGGGCCTATAACCTATTAAGAAGCATTAGATTCTTAAACCCTGCCGTCCTCTTAAACCTAGATCTAATTGATAAAGACTATTTGCTTGAATTTCTTTAAACTTTCTATCTCAATTCTTTCTCAATGGACGGTCTTAAGGAGTGCGAGGCGAATTTAGTGGTGTTCGTTCATCCGTCGAATGCTAATTCTGTCAACGAAGCTATTTTACGCGAGCTCAGCACCTTGCTCTTCACGTAAGCTTCGTTGTTTCACTTAATCCCTGTGTTATGTTGGTTAGTTAGTGCGAATTTCAAGTGGAGCTAGAAGGGTATCTGAGACTTGAATGTTTGCTAGGTATAATGAGACGTTTGGAGGAGTTGTGTTGGCGTACGATCCAAAGGTTCTAAGTAATTTAGCCAAGATCGTACCTGGACTATCGCCCGAGCTTGCGGTGAAATTGAAAGCTCGTTTGCTGCTTTTCGATCCAACGCCTGATATGGTGCTAGGTAGGTAAATGTAGCGCTGTTCATGCCGTTGTCCATATATTTTGATTGTTATTTCCTGTATCTATGATGTGATTGAAAGCTAGGACGATGAGCTTACCATTTTTTTTATTATTATTATTTTGACAGAGGGAGAGGTCCTTAAGATCACTTCAAATTCGATCCATGCTGTGGTTCTTGGGTTTTCGTCTGTGTTTATTTCTGACGAAGACATACGCGAGGAGTTTAAGCATAAATCTGTAAGTGTTGATAGATGATGGTGTATATGTTTATGTCATATTGAGCTGTAGAAATTTTAGCAAAATGTGGTTTTGGGCGTGTTTGCCCTGTTGCAGAAACAAGGAAAGGAATATTTTGTCAGTCGGCTTCATAAGAAACATAAGATCAAGGTTGGGTCAGTTCTACGCTTTACTGTAAAGAGGTAACACGGTACTTGTTTTTTTTTATTTTATCTTTGTTGAATACTGTCCATATGTATTGTCTGGTTGTGTTATTCGTGAATTGAGGCAAAGAAATCCGAACTGAGTTTCAACAGTAATGTGTAAATGTTCAATATTTTTCGGACTTTGCAGCTTGTTTCGTGCCATCACACAATATAAGATACAAACGTTTTCTTTTTTATGAATTATTACCTTTTCTTGTTACTTAAATCATCTTCATATGCATTTTAGCTTTGACGAAGAGTTACTCCACATAACGGGATCATTGCTTGCTGCCCATGATGGATGTGCTCAGTGGTTGGATAGGAATTTGGATAAATGGTCTCGAGCTGAAAGGTTTGATTCCATAATTTATTCATTTTTACAAAATTTATAGGCTCTTTGTTTTGTTCAACGTCTTAACAAAATATGTTCTCCGAATGATGGTGCAGTTCTTTGAAAAAGAGGAGTGAAGATGAAAAAGCTGAGAGTGATAGAACCGTCACAGTGAAGGAAACAACAGCGACTGATAATGATGAGCAAGATAAGAAGTCTTTAAAGAAAAAGAGAAAAGCAAAAGCACTTGAAGGTTGATATGGGAATGAACACTGGCACATTCAGAAACACGTTAGTCCTCAGGTAACTCTCAGAATCTAGTTGCTTGTTGTTTTTACTTTTTGGATCGTTTCATTTTCATTCCCAATATTTTCCCGTATTTTTTCATTAGTATTAAATATTACTAGATTTCACATTAAAGATCTTTTTTTTTTGGTTTAAATGATCCCATGACACGAGAATGTATTCTGTTGAAATAGGTTTTTATGTCGAGAAGAGAAAAATGAAGAAAAGCCCTGATTGCTTGCAGTTGGTGGAAGTGCCTTGCAAAGTGAAATTTAATTATAAAAGGTCTCAATATATAATGACGTGAAATGTGGAGCAAGTGAATGCATCCGTTCAAAGTAACAGTTTTGCATCGCCAGGATGATTTTTGTTTTAGTTATAACATTATTTAAAGCACCTTTTGAGATTTTATTTTCCATGTAATTAATTAGTAATTGCTGTCCGAAACAACTGTTGCACAGGTACAATCGGAAAATACTCTGTTTAATTTCTTATTACTATGCCTATCTTTTAGAGGAGAAAACCAGCTAGCATAGGATGAATTGCAGCTGCTAATTTCAGTGTAAGTGTTCCACTTCGAGGAGTTTGACCAAGATGATGATGATTGTGGCTTTTGTCGAAACATCGAATGTGGAATTCATCGTATGGGTATGTTGTCCTACTTCCTTCTTTTTTGCTTTGGCTGGACATCCTTTACGATTTCCAGCTATACCTTTGGATCTGCCATTTGTTGACAAATAGATGTTTGTGTTAGAAAAACATATCTGAAAACTGCATGAAAGGGTGGGTATACTTGCTGTTGGGAAGACTTGTGATTGGGGTTCCCATGAATGAATGCCTAGCTAGTCAGTCCTACATCGTACATACTAGATATATATATTGCATCTACTAACTGTAACTTATCTTCATATATATACTGTATGCTTTAGAACATGTGAGTTTACATTCCATATTTTTCGTTTCTTTTTCATATTCCAAGTCTGCGTTTGCTTGATAATTCTGCATAATTGTAAATATTATGACTATCTAATAGAACAAATGGATGTTCTGCTCTTAGGCGTTTTGTTGCTGCATACGATTGAGGCGAGGCATGTATTTCTGCCCCCCTCGTTGTGTTTGTTTTGTGGGAAAGAAAGAGAAAGAGTTTGAGGTTGGTGAATAATGGCTTGAGTAGAGCATCTTCCACCCATGTGCATGCATGTTGGTTTTTTTATAATCAAAAGGAAGAACACTATTATTGCCCGTGAATTCAGAACATACCTAAAATTGTAATAAAAAAGTTTGTGTGTGTGTGTGTGTGTTTCTATGTGTGGCTTAATTGACAGACTGTTTGAATTACTATAAGAGAAGTAGCCAGTTTGTTTCGAATATTAGGTTACATTCTGTAATGAAGTTATTTCCTTGAAGTATGATTGTTTTTTATTACTGGCGAAAATAAATTAATATGGATTTTTTTTTTATCTTGAACGTGTCCTTCCACGAATGGTATTTTCTTGGAGCATAACTTTATATATAATTAAATATTAGCACGTACCATAGATAAGATTCCATCAAAATTAAATGTAATATAAAATTAAAATCAGCGGCTTTATTAGTTGTAGTTTGGACGATTGAAAGCATTAGAAAAATATTAAAAGTCGATTAAACCCTCTTGAGGTGAGATGCGTACAAAGAGTACATTGTATTACTCCTTTTTGTATAAATCGGAATATTAAGGAAAAGTACTTAATACTTGAACAAATCATGGTATACGATAATTCGTAAACGATTTTCCCTAATGTAAACGGGCCGGGCCAAATGGATACTCGGGCCGGTGGTGGCCCGTGAGTACAACTAAGCATACTTCGAACTTGGACACAACCCGTAGATCTGCGCCAACTGTTTTGGATGGGACCCACTATGAAAATTTATACATTTTTTTTTTATTTTCTGACAATTTCGTTACAGTTATTCATGATGACATTTTCCAAGTTGGCAAGTAAGAGTTTCGAGGCAAAATAGATTTGATGTAATTAAGTAGATTCATATCATATCAATATGAAATAATAGAAATTATATGCACCCATAGTATTTAATGAGAGAGCATGGGATGGTGCAGAATATAAGTGTCCAATAATTTCCGACAGATATTATATCCCCGAAAAATAAAATAGAAAATGAAAAAAAAAAATTATTGCAACATATATCAAATGGGATTTGAAGTCGAACCATCCCAAAGATCAACCGTTTTCCAAGATTTGATAACGGTATTTATTGAAATATGAGCCCATTTACTCACTGGATAACTGTCACATTGAGGTGCCATGTCATCAATTTTATTTTAATATTGAATTTTGCTTTACATATTTATATTAATTTTAGATTCTTTTTCGAATATAGTAATTATTATTATCATAGAAGGGTTTTTCCCTCGACTCTCAACACTATATAACATCTCCTCCCATCATTCAATCTTCAACGTAGACTTCCCAAAGAAACAAAAAAAAAAAGGAAATAATCAGAAAAAAATAAATGACTTCTTGTAGCAAAATCCGCCACATCGTTTGCCTTCGCCAGATGCTGAGGCGTTGGAGAAGAAAGGCTTCGATGGCCCACGGCTGCGGGCCCCACCGTCAAATGGACGTCGTCGTCCCGGCCGGACACGTGGCAGTCAGCGTCGGGTCAAACTTCAAGAAGTACTTGGTCCGAACCTCGTACCTCAACCACCCAATATTCAGGCGGCTGCTGGCTCGGGCCGAGGAAGAGTATGGGTTCGAAAACGCTGGCCCACTAGCCATCCCTTGCGATGAAGCCACGTTCGAGGACATACTAAGGTTCTTGGACCACCATCGCCGCCGCACCAACGGCTCGTCGGTGGTTAGCCTCGAGGATTTTGAGGGCCAGAGATACTGCCACGTGGACTTCATCGCGACTAGTAGTAGTAATAATAACCTCGACGCTGTTTCCCTTCTGAACAAGGCTGTGTGGTGAAGTGAAGCAACGAAGAAGGTGAACGTTTTTACAAGAGATTGTACAGAGTTTTTATTTTCTATCTTTTTTTTTTTGTGGATTTTTTTTTTTTCTTGAATTGTAATTTTTTTTTTTAAAATAATAATGTAATTAATTTGGAGACGGCGAGCACTAATTCACACTTCACAGTGTCGTCCCACATTTTCTTTGAGCAACGTCTCCTCTTATAAATGGGGCCCATTTAACAACCCAATATGTGTAATTGGGCTCTGAAATTGGGCCTAATAGTTTGTAAGCTATTAATGTAAGCCCACACAACTCTTATTTTCATTTTTCCCAATTTAGAACAAAGCAATAATGTGTAATAGTAATAATTGTGTCCTAAAATGAATAAAATAAAAATTCAAAAAATTGGAGTATTTCTAACGTGTCGGTTAATATTTTCGTTATATTAAGAGCATGCGAATATTGTCCCATGTGCACCATCAATTTTTGGACCTACTTATATTCATTGAAGTCCCAAGTACGAATTTTGCTTGTGTCTTTTCAAAAAAAAAAAAAAAATTAAATGTATGGGCTTTTAATTGGTGTAGGTGAATGACTGCTAGAAATGTACCCTTTTGGGTATTTCCTTAATTACTGATATTTTAATAATACGTACTATGTAATAATTTAATTGTGTCTAACAATAAGATTCGACTAATTTAATATTCATTCGGCTGCATATTGATATTATTATTATAGAGAGATATTATTAATAAGTGTTTTTAGCCCATTATGATCCATACTCTTATTACGTACTATGTCGGATGCTTTTATTATTATTTGTTGCTAATCGTCTCATTATATGACACGCGGAAATGTTAATAAGTGGGTTTTGTCTTTTGCTATGTTATTATTACTTTTCCACAGAAAGAAAATTAAAAGCAAGTTTAAATTATAAGTAATAAATTAATAAAATAGGATAGATCACTTCAGAAGTCAACTGAGACATTAGTAAGTTGGTGGCAACTGTCATAGAGAGATTAGGATCCAATGTAAGGAATAAAATGCTTTGGCGTAAAAAGTAAAGGTAATAAGAGGGTGGAGGATTTGATTAAATCTGTCTTATGCTTGTGATAAGAGGGCCCCGATTGAGAATAATTATTTGATTTTGATCTAAGTCTCATGTCCTTTTTATTTATATCTATATATATATGTAATCATGATAACCCTTTCGTAAGAGGAAAGCAAATTCCAATATAGTAACGTTGAAAATAATTTGGTAAGTATGATGACTATTATAACAAAGACGTATGGTAATTCATATTACTCAATAATGTCCTAAGTCGTTTGGAAGATTATATATTTGTCTTAGGTAATAGATCACTTCATCCTCTATAGTTTGATTAAATCGCCAGCTAGCTGACAGACAAATCGATACGTACATTGAATTAGAAAATGAGAAACAAATTGACTAATAATATTAAATTATGGCCATTGACATGTATCATTAAGCTAAGCTTAATCTCTTGGAGCATTATTCTTGTCGATTATGTAAAATACAATATCGTGAATATTCTTTTTGTGTTATTTAATCAACCGATATATGGTGTAATAAATAATGATTTGTTATTAAGTTTTGTATTTAAAAAGAAAAAAGGAAAATATATAAAATCGTGCCGACAAGTGTTTCCGCCAAAAAAAAAAGGTTTTAGTGAGAAGGGGTAGTTAGATTGGACACGTGTCAATTTCCATGTCCTTCGATGAGGAAGATGTCAGTTATCGCATATGTGGGTCCTACCTTATTGAAAGCTTTTGCTTCAGTGGCTTTGTGGTCCCCACACCCCAGTGGGGTTTTCAGTCAGTTTTTTTTTTTAAATGAAAGGCAATATGGTCTACTAATTGTATTTAACAAATTGAGATATCGGTAATAGGTCTAATACTATAGTTAATTTGATAAATTTTACATTTATTTTGGTGGCGAATAAATCTTTAAAAGGCTTGGCAGTAGTTTAACTAAAAAAAAAAAAACCTAGGATGTCCAAATTAATATTCCACGTGGATCTAGTATTTACTGTTTTCTAACAGTGCCTATGATATAATATAGATAGCGTTTCAGTTAATTTTTAATTTTTTTTAATACAAACGCATGTATATGATATGATATTCAATGTCAATTGTGTAATTGTTTTCAGTAGTAGCACGAACAAATTTTTCTACTAGAACTTCAGAAAAAAAAAACATGAATTTCTTTGACTTTCTAAAAACATTTTCCTGAATTTCGGTTCGTAATCTATGTATCAAGTCATAAATCACAAAGTCTACGAGGTACACATTTGTCGGTTGTATGTGTATATATATATTTAAGAGAATTAAAATTAAATCATGCATTAACTTTCTTGGGGCCAAGCCACCCAATTTTTTTTTAAAAATTTCATATTTGTAATTTGTATTGCGTATGAAATTGTATGTTTATATGATTTAATATCCAACTCACATAGCCGATCCTCGCAAAATTTACTTAAATAGGCGTCATTTTAGAAACTAATATATAAAAGAAATAATTCCTGAAAAATCATGTCAACCTATGCCTGTATATGAACCATTAATGGAAAACAGCCAATTTAAATAAAAACATTATTCATCATTAACCTTGCGACCAAATCCAGAGAAGCCAATGATGATATCATAATGTGGAATATTACACACATATATATAAATAAATATATATATTTATATATATTGTGCGTATTTATATATATATTTGCTATCTATGACTGATTTCCCATTATTATAGGCAGTCATCATTTTACCTGACGGTCATAATAAATTTCGTGGTCCATCCATGTTATGGAACTCTTCCCCATATATTATTACACAGTGGATAATGATGAATGATGTTCGTATGTGTGATCTTTTATTTTCTTTGATTTTCTCAAGTAATTATAAAATCTTGTTAGTCTCACTCAAATCATTAACAATGTGGAATTTCTTGACTAAACCAATTGAAAGGGAATCTAACAAAACTCCATTTTAGTTTGTCCCTTGTGCAGCTTGAAACGATCAATATTTCCTCTTAATTTAATTAATATCTTTTTTTTATTATCAAGATTTGCTCTTAATTTAATTAATAATCATACTGACATGTATGTATATTGACAAACATTAAATTATATATAATTGAGATTTTCTTCATCATGTGACTAGTTGTTTCGACGTCCAAGGTCCTGTTTGGTAACTACAGTAAAACCTCTATAAATTAATACTCGATAAATTAATAAACTCTCTAAAATAATAAAATCTTTCAGTCCCAACTTGGGCCTTTGTAAAAAATCATCAAATTCGATAAGATAATAAGATAATATTTTTTTTAAAAATCCCTTTATAAATATTAGGTCCCATTAAAATTCTAAATTAATGATTCATAAAATATTATAATTATAAATACTATGGTAATTTACTAAAATATGAATCTATTGTTACTTGAGTTTTCTTAAAGTTTAAATCTAATTGGATTTCATCCATAACTTTTTTAGTTGTAGCCAAGACTTACGGTGTCAAGTTCTATAGATGCAACATATTCAAATCAACGAAAATATTCACAATAAAACACACTAGTCTTCCATGAATATAATCAATGAAACATATATGAATTTATTTATTTGCAATACATACTAAATTTGCTGAAAGTAACAAATTTCTCTTTTAATTAATAAAATATTAATTTATCGATATATTAATATCTCTTTAAATTAATAAAATTTCATGGTCCCAATATTATTAATTTATAGAGGGTTTACTGTAGTTGTTTTCTTAATCATATATACTTAATTCTTTAATTTTTCGATGAAGTTATGATTTATTTTATTTCGAAACCCTTCAGAAAATCAGCATTGGATGCCATGAACGAAATAGTTATATAAACGTCTTACACTTTGGAGTTCACAACTAACAAGTATTATTTTTTTCAATATTTAAATTGTAAATTATGATTATGGAATAAAAATTTCAACATCCCTATTTAGTTGTGAATATTAATTAGGGATTCAACAAAATTACGATTTTCGAAGACTAATTTTTGAAGTCAAAATACCGAACTAGAGCTAGGGCTGACATTGACCGATGATTAGTTTGGTAATTTACGTCAATCATTAGAAGAATAATTTATAGTAATATATTTAATAACATGACAAATAAAGAATATTGACTAATTTCCAAAAAATGCCCAAAATATATTTATATTTAACGAGAAAATCCAACGACTGGCGCGCGTGCGACCACCGCTTTTTGTTCTTTTCTTTTCATTCCTGATCACACGCGCCACAAAAATATACATATTAATTACTTTTAAAAAAGAAAAAAAAAATTACAGCTAATACTGTCTGATATTCTAAGGCCAAGCTTGTCATTTCACACATGGGATTATTATTCTTTGCTTCAGTTCATAAAAGGGATAATATCCGTAAAAAGGGGAATAAATGAAAAAAAAAAGTGATTTATTAAAATATGAGATATTAACGCAATTTTATACTTTATTGAAAAAATATTGAGATATTTGTAAATATTTTCTTGATTATAAGTTTCGCAAAAAATGAAATATATTTAATATATATATTAAAAGAGGTTATATTGATGGGTACGTCTTTGTATCTCCTCAGTGTTCCTGCTGTTTAAGTGAAACCTAAAGCCGAAAACCACACACATTCTCTCTCACGCACTAAATACTCAGAAAAAAAAAAAACACAGTCAAACACCATAATCAGACCAAATTCTCTGTAATTGGATCATTTTTTTTGTATTTTGACCTCCTTTGATTCGATCGCATTGACTCTAGGTAGGCTATCTTTGCGCGCTTTTGTTTTTGATTGAGTTTTGTGACCTGCGCGTGAGATTATAATGACTGAATGAAGAGTTCATATGAGTTTTTCTCGTTTGTTCACTATGTTACGGAGAGCATTTTGCACTGTGCTGTTCACGACAATGATTTTCGTCTTTGATTTTTTTTTTTCTGTGTATTTGCCTTATTTTTAGTCGGAAAATAGATTTGAGCTTGCTTTTTTGCTTCGGAAAAATTAGTGAGCTTTGGCTTCATGTGTTTCAGTAGTCATCTAAATCGAATTTTCAGCTTAAGTTAGTGATTTTAGTGTTTTTTTTTTGGAGATATTAGTGGTGCGTTAAATCTCCCTGGTGCTGATTTAGCCATTTCTGCTTATTTTGATTATGCATTGACTTGCTTTTGATGTTCTTGCGTTGAGATCAGAGCATAATGGGTGTGAGTTATTGCGAGACTTTAATGTTCATCCAATAATGGAAATCATATTTTTTAGATATTTATTTTATAAGTTGGAGTTTCTGGTCTACTATTTCTTTCTTCTTCTTTTTTTTATGATATTTGGTGTTAGATTATTGGTAATGTCATGATCATGGGTAGATATAGTGGCCTATCGTTTTCTTTATCCTTACTGGCATCTTTTTAATTGTTTAACCTTTTTGCATGCTTTGAAATTCTAATATATTGTATGTATATATTGCGATGTTACAATAATTTGCATTGAGAATTTAGCTGGACATATCTCATATTTCTCAATGTGATCTCCAGTCTTATCTGTATTATGGCAATTATTAATCATATGATCTGGAAATGTTTACCACTTAGTGGGCTTCAATTTCTATGTTCCATGAAATTTATAATGTTTATCGAAATTCCCATTTTTTTCTGTTATAAAGAAAAATTTATATATAAACCTACACCTTAGAGTTTTCTTTATTTACAGATTGCAATGGATAAAAGGAGTTGGCCATGGAAGAAAAAATCGTCTGATAAGCAAATAGCTGTGAAAAATGCAACAGAATCTTCTATAGCTACTTCTGATGTTAATCCTCCTGAGGCTGAGAAGGTATGTACATCTTTCTTTGATCAAAGCTCTTATAACCTTGAATGTCATGTAACTCAAGTTTCTATTTGGCTATTTTACTTTAGTGGCTCTATGTTTTGTTGGCAATGTTTTCTTTCTCGGATTCTCGATTTCTTTTAACTGCATATGAGCCTAGATTGTCCACAAGAATTAACTGTACTAATGTCCTTAGACTCAATCAAATGTGACTTACCATGAAATCAGTAAGGTCACTTTGCTGAAGATGGTCAGACTGAGACCCTTTTATTCCATGAAATGGTAGTCTTTTTGGTGTTAGTGATGAATTGGAGGTCGGAAATCTGCTGTCTGTGCATAATGCATCTCGGTAAAACAGAGTATTTATCCTCCATTTTTTCGTTCGTTCATCTTCCCAAGTATATGTCAGTTTCGTTATATTGCTGAACCGTATTGTTAGGTGGAAATAATGGACTGGCACGGCTCGTTACTTGTCTTACCTGTATTTTCTCATTGTCTCATCCTCCTACAGGTTAAACAAGAAAGCAGCAAGAAACCAAAATATGTCCAACTCTCAATGGAATCCTATACTCATCTCACAGGGCTGGAGGATCAAGTGAAGTCCTATGAAGAACAACTGAAGAATTGTGAAGAACAGATGGAAACCTTGGAGGACGAAATAAGAGAACTGAGTGACAAGTTATCCGAAGCCAATGAAGAAATGACAACCAAAGAAGGCCTCGTAAAACAACACGCTAAAGTTGCTGAAGAAGCTGTTTCAGGTCTAATAATCTACACTTCTTGCATTTCCTGTTCTTGCATGAAACTCGGTGAAGTGTTTCGATCCGAATAATTTTTTTTTTTCTGCACAACAGGCTGGGAAAAGGCTGAGGCGGAAGCTGCTTCGCTAAAAAACCATCTCGAATCAGTCACATTGCTGAAGCTTACCGCTGAAGATCGCGCATCTCACTTGGACGGTGCTCTAAAAGAATGTATGAGGCAGATACGTAATCTTAAGGAAGAAAATGACCAAAAGCTGCACGAATTAGCCCTTAACAAAACGAAGCTTTTTGATAAGATGAAGACGGAGCTCGAGGCAAAGATAGCTCATCTGGACCAAGAACTTCTTACGGCTGCTGCTGAAAATGCTGCTTTGGCTAGATCTCTACACGAGCGTTCTAACATGTTGATTCAGTTAAGCGAAGAAAAATCGAGAGCAGAGGCAGAGATAGAACACCTGAAGAGCAACGTCGAGTCTTGTGAGAGAGAAGTGAACTCACTCAAGTATGAACTTCATATTGCCAAGAAGGAGATGGAGATTCGCAATGAGGAGAGGAACATGAGCGTGCGAGCTGCGGAGGTGGCAAACAAGCAGCACCTCGAAGGGGTGAAGAAAATAGCCAAGCTCGAAGCCGAATGCCAGAGGCTGAGGGGTCTGGTTAAGAAGAAACTACCCGGTCCAGCTGCATTAGCACAGATGAAGCTCGAAGTTGAAAATCTTGGCAGAGATTATGGTGAATCTCGTCTGAGAAGGTCCCCTGCGAAGCCTCCTACTCCACACTCATCACAGCTGCCCGAGTTTTCGTTTGACAACGTACATAAGTACGTGAAAGAGAACGAGCTTCTCACGGTGCGCCTCTTGGCCATGGAAGACGAAACGAAAATGTTGAAGGAAGCTTTGGCAAACCGTAATCATGAGTTACAAGCTTCTAGGAGTATTCATGCCCAGACAGCTAGTCAGCTCCATAGTTTAGAAGCTCAGATTCAAGATAATGGCGAGAATAGAAGTCCCACATCGAGTATTCAAGTCCCCTCTGAAGGCTTCTCTGAGCGAAAAGGTAGGGCCCTAAGTTTCACCTCCATGTCAGAAGACGGAAACTTTGATAACATGAGCTGTTCCGGTTCGGGGGCCGGTTGGTCAATGTCCGAACTTTCCCATCTCAAGAAGGTAAAAATTGCGGACAGTCCGCACAAGTCTGAAAATGCAAGTCACCTCGACCTGATGGATGATTTCCTGGAGATGGAGAAGTTGGCATATCAGTCGAATGGAAATGTTTCAGCGTCCGAGAATTTAAAACGGGAAGTATCTACTGAGCCAACTAAGGATTCAGACCAACAAACTACGGATCAACAAGGTACTGAACCTCTAGTATTTCCTAAAGATGATGCAGTTTCAGAAAATCCTCAGCTGCACTCACTCATTTGTTCAAAGCTCCAATCCAAAATACAAAAGGTATTAGAGCTGATAGCTGATGAGAAAGACTATGGACAAATTTTTGAGAACATCAGACAGAAAATGCAAGAAATGCTAAATACTTTGAGTCACCAGTCTGTGGATGGTGTGGTTGAGGCAGCCGATGTAACAAGCGACATGAACACTCTTGATAATGATTTGATGCTAACGACGACAAAGGTGATATCTTTGTCCGGAGGTGGTAACTCATCTACTGACGCAGTGCAAACAGCTAGCAAGGAATTAGAAGTTGCCATTTCTCAGATTTATGACTTCTTGATGATTCTTGGTAAAGAAATAAAGGTTATCTCCGAAACAACTACTGATGGAAGTGTACTGACTGAAAAGCTAGATATGTGTTCTGCCAAGTATGGTGAAGCTAGAGACAGTAACATCAGTTTACCCGACTTCGTTCTCGACGTCTCCCACGTATTATCCAAAGCTTGCCAGCTGCACTTCAGTGTCCTGGGATTCAAAGATTCAGAATCAGAAAGTGTTAGTTCTGATTGTATAGATAAAATCGCACTTCCCGAGAATAAGGTTTTCGTTAATATGTCGGGAGAGAGATATCCCAATGGCTGCGGCCATTTCTCTGATTCTGCGTCTGATCCCGACGTACCAAACGACGGAAACCCCGTCCCATCGAGGGCAAAATCGTGGAAGTGTTCTTTGGAGGAATTCGAACAGTTGAAGGTGGAGAAGGAAAACTTGGCACTCAGTCTTGGTAGAATATCAGACAACTTCGAAAGCACCAAGTCGCAGTTGCTCGAAACAGAACGAGCTCTTGCCGAGGCTAAGTCCCAGTTAACATCAGCTCAAAAGTCCAATAGCTTTGTCGAGACACAACTCAAGTGCATGACGGAGTCCTACAAATCGCTCGAAAAACGAGCGGAGGAGTTAGAAACTGAAGTGAGCGTGCTACAAGGGAAGATTGAATGTTTGGAAACTGAGCTTCAAGAGGAGAGAATTAGTCACGAGGTGACACTTGACAGATGCAAAGATCTTCAAGAGCAGCTAGAAAGGTAAGACCATCTTTCTTTCTCATCTTCGTACCTTATTCTGGCCTTTAAGTATCAAATTAGTTTCCCATTAACTAACTGTTCATAACGCGACAATTTTTTCTTCGCAGAATCGAGAGTTCTGAAGCACCTGGGAATGATGACAAGACTAGCCAGGTGAACTAGCATATGGTCTTCTATCTAGTAGAGCTGTTAAAATCCCTATAACCATACCAGTTATGTATTTCGTCACATGCATATAATGCTTTCTTTCTGTATATCAGGAGAAAGAATTGGCTGCTGCAGCCGAGAAGCTAGCGGAGTGTCAGGAAACCATATATCTCCTCGGCAAGCAGTTAAAAGCTCTCCGTCCCCAGACAGACTCACCAAATAGTAACATAAAGACAAGAAAAGCTAGATCTTCGTTCGACGATGACCTTACCATAAGCAGCAGCACATCTTTGCCAGAATACGATCCCTCGGAAACCGATAAAGGTTTTCAAAGAGCGGGTTCTGAATCGCCAGCGCATATGGATCTTTTCAACGCCCCTTTTAGCCCGCCGCCGCATTCTGAGGCAAACAACTTGTTGAAGTCACCTGGCAATCCAATGTACCACCCTAACCACCGCCCTACAAGATCAGGCTCGTCCTCTAATTCATCCACGCCTACGCCGGAGAAACAATCTCGTTCCTTCAGCAGATTCTTTTCGACGAAAGGAAAGAACGGTCAGTAGATATATGTTCCTTTTTTTTAAGTTCACTACCGCCAAAAATGAGAGAAAAAAAAAAGAATAATACGCGGGAAGTTGTTCTTGTAAATAATGATCGGGGTATGATCATGCGATGTCGAAAATAGCCTGTAATCTTATCTTGGTGTTGAGATGAATCATGGGACAAATGAAAATAATGTTTGATTCGAGATTTTGTTTGTTTGAAGAGACCTACGTGAATTTTTGTTTTATGTTTTGAAGACTGTGAGGTGATTTTGTTTCTGTAATTTGTACCATCAGATTATGAATGTTTATATAGTATGTTACATATGTATTAGTGCATATGTTGTCAAAATGATTCAATTCATTCACTTGGTCTCAACTCAACTCTTTTGGTCTGATTCTGACTGATAACTTTGCTAACCTTATGTCCATAATCACCACCACCACCACCTTCACCGCCTCCTCCTCCTCCTCCGTCCTTTCGAACGTACTCATAGCTCCGTCTTCTTGCAGAGGCCTCGAACCCTTCGATCCTTAACCTAACCTCGGAGGCTCGGGATAAATGGGCCTTTAAAAGTTATAATGGGCTGCTGCATTTCTTTTGCTACCATCTATTTTAGTACACAAACGCAAATTTATTGTGGCTGGTTTGAAATTATATTACTTCATGGAAACACAACATATGTAATATGAATTCTATCCAAGTCATTACCAAAGAGTAGACGGCAGAAACATAGATTTATTACAACCCACGTGACAGCTGACCCAATATGTCCTCCGACTTGACTATAGTGCAATGCAATCATCACGTGATTTACGGACCACCACAAGAAATTTACGATTTTCTCTTTGGCCCACAATCTTTATAATGTATATATAAATTATTAGCACTTACTAGTTATTGGGACATCATCATTGTTCATAAATTTCGTTTATGATAAGTCGTTATAATTTAAAAAAAAAAAAAATACAGTGAGAGAGACAAGGACTCGTACAAAAAGAAATACCACAATAACAGTTTTGTCCATTTAATTAATTATTGGTCCTGACGTGGACATTTTTAAAGAATAATGTTAAAAGTCCCATATTGACTCCACTTGAATTAAGGAGTTAAATTTTCTTTAAATTGGATGGGCTTAGCCCATTAACCACTTATTATTTTTAAAATTCGATTAAGCTTTGCTTTTATTTACTCGATCAAACTATATTGCACTCGAGATTCATTAAAAATATTATATAATGTGAGACATATAATATATATATATATATGTGCCAGCTCAGCAGCATCGCATTCAACAATCTTGATGTGAACTTGCGAGCTACGCATGATCACTCGTTTATATATTTAGAAATATATAAATTTGGCATTTAATTTGATACCAATCAATTTAATTTTCAGAATCATATTTTCCAGAAATAATATACTAAATATAGAAATTTTGCTGGGATGTTATGATAAAAAAAAAAAAATACAAAACATTCACTGGATTACATGTATATATATAATTCTTTTTTCAATTAGGTTAAATACATTTCATGGACATATATTTTCTTAAACCCATGTTCAAGAATTAGGAAAAAAAAGGGAAGATATTATATAGGAAATAAGTAAATTATGGCGACAAAGACAGATCAAGTGCCTTATAGGAAACAAATAGCACACTTGCTTGTAGTTTTATTATTACACTTCGTGGTCTAAGAAGAACATTAAATATATTAGTTGGATATCTGAATTGTTGCTTGGATAAAAGCTTACAATATTGCAGGTGAAGCAATTATTATTTTCATTCAATTTGAATTTACTATATTTCTCACAACTCAGCTTATATTATTGTGTTTCCTATTAATATAATATTATGTATAACTATATAAATCCATAACATGAGGCTCCAGTTTCTCTAATACTTACTACTATACTATATATCTTCTAAATATCTAATTTGACAGCAGAGAAAAATATGATTTTTTTTTTATTTTAATACATTTCATTCATGCCAACAATTTTATAATCTTATTCAACAGTTGGATGGAAAAAGCAAGTATTTGCATGTGCCCATGCAATTGCAAGATATCAAATCATAATAATTTCAAAGAAAAAACTGATAATGCATCATTTTCATAAACACTTTTTATCAATAATTGCTAGTTATCTTATCATAAACATTAATTAATTAGTCATTAAAATTACATAATCACCACTATTGTTCGATTAGAATCGAATATTAGAAAGCAAAATCTGATTGGTAATAGTTTCAAGCTACTGTTATGCATGTGAGTTTTCGTCTTTTTCTATTTAATTAATTTCATAAATAGGGTCCATCGGCGTCTGTTTACTTTGAGAATATATAAAATAAACTAATGGATTAGTCAAATATATCCATTTTCAAAAATACTTTAATTAAATTCTTTTTGGATTGAGTAATCCGAAATACTTTTTATGGACGTGACGTATTCCATCATTATAAACAAGTACATAATTAATCGAGTCATCGTACCATTTTTTTTGCTATATACTACATGTAAGGATTACTAATCAACTAAAAAAGAATTTTTTTTTTAAATCAAATGAAATTATATAAGTTGGTAAGAATACAAACATATGCTTTAATTATCTCAAATCAAGATCATCGCTTCAATATTTATCAACAATCTCATAGGGTATACATAGCAAGTCATAATCACATATATGATTACAACCAAACACCTCTCCGAGAGAAAAATATCAAGACACACAATTATATTACAATCTTATCCCCAAGCCAACTTAAGTCAGTCGATCAAAGAGTTAAAAATTAAAAATAAAAATAAATAAAAACCATCCAAAAAAGGGACAGCCGAAAAAAAAAAAAAAAAAGCAAGAAAACTCTAGAACTTCTTTCGTCCAAAGCTTCTTTTCTTGCTTAATGATCTCTCAAACTCGAAGTTAGAAGAGACTCGAAAAACCCTTCGTCGCAAGGTATGGTCAAGCCCATGTCGTGGTCGAATCCAAACTCTTCTTCGGCTCGTTGGAGAAGGGTTTGAAACTCGGGAACGTTCAAGATAGAGATCGGGACAATGTATCGGCTTCGACTCTCCCCGACGTAGACGACAAAGTGGCCTTTCGGGACGTCTAGTGGAAAGCCCTCGTCGTCGTAATCGTCTTTCTTGCCTAAGCTCGAGCAACGTTTCATGATTTGCTTGATCATGGCCTTTTGAGAGAGCTTATTGGCATTTGATTTTCTAATAGCCATTTATATAGGAAATATTTAATTCTATGTGATGATCTCTCTCTCTCTCTCTCTCTCTGAGATTTGGAAATAGAATAGTGTGATGGTAATGAGGTTGAGGGATGAATATATGTGCTATGTATATATAAAGTGGAAGAAGTAGGGGGGAAATTCAATAGCGGGTAGTTAAGGAAATTAAATTGACAGATAGGGTTTCTTTATTTATGATAATATAACCAAATTGAGAAAAAAGAACAGAAACAAATTTGATTTGCATTATCAGTTCTTGTATGTGTGTGGAATTGAATTTTCAATAGCTACATGTGTAATATATATATATGTAATAAATGGTCTACGAGTTCTTTTGATATATATTTGTATCTGCTAAACATATTGAAAAAAAAAATTTCGTATTTTGATTATTAATTTTCTATATTCCTATATAAGCATAGTTGCATTGTTCTCAATATTAATCCATATTTGAAAAATCAAGCAACGAAATATATCATATGGTAAATTTCATAAAAAGAGGAATTTGCATTTCTATAGAATACACAAATATCTAGCTTATCCCCTAAAAAAATATTGTGAATAAATTAATTCCAAGAGGTTTAGAAATTTAAAATAGAACAACAATAAAAAAAGAAAAAAGAAAAACAAAAGGCATGTGGGGGCATAGAAAGGTCATTTGAGCCAAATCCCTAAGTTTTACAAAATAATGTTACGTTTCATCAAGACAGCATGGTCCCCATGTTATTATTCAGTTTTAATAATATATATATATATATATATGTATAATAAATCCTAAGATTGAATACATGAATACATGCAGTGTTCTTCGTTTTAGTTGAGTTCTAACATAAATCACAAGTAATAAACATTGTTATGTGGCTATCTAATTAAGTCGACATTAATTGAAATAAAGTTAAACTGAATCTTAGGACCATTGAAGAAAATGTAGCTGAGAAATAGTTTTCTGATTTGCCCCACGACTTATATGTATGCTAACTTCGTACAATTCAGCGTTCTGAAAGAATTCAAAATGTGTCCTCAAAGAGTGTGTATATATAGATACACATATGTATGTATGTATGCATGTATGTATGTGAAAGAGAAGCATGGGATGGGGCCATGAGAAGGCTCTCCTTGAATGCAATGACATGTTCTGTGAATGAAATTTGTTGCTCTTTGTGACATTTAAACAGCAATTTGCATTTTGCGGAACTAGAAGAAAACAAAAAGACCCCACCTTTTGTCACCCAATAATTCAATTCATACCTACATCTATTAATATACATATACATATATATATATATATATAGATGAAAACTCTTAAGTGAGATAGGTAATAATAACTGAAGTCCATGTTACTTTTGTCTTCGCCTTTACTGATATTGTAAAGACAACTGAATGTACAACCTCGCCACCCGCCTATCTTAGTTCAACTCGACATTTATTTTCCAACCCAAACAAACAGAAAAAAAATTCTACGTAGCCGTGTGGAATATATAGATAGGCAAGAAGTAGTACTTAGGGTTATATATAAACCATTATTTCATGCACATATACATATTTTTTCTCGTGATTAGGGTTTATGGAGGGAACATAATATAAAAATTTCAAGAATATATATTATTTGGTAGCCATAAATATAAATTGGGTAGTGAAAATGGCTCATCACCCAACAGCCACAGGCTTATTCGGGGAATACTATATCCCAAACCTGAAAGAAACTGTATGCTTATTTCAAGTAATTAAATTTCATTTCAAGAAAAAAAAAAAGTAAACAAGAGATTGAGATTGATTTATAACATCATATCATCTGACCCAATATACAGCTAATAAGCTGAGAGTCCATCGTTTTCTTGCATATGTACCTCATATCATATATATGTAATAATGGTACCACACCACATGTACTGCATGCCCATAACAAAGCATACGTACATCACTTAATGCTTTCTCATATCATATGTTTATTCAATAATCTGAATTTTTCATTTATGATTATTCAGTCTTATTCTATGAATATATTTTCTCTGGATGTTTTATTCTAATATCTTCATTCAACTTTTACTAGGGCTTTATTTTTGGGATGGGATCATATCATAGACAAATTATTTGGGCTGGGCCTAATGTGGAATAAAAAGAAAAATAAAGTACCACAAATTAATATATATTTCTGATATTGGTTGGAAGCCTTCAACATTGCTGCCATACAGTTAGTTTACTCATGATAGCTTAGCTTCTTCCCTTTATTCTTCTTAGAAAACATCCCACCAAAGAGTGGCAGAAATGGCTTCTTTCCGTTCTTGTTATTGCGAGGCGAATGCCGTTCAAGAACATCACCGCCGTCACGCCTTTCGACGAATTTGAGGTCTTCAATGTCCATATCGAAGATGTCTCGAACGTACGATCGGTTTTTGAGCTTTTGAAGTTCCCTTTTGGTCTGTTCGAGCTCTTGCTGTAATGAAGATAGGCAGGCTGACATTTTCGTGCTCTCTTCGCGGGCTTTCTCAAGGCTTCTCTTCGCTTCTTCTAGCTCTGATAACGCCATTTTTTCGCCCCGATCATCGCTTATGTCAGTTGTATCCTGACGATGAACATCAAGAATAAGAGATAATCTTAAACTTATATCAGGGTACTGCAATAGTTTCTCACTATCTCACCTCTTTTATCTTGTCGCGATTTACCTCATGAGCCATAGCTTTCTCTCCGAACAATATAACAGCTTCTTTAACGGACCCAAATGGCGCACTCTCGTCGATCTCCGCCTTACTCATCATGATGATTTTCTTACCAATGAAGATTCTTACATATACATTTCATATATTGTAAGATGGTTCAGATGTGTATTATATAGTGTGAAGGTTGAGTTAGAAAAAGGAGTGAAGTGTAATCTGAAACAGAGGTTCGTTTCTTCGCGTCCACTTTACTGCCAATCCTCTGTTCATTATTATTTTACTATATATGTAATGTATGTATGGTAATAAAATGGCGCAAGTTGTTCTTTGCATTTCATTTCACCAAACGTCTGTATGTAATAATATATCTTTGTAAAAACAAGTTTGTTTTCTGCAAGAATCATTTCATTTGCTCTGTAACTCTTTACATTACAATTCTTAACATACTCCATCTCCTCAATCCTGGGAAAGAACAACTCACATATGTTTATTATCTTCAAATTCTTCATTATTTCGAAAAAATAAAAAAAACAAAAGAAGAAAAGGAAAAACAATCCATACATATATATATGATGACAATAATAGTTGAGAACAATTCGAAGGTGTAAATAGGATGATATTGTTATGCAAAAAAAATGACAGAGAAATCTCTTCAGCACATCCAAGAAGCAGATCTCTTCACAAGAGGCTTCATCTGTTTGTCTTCCTCAAGAGATATCATGCCCAGGTGGGACGGATCTTCTAACATCATCTTAGCCACCAGATAGCCTGCGATGGACCACGTCTGATTCTTACGTGCCTGTTTTCCAACGTACCGCCCCATCTTCCCGTCGTAATACTCCGGCCAGTGGTCCTTCATCAGGCGCGTCTCCGCCAGCTCTATCGCCCGCCTCGCCAGCTGGGGCCGTCCCGACTTTATGCACGCGGCGGTGAGAAGCCATATAAGAACTGTAATAACACCAGAGTAATTTCAGACATGGGTTGACGGGCGGGTCGGTTCAAATTTCGACCCCCTTAATTCCCGCGAGAATAACGTAACATTTATTACCTGGCCAAGAACCGCCGTTGTGATAGCTCCACCCGGTGTTCTTCGGGTCGCAGCCCGTCACGATCCGCCACTCGTGATTTTCCATCGCGGGGTAGCAAATCTTCAGAGGCATCTCGCCGACGAGCTCGTCCCACCTCGACTCGATCAGATCCATTATCGCAGAGGCCTGGTCGGGCGTCGCCAGAGAGGACAAGATGGCCACGCAGTTTCCCAGGCAGAACCAGCGGAAGTCCATCCTCGCGGGGCTGACGTTCCCGATGAAGTAACCGCCTCGGACGGGCATGAAGTCGAAGACCCACTCGGGCAGGGAGTCGGGCATGACGTTGAACTTGTTCACCGCAGTGTGGGAGTACTCCTCGGTTTTGTAGCGGTATATGTCGTTGAGCTGCTTGATGTCCAGCCAGAAGTAGTTCCTCATGTGGAAGCTCAAGGCGTGTAAGCGTTTCACTATCTTGTCCGCAAAGTCTTTGCCCTCTTCGTCGTGCTTGAGAAGAAGGAGGGCGCACCTCAGTGCCATGAAGAACAGCGCTTGTATCTCGATAGGGTAACCGTAAACACCCTACACAGACGATTCGTTTTTTATTTTCTTACACTGCTTAAGTACTTGGAAAAGATATGCATTTGGTTGATGTAAGGACAATCTTTGTAAAAACTGACTCACCATTCTACGATCAATCATGGAGCATCCATCGGCGCACAAAAGGGTCGGGAAAGTATCGAATCCTTCAGACAGACAGAGAGTAAGGATGAGCTTCATTCCCCTCTGAAACTCGGGCCTCTCGGCCAATGAGGTGTCGCCAGTGGACTTGGTGTAGGCTCGGAGGAGAATGATCCACCAGAAACCCGAATCCACCGGGGCAACCCGCCCGATGGCGCACTCACCGAAATCTGCGATTATGGTTTCGAAGTCTCTGACGGGGTCGTGAAGCACTTTGAAACTCGCCGGCAGAACGCCGGCGCCTAAGGTGAAGTTATCGACCTTCTTCTCCCAAGATTGGAGCCTCAGGGTTTTGAGAAGAAAGTTCTTGACTATCTCGGGCTCGCCGTTTATAAGGAAGGCGAGCGCGCTCGGGACGAAATCTCTTACAAACACCTGTCAGAGAATCTCAATATCCTCAAAGCAGTTCTCAAGTATAACAATATCTTACGAAATGATTTAATCTTCATTGAAAGAATAGCATTGGTGAATGAAAACAAGATAATATCGTAAAAATTAGCTTCCAACTCGGAAAAAAAAAAGAAGAGTTTTTTACTTGATCGTAGTTAAGTTCTTCAGAAGAATGATCCAAAGCAGCTATTGTACCGACGGGTTGGCCGCGGAAATGAACGGTCGATCTCTGCAGAGCCACCCAAGCCTCGGCTACAATTGGATGGGTCTCGACGGAGTTAAAAGAGGACCTCGGGGTGCTCGACACGGACCTGCCAGGTGAGTAAATACCAACAAGACTGTCAAAGACCCGAGAAGAGCTCTCGTTAGTTTTGTAATAATTGCGAGTCGGTGATGGGATCGACATTTCACTGAACGATCTCTCGTCGAACGATCTCTTCCTCTCGATGTTGAGCGGCCTGGGCCGTTCGAGCAGCTTGGACAGATCGGAGTCCCCTATTTCGAAGATCGACGGGTTCGATTCTTGGTGTTTCGACGGTCCGTTTTGGACCATCTCAGAAGTTGGAGACATACTGGGAAGATAGTGTTAGAATTTTTTTTCTTTGAAGCAAATGGTCGAACGATAGATCTGCAACAGAAAAAGGGAAAGTGGGACTTATTATATGGCCAAAAAAAAATTGTTTACCAAAGAAGTCAACTTACTAAAGTCGAGAGACATACTTTAATGTTTGCTACAAGAAGCAACACATCCATCACAAGTCACGACCACTTTTGTTTAAAGTCAACTTACAAACACGATAGAGATTTTTCTGATAATCAAAAAAGGCAACTGCAATATTAATCTGTCCTCTAACATAGAAAAAAATCCCTAATTCCCAGTAAACCATGCAACTGTCATACAAACTACATGGTGAAGAACAAAAACAGAAAAAAAAAAAAAAAACTGAAAGAAAAGAAAAAGAACTAAAAAGAAATTAAAAAACATATATTTAAAAAAAAAAAAAAAGTTTAGAAGTGTACCTTAATAGCTCCGAAGCTGAAGAACAATAGAAATAAGAAGATTACAAGGTAGAACGAGGCTGTTATTTATAGGTGAGAGTTTGTTGGGCAAAGTGGACCGTATTTTGCCGGTACGTAATTGGTCAGACTGGATAGTCCGGTAAACATTTACCTACCGACAACGAGAGGTGACCGACACGTCGGATTTCCTTGGGAGCTCCGTACAACAGTATCGGGAATAGCTTTCCAGCTTGTCTTTTTTTTTTTTTTTATTACATCACGTTGCTGCTCTATGGTCGCTTCTATTGTAAGAAAATTTATGGCCTACTTTCTTTTTTTTTAAATAATAATAATAAAATAAAATAGTTGTTGGACCGTGAACTACACGCGCTCGTGTTCAATGTGATTGAGGTTAATTAGGAATTTCCCACCTCAAATTCCGCGATGTGCTCTAAC
Organism: Lindernia subracemosa; assembly: GCA_028392965.1. Lineage (NCBI taxonomy): Eukaryota > Viridiplantae > Streptophyta > Magnoliopsida > Lamiales > Linderniaceae > Vandellia > Vandellia subracemosa. Next base: position 849,061 of record JAQPCC010000026.1, on the reverse strand, counting down.
GACTTTGATATGGGCTCAAAGCCCATATGAATGCAACAAGCCCAGCCCATATTGAAAACGTCGTACCTATCGACGTTGTCTCGACAGCTAGTTTGATATCTGGCCTACCAAATTCGTAGATTCGATTGTGTTGTTCCATTCCATTCCCCACGTGTTTTGAGTGTTAATTATGAAATATATGCCAAAAATATGATGATAATCTCAGCTGATTATATCCTAATTTGGATCAATTATATTTTATTAAGTTTTAGATATGGTTTCATATTCCCTAATTATACAGTCGAACAACATATAATGAGATTCTTGCAATATAAATATATCCATCATCTTTACACTTTCTCCTATATATATAACCAACTCTTGACCATTTATTTATCAGAAGAAAACATTTTTCATTACAGAAATGGACTCAATAAAACTCCTTGTAGTGATGCTGCTCCTCCTCCTAACCATCTTAACCACAACATCGTCACAAGGTAACAAAACAATCTTGAACAAAGTGTCTTCAAATTAATATATAGCGAGATGTAATAATTTCGAGCTAGGGTTTTGTTATCCTATGAAAACCCTAATTGTTAGGTGGAGCAGATAACTCGTTAAGACGCCGAGGTTGTTGCGGTGAATGTACGGAAGAGGTGAAGCTGACCCAAGAAGATGTGGGCCCGGCGGGACCGGGCGGTCGTGGGGCTGTTATTAGGGTAACGTTGAAAAACACATGTCCGTGCGATATAGTACAGCTCGAGTTGTACTGTGGCTCGCCTCCCATGATCCCAGTGATCGGCGACATAAATCCGCCATACATCCTCTCGCCCGACAGGGGCAATGCCGGGCGATGTACGCTCAATGCAGTCATCTCTCAAGGAAAATCTTTGAGCTTTACTTATCAGGCTCATCGAATATATCGGTATTTATCTGTATCTATAGCTCGATGTTAATATATCAGATATATATTTGAGAGAGAGGGAGAGAGAGAGAGAGATGTATCTTCACTCATCTTTGATCATCGTTTGTAATAATGTCGAATGAATCAATAAAACGGAGTTACTATACTAATTAGGGTTCCTTCTTCCATTTATTCGGTTAAACTGAATCTTGGGAAGGACAGAAGTCCGAGGTCGGTATATGGGGCCCACAGACACGTAATCACTTACTACTTTTTTTAATATATTTAATAAATAATACAACGGCCAGATGGGCTGGGCTGGAGTGGACCAGAGATGTCTAGGGCTACAAAAACTGTAGACAAATAAGATTGTGAAGGCCAAAAGAAGCTACTTTGGGATTTCCAAGTCTTTACACAAGAAACAAAACTAGCAAAAAGGTACATTTTGTCTTCTCAAGAAAGTGTTGAGCCTCACTGCTGATTCAATTGATTACAGTACTTCTTGAAGTTCAAGCACTCTTCTGCCAAGAAGTCACTGCCAAGGGAAAAATAATGAATCAGAAAAAACTATATATAGAATAGGATATAGGATGGGATGCATTGCAATGGACTTATTACAAGATCCTATCTGCCATTTCTGATGGTTCCCATCTCGGGCTCCATGGATACTCCGTCATGGTAGGCGATTTCACTGGTGCGCCTTGCGGATTGAAGTGCTACCGAATAATATTCATGATAATCATCAAGTTTGAATACAAGAAATAACAAGCATGGTTATGAATATATGGATCGTTGTTGGGATTGCAATAGTTTTATCAAAAGTATACTTCGAGCAGGAAATCGTTGTCTAGTCTGCAAATTATTACCTGTGTACTTTGGAGCGTTATAAGAGGTTGCTGCTTCGGGAACTGAAGAGACAGTGAAAAATGGACCTGTAAGAGCACAAGCACAAGGCCTATGTTAACATAGACGCTGCATTGCATAAGTGGATTTCAACAGAAGAGAGAGAGAGAGAGAGAGAGAGAGGGAGGGAGGGAGGGAGGGAGGGTGGGAGTATGTACCAGAAAAATGAACACCCCAGAAGAGTTGAGGAATGTTGCCCGCCTGCAGAAGACCTGGAAATAAAGGCAAGGAGATTTAAGCAAATTTTATATATTCCGTTGGATGAAGTAAACTAATATATTCAGAAGCCTCATAATACACACGGGATCAGCTTCGATTGGTCGGCCCAAGTTTGGTGCTAATGCAATTATGAACTTCCTTCTTGTCTCAATCAGTGTGACTGCCTCTTTTATCTGTTGAGAGGAAAAAAAAAAAACAAATGGGATGTATCGGCCAAGTAAATTTGTTCTGCAAAAATTCTTTTATAAGTGATCTAAACCAAGAAGTTGCAAACCTTAGATTCAAGCACATCTTCCAAAATGTCTAGATATTCTGCAGTGCACCTTTAATGAGATACAGGTCAGAACCATAGTAAGTAAAAGAGAAAGGCACAACCTGTAACAGTTGTAATAACAGAGAAGGAATACAAAGTATGCTTACATGCCATCCAACCAAGAAGGGAGTTTGAATTCTTCAACAGAAAATAAAGCTTTCAACTCATCAGAAGCGGTCAACTTCAGGCGTGGCGGTGGAGGAGACGACTTCTTTTTACCAACTGGAAATATCGCCTATAGAGTATCAGGCAAAGGATGTTGGCAAGCAATTCGAGCAATGAACACATAACGTGCAGATAAGTAAATTGACAATGAACTGAAAGATTTTGGGTGAGGCTTGAGAATACATAGACTAAACTTATAAATAAAAACGTTAACAGAAAAGGAATAGTAGGTAAAGAAAAAAGGAACAGAACTAGCAAGGTGAAGAAAAGCAAAATAAAATGTTACTGTGGATGGTCGAAAGATCACATCCGAATTCGAAACTCATTAAAGAGAGTTCATGGAGCTACTGTGCCCCTAGATGAAGATTACTTAAGCCACGCAAATGCAACGATCATTAATTCGTAGATTGACTACCGATACTGTAACCCACAGATCAACAAGGCCTCGAGTGGGTTTAAACCAGAGAATAAGAGGGGAAAAAAAAAAATAAAAAAAAATGCCATGACTCTTTATCTTCTAGTCTAGGAGCTGACATCATGAATATTTAACAAGCTAACCTGTAAGTATATCTTCTGGTGTTGTTTCCAGTTAGACCCCACAACCAATTTATTCAGATCCATATTCAGCAGAGGAATTGCAAATTTAACCTCTTCAGGCTACATTACGATGAGAAGTGGAATAAAAAAACATCAAGGCAGTTAGCCCGCGTAAAAAACTAACATTTTACAATACTGACTGAAATAGTGGATGGCTGCTGTCGGATGCTTGGTACTACATAGTTACCTTTCCGACGCAAGGAACCATATATGTCTCAATCCCCTGTAACAGATAGAAAATATAAATCCAGGACTTGTGAAACAACAGTTATACAATAAAATTGTAACCTTTATCCATTACTCTTAAGTAGTTTTAATAAAATTGCTCACCACTCTTGAAACCATAGTGCTGATCTCGAACTTCAACCTATCGTCATCCATCTCTCCAATACGCTTTTTTTGGTATACAATGAATGCATCCCTAGCACACAAATTGATCAATTAAATGCAGAAAGTAGCAAATAGCTTCCATAAACTATGCTCGGAAAATAAATTACAAAATTGATCACCTTAGCTCCATAATAAAAGACAATAACCGAGTTGGATCTTTGCTATTCCAATCTGTCAGACTACTTTTACCAGAATTCCCAAGAAAGGGATTAAAACCCTCATTTTCAGGTCCGAATATTACGTCAGGCGCCGCCAATGGATACAATGCGTTGTACAAAACATCCCCTGATTTCATTACACAAAATGTTCAACAATAAACTACGAAACGCATAATCAAGCTAAATCAAAATCAAGCTGTGAACTATCTAATAAAGAAAAGATAAGAGTTATAACACTGACATACATTTGAAAGAGTCAAGGCAATATGGGATGACCAGAGTGAAACGATCCAGCAAGGTAGGGTTTTTGCAGCCAGACCACATTCGATCCACCTGCACAAAATTCCTCTTTTTATCCGTTGACTTCACCTCAAACGTTTTACTAATTCCAAGCAAAAAAGAAAAGCCCTATTTCACTACCATCTATACATTTTTTCTTAGGATGAATCAATCGAGGAATAGGAAAAAAAAGCACCTTTATAGAGAAAGGGCAGTGAGTGAGTAGATAGTTGAGCTGGGCGGCGATAAGAGGTGGCACGGCGTCTACGGTCATAGCTGTTGGTTGTCCGGCGAAGTTCACTTAGGAACAATATGGACACGTTTAGAGAAGACTTCAACACAGAAAGAAGAAAATGTATTACTGCTTTTTAGTATTTCTAATTTCCTTTCCATTTTCTCCTTTTGGGCTTTTTGACTTCTAAAATTTTGGGTCAGCACTTATTTGGGCCGAGGGCAAAAAAGACTTTTCGCAACATCCGCGGACGCCAATAGTACTCTAATATTATTATTACCCTCGATTTGAATTCGTCTTCACGAGAATGGCTTGGGATCCTCTATTCCATTTTCTGTATTTCATTTCGTATTTCAACCTACGAAAATCATTATACCTTCCCCGCCCAGTAGGGTTGCAAATGAATCGAGTTTTTTTTGTTCGATTCGAGATTCGATTCGAATTCGAAATATTAGAATATAGAATTCAAATAAGAATAGTTTTTTTTATTCGAATAATATTAGAATATGAATACAAATATCACAATATTCGATTCGAATATTAATAGAATATTCGATTAGAATAATTAAATATTTATTTTAATATACTTATTACAATTTAATATATATTTAATAATAATGATATATTTATTTAAATACAATATATTATAATTCAAAATTTCTCAAAAAAATATTATAATTCAAAATATATTTGAAATAATTCAATATTTTTTAAAATATAATATTTATGTTTCCATAGATATTTAACTATATTATTATTTATATTATCTTATTAAATAAATTTTATGAAAAATATAAAAAATAATAATAATCGAATATTCGATATTCGATTCGAATATATAGTCAAATAGAATTCGAATTGATTTTAGTATTCGAATAGAATTCGAATTCGAATTCGAATTCGAGATTTATTAACAGAATACAAATAGAATATGGTGGTATTCGACTCGATTCGATTCGTTTGCAACCCTACCGCCCAGTGTTAAAACACCCGTAAATATCATTACACCCATAAATATCATTACACCAGTTGTTTAAATAGAAAAAAAGTCAATATTATATATTTTTCTAGTTTGGTGTAGAAAAAATCAGTATTATATATTAAAATATATAATATTGACTTTTTTTTATTTAAACAACTGGTGTAATGATATTTATGGGTGTAATGATGTTTACGGGTGTTTTAACATTGGGCGGAGAAGGTGTAATAATTTTCGTAGGTTGAAATACAAAGTGAAATACAGAAAGTGGAATAGAGTATCCCAAGCCAACGAAGAATGACAGTTGGGTTGCTTTGTTTTTAATGCAAAATACTAACTTTAGGTGAAACTATTAATTAAATGAAATAATGGATAATTGTTTCCGTTATAAGTGGATTTAAGAACAGTCCAAAATGCAATTTTTATTCTTTTATTATTGATCTTAGATCATCTCCAACCGAAAAACTCATTTTCAAACTCAAACTCATTCTCTAACTTAAAATGCAGTAACTCTCCTCTAACCATTAAACTCATTCTCAAACTCAAAAGAATATTTTTATAATATTCTCTTTCACAACAACTTTTACAACTTTTCAATATTACTCATATATTTGTAATTTTATAAATTAGACAACGTATTATTTTAAATTCGATTGAGAAAATATTAAATATAAAAAAAAACATAAAAATGCTTATTAAAAACACTAAAAATCGTAATTTGAAACAATCGAAAAAGAAATTACATTATACGAGGAAAAAAAATACATCGAATGCATAAAAAACTTTATTCTTACAAATAAATGATAGATCATTTTTATTTTCAATACTTGTGTGTTATTTTAGTGTCTTGTTTTAATGACGTGCTTTTACTTAGTTCAATATATGCATCGTAATTTTATTTATTTTAAAAGTTAAAAATTTTGTTATATTTTTAAATTTTTGTTAAAATAATATTTAAATAAAATGTGAAAAATAAGATATAAAAAAATAAAAAAATAAAAATGAATTGGTTATAAAAGTTTGTGACGTGTGTACACTAGTAATACTAAATTTTTTGTAATTTTATTTATTTTTTATATGAGTTGTTTAATAAATTAAAAAACTAAAAGGACTTATTTGTAATTTGCAAACACCAAACGCATTTTAAGTGAGATAAATGCATATTTGAGTATGGAATATGAGAGAGAAATCCAAAAACTTATTTTGGATTTAAGTTTCCCGATCCATTGGAGTAGTTTTACTCCATATTTTGAGTTTTTGGTCTCCATTGGTGATGCTCTTAGTCAGCATATTTCATGAATTTATCCAAATCTCCGTAACTTATGGATAAGGGGACACACTACAGATCATTACAACGTCATCATCTCTGTCTTGTCCACCATTCTCTCTCATCTCTCTCTCTATATATATATATTATGTAAAATATGTATAAGTACATATATCATCATCTTAAAACAAAGTTCTTGAATCGAATAAATAAACCAATATATAGTCGTAAATTACAGACGAGCCCATGTCGTTTGCAGCATCACTCGCATTCTCAGTCCCTACGGCGGCGAAGAATACGGCGAACTTGTCCCTATTGCCGCCCAAGACGGCGTCGTTCTACGAGGTGTTGGGCGTCCCGGCGAGCGCCTCGTGCCAGGAGGTCAAGTCAGCGTACAGGAAGCTGGCGAGGGTGGTTCACCCCGACGCGGCGACCGCCTCGGCGTCGACGGACGACTTCAGGCGACTCCACGCGGCGTACGCCACCCTCTCCGACCCAGAGAAGCGCGCGGAGTACGACGGCCAGATATGCGGGCGGAGTGTCGTCGGGGCTGCTCGTGGGGTGGCGGCGCGGCGGAGGACATGGGAGACGGATCAATGCTGGTAGTGGGAATATGACTAATTTACCCTTTTTATTCCTTTTTTAGTTTTTTCGTTTTCTTTTTTATTATTACGGCCTACCACTCCAACTTTAGTGCGATTATATTGCGCAATTTTTGTATAGAATAAATGTAAATTTCGAATAATTATTGACGTGAGATGGTAGGCATGTTTTTTTATTTTATTGTCTTCAATGTAGTTTGTTTTCTTGATTATTATGATATTTCTCTTTTGATAAACGTATTTTGAAGTTGTCAAATTGTTTTTTTAATTAGGAGATGAGATTCAACGTTAACTAGGCAACGTCTATAAGAGTCGTATGCACATAAACAAACACATACGTATTTTATATTGTGATTGTGATTTTATTACATAAAGTCGACTAGGGACCATTTTATTTCCACTTGTCACTTTGATAAACAATATTGCAAAAGTCGTAGATGTAATGTAATTAATGCTTCGGCAATAGATCACTTTCCGATGAATATATATAATATTATTTAATATTTTAACTAAGATTTATTTTTATTTTAAAATGTTTAATATATAAATTTATAATTTAAATGTAATTGATTGGTCTATTACTCTAAATTGAAACAAATTTAAAAATTGAAAGATAAAATGGTACAACTCACACACCAAATTAGTTAAAGGGAGTTAGTGTATAGGGTGCTCACGGTTATATATATAGTAGATATATTATAAATGTTAATTTTTTTTCCGTGCCTTAACTCGATCTTAATATCTAGAAATAATATTTTTTTTTTAAAAAAAGAAAGAAAAGTTGAAATATGTGGGCTTCAATACAACAATTGGGCCTTAGTTACCATTTGGGCTTCGTCAATAGTGTTTCAAAGTGCGAAATGGGCTGAGAAACCAAGTCCATTAATGTAATATTCACGAATGTTGGATAAGGTGGGCCCTAGTGGGTGGTACGTATCAACTGACGTCATCTTAGTATTTTTGTTTTTTTTGGGTCCCGAGGTATCCCCACTCGATTTGGCTATGGGCTAACCCCTAAATACAGGTGTGGACTTTGCGCCACACAGACATGACGGAGGCTTAATTGCGCCAAATACTCCAGTGGTGGGACTAATCTCCGGGATTAGATGAATACGTCCCAAACCCATCTGACAACGATAGTCATGGGAAATAAATCACATAGGGACTACTCAAGGAATTGTGGGATGGGGATTCGATCCCACGATCTAACCCACAATTCCTTAAGGCATCCTCCTTGACCGCTAAGACAAGGCCTCATTGGCGACGTCATCTTAGTATTAATCTCTGTCCGTTGGTGTATTCATTAATTTGTTGCAGATTTCTAATTTTTATTTAATTTATTATCTTATATTTATTGTTAATTGTATGGGAAAATCATAAGGGGAAAAACTTATATTTACTATTTGTGTATGTCTCTCGCGACACTTTACCTGCCTAATCCTACAAGTAATTATCCAATTTACCTATCAAATATATATATTCATTACTAGAGAATATTTTGCTGTAAAGCGTTTTTCAAACGTGTTTTCTTAGACCTTCTCCAACGGACTCGCAAAAACCAAAAAACTAACGGAAAAATGGTCCAATCGATCAGCAAAACGGAACCCAAAATAGGTTTTAGTATTTCTCTCTCTTAAATGAAACGCATATTTGCGTTTATGGAAAATAAATGCGTTTATATTTTTTTAAATTGCAATCAAACCCAAATCTTTGAAAACATTTCAATTTCTCTCTTATTGCTAATATTTGTTATGAATAAAAAATTAAGGAAAATTACTGTATATAATAAAATACAATATTTTTTTTAAATAATTTTTTGTTACATACTATTATTAATATTTTTTTGTTTTAAATTACAAACCACATCAATATTAAAACTCTACAAATTTAACACATTAAAAAAGATATTAGAATTACAAAATTAGTCATAAATTTGAAAAATATGTAATTATAGAATAGTGTGGTCTAATTTGTAATGTTGTAAAATATGTGAGTATTATTGAAAAGTAATAAAAGTTAAAATGAAAGAGAATATTATTTTGGGTTTGAGAATGAATTTAATGATTTTAGAAGAATTACTGTTTGATGTTGACACATACTAAAAAATGGGTTTCAGATTGAATTTTTCGGTTGGAAATGGCTAATCAAACAAGTCCGCACATATTAAATGACTTTATTATTAATATTATTATATGTCGCGCATAGGAGAAACACAATTTGCAATTGCAAGTTGCAACAACTTGAATTGAAAGGGATGTTTATTTTATTAAATTGTGGAACGTTTGCAGCCATCTTTCCTTCTGTATTCACAAGTTACCTTACAGTTGCAGCAAATTGAATGAAGCTAGTCCAATAAATAATAATTTAATTAATCCCACGTTATCCTATAAGACATAAAAGTTGACCATCTTATGACATTCTAATTGCAATTGTGCCTCTTCGAACACAGAAAGGCGGCTGACGATTCAACTTACTTTCAGTAGTAATTCAGACTTAACTGTCTTTCATTGGTAGTTGATTATCTCTCTCTCCTATATAAACCCAACGTCCACTCCATTTCCATACTGACATCATCGTCTTCTTCATCGCTTAAATTCATCTAATATTCTACTTCATATTTACTACCTCAAATGGCGAAACTAGGACAGCACTACTATCCACAAGTTCTCTTATTGGTTCTTACAAGCTTCTTATTGCCACGTGTCTACTCGTCGGCGACGTTTACGCTAGTCAACAAGTGTTCCTTCACCGTCTGGCCGGGAATCCTTTCCAACGCCGGAATCTCGCCGCTCTCCGAGACGGGCTTCTCCTTGCAGTCCGGCGAGTCGAAAGTCGTACAAGCCCCTACTTCGTGGGGCGGCCGTTTCTGGGCCCGCACGCACTGTTCCACCGACCCCACCACCGGGAAATTCACGTGCCTCACCGGAGACTGCGGCTCCGGCGCGGTGGAGTGCAGCGGCGCTGGAGCGAATCCGCCGGCGACTCTTGCGGAGTTCTCGCTCAACGGATACTCCGGCATGGACTTCTACGACGTCAGCCTGGTCGACGGGTACAACCTCCCGATGCTGGTTGTGCCGGAGGGCGGCACCGGCGTCAACTGCTCGACCACGGGGTGCGTGTCGGACCTGAACGTCAACTGCCCGAGCGAGCTCAGGGTGGTGACGACGGCGACGAGCGGCGCGGACGACGGTGCCGCCGTCGCGTGCAAGAGCGCGTGCGAGGCGTTTGGGACGGAGGAGTACTGCTGCAGCGGCGCGTACGGCACACCCGACGTGTGCAAGCCGTCGCAGTACTCGCAGGCGTTCAAGAGCGCGTGTCCCCACGCGTACAGTTACGCGTATGACGATCGGACCAGTACGTTCACGTGCAGCTCCGGTGGGAACTACGTCATCTCCTTCTGTCCGGCGCCGAATACGAGGTATGTTTTTTTACCGACTTTAGCCATGGGCATACGTGGAGTCCACGCGCTTGTTCTAGGGGTAGTTTTGTCTTTTATCAACGTCAAGCTCAATTAAGGCTGCCATTTTGAACGTTGGGGAGTTGCACATTACGATAAAACATTAATTCTGACAACCTACGATAGTGACGGATTATAATAATAGAATTATAATTATTTTGCCCGTTAATAAGATCTCCTTCATAGAAATTGAATTATTATTATTTTTTTTTTGGCAGCCAAAAATCATCATCATCGGGTCAACAAAGATCAGAAAACAGCAATTCACAGAGTGACGGTGCTATGGTATACGAAGGGGCGGCAGATTCGAGCAGTGCACCGCCGTCGACGTGCCACGTGTCAGGCGTGGCTGTCGTGGCTTTTGTGGCGGCGATATGGCGGTTGGGTCGGCTCATTTAAAAATTCCATTATTACTATTATTACTACATAATTGTCACGTGGCTCCCGACAAGTCACGTGCAGACCAAATCACTTGGGCTTAATTTGCTGGACAGCCCCATGTGATTAAGGAAACGAGCCACACACAATATGAGAGAATAATAATCAACAATTGGATTAACTAAAGTGGTACACTGATTTAGAAGGAATGATTTGTTTTAATCAGTGTTTAGGTTTATTAGGAGATATTTTTAGGTTTTTTACTACACGGCCTATTGGTTTTTACTTTTAGTAAGATTGAGGTACTAGTAGATTTAGGAAATTATTTTTGTAAAATATAAATGTGTATTTCTCTTGGAGGTTATTAGTGAATTTATATTTTATTTATACAACATCCGATCTTATCATATAACAGACGAGACAAAATGCCTTAGCTTAGAAGAAAATAATTAACATGGGCGATTGGATAAAATATAAAAGAAAAAGAGAAATAAATAAAAACCCAATGTGTGTCTGTGTGACATAAGCATATGCATGCAAAGAAAAAGTAGAACAAAAACCCTCCAATATTCTTCGTCTCCATCGCATTGCTTACTCATATACACGTCTGTGTTATTGTGCATATTGCCCCTTCCTAAACCTACCTTTTTTTTTTCTTTTTTTTTTTCATTTCGCAATATAGGCGTTTTATTGCATCATCATCGTCATCATGATGATAGAATTCTTATTACAGACTTATCATAAACTTTAGAATGATTATTGCAAGATAATAGCTTTTGTATGGATTGAATATCTTATCGTTAGTTGTCCACGCACTGCGTTTGTGTGTGTTACCAAATTTACGTATATGCATGTTCAGAGAAATAATATATTATAGTTTTGAATGTATAGAAGGTATATACTATATTTTTCATGAAATTCTTATCTTCAAAGGTTCACATGGATCCAACTAATTCAAGGGTTTTTCCACTTGTATATTATTACATGTAAAGTGCTTTTAGACGACAACTAACCGTCAGCACCCATAACAAGAATCAAGAAATTTTAGCCTTTTTCTTGTTTGCATGGATTGCTAATATTTGACAAGAAAAAAGAAAAAATATAAAAAGTAAATAAAAAGCAAGGATGAGATTATCCTTAATTCATGAGTCTTTACACGACAGACAACGTTGCCATGCACGTTCAATGTGGACTAAATACATAAAGTAAGAAAAGAAAACAATATGGTCGTTGATCTTCTTTAATTCTCTGGTCCTTTTGGATATGGTCATAATCTCATCGCTTCAATCGAAACACTTTAGAAACAAGATTTAGAAAAAAATCATTAATCTAATTTTAGAAACATTATGGTCATAAAATCTCATTGCTTCCGTAAAAAAAAAAAATCGAAACATTTTAGAAAAAATCATTATCTTGAAGATAGCAAAACAAGATTTGACACTAATCTAATTTGCTTTTTGGGATTTAGAAAGTCGATATATATATATATATATATATATATATATATATATATATATTGTTGTAGTGTTAAGGGCCCATATATAATTTCACGACGTCATATGCGGGCTTACTTTTAACGTCAACTAAAGGACGAGTCGAGTCTTGATTTATTTTTGTGACATTTAATGATCCATATATTCGTTTAATGTAAACATAATAATATTGGGAAGAAACATAAGTAAGGCAACCGCAATGACTAAATAAAATTGGAATTCACTCCATTATTATTACATCAAGTTGGTGATATGCTTAAGACATTGCGTGCAATTGCATTCATTCTTGCAACATTTATTAAAAACTAAAAAATATCACGGAAAAGAAAAGGAAATACTGTTATAAAAATATTAATTGTGATTAATATTATATTAAGATTATTTTATTATAATTATACTTATATTAAGATTATAATGATAATATAGCTTATAATAATAAAGAGAGAGAGATTAGAGAGAGATTAAGTATTTCAATACTTGGTGTATTTTACATTGAACTCTAATCACCTATTTATACTACTAATAATTCACTATTACAACTAATCACGTTAATTACAATTATACACCTCACACTAAATACAAACTCTTCAATTAAACACCTCATCTTATCATCTTATCATCATTTAATATAATACTTCCAAATCCATCAATAATCCAAAAACATCCACATCTTAATTATTTAACAATCCATAATTAACTTATTTCATAATACTCCCCCTTGAATGTTTTTCAAAGAATATGCCTCGTTGAAACCTTATTAGGAAAAAGCCAATGGGATAAAAACCTAATGAAGGAAAAAGAGTACATGATTCTTTTAGATACGCTTTCGATTGTTGCCTCATTAAAAACCTTACTGGGAAAACCACATGGGAAAAACCTCAGTGAAGGGAAAAAGAGTGCAACGCGTATTTACTCCCCCTGATGATGACATCATTTAAGATCTCTAATTCTTCGAACTCCAATTGAATATACCAATCTTTTGAAAATTATTGGGGGAAGTGCTTTCGTGAATAAATCTGCAAGATTTTCACTTGATCGCACTTGTTGTACATCAATATCACCATTTTTCTCTAAATCATGAGTAAAGAAATTTTTTGGTGAAATATGTTTTGTTCTATCTCCCTTAATATATCCTTCCTTTAATTGGGCAATGCATGCAGCATTGTCTTCATATAAAATCGTCGGAAGTAACTTTTTCGATAATAACGCACAAGTTTGTTGTATATGCTCAATTATCGATCGCAACCAAACACATTTTCGGCTGGCTTCATGAATAGCTAGAATTTCTGCATGATTAGATGAAGTTGCCGTTAAACTTTGTTTAACTGACCGCCATGAAATAGCGGTTCCGCCATGCGTAAATAAATAGCCCGTTTGCGATCGAGCATTATGTGGGTCGGATAGAAAACCAGCATCTGCATACCCAATCAAATCTGCTTTTGATTCATTTGGATAGAACAATCCCATATCAGTTGTTCCTTGAAGGTATCGAAATATCCGTTTAACTCCATTCCAATGTCTACGAGTCGGTGACGAACTATATCTTGCCAATAGATTTACAGCGAATGCTATATCAGGTCGCGTATGACTCGTCAATTACATTAGGGCTCCAATAGCACTGAGATATGGTACTTCAGGACCAAGTAGTTATTCACCGTTTTCGCAAGGTCTAAACGGATCTTTATTTACATCTAAAGATCGAACAATCATTGGAGTATCCAATGGATGAGCTTTATCCATATAAAATCTTTTCAATACCTTTTTCGTATAAGTCTCTTGATGTACGAATATCCCATTCTTTAAATATTCGATTTGCAATCCAAGACAAAATTTTGTTTTACCGAGATCTTTCATTTCAAACTCCTTTTTCAAATAATTAACAGCTTTTGATAACTCTTCAGGAGTTCCAATTATGTTGATATCATCAACATAAACTTCAATGATGACAAATTCACTTCTAGATCTTTTCATAAATATGCACGGCAAGTTTGATCATTTTTATACCCCTCTTTGGATAAATATTCACTTAGGCGATTATACCACATACGCCCAGATTGCTTTAATCCATAAAGCGATTTATTTAGCTTGATTGAGTACTCATTTCGGGGCCCTGAATTTTCAGGCAACTGAAATCCCTCGGGAAGTTTCATATATATATCAATATCAAGCGATCCATATAAATAAGCAGTGACAACATCCATTAGACGCATATCGAGTCCTTCACGTACTGCCGGACTAATTAAATAACGAAAAGTAGTTGCATCCACCAAGGAGAATACGTCTCCTAATACCAGGTCGTTGTGAAAAGTCTTGTGCAACAAGCCGTGCTTTGTATCTCACAATTTCACCGTTTTCATTTCTCTTTCTGATGAAAACCCATTTCTATCCAACCGGCCTTATATTTTCTGGTATGCGGACTACAGGTCCGAAAACTTTTCGTTTCTCAAGTGATTTTAATTCTGCCTCGATTGCATCTTTCCATTTTGGCCAATCATTTCTTTGTCTGCATTCTTTAACAGACATTGGTTCATGATCCTCATTCTCATTTATCTCATTCATTTCATGTAGCGCTACGTTAAATGAGAATTTATCGTCAACGTTGACTTTTTCTCGGTTCAATCTAATTCCATTTTGGGCATAATTTATCGAGATCTCTTCATTATCATTATTCTCAGAAATTTCAGGTACCTGATTTTCATTATCATAATCATTAATGCCCATTGACTCTTCTAGAGTCGATAAATCCTCGACTGGACCATTCTTATTATTTGCTCATTTTCTTTTTCGAGGATTTTTATCTTTGGAACCCGAGGGCCTACCACGTTTTAGTTGTGGTTTAGGCTCGATCATTATATGTTCTCCAGGAACATCAACTTTTGCAGGAGCATTAACAGCTGGTATATGTGACTTAGTCACTCTTTTAAGGTCAGTAAAACTATCTGGCAGTTGATTAGCTAATTCTTGTAAATGAATTATCTTTTGAACTTCTAGTTCACATTCTTTCGTTCGAGGATCATAATGATTCATCGATAATTCATTCCAATTGATACTCATTTCCAGCTGTTTCTTTTCTCCCCCTAATGTCGGAAAATTCGATTCATCGAAATGACAATCGGCAAATCTAACCGTAAATAAATCTCCAGTTAGAGGTTCTAAATATTTTATTATCGATGACGATTCAAATCCGACATATATTCCCAACCTCCTTTGAGGTCCCATCTTAGTGCATTGTGGTGGAGCAATTGGAACATATACCGCACATCCAAAAATTCTCAGATGGGAAATATTTGGTTCCTGACCATAAACCATTTGTATCGAGGAGACATTATGATAACTTGTTGGCCTGATGCGGATTAGTGCTGCTGCATGTAATATAGCATGTTCCCAACAAGACGAGGGAAGTTTCGACTTCATCAATAGTGGTCTTGCAATTAATTGCAGACGTTTAATCAACGATTCTCAAGACCGTTTTGCGTATGAACATGTGGCACAGGGTGCTCAACATCAATTCCAATAGACATGCAATAATCATTAAATGCCTTGGAAGTGAATTCACCAGCATTATCAAGACGTATTTTCTTTATGGGATAATCTGGAAAATGTGCTTTTAATCGAATCAACTGAGCGAGCAATCTTGCAAAGGCTACATTGCGTGTTGATAACAAACATACATGAGACCATCTAGTTGATGCATCGATCAATACCATAAAGTATCTAAATGGTCCACATGATGGATGTATCGGCCCACAAATATCACCTTGTATACGCTCCAGAAATATTATAGATTCATTCTTTATTTTCACTGGTGATGGCCGAATAATTAACTTCCCTTTCGAGCAAGCAACACATGATAATTCATTAGATTGAAGAATCTTCTGGTTCTTCATAAAATGTCCACGTGAATTTTGAATTATTCTTCGCATCATAATTGAACCGGGATGGCCCAACCGGTCATGCCAAACAACAAATGTATTATCATCAGTAAACTTCTGGTTTACGATAGCATGTGATTCAATTGTTTTAACATACGTGTAATACAATCCAGAGTCAAACGAAGGTAATATTTCAACAACTCTTTTATCATTCGAAACCACTTTTGTAATGTGCAAATATTCAATATTTCTCTTTTCTGCAGTCTCAATGTGATATCCATTATGTCGAATAGCTTTAAAGCTCAATAAATTTCTTTGAGACTTAGGAGAATATAAGGCATTTTCGATTATCAGCCTTGTCCCTCTGGGCAGTATAACATTAGCTCTTTCGGAGCCCTCAATTATATTTGTGCTACCCGATATAGTAATAACACTTGTTTCTTTCATTTCAAGATGGGAGAAATATTTCTTATTTCTTAGAATCGTATTAGTCGTTGCACAATCTGCAAAACATAACTCCCCATTGCACATGCTTGTATCCATTGTATTGATAAATATATAATAACTAGTATTATTAAATAAATAAGCGTCAAAATAAAATTATATATATAAAGATAAAATAATAAATAAATAATGCTTAAATAAAATTTATAACGATGTATCAGTTTTCTTTATTTGGATCTTTAAAAAAAATCAAAATATTCAAATGAGCGTAGGATCTAGCACCAATTTTCTGAAATATCGTAATCTTGAGCAAAATTTAATTTCATCGACACTTCACTTTTAATTGCTCTTTATAAAGATCAACGGGATCTTTGGGTGCGAATAATAACCAACGATAATATATAATAATCTTTATATTGCTCAATACATCTTTCTCAATCATATACTAGTTGTCCACTTCGGGGGAGATATTAATAATAACCACGGTAAATATAATGTTCACGACCACTTTTATTGTTTGCGCATACATTCACTTCAGGGAATGCAACATAATTATTTAGTCGGACTTATGCTTTTCATTCATCCATCATAATATTTTCTGATCATTTTCTCACGATATTTATTCGTATTATATCCGATGGACTGAACGTGGTGAATGCTTTATAATACACCGAATTAACTGTTTAAATCAGTAGCAAGTATAAAATCGAGATTGATAATCAAAGTTTTGCAAGATTCAATTTATTGATATCATGAAAATAAAATCATCATTAAAATATTAAAAGGAAAAATTATAATTAATCTTCTTTTAAATCTTCTTTTGTAAAAGTTCTAATGAAAAACGATATCCACATCCAAATAACTGTCGCCGTAATAATAATCATAAGTAATAGATCAAACATCGGACAAAGCGTCATCCTTCAAAATAAAATATATTTCAGTAATTATAATATTAAAGAAAAATTATAATTAATAATTATATTTTAAAAACATTGGTAAAAATATTATCCACATAGCCGTAAGGATCACCGTAAATAAAGTAAGCAACAGAAGATCCATCTTTGTATAAAACGACATGATTCTATAACATGAAAAAGAACATAATAATCAGATAACATATAAATCAATGATAAAATATATGAATTGTTTTATGAAACTCGTTCTTTATTATTTCATAATTATTGTCCAAGCTCCGATAAGGTTGCGGTAATAAAATTTGTCCAGTGTCCAAAACTATTCGGTCCAATAATTACTTCAAGATTGTTCAATCAAAAAATCAATAATATGCCGCTACTGAGGTGAGGATAACCACAAGACCTCGTGGGCTTTTGGTGTTGTGTACGTGAATATATAAAAAAAAAATCGTAAATAAAAATTCCACACACCACCACGGAGTATGGAAATCGGGACCTCTCGTCACTTATAGTGAACGATATTCCGCGAAACCACTCGGGTATTGGCGTTTAGTTATAAAACTTTTAAAATATACTTTTATAATATATATTTTTAAATTAATTGCAATTAATATATGATTAGTATAAATTAAATATTAAGTTACCGTACCTCGACTAAACTCGTACGAGATTTTCGACGGAGGTTCTGACGACGGAGAGCGGTCGTGTTGATAACGTGTTATAAAAATATTAATTGTGATTAGTATTATATTAAGATTATTTTATTATAATTATACTTATATTAAGATTATAATGATAATATAGCTTATAATAATAAAGAGAGAGAGATTAAGTATTTCAATAACTATAGTCACCTATTTATACTACTAATAATTCACTATTACAACTAATCACGTTAATTACAATTATACACATCACACTAAATACAAACTCTTCAATTAAATACATCATCTTATCATCTTATCATCATTTAATATAATACTTCCAAATCCATCAATAATCCAAAAACATCCACATCTTAATTATTTAACAATCCATAATTAACTTATTTCATAATAAATACTATTTAGTAAAAAAAATTTAACAATCCATAATTAACTTATTTCATAATAAATACTATTTAGTAAAAAAAAAAAAAAGGTCTATCGCGCAGTGAACCATGAATCGCCACGTGGACAAATACAATTCTATACGTAGGGCCTATTTAGCTCCACGTGTCCAAAAAACTTTGGGTAAGTCCTACTTACATTATAAAGATGGCATATTTAATGCTCACGGGCCAATCTTTGTCTCAATATTAAGGAATTGTAAATTTAGTCCTATAATTTACGTCAATGTGCAATTTGGATCCCCAATTTAGAATCGATGAGATGGCATGAATTTATAGAAATTTAACTCTAATTTCTAAAAAAAATATCGACCTATGTTTAAAATTACGAGATTAAATTTGGTAGTTTTTTAAAGTTAAATTCGATATAAGGAAAATTTGCGACCGAAAATGAAATTCTCATTTTGTCATGACCTTATACACAAATTCTCAATGTTACTTTCCTAAAACTCATCAAAGAAGATAAGCTCAAAAACTACTATTGACCCTTTCTCTAATTGCTAAGTCACATTCAATCTTTTTCACTACTCTCTCTCTCTCTCTCCACAACAACGCCGACGGATTCATCATCTTCTCATCATCTTCCAGAGATTTCCATAGCTCAGTTTCTTATTTTTCTCACGAGTTTAGAGGGATAAAAATGGCTAATATTTCCGATGCGGTGGTGGGCAACCTGACGACGGTGTATCTGTTTGTGATCGCGGCGATGAAGGTTTACGGATTGGCCGCGGGGAAGAGCTACAGCGGATGGTGCGTTTTGATCTCTTCGACCCTCGTAGTCGCCGTCGTCGTCCTGCTGAGCCTCGCGTGGGATGTATCGAGCAAGGTAATGAACGCGGTGGCGGCAGCGCGTGTGGACCGCGACCACCACCACCACGGCCACGAGATGTGCCGCGGCGGGATTTGCTGGCACGGCGTTGCTGTCAAATCCCCGGCGTCCCAGGTCCGCTTTCGACTTCCCCAGCAGAACAATTAATCAATTCTTGGAAGGGAGAGAAAAAAAAAACGTTTTTTTTCCTTACTATGATCTCATCGTAGTTACGGTATATAAGTTCTTGAATATAGCAAGATTACTACAGTGAGTAGAGTCTTGGAAGAGCCTATCAAGAACATCATTTGGTAAAGAAATCTCTTTCGATCAAATGGTTTGTGTAGGAACCTTCCATCAATATTGTATAGCTAGCGAGCAGTTTTCTACAAGGCTTTGGTGGCATCTGTATGTATATCGTTTGCCTTTCTTTTTCTGTCTGCTTTTGTTGGATATGAGGACGAGAGAGGTTTAGCTAGATGAACATATAAGAAAAATATTGTATTTTTGAAGGTATTGTAAATGTAGAGAGCTTTGGTTTTGCTGATAGGGTTAGTTAGGGATAATCAGAAGAAGACTGTGCGTTCTTTTCTTATTTAAGGTTGAAGAGCTTTTGTAATGCTATGAATCGCTTTGTGTACATATGTAATGAAAATAGTTTCAGTTTTTACACAGGATTATGTTGAGAACTAAAACCAGACATGATAAGTGAAGGATGATGCTACTCATTAATTTAAAAAAAAAATAATAGTTGAAATAATGAATGATATGTTGGATTCCTACAAATAGTTTCGCAAATGGGCCTTCATTTCAAAGCCCAATGGGCCAGAAGCTCGAACAATGTCGGAAGAGAGACATACCATGGCTGTTAATGTTGAGAATGCAGCTTCAGGTCTGAAAAGTGGAACATGGTGGCAACAGAGGACTCTTACGTTGTATTCCTCGTTGAAATACAATGATTCAAAAGATTGCCTTTCAAAAAAATCAACAGCAATAAACAAAGCTATATCATAAAGCACGTCAAGCTCATAGATATAAAAAAGAAAGAACAATTGAAGTTTGGATAAAATGTAAGATATCATCATCAGCAGTAGAATGTCGCCAGTTTCTTCTGGGCATTTCTATCTTTCAGTAAAGACCAAAGATGGTAGTAAAATGCCTTTAAATAAACTAAATCCAACTTCTATTAATATAGCATAGCACCCTATCAAGAATCAAAGTAACACCACGGTTTCCCATACTCTGCATTATCCAACAATTAATTAATCTTCTTCTCCCTCATCATCACTAGCAAGTGACCTTCTCTGAGTTAATAGAGCGTTGTTAATCTGCTCCAAAGAAAAGATCAACCGTACTATCCAAAACTCTATTTCCAAGGTGGTGTATAAGGTCTCAAACCATAATTTTCCCAGCCGTTCTCGGGCTCTTTTCGCTTCGAACCATGAGTGGGTTGGGAATTATTCCTCAGCTGCTCGTCCATGGACCCCAGCTGTCCTAGGTTTAAGAACGGTCCAAAGCTTGAAGTGTCTTTACTACTACTTTCAACCATCGATCCAGAATTCAGATCGAAAGTGCTCCGCGAAGAGCCAGCTCCATTAGAAGAAGGATTCATGACGCTCGTGTTCATAAGGAATGGTGATTGAGGAAAGGGATGTTGAAAAGCTGAAGATGAACCCACAATTTGAGGGATCACGGCTGCTCCCCTAGAGTCCACCATGTAAGGAATGGGACCGCCAGATCCATACGTTGCAGAAGACAAAGGCATTGCAGGTCCCAATTGCATGTTATTGTAGCCATAAACCGAAGTATTGCTGTATTGAACCATAGGCGGTGCAACCCCGAAAAAGCTCCTTGTTGGACCCATGGTAGAAGCATTGAAAGCAAGCTCAGGAATTTGGCCATTTGACAAGGACATGGTTTGATGAACATTGTTTTTCGGACCAATTTCAACTTTGGTGCCGAATATGGAAAACCCTGTTTCCGTGGCCTTTGAACTTCCAAAGGCATCAAATGTTTGGGGTGGTTGTCTGCCGAAATCTGAGATAACAGAGTTATTGAGAAACGATGGTTGATCATCATTCAGATCGATGAAGCTTATAGGCTGCTTCGATAATGATGAAGAATGTGACGAGCTTTGATGGGGAATAAGTTTCCCGAACAGCCAATCTTGCCGGCCATCACCACCACCAGATTCACCTACATCATTCAGATCAAGCCCCAAATGCTCTGATCTTCTCGAACTCATGTCAGGAAAAGATTCTCTAGGGTCAACATTTTCAGCTACATTAAGATCAAAGCCAAGAAGCGGGTCGACTTTCTTTGACCCGCTACTTTCTCCGGCTTGCAGTTGTTTCTCATTTTGAGGCACTCGACGAGGCGAGGCCGGTCTAAAGGCACTTGTAGATGCAGTACCTTTCCAACCAAGATTTCCCTCAAATTGTAAAGGACCAGTAGGTAGTCCAGGAGCAGCTGTTGGTCTAGAAGCTGACACCATCGAGACATGCGAAGAAAAAGGACGAGCATCTTCATTTTCATAATCTTCTGAACTAATTTGATTCAGATCAAAGCCGCACAAGACCTTTTCTGTATTGATTTCAGTTTTGGCTGCCTCAGTGACTTGAGGAGAGATTGCCATATCTTGAGCTTCATCTCTCTGCTCAGCATCAAAGTTTCCAGAGCTAGATTCTTCCTGCATTTTTGAATCATCGTCAGACCCACCAGAATCACTTTTTGTCTCGTTGGGTGAGTCATCATTGCTAGCGCGAGATGTTTCCCCTCTTACAGATTCTGGGCAATCAGGCTGTTCCACGTTATTTTTGGGTGATCTATCAGAAGAATTGGAACTCTGTTCTCTGTTATCTACGACTTCCCTCTCCACTTCTATGGCGACTTGTCGAGCAACTTCCAGAGGATCGACGATTCCAAAGTCAGGTTCGTTGCCACGTTTAGCTGCATCTTCTCTATCTTTATGTTTTCTGCCAAGACCGTAACTATTTGCTAGATCGCATCCACTTGTAAGGAGCTCACGTCTGTTCACCTTCCCATCCACTTCGATTCCCATGTGGAATGATCTAAATTCCTTCGTATTTTCCAATCTCTTATCACTGCTAGAGGGCGTAGAAAACATAGTTTGGACATCACATTCTTTAGCATCACTACTACCATTGATGAGACACTTCCCATCAGGGGCAACGGTCAACCCAATATGAGCACTTTCGTCACATGAATTTTTCGAACCAATTTCAGCGGCTGGTGTGCCTTCATGGGGCTTTGACTCTTTGCTTGAGGGTAATTCCACCAGTGAGCTCTCAGTATTCGGAACAGAAGAACTACAAGATTCAACTGGGGTGGTACCAGTCGAATGAGGTGGCTCAAGGGTAGACTTTGAAAAGGAGCCAGATTTGGCGTTCTCTGGCTCAATGGTAGCCAGTTTATTACCCAAATTGTTCACAAATCCATCTCGAATATCCTCAACAACATCTTTAGTAGCAGACGGCAATCTTACATCTCTGGGTAAGTCGTTGACCTTTTCTCCTTCAGCAGAGGTCTCATGCGACGGGTGAGTATTTCCAAGAGAAGATTCTGAAAGCTCACTGTCTCTCTTGACATCATTGATTCCTCCAGCCTCTTTATCGTTTAAAGCTCCAGACTTTTCATTGTCCAAGAGAGATACATTACTCCCTGCCTTCTTTTCCCACTTTTCGAAAAGAACACGAGCACTACTGTGGACCTTTGGACTGTTATGTGCGAGAAGATCCTTCACAGTTGTAAAGATCTCAGATTTAATCAGTTTTTCATGATCAACATGAAATGTTTCAACAGCTCGCAGCAAATGTGTGATGGTGTCCTCAATAGAGCTGTCGCTTTCTTCACTAACCAGCTTCTGTGAATGGTTCAACCACTTGGCAACACAATTAAGGCCATGTATCTGAACAAAGAGATCGAGGCAATCCTTATTATCAGTGGCTGATATAGCACGCGCAACTGCGGACCACTGTCTGATCACATCATTAATGTTCATGCCAGAAGAATCTGTCGCTTTTTCCATAACAGCAACAAGCTCCCTAATTCGAGAAGGTGTCGTAAGGCCATTACTTAGCTCTGATAGCGTGAAAAAATCTTCAAGAGTCATATCGAAAATTTAGAGCAATAAACTACTGTGTCTCTGTCATCTGCCTGGTTTAGCACCTGATGATATGGCCATGCAAAAGGTTAAAAGAATAATCTCTTCGACACAAAGAATGCAACTTTTGCAAACCTATATGAGAACAGAAAATGGAAAAAAACGACTTATTTAACTAACCCAACGACTGAGAACCGCATAACAGCTTACCTAATACCTATTCAGTAATGTAGTTTCGATAAAGTTCAAAAAAGGGCAACGATATTTCCAAAATGAACGCCAAAATCTACCAAAACACTTGAAGACAAAATTCGAAAATTTTGAGAATTTTCAATGCTCAACTCTAGAGAAAATCTCAAATGATAGTAGCAAAAAGGAAACAACAGCTCGCACAATAACCAGAGGAAGTATAAGAAATGCATTCAGTAAGGATTTCATACAATTAAAAACCACAATTCGCAACTCCCAAAGCAATAAAATAAATGAACATTCAAATTCTACAACCGATCGGCCTGGAAATAGCTACAGCTCAAAACCAGACAACCAAATTTAGGGATTCACACCATTCAGCAACAAGACATGTATTAAAAAACAAAATAAGAGTATTTCAGAAAAAGAAAAAAGAGAGAGAGAGAGAGAGAGATCATAACAATCATCAACCTAAAAGCAGCAAAGCTCACCCAAATCACTTAAAACCCAGCATAAGAAATCCGCATATTTTTACAACTGAGGTCTATGCCATGTATTTAATCAAGATAATTGTAATTAATGCACAAGCCAGCAAGTAGCACTCAAACCCAATTCCACATAAAGAGACACGATTAATATAAAAATTAATTTAAAAAAAAAAAAAAAGAGATCTCACCCTTTTCCAAAACTCGAAAGCCTCCGAATCCGGCGAAACAAACCTCAATTCAGCCCTTCAACAACTGAAAAAAAAAACCCACAAGTGAATCGCGAAAAGATTTAGAACAGCCAACAGCAGAGAAAGCCCTAATTCCGCGTGATTTTTGATAGAAGCATACACGTAAATTAAAAAGAAAAAAAGAAAATTACATGAGATGTGCAGTCACTTTCTGTTCTTCCTCCTCTCTGTAACAGAATTTTCTTTATTTACGTTTTCTGAATTTGACAACGTCGTAGCTCTTTGTTCGTACTTTTAATATAATAATAATTAACAATTAATTAAATTTATTACACTCGTGCGATTCTTCGCTAGTTGGTGCGTATTTGTTCAACAAATAGGCCCTTAGCACGTGCCGCGCGTGTGGGTCGCTTGGGCCCAATTATACCCAAACTTACCAGATGTGGCCCAACATAGATGTCACTTTTAAGGTCTTTTAGGCTAAGATCATATTTTAATACTTTCTAATTTCTATAATATATTATTATTCATAAAAAAATATTTAATTTGCTTGTGCATATAAAAAACGGGGACAGCTCACACGAAGAAAGGGAGTGTCAAGTAGTCCTTATGATGATGAAATATTTGAATAAATAGCATAACAACGACCTTTTTAGTGATTTCGAAAGAAAAAGACAGATGTTAGTTGATGTGGTGGTCTCTAACCTATATTGGGTCCCACATTGTCACGTGTTATCCACGTGCAATTTGCTTTTAAGGACGATTATTATCGTAGACAATAGTAGACGATGTTTCTTCCTCGTTCAATGCCAATACAAAAGACAAGCCAAAGCCATAAGGACTCATTCTCACATATACCATGTAATGAAAATTAGCGAGATAGACAACCTCATCGGACATACCGAGCCGAGGTGAGTAAATCGATGAGGGCCGACGAGCCGCCTTGTGGCGCCTTGCTCTTTTCATCAGCTTGGAGTTTTTTACCACCTTTGGCTCCCTGCAATAACAATAGCCACCCCGTCTCGATTTTTATTGTATAGTCAACGAATCATTAGTAGTATGTGTTTTTATTTTTGTTACCTTAGGCCTCTCCGTGTCATCTTTGATATCGAACAAGCTGATGTCCTTCAACAATAGAGATGACGCCGGACGCAATCTCCTGAATGAGTAGTTGAAGAATGTGTGTGTGTGTAACTAAATCATATATTTCAAGAAATACGTATTATATGTAGATTGATTAGAAGATAATATTGAATACCTTTTAGGCTTCTGTAAATGCGGAGAAATGCATTGCAAGGGAGGTCCGGTTTGTAACTCAGTTACGCTCTTGTCGTTGCCTATTTCCTTTAACGGAAAAGTGACTTCTGGCTCCAGCTGTTGATGATCAAGGCAAGAATATGAGTTTTTCTTTGAAAATATTACCAAGTCCGTGCTGCTAATGGATTCCTATAGTTTTCATAGCATCGTACATGGAGAATAATCATAGTAAGCTTGTCAGATAATGGCAAAACTAAAAGAAAATAGTGTGTACATACAGATTGTCAAGAATGTGAGTCAATCTGTAGAATAAACATGGTGGGTGACTAGTGGTGGTGTAATTGCAATGTTTAGCGTTATTGTTATACACCTTTCTTTAGCCTAACGGAGCAGAAGAAAATTCTTGAAATTATCCCAAATGCAGAGACTGGCAAGCACAAGCTCAACACTGGCTGTTAGACATATAAGTCATAAATCCAGAATTAATCTCTTAATAATGAATTTATACAAGTGATTATTTTAATTCAATAGCAATCAACTGAACTTTGGAGACCAACCACAACCACTGACATCAAGTTTCATAGATATCAAGAAGACTAATGCAATACGATAAAGGCACATTAAGTTCTAAAAGAACCAAACTAACCTTAGCCTCCTCGTTATTGAGTTCATCACCCATGTGAGAGAAATTTTCATCCACCAGGCTGATTTCGTGAGAGATAACAGCAGCAGTATAAAGGGTATCCAAATCTGAACACAATGAGTGTCCTTCGATGACTGTAGTTACAACAGAATTATAATTGTTTCACCTCAATAGTATATAAAAAGAAAACATAATGAGGGAAACTATAGAAGTAAATCAGAAAATCAAACCCGTCGCGCTACTTTGAAGTTGAGTTGACTCTGTCCTTGAATCTTTTAGATCTACATAATCTCCAGAAGTATTAGAGCCTTCACATTCTACATGAGTATCTGGACATGTGGGTAGTCCATGTTCCCTTTCAAGGTTCGAATCCTTTTCGCCGCTTACACTGTTTACTTCTCTCACAAAATCTTTTAGTTCTTCGCAATCACGATAAGTACTAGCACTTTCACATTCTACAGAGATATCACGACATGGTTGGTGCAGAACATGCTCGTTCTCGGGTTCCAAAACCGTTTCGCACACTGCATTGCTCACTTCTCTTCTAGAATCTTTTAGATCTCCACGATATGTATAATTATCAGCACTTGAACATTCAAGACTATTGACACATAGTTGGTATTTTAATTGCTTGACCCCAGGTTCCAGATTATTGTTGTACTCCACAATATTCACTTCACCCAGTTCAGACTTCTGAACTGACTTAGGTTCTGAATCTGTTTCGTCCACTGCATGACTTACTTCTCTTCTAAAGTCTTTTAGGTCTTCAGAATATCTAAAAGTATCACTGCTTATACATTCAAGAGAAGTATCTGCAGATAGTTGGAGATTAAATTGTTCCCCACCCGGTTCCAGATCACTGTCGTACCCCACAGTATTCATTTTACCTTCTTCAGACTTTTGGCCCGATTGTGGAGCCCCACTCGATGTGACCCGAGCATTTGCTTCACTGCTGGAGATTGTATGGGGTGTAACCAAATCTTCAAGGCAATTAATATCTTGAGCATCATTAGAGCTCGCCAATAGTTCATGACTGCTGAAATTACAATGTAAGACAGTGGCATCTGTAGAACCCTTTGCTCCTTGAGTTCCCAGGCTCGTTTCCAAGTTATTCTCATATTTCTGATTGATTATCCCCTGAGACAATTTTACATACAACAAAAGCAATGCTCGTGCATTCAGATGATTTCCAGATAATTACTTTGACAAAACAAAACAATGAATGTACTTGCTGAAGTATACCTTGGGGCAATCCTCTTCAACTCCATACAAACATGAACCAAGTGGTATAAGACTTGCTCCTGAATCTATAACCTGGGCCAAGAGACAGGCAGAATTTCTGATATTAAGAGCAGCCACACAAAAGTATAGCCAATGTAGTAACTACTGACAGCTTCCTGAGGAATATAGTTTAATTTTGATTTCCAGTTGCACCAGCTCTTTTGATGAGTATGATGAAGTTATTGAGCTTGACTGAGTAAATTTTAAGATATGTAAAAAAAATGTTCACTGAAATTAAACATAATCAGCATATCCACAAAATGTGTTTACAAATTCCCCAAAGATTATAAATTTCGTTACATAACACGAAATGATAATGCTTCAAATTAGTTACATTTAGGCTTCGAGTTAAAGCTTTAAGATAAGCAAATTAGCAAGAACCGTAGCACACAAAATGCAAAGAAATCATCAATAGTTGTCCTAAATTAAATCAAAGAACTACTGTATCAAAAACATGGCTACCTCTTGCTGTTCAGAAATTTGACTTTGTGAAGCATTAGAAGTAGCATCGTCTGACAAACGTGGAGATCCAGCAGCTGAAGCTTTCATAGAAAACATACATCTGGACTTAAAGTCATCAAATTCTTTTTCCATTTCACAGAGCCTGGTCTTTTGAGACATCAGCTCAGTCTCAAGATCCATTGCTTTTTGTCGGGCATTGGTCAAACTTTCCTTAAGATGGGAATTTTCAATCGTCGCAACCTGCTCAGGCAAGGAAAAAGGCAACAAATAGCAATGAGCTACGCACTAAACGAAACAATAATGTTATAACTGCTACCATATATCACCTCTAGTTTATTTTTGTATTGTTTCAAGACAGTCCACAAAGCTTTCGCAAAACCTCTCATAATTTGGTATTCTCGGTCGTCTGCAGTTTTCTTTTCACCATGACCAGGCTTTGCGGTCGATCTGGTCCCACTTCCCGATCCATGAGAAAGTATGCAAACCTCAGTAAATTTTTCATCGTTGAAGTCCCCAGCTTCAAGGTTGGGAACATCCTTAAGCAATTCAACAGAAATCTCTGTCCGAATAGTAATTATCACATGAGTTCAGTATAAAATTATAAGCATAACCTCACAACAGAGTATAGTTGACCAATATCATAGTACTATACATGAATAATGCTAATTATTAAGCAAACAAAAGTAGCGTCACCAAAAAATAAAGACATTTATAACCTTTTTGCCTAACAAATCGATAGCCTCCGTCAAGATTTGCTTCACTATTCTGAAAGAAAACAGGAATGTGTAAATGAACTGTGCATGCACTTAAATATAATATGATTAAACTGATGTCTGGTGAGAAATATGTAATGTGGCAACCTATGGCAGTGGACAGAACATTTCTTCTCTCACTCACAACATAATCAAAACTAATGTTGATAAATATCCAGTCCATAGCAGTGTGATATTTAGCAAGCAAAAAACTTTAGATGTTCTTTACATAACAAAAGTAAAGATGGTCACAAGGCAAACGTATGAAATGCATCTCACCTTTAGACTTTCAATGTTGCTGATCTTCACCTTCTTCAGTTGCTCCATACGAGGGAATGCTTTGTAAGGCCTTTTGTTGGGGGTCAACTGTACTCGCTCTTCTGGGTTCTCGAACCTACATCAAATGCCAAAATACATTATTTTAAGAGGGCAATTCAATGATGACATATTAGGTCGGTATAACAACATGCTTACTTAATCTTTGTGAATGGTGAAGCCTGCCTCAACAGAAAGGACGTATGATTATAATCTTCCCCTCCCGGTTTTACAGTCAAAATCTGCAGGGATTCAGATTTTCAGTGAATAGATAATGCAGCTCCGCAAACAAAAAAATTAGTTGAATACAAAGTTACTGCTCAGTGCACATTTGTTGATTACTCACCAACATCATTCTCTTCTTCCCTTCCAAATACTCTCTCAAATATCTGGTTAACTGAAGAAAAGAATATTTAAGATATATTATTCAGTAGACACGATATATGCAAATTTAAGATGTAAGAAATTAGAATCCAAAACCATATTCAGCATTCACAAGTTAGGTTACCAGAGAGCTCTGGTAGTGCTTTTGCAGTGGCTTATTGCGATTTTTTTGGTGCTCCAACAGGGACTGCAAGTGAAATGGACAAGATATAGAAATTTTTTGTTCTGATACAAAAACTAGTTATTGATATCATCCTCAATCAATCACCACAAAAAAACCAGGGATGAACACAATGTCAAATTCTAAATATTCAGGACAATACCCTCAAGCACAGACCGAACACCATTGAAGTATTGTTGATGAAATTGCTCTCCAGCAGCCTGGTATTCTGTAAATAAATAAAAGGGATTGATCACTGTACCATTCACCAGCAAAAAAAAATTATGATATCTTGCTTTCCCAACAATAGGTTGATATCTTGCTTTCCCAACAATAGGTTGCAAACATATTTCGCCAGGTTCTAAATTGTTGAGCTTATACCTGGTTTCCCGTGTTCTTCTCTCTCTCAGCTCCAGCTAGATCAACAATTGTCAACATAGTGCCGCTAGCTTCAGAATCAACCTCTTCACCACCCTTGTTGGGACAATGCCGGATGTTAATGATGCATTGTGACCGGCTACAAGAATTTTGCAAAAAAAAATGCTGTTATTTATCAAAATAAATAACAATGGCTTTGTATATGTTGAGATACGAATCCATAAATAAATACAAAAATCTCCACAATGAACAATAAATATGCTGTCTGAGCACTTCTATTTCGCCAATACAGCCTTAAACTTATTATGAGAAAAAAGGAGAGTTATATTGCATAGGACAATCACTTTTCACACTTAGTCAAATTGTGCAAACAACATGCAAGGGGGAATTTCTATGCCTAAGCCGCTATGCCAAGCTATCTCACATCAGCCTACAGTTGCCAGAGAAATCAAATGAATTGCAAAGAATTAAATACTCGACTGACAATGACTTCTTATTAAAGAATATTTACTATACAGAACAGATTCACAAAAAATCCAGCAAATTTATCAAGTCTTTGGCAGATGTCTATTACCACATAACACTGACAGGGTCATATCACGGTAACATATCAACCACAAACCTCGACTGGCTGTTCAAGTTAGTCATAGCTGTGGCACGCTTCATCATCCCACGCTCAATCAAGGACTCAGCCTGCTGGGCATCACTGATGGCAACCTATTCAAATGACCAAAAAATTACGCATCACTATTTTGTTTCATGCTCAAAAATAAATAAATAAATAAATAAAGTTGCGTGGGCATATGAAAAATGCGTTCATTCCCAACAAAACGATATTCAGTGTTTCAATCAAATATAGTTGTTTAACCTTTTGAAGCCCCTTCAGAACTGAATTCTGCAGGCATATATCACCACCATTGTGCAGTAAATCGACAATTCTTTCTCCCTTCCCTTTCTCAGTACAAATCTCAAACATTGACAAATACAAGACCCTGGCGACACAAACATCTTATAAGGATTACTATTTACCAATATTAGCAAAAGCAAACGATAATCTTCAACTAGATTTCACCTTGATACTGAGCCACCATTGATTTCCTCTTTACTAAAAATGCGATTAAGAGCAAGAGGCACCATACCAGGGTTCCTACTACACCCAAAAACAGTGTAAGTCTTTCCAGATCCACTCGGGCCCATTGCAGCCAACATTCCACTTTTCCCATTCAGAAAATCATCAACTAAAGGCCTCACCATTTCTTCAAACACATCATTCTACACAGCGGAATACAAAATCAAGTAAAGAATAGCACCATTCATGAACGTAGAACCCCCAAAAGCAACTCGATAGTAAAAAATGTTAACCTGAGAAACCTCAGACGAAAACACACGTGAGAACCCTTCGTAAACCTCAGACTTAATTCTCTTAGTATCCTGCAGCTCCTTCGGAGTGGAAACAGTAACAGAACGTAAATCCTCATTGATACGAACACATACTTCGCCAGGCTTCTTCGCCTTAGTTTTCGAATCAATTTTCGATTTCTGACTCTTTGGCCACGCGTTCTTCAGCTCAGCTGTCCTTTTCGCGTTCTTCTGAATATTCATCGGTCTGATTCTAAGATAAACTTTGAGATTTTCAGCTGGAGTCTCGGAGGAAGACGTATCGACAGCATTTTCCGTACTAAGGTTTTCCGAAGGCATATTATACGAAATGACGGGCGACTTTAGGGGCTCTCGTAGGGGTATGGCAGAGGAAGGCGTAGCGCGTGCCCTTCGAAACGGATTCCGACGGACGGTGACGGTGTGAGGACACGGCGGTGGAGATGGCAGCGATTCCATTTTTGGGTTCACTTGTGAAGAAAAGCCGCCGTTGGAATTTGGATTTGAAATTTTGTGAGAAGAGGACCGTGCGTGAAAAAACTATTTTGAACAAATTTCATTCAAGTACTTCGAAAATCAAATAATTACACAACAGACCAAATATTTCTAAAAATGAAATTATTCAAACCAACTAATCACACTTCGATAGCATTCCACCAAAAGCAAACAATGCCAACATAAATAAAATTATTCCCCAACAGTATTCAATAGCTTCTTCCTTCTTGCACAATAAACATTCAGACAACCTTACTAAGCTGCAGTCCTCCATTGCATCTCAATCTGAATCCGACCATTCTTCGAGTCGATGAGATGATACCTTTCATTGATCCTCTTATTGTTCACAACGTCGGAGAGGTACACATCGACGTAGCCCAACGCTTCCTGCGAAAAGCATTCGACAATACATAAACAGAGAAGAAATAAACAAGACTATCATCAACACAACGTAGTACCTTTGCATGTAAGAGATTCATTCTTTTAGAAGTACTAATAACTTCGACATGAACCCTATCATTAGTGGGCGGCTCATCCAGCGTGAACTGAAACTCCTCTTCCCACCTCGGGTCTCTACTTTTCTTCACCGTCTGCAAAAGGTTTTAACTCTCGTGAATTCCCAAGCAGTGATGACGATGGTCCCAATCGTATTTTATTGCAATGTACCTTAGTTCTTTTCTCCTCTCCACGAAAGAGCAAGCGAACGGATGGATTCGTATGGTTCTTTCCTTCCAAGTCCTGAGCTTCATGTACTATGATAACCAGCAAACCTCCGCCAGTCGGGGTTCCTTCGGGAGCTGTCTGAACAGTGTTCGAATCCTCGACGTTGGTTGGCACCTCGTTGTCCTTAAACGGTTTGTAGTTAACTTCGAGTACGATCTGTCCCCGCAATTTCTCGTTCTGAGCATCTTCTGGGTTCAGATTCTTTAGTAGGTCAAGAGTGAGAATCTTGGGCTCCTCTGGCCTTAGGTCGTTCAAGGGAACTGCGTTTACTCCCATCTTATCGTGCGTTCCGACCTAACGGTTGAGGCATAGATAGTCAAAGAATACGAAGCTTCTTGGCTATGTAATGATTCGGACAAGATGAAGCTTATGATATATATACCTGTTCCCAGTCATAGACGGAGATGTCCAAGATTTGAGTTTGAGGGTCCTTGACGACGAAGCTGAACTCCTCGTTCCATTCGGGGTTTAAGTTCTTGTGCTTCACCGTGGTTTTCTTGGAGGGGAGTTTCTCTTCCGTGAGCTTGAGCTTTACGTAAGGGTCCGACGCGCCCAAGAGGTCCTTTTTCTTGAGCTTCATCGCCCTTACAACCTTAACATTGAGAATCCCGACAGGTTTCTTCATCGCTCTGCGAAAATTTAGGAGGCGGGATTTCGTCAGATGTTCTCGGACATGGAAGAACAAGCCGAGAAAGATAAAGCTTACTTGGCAGGATCCATTATCTGAACTTCAAGTCTTTTAGGCCACAGATACATATTTGCAACTTGATCTTTGATAATTTCCTAAAACAAAACCGAAAATCAGCGAAGCCCCCCCAAACATAAGACGAAAATGGTCTGAAGAGATTAGTTTTTAAGGTACCTGTACGAATTTGTACGCCCCGGGAATGGACATGGCATCAGCGCCGAACAGCTTTAGTCCGAAATCGACGTGTGGCTTCTCCATAAGGGACACGTGTATATTTGCGAAGCAAGGGAAGCTTGGAACCAGCGGCTTCAAAGTAATTCGAGGATGAGCAAATACTTGCAAATCAAGCACCTACGAAAGGAAAAAAGA
Organism: Lindernia subracemosa; assembly: GCA_028392965.1. Lineage (NCBI taxonomy): Eukaryota > Viridiplantae > Streptophyta > Magnoliopsida > Lamiales > Linderniaceae > Vandellia > Vandellia subracemosa. The sequence continues at coordinate 815,328 of JAQPCC010000026.1, read as the reverse complement.
ATTCAGAGGTAAGTATCGCCGGAAAGATAACACAATGTTCTAACATCATCGTACATAAGAGAAGATGATACCTGGGCTGTAGCTTTCAAGCCAAATGCCTTAACAGCAACGAGGACGTTAGGATTAGCTGCCCACTTCAGTCCGAGTTCCATGATCAGTTCTTTTTCCTCAGTGTTGTATACTTTCATCCCTGTAGTAACCAACCAAATTATGTAATAATCGATTAACTGCTGCATCCATATATTAGATTTGAATTGCAGATAAACCTTGGAAAGTCGGGGGTAAGGAGCCCAGAGTAAGCGTCTCAAACTCGACAGCATCGATTTTGTATTTAGGGATCTGCTCAGCAATGATGGGCTCCGCTATCTTCTTCGCCATCTTGCATATTGCCTGAGAAGCTTAAAAGTCCATCAAGAACTATTACAATGAAAGGAAATATAGAAAGCTTCTCGCAAGCACATTACCTTATCTAAATAAGGCCACATGTACTCGATGAACTTGTTCAACCAATCAATCTGCAGAGAAATATTTCGTAAACATGACGTTTATATTCTCTAGACGACACAGAGACATTAAAGCTTACCCTGTCATAATCTGGATTCTTAATCCAGACAGGTATTTCTGGTAGCAACTGTTGGAGACTATTTGAATCATGCTCGGCGAGGGGTCGAATTTGTGGATCCTGAGGATTGTAAAGTACGACGAAGATTAAAACAAAGGTAACCTATATTACTGCATGATGATAGTCTATGTAATAGAAGAGTCACTTTATCACAAATCAAAGCTTGATATTGTCCATAACAGATGGACATTCTTTGACATTTGTTCGAATAGTTGTTCTACTAAAAGGAGTTTTCGAAGAACCATACTCAAATCAAATATAACAGAGACCTAAAGATCGAATCACGCCACAAAGCGCACACTCATAGATACATCAAATGAAACAAATCACAAGGATATGACCATAAGAAACTCATAATAAATACAGCAAAATGGTGGAAGAAAATGAAGAAAGGGGGCTTACCTTAACATCGCTGGGTTGAGTATAGATGAAAAGAAAATATCCAATAACAAGCCCCATGACAGCCCCGATGCCGAACCCGAAAAAACCCATAATCGAGCTTATAATCCCCATGATTTTAAATCTCAAGCACAACCCAGAAAATTATTTATGAAGATCTTGAAAAATGAAAGGGTTCCTTAAATTCACAAAAAAATAAGGCTTATACGTAGTGTTGAAGAAAAGGCAAAATCTGATCTACCACGAGAAAATAGCATTGTTTTTTTCCTGAGGAAACAGAAAGGTTATTGGAAGAAAATCAAGAAGTTTACAAAAATGACAGTTAGAAGTGAGTAGTAGTGTGATTCACGAGCTCAACAGACAACAAAGATGCTATTCTCTCTCAACCTTTAAGACTGTCATAAAATAGAGAAACATAAATGCTCAAAGGCCGCCATGTCATGCTGTGATCCACACATAACGGCCTTTCTTTTCGTGTGTGCTCAAGCGCGTGTAACATAACGGATGATTTTGGCTTTGCATGTCGGTAAACTTGGAGAGTAACGTACGTATCAATTGTTAAATATAGTTGTTAATGGCAAAAGATCAGTTCTTGATTCTATTATTGGATGAGGTTGGCCCCTGAGAATCAATAACATTGCTTCTTCAAGATTTTTTAGGATAAAAAAAGGGACTATTCCTATGCCATTAGATAAATATATGTGGTTCTATCAGTAATAATAAATATGGCCCATTTCATAGTACAAAAGAGACTTGCAATGTAAATGCAGATCCCACCATTAAAGGAACATGAGGTGGTCCATGAATGTGATGTCCTCACGAAGACAGCCTAAAATTCATGTTCAATCTCAACTCAATGACGCTCGTTTCAAGATATTTGTCAAACTCTGCCTCGTAATTCAAATATTAAGCTTAAAAAATATTCATGCTCTCTCAAGAAATAAAGATGTTTACATCAGAATATGGCCAAGTACATCATCGATCAGTGATTTAGATAATGGAGTCGATTAAAATACAAGCAGCCTTTGAAAGTGTTTGATTACTAACCAAATATGTCTGAATAATAAATAGCATTGTGAATATCAGTTAAGCAACGATGAAACAGAATTTTCTTCGTCCCTTCTAAGTTACAATCTATTTCAACCACGTCAAGTCTCCGCTTCTGCCTCGAGAGAAACCGCCTAACCAAAATTCCCGAGACTCCCCGAAGATGAATTCCCCACTTGGTTTCTTTTCCTTTTTTATGTACAAAAGCTCTCCCAAGTTGAATCCACATGACAACAGGCCATTTTGTGTATACAGACGACTGTGCTCCATCAAAACGAGCAGTTTCAGCATGTCAATTACCTCCCAGGTGGAAAACTCCCAAAAAATTCAGAAGGGGACGGTGAATGGCAACGCAAATATGTCAACTTCTGGCAAGTAACGAGCAAGAGGCTGCACCACCGAGCTCGTGTAATCATTTCCACATCTCTGGGTCGCCATAGATGCTTGTGCGTTCTGTTTCTTGTCACCACTGAAGAGCCAATCAAGATCCTCCTCCATGTAACAATATTGCTGCAGCTTAGCGGGAGGAGTCAAGTTCTCAAAAAGATTTGTATACGCTAACTGCTCCATCTGCACAGCTGTTAGGACAGGTGATGATTTTGGAACAGATGTTGGAGGTTTGGGTTTGACGACAAGAGCCGCTGCAACGGCCTCATGATTTCGAGATGTCAGGGAAGTAAGCCCTCTCTTGATATCCAATGTGCTGCAAACATTATCTCTTGACTTTCTGGCACGAGCGTAGTTATGCACCTCAATCGCTCCAATTTTAGAGAAAGGCAGTAATTCTATTCGCTCATTGGCCGTAGTAGTGCTCGGTTGAATCTGCTTTTTCGGCTGGAGCTTTATACGGACAATATTACCTGTTAATGAAATAGAGATAAGTAAAGACTAAAAGGGAGCGTAGGAACTCTTCACTGAGAGAGACAATCTAACCACAAGGACGAGAAACATCTTCAGGTGGAGATTCCCTCTTCCTCTTCTTACTATTCTCTGTGCTGTCAGAAGAAGTGCTCGGGGTGAGCAAACAAACGGGCGGGTTGTGCTCCTCAGTGAGACTGCTTCTTTCCAACAGTTCCCTCTGAACCTCTTCAGCCTTGGGGGCAAACTTGTTATCCTTATTCGTGAAAGGCATACCATCGGAATGATGGGCACTCATTGGTTTGCCTAGCTTCGAATGCTTCTTGTCTTTACTATGAATTCTTTTTATCCTCTTTTCATTCTTTCTCTCCTTCTTCTCCCTTCTCTTTTCCTTCTTCATTTCATCATTGATTTTCTCAGTTCCACTTTGGAGCTTTATAGCACCAGAGAACAGTTTTAGATTTTGACTCCCACAAAGAGCACATACAAAATGGCCCATGAATTGAACATGACCGCATCGTGACGTATAAATCACAATTACCACAATAAAGTCATCCAATACATACTATGTACATCAACAAAATAAATGAATAGGGAAACTAGGATGTCTAATTACATTAACCCAACCTCCAAGAAAAAAATGTAACAAAACAATATTCTTAGTACAAAATTCGACAACATTTAAAAAAATTGAGTTTAAAAAAATCACCAATTTCCATGACCAAAATCATGAATAAAAAATTCGAGCAGCTTTACCTCAGCAACTAAACTAGTATTTACTACATGATATTCCACACTAAAAAAGAAAAACCACAAAAAGAAGATACTCATTATCAAGCTCACTTTGTGTTGTCTCAGAAAAAAAAACTTTTTTTTACAAGGAAAACACAATTCATCTTCCTTTTATTTAAGAAAGGAAGTGTTGGATTATTTTAGTAAAAACCAAACTTCATCGTCCTTAATTATTAAAAGGGGTGTTCTTGAAAAAAATGGTCAAATCTGAAATTTCAACAAATCCAAGTAACCCTAGCACCCAGCTGAATCCGAAAACTTAAACATTACTCAAGAAGCCAACAAATCCATGTTTAGAACAATAACATCACACAAAATCTCAACATCCATAATCGATCCTTATCATTCTCCTAACGCGTCCAAACGAAACGCAAAGAACCCACCAAAATCGACACCGACGAGGATTCATGTTCAACATAAATCAAGGTTTTAAACAAACCTTAATCGATTTGACCGAACCCTCTTCGCTTGATCTACGAAGAAGCGCATAACCGGGTGGTGGGTATGGATAGCACCGAGACATCCTCTCGATTGAATCGAAAAACTAGATTTTCTTTTAATTATTTTTCTCCTAAAAACCACAAAATTCGAACGACTATAGGAACCAAAGATTTCAGCTTTCGATTGACAAATAGAAATTGGTACGCAAGACCTTTCGAAACCCTAGGCTATGTTTTCTTTCGGCGACGCGTAGGGAGACGATGGAACAAACGAGCTGTGCAGAACAATTATTAGGGTTGGGGGTATTATTTATAGAGCGATTAACACTGTTTTGGATTTGCAGTTTAGTCCCCAATGTTTCATTAATTCCGACAAGATCCCATTGCAATTAATTAATTAATTTAAAATTCAGCTCCACCCAAGTTTTTTTTCTGTGCTTTTTCTCTTGAGCGATACACCAGCCAAGAATTGAAAAGATGTCTCTTTTAAGCACAAATTTGTCGATGCAATAAGTTTCAAAGTTTAGGAGATGGAGCTCATAACAACAGTGCTAGACAACCTCTTCCAAAAATGGAAGCGAAACAGGCCGGTAAGTCAACGATGGCCGTATTTATTTTCAGCAATTTTAGGTTGCTTTGCCGATCAAGTTTTGATTTTTAGTCATATTGCTATAGTGGTGTTGGAAGTTTTCTATTTTGCGTCTACCATAGTTCGTATGAATGATTGTTTATCTTGATAGGGAAATGCTGGGACTTTGATGATATGCTTATGCCTTGTAATTCTTGGCTTGCTGAAAAAAAGTGGAAGAGTTGGCACTTTTTTGTTTTTTTGTTGGTTACTCATTCTATTGATTGATGGTTTGCTGAAATCTTGCATATAGTTTTTGGGGTCAAAGTTTGATTCTTTAAAACGATTTGGACGGAATGATGTGATTTACAGATTGAAATCTTGAAGCGGCTGCAAAGAGAGGCATTTTCCGACATCATGAAACTCCGTGATAGGCAGGAAAAGGTTGAGAGGATATTGACCTTCTACAAATCTTACAAGGGGGGAAGTCCTTTCGAAGAATCCAGCACTCATGTGCGGGGAAAGATAGATGCTCTCGGGGCGTTCTTCATGATGGACGACGTGGATGATCAGAAGTGCGATGTAATAAAACAATCGGGCATTAGGACAGGCATGGATACAAGACTCTCGTTCGAGACTAGCGTTCGGGAAAAAGATAAGCTTGTTGCAGAGTTCGTAGCCGGCGAAAGGGGGCGGGATGAGGTGTTGGGTGGCCCTCTTTCGCTTGCGAAAGTTTTCTACGAAGCAAATACTAGCGATTGGTTCTCCGCTTTTGTCAGCCCGATGGGTGCACATTGCAGAGACCTCGCCGTTGGAGCAAGTTCTCATCAGGTGATAAATTTTCAGCTTGTGTTGTGATATTTCACTCATGGACTAAATTCACAATCACCATAGTTATATTTCATCTTCGTCTGTAGGATAGAGGTATTTCCGAGTATTCTGAATACGGGCCACCCCTCCTGAATCAATACGGTGGCAGCACTATCGGGATAATGGTGAGAAAATCGAACATTGCCGCCTCATTGGCTCAATTTGTTTCAAAACTAGGATCATCGGATAATTCTTCCGAAGCCAGGCATTCCTTTGGCACTTTTGCACAATTGGTCTTAAAACTGTCCGAAAGCACGAAACTTTCCCTCATGGGTCTCCACAGAATCACCAAACAAACCAACCAAAGCATAAAGCTTGGAGCTTTAGCTGTCCCAGTTAGCATATTCAGTCGAAATAGACATTCAGACACATCTGCAGTGGACAATGATACTTCAACTATCCAAGAAAGACAGAGCTCGGACAGGTCCATCGCACTGATGCTGAACAAAGAACTTGACGAGAATGCAAGAATTGGAGGTTGGGTCGAGACAAGACTCTCGAATCCTGGCTACTATCGATGGGCTGTCACGATGTGTGATACCCCGGGAGATGAGCTCGGTTGGGGTCTGACCTTAGGCGGGCTGGTGAAAGATTTGAAAAACTGCGAACATTTTCAAGCTGAGACGTTTCTGAACTTGAACTTCGGGGGAAGGTTCAAGTTTCAACCTGCCCTGGTATATGTGAAGAGTGGCGCTACTCAATTCCCGGCCTTGGTTCTCAGATCCGATTGGTCCTTATAGCCCCACGGTTGGTGCTTAATCATGCTTCATACTAAGCTTTGTTGCCTCTTAGGATTCATTCTTTCAGACCTGAATGAGCTTTTTGTCTATGTAAGAGTTTAGAGGACTGCCCATTAGTGGAATCATCTGAAATAGAATGAGCACTGTTTTGTTGTCTCTGTTTCCAAAAAAAGAAGGGTGATTTGTAATTAGCTTATAAGTCAGGGACCGTATTGCAAAATCACAGCCAACCCCGAGAAAAAACACAAATTAGAAAGAAAAAAAGCATTTGCTCTCTCTCTCTTTCTCTCTCAACTCAAATCTGAGCTACGAAACGATGTCGTCTTCTGCGGCGGAGAACGGTAAGAGCGACAAGAAGATAACCCTCCGTAGCTGGGACGGAGAAGTTTTTGAAGTCGAAGAAGCCGTTGCTTTGGAGTCGCAGACGATCAAGCACATGATCGAGGATGATTGCGCGGACAGCGCCATTCCTATACCGAACGTGAGCGGAAGAATCCTTGCGAGAGTCATCGAGTACTGCAAGCGCCACGTCGACTCTCAGGCGTCGGCGGCCAAGGCAGTCTCTGGAGACGGAGACAAGGTCGCCGGAGCGGATGAAGATCTGAAGGCTTTCGATGCCGACTTCGTGAAAGTTGATCAGGCCACGCTGTTTGAGCTGATATTGGTATGCGCAACACTGCTTCAACTGTTTTTTTTTTTTTTTTTTTCAGTTCATATCTGCTATTTGTGATGTCTTATTTTGGAATTATGATGGATTGCTTGAAGCACACACTTGGATATTTTTACTTGATGTATTCGTACTTTCATCGTGATTCTTGAATAAATTGGGATATTGATATGGTATCTACAATGTCATCTTCAGGCTGCTAACTACCTGAATATCAAGAACTTGCTAGACCTCACTTGCCAGACTGTAGCTGACATGATTAAGGGGAAAACACCTGAGGAGATCCGTAAGACATTCAATATAAAGAACGACTTCACTGCTGAAGAGGAAGAGGAAGTTCGAAGGGAGAATCAATGGGCTTTTGAATAGAATAGTTTGGAGTTGATTTCTCTTAATTATCATATTTGACTATGTGGTGATATGTGAAAATTATGTTTATGAAGTTTGTACCGTGCTTGAAAGTGGCGTTAGCCACGGTAGTTTCTCTGGTATTTTGAAGACTGATTTTCTGTATCATATACTCTTTTTCACTGGTTAAGTGCTTATTAAGTATTTGATTCTGTGAAGTCACACAAACATCAGCAATATTTATGTTAATAATTGATACAGGGACCAATAATGAGGTGTGAGACTTTTACTTATCTATATAATAGGCATGCATATGTTGTTCTTTTGCAGAGTGAAGCAGGTTGCTGAAAGGAATCTGAAATGATAGGTGTGGAGGAACAGATCTGATCATTACTGATGATTGGTAAGTGTTTTCATTATGTGTATTATTTCTTATATCAAGTTACATCACAGTATAATTCTTTTTATCGGCAATCATTCTACTCAGCCATGCTTACAACAAAAGGACTACGGACCTTATATTTTTTATTAGACCATGTAATTGATCCGAATAAGTCCACTGATGAGACCTTTTTTAATTTGAATATCACCTTAAAGCTCAGTTTCTTGACTCCTTTTGTGAACTGCAATTTATCTGGAACCACTTTGACATCCATTTCGGTAGGCTTCTCCACTGTGGCAGTGTACACTGAATTTTCCTCCCCAACATTGGTCACTGTTCTTGACACTGTCCTGCTCCCGTTCTCTTTCAAATTCGAAATGGCTATAGAAGGGTAGTTCATGTTAGATATTGCATCGAAGCTAGAGTCATCTGGGCATGAAAAATTTCTAGGAAGATTCGAAGCAATATTTTTAATCTTCTCTATGCTGTATCCAAGATCACATAGAAAGTTATAGTATTCCGTTATTTCTGTCTCATAAACAAGCCCTGGCTGTAGTGGTTCGGATATGCTTATCTCGCCTGCTCCGATTTCATATGCGTTGGCGATTGACCCATCGAGCCTAGTGATTGGACCATTTGTGTTGTCTGTATGGATTGCTGTATGATGAGATCAAGAACATCTGGTCATTACACATGTCAGGGAAAAAAACATGAAATATTACTTGTGGCTTGCTGTATAATGTGTATAAACCTGTTGTCATTATAGCTGATCGGATCGCCGAAGGAGACCACATGGGGTGTTTTGCTTTTACGGTTGCAGCCAACCCCGAAACGTGGGGGCAGGACATGGACGTGCCCGAGATTATTGCAAAACGTGGCTTCTCTTTTCCGGGCAGTGCCTCTTCTGTTTCATTTAAGGTCCAAGCTGCTAGAATTGCAACACCTGGTGCTGTAATATCGGGCTACAGAAACCAAGATTCTTAATGCTCCGTCCCACACATGTTGTATGATTTAAGCCTTGACTATTTGAATCCTTAAAATTTTACCTTGAGAAGGTTCTGAATGCCCGCTGTAGGACCTCTCGAAGAAAAGAAGGCCACCACTGGCGCAGGTTCTGAGATATTCACGGCTACAGTTGGTAGAATCGTCCCAACAGGTTTGCTTCATATATAAAATCAGTCAGCTGCTGTACTGCACTGGTATGTAACTTGTCTTGTATCTGTTTTAACTCTTTCAAGGGAATTGGATCTTAGTGTACTACCTGGTTGAGTTGATGTAGGATAAAATTTCAGCAGCATCTTTTCTACGGATCGCAGCAATTGGTCTGAGTCCATAATTCCGTGACACTTGCCACGACTGATCGTTGATTACGACCATGCCAATCAGTCCTTGTCTTTTCAGTTCGTCGAAAATATCTGTGGTGGGCGTGAATTGAATTGCTTGATCACACACTATGATTTTCCCCTTTAACTTGCTGTAATCTAACGAACCCTGGAGACAGTTTCTGAAAACAGGGCCATTCGAGTCAACGGAGGAAAATGCTCGAATTTCTGGAGAGAAAACGGAGACAGAAGTTTTTGCATTTCATTACATACCTTGCTTCATCTTCACTGACCAGACTCGAATTTGATCTCGCGGACACTCCATCGATCAAGGGATACACTGGAGACTTGTGGAGTTTCGAGAAGTTTATACCTCCTCCCTATTGAAGGTACCAAAAATTATTTTACTCTAGCATTTTTTTTAAAAAAAAAGATCATTTTTTTCCTCCATTTTTCCATTAATACTTACCCGAATCGTCTTGTTCCCGCCCAATACAACTCTAGCCTCAAGGAAACGGTCAGTGGTGGTGGCACCCACAGTCATGATCCAAGGGGCCGTATTATCAACCGACATGGGATACGGACCGCTATTGCCAGCCGAGCAAACTACGGTGATGCCCTTCTCGACCGCATGGAATGCTCCGATTGCAATGGCGTCCTCGTCGAACGTCTCCTCCCCTCCCCCACCCAAGGAAAGAGACATGACGTGGACTCCATCCGCTATCGCGTCGTCCATCGCTTTAAGGATTGCCGAATTATCGCAGAACATGGTGCAAACTCGGTACACTGCAATCCTCGATCTTGGTGAGCCTCCCTTTGCTGTCCCATTGGCTAACCCATAGTATGAAGCACCAGGGACTTGGGCTCCCGCTGCTGTAGAGGCCACGTGTGTGCCATGGCCTACTAAATCTATTGGCGTGTCGGAAACTGTGGTATAATACCTTGCTCCAATCAACTTCCTGCGCCAGTATTTCATACATAAAAGGAAAAAAAAAAAACAATGATCAGGACGTATTTTCTGCTCGTTTACTATTTGGTGCCATTTGACGTTTTTTCAATGATATGCTCGCGTGATTCATATCTTACCTGTTGCAGCTCGAGGCGCTGAAGTTTCTGCCTTCCATGCATGTACCTTTCCATTGGGACGGGACTGGGCCCAGCCCCGTATCGTCAAAACTAGCCGAGTCGGGCCAAATTCCTGGAAAAAATTGGGTCCAGAATCATGGTAAGTAAAGAAAAGACATATTTCTTTAGGAAAACTTGACTTCATGGCACGATCTCTCTTTGATTTATAATGACTGATAATTTGAGTTGAGTTTTGAATCTTGCCCGTATCAATGATTCCAATGATGGTGTCAAATCCATCCGAGGTACCATTAGACGAACCACTGCTGGAATATGCCATGGAATTGATCACCTGACTACTTTGGGACGCCAAGAAATCCCACGAGTGAGTGGTGTGGAGTTGGTAAACTCGATCAGGGAATACTGATACAACGCCGGGCATTTTGGCCATTGATTTCGCCTCCTCCTCAGTTAGACGAGCTGCAAAACCAGTGAAGCCATTCGTGTACGTATACAACACTGAATCTTTCGTCCTGAGAAATACGAAAAAATCTCTCATCTTTCTTGCTTACATGACAAGTATATGCAAAAAGAGATGAGATGTTTTCTTTCTACAAACCTTTCAGTCAAAGAAGCCACCATCTGAACTTTGCTGTTCTTCGAGGATCCCATGTAGACAATGTACACACCGTTGCTTTTCGACTCTGCTGCGTCGGCCTCTCCGAGGAACAACAAGGCAAGTAGAAAGCACGAACTAAAGAAAGCTTTAAGATTATTACTCATGGTTGATTATGTGTTATATTATGGTTTTTCTGTTATTACACTTCTCTTTGTCCTGATGAAGTGAAGCCCTTTATATAGAAGATCAACTAGCAAGGTTGTCATGAACGTAAGCTTTAACCTATGCATCTATCCTACATAATAATGCATTTACGTTTTCCCATTGTGTGATGTGATTATTTATTTCCCTAATTATCATTTATATTTTGCTTTAATCCATAATTATTAGAAAGAAATTGAGACTAATGCGTCACTAATTACCACTGTCTGGCTTTTTTCAAGTATCAAAATCACTGCGAATCTTATGAATTACCAACGAAATAAAATTATATAATATAATAAAATAAAAGATTTCATGTAACTGAACAGAAAAAAATAATCTAAAATATATGTAAAATTGGGCCAACGAGAGTAAACTTTATAACACAAATGAAGATTAGTGATTTCATTTAAAAATATTATTTTTTGGACAGAGTTACTGGGATTATTTTATTTAATCATGGTCGTTATCTTAGGTAATTATGACAACATAATCCGAACGTGCAGTACTACACAACGTTCCAAAATGACTATTTTGTTTGTAAATCGATATCCAAGGCTATAGAGTAAATTAATATATCATTGAAGGAAATTTAATTAATTTTGGAAAATGGAATCGGCATATTTCACTCCCTTGAAACACTATTTGAAAAAGATTTGATAATAATGACTCGACTATAATTAATGAAGGGATTAAGCAGCCATTTTCTGTTTAAGTAGTATAATCATTAAATTCCATTGTTTTGATTAATTATCTAAATCAAGTCATTCGAAAATAGATTGGTTGATATGCTTGGAATAAATAAAATAATATTTATATGGATTCTTCCTTAAAGAGATCTTCGATTTAGATTTATCCCCAGTTGTAATTAATTTGACAAAAATATTTCTTACATTTTATGACGATGAAATATAGCATAGCTTTCGCATATCTCTAAACAAGCAAAATATTCAACTTATTTCCTATGGCAAATATATACTTACATATATACTATGCAAAAATGTATGAAGCATATTATTGTGACATGTGTTTCTAATCAACCAATTAAAATTTATTTAATTAATTAAAGTAAAAAACATGATTTATCAAAGCTAACCAATTATTATTATTACGATACCAAGAAAATTTTATTGTAATAAATACTTTAATGATTCATTTAAAAATTGATTATTAAAAAAATAAAATTAATATTAAAATCAATTATTTAGTTTTGTAAGAGATTTTGAATAATTTGCAGATGTTGTAGACCGAATCTCATAATATTATATATAATTAAAATAATTATAATAATAATAATAATAATAATTATTATTATGATACCAAAATTAATATCAAAATCAAATATAGGAAAAATCTATAATGATTCATTTAAAGTTAATTATTAAAAAAGTGAAATTAATATTAAAATCAATTATTTATTTTTGTAAGAGATTTTGAATAATTTGCAGATGTTGTAGACCAAATCTCATAATATTATACATAATTATAACTCGTGGATTGTCCGAAAAAAAAAAAAAAACTAATATATATATTATTTTAATGTAACGCAATGTATAATTAAAATATAAAATTGGCATACAACACAAACTTGAAAGCAAAACATTTATGAACGTGGCAATAATAATAACTTGTATATACATATAGAAATGTAACCAATATTATATGTGTAATTTATTTATAAAGGTGATATGTTCTTATCGTACAAAGTTGACAACGTAAGACCTCCCATGCACATGCATGCATCAATGAACTCGAAATAAAGTCTCATAATGTAAACTCAAACAATAATCTTTCGAGATATATATACCTATTTCAATTAAATTTCACACTCATACATCTTTATTACGCCGATCCGTCGCTACAAAAAAAAAATGCCGTTGCGTGCCGAACAACACGTCGAAATAAACATTACGTAAGCCCCAAGGTAAAAATAGATAAAATAAAAAATTAAAAAAATCAATTGGATAAGGTTAGTACTTACCGAAGGCCCTTCATTCGAACGGCCTTTTACACCTATGGAAATTTCGTGTTGTCTCATTAAAAACCTTATCTCTATTAATTACGGACAGTGAAGCTTCTTTAATTATACATTTCGGAGAATAGAAGCTTACGCCCCCCCACGCCTTATTTTTTCTTTACAGCGATGAATCTATAGTCATAAGGGCAAAATGTTCGGTGGTGTAATTATATTAGTTATTCTAGTGTGAGTGTAGTTTCTTGGCCACGAATCAATCGTCGAACATTCCGTTATATATAGGAGGCTTTGGACGAGGAATTGTTGTATCTCATTCACTACTACAAAACCTAAGTTATGGTGCGATTGGGTGGATTCTGCAAGTTCTTTTGCCTGTCTCCTTTTCAACGAGAAGGTGCGTATTCGAAGTTTATTGCTCATATGATTCAATGCAGCTACTTTTAAGGTCCTTTGCAAGCTGTTTGAGTTTTAGGGTTTTCTTGGCTGCGGTTTAAATCAATGTATATATATGTCTGTTTGCAAGTCAAAGGTTGTTATTTTTGTTTGTTTGTATAATGATTTACTTCATTCGATTCTTACCTTATCGATGATTCATTACACTTTCACGAGGTTGTTTCAGATAGACAAGAAGAAAGCAGCGACTGCAGCATAGGTACGAATGTGAGCAGTGAGTTCAACAAAACCTTTCGAACAGATTCCTACCTGGCGATGTACGACCGCTCCAAAACCAAAGCAGCTCCGTTTGAGAATCCGCCGTCTCCTTTCGAACCTCACTGTGAAACCCTAATCAACTCTCTTCAGCAGAGGCCTGACGTCAACCAAGCCCTTTTCAGTTACTTTGACACGAGCTTCGAAGCTGGAAAAAGTGCGTATCACTCGTCGAAGACGTCAATCAGATCCAAGAAAATCACCTCGCAGTGATGGAAATCCTCAGCGAGCCTATCGAGCACTATGGCATTGCTTTACTGCCCGAGCTTAGCAAGCCCTTCACTTCTGTAACGCCAGAGATGCTAAGCGAGCTGCGCGAGGTTCACCTGCACTTGTTCCGCGACTTGACCTCACAACGCAGACAGGCGAAGAAGAAAGCAAAGCTTCGTAAGTACGTCAAAAGGGCAGTTGTGGCCTTTCTCTTACTGGGCAGTGGGGCATTAGCTGCTGCTCTTATCATCATCTTTGCACACAGTTTGGTAGGTGCTGTGGCTGCCCCTGGACTACTTGCGCTGCTCTCTTCAGCCACCTTCTTGATTAATAGATGCATAGCAACAAAGAAGAAGAAGAAGAAACCCTCTAAAGGGTTGATTTCGCAGCTTGATTTAGCCGCCAGAGGCATTTTCACGATGACAAACGACTTCGATTCCCTGGGGCAGCTCGTGAAGAAGTTGAACGGTGAGATTGAGCATCATAAGAAAGGCTTTGCTGATCATGACGATGAGCTGCTGTTCGATGGGGCTGCCAAGATCTTTCAGAAGCATGAGATTAGTTTCTTGGAAGAGCTGGAGGAGCTAAAGATGCAGGCGATCCTCTGTCTTCTCGACATAATACGGTCGAGGAAGCAAGTTGTCGAAGAAATTGTCATGGTCTGAGTTTTCTGAATCTATTACCTATTTATGCTGGATTTTTAATGTCCGTTTAGGACGAGTTTGCTGCTTATTCGATTCTGTTTGGACTTATGTTACTGCAACTGGTATTGTTTTTTTTCAAGGATTTAATTGCAACTGCTTTAATTTCTCCAACTTGGATCCATTTCAAGAATATCCATCGAAAAGAATTGCTCAAAGTTGTTCAAAGTCGATGCTCAATCCAAAGCAAAATAATGTTACTGTCTTATCGTCGTCAAGAAAGAACCTTTGAGTCCACGCCATAGCACGTCACTCAGCTCGGGCCAGTGAGCTCTCCTCTGTCCTCGACTTCTTATAATCTTCGAAGCCCATAAAAGAAGCCTTAGCCTTGAGCCAATCTGCAGGTTTTGGCATAAGAATAGCTACATATCCTTCTCTATCTGGCTGCAACCAATGTACAATAGTCAATACATAGGTAGGTAGCTATATATGTATTATGCAGTGTTTCAAAGGAACATATAGAAATCATCGCCAGATAGGAATAATACTACGTCTCAGCAAGAAAAATTCGATAAAGTATTCCTACCACAGAGTTAAGCAGTTGAGGTAGGTTGATTAGCCTTTCGTTGACTTCCAAAAGGGAGCCTTTTACACAGCACCTGAAAGAACATATAATCATAGCACAAAGGCTACAATTAACAACGAATCTACAGCTGAAGAGTGACAAGAAGTAGATAAGAAGAATGATCTCAACCTCACTATATAAGAAGAATCTGCTGTGGACACTTTACACAACGCTGTATTGGATTCAAAGTGCTGAGCATTCTGCATAAAAAATCAACAAGAAATAGAATTATTAGCTGAACACCGTAGCTCATGACAAGTAAAATAACAAGACAGTAGCTTGCTAGATGTGAATTAGGCTCCTTAGCTTTCAACACTTTTGGATTCTTGACAAGACGGTCACAAAAATCCAAAAAACTTTCCTTGAATTTCAAATTCTTAGACAGTAATGAAAATTGAATATATTGCAACAGATCTTAAGACAGAGTTTGCATCGGAGAACAGAAGTAGTGAAGACAGAGAACAAACAGAACGAAGTATTTCACCTTTTTCCGCTTTCCGGTAACTTTCATCCCGCTCCTATCAGACTTCCCGACGTTAAAATCGACCGAAACGATTCCTCCTTTGTCCTTCAACGCTACATGGTATGGAGCCAAGCCAACCACACACAACCTACCAATCATCAAAACCAAAACAAGATCACCTTGTTATGACAGAAAACTGCAAGAAGAAAGGGCTAAGATGGGGTAAATCACACACATACCCATTGGCATGACGATGAACATACTGATCATGCCCAGGCTTCATGAAATCTGATACACACATGAAACAGAAAGTCAACTGATACACAAAAAAAAAAAAAACCCACAGATTCTGAGAGCATAAAACTTCGAATTGTTATCTAGAAAGCCTACTTAGCTCGTTAAAGCTAACCAGCCAAGCATTAAAAGATAAAATTTGGCAGCTAAAAGCACAAACTATACACTCCCAATTGAGATAATATGGAAAAGTTGGCTTCTTGCAAATATAATCCATCATATTTGAAGTCAATTTCAAGAACCTGGCGCATAATAAGTAGTGAAATTTGCTTCGACAGCAGAGGGCGGCGCGCTTGGTAATTCATCTACTCTTGGCATCAAAAGCCTTTTCAATTCTTCTCCGTCTTCTTCTTCTTCGTCATATTGTTCTCCTTGATTCAGCTGCTTTGATTCATCTTCCAACTCTTGCACTGCGAGTGAAGGCGAAGTACAAGACCGAAGAGGCGATTCAATGCTTTTGGGCTGCGATATTTCAAGATTTCGCTGGAGCTGTTCCTCCTCTGTCATCGAAGCTTTCCTCGCTGGTCTATCGATTTCGTTTCAACACTGCAAATAAGAAGCAGAAAACATTCGCAAAAAAAAAAAAAAAAACGCAGGTTTATTTTGATCGCTGCTTAGTAGTTTGATTGATATAAATGGGCCGTTTTTAAGGTTAAGCCCATATGTCCAGGCCCATATGTCCAGGCCCATATTACACTACAAAACCCAATAATTTAACAAATAGTAGGCTATGTAATGGATTTATCCAAATAATAGAATTATTACATAGTTCAGTTGCATAACAATCCAACTGAAAGACCGCACAATAAACTTACAAAGAAATAAATTACAATTGCATAATTCAATTCAATTCAATTTGAACAAAATATGAAGCACACATGACAAGACAAACAATGAATTAAATATATAACCACAAATCAATGACTTGATTAATTAACAACCCTACAATCCTTTCTGATCTCAACTCCACCACCATTGTTGATACTGCTCATCTTCACCATCGACTCGACGAAAGCGTCGTAGAACGCCTTCTCCGAGCTCGCAAACTTGGCCACCAAAGCCTTACTCCTAGGGCTGTTGAGCAAGGCTTGGTCCGAGGAGAAGATGCTCTCTCCGGCGAGAAGCATCTTGTAGTAAGCATTGTCGAACACCGTAGGGGTCGGGTCAAGATTCGAACCTGCCCCGTTCACCTTGTTGTGGGCGGGGCAAACCTGTCTTAAGCCCGCGGCAAACGACGGGCTGAGGGCCGGGTCGACTTCCGAATTCTTGTTGAAGCTGTGGATTCGATTTTGGAAGGAAGAGCAGTGGGAGAAGCCTAGCGTGTGACCTCCTGCCATGAGATATATATTTTATTACAACAAGTTTGTAAGACTGCTCCAAATAATGAAAACCCTAAATCATATATATCTCCATTGAAAATATGACCTGACAAAGCCACTAAATCATCCATTGAAAGCCCTCTCTGAGCAAAGCTTTGCTGCAACTGAGTTATGTTGAAGGTTGGCGCTGGCAGCTGTAATGACTCGTTCGCCTTTGAGATTCTTCCGTCCTTCCTACCTTTCGGTACGTTCCACGTCGGACCACCCGACTGAAAAAAAAAAAAGAGCCTCATTATTACAATCAGTTTCTATTTTGTCTTACAATTAACAAATATATGCATGTTCTTACAAGTGCAACTGCATCTCTGGCAGCTATGGCTAAGATATCAGCGCAAGAAACAACACCTGGACACATCTTCTCCACTTCCTTCTTCGCATTGTCGATTACGTAAAATGCATGCAATGAAACGTTAGGCGGTCCATCTTTTTCGGCTTTGTTAGTATTTCCCTTTGAGTTCAGCAGCACGGATGCATCGCAACCCTTTGAGTTCAACATGCAGTAAGATCAAGAATGATCGTCGAGATAATAATAATAAAAAAAACAATTTGAATATGAAAATTAAAAACAATGAAATCTTTACTCTAATGAAGCAGTCGTGGAAGTGCATCCTAAGTAAAGCAGCTGGGACAGTTCTATCATTCAGCATTCCCTTTCTTACAACATTTGCGATGGTTGATTCGGCTTTTGGGCACGTCTTTTGGTAGTAATTTCCACTTAGAGCGTTTGACGAAAGAAAGATAGAAGAAAGAATGATAGTTACTAAACAATGAATGCTGGCTGCCATAATAATAGATACGTTTTTTTTTAAATTATATATATTTTTTGTTTTGTATAATTTGACTTGGATTGAAAATTGTATGATCATATGATGGTATTTATATACATAAATTCAGTCAAAGTGGTTTAGGGGGACACTATTTTGGTATGTTTGGTGAGCTATAACCACTTCTTTAATTTGATTCGTTATGAGTTGTTTTATACCTATTACATGAAAGGGTCGAACCTAAAAGTATTATTTAATTATTATTCTCATCATTTTTAAAAGTATAGTATATCACCACTTTTGGGTATCATGTTGGGAATGTGGAAATGTTTAATATAATCTTTCTTAGATAAACCACTTTATAATACTGTAGACAAATAATGTCAAACCACTTCTCATTACACTGTCGTTAAATGGTTCGATCTAATTTTTATATCACATAGGCGACATAAATAAAAAGCCATGACTATATATAATTTGATATAAAACACTCGTATGATATCATACGGGCCGGGCTGCATATCACAAAATAAAAAAAGCGAGCCTCGGCCCGTCGCCAAACGGACCCAAACCCATCTCAAAACTGAATCGGGCTCGAATAAGTCCGGCCGAAAACCCAATCGGCCGGAACAACGTCGATGAAGCTCTTAGTAATGCCATCGCTAGTAGTGACCATAAAGGACAAAGCTTGACCATTGAGGTACGTAAGTGACTGCCAATTAGCACCCCAATTTCTAGACATGGACATCCACCTAGTCCTCGAGCCCTTGATTCGAACCGACGCGATCGAGCCCGCATTCCCGACGTTGCTGATTAGGACGAGCTCGAAGTAGTCCCTTCCGTTCACGGTGAACCTCACCCCGCCCCGCTTCTTGCATGGAACCCTACATGCAAAAAAAAAAGTCAAGACTTTTCGTCGATTTTAGGGTTTAGTTTCTTTAGTTCAGCCCATGTCGAAAGAACGGGCCTAATACCTTTGGTATAGGACGGGCACGATCCCGGCCCTATAGATACCGATCTTCTCCCAGGCGGGCTGAGCCATGTCGAAGTGCTGGCGCGGAGGGTTGCACCAGCCGCCGTCGTCGTTGGGGAGGGCGTAGTTCGGCGGGCAGAAGTTGGTGGCGGTGATGGTCACCGACGCGCCCTTCTTACACCACTGAGGGTTCGATTTGTAGTCGCATATGATTTTGTAGCATTGTCCGCAAGACGCTCCGCCGTTGAACAGCGCCGTGCTTAGGGCCGCCGTACGAGTGCCATACCCGCCCGAGTACAAGTTTCCGTACCCACAAGCTCCGCCCATCGTCCCTGAGGCATCGCTGCCTCCGTAGAACGTGGCGTGGGCCCCATACCACGGCGAGGCGGCGAAAGCGTCGGCGTTGACTGTCAGACAACATAGTCCTAGTAGTAAGATTGTAACGCAATTGATCTTGCTCATTTTTTCCTAAGTGAAATATTGAAGAAAATGAGAACTAATGTGGAAGATGAGGTTCTATGATGGTTTTGATTTAATTGTGGGATCTTTATATAGTTGCGTGAATGTTGTGTAAGAACAACAACAACCTCCGCATGTGACAGAAGGGGGCAACTAGCAAAATATTCAAGAATTTAATTTATATATGATTGAATGATTATGGAAATTAAATGTATGTATGTATGTGAGAGTTGTGAAACTACATTCAATTATTGCCACGTTCTCTTCCCATTTCCTCAAGAGGCCCACATGGATTTCGACGTGTGAATGGATGAAATTTGGACATATACATTCATTTATTATTATTATTATTATTGCATGTTATTTAAAGTCATTGGTTGGTGTGATGTGAAGGTAGATGATAGCATTAACTTTCGATAGAATGTAGATGCGTCATAAATATTTTGGTGTAATTTCCCCCCAAAAAAAATGTTTTGGTGTAAATATTACTTGGAATTTGCCTCCATTTTCACATTGTATTGTATGTCGAATTCCGATTTTGTATTAGACCTAATTCCGAAATAATATGTAGCATATATATATATATAAATATATTTGTTATGATTTATCTCTTGACCGCAAATTCTCACATATAATACGCAAGGTCGTTCCTTAATTTTCGGTACGGTGCATAGGAGGGATTCGTACTTTTGTACCAATTGGAATATTTTCGAAATTATTTATTTGAATTTGATGACATTGTCCATGTGAGATTACCATCATTTAAGCTCTCAGAAGCATAATATAAATCTGAGACAAGTTGGCTTATATTATGTCAACAATGACAACATCTTATTTTATTTTAACTTCGAAGAAAATCATTGCTAATCGTTTGAGAATCGAACATCGTTTAGGTCAATGGGTATAGCTATCAGCTTATCATCTTATAAAAATGGGAACTATCAACATATCAGTAATGTACGCCCGTTCAATAGTTGAAGTATTAAGGGAATTTTAGGGAGTTGTTTTTTTTACGTGAGAATTATTACATTCTATAAATATACGGTTTTATTACAATCACTAAACAAGGTTACAATACAATATGTTGCGGCATTAAAAAATACTTGTCTTTTTATCAATGTAAATATATATATATATTATATATATATATTATATATATATATGTTTGCCCAAATTGCTGATATTAAATCAATAAACCAACCATTTGTCAACAATTATTAAATATAACGTCCTAATGTTAAAAATACTAGAAACGACTCAAACAAAAAAATCACAAGCAAATGTCCATAAAACGGTCGGCATGTAATTTGTCTATGGTCCTAACAAAAGCTACCATGAACCTCATGCAAGATCATGGACCGCCCCATTGGATCCGAATCCACGACCTCGACCACGACTTACCCGCCCACGCCTGCGTCCACGACCTACAACCCAAGAAAAATAATTAAACAGTATAAAATATATACTTCTACCACTTTTGAATAGATAAAAGAGCATATAAACTTCGATCAACATGGACATGGTTCCAATAAGCATGCCAATATAACTTGCTATGTTGCAGAAATTAAAACCGTAGTACTGACAAACACCCAAATAAAACATTTGTATTAGTTAGAAAAGAAAAATCATAAATAGGTGGTAAATTACCTCACGGTACTCCTTCATTGTAGCCCCCATCAGCATCATGTTGAGTATCGACCTGAGGACCATTGTACCCTCCTCTCCCGCGACCTCGGAAGCTTCGGCCCCTGCCCCTACCTCGCCTTTGTCCCCTTGCAAATCCTTGGTTATGCTCATATCCTCCATCATCATACTCGGCATGTGCAAGTTCGTTCCCTATAGATCATCTCACCGATTTACGTGTTATAGATTATTTTCAATAATAGTGTGAAAATATCCAAGATATAGTTTTTAACAATCATGTTAAGTCAATTTGAATTAGTACCAGGTTGGGCCCTAGGTCTTCCCCTCCCTCTTCCACCTTGGCTTCTTCCACGAACAGTAGGTGATCCCTCTGCAAATGTTGAGATGTCAAAATATATGACTTGTGATATTATGGTGTAAAGAAACATAAGACTTCTCTTAAACATTACCTCCATCATGGTCAAGCTCTGTGGAGACCTTCACTTGGTCGGCTGGTATTGGAGGCTGATAACTAAGATGCATAATATTACTTTACATGGTTAAGATTCATTTTTTTGAGATACACAACACCAAACATGAGTATGAATGTATGATATACATTGCAAACAAGAGCATCAACAACTCACCCTAAATTTGTCTGATCCAACTCCTTTTTAGAAAGAGTAATTATAACCATGGAAACTTTCCTTGTGGTCTCCAGACTGCGGATAAGAGGAAGAATGTTAGCAAAGCAAGTCAATTTTTCTCAGGCCAACAATCTTTCAGTGGATGGATAATTCAATTTTATAAAAAAAAAATTCATCAATATCGATTCAAATTCATGAAGTTCAAAGTGCCCTTACGTTTGAAGCCCTTCTTCTAGGGGTTCCCACGTGTCAGTTATATCAGTGGATTGAATTGCAGTAATTTGGTGAAGTCCAACAATTCTTCTCTGCATTATGAGAACTATTAGATAACCCAAAAAATGACAAATGCACAAAAATGTAAAGAAACAGAAAAGGGAAAATGATGAAAAGAAAACCTTGAGCAGCTCAACAATTGCAACTGTCTTGTTGATAGCTCTGCCCATTGCCTTGAGGACAATCTCATCAGAGCCCTTCTCCTATAATGCCATTGAATGAAACAAATTAAATTCAATAAAGATTTTCCGCTGTGACCACTCATGATGTTCCTTGTATGTTCAAAAATCAATCGGAAAAGCATCCACAAACTATTCGGATATAAAAACAGCAATGCATCACTGTTTCTTCGGAATATCACCATAAAAAGCTCATTGCATACTTAAAAATCCATATACGCATCTCAACCAAAGCACAATAACAACCAAACCACGAATTAAGAGCTGTCAAACCCAAAATCCAGTCCACATAAACCAACTCACGCAACAAAAAAGAAAAAACCCAAAAATCATAATTCATGCATCTTTACAGACATACCTGAAGCAGAGCCATAGCATAGGTGATATAATTTCGCATCCTTCCCAGGCTCGTAATCCTAATCTCATTCTCATTAATCGGAGCCTCGGCCCTAGGCTTCTCGACCTTTTGGTACCGATCCATGTTCTGAACAAAGATGCAGGTCAGCAACTACACAAATCCAATTCAAATTATCACATTCACCACTCAATCAATCGATTCTACCTTTGGTATTACGTATAATACTGAAGTTTCAGAATAGGTTAATGAAGCTCCAGCCCTCGTTCCAATGGCCTCCTCTCGACGTTCCGCCCTAATCCAAATAAGTGAGAGCTCTTCGGCTATATTTATATAGTCCCTGCGTGCCCTAGTTTCCACTTTAGCCCGCCGAACCAATCAAGTAAAACTACAAAATGTTACCCCAAAGATTCGTTAATTACGTTTACACCCTTACAAATTAGATTGGGCCGATGAGCGTATAAATAAAATAATGGGCCAAAACGAAATTGCATATTCGAAATATAAGAAAAAGGAGAAATAAAATATCAAATTTCCTCCCCGAAGAGACCAAATGAAATACTTTTTCAGGAAACAAACCACTCCTAAATTATTGCGGAAATATAATATTAAATATATAGGAAAATATGGGCTTTTTCCTTGCATTTCTGACCTTTTCCACTTTTTCTATTTTGTTTGATATTGGAAAGACAAAAAGTGCAATGAAGTGCGGGATAGAGAATGAGACATGTGTCCATCTATAGTTATTACGTTACTGACACTTTTTTTTAATAATAATAATAATAATATGAGTTCTCTGATAGAAATGAAAGATCACATCGAACATCATACACTTATGTACGTGGCATGCTTCTAGACCGTCGTATAATAATTATTTTCTGTCCGAAATATTTAAGTCCCCGTTTGGCAATGTTCTTTATTTTCTTTTTTTCCTTATCACAACTATAATATTCTATTCATAGTTACTAATTAATGACATGACGATTTACTACTTGGCATTCAACGTCTTTTAGTCGGCTCGTATTTTATTCTGTTTCTTATTTAATGTATTCCAAACAGGCCCTTAACCTTGTATACGGGCAGCACCTCATCTATGCTAAAAAAGAGGTTGAAATAGCAGGCTTGAAAGAGAGAGGAAACTATGGACATTATATCGAAAGATAAGGTTGAAGAAGAAGCGATGAAGTGCAGTATGCAGGAGGAAGACGTTGATGGGTCGGAAACGGTGCCAATCGGGTCGGGTTTCTTGGGCTCCGAAGGTCGTGACTTTCTTCTTCTATCTCCTTCAGGAACTCAGGCAAAAGTTGTTCTCAAATATATACATTTTTTATCGTTTTTTTTTTTTTGTTTAGATTGTGATCGTCACTTTTATCTGTCGTGCGTGTTAAGGATAAAATAAAAGAAAAAGAAAGGTTGTTTTATTGCA
The DNA here is from genome assembly GCA_028392965.1 of Lindernia subracemosa. Taxonomy (NCBI): domain Eukaryota; kingdom Viridiplantae; phylum Streptophyta; class Magnoliopsida; order Lamiales; family Linderniaceae; genus Vandellia; species Vandellia subracemosa. The sequence continues at coordinate 791,394 of JAQPCC010000026.1, read as the reverse complement.
AATTAAAAATTAGGTGTATTTGCTCTGTAAATTTGAGTTCTCCATGGCGATGAACTGTGGTGTTTGGTTGTCAAAAACCTGGCCCGTTTCACCTGGGTTCGGATCAGATTCGGATTGGGTCGGGTCGATGGGCATGTAAACTTATTTATGTTACTGTGGCAAAAAAAAAAAAAAAAAAAAAGGACAGTTTTAAACGCAAAAAAAGAAACTTCTAAGCCAGCTTGAGTTTTCTCATGTCTGAGACAGGTCAAGGCCTCCGACCTCAAGGGCAAGATCGTCGGCGTATACTTCTCCGCAAACTGGCACCCGCCATGTCAGCACTTCACCGCCGTCCTTACCGACGCCTACGAGCTTCTCAAGGCAAACAACGATCCCGCCTTTGAAATAATCTTCGTGTCGTCGGACGAAGATTCCGAGGCCTTCAGCCGCCACCGCGCCTCGGTGCCGTGGCTAGCGATACCCTTCTCCGATCTCAGCGCCAGGAGATTGCTGAGCCAAAGGTTTAACGCCGAAGGAACGCTGCCCCGGCTCGTTTTATTACAGCCGGACGGTAATGAAGAAGAGTTGATCGTCGAGGACGGGGTGGCCGCCATCTATCGGCTCGGGATTCAAGTTTATCCGTTCACGAGGCGGAGGTTGGACGAGTTGGTAGAGAAGGATCGGGAGAACCACGAAAACCAGACTCTTCGGGATTTACTGACGAACGACGGCAGAGATTTTCTCATGGATCGTCGTTCCGTTCTTGGAAAGGTACAATATATAATAAATTATTGCGCTCAATCTTATGTTTTAATGATCGTTTCGCCTAAAAGCTTAAACTTGAAGGAAGTGTATTATATTTTAGGTATATTTTATTTCCAACGCACTCTACTAGGCTAATTTCTTTCTTATTTAGCCTTAGACGTGGAATTGTCTTCAATGTGATGGTCGTAAGAATTTGTACCCATGACCTCTTGACCTGAGTTATGATACCATGTTTAAATGACCACTTTACCCAAAAAAAAATTTGAGGAATTGAATCTTATTTTAATTTTATAATACAGTATTGGGGGAGTTCGATGTGCTGTGTTATGAGGTTTTTTTAGATCCTAATTAGTCTTGGGGTGAAGCTTTCGATTATGTCCTAGAAATGATTAAACTTGTTAGCGCTCTTTTGTTAGGTGCCGGAATCCTCGTTAACCGGCAAAACGATCGGCCTCTATTTCTCGGCAGAATGGTGTTCTCCGGGGGTAAAGTTCACGTCGAAGCTAGCTTCGATATACGAAAAGATCAACGAAGCCTATCAAGGCTTCGAAGTGGTGTTCATATTGAGCGACCGAGACAAAGAATCCTTCGAATCTCATTACCGCACTATGCCGTGGCTAGCCCTTCCTTACAACGATCCCAACGTCAAAACCCTCATAAGGCACTTCGACGTGCAAAGGATTCCGTCCCTCATAATCTTAGGGCCCGACGGGAAAACCCTAACCGAGCACGGGCTAAACCTCGTCAACTTGTACGAGGAGAAAGCTTATCCCTTTACGAAGGATAGGAGATTTTTCTTGGAGAAGGAAATGGACGAAGAAGCCAAGGATCTCCCGAGGTTTAAGCGCCATGTAGGACATCGACATGAGCTGAAGCTTGTTTCCAATGGGGATGGAGGCGGGCCCTACGTATGCTGCGATTGCGACGAGCAGGGCTCGGGCTGGGCTTATCTCTGTATTGATTGTGGGTATGAGGTTCATACAGAATGCGTCTCGGCCGTCGATGGCTAACTAGTCGGGATTTACGGTTGTAACGACGTTTTAATGTATTAATCTTACATGGTAATGAAATTTCACCACTTGAGGTCTTAAATCATTGATAGGCTATTTACAGACATCATGGATATCTTAAGGTTTAGCTTCTTGGAACTAACTGTCTTATGTCCAGCTGAACACAATCGGGCTGCTGACGATGTGCTTCCCATCCGACCAGTCCAACTGTCCGAAGCTGCTGCTGCCCGAAGGCATGGAATCCGCGGTGAACGTCACCGTGTACGCCTTCTTCTCGTACGGCGAACTAAAATGAAGCAGGTCGGGCACGACCACGACCTTCACGTCTTTTGTCTCCTGAGAGACCGAAGCCTTGTAGCTGCCCGGGCTGCCCACGTTCGTCAGCGTCCTCGTGTACTTAACCACGGAAGGCGCCTTACTACCGCCGTTCGGGCCCGAGGCCGTCTGAAAAGGAACGGCGAAAGAAGGGTAGTTAAGATCCGCCACGCTGTATCTCTTACTGGCCCGGCAGGCGTAGTCCTGCTTGGCGATAATCTTGATCATGCTCGAACTGTAATCCAAAGCGCAGAGAAACTCGAGATAATCCTCGGGAGTGAGGTCGTAAACCAGCCCGGGATCTAGGGCAGAGACCGGGTCGACGTGGCCCGACCCGTAGTCGAACGGGTTCGCTTCCGCCCCGGTCGCCACGTCCTCTATCCTTTGCCCGTCTTTGTATCGGTTGTAGGCCGTGGTCATGAGGGCCGACCGTATGGCCGCCGGGCTCCAATCTTGGTGCGCCTCCTTGACGATGGCGGCCAGCCCGCTCACGTGGGGGCACGACATCGAAGTCCCCGAGATTATGTTGAACCCCACGACCCGCTTGTCCTCAGGAAGGCCCGTGGGTCCCACCTTCCCCGTCCAGCCCGCGAGGATGTTGACCCCCGGAGCGATCATGTCGGGCTTGAGCACGTCGGGCGTGATCGGGTTCGGGCCCCGCGAGCTGAACGTGGACACGACGGGCGACGGCTGGACCCCGAGCTGGGTCGTCCCTGGCGCGATGGTCGCGGTCGGGCTCGGGTCGGCGAAGACGTACCTCTTGATCTCCTCGGCCGAGCCCTGGCCGATGGCGGCCGAGGGTATGAAGTGGGCGTCGGCCACCAGCTCCTCCCCGTACAGTTCGGTGTTGGTGAGGATCATCCCGACTCCTCCGGCGTCCCTCACGGCCAGGCCCTTCTCCGCCCTCGGGTTGTACCCTCGGTCGCAAATGACGATCTTGCCCCTGACCTTCTCCGGGACGAGGCTCCCTTGCATGCATAGGTTTCCGTTCGATTCCCCGCTCGCATTCCCGGCGTAAGCCAGGGGGACCAAAGAACCGTCCAATCCTTTCCCGCTGTACAGCGACGCCCCGACGAGCTTCTTCCCGCTCCCGAGGGTGACGTACGCCGGGAACTGACGGTCCATAGTCCCGGCCCCGACGGTCGTTATCCACGGCGCGACGTTCGAGACGCTGCCCGAGCCGGGCCCGCCGTTCCCGGCCGAGCAAGAGACGAGGATCCCCTTGGCCGCCGCCGCGAACGCCCCGATGGCTATCGGGTCTCTGTAGTACTCGGAAACCGACCCCCCCAGCGACAGGGACATGACGCCCACCCCGTCGGCGATGGCCTGCTCCATCCCCGCCAGTATGTCGCTGCTTATGCACCCTCCGAGCCAGCACACCTTGTATGCCGCCACCCTGGCCCGCTTCGCCATCCCGCGGGCCGTGCCCGGAGCGAACCCGAAGAGGCTCGCGCCCACCACGGCCGAGCCGGCGGCCGTGGTCGACGTGTGGGTCCCGTGGCCGTCGTCGTCCCTCGGCGACCTTGACTCGACCGACTCGTCGATGGGCCCGAAGGCCGACTCGTACCCCCGGGAGAAGAACCTCGCGCCTATGAGCTTGCGGTTGCAGCTCGACGGTCCGAAGTTTTTCCCGGTCTGGCATATCCCTTTCCAGCCGCTGGGGACCGGGCCCAGGCCCGTGTCGTCGTAGCTGCTGCTCTCGGGCCATACGCCCGTGTCGAAGACGCCGATGATTGCATCGCCGCCGGACGGGCCCGAGTTCGGAAAGGCCGCGTCGCTGTTGAGCAGCCCGAGGAACTCCGGCGACCTCGTGGTGTGGAGGTGGTAGACGACGTCCTCCTGGATCATTAGGGTTCCGGGCTGGCTTTCGAGGGTTCGGGCTTCGTCCAGCGTGAGCCGGGCCGAGTAGCCGTGGAGGACATTGCTGTAGGTGTAGAGCATGTCGGCCGAGTCCGATATGGCTTTCAGCGAGGAGTCGTACCATTGGAGGTGATCGTCGTAAGTCGCCGGCATGTTCGATCTGTCCATGTGGACTATGTATGTCTTTTTCTTGCTGTTTTCGCTCTTTGCCGACGATGAGTGGCTTATGAGGAAGAGAACGGCAGCAGCCGCCATTAGAGCACGGCGGAGCTTATTCAAGCTTGCCATTTTTGCTTACCTCTTTCGCTACAGAGAGAGAGAGAGGGAATATTATTATTATTATATTTTTGGTGTGGGGTTGTTATTACCAATGTTGTTACGTATTATATAATGGCGTCGGCTGAAGGAGATGAGATGGTAATGGACCCGCCATGAACGAGAAAGAAGAAATATTCAATTTATTCATAGCCAATCAAGCAAAGATTATTCTGTTTTTTTTTTTTTTAATTTTAAGATAAAAAGATTACCTTTGCATGCTCCACTTGCATGAGCTCACTTGTCATATATAAGGCGATCCAACGTGTTTGTACGGTTCAGATTTTTCTAAGCAGCTAAGTTTTCATGCCAACTTTCGATCTTATGAGAAAGAATTATTATTATTACAGTCGCAGTTAGATGTATTGGGGTTGTTGAGATTGTAATCTAAAGAAGATGATGGGAAAGTATCAAAAACTCGATTTTGATCCACGGGTTCTAACCGGGTTGGGTCGGGTCGGGTTGAGTCGGGTCGGAAACACGGCTGTTCAATTCAAACAGATTTGTAACTTATTTTATGTCTTGTCCATATCCTCCTTGTAGCTAGACTCTCAACCTTATTACATTTTATATTTATTTATTCATTCTGTTGACGATAATGGACAGACCACTGTCGATAATAATACACAGTCACCCTTTGAAAGCGATATCTGCTTTTCTCCACACCACTTAAAAGACTACTAAATTATTAGTATGCAAGAAATAAAATATGATTTTTGCAAGGTTTAGGTTTTGAACAGAGACTGTTTATATATTCTTTCTATTTATTACTGTTAGTTAGGCATATGAGGAAATTATCTTTTTATTTTATCTAATTGGGAGACTGGCGGCATGGTGGTGAAGATAATGCCGCCGCCGCCGCTGCTGGCGATATGATAACGTTAATCATTGTGTTTATTTAGTTTTTTCTTTTGTTTGTGCGAATTATGATGTCATTTTCCCACTAACGTTAGAAATAATTTTATTATTTTTTTCTGGGAAATAGCTGGAAATTGAAGGGCAGTGCAGTCCCACCCCACCACTATATATGTAAATATTATGGCTAAACACCACTTTCAGTCCTTTAAATGACACTTCTATCATTAATTATCATAAAAACGTTTGTCGTATTGTGGCAATAATTCATTCATAACCCATATTATTACATGATTTTCATAGGCTAGTCCTAATCACGACAGTGGTGAGTGAAAAATGATCATCTCATGTCTTTGAAAAAGATGATTAAATAATTAAATGAAGGTCTTCTAATTTCAAGATCGAATTATTGTTGAAATATCAAATTGAAAGTTTAATATTCGTTGCTATGTCAAATCCAATCCAAGCAAGGCTTTGGCTTGCCCATCTTTAATATAGTCCTATGCAGTCCAATCTTAGGTGTACCGTGAAATTTATATACTAATGCATTATGCAACCATAAATGCAATAATTGAAGAAAAAATATATACATATAAGTTTCTTTTCACCAAATGGAGATAAAAGTCAATAATTGAAGAAGATGGGACATAAAGATCCCTCTTACGTGGCTTATTACAACTCTTGATTTCCCAGCATAGTTTTTCGTGGTCGTTAATCTTTTGATTCTTGCGCATCTTTGTCGCTGCTCTGTTTATATATATATATATATATTGAAGTTCAAATGAATGGTAATAATGAAGGAGGATATATTTACTTTATATTGCTGTAAATTAATCATTACATATAAGAATATGTTTAAATATTACAACTTCGAGCATAAAAAGAAGGGATTAGCTAATGGGCCTTTAGCTGATTGCCCAAACTTATTTGTCGCCCATACCACCAATTTATTTAGCTTTTCGTTTGAGAAGAAAATCCACCAAAAATGTGTTTAAAAAAAAAAAAAAGGCCATGGGTCAATTTGTTTCTATTTAATAATTCATCTAAGAAATGATTGGGCTCCTTAAGTCATTACATAAACATCATTTGATACTAATGAGGCTTTTAATTAGTAATAACTTAAGCGGCCAAGATTGTTCTTTCTTCATTATAAGATTGTTTGTTACTTTAGTGGAACTACTTCATAAAATAAACTAGTATTTTACGCACACCCCAATGCGTATGCAATAAAAAAATATATAATATTTTATATTTTAAAATTTTCTTAAATTAAAATGTTTAATTGCTAAAATTTTAATTAAAGGATAAAATTGGAATAAAATTACAATTAAAGGGTAAAATTAGAAAAAAAAATATGACATACTAAATAAATTAAACAGTTACTCTAATCAATAATAAAATAGAAAGATATTATAATATATATATATAGAAATAGGTCGTATAGAATAGAGATGATTTAAATAAAGCGAATTAAGATGCTCTTTATACAACAGTTGGCTTGCAAAATCATAGCTACTATTCGCATGTGCGTTTTCTCTTCGAGGGGGTATGAGGGCTCCATCTCCAAGCAAAATTAGGGGTTCGTCTGCTATTGCTAGTCCTCTGCGGGGTAGAAATGGGGCTGGACATTTCGTGGATGCGAACATCAATGGCTGTACTATGCCTCCCATGTTGAGCTTTGCGGCGGATGCCAGACGAGTGAAGTTGGGAGAAAATAGTATCTCTGATGCGCATGATTTGAGGTTGTTGTATAGCCGGCTGTTGCAGTGGCGATTTGTGAATGCAGAGGCAATGAACGCAATGAAGGTTTAACAGATTGTTTCTTTGGTTATAGAAGTTATAATACTGATGAGTTAGATAAATACTCTGGCATCAAATAAGGCATTAAATGTCTTCTACTCTGTGATCGTGTTGATCGATATTTAGTTAGTGGGAAGTTCTTCATTGCATCAGTCTTTGCTGTTGTTCTTCTGCTTATTTCCTTCTCGAAATGTGAGAGTTGTCTTCATGTTTGTCAAACCTTTTTTTATCAGCTTATTTTTCACTTTCTCAGAGAAGCTTCTACAGTGCTTGCGTTAACATCTCAAAGTTGCGGCATTCAGTGAAATCAAAGAGAATCGAACTACAGCTGCTGAAACATAATCTGAAGCTTTGTTCGATTTTGAAGGGACAAGTAAGAAATTAACTTTCGTGGTTGGCTCTCATCTCTTCCTTTTCAGTGTGATTATTCATAAGGTAATCTCTATGAAGGATCAGTTTTTTTTTAAATCATTTTATCCTCAAACTTTGGAGCTAGCTAGTTGATGATGTTCTATTTTCATATGACTTTGATCTTTTCGACAACGATTCGACAAAGAAAATTGTTCGGTTTGTCTTGCTTCTCTACCAAAACTGAAAAACGATCAGTGTGATGATCACTTATCTTCATTAAATAGATAGCTGGGGTGTAATAGATAGCAGTCACTGCTAAGGTACTCGACATCAGCAAATTTTCCAAAAGGATAGCTTTTTCTGGCATGTGAAGTCCAAAACTCTTTATTGTTCTAAATCACGATCATCAGTCTGACGTTAAAAGGTTGCAAGAAGCCATCTCTTCAGCCATGGATGTGATGCAAGCCATGGCCTCTTCAGTCTGCCCTTTGCTGACAAAGGTAATATAAAGATTTTTCTCCCAATAACCAAAGCTTTGTTTTCTGACGCTTTATTCAACTCAATGTGCAGGTTGAAGGAGTGTCCTTACTGATCTCAGAACTTCACAATCTAAGTGGAAGAGAGCATCTTTTACTTAAAGAATGCAAAGATTTTCTATCGACGACTTTCATACCTCTCCAGGTAAAAACTGCTCTGCTATTTTACTACAAACGATATGCTTATTTTTATCTTCTCATCGCCCGTTTATCTGTCAGGTGAAGCATTCTAGTTGGATGACTCATCTACTGCAATGTTCTTACATGCATCAGAATGATCACATCACCTAGCAAGCGTTATTCCATAGGAAGGAACGATGGGGGAGTTTTACTACTAAAGGGTAATACTTTTTTTTATAACGAAGAACAATGTTACAGTGAAAAAAAATAAACCAATCATTAATGAATATAATTTCCTCTAATAAATTAACTATTGGGTGGTTGTGGCAGTGAGAAGAAGTCTTGATTTCTTGTTGGGGTGTGGGCTCTCCACTTCCTCTTCGAATCTACTCCACCTATTGGCGACCACGCGGTCGTGGTCGTCAGCCACGGCCGGCAGGTTCAGGTCAAAGTCAACCCTCGTCACCGTGGACCCAACGCCTTCCGATGATGATGCAACCGCCTTTCCGACACTCATGTTGCTGTGGTGGCTATTCTTCTTCTCGCCGCCGTCGTAGTGGCGCCTCTTGTGCCCGCCCAAAGCCTGGCCCGTGGGAAACGACTTGTGGCAGATCGAGCACTCGTGCTTCCCTCCAACGGAGGCCGAAGCGGCCTTCTCGGAGGAGGCTCCGGCGGCCGAGCTGGTGGAGCTCTCGGCCGGGTTTGCTGCGTTTTTGCGGTGGCTGGCCCTGTGTCCACCTAGGGCTTGGTAAGAACCAAAAGCCTTCTCGCACACGGAGCACTTGTAGAGCAGCTTGGTTTGCTCGGGCGGAGACGACGGCGACGACGCCGCGGTGTACCTCGGTGGCTTGGCGGTTGCGGTGGATGGGCCACCGCCGCGAGCGAGCATGACGAGGCAGAGGGCGAGGTACTCTTCTTCCGTGATCTGTTGTTGTCTTTGAACTTGAGGGTCGATCACAACGGCGTCGTTTCTCGGCCGCTTGGATCTCTTTCCTTTGATGCTGATGTTATCCCACGGCATGGAATTGGAGTGCTTCTCAAACAAGAAGGACGTTGATGGGTTGGTTGAAGCTGCTGTAGGTGAGTTCAATGCTTCGAGTGCCATTACAATATGCCTTTTTTTTTCTCTCTTCTTACAGACGGATTGAAGTAAACTTAGTAGAAAGAAGTGTTTAGTAAATATTTGAGGTTTGATTAGAACTGAGAGGTTGATGTGTTTTGAGGTTGTATGAATAGATATATATAGAAAGGGTTGGTCTATAGTTGAAGAAAGAGAGGTAGTAGTAAAAAGGGTGGGAAGTTGCGTGTGAGTTGTAATGGGAAAGAGAAAGGGTCGTCGTTATTGTTGTGTTGGTGGTAGTGAACAAGTTGAGTTCCTTCCTTCCTTCGAAAGTGTGTGAAAGAAGAATAGTCAACTACTTTGGTCAAAGTCAAATCTCCAACGCGGCCGATTGTTAGTTAGTTACTCTTCAGTTTTTTTACTCCAATCTTTTCTTTATTGATTAATTAATAACCGTTGAGCTTCTCGAACTAAAAACGTTGATCTTGAAAATGGGTTTGATTGTTTGGTTAATTCAGTTGAACAAACATTACAAAAAGATGAAAATTCAAAGAGGATAGAGATTAAAAGTACGTAGTTGATGAAAACGTAGATTTTGACTGATCAATTTCATATTATTTTAAGCTGCGTGTGTGTGTGAACAAAATATTTTAAGGACCACCTGTAACATAATGAGTAGCTTCAGTTCAGTTTCGTAGTAAGAGATAGGTAGATTCTTTCTAGAAGAAGATAGGCTGCAGCAGCCACCCAGCCCGCCATAAAAAGAAAATAACTAATAATAATAATAATCACGTTTTATAATAGTGACATTGTTCTAAAAAGTCAGCTGTTGTTGAAGTGTTCAGTGAATCTACGCAGTTCAGCGATTATAATATAGGATAGGAAGAGGAGATACATATGTGTAATAAGATTCTAAATAGCACGTGTTGTAATATGCAATCGATCTTTAATGTTAAGGCCATACATTTGGACACATTCCAATGTCCATTATTCCATTGTAAACAATCGGAGCATACATCCACAGTTCATCAGAGCTCAGCAACTGTAAGAAAGATATATTCAGCTTTTTAAATAAATAATAATAATAATAATAATAATGACGACGATGATTTCACATATATATATATATATAGAGAGGGAGAGAGAGAGAGAGATACCTTGATTTGAAGCTGTAGAAACTTGACATATTGAACGGCTTCTTCAAGCATGGTGCTGATATCAACCTTAGTCCCATTGGGTACCAAACCCTGAAGGATCTTCAGCCTCTCATTGATTCTTTCTCTCCTCCTCTGAAGAAATTAGAACATAGAGTCATTCTTCAACAAAAACAATGATAGAAAGTAGTTTTAAATTTCAATAATTTAAACATACCCTCGCATAGAGGCTTTGTGGATCAGTTGCAGAGCCCCTCGTCGCCCTCGCTTTCCCGTTGGAATTGAGAGAAGCCGTGCCTTTAATCTCCGAAGAATTCGATATTTCGTGAGAACTATTATTAGTATTAGGAATAATATTCAAATCTTCTACATCAGCATTTCTGCTACTACTTGAGCCCTTTTCAGCATTATTGTTGTTAATGATCTCTTCTTCATTGATACCTTTCTCTTGCATAACTTTCTTCTTCTTTCTTGGCTGTGTAGCCCTTTTATTCTTCTGCAGCAACACATTACGATTAAATTAAAACCCTACAACTACAGAAAAAGAAAAAAAAAACATATATATAATTCTTTGAGTACTTACATAATTTCGAGCTCTCTTCTTAGGACCTTCTGATGATTTATCTTCAGAAAGACCCTCCGAGGGTAGGTTTGTGATTGCATCATCGACATTCTTTCTCTTGAGCTCGTAAGAATCTTCGGTTTGAATTAAACCAAGCCTTTCATCAGAATCGGGCTTCAGCCCAAGAATCTCTTCCATTACACCGTTGGGAAAAATCGGCATGTTTAAGTTATGGGTTTGACGAAGATGATTCGCCGATATGTTGTTATTGTCTTGATGATCGTAATTCAGGCAATGATCATGCTGGTTTTGTTCATCAAGAAGGAAAAGGGAAGTCTCATCAGTACTATTGCTACTCCCTTGAGACAATATCTCATGAAAATAATTGCCTGCAAGAACATTATGAAAATCAAAATTATGATTGCTCTCTTCGATGGAAAACATTTTGCTCAACGTTTCTTCCCAATCCTCATCGAGAAAATTAGCTCCACAAGCCTCCATTTGATTGATCCTCAAACAAAATGGTTAAATGTGATTATGTTGCTGATGAATGGCTTGAAGATTATGAATTGTTTGGTGTCTTGTATATATGTAGGGGAGAAGACAAGATTGTAGTAACGACTTGGCTTTAGTTTCTTATTATTATATTAAGTTACTTATTCTCCCAATATAATATATATTATATGGTTTATTTAGTCATGATTCATTGTAACGAGTTTACCCTCGACTCATTTCCAACTGGCTAGGCTGAGGCTCAACACATAATTAAAAAAAAAAAAAAAATTCGAAAACCTCAAATTTTTTAATGGAACTAAACTAACGTGGTGTATGGACGGAGTTAAAAACTGCAATTAAAGATGCATGAGAAGTGTTAAACTGTCATTACCTAATCATTTGATTGTGACTAAACACGAATTAAGGTTGTTGAAACTATCTATATCAATGCGATTTGGTGGATTCTTATTAACTATTGACCATAAGTCTTTAAAATTTGATTAGCAATAATAGGGGTATTATAGTGATACAATATTATTTTCAATAACCCTAGATGAATTTTGTGTAAATTGAATTACAAACGCACTCACGTATATTATGATTCTTATCATTGATAAATTCATATTAAACTAACTTTATATTATATTTAAGTGCGGAGGTTTTTAAGAACCGTGTTATTGACTTGTTTAAGTGTGGAACGAAGTTATGATTTATATATTTATTATTTTTTTCCTAATATGTTCTTAGAAAAATACAACTACACAACATTATTGTACCTAGGAATTGTGAGAACGTGGGGGGTTTTCGAGCAAAGTGGTAATAATAGTATATTAACGATAAGGATTCGATATGTACCAAAGATAAAAGAAAAAGAAAACCCTAATAGGTGATCGTGGGATAATGTATTAGATTATTTATTACCTTAGCCGACGACATAAGCCGAGAACCTCGTCACATTGTCCTCTTCAATATGCTATTTTTTTTTTAATTTTAATTAATGGTAGTTTCTTTACGAATATATGATCGATTTGATGTTGTCAATAAATATAATGACCGACTTGTTATTCATTAAATTCCCAAGCTGTGATATATTTGGTTTTTAAGATTTAATTAGATTTTGATCCAACTATGAAATATAAATCAGTTTAGGCAGTTCTAAGCTGTAATAACGCGTCCCCCGCGCTTTTGATCATACGCAGCGCAGAGACAAAAAAAAATAATTCATTTTATTACAGTTAAACTGAATTTGCCTATTCATTTCTTTCTAAAATAAAAATTATTTTAAATTTGAAGTTTCAACTTCATCAAGTCGATGATAATATTAATATATAATATAATTTTTACAATTGGAGACGTGTCGATATACTAATCATTTTCGAAACATATCTTCCGCAAATCACAATCCCATCATGCATGTCTTTCTTCATTAATATATATATATATATATATATATATATAGATTTATATCGAACAAAATGCATATTCATATCATATCCCATTGCGATGTGATATGAGATAAATAAAAATTTAACTTCGACGATACAATTGCGTGAATAAAATCTACAAAAAAAAAAAAAGAAGAAGAATAAATTCTTGGTATTGGCCGGCTTTGCACGATTGAATATCATAAGGGTTGTCTTAATATTGTCGGGTCATTTTTTAAGATTAATATTTCATTTTTTTATGATTAGTATTGTCGGGTTTAACTCATCATAGCCCAGCTTAGCACCTCATAAAACTATGGTTTACTTTCAAATATAAAAAAAAGTAATTACAATATGTTCGAAGACAGCTAAGTTAAATAATGTAGTCCAACCACCAAATTCTTTGAACCCTTTACAACATCGTACGTGGAACTACGTTATTTAGACACGTATGTCTCAGTGGTATACTCCTATGACTTCTTAAAAGGTCATTATACGACCATAGAGTACTTAAAAGATCATAATTAACTATAATTTGGTCTAAACAAAATTATCATTTCCACACCAACTGCTTTAATTTATCTCAAGCATGACTTAATAGTAAGAAAAATTATACTTATGTCAACGTTTATATGATTAATTAAGGGTTGTTTAGTGAGTTTAAGACAGCACTTTGGACTAATCATTTCAAGGTGGTCAACGTCTTCCTGGATTAAGCAGTTGACTATTAGGACGCTTCACTAACTAACTAACTTCACTCATTTCAGCCCACTAAGAAAACGTAGGCCCAATTCATAATTGGTCCAGCCCACTTAAGGTTGCAAAAACCTAGCTAGCTATACTATATTATTCTTCAAGTCCCACATTTCGTCTTAGACTCAGTTGAAGCGGCTGATCCTAGCGAAGAGCAGATGGGTATGACTGGAAAATATCTTCCGAGGTGGTTTATGAATTGTTATGATGAATGATTTTTTTGTTTGTTTGTTTATTTAGGTGCTTACACATATGTGTCTGAGCTATGGAAGAAGAAGCAATCAGATGTAATGAGGTTTCTGCTTAGGATACGCTGCTGGGAGTACCGCCAGCTGCCCGCGGTGGTGCGGGTCACCCGACCCACCCGACCCGACAAGGCGCGAAGGCTCGGATACAAGGCCAAGCAGGTGCATTATCATCATCACGCTCTGTTATTCTTTTAATATGTAGTACTTCGATGTTTCGTACATTGTGTGGCTGTGGACTTGGGGTGTAAAAAGGTACGATTTTTTAGTTTCGTGATGTTTCTTTCCTCGAGCATGAGTTGCTATGAAATCATGGTTAAATCTCTATCATATGTATGGTTTTTGCTGCTTTATTTGTGCAAAAATCTCAAATATATGTATTATGGTTGAAGTGATCATATCTTTTCATAGTTTCTCGTGTTTGAAGGAAGAAGAAATCCCCACGAAACCATCGAACCATTTAAGTTCAACTACTATTTCTATACCCCGAAGAACATGAGAACATCATCCTTCATTTATGCATAGACGAGACAAATAGTGCGTAGATTTGGCAAATCTCATTAGTTTTCGATGCCTAAAGATTGGATCTTTTTTCACACTTTAGGGGTACGTAATTTACCGAGTTCGTGTGAGACGTGGTGGAAGGAAAAGGCCAGTCCCGAAGGGTATCGTATATGGTAAGCCCACAAACCAGGGTGTGACTCAGCTGAAGTTCCAGCGCAGCAAGCGTTCGGTTGCCGAGGAACGTGCGGGAAGGAAACTAGGTGGTCTTAGGGTTGTCAACTCTTATTGGATCAATGAGGTTTGCATTATTCATTTAAAAAGAAAAAAAAAGGGTTCATTCTTTCTTCCCAAAATTCAGATTTTGATAAATCTTGGTCTTACTTTCAGGACTCTACTTACAAGTACTTTGAAGTTATATTGGTGGATCCAGCCCACAAAGTGATACGGGACGACCCTAGGATCAACTGGATATGCAATCCCGTCCACAAACACCGTGAGCTTCGTGGGCTTACCTCGGCTGGAAAGAAGTACAGAGGTCTCAGGGGGAAAGGTCACTTGCACCATAAGGCTCGACCTTCGAGGAGAGCTACTTGGAAGAGAAACCAGACGCTGTCTCTTCGTCGTTATCGTTGATTCTTCATTGCATGTTTGTTGGCTTTTGGCCCCCTTTTTTTTTACCGAATTCTTGGACCGGCCATGTCTGTGAGTTGTGGGAGACTGATATATCTATTGATGACTGAACTCTTATCTATTTTCAACAGCTAGTCTGGTTTTGTGTAATGGGAGTTGTTGTCGATTACTGAATGTCAATCAACATGAACTTCTAGTGTTTACCTTTGAATAAGCTACAGTTTCAGTTTCATAATAAAAAATAGACTATCCTTAAGAAGTTTTTTGGGGTTTTCGAGCAAATTTTATGTATGGAAGTTGCATTGAAACACAAAGTTATCTGTGTTAACGATAAGTTTATAGACATTTGTTAAGCTTCACAGTTGTGTATTTATTACATGGCATTCGTTAAGGCAGGAAGAGATGTCATAAACACACATCATTTATCAGAGATCTAACTAACGTTTTACACATTGTATTCAAGTCTTCCAATCGATTTTACAATCTGCAGGGACAAACAAAAACATGGTCTGATTCGTGACGAAACCATCCATATGGAAGCATATGTATATCAGAGTTTTGCAACTCAACTATAAGATAAATGAAATCTCTGGCCTGTAAAGGAGAGATCTTCGACTGTTTGTTATATCTATGCTATCATCCTTATTAGCAGAAAAAGATCATATAGGCAGACAAGAAGATCCATTCTTAGGTGAGAATACTTACCTCGCAAGCACCACGAGCAACATCATCCCATTTGCCACTACATTGAGAAAAGAGAACAGTAAACAAATGAACTGCTATAAGAAAGAAATATGTAAAAGAAGATAAGATATATAATCATGCCTTTAGGACAGGCTCCCCTTTATTTGTGTTAGAATTCTGCTTCGCAGCAGCAGCTAACTGTGCTTTTGCCGCCCTACCAGCGGCAGAACGCTCAAATTCTTCTTGCCTGTCATCATATTCAAAAGATATGATGAAATGAATCCACGAGCCAAATGTCTTACTGCATATTCTTCTGCTAACATCATCAGATTAATGGTAATATTCGTCTAACCAACTATAATTATGGGTAAAGACAGAAACTTTGATGTATCAAGAAAAGAAACAAATGAACAATCAACCCATATGCAGAAAAAAAAAAAAAAAAAGAGACCACATAACAAAGAAAACAATCAAGGACCCAAATTTGATACACATAATAGGAAAATAATAATCGAAAAAAAAAGAAGAAGAAGATAAATTTGATTGAAATAAACCTTTTCTGAGCTGCTTCAGCGGCTCTAGCACGTGCTTCTTCTGATTTCAACCGTTCCTCTTCGCTTCTACGATGCTTGCTTCCTCCATCAAAGCAAGCGAAACAACCCATCTCCCCCAACAAACCAATTTCAGACGATTTAATGGGTAAAGGGGTTCGATGTTAGAGATTGAAGATTCTGCGCAAAGGGTTGTCTTAGTCTTCGTCTTCCCCTACGCATCGGACAAAGTCAAGAGTTTTTATGTCTCCCTCCCTATTTTGTCGGTACATTAGTGCAATTAATTAATACTTGGAATTTCGTCTTGGCTCCAATAGTAAATCAATTTATTTGCAAGTTTTAATTTTTATAGTCACGTCAAATATATTCTAAAGTCTTGAATATCAAACAAAGGTCCTTTATCACTCGAATATATCGTATCAATTGTGTGTATGAAATGAATCATTTTAATTTCTAATATTGTAATACGAAATGGTAATTTCGTAATATTCATGTCCAATGATAGAAAATAATGGTGGACTTCACCAAAAAAAAAAAAAAAATCAAGAATCCATGATAGTACACGCCGCTTCGATCATTGTACCTTCAATATCGTACTTTCATCTCCCTCTAGCCGAATCCATACCAAACGGAGCTTAAAGACTTCATCCATGGACGTCGTGTATCTGAGTCCTAATGCTTGAGGTCCAATAGACCATTGATGACACTTTTAGGAGACGAAGGACTATGAACGTGGACCTTAGTGATCGTCTTCTCACTCAGCTTCCTCGCGTATTCCTTCTTTCCCTTATGTTTCCTCTCACTCGACGCCGACGATGTTGTCGACGAGCTTATTGTCGGAACCATATACCAGCCAATCGACGTGCAGAGAATCGCGAAGGACCGCCCATAGATCGCCAAGAACAACAAGATCAACACCACCACCAACAATGGCAGATAAAAGTAGGGTTTCTTCAAGCTCTCGACGACGAAGCTAAGGCTCCTCTTCTTCTCTTTGTTATCCGACGACCCTTCTTCAGCTTCAGTCTTGACGATCGGCTCTTGCCTGCTGCTATATTTCTTGTCTTGCTTCTTATTATCCTTAACCTTGACGATGATCGGCTTGGCGCGGTCGGAGTCGTGGGGGTAGACGAAGCGGACGAAGGAGATGACCTCCTCGGAGCCCATGGCGGCCTTGTAGATCTTCTGCTTCTCGCCGTCGTGCTCGGCTAAAAGGGCGTAGAACTTGTCCAGCCCGCGCTTGGCGTATGGATTCTTGTCGTCGCCGTTAATGTTTCTTCCGACGACGATCTTGCAGAAGCTTGTGCTTCGTCTCGATCTCTTAGGGGTCGGACATGGGCTGTTGTGTTGGTCATCTTCATCTTGATGGCCAAAGCTTCCACTTCCACAGATGAACATATTGTTGAGAGCTTAGTTAGAGAGAGAGAGATCTACGTAGTTTTCTTGCGAAGGCCATAAAGTCTATGTGGACATATATATATGGATGATATGACTACTTCAAGAAGATGTGTAATAGTCAAAGAGAGTGTAATTAAATCTATAAGGAAGCTTCCACTAGTTGTTTTATTTATTTGATTATTACAAGTGTTTTTATAATTATGGGTATTTTGACTTAATAATTAAATCTATAAGGAAGCTTCTACGTAGTTTTATTTATTTGATTATTAATCAATGAGTTGTTATATAAAGAGATCGTAAGAAAGTGTTCGAGGTATTTTGGGTAATTTGGTGGTCAAGTGTAGTATAGTAGTAGAGTAGAGGTAGACATTATAGTCTTTGTTAATGTAACATGGCAGCGATTAATAATAATATGGGAATTATTCAGTATTAAATATACCTAACTTGTAAGTTGTAACCTATCACGACGTATTTTAATTAGTTAACGCACTCTCTCTCTCTCTGGCTATTATTTTATAAAAGTTTTCTTGTCACGGATATTGTGTGATTTGCATGTATATAAATTTGAATATTATATATATTGGTGAATAAAATATATTAAAGGAAGTCAGCTTTGTCGATCTTGCTGATAGTTTGCACGTTTAAACATACGATTACTTCATTATCTTACTATATTTTACTTGTTCGATTCTAATACTGTTTTAAATTGTTATTTAAACGAATAAAATAAGATATCCTGAAATTAGAATAGAATCTATCGATATAATTAATAATATTCGAATATTTCCGTTTAATGATAATTATTTATGTGATTTTGGTCGACAATTCAACAAGAGCTGTGACGTATAACATATTCAAATCGCGTGCTTTATGATTATTATGACTCGGAAGAATTAATAAATATGTCGGGGTGGGGTCGTCCCAATATGGATGCAAAAACTAAGTTATCAGACAATTAAAATGTTGACCCTAATGTTGAAAGAACATTCGGGATCAGAAGTTTTTGCACAACGGAAAAGTTAACTTAGTTGTAAATAAATGCAAACACAATGGACACATGGTTTCAAAATTTGCAGCAAGTTGTAAAAACTTGCTGCGTGCCTTCATGGCAAAATTCCATTACTCGAACGGATTACAAAAACCAACTATCAACGATAATACAAATCAGCCTAGCAACTTCATGCAAAGCTCACGTATAGATCCTAGTCCTATACACAAGTGTAAAGCTAACACACTAGGCACAAAGGTGATCAAATTCAGATAGATAATAATCGAAAGCTTCCCTTTTCTTCAGCTCTTGCACGCGCGCGCCTTTTCTATCTTGATGTGATGATCCACACGACTTTCTTGAAGTCTTCGCATATTTATATTTGATCCAATAACAACCCATGATGTCCATGATCGTCCACTGCTCCACCAAGATGATAATGGACGTTGAATGAAGTCCATATCAGTTTTATCTTGACTTGTTCTCACTTGATCTCTCTCTTCTCTATTTTTAGTAAGTCCGTCTTCTATTTTTAGCTCCACTCTAATCCACGTCATTTGCTCGGTCCAAGTCGTTTATAACTCCTGCACATATTCAAACAAGTCCACAAAAACAGGGAAAGTAGTTATTTGGGCATGAAAGACAAAACATCGGTTTGACTCAGTCTGAGTCAACAATGTTGACTCCAGTGTCGCCTCAACATTATCAATGTAAAACATCAACAAAATAAAATATATATTAATTAATATATTAGTTTCTATTGTATTACAGATTGCAGCCAAAGTTTCTAGAAGAGCTATAAATATATAATTAAGGAGAGTTTCTAGAAAACAAGCAACGTTTACTCAAATTAAAAATTGAGCGAAGGGCCAAAAGTGTTGAATCATGATTATTTTGGGTTATATTTGGTGACATTATCCAACTCTTTATCTGAATATAAATTCTATATATTGTATATGTTTAATTCACCAATAAAATTAGTAAATTATTACTTATACATTATATTAATTGCCATAAGCATCTTATAATCTTAATCTTATGCTATCTAAATATCATCTAATTACATTTAAATTTCATCGTTAATCTTTGCAAGACACGCGTCATAAAACCTCCACAATAAGAACTAATAATCCTTATTAGGAGGAACCTCCATCTTCACCGCCCTTACACAAACCCTTTCATCGTCTTCAACCTCCGACCACGACCACCATCGTCGTCCTCTTCGCCGGACTTCAACCGGCTATTTGCATGCACAACCAGCAGCACTCGGGCTGTCCGATGGAGGGCCCTACCCTACGGGTCGTGACTCGATGGAGGGTCGGATTCTTTTGTGGCTGGCGGCGGTGGTTGGGGCCGGCGGTCCAAAGGCGGTATTCCAGCCGCGTTTTCTGGTCTGGGCTCGGCCGGGCTTGGAGCTGGGCCCACATATGGTTCTCATATAAGGAACCGTGATTGGACAGAAGCATGCAATGCAATGCAAGATGTTAAGAGTATGATGTATATATATGTATGGACCTATTTTGTAGTATGTGTAACACTCCGAGGCAGTTTAGTAATGAGAATATAAGTGAGGACTAGAATGCAAATAGAAAAGTGATAGAGTTGTATAAATACGCTTTCTGTATCTTTTGATATTGTTAATGAAGTACATTTTTATAATCCACGCTTATAAACGTTGACATGGTATCAGAGCCACGCTGGCTCAAATCTGGAAATCAAATTGAAGAACAAGAATTCCATCCGTGAGAGAAGGGAAGATAATCGTTATGGCTGGCTCAGAGAAAACGGATGATGATAATCAAGAAACTCATAGCAGCAAATCAGAAGATCAAGAAAGACGAAAATCACAGAGCTTGGATTTCAATGATCCACTCTATCTCCATCCGTCTGATACTCCAAATCTCGATTTGGTGACGGAAATTTTGAAAGGAACCGAAAATTACAAGGTCTGGAGTCGAGAGATGCTGATTGCGCTCGATGCGAAGAATAAACTAGGGTTTATTGAAGGCTCGTGCGAGCAGCCTGAGAATGACAGAGTAATGAATCAACAATGGAAGAGATGTAATGCGCTTGTGCGGGCTTGGATTCATCGATCATTATCAAGAGAATTGGTTCAGGGTGTCATTTATTGTGAGTCAGCTCAATCGATTTGGAAAGATTTGAAAGAAAGGTTTGACAAGATTAATGGAGCAAGATTGTTTGCCCTTTACCGTGAAATCAACACAATTACTCAAGGCGATGCAACGGTCACAGAATATTACTCCAAGTTGAGACATCTATGGGATGAATATAACAGTTTAATTCCATCTCCTGCAACTCAAGTGTCAAGAGAATATGTAGAATTCGGAGATCAACTCAAGATGATGCAATTCTTGATGGGACTCAATGAAGGATATAGTCATATGAGGTCCCAAATCCTCTTGATGTCACCACTGCCCTCACATAGGCAAGTCTACTCTATGGTCTGCAATGAGGAAGCACAAAGGAAGATTATTACATTGGGTGATAATTCTGAGTCCACCTCCATTGCACTACAAAGCAATGCTAATCAAACAAGGACCTGGAATTCACAAGGTGACAAAGGCACTGTCTGGTGTGATCATTGCAAGATTAGAGGCCACACAAATGAAATTGTTTTAAGATTCATGGATATCCTCAAAACATGAATAGAGGTGGTAGAAGAGGTGACAGAGGTAGAGGAGGCTCAAGAGGAGGAAGATATTCTAATCAAGGCCAGGGTAGATCTTCAGGACAATGGCAGGACAACTTTTTTGGTGGAAACTTGGCCTCTTCAAACTCACAAGACAATCAACAAACAACTGAAAAGGGATCTGGTGGAGGATCAATGCGGCCACAACTAACTGACCAACAATACCAGCAGATCTTAGCTATTCTTGGAGGGACTCAAAGTCAAGAACCTACTGCTGCTGCAATAACCTTCTCTAACCAAGCAGGTAAAAGCTCATGTATTGACTTTCCCTTGCCTGTTAACCTAAAAGGATGGATAATAGATACAGGGGCTAATAAGCACATGATCTCTAACAAGAATCTGTTTAATGTTGGATCAGTGAATTATAAGCCTGATATATATGTTAAATTACTTAATGGAAGTCTGGTATTAGCTGAAAATTCAGGATCTGTGACCTTGGCTGAGAATTTAAAGTTGATAGATGTGCTATTTGTTCCTGAATTTAAACTAAACCTTTTATCTGTATCTCGATTATCTAGGGATGCTAATGTATTTGTTACCTTTTATCCCCCTTTTTTGCCTAATCCAGGAGATTGGGATTGGCATGATAAAGGGGATTGGTAGGAACTGGAATGGCCTATATTACCTGGACAAAGCATGTGATAGAGTTGAGAATGTTAGAAATGTTAGTAGAAAGCAGAATCAGTCTTTGTTGGTCAATAATGCTTACTGTAATAAGATTCTGTTATGGCATAAACGATTTGGTCACATTTCTTTTAAGAGACTTGATTTCCTACCTGGTTTAGATTTGAAAGTAGATGAAAGTCATAAGTATTGTTCTATATGTCCATTGGCTAAACATAGTAGAACCAAATTTCCTATAAGAACTAAGGTAACTACTTCTGTGATGGAGTTAGTGCATATGGATGTTTGGGGACCATATAGGGAGCCAACATACAAAGGTGAGAAGTATTTCTTAACTTTAGTTGATGATTATTCTAGAGCTACATGGGGATTCCTTATGATTAATAAATCAGAAGTGGTTGGCATTATTAAAAGTTTTATAGTCTATGTGCAGAATCAATTTTCAGCCAAAATCAGAATAGTTAGGTCTGATAATGGCTTGGAATTCTTTAATGCAGACTGTAATAAGTTGTTTGAATCCCTAGGTATTATTCATCAAAGCTCATGTTCTTATACACCACAACAAAATGGTGTGGTTGAAAGAAAACATAGGCATAGTCTAGATGTAGCTCGAGCTTTAAAATTTCAATCTCATGTTCCAATAAAGTATTGAGGAGAGTGTATTAAAACTGCAATATATTTGATCAATAGGATTCCAACTCCTCTACTTAAAGGTAAAACTCCTTTCTATGTCTTATATGGAAAAGAACCAAGTTTTCATCATTTGAGAATTTTTGGTTGTTTATGTTTTGCCAAGATTCTGCCATATCATGATAAGTTCAAAGAAAAATCAAGGTAGTGTGTGTTTATGGGATATGCAGCTAATCAAAAAGCATATAAGCTGCTCGATCTTGAGACAGAGAAGTTTATCACATCAAGAGATGTGATTTTTTATGAAACTAAGTTTCCTTTTGATAAAAGTTATAATGACAATATTGATATTGAGATGACAGGATTCAAGAAGGCAAAAGAACCTATCCTTGATGAACCTTACTGTGACAACAGGCCAGTTGATAATAATGATACTTCTGATAAGCATAACAATGATCCGTCTATACTAAGTGATGCAGATGAAGATGAATCAGAAAAGCAAGAGCTGAATTCTGTTCCCTATGAAGAAATCAGCCAGTCTGTGAGAAGAACGAGCAGATCTAGCAAGCCTCCAAATTGGCTGAAAGACTATATATCTCCTTTTTCTAACAATACTAATCAAGTATATTCTTCTAATTATCCTTTATTTTTGTGTCTCCAATATGACAGAATCACACCTAAGTATGCTACCTACTTGGCTGCTCTAGTTAGTGAGGAAGTTCCTAAAGACTTTCAAGAAGCTGCAAGTCTGAGAAGTGGAGAAAAGCAATGGAAACTGAAATTTCAGCCCTCGAGTTGAATAACACATGGAAGGTAGTAGACTTGCCAAAAGGTAAAAATCCTATAGGTTGTAGATGGGTGTATTCCATTAAGTATAGGGCAGATGGTTCAATAGAAAGGTATAAAGCACGGTTAGTTGCTAAAGGATATAGCCAAATTGAGGGAATAGACTATACGGATACATTTGCTCCTGTAGCAAAACATGTCACTATAAGACTGATCATATCACTTGCAGCTATCTATGATTGGCCACTTTGGCAAATGGATGGTACTAATGCATTTTTGCTGGGAGAATTACTTGAGGAAGTGTACATGAGCTTACCCCCGGGCCTAAAGTCAAACAAGTCAGGTAACATTGCAAAGGTTTGTAAACTTGAAAAGTCACTATATGGCTTAAAACAAGCTTCTCGTCAATGGAATAGTAAATTTACATTGACCTTGAACATGTTTGGATTTGTACAATCAAAGAATGACTATTCTTTGTTTGTCAAATCAAGGGGGAGAAATATGGTCATATTATTAGTCTATGTGGATGATATTGTGATTACTGGCAATAATATGCATATGATGAATGAGACTAAATGTTATTTGAATAGTACATTCCATATGAAGGACTTAGGAGAGTTAAAATATTTTTTAGGTATAGAAGTAGCTAGATCTAAGAAAGGAATTGTACTTAATCAAAGGAAATATGTGCTAGAACTGTTGGGAGAAACTGGTATGTTAGGATCAAAACCTTTGAGTATTCCAGTAGAGCAAAATGTGAGATTGGATAAGATTAATGTGGCTAATACTTTTCCTGTTTCTGATCATTCTGCTACATGTATTGCAGCAAATGCCAAAGCTATTTGTCATAATAGACTTCATTCTGATACTACTACATGTTCTGGTACATGCATTGCTGCAAATACCAAAGCTTATTGTTCTGCTAATGTTACTTGTTCATCTACAAGTACTAATGTGCTATCTTCAGGTTCAGATATACATTTATACCAAAGGATTGTTGGTAAGCTGATTTATCTATGCTTGACTAGACCTGATATTTCATATGCAGTTCATATCTTATCACAGTACATGCATGATCCAAAAAAGAGTCACTTTGATGCTTTGTATAGAGTCTTGCGGTACTTAAAAGGAAAACCAGGCTTGGGGCTATTTCTTAGTACTGACAGTGAAGTTGTTTTAAAAGCATATTGTGATGCAGATTGGGCAGCTTGTCCAAGCTCAAGAAGATCCTTGACAGGGTTCTTAGTCTTCCTTGGGGACTCACTAATATCTTGGAAGACAAAAAAAACAGAACACGGTTGCTAGAAGCTCAGCAGAGGCCGAATACAGAGCCATGGCAGTGGTCACCTCAGAAGTTGTATGGCTGACAAATTTGATGAAAGATCTGGGAATTCTAGCAGACAAACCAGTAACAATTCACTCGGATAGTAAGTCAGCAATTCAGATAGCTGCAAATCCAATTTTCCACGAAAGAACGAAGCACATCGAAGTCGATTGTCACTTCATACGGGATAAGATCCAAGACAATGTGATCAAAACTGAGTACATACCCTCACAAGAACAACCAACAGATCTTCTAACCAAAGCACTTGGAAGGGATCGGTTTGAGTAATTGCTGTCCAAATTTGGTTGTTTGGATTTATATAAACACCAAATTTAAACACCAAATTTGAGGGGGAGTGTTAAGAGTATGATGTATATATATGTATGGACGTATTTTGTAGTATGTGTAACACTCTGAGGCACTTTAGTAATGAGAGTATAAGTGAGGACTAGAATGCAAATAGAAAAGTGATAGAGTTGTATAAATACGCTTTCTGTATCTTTTGATATTGTTAATGAAGTACATTTTTATAATCCACGCTTATAAACGTTTGACACAAGAAATAATAATAATATATAAGAAAAACCTTGGAAAGTAAGCCCAGCCCAAAGTGATTAAATAAATCATTATAAATGTAATAATAATATATGTGAATCTATGAAAGGCTATGGACCAGCTGACTCAGAAGCATACTCTTTGATAGACAATTCAAGAAGCTCTACAAGGGGTACATGCCTATAGGTGATATTAAGACAATATATAACACAATATGTAGTTCGTACCTTCTGTATTTTTATGTCCAAATTCATTTTCTCTTAGAAATGAATCTCTTATGGAGCATTGATATGCATTATTTAGTGCAAGCATATCATCATCTCTCATCTCCATATTACCATAAGCACATGAGATGATATGCTAGTGTTCGTTCATATATGCCAAGACTCTTCACATTCTTTGCATTAAGTCATTATTAGTTCGTCAAGTTGAGCAATTATTGCGTGTATATATATTAGCATGTTATAATAAGCTATACAAACCCCACCCAAGAAAAAAGGTCGTTTTCGAAGATGAAAAGTTAATGTGTGCCCATAAGCTATTCCATTCCATTCACAGACGATTTAAAGATATAAGGAAAAAAAAAGAAACTTTTTTTTTAATTCATAATAATATTCTAAAACCCTATAAAATTAAAGGGTTTCTCCTACAAATTCTAATGCATGAATGTTTTTATTACAATAAAGCAGTTTTCTCGATTATTTCTTGCCCTTTAGATTCACTCATCACTATCACGAGATGGAAATATTATTACACGTGAATAGTTGAATGAGATTTTTAATTATTTGGGATTGTTATGGGCATGTGACCTATCTTTTTTTTTTTCTTTTCGATATACGGAGAGTTGTCTCAATTATTAAATTTTTTTATTTATTTTTTCGTTATGCTAATATTGTTATTGAGACATTGAATAAGCTAAAGAAATTTCTAGTCTCATGCAATTATTAGAGTTTCCGACCTAGATACTACATCAAGAAACGAATAATAATCTCAATCACTCATTACTTAGTATGGATGTTATTTCCACGTTTGGTTAGAAAACTTAATGCAAGAAGTGGTTTATAAGGCTGGCGAAGCCTACTCCCATTTAAAGATGGAACTATCTTCTTAATTATATATAATTTCAATGTCACTTGCACACACACACAAAGCCCTCCTCTCCTAGGTCTAGCCCCACTTTATACAACTGTGACTTAGATACTTTATTTAAAAATCTAGGCATTAAACTATGATGCTATATATATATATATAAATATTATAGGGTCTATCTAACTCTAACACACTCACATAGTCACATATATAATATATAAACAACACTCTCATATCTCAAAGCTATCTTGAAGCTTTCGAAAGGACCTAATAAATATGAACCCATCAAATTCAGATTGTAGCAGTGGCTGTGAATCAGGGTGGACTGCGTACTTAGATCAGCTCTCAGATTCAACGTTGCAACACAATAAATCAACTGCTGATGAAGATTTATCTATTGTGTCCGATGCTTCTTCAGGGCCACCTCAGATTTACTGTAATGATTCAGTTTATGCGGAGAATAAAGAGGTGAAGAATGTGAGAAGAAAGTTAGAGCAGAAGGGATGTAATTATAAGAAGCAGCAGCACTGTCTTGATGATACGGCTAGCTCATCGCCGGCGGGGTTTCGTTTGTCTCTTGCCGGTCTGGACAATGCAGATGGTTTCTCCGGCCACCATGTTGATAGGGTATACATTGATCTCTATTATCGTTTCTTTTTCATTTTCCAGGTATGAATATATATAAATATATATGACATTTTTATGATAAATGTGGCAGGATGAATTAAAGGCCAAGAAGAAGTTTAGCTTCTTCAAACCTACTGCTAAAGGGAAATCGGGTCGGTATATATACTTACATATACATACATATGTTGGTTTAAGCACTTAAACAAAGCACTAAAGATTTGATTTCTCCGATGTTGTCTTTTGCAGGTGGTTTGAAGGAGAGAAAGAGGCAATAAGAAGTGAAAGTGAGATAATGTCCCAAGGGCGGTAATTACAGAAAAAAGAAAAGAAAAAAAAAAAAAAAACTGTTCATGTTATTTAATTTGTGCTACTTTACATTTATTTATTTTTAATAATTTCCTCCTCTTTGTTTGATTATTCCGTCAAATGAAGTAGGAATACTCCACGATGAAGAGAAGTGTAAGAATAATGTAAACACGAATCTTATGAAATATGGAAAGGCTATATTTTTTTTTGTATCGTATTTTGCATATGAGATTTTCTAATTATTGAAGAATACAAAGACATCCCAGCCCAGCTGTGTTCCTTGTCCTCATCGAAGTGTCTCCCACCTTCATATTTAGGTGTTATTTAACAACAAAAGAATATATTATTCATGAGTCGAATATATATAGTTTTCTATTATATTGAAGGATTTATTCATATGTTACAATAAAAATTTTGGTCAAACCTTTTTTTGTCCCGAGTTGCTAGAAAACATTCGTCCCACACATTTTATAATGCCATACCATCTCCAAATAGAACATGGAACTCTATGTTTCTTGATTTTTATTTTGGTATTTTTACCATTTTTTTTCTTCTTTGACTAATTAAATAAATTGTCGCGTTAATCTCGGCCGTAGAATAGAATCAAATCCCCAATTCAGATTCCACGTCTCGATTAGATTAGATATTGCCCTTTTTTTTTTTTTGGCTTTTTGTTGCAATTTGTCGTTCTCTTGTTCCACAATTCGTCCTTTGCAAAGAAAAAGATCTTTTTTTTTTCGTCCTTTCTCTGATCGTAGTCCTCAACTACGTATTTAGGAAGCTGCATTGAATATCAGACCAATCGGAGAGAAGCGAGTCCCGAAGAAAATTCTTGGTAGTTGCAGTATCCTATCCTGCGGCTTGCAGCTCAATTATCCGATTTTCCCTCCAAATGTTGCATCTTTAAGATCGTAGAAGCGACCCCTTGTTTTAAATCCACTGATTTTGGAGTTATGGGGTTGGGTATCTGCTAGGGTTGTAGTTTTGTTGAAGTTTTTTACGAGCTGAAGACGTGGGTTCTTTTAATATTCTCTCGGCTCGTACTTTTGAGGTGAATGGATAGTGTATTGGTGAGAAAGGGTTTGGATTTTACTAGAAAGAGGAAGAAATGGATTGTCGTACTTGGATTGATTGGGTTTTCAAGTTATGGTATGTACAAAGTGTATCACAATCCCTCTGTTGTTAGAAGACGAAAGAGGATGATGAAATTGTTCGAAGCTATGGTTTCTTTAGCTGAGGTAGTATCTGATTCTGCAGAGACAATCGACGTTGTGTCGAAGGATTTAAAGGAATTCCTCAGTTCCAATTCGGACGAAGTCCCTAACAGTTTAAAGCAGTTGTCGAAGATCGTTCGTTCCGACGAGTTTGTCGATTCTTTAAGCAGCATTTCGCATGCATTGACTGTCGGGATTCTCAGGGGTTATAAGGTTGAGAGCAATGGAAATGAGATTCAAGAAACGGGCAATTCGAATTTTGGTGATAGGGTTATGGATAGGTTAATGTCTAGTGCTGGGACAGGGTTTGTCTCCATGATTGTTGGTAGCTTTGCAAGAAACTTGGTTTTGGGATTTTACGCCAACGGTGGATCCTCGAGTGACGTTAATCATGAGATGGGCTCTTCGGTTTCACCCCGATGGCTAAGTTTAATCACGGACGATAAATGCAGAGCTTTGTTCGCAGATTGTATCAACACTTTTATTAGCACAGCAGTGGCTGTATATCTCGATAAAACCATGGATGTGAATCTATACAACGATCTTTTCTCTGGCCTGACTAACCCAAAGCACCAAAAGAAGATGAAGGATATTCTAGTCTCTCTCTGTAACGGAGCTGTTGAAACCCTCGTTAAGACTTCCCACCAAGTACTTACTTCTTCGAAACAAAACGATCCCACCACTTTGGGATCGA
Source organism: Lindernia subracemosa (assembly GCA_028392965.1). Taxonomy (NCBI): domain Eukaryota; kingdom Viridiplantae; phylum Streptophyta; class Magnoliopsida; order Lamiales; family Linderniaceae; genus Vandellia; species Vandellia subracemosa. The sequence continues at coordinate 762,481 of JAQPCC010000026.1, read as the reverse complement.
ACAATTCTTTTCTGGCCACAGATGGTGTGATAAAACAGACGAATGGATCCCTTATCGATTTTCCTGGCAGTGGATGGGTCAGCACCGTATCGTCAACATTGGCTGTTCCGAGCAATCGAAAGTTCGTTCTTGATGTCACTGGTCGGGTTACCTTTGAGACTGTTAGATCAGCTATCGAGGTTTTCCTGTTGAAGATAATGGAATGCTTGAAAACAAGTTCTAACGCAGTTCGCAATGAAGCTTTGGAAATGGGATTTGAGGTTGTGAGGTTCGTCGGTGCCAGATCATCTGTCATTCGTACTATATGTTTCGCATTTTTCTTGCATGTCTTGGGAAATAACCGAACCTTGTTGCCCGCGTGACATAAGGTGATTCGATTCCCTTTTAGCTCATAAATTCTATGATCAAATAAATAAACTGATGTAAGTTTTCTTACGCTGTTTCGATTGATCCTTCTGTTATACTGCTTCGAAGTCCTTCCCCGTCTCTTTGTGTTCTTTGTTGCTGAAGTAGTTTTCGACAAGCGGGCGTAAAATTCGATAGCCATGGCCGAGAAAAACGCAGCATGCACGTGCATATACACATCTATTGCATTTAAAGTACACTTTAGCCTCCCTCATAGCTTGCTTGCTGGACCACATCTCATGTCTAGACTGCAATGTGTAGTAAAAAATCATGCATTGCATTTGCCCATATCATGGCTTATCCCAAACCTGCATAAATAAGTCTCATTTATGATCTTTTTTCACATGCCCAGAGAATGTTGTACCCTATTATTACATATATTTTAATCTTATATTTAAAACGGTAGACAAATTCTATTCTTCTAAAACGGCCCTTCATGTAAGATCATATGCAGGCAACTATTATGAAAATGAGGTTTCAGGTTAGAAGCACATGGAGGTTGATAGATAACTCTTTCCTAACCCATTCTTTATCTTGATGTATTGTTTCGTCTATAGTTAACCATGGTTAGAAGTTAACTCACTAGATGTGGCATAATTTGAAACTAAGCATGTTGACACCCAAGATCTCACCAACTTTGATCTCTAATTGCTACTGTTTTTATTATTCTAATTCAATTTAATTGTGAGGTTTCAATCTGAAATTAATTAATTAAATAAGAGGAGATGTCTCATTAACCAACAAATTTCAAATGAAACATACCTAACGAGACTTAACTAAGACAAAACTAGCATGTGTATTGTAATGCATTTTGTACATTAAGATTATGTCTATGTCATTGTCTAACACTCATTTGTAATAAAAACATGATTTATTCATGCATTGGACTGATTGCCTAACCCATACTTAGAGATATATTTCTCTGAGTTTTAGTCTCTCCAATCTTTTATCCATTCGAAGGTTAATTATTACAATAATGCCAAAGCTTCTCAAGGATTTCCTCCAAGAACAGCAAGAACCATTTTCCCTGGAGCTTTATCTTCTCGAAAGAGGCTACGATTCTGCTAAAGTTTTGAGCTTTACGCAAAAGAAAGCAAGAAATGCGGCTTCGAGTTATACGGGCTTCTTCAAGTCTATGATCAATAGGCTTGTGTCTGTGAAGAACAAGAAAATAAGGAGTAGAGAGCAGCATGCATATGGAGAAGATGACGGCGAGTTGTCTTCGGCAAGCAGCAGAACTGAGTTCAAGTCTTCATCAGCTAGCGAGGCGGACGAAACACTTCCTTCCATTGATGCAAATACGACGTCGAAGAAAAGAACAGACATGGAAGATACACGTTTTATTACCAAGCAGCTCAGCCCTTGTGCTATTGGTCTCTCTAGCCCTTTGCTTTAGCACAGTGCCTCTTTCTACTTATTCATATTTGGTTGGAAAAAACAACTTCTTCTTTCTTTTCAGCCTCATATTTTGAATTTGTCTCAGTACTCGAAGAAACAGAGTCAGATGAAGAAGATTCGCCGCTCCACCACAGTAAGAAATGAACTTTAAAATTTGGACTAAAACCCTTTCTTTTCTGTATCTCTGTAATAGCATTGCTGATTGTATTTCTTCAGAAACGAATCGCTTCAAGGCAACTGCTGATCAAGGAGAATCCTCAACCTCAACGTCTCAAAGATCGCACGATATTGCAACCTCAAACTCGACGTCTTACGATCATCAGTACATTGCCAACAAGAGGATCTTGCACGAATCGCGGAAGCTTATGATCGATACCGCGAGAGAATTTATAGAAGTTCAGAAACAAAGAGACGAAAGATGTGAGCAGCTGAAGAGAATCTTGGGACCTGATGAGCTTTGGAAACTTGTCTGTGAGAACCTTTGGCTTTGGAGTCAGGATGTAATAGATGAGGCTAACATAGTCCAACTGATGCATTATGATTTCGTGGGCTCTCAGCAAGATTGGAAAAACAGTTATGAGAGGCATAAACAAGTGGTTTGCGAGCAAGTTGGAGAGTCTTTATTGCAAGAACTGATTTTTGAGGTTATTAGTTAGGAACTAGAAATTAGCACATATATACAGTAAAATTGATGTATGATAATCAATGACATTGAAAAAAGATTCAATTTTTAATTGGGATTTGATCTTGATTTTTCAAGAAACGGTTGGAATTGTTCGAGTGATTAGTAAAAATGTAATCTTTAATTCTCCTTTTGCAATTAAAATCAAGATTTGGACAAAATAATTTTGAAAATATATGTTAAAAAAATGCTCTTTTTACATCGTCGTTAAAGATCAGACAGTAGACACAGATATACGACGACATAGTAGGAAGAGAAGAACCCAATCATTAGCCACAAAAAATTAGAATAGAAATGGCGCCTTTGACGCTGATAAGCCAAGCAGGCTCTGGCGCTTTACTCACGTCCACACACCACTGCTCCGTCAAATCCGCGCACCCACTTCCACCTCTATTCGCCAGGCGCCGACCCAAGTGTAACGCCGTCGGTCGCCGTGGAATCTGCCCACCACTCACGGCCACAAACCCCGAAGCCGTGAGCTCCACTGATGCCGCCGCAACATCGTCGGCCTCTCCCGCTCGTGCGGCTACTGTTCCGCCAAGAGAGGTGGACGAGCAGGGAAAGCCGTCCGTGCCTGAGATTTCACTTGTGGGGCAAGAGGATGTGAGCCTCGAAGGCGTTATTCAGTTCGAGAAGCCTAATAGTGCAGCTTCTCTTTTAGCTAAATGGGGGTATGGTGTATTCATAAATTTAACACTGTGAAATTGTTTTTTTGTTGAATAAGGTTGCTTTAGTCTCTTGTGGGTTCTGCAGAAGTTCAGACATTGTTTCGTTTTGTTTGATTCTCTGTATGGAATCCTAATCAATTAGCTATATGTGCACCGTAGTAATGGAAAAATTGAATTTTTCGATTGCCATATGCTATGATGTCCATTTTTTGTAGTGGATACTTTTTTAGTGACAGCAAGCAAAAGAGATGGTAATGCTGGCTGTGTTTGCTACTGTAGTAGTATCTAATTGACAATGAGTTTCAATATACTCGTATACCATACCATTCAATCTGTTTATATACATCTGTTCGATTGTAATATGACTTCAAAATCACAGTATTGTGGCACTGCTAGCTGGTGGCGATGTGGCAGCATTGGTGTTATTTGCTGCAATTGGGAGGTTGAATCACGGATTCTCTGTTTTTGACCTTGAGACGCTCAAAACCGCCGACCCTTTTCTTGCTGGTACATTTTTTTCTCGCCTATTCGCTTTTACACCTCTTCATAGGATAAGATTGAAGAATGCTGTCTGCATAAATGAATGATCTTTTGAGATGAATAGGGTGGTTTCTGAGTGCTTACTTTCTCGGTGGCTATGGAGATGAAGGAAAAGGAAAGAGCGGTCTATGGAAAGCTGTTGCCGCTGCTGCCAAGTCATGGTCCTTGGGTATTCCGGTAATATCATTCGTTGTTATGTTTATTTACTTCTTGTTTCTGTCGCCGTTTATGTTAGGTCTTGATCGATGAGTTAATCCGTTTGATGTATTTAGTTTACTCACGGCTTGCTTAACAAGGGCGATATAGATGAAGTATAGATAAAAAAATGGGACTTTATATTCTTGAAGTTAAGTATGGCTATAGCAGTACTCCAACCCTTGGGACGTCTTATTTCGTTACCAAGGCCTGAGATATCGCATCATTACAGAAAAAAACGACTTGCCTGAAGAACTCAACTCTTTCATATATAATTTAGCTGTTTAGTTGAGAGATTTTCCTAGCTTGATATGAAATCTTGGTGAATATTTTCTTTCCTATGCCTTGCGAGCGCACACACAGTTGGGATTAATCATAAGAGCAGCGACGCTCGGCCACGCACCACCGACAAATTTCGTGGTAGTCACCATGGGAAGTACTGCCGTCCTACTCATTGGCTGGAGGGCTTTATTTTTCACCATTTTCCCCAACGATAAAGCCAACAAGAAGAACGATGCATACAAGAAAGGAAGCCCGTTCGAACTCTTTGAGGTATATACTATATATCCATTGATGATCTGTTCAAAGCTGCTCATGGTGAAAAATCTTCCAATTGATGAGTATCTTTTTATTCGTTATACAATCTACAAAATGCTGCATTTTTTTTTCCATGTTTAGTTGCTCACATCGCTGGTGAGAAGATGGTGAAGATCGCGGCGACTTGTTTAAGATGTAAAATGCGACGATTTCCTCTCAAGAGGCGTAAGTAAGACCGATATTTTCCGAAACATGTAGATCCTTATATTCTTGCTAGTTGATCGTTGAATTAAGATAAAAATTTGATCTTTGCTTCACCTTAATGTATCAAAGTTTACAGACTGGGCCTGCTGTAATGAGATTGAAGAGGATAATATAATACTGCTTGGGATATGTAGTGATTATACATAAAAAGAAATGTAATAATATATTGTGAAGTAGATATATATTACCCATTCAAATTTCCATTTATGATATCTCTGGGACTTCGATTCTTGAAATGTAGAATATGCATAGCCATACCATACTGATGAAAGCTGTCCATAGGCAAAATCCATTGGCTTTGACTGCGAAAAAAATACAATTTTTTCCCCTCTTTTGATTGATTCATCATACCATCATACATCCCTTTCATTCTCATGTCTATTACACTAACTCTATCTGTGTATCTTGCCTTTCAATTACATTTCTCAAAGTCAAAATATCATCTTTTTCTCTTCTTGGTTAATAAGTCAAAAAACCCTAAAAAAAAATGTATCTTTTTTAGTATTTGGATGCATATGTGACCTCATGTAATCTAGGAAAGATTTTCTCTTACATTATATCCCCGAGTTGATAAATAAAGAAAAAGGACAAAGCCTGTAAATCTGTAACATGGGCTATACACACTCATTGTGTGTGGTAGTTTTCTTGGGCAATCAATGACATGTTTGCTCTCAAAAGCTCCAAACATCATTGTATGGTAATAAATCTCCTTTAGTCGAGTAACCATAAATAGACAAAGGAAACTGACCCTCATTTATTGACATTTTCAGGTTATTACATCAGCATATACACTAAAGTCGTTTATTAACTCATATTGGAGCTGGAAAGCAAAGCAACCCCCTTAAGAAAAAAATAAAAATATATTACAGTAATGTGGTGGATTTACAGCAGAGAAGGGAATGGTGGTGAGTTGAAGTAGGTGACAGAATAGTTGTTCATAGCTGCTGTGTAATAATATATAGATAAGTCTGTTTCTATTCTCTTAGGTTATTACTTTATTTGTGTTAAGAGGGAAACAAGTCAATTTATCTACTCTGAGACGAATCTAAGGTGATTGTGACCTTACATTTAGGGCTGGATCGTGACCTTTCATTGCTTCAACAATTAAAAATAAAATAAAATAAAAAGCAAAACCCTAAAAAAAAAAAAAAAAAAAAACACCCAAAGATATCAAGTCCGTGTATATATATATATATATATATATATATATATATTATAATTGATCTATTAATACGCTGTGAAATGTACTATTATATCGTCAATTTCAGTTCCCACCTATTTAGATTTTGTTTTGGATTTTGTGTGTGTGTTTAAATGATTTCCTAAATGTTTTTCCAATAATTTGTCTATGTGACGACCCCATATATTTATTGTGAGTACCTTCCATTCATTTATTCTTCAGTACGTATATTGTATGCTATGTGTGTCTGTTTTATGTATTTTTGTGGGGAGCAATAAATAAATAATGGATATATTACTACAGGCCTGGCCATGGCCTGTTGTACGGACACGTCATCAACTGTTAATACTGCAGGTGTCTCCTTTAGCTGTATGCACATCCTTGTCTGCCATGCCATTGTCTTCTTCATGTAATAAAGGGGATTAAAATTGAATATGGTAAATTAATTAACATAAGTATCATAGATTAGAAAAGAAAGTCCAAGTTAATCATATAGGTGAATCTTGTACAAAGAAAATTAAAGATATAGCAGTTTATATTGCCGACAGTTGGGTTATTGGTCTGAAAATATTGAAACCCTAAAAATAAATATATTGGAGAAGAAACACTTTTCACATTATAAGCAACACCCAAATCCAAATATGGTTACCATATAATTTCGACATTTATTAGATGAAACTCTATAATGGACAAAAAATATAAAATAACGACATTGGTGGATATCTCACTAATCATTATAACATTATCGGAGTATGGTGAATTCTTTATATTCCCTCCCAAAAATTCCTCCTTTTTTTTTTTTTCTATTTCGTTCAAAGATTCAAACAAAATCATTTGCATTTGAAAATCTGTCTCCTTAAAAAAACAATGGCACTTGTTCTGCATGTAAAAAGCCGCACGAATATCCCAAGGACCCCATTATATATAATCAACTTATTGATATGAAGTCAGTGGAGAAATACAATCATTCGACCGTTACCTAAATTTTTATTATGTATATATATCTTCTATATAAATATAATGAGTGTTCATAGTTTATAGGGCTAAGATATATTATATACGACGTGACAATGATCAAGCGCATGCCCTAAATAATAAGGGTCCTCCATGGCTTTGTCACATTATGTTTTTAATAAGTTTAATTTCCAAGACATAACAAACCTTAGTGTGTGTTTGTGTGTGTGTGTCGCATGTTTGTGTTATAACATATTTTGTGTCAATACACATGGTTTTGAACAATATAATACGTAAGAGGGAGTAGAGGAATACACATTTATAGATCGTTTAATAGGCAAAGGCAAAGGGATTAATAATCAATAGATTAAATTAAAGTGATAAAAGCAAATTTATTTTAGAGGGCCCTTCGATTCGATGATCATTATGGGAATATATGGGGCACAAAAGTCCCACTTAATCTTTTTGTTTTTTGTAAGCAGGTGTTGACTAATAACACACCCCATTCAAATAAAATACCTATTCTATACGACGACGAACTTGTGTATATAATTATTATTTATTTTATGTTGATCGTACTGTGATGCATAAATAATTCAAATAAATAAATAAAATTCTAGCCAAAGAATTCAAACATTGTATGAAGGGAAAAAAGGGTTAAGAGCCACCACTAGCATATTAGTTTGGTACAAAAAAAAAAAAGCTGGCGTGCATGAAATGACTGGTTGAGCAGAGATATACAGCTATTTTTCATTGCTCGTCAAATCTATCCCAATAATTATGTGACTATAAATTTAAATAATAATAATAATAAAGTAAAAGTTTTGTTATGCTGAACTTGCAGTCATTTCATTGTCTTTATGCAAAGCAGACTGACCACAACTTACATGAATATATATATATATATATGAAATGGCTAATTAATATGTATATCAATTAAATGTTCGTTTTCTCCACATTAGTATCATGTGTATAACATATCTTAATTGGCTACATACATAATGTAGAGTAAATCTTTCCTACCTGACCAGACGAATTTATTACAAGCAAATATTAGGACTGTACTTTTGTTCTTTGTTATCTGAACCCTCGGTTTTAAGGTGGGGGTTTAGCAGAACAACACAACAAATATAGTTTAGCGATGTAATAAAGTAATAGATTCATGAGCATATATCACATGCACATTTATTTATATATGTATATGTATGTATGTTCTTACACAGATCCCCATGGAATTTAAATGAAAAGAATGCTACCCATTTCCCAGCATACGTTTTGGTTTTCTTGCTGATATATTCATTCTTTTTGCTTTGTTATATCAAATCTCTCTCTATATATTACTCCAAAGAGGCGATAAAGGAGAGAGAGAGAGATCGAGAGAGAGAGAGAGAGAAATCTTTGTGGTTCCTTTGTCCAAGAATTTTTTTTTGTTCTCACGAGGGTTTCCTCCGCAGCAACGTAACAAAACAAGTTCCACGAATTTCTCCGAGAGAGAGAGAGAGAGAGAGTGAGTTGGGGGGCTTCAAACATGAAATGATTACTCTCATCTTCTTCTCAATGATTGTCTTGATTGAATAGGGCAAAAAACAAACAAACATACAAGAAAAAAGTTACTTGTAATAAGCCTCGAGAGATTGAAGAAGATGAATGAGAATAATAATGTCAACAGCAACAACGGATATAGTAGTAACTGGTTGGGCTTTTCTTTGTCTCCCAACATGAAACTTAAGGCTTCTTCTGACACTATCGCTGCTGCTGCTGCTTCTCAAGATATTCATCACTTCGCAAGCCATAGTAGCACTACTTCTACAGATCAAGAACAAACTTATGTTTCTTCTAACACAGTGTCGGAAAGCTTCTTCTTTCCCTCGTACGCAGGTGGTTGTTTGACTCAAAATGGAGACTTTCACAGTTCTCTGTCAGTCATGCCTTTGAAATCAGATGGTTCTCTATGTATCATGGAGGCCCTCCATAGAACACATTCACATGGTATGTATGTATAACGTATATGTATATATATTATATATATATATATACTAAATGTCTCTCTTTTACCTTATCTTCTTATTTTCCTTGCAAAGGTATGTTTCCAAGTTCAGTTCCCAAACTAGAAAACTTCCTCGGTGCTCCGACAATGGCGAACCATGATCATCTTCCCTACGAAAGCCATTTCAAAGACTCCATGGCTTTAAGCCTTGACAGTGCATTTTACAACCAAGAGCCATTCAAACAGCACGGCGGCGAGTACTACTTCTCTGGGCTCAACTGTAATAACATCTACCAGACGACTCACGGTGAAGAAAACAACATCAATAGTCAGATGTCCGTCAACGAAATCCCATGTCTTAAAACGTGGATCGGCCATCACCACCAGCATGTGGTGGTTGAAGCAGCTGACAGTACAGCTTTAGTTGCAGAAGGTACAACAACTGCTACTGCTAATGCTTCGATGGGGTGTGGCGAGCTGCAACCTTTGACTTTGTCTATGAGCCCTGGCTCGCAATCTAGCTGTGTGACTGCTTCGAGGAAAATAGAGATGAATAATGTTAGCGACTGCGCCGTGGCTGCCATGATCACCAAGAAGAGAGGTTCTGAGAAAATGGGACAGAAGCAAACTGTTCATAGGAAATCTATCGATACTTTTGGACAGAGAACGTCGCAGTATAGGGGAGTTACGAGGTTAGTCTCTTCACTACTCATATTCCTGATGGATTTTATTTTCAGTTTTTGAAGTTATTTATTATCCATTTTCTATACAGACATAGATGGACTGGTAGGTACGAAGCTCACTTGTGGGATAACAGTTGCAAGAAGGAAGGACAGACTAGAAAAGGAAGACAAGGTTAGTCGAGAATAAACACTATTAATGTCCTTTTATTATAGTTTTTATGTCATAAAATTTTGATTTTTTTTAATTATTATTTATCGCTGATATATCTGTCTTTTTATGCACTTGCAATGCTGCTTCCCTTGGTTGGCCGATCTTTCTTCAGTCTATCTTGGTAAGAAAATTTTTACAGTTACATTTAACTATAGTTAATTAAAATTATATGTCTGTGACATATATTAGAAAAATTGCAGGAGGATATGATATGGAAGAGAAGGCTGCCAGAGCATATGATCTTGCTGCCCTTAAATATTGGGGCCCTTCAACTCATATCAACTTTGATGTATGAATTTCAAAAATATTCAAACTTCTAAGTTATATATTTATTTTTTCAATTATTCTTGGTTTAAAATGATAATGAAATTGATTAATTGATATATATATATATATATAATGAATTTGTAGCTGGAGAACTACCACCAAGAACTCGAGGACATGAAAAACATGACCCGACAGGAATATGTTGCACATTTGAGAAGTAGACATATCTTGATGTTGATCTTTATATATATATATATATATATATATATATATATATTAATTTATATGTAAGTTTTATGTAATAAATAGCATTAACTTTGAAAATTATTATTTTTCTCTATCTTAGGAAGAGTAGTGGTTTTTCAAGAGGTGCCTCTATCTACAGAGGAGTCACTAGGTACCTTCCACACAATTTTTATATTATATATATTTCATAAATTTGTTAAAAAAAAATTAAATTATTTTCTTGCTTTTTCAGGCACCATCAACATGGAAGATGGCAAGCAAGAATTGGCCGTGTTGCTGGTAATAAGGACCTCTACTTGGGAACTTTCAGTGAGTGTATATATATTTTAATTCAAAAAGGTTATTATGTTCCTTAATTACGTATATTTATTTTCCTATTTTCTTTCCCTTAAGGCACACAAGAGGAGGCGGCCGAAGCTTACGACATAGCTGCAATAAAATTTCGGGGCGTAAACGCAGTCACAAACTTCGATATCTCGCGCTACGACGTCGAAAAGATCATGGCGAGCAATACCCTCCCGACGGGCGAAATTGCCAGGCGAAGTAAAGCTTCGAAACCAAACGTCGAAGAACTAAACCGTATAACATCTCAAGAGAACAATTCTTCTGACTGGAAAATAGTTCTGAATAACCCTAAAAACCCTACCTTTTCAGCAAATTATCAAAACCCTAATACATTCCCTCCTCACAACGACATGCCTCGTCGCATCGAAGAATCAAGTAATAACGTTATGGTGCAGCAGCACTTATCTGACCATTCTTCGATTGTCACGAGCTTGAACAGCTCAAGGGAAGCTAGCCCGGACAAGAATGCTGCGAATGTTTTCCTGGCGAAGCCTAAGTTTGTCAGCCCTTCGACTAACGTTAGTTCTTGGACGATCCCGAACGTTAATCTTCCTGTTTTTGCAGCTTGGAACGATGTTTAATGGGTTTTTAATTTAGTATTTAATCGGAATTTTCTATGTAATGGTAGGATGAATGAAAAGAAGTTTATTTTCTTTTTTCTTAGTATCTTTTATTATGGGATCAAATATTATGCATAATGGAGGGAAAAATGGCTACTTTGATTACGAAGGTGGTTCTTCTCTAATGATTGAGTTTGCTTTTTATTTTTAATTTTTGATATTTTTATTACAAACTATATAGTTCATGTAGGAAACCAGCACATGCATCCGAAATAATGCAAAAAAGAGAGTTTAATGCTTTGACCAAACTATCGATTACATCTCAACTCAATCTGTTCCTCAATATAAGAATATCGCACAATCATGATATTTATTTTCTCATTTACTTTCCCTAAAGTTAACAAACATTCCCTCACATTATTCAAAAAGTTATTTGTCTTGTGCATGTCTTTCTATGTATATATATATATATATATATATAATCATTTATGGGGTATGATTAGTTGTGCTTTTGTCTCCATTCTTAAGAAGCACTTACATAGGATTTCCAATATAGTTAAAAAATAAGTATGTCTTAGTGGGTTTAATAAAAGCAAATATATGTCTTGATTTGGCACTAATTATACCATAATTTATTAATGACACTAATGCTTATGCATGTATGAAAATGATTTGGGTAACTTTTCGCATTATGAGGGGACATCGAGGAAATGATGCCAGAAAAGCAGGGAAATATTACTACCTGCAGTTGTAAGATTTTTCCTTGTCCTTCTCTATTTTTGATGTGACTCAACTAATCTTTAAATTTTTAAAATATATAATATAATATAACTGCATAATAGAAAAATGCCGTATAGATTAATATTGTACATTCGCATAACTTCCAAGATTCTTTTCATATGGCACTTTTGGGATATAATTAGATTTGTGTATATAGTTTCCGCAAATTATTAGTCAACTCAGAACCCTTGACTAATAATAACAAAACAATAAAGAAAGACAAATCAAATCATGAACATATGTATAACAAAATTACCGAAGTGATTGAGGCACGAAAAATAAATAAAATCCAAATTTAAGGATGGACCCATAATTGTTAGTGGTTGCCTTTATTTGATATTATACCGATCTTATAATCATTATGTTATGGTTCTATTCTTATCAGATTTGCCTACTTACCTATAGGACATAACCATTTCCTAACGTTGATCTTAATTTCAAATTAAATAATATATATATATATATATATATATTGTCAAAAGGATGGCAACATCCCGTGAAGACTTTGGCAAAGCACAGAGAAAAATGATTCAATTATTAAATAAAAACAAAAAAAGCTAAAACGACGTGATTTCCTTATTCTTCAACCTTTAAATCTTAGTCAAGATTAATGATGGCAGTTTTGTTGTTGACAGTTGTATTATTAATTTAATTAAAGTCTATGCCCGACAGTTTTTATGTTAATTATTATGCACGAGTGGATAATGGGCTGATTATCAGAAAGATTAAACGGTGAGGAAAGAAAAAAGGAAGAAAGTAAGGTTTCAAAGAAATTAATTATTACAATGGATCTATTTGGGTTGCATGTAAGAATACCGTATTAGAAATAGAATCATTACATGCTGTTTAACCCACATAATTGAAAAAAAATAAAATACAAGAAGATATAATAAAAGCTAATTCTTAGTTACTAAATAAATAAAAATTGTCTATGGAATTCGATTTATCAATAATAATGTATTTTTATGGATCTCAAGCACAGTTTTAAAAAGGTGATGCAATAATGGAAAAAAAAAAAAATAAAAAACGAGAGACAATCTCAGTAAATTCCATTAAAAAGGGTTACATGACATCAATTATTTTTTTCTGAATTTTGCGTGACATCTTTGTTATACAGCCACATATATAACCCAAGATAATTCGATAAAATAAACGTCGTCCTTTTTAGATCAGAGACAACAACTAAACCATGAATGAATTTTTATTTTTATTTTTTTATTTTTTGTCCAATGAAAATGATGGGACTATTACATGGTTCCAATATTTTCAGATCGACTCTCTGAGAATGGGTTGTAACATATGTTCCCTCCATATAGTACTTGTCTCCCACCATGAAACTATCTATTTCTATTATTAATTTCAAAACTAAATAAATATATAAATTTTCCTCCTTTACCTTGGACATATTTGATATCTTATCTATATAATGTTCAAAACCCAATGGATCAAACCCAACCCGTTTAGTTTTGGCGGGCTTGGAATGGGTCATGGGTCGGGCCCTAATGGGCTTAGCCCGTAATGCGTCGATAACGGTTATATAGTTTGAATCATTTTAGAAAGGAGAAACATAGAAAGAAGAAAAATAAATAAATAAATAAAAATTGTGTAGCCTAAAAACATTTGAACGTAGATATCACATTCTGCCTTTTTAGGTTTAAAAAAAAAAAAAACAAACTCAAGACTATGCCCACGTTATGCTCATTTGAATTTTTTAATTAAAATATTGTGTTATTTTGTCCTTGTAGGAGTAATATCATATGTTGTTTTCCAATGCAATGCTCTTTCTCAATTCATTCAACATCACTAATATTAATTTTTATTTTTATATCTCCGTCACTCAAAATCATAATATCTATTTCATTCAATATATATATATAGCCTTAATATTTGTACGTATTGACCCCATAATAAGGGGCGGAAATAATAATTGGATACGATCGTAGCATCCGATGAGCCTGCCCAGGACCATCTGAGATGTCATTTAAATTGCAATATTATTATAAAGGGTTTATATCATTTGAGATTTGATGAGAAAATTACATATTTATATCTTATTCTAAAAGCTAATATTAAATTCGGTATTCTTTATGTCTTGTCTGATCAAATGGTCCTATACCATACGGATTAAATATTATCCACACGTACTATCAGTTCAGTGAGTTTATCTCTTTTCCCTATGACACTAATTTCATTTTCACATATTTTAATATACATTTTTGTTTTTTTATTGTAATATATAATGGACACAATTTCGTCACAGATATTGATCATCATTATATATATATATATATAACATATTGGTGCTCCATTAAGCATTGTTGTAAAACTCGGGCTAGGCGCCACCCTCCCGCGGCGAAAATCGTCTAGGCGGCCGCCTAATTGATTGAACCGATTAATCGGCTAGGCGGCCGCCTAGGCGGTCCAATTTTATTTTTTATTTTTTATTTTTTGGAACAAAAAATTTTAATACAGAATTTTATTATTGGGATTGACATAATTTATTTGGAATATTTGGATATTTATTTTAAATGTTTGGATAAATTTCATGTAACTTTACTTTGGTAAAATATGAGCATATTTGATATATGGAAGATAAAAATAATAAAAATATAAGTATACCGACTAATTTCTGCCTAGAAACCGTCTAGGCCCTGCCTAGGCCGTCTAGGCGCTAGGCCCACCCCGAGCGCCCGATTAGCGCCTAGCGAATTTTACAACATTGCCATTAAGTGGTCACATAATATGATTGTAACTTGGTCGTGATTTCGTCAAATGTAGTCATAACCTGGCCCCCAAAATCGTCCCTGACAACGACGAACCTTCAAATTTTCTTTTTTTTTTTCCTTCAAGAAAATTATACCTATATATATTATATTCCTTGACACTCTTATTTTATTGATTATAGTATAATAGGGTGCGAACTTAGGTGAGTTCAATCAAACGCTACTCATTAATCCTAATATTTATTCCAAAGTAATTGCAAGTTAATTGACGTTGAATGGAAAAAAAATCAAATTTGAAATAAAATGAAAATCATTCATTAAATATGATGATTTCATGGATATGAATATGTGAGCTGTATGAGTTGTGATCTTTCTGGAAAGACACTTGTCCCTAATTCAAGTTAAATACCGTTACCCACTCCAAATTATTATTATTTTTATTATTATTATTATTATTTATATTTTTTTAGGGGTCATTCGAAAATACATGAAGAAATATTATATAAAAACATTTTCCACACAAAATGCCGAAGACAGCCAAGCCAACGGAGCATATTGATTCACGGGCCAAAGTATCACATCACCATCGCATAATTTTAATTTTTATATTATTTTAATAAATACTTTCTTATTTAAAAAAAAAAAAAAAAAACTCAGAAGTCAGACACATCACACACACACGCACCTCCACGCACCAGCTGAATATATTCTCTTTCTCTCTCTCTACAAACGCCTCGCTTCTTCGTCGTCTTCGTCAATCTCCGGCGTCAATCGGATATTTGGGTGCCGCCGGGAAACTATCTGCATTGTCCGGAGAAGAGATGGAAATGACCCTTTTGGCCTCCGTATTGGCTTTAATTTTCGGATTTCTCGTCTTCCGTCGTTATTTCAGGAAAAATGAAAAGATTTGTGAGGGTAAGAAGGAGAAAGGGAGTATTGTCGCCGCGTTGTCAGACGGGGATGACGTCATCATCGTAGGAGCTGGCGTAGCTGGCGCGGCGCTAGCTCATACTCTTGGACAGGTTGCGCTTTGTGGAGTTTGTATATCCTTTTAAATTGTTTTGTTAATGCTGTTGTTCTTTGCCTTTCTTGATTTGGGAAGAATGGGGTTTTTACTATTTTTGTTGGAGAAAGGGAGAGGAAGAAGAAAGATGGTAATTTCTTGTTTGAGCAAAAATATAAATAGATGCCAAAGATGTGATTTTTACAAAGGTGGTGTACATCTTCTTCTTTTTCTCTCTACAATTAATACTACTTTCATTTTGTGTAGAATTTAATTGTTGTTCGATGAAGACTGTGAATTTCGGACAAGCAGAAAAGAACAAAATATGTTCTCACCATGGCCAATTGGTCTCTTTCATTCACTGTCAATATGCTTTTATCCCGCGATTGATTCTCATGTGGTCGAATCTTTTGTTGAATAGATTCTTTTCTCTGATGTGTATTCATCAGCTGGAGAATATCACCAAACCAACGGCCGTTCTTACCTTTTTTTTTTCCTTGCATGTTCATGTAATCGCAGGAGCAGAGTTATTTTGTTTGCTTTCCATTTCAAACTGTTATTTTCTTCTAACCTCACCTGAAATTTTCACACTAAAATTACCAACTGTATTTCGAACTGTAGGATGGTCGTCGAGTTCGTGTCATAGAACGAGATCTAACCGAGCCCGACAGAATCGTCGGAGAGCTGCTGCAGCCCGGTGGTTATCTTAAGCTGATTGAATTAGGATTGGAAGGTGAAGAATCCATTGTGTTAATTTTATCTAAGCAGCTATTTTCCTCTGTGTTCTTGATGACAATTTTTCATCTAAGTTTGTAATCCATGCTCTAATTCTTTGCTGCACAGATTGTGTGGAGAAGATTGATGCACAGAGAGAGTGTTCGGCTATGCTCTGTTCAAGGACGGAAAGTCCACGAGGGTTTCTTATCCATTGGAGAAGTTTCATTCTGATGTCTCGGGAAGAAGTTTCCACAACGGTCGATTCATACAAAGGATGCGTGAGAAAGCAGCTTCTCTTCCAAAGTATGTATCAATGATATCTTTTCTCTGCTGTGATTGCCTTACTGTGTATTTCTACTGTTTCATTTAGGAGGTTTACATGTTAGCCTGGAGACTATAAGCTTATAGCTTCACATTTCGGTTTGTCTTTTATTGATTTATGTTGAAAACTAATCCTCTCTCCCCTCCATGCCAGCGTTCGACTAGAACAAGGAACAGTCACGTCTCTACTTGAAGAAAATGGGATCGTAAAAGGAGTTCAGTACAAAACCAAGTCAGGCGAAGAGTTGAAAGCTTATGCTCCTTTAACCATTGTATGTGATGGCTGCTTTTCTAACTTACGCCGCTCTCTTTGTGACCCAAAGGTATATAATCGATAGATTCATTGTTCATATCTAGTTGAAAGAGATCTATATGATCCATGAATTGCATCACCTTTATGTTTCTAATAGTTCTCTCTCTCTCTCCCTCCCTCTCTCTCTCTCTCTCACAGGTAGATATCCCGTCCTGCTTCGTGGGCTTGGTCCTCGAGAACTGTCAACTTCCATACTCGAACCACGGCCATGTCATTCTAGCGGACCCATCGCCCATACTATTCTACCCCATCAGCAGCACCGAGATTCGATGCTTAGTCGACGTTCCTGGCCAGAAGGTCCCTTCCATTTCCAACGGAGAAATGTCCAAATACTTGAAGGACGTCGTCGCCCCTCAAGTAACTAATACTCTTTTTCTCATCAATTAATAGCCACTCAAACAATTTCCCACCGTAACTATCGTTTCTTTCTTCAGGTCCCTCCCGAGCTGCACGATGCTTTTCTCGCAGCTGTTGAGAAGGGCAACATCAGGACGATGCCCAACAGAAGCATGCCAGCTGCTCCACACCCCACGCCGGGGGCTCTGCTCATGGGAGATGCGTTCAACATGAGGCACCCATTGACCGGCGGCGGAATGACTGTGGCTCTGTCCGATATCGTCGTTCTGCGAAACCTCCTCAGGAGCCTACATGACATTCACGATGCCCCCACGCTTTGCAAGTACCTCGAATCGTTCTATACTCTGAGGAAGGTCAGCTGAAATCTTACTCAAAAAATCCATTTTCTTGATTTTATTACCATATGAAGGGGGGAGCTTACAATCTTAAATCCATGTTATTCATCTCCAGCCCGTGGCATCGACTATCAACACGCTGGCCGGGGCCCTTTACAAAGTCTTCAGCGCTTCCCCAGATCAGGCGAAGAACGAGATGAGGCAGGCATGCTTCGACTACTTGAGCCTCGGAGGCGTATTCTCGAACGGGCCCGTGTCGTTGCTTTCGGGCTTGAACCCCCGGCCCTTGAGCCTTGTCTGCCATTTCTTCGCTGTGGCGATATATGGAGTCGGGCGTCTATTGTTGCCCTTGCCCTCGCTCAGGAGAATGTGGATCAGCGCACGGTTAATCTCCGTGAGTGGCGCCTTTCCTATATGTCTTTCTAATGTTTAGCATTATACATTTCTGACTAATTACTCATCTTTTTCGGAAAAAAAAAATAAGTGTGCTTCGGGGATTATATACCCCATCATCAAAGCCGAAGGGTTCAGGCAGATGTTCTTCCCGGCGACCGTTCCAGCTTATTACCGCGCCCCTCGTGTCAACAAAGGTAAAAAGATGACGTAACTCAATATTAAGCTGTACGAATGAAGAACTACCACTGTACAAGCGTCTCTGGTCCACCCTATTTCTAGTGCGTGCGTGTGTGTGTTGTTATCGCGTTGATACTACAGTCTATAAAGTTCTTCGTTTTTGAAGTTTTAGTTACGTTTCTTCGGCGTTAACGTGTAAATAAATGACGTTTCCCTTAACCGTGTTATCCGAGGATGTTTCTTTCTTAAGAATTCTGGTCGACGTAGAACTTAGTCGGAGTATGAGCATGTCGAAGTAGCATTGCAGCTTTGTATATTACATTGTTATTACAGTGAGTGATTGAACTGATTGTTTACAAGGGAAGACATATGTATTTCGTCACCACTTCACTTCACACCGTAGTTTAAAGATTTGTCACTGAAAACGAACCTTAAAAAAAATCAGGGGCTTATTACAATTATGCATAGTTTAGGGGCTAAATAATAAAATATCACGTCCTTTGGACCATTTATGCAAACAAGCGATCGGATCGGATCGGATCTACCATATCAAGTAAAATCGGGTCGGCCGTCCGTACTATAAATAGAGAAATGCCACGAAATTGATATCGACGATTTGGCGTTTACATCTGAAGCCCTCGAAAATCAATTCGTTTGAGCTCACTGCACTCTCTTCGGTTGCTGTAAGTCTGAAATCGTTCTATTTCTGTTGCAAATACGGAATTATTAATTCGTTTGAGCTCAGCGCACTGCACTTTTTTTTTTATTATTATTAATTTGTTTTTGTTCCTGTTACAATTCGTTTCGGGGGAAAAAAAAAGCGTGGTCTTGCATGTTCTTCGTTGTCTTTGAAATACATTGTATGGTTTGGTGCATCAAATTTGGAAAGTTGTGTTAAAAAATATTTGGGATCCTCGTTGATTATGCACAGGTGGGAAGATTGTGAAAAGGATTGTTCTTTAAGGCTGAATCATTTGTTGAAGCATTTGTTACACATTTGTGGGTTCTGATAAATTGATCGCTGAAATTTGGTCTTTCGTGAGAAGTAGAAAGATAGTAAAAGTTTGATTCTTGTTCCGATTGTGCGAATCTTGTATGCCTTTTTTCTTACACTTCAGTCCCATGTTAAGGTTTTAGTCTTATTGAGGTCCGATGGTTCAAGCAAATGTATTGTAATTTAACGTCGACTCTCGGTTATTTTAGCTGGGTTCGAGCCTTGGGTTTTCTGAACAAGGTTATTCTTTCTCATGTCGCAGAAGTTATTTGACTTCTATTGTTTTACATCGTTTAAGTGAAACATGAAAAGTGGAATCATTAATTTTTTTTTTGGGACATGTTCAAGGTCAATTGAACCGTTCATAGTTGCCATTTACTCTTTTCATATGACTTCAGATATTCTCAGAGCTTTCATAAGGATGTCAGAACAGGGCACTTCTGGTAAGAGGCCACTTGAAGAAAGTAGCCCAAAGGATGATGACAGAAGGAAGTTGCAGAAATCTCCATCTAATGTTGATGCTTCAGCATTGATAGGATCTCATTCCAGCAAAATTATACGCGTCCTTTTCCCTGTGTCAAGGCTTGACAGTATTATCGGTGAAGATGGTGGTATGATGTCTCAAATACACCAGGAAGCTGGAGTGAGGGTACATGTTGGGGAAATATTTCCGGGATGTGACGAAAGAATAGTAACCATAAGAGGTCTAGGTGAAGAAAATAAAGTTGATTGTGGTAAGGGCAGAGACGAAGGTAATGACACCCAAAACCAGGAGGCCGGTGGAAGTCCTGACGAAAAGGGGGAGAAAGATGAAAACAAACAGTTTGATAAGAAGGTCGAAGCTTCCAATTCAGAAAAGGGAAAAAAATATCTCATCTATTCAGAAAGCTTTGTTACTACTGTTTGATAAAATGGTTGAGGGGTTATCTGAAAAAAATGATGCAGATGATGAGAGTAATGACGTGTCTTCCTTTATTGTAAGATTGCTAGTCTTCTCCAGTCAGGTAGGCTGTCTATTAGGCAAATCTGGTAGTGTTATAAAGCAAATGTCATCGGAAAGTGGGGTAGAAATCTCTATTCTTCCAAAGGACAAGCTTCCCACTTGTGCTTCGACTTCTGATGAACTGGTTCAGGTGTATATTATTAGCATGCGCACTGGATATATCGAATATTTCATTTCTTTTTAACATCTAAATCTCTGTTGCAGATTTCTGGTAAACTCGATGCTATTAATAAAGCTCTGCATTACATTCCCCTTCAACTCTTTGAGAGGAATCATCAAAACTCTGATTCTCTCTCTGCAAATACCGTGGAGCCATCTTCAGGACCCGAAAAATTTCCATTACCGCCTAAAAGTTCTCACCGTGGACATGACACAAATTCTTTCCCAGGTTTTCTTAATGATGGACAGAGTTATCCTGGGAGAGCGAATTTCCCGTCTGATATCCTTAACTTCCGGTTATTGTGTAGCGAGGAGAAGGTAGGCGGTGTTATTGGAAAGGGAGGTAACGTAGTCAAAGCACTTCAACAGGAAACAGGCTGTGAGATCAAGGTCTTAGATGGTGAAGATGAATCGGGAGACCGTATAATTGTTATATCTGGCCCTGCTGTATGCCTCTTTCGTCTTTTTCATCATCTTGATGTTCATACCATTATTGTTTCAATGTTCATTTATTGAGTCTGAAACGTTTAAGTAATTGTTGGATTTTTTTGTTTGTTTGTTACAGCATCCGGATGATGGAATAATATCTCCACCCCAAGATGCAGTACTTAAAGTACAAGCTAGAATATTTAGGTCTGCGCCAGAAAGCAAGGAGAAAATTTTGACGTCTAAACTCCTTGTCTCGTCTCATCGAGTTGGATGTCTCCTCGGCAAGGGTGGATCGGTCATTGCTGAAATGAGGAAGATTACGGGGGCCTATATTCGTATCTTGGGCAAAGACCAGGCCCCTAAGCACGCTGGAGAAAATGAAGAAGTTGTTCAGGTATTTACATTACGAGCAAGATAGTCGAAGTATCAAACCTGCAGAATTCTTCTTCTGAACTACTACTATAACTCAATGTTCTCTTTTTCTTCCTTTTTTAGATAAACGGAGAGTTTGAGGTGATCCAAGAGGCTCTTATGCATATAACGTCGAGATTGAGAGATAATTTCTTTCGCGACGCATTCCCACATCTGCCTCCCCCATCAAACCCAGCATTTATGGAGCAAATGCCTCCTTTTCGCCCATACATGGGCAGGAGAGAGTTTTCACCACCTGGAATGCACTTGGATCGAGGCCCACCGTTTCATAACTTTGATGGACCCAATGGTTTCGGACCACATGATGATCACCCTCCTTTTGGTTACGATTTTCTCGGGCCTGGAATCCCGCCTCATTTATCTGAAAGGGCAGATTGGGGACCCCGGGTATCAGCACTTGTTATCGCCTGATTTATGTTTGCTTTTGATCAATTCTGTTCTAGGCCGTACAGTATTTCTTTAATTGCTTACCCTCTATGCGCCGTTGTAGGAATCAAGAGAAATTAGGCCTTCATTGAATTTGAACTTCTTTTTTCAGGGGCCTTGGGGGAGAGGTGCTGGTCCTATGAGATATCCTGACTACCCAGGTTCTGATCCAAGACGCTTTGGTGGATTTAATGGGTATCGTTTTAAGTCGGTGTTGATTTACACTCATATGTCATACTTTGGAGAATTTGAATTCATTTCGTACATTTTCAATTGTAGAGTAAGTCAACCAGCTATAATCACGAGCACAACAGTGGAAGTAGTCGTTCCTCGCTTTGTTGTACCCGCAATCTATGGAGAGGGCGGTGGATGTCTTCGGCAAATTCAAGAGGTACTACTCATCTTCA
The DNA here is from genome assembly GCA_028392965.1 of Lindernia subracemosa. NCBI lineage: Eukaryota > Viridiplantae > Streptophyta > Magnoliopsida > Lamiales > Linderniaceae > Vandellia > Vandellia subracemosa. The sequence goes on along the minus strand of JAQPCC010000026.1, from coordinate 740,387 downwards.
CCTCTTACTAACGGTCAACGTATACCTTTTCATGCCTTCGTTTAAGCCCGCTTACTATGTTGTTTGGTCTTTTCAGTTCTCCGATGCAAACATCACAATCACCGATCCAAATCCCGGGGCCAATGAAACGGTGATCATAATATCCGGAACCAGAGCAGACATTCGCTGCGTAGAGTCTCATCCAGGCTTTCGTTATAAGCGAGACTGAACCACGGTTAGCTGTTTGTGTATGAGGTAGTATCCAAGCTTCGAATTTCGATTAGTATTTACAGCTTTTTTCTACTTACTTTAGATGAATGAAGGATTTAGATGTAGTTATTACATGATAGCATGTACAAACAGTCCATGGAAGAGTAAGATGCCCCAAGCAGTAAGATCAATCTCTAAGACTCACTCACCTATTGCTATAACCAATACCACGCCACAAAAGGCCTCATTGTCATTATTCATTGGCTTGTGTTTTGAACGGCTTGTAAGCCTTAACATCCGCGGCTAGCCCTTGAATCGAGCCAGCGGCAGCCACGAGGGAAACCAGAAGGCAAGCCCAGCTGAGTATCTTCATCCAAATCCAAGTGGCTGAGTACTTGGGCACCTTCGCCTGAGCGATGTGCATCTCTATCGGGAAATACACCGTCAGGGGATAAAAAGAGGCCGCCCCGATCAACCCCAAGAAGTCGTTGAAGAAAGGGAAACACCATTGCAACCAAGGAGGTCACCACCACGTACGCCGTCCTCCACACCAGCCGGAAGTAGTTGATGGAGTAAGCTCCGGCGAATGGTAGCTTGACGCTGTGCTCGGCGGTTATGAACTTGCTCTCGGGCCACCTCGAGCTGCAACGGGCTTCCACGAACCCGAATATGGGTTGCGCAAAGACCTTTTCGAGAAAGTATTAGAAAATCAGAGCTGGCCCGGCCCGGCCCGGCCCGGGACCGTACCACTATTGCCACTTCTATTAGGAATGAGACTAATAGTTACCTGGTAAGCCCCGATAAGGTGGACGGCGATGCAGACGTTGGCGAAGTCGATCAACCAAAAGGGCTCGTAAAAGCCGAAGCCGGTGAGTAAATTTCCCGGGGCGTCATTTCCGAAGGCTGCATAGCCAATGCAGCCACATAGTACGTAGAACAAGGTTGTGGTCGAAATTCCTATAAAGGAGGCCCTCTTCATCACTTTGTTCTCCGGCGGCGGCGACTTTAATGTGTCCTAAAAAATATATATATATATTACATAGAGTTAATTTAGATAAATAGATACCATCATTCTATTATTTTTACGTCGACCTCTCGTGGATTTAAAGAATTATAGTAGCATCTGAATTTGACTTCCTTTAATGGTAAAGTGGATGTCATAATCCTACTAGGACACCACCTTTAATGATAAACACGTATATATGTAATCATTGACAGTTAAAAGCATCTCACGCAATATATCATATATCTTGCTAAATGCTAACTATAAACTCAATTTAATAGATATATCAACGATTTATGTAATTTACTTGGATTTCGATGAGGATGGTAGAAAAAGCATATGCAAATGCAATATCTCCAATGGCTTGGAAGCTTCTCCAAACCTTCTCCATTGCTGACACGTCTACTCCAACACTTGTCCCTGTCAAGCTTGTCTTCACATGGACGCCACCTTCAATTTATTCAGACAGAAAATATATTAATGATTAATATATATATATATATATATATATATATCAAAGTAAAAATAAAGTAAAGAATATAAATCTATACTAACCTGCAAGCTTAGCAATGGAGAGTCCAAGGCCAATGGAAGAATAAGCAAAAGACATGACGGCTGCTACGATGGAAAGCCATGAGAGCTCATGGAAATTTGGTATTTGGCTCAGAATAATCTGAATCACTGCAAATATCGCCATGAATGGGTAGTTTGATATCGAACACAGCCCTATAAATGTTAATTATTACAACAAATTTAATTACATTGAAACATCATTATCTCCCTTTATTATACTTATAGATTAAGACTTACACCATGCTAATGGAAGCTGTTATTGTGTATCCTATGGTGACCCCTATAAGATTAGCGTACTGAGCCAGCCCACACAGCTGAACTTTCTTACCTCCTAAAAACAAAAAATAAATAAATAAATAAATAATTTATTTGAAAAAACGCATGCGAATTACTTATTGCATGGTCTGAACTGTACGGACCCAAGTGAGATCGGACCACGTCCATGTAAGTGTAGTTTCTCCGGCCGTGGACCGGCCCGGGGGATCTGTGACAGTCGGCTAGAAGTGTGGAGGTGAAGTAGGTGATGAAGGAGAACACCACTAGCACGCATGGACCAGCGACCCAGCCCAGCTGGGCTATGGCCCATGCCAAGGACAACACCCCCCACCCTATCACCGCCGTGATAATATGAGCGCTCGCCGTCAATAATGTACCTGCATATATCAGTCAGCCGCCACGGCTTTTGGTCTATATCTTATTCGATAATCATCTAATGAAAGAAAATTATATATATATATATATATATATACCAGTTCTTGGGACACGGCCATCATCGTCGAGAGCAATCTTGCCCGCTCGGCCGTTTTCTAGTGATTCCGAGCTTTGTTCCAAGTACTGCATGGAGTTGTTCTCAAACTCCTTTGCCATTTTCTTGTTCTTTTACTACAGCGTTGTGTTCTAAGCTAAGGGTTGATTTGTAGTCCGAGGCATGAGGCTTCGAAGGATAGTAATAGTGAAAGAGTATTAATAATTAGTGTAGGCCTTGGTTTGATGAACTTGTGAAAATATTAATCGTCACACACATTTAAATAGACACTTCAAATTTAATTTTTAAAAAAAATTAAAAATAAATAAATGAAGTACATATTGATGAGAATCGAATTACGTGACAGAACGAAATGTTGGAGAGAATGGAAACTGTTTTGTGTGAAGTTAGTAACGGTCCAACTGTAATCGCATGCAGTCAGTCTCTAACGTTTTCAGATTCTTCACGACACTATTATTAACTAAATTGCAAAATCCATTACAATAATAACTAAGAATGTAGTAATGATCGGCTAATTCGTTTATTATTAGTCTTTGTTCCATATTATATTATGTTCTTTTTTTACTATTGCATTGGTCTTCTTTTAGAGAATCGATACTTAACATAATTAGGGACAGCTATTTACAGAAGTATGTTACTTTGGGAAACCCTCGACAGCATTCATTAGTGTTGTCTTTGCGGGTAAGTCGGTTATAACATATGATGATGATGATGATGATGATGATGATGATGATGAAGACTTTCATTTATATCCGTTGAAAAAAGCGGTTACAACAACGCATATCTAAATGTGGAATGACTTGCTTTATCTTTTTTATTTTAAAATTATTAATTTTGTTCTTGATATAGGAAGTTCATGGCTTAAGAGTTCTAAGACTCTTACAAGTGTAGGATAAGTCCCAACACACTAACACTTCTTTGGGACGTCAAAGGTTTGCCCTTTACATGTCACACCTTATCCAAAATAAATATTGTTTGGTACATTCTAGAATTATATTATACCATACAACATTTTATTATTAGATTGAAAAATAGTTTATAGGGTTATAACAATTAACATGTGGCATGAGAAAAAGATGAACCCAAATTGAAGTTGAATGAAGAATGGAAGAGTAATGGGAAGAAATAAAATGTGATAAATATTATTAAGATACGTTTTGGTTTGATTGTTGGGTCATTTCATTATCCGTTATTTTCAATTCGGTCCTAAAACATTACAAAATGTTTGATTGACTCCCAAAACTCCTTTTAGAATTGACCCTACTTTTATAGGCAAACAAAGTATGCATAACTGGCGATTCTTGATTGGTTTCGACTGCTCTACTCAGTAAGTAAATGAATTGACTTCCTTTGCGTATTGTATGTTGCCACAGATAAACTGGACAAATGAAGTAACAGTTTCACCACAAATTTCAGACAAACAAAGTTACTGTTACTGTTCCTAACGCATGGTATGATTTCTTGTATACTTCAACAAACTCAACCCATGTTAGATTTCCTATGTTTCTGGGCTGATGATCAGAAATTTTGACCATAGATGGAGTGTTTACAGTGACCCTTTGATCAAAAAGGAAGGATCTTTGCTCCCCACATTGATGTGGGTAGAAGCATTGGCCATTCTCCGACAAAGATTCGAGCAATCAAAGTCGAATTTTGGTAAGATTATCGCCCTTTCGGCCGGGTTAGTGCTCATTGGGAACTCTTAGTAATGAAAACATTGGGACAACTGCTGCAGGAGCTGTCCAAGATATGGTGCTCATGGGCGACACAATCAGCTCAAAACTAAGCAGCAAATGGAAGGAAATACACACACCATTATCGAAAAGTAAACTAGCAGTTAAAAAGCTTACCTTTTTCTCAATCTATGTGTGTGGGTGGGAGTGAGCAAAACAATGAATTATACGCATCAAATCCTTAGCTTGATAGAGTGATTTCATCATAAATCTCAACATTTTCATTTTCTTTTTTGGGTTCTTGAACGTACATAAATAAGAGAAAAATTACAAGTATACCTCCCAACTTTAATTAACTTTCCTACCTCGCTGCATTGGCATGGCGGATCATTTGAAGACATTCTTCACATCTCCCACAAAACTGTCCAAAGATACCCTTTTTTTTTGTTTTCATTTGTCAGCAAAATAAACAAAAAGGAAAAAAAAAAGAGAGAGAGCCCATAAATCAATATTTCATATTTCTAGTTTTTCCTTTCTCCTCTTCTCAAAGAGAAAAACCTTATAAAAATGTTATGCCTGGCTTCAACCTGTTTGCCATCAACCAGCAAAGTAGAGAGTGCCACACATTGCCCTTCTCCTCAGCTCAGCAGTGAAAACCCTAATAAGAAATCAATGTTTGAACACAAGCCCTCCTTCAAAAAGGCGTTTTTTTTGTCACTCCACGCCATGGCCGCCCTACAGCTCCAAGATTCAAGATTGGGGGAAGCCATTGCAGCAGAAACACCCATCCTCATTTCTTGACAGCAGTGTCCTTTCAAAGGCCTAGCCTTCTGTATAATGAGAATGTAATAAATGATTTTGCCCCCTTTTTTTCTTGGCTAGGCTAGGCTAGGCTCTATAGACTAGAGAGGGATGTTTGGCTTGGCGGAAGTGTAAATGTCAAAATGGTGTGAGTTTTGGGATTAGAGAGAGCAGTACTAACAACTAGCAAGCAACACTATATTATACTATAAACTAAAAACAATAAAAATTTGGAATTTTGAGTATGGTAAGGCCGGTGAGAGGCCATTTTCAACTTTCTATTTGTTCCTTTTCTTTTTTTTTCCTAACAATTTCTCTCTATTTTGTCTTTCACATCCACTTGTAAATGTGCGTGTGTTAGAATATACATATGTAGAAATTAGAATCATTGAATTGTAAAGAAATTATTTATCAAAACAAGTGTATTTATTAACAAGTATTTTCTTTCATTTCAGAACATATTCTGAGATTAGTAGTAATTAAATATATTTATTATACTCATCCAATGGTCCAAACTCGGACCAGAAATTGGACCAAGTTTTAGAATTTTCTCCAACCACAGACCGAATCGAGAAAAAGCCGGTCGATTTTTTTGTGGGCCCGGTCTAAGTTTTGTGGGGCCCTATTCATCAACAAGTTTAGATGGGTCTTTAAAAAAAAAAAGAAATTTTAGAGAAGTCAAAGACAAGTTCCTTAGAAGAAGAGAATATTTTGACCATAGCCTTTTAATCATGCAAGCTTCGTCCATGCATTGTATATTTAATATCAAAAAGTTAGAAAAGCTTAATACTTTTTTCTACCAACAATATATTATATACACAAACACACACACATATATATATATATATATATATATATATAATACTATGATCATTGCTTGTTCCTTGTATATGTCCGAAGTTTCACACGTTGTCTTTTGATATTTGTCCTATTAGACTTAGAGCACAATGAATATATATATATATATATTAACACTGAAATAAATATCAAGTAGGCTTTGACATATGGAAACTATACGTTGTAGTGTACTAAGAGATATTGTCTTGATTTGATACCTTTATGACTGTCTCGCAGACATGAGGGGTTTTATTGCAATTTCACCAGAAAATGTTTGTCTAAAAAAAAACAGAGCATCCCATCCCATGAAAGGACTTTGAATTAGGACAGAAGCAAAACAACCAAGAAAGAGGGTAGATGAAGATAATAATGAAGTGTTCAATTGATATCCGCCAGGGCCTTTTTTTATATGTCTTAATAAATTAATTTGTATAATTACTTCTGAAGTGACTGACAGCCATTATTTATTAATAACTTAACTGTAAGAATAAGAGTCCACAGGCAAGGCAACACAGCAACATTAAAAGCTGTTTCTTCCTATCATAGGACGATGGATATAATGGGCCTTTAATGGGCCTACAACCGAAGCTAAAGTCTCTCTCTCATAAGGGAATCTCAACTACCATTATTATTATTATTATTATTATTATTATTATTATTATTATTATTATTATTATTATTAATTTAGTATGACATGTACAATTACTATTTTATCCTTAACTTTAGTCTTAATTATCATTATATCCTTTAATTCAATTTTTTAATATATTTAAAAATAATATACAATTATAAAAATATTATGATTTTATTTATTAAAAATGACTCAAAATATTAAGTAATATTATAAATTTATATATTAAAGCACACGCATTGAATGTGCGTAAAATACTAGTTATTATTATTATTCTCTATAGGACTTGAGGTCACTTCATAAGTATATTCAATTATTATCTTGCATGTAACTATCCTGCTAATTTAATGGTGTGTCTAGTTAATAAATCATTCTAAAAATGGCTGCTGAACAAAATAATAATAATAATAATAGTAATTGAAGATAGTGTGAGATGATATCTTATATTACTATGGAAATGTAGGTGTGCTATATTTATGACACGTTATGTAATAAAATAAATAATTTATTTTGATTAAAAATACATAATAAAAATATTAAACATAACTACCCACTAACTACGCACAATAGCTCACTAAAGGGAGGAAGCTGCTTTCAGTATCTTTCTTTAAAACTAACTTAAATAATAATACAAAAAACTACCCACTATCGGTACGGTAGTAGTGAGCTATGAAGTAAAATAAATCTCCTCCTCCCGACAGATCCTCACCACCACGCTCACGCTGCCCTTACCTGCAACATACGCCACAATCCGTCTTCATCCGCCGCGCTGTTCGTCGGAAGAGACCCTAGCCCTCATCCAAACGTACTTGTGAAACATAGTACTCTCTCCGCCGTGGAAATCTGAATGACAACCAATTACTACAGGAAATCGCTGATGAAATCGCTACCAAATGCCCGTTCGCTACACCCAAGACCGCAGTGAAGTTTCGCCACAAGATGGAGAAGCTGCGAAAACGGTACCGTGCGGATATCCACCACTGCACCAATCACGGGTGGCTGAGGCGGGTACAGTTAGCATGCATGAGATGGAAAATGGGCCCGAGATCAACAAAGGCAACAACCCACCTACGAACCCGTCCTCCTCCGACGATGAGGACGACGAAAATGACAACGATCGCAGGAGCAGCGTGAAGAGGATCAACGATCTATACAATGCCAGCGGGAATCAGGTAAATAAACACATCACACCAAATGGGTTTATGATAAAAATACCAGGTCCGGTCATTTCATCTCCTTCGGTGGGCTAATTTGATGAGATTAATCGTGGGATGTACCGAAGCCCTAGCATTTACCCCAACAACGTATACACTAACCCTAATTTCAACCCAAATCAATCCAGAATTGGGACTTTTTTTGGTGGTGTTGGTATGAATGGTGCCACGGTTAGAGCAAGATACCTAAAGAATAGGTTTCGAGGAAGAATGTGGTTAGTGAGGTTCTAAAGAAAAAAATACTGTTAATGGGGAGGGATATATGATATTGTAACAGCTCTACAAGTCTTGAGAGAAGGATTTATGAGGATCGAAAAGGCCAAATTTGATATGGGTAGGCATGTGGAGGAGATTAGAATGGAGATGGAGTTGAAGAGAACATAAATGCTACTCGATTCCCAACGGAGGATTGCTGAGCCATTTGCAAAGACTGTAAACGAGAGGAAGAGAACAAATAAAAAGGCATCAAGAACAACCAATCATTCAGACCAGTGAAGCATGTTCGGTAAGATATCCGATTCTTGATTGTGTTTTTGCTACCTCAATCTATGGGATTTGTGGAAGAAGTTGAATAATGATTGTGTATTGGTTTGTGATATTTGATTAGTGTATTTTTTTAACATGTTGTGTGATTGCTTGAATTAGGTGTTTATAATTCTTATTTTTGTTGATCTTGGTAGAAGTTATAACTCATGAAGTTAAACAACATATATTTTCTTTCTTCAGACGGAATTGTTGATGCTGATTTAGTACTTTTCGTTACGACAAGGCCAACGACGGGTGATACCCTTTCTTGGGCAGTAGCATGCGAACATGATCAATGCGGTCGTGCTATTGCTGGTATTTTCTTTTATATTCTTCAAATCTTCAATGATCTATCTTCATTATATATTTAAGCTTGTCAAAATATAAATATATTTTTTATTTATTAATTATTTAAAAGGGTTTAATGATATAATGTTTTGTGCAGGGCATGTAAACGTGGCACCTCGCCATTTAAGTGCTGAGGCCGAAACTTTACTCTCTACCACCCTAATTCATTAGGTAATTTAATTTTGAACATATTGGTTAAACAAAATAATAAGTATGGTGGTTTTCTTACTGAATCTGCACTTCTTCTCTATTTAGGTTGTGCATGTTCTTGGATTTGATCTCCATGCCTTTGCTCATTTCCGAGATGCAAAGAAACGGATACGAATCAGGTTAAGATTTTATATAATCGCTCCTCAAAATTAAGACGGAAAAATTCCTTGATTTAATTAATATCTTTTTTTTATGCCTTGTGATCCATCGAATGACCCTCTATTTTTGGTCTCGGAGCAAACCGTGGATGGAAAATAAGGTCGAACGGTGACAAGGGCCGTGCTCCTTTTAAGTTATCATGCACTCGCGTTACCATTACGGGGTATAATTCATCAATTTTTTTTTTTTTTTTCTTCTAAAAGCACTCATTTCTTGAATTACATTAACTCTTTGCTCGAATTTTGGTTTTGATCTTCGACCTGAATGATAAAGAACTATTTTTGTCACAGTCTGTCTCCGATAATTTCACCGGTTTGGAGCTCAAGACAGCGGCGTTCGTTGCACTTCTGGTTATAATTTTTATATATATGTCACACACAACATAAGTAAAAGTATTTAATTTTGTATAAAACATTGCAGGGTCTGTCTCACTGGGAGAAAAGATTATTAATGAATGAGATAATGATGGACATGAGATCAATACTTTCCAAAATAGCCCTTGCTTTACTCATAAGGCAGTGATGGTACAAAGCCAAGGCATGGCTGACCATCTCGGTTGGGGCCGAAACCAAGGTCATGGAAAGGTAAGGTGCATATAATTGCAACTCAACTCAGCTTTCTGGTTGTACTTATTATAGAGAAGTCAATCCATGGGCCGCTACTTTCCGCAGGATAATAAAGGTATGTGTGTGATTCCTTAAATCCCAAAGACCATTGCAATGCATATTTTCGTATTGGCTGTTTTTGCGACACCCGACACACACGTGTCCCTCGCACAGTTGATTGTAGATTGAAATTCTAAATGATGATGAACAATTGTATTTTTTTTCTTTCGAGCATTTATTGACTGACGAAGGACACTGAGAGGGTTACATCGGAGAAAATGGGGTGGGTCGAAAATCAGATCAATTCAATCAACTATTTGAATTTCAGACCATTCCTAACACAAGCAATTAGTCTTCGTTTGTGCAAGTTTCGTTTTAGTTTTTTAGATTTTTGTCCTTGATGCTTGTGAAATTATTCTGTGTCTATCAGTTTCTCATGGCAATGGTTTTGATCTGATTTTTTTTTTTATTGTTATAATTCATTCTGATCCATTTTCTCAATCCACATTGCTAATAAAACAATACATCTCGCAAAGGTAATTTTAGTACTGACTGCATTGATCTCACTCGGGTATTTTGTATTCTTTCTTGCAGTTCTTGATGGTTTAATTTTATCGATTGTAATGTTAAATAATCTGTCTCGAGTGATTGTATCAGATGGCACAAAAATAATATAGTCTTTCATCTTCTTGAACGCTTCGAGGACAATTCGTTCTCTCGAACATTCACCACATTATTACAATTATTTTTTTTTTGTATATAAAAATGTATATTAAAGCAGATTAATTTACTACAGTAACCACTTTTCGATTATATTTTGAATCGTATTCTTTTATTACCTGGTATCGAGGCATGAAAGGGAGCCCAACTCGCAGATGGGATGTGAGGAGATGCAGTCGAAAACCAGTCTCTTCCTTTGCATCCTTTTAAGCTTTCTATGATAGAGACGGTTTCCAGTCTTGATGAAGGGGACGTTATGGTGGGGGACTTAGCAGCACGATCAGATAACTGCATCAATGTATCTGATAGGATCTTTATAACTGCAAAAGAAAGAAAAACCAATTAATGCTTATTTCTATGAATTTTGATCAATTAATAATACCTTTGCCACCAACCAGGGACTCGAAGGAACAAAGAAGCTGGGATGGGATCCTTGCGAATGCATCTGTTAGTGAAGTAAGCATTGTATGTCCCCTTGCTCATATGACTTGTTCCAATCGGCAGGCTCCCTGTTATCCAGTGACAGACCCGGAAAATCGTGGGGTGCGTAACATTAGATATATTCGGTTCTTTCTAATCAAACCCGATCTATTTTTGAATTTCAGGTAATAAATAGTACACACGCATCGTCGTGTTTGTAAAATCGAAGAAAAAATGCATGTGTTTGTCTGAATGGAGCTGAATATGAGGGACAACACTTTGGCTTCAGTGAACAAGGAAACAAATAAGGTTATTATGGCAATCACGTGCAATGCTTATGAAATCGAAACCTTTGCTTCGGAGTCTGTTTCCCAGAATCTATGTGGTCGAAGGGGATAACTGTGAGATTTGGGCTTTGTTACATTAATTATATATTGTTAAATTATATATTGTTAAGATCCGTGCAAAAAACTAGTTATTTAATTAAAGAGATGGTTATTGATCGTGGTAGGCATAAGCAGCTTATAATCGATTGCTGTATTATTTGAATAGACACCTAAGCCATTTGGTTACAGTTAGTTTGATTTTAAAATGATTTCTTAAACGTAATGATTAGCATTATTATTTTACAAATGGCTAAACTAAACGAAGAACCTCTTAATGGATTCTATGATTCAGTGGTATTCATACGTATATATATATATATATATATAACTAGTGCAGAGTAGCCGCCGCCCGTTGTGCGGCTGAATATCAAGTATAACCCGTCTGTATTTCGACACCTTATTAAGCAACCATAATTCGGAGGACAAAACCGATAATGCATGGGCAGAGTTTTAACAAATCGTTTCCTTATCCAACAACATCAAAATATAACAAACTATGGACATAGTCGATTTTATCCCACATAGCTTCGGACATCTATAGAGTATCACATACATATTTAACAACGATGTCAGTAACACATCGTCAAAAGCTGATCAACTGTAGACTATGCGGACTATTAAGTTTATAAGTTAAAAGACTCCTAGTTTACCTGCCATGTACAAATACATTCGTAAAAGACAAAAGTAGTCAACACTTTGCAGTTTTACTTTTACCTGCCATTTCATGATCTGGGGAATCTATCGCTTTCCTTTTGTTTGATGAAGATTCTGGTTGCTCGCCTAGTGGAAGCTCCGATTCTATAGAAAGGCGATTGATAACAATGTATTGAGGAGGTGAGTCCACCCTGGATGTGTATTGATATACTTTCACATGATATAACGATTTTATGGTTTGTAATGTGGTGTTGATCGGCTGAGCATTAAATTCCCCATCCTACAAATATATATATATATATATATATATATGTATATATGTATAAGTAATGAACATAAATGTGTTTCATAAGAATAATTTGCTAAACTATTTGTACGTCAAATGTACCTGCTCTTCTGATTGGATTATGTCTTCCGCCGCAAGACCTAGCAACGTTTCCGCTTCTTTTTTCTCGATCGTTGCAACTATATTATCCGTCTCATCAGATAATGTAATGTGAAAGCGCAGGCTGTGTACAAATTAACGTATGTTACAGGTATTCGATAATCGTAATATATATTTAATGAGGAATCTTACATTGCCAATGGCGACTGGAAATCTTTATTGCAGTATAAGCATGTGAAATCACATTTGTAGAAGGCGCCACATGTTTTTCGGCATTCTGGACATATCATGACGTAGAGTGATTGGTCTGGATTTGTAATCTGGGCTGTAGCCGTCGTCCAGAATGATTTTACCTGGAGAAGTTATATGGGGAAAATAAATATCCACTTATAAAAATGGCTTGAAAGGTCAAATTCAATAGTAATATAGTGGAATAACTTACTGGATACTGCGCGGCTGTTATGTCTCTTAACTTTTGAAGTTGTGTTGTCAGTGGACGTTCAACGATCTGTTTTTCTTCCTCATGCAGTCGTTGTGAGACAACAGTCTTTATGTAATCCCTGTTGTTTAGCAACCTTGAAGAAAATATAAATGTGGTTATATAGCTTGTAAGATGATGCTTTTTGTATAAAACTGAGAAATAGGGAAAATGTGCTATTTTACGGTAGAGAGGACGAACTGACCATTGTTGCAATTCAGTAGTTTTCGATATTGGAGGATTATATAGTATCGTCGTGCTACTTGTGGTGCCAACTGAAATTCCTGCATGAGATGACAGAAATAATGAGTAAGCTACATAATTTATACAGAGGTTATGTTGTATTTTAATGGTGTGCGCACCTTTATATGTATTGACCGAGAGTCTCATAGCTAAGATTATTGGTTGTTCGTGGACATGCTCCAGAAGGTAAGGCGCCTCAGACTCCAACTGTTCTTCCCACAAGGTTAGTCGCAGAGGCCACCTCCATTGTCTGTGACCTCCAATGACCTAATATAATTAATTATGAATGTATTACATTGACATAGTAGTAAATAATGATAATTTTAGTGTGATGATCATTAGTTAATGGTGTAAGGAAATGAATAATGTTTAAATAAAGAGAACTTACTGATTCGGTTAGCGGCAACATCCGTGAATTCATAACAGCTTCTGAAAGATGATATTTCGTACATATTTTCTAGAGGTAGCTGATTTTCTTTAGGAGCTTCTTTCACGTAAGAAGATCTGTTGATAAGTAGCTCGTATTGAGAGCTCACAAGTGGCGGCCAAGCTTGATTGAGCTCGCGAACCTGGCTATGACCAATGTAGTACGTATGATAGAGTTCCAGTAGATCATTCATCCGCTCAATCTCCTGTTCGAATATTATGCACTGCATTTTTGTATGCTGCAAAACATAATCATCAATGACACATATAATCAAATGAATATAATAAAAAATTATGTGCAAGATTTAGATGTTTACCTCTTCGTCAGCAATAACAAGCTTCACATATCTGGTACCTCGTCTTGTCGTGCGACGTATTGTAGTCTTTTCAATAATTGCTACTTTTACATTCCAGAATGAGTGTTTCACTGGTAATGTAGAGAGTGGGACACAGTGCCTTCGCATCTCGCTGAAAATAAAAAATGCTGAAACGGTAAATCTACTTATTGAATTTGATTATGTATACAGTATGTATGCCAAAATATGTTAAAGAGAAGAGAGCATCATACATAAGAATATATCACTCTGAATCTTCTATTTTATAGTCATTTAATGTTTACCATGTTTGTTTATTTAAAATCAATAGCTGAATACTTTGTAATATCTATTCGGTTTGTGATGTAAGTTCCAACACCTCATGGTATACAATATTCTTTGTTCGATTAGTGGAGGATCTCCAGATAATAATGGCCGGATCAGAATCTTCAAATTTTTGCTTGTTCTAGCTCTTGATAATGCTACGTATAGTTGGCCATGTGAAAATACAGGTTCTTTTAGATAAATCCCAACGTAATCTAACGTTTGTCCTTGAGATTTGTTAATTGTCATTGCAAAACAGAGACGTATTGGAAATTGTTTGCGTTTAAAAGAAATTGAAGATACACTATTTATGGGACTTTCTAATGCTATTCTTGGAATAAAGACAACTTTCCCAGAAAAAGTGCCTTCTGAAATTTGAGCGTAAATAACGTTATTTTCGAACTCTTTGCAAATGAGACGAGTGCCGTTACATAGACCTTCGTTTGGGTTAATATTTCGAAGCAACATAATTGGAACATTTCCTTTTAATATTAATTTGTGTGGTGGAAGTCCTGATGGAGTTAGAGAATGGAAGAGTTCTTCCTGATCTAGGATATTATATGAACTATTACTTGTATCTCTGCTTAAATATATAAATTCTTCACCTGGAAATCTATTGATCATAATATCATTGATTTCATGCACAAATTCATTTCTTGATGTTAATATTGCCCTTTTCGTAAGGGATCTGTCATTTATAATGTTATCATAATGCGGGAATACGTGGCTGATTAATATATTCAAGGACGAATCGTCAGCACGGGAAGGAATATTAGTAGATATTGGAATCTCTATATTGCCATCTTCATCTGTATCTTCAACGCCATTTCCAACTCTTAAAAGAAATTTTGAAAACTCCATATCTAGAGCAGCTCTCATATTTGTACGGAGTTTTATTTTTTCGAAGTTTTTCCATAAAGGAGATGATATAATTGATGATTTTATAATTTCATCTTTAGAGCCTCCTGGAACAACTGGTAGTGTTTGGCGAAAATCTCCACCAAAGACAATTATTTTACCCCCAAATTGGTTGTTACTATCCATGACGTCTCTTAAGATTTGATCAAACTTTTCAATTGCATAACGCTTTGCCATAGTAACTTCATCCCAAATGATTAGTCTTGCTATCTTTAATAGGTAAGCTAATGTGCTTTGTTTGCTAATATTGCAGGATTTGTTGCCATTCTCATCTAATGGGATTTTAAATCTTGAATGCGATGTGCGGCCTCCTGGGAGAAGTGACGCTGCTACTCCCGATGTTGCTGTTGCTAGGGCAATATGTTTCTTTGATCTTATTGTCGCTAGTAAAGATCTATATAAAAAAGTTTTTCCAGTTCCACCAGGGCCGTCGATAAAGAAGATTTTTGATATTCTATGTTCAACGCAGAACAATATTTCATCATAAGCCTTTTTTTGTTCTACATTAAGTTTAGTGAATGATAAAATATCTTCGTCTGGCGTTATAATACTTTCCTCTGCTTGTAATTCTTTAGTAAGAGTATTTTTTACATTTGTCATGCCTATGTTAACTACAAAAGGAAAATCTTCTACCCTTTTTCCCATTGAATGAAGATGATACGAGATGATATCTATAACTTTACATTGAATTTCTGTTTTAGTTAACATGTTCGTTGCAATATCCTCACATAAGTGGCGCTCGAATTTAGTCCATAAGGTAGCAGGGTCATTTGGAGAGCAATATACAAGGATCGTAGCAAATAATTGCCTTAAGGCAGCTGACATTAGATAATGCGTACTTTCTTGTAGACATTGCTCAACTGTATCGTCATTTTCCAACAAACCCAATGCATGAGTTGTTTCTCTAAATGTTAAGAAAAATTTCCCTTTTACCGTTTTTAAACTTTGGAATGACGTTGGGCTTCTCGTATGCAATAGTAGAAGCCTTAAATAAAATCTTTCCCCTTCAGATGGATGACATGTTAGAAGCCGTCCAACGACCTCGCGTTTTTGTCGTTGTTTCCATTTGTTTACATTCCGTGCCCAAGTAAAATATTCGGGAAACTCCGCATACAAACAATTTTTCGATATAGCATAATCATCATGTGCATTCATGTGGAAAAATTCAGTTAACATTGTTCTTTTAACTTTCGGATTGGAGGCCAACGTTTGCAATGATTGATTTGGTGCAAATGATATTAGCTGTTCATTTTCCAAGTGAATGGGTAAAGATATTACGGGTGGTTGTATGTGGTTAAGATCAAAGCTGAAAATTCTCCAAACAGCCTCAGGTGGAGAAATCCACCTTGCACTTTGGAAATTTTTAATTTCATCAACGGATTTCTCGGGCTCGTTCGGATCTAAGGAGTATAAAATTTTGTCATGGCCTTTATAAATATATTTGTAGATATATTTAACAGCCTGAATAGTTGAGCATATTTCGACATTGATATGACAATTAAATTTTGATAACAGGTATGAGTTGTATGGGACAACCCATTGATTGTTTAGACGTGAACCTCTGACATTAACCGAACGACCATTATGTTGACGACGATACACAGGATATGCATTTTCCGCACATATCGTTACCTCGGAGAAGTTTTTTGGATACCTGAATTTGCATTGTTTATTATTTTTCATGCAACTACATGATGGATCGAGAATACCACATGGTCCATGGATCATGTGTTTTTTTACAAGTTGGAATAAATACGGCTTTTTGTTTGGGTCAGGTATTTCTAGGGGTGTTCATTGGACGGTTCGGTTCGGTTTTTTCAAATTTCGGTTCGGTTTTTCGATTTTCGGTTTTACAGATGCCTAATCCGATATCCGAACCATTTTAGTTTGGTTCGGTTCGGTTTTTTACACTTCGGTTCGGTTTTTTCGGTTCGGTTTTTCGGTTAACCGTTAAAGATTTTAATTCATATATGTGCATATATTATATATACATATATATAGGAATTAACTCGTATAATATATATATATATATATATTATAATTGCATTACATATATATATGAATTAAATAGTAATGATATGATAATTGCCTTACTCATATGTGTGCGTAATTCGTGTATATATATATACACGAATTACCTTTTATAACATCTATGTATATATATATATATAATATATATATATATATGAATTAAATGTTATAACATAGTGCGTTATAAAATAAACATTGTACTTTTAATTATTTTTTACGAAAAATATAATTATTTTGTTGGACTTTATTATCACTATAACTATTAATCACTTTCATAAACTACAATATTTTAAACCTGTCTAATATAAATGATATATAATTAAATATATTTCGGTTTTTCGGTTATTTCGGTTATTTTTTCTGAAATCTGAAAACCGAACCGAAAAACCGAAATTTTCTAAATACAAAACCAAAACCGGCCGAAAAACCGAATTAACCGAACCGAAAAAACCGAAAATTTCGGTTCGGCCGGTTTTTTCGGTTTTATCCGAAATTTGAACACCCCTAGGTATTTCAGCACATACTATTCGATCATATGCAACAGGAGAGAATAGTTTTGATGTTTGATCTAATATGATCAAAAAGTGAACGTGTGGTAAGCCTCTCTTTTGGAACTCTACTACATAAGTATAGGCGACCACGTGACCGAATATATTATTTTTTAGTAATTCATTTTTTAACACTTCAAGTTTTGCGTGAAATATTCTAGCGACAATATCTGGCCTGTTTTGTACCTCATCGGATGGTAAACATAAAGCTTTTATTTCTGACCAATTAGGATTTGTTGTCATAGTTAGGAAAATATCTGGTTTACCGAATCTTTGTACTAAAGTTAAGGCATCTAAATATCGCTTTCGCATGTCTCTAGGACCACCAATAAATGAAGTTGGTAATATTACACGCTTACCAATCTCTGTGCCTTTTTTGTATCCTTCAGAAATACTATCTACCAAACCTTGGTAAACCTCTTTTCGTAAACGACCTTGCATTTCGTCACTTTTGTAGAAGTCTAATCTAGATGTCTCAATTTTTATGTACATATCAACAACATATTGTTGCAGCAGTCTTCCAGCGTGTAATAAATATGAGTGGTCGTTTTCTCGTATTTGTAATTTATAGCAATAATATTCACGACACGACACATTCGTACTCCGATGCATTTGAGTTGTTGAACCTGTAAGAAGTTTTTTTTAATTATTATATACGCTTATGAACCAACAAATTAGATTTGCAGTTAGTAAATGTACCAACCTGCTGATTCGGCCAATAAGTAATCGTCAGCGTCTCTATAATCTGTTATATTAAACATGATACTTTCTTTGTCTGGCACATGGGAATTTATTCTCGCTATATTACGATGCCATCCGGGTTCCCCATTGGGAAATATTAGAGGATATTGTAACGGATCATAACAACCATAATAATATTTGATAATTTGAGGCTGATTATTTATGGGGTAAACTTGAATTTGTAGAGTAACATTATTAATTTCATTTTCTGACTCTAACCATATTCCTGCAACTTGTGATGTAGTTGGTTTGTTAAAAACACGTTGATCAATCAAAGGATCCGTATGTAAAGCGATTTTATACAAATCTAGATTTCGTATGTTGATTAAGTTTCAGAAGAAATTTGCATATGGATTCATTTTCATAACATTAGTGAATAATTCGATAGCTTCCTTTTTAAAGCTTGAGTTAGTTGATAAGCGATTTGATATTTCATTGTTGGTGTCAAAAAAGTATAGCTGGAGGTATTTTAAACTATTATTATCGTTTGGCAATAATTGATTTATGAAATGGTATAGTTGTCCTTGCACCCGGAATGTGTATATACCGTTATTTCGTTTTGCTAATGTTTTATCGTAGTGTACCCCCATTGAAGTGAATGCAAACATGTTGTTATAGCAACGTATAAAATCACGTGTGTGTTTGCATAATTTTGTATCTCCTAAGTATAAGTTCACTAATTCAGAAGGCATTTCTGTTTCAAGTAGTCGTACTTGTCCTGACGAACAACAGAAGGATGGCGGCTCTAAATATATCCGAATTGCACTACAGTATGAACATTTAGTGGTAGGAGGTAATAATTCAGGTTCAGTATTTAGAAGTATTGGATGTTGATTTTCAACATTTCCATAGTTTCCAAATTTTCTTCTACGAATACGTTAAATGCTTTCTTTCTTCTATCCTTTGTTCAACGCTTATGTGTTTTCTTTTTCGTGAATGGGAAAGACTCTCCATTTGTTTATGCTGAATTGGCAATCGTCAATTATATAGTCGACATGTTAGTAAATTTTTAAACTACAGAACATGGAGAAGAATAATTAGTGTGTTGTGTACCTTATTTTATCTTAAACAGAGCGTCGGCCGCAACAGAAAACTGACACCTAAAAGTAAAGGGAAAAAGTGTCAATAAATACAGCTATACGTTTAATGTAAAGAGAGTCGCAAACTGACTTGAGACCTGAAAATTCAACAAATATACGGGCGAACCCATTCAGAATACTGAAAATCACATCCCAGAGACAACATTGCTATCATTCAACATCTACTCTAGACCTAGTTAGTGGCAAGGAGAAGGAGGTTTTTTTTTTATTTTATTTTTTGTTACATGGCAGTGGTTTGCTTGCGAGGATCATGATCTGATAATTAATAATCACCAAGTGGGACTTAGAAACAAATGTACTACTTTCATTAACTAAAAGTTAATAATCACTAAATGGGACTTAAGAAACAAATGCACTACCTTCATTAACAACTAATGTATTCTTATTTATCCCAAAAGGCAGGAATTTATCACACATTTTAAGAAAGTTAAACAAAGAACGCTGGAGAAGCTGAGGACTTGCAAATGTTACAAATCAATGAAAGAACATAAAGTGAAGGGCGCTATCATTATCGTTTTAGGAAAATGCCTCTGCTGCTATTTCTGTGGTCAAACAAAGTACTTAAAACATGTGCTTCCTACAGACAAAGGGTTTCGAGTTGGACAAAGCGGGTTGTACAAACCTGCTAGAAACCAAGCTCAAAAGGATGAGAGAAGATACATTGCATGCTAAGAAAGAGAGCTTCGAGCCGAAAGAAGCATTCTAGAAGCTTAGATATGCCCTGGAGGAGACCAAAGAGGCAGGACATCATCCCAGTTTGGAGATGGGCCTAATGAAATTTGAACTTCATAAAGAGAGGTCGAAGTTGGCCGAAGATTAAACCAGCAAGTCGGAAGATAGGTTTCAGATAGAGCACATGGGTATCGAAGCTGAGGGGACGAATCAAGATAGTCGAATGATGAAGTAGCTCATTTCAAATAGAACAACCGAAGAGGAAGAAGGTACCGAGCAAGGGCAGAAAAGGAAGGGGTTGCTGATGGAAGGAAGGGGTTGACTGATGGCGATCTTTTTGAGGTAAGAATAACTAAAATCTCCAGTTGGAAGAGACGAAAGGTTTGGATGAATCGCGTTATACAGGCCTTATGGAAACCAAACTCAGAAGGCTGAGAGAAGACACAACCTCTGTTAAGAAAGAGAGGTTCGAGCCTAAAGAAACAGTCAAGAAGCTTAGATATCAAGCGTCGCAGAACAGAGAGATAAAAAACCAGGGCGAATTGGAGCTCACCGTACTGGAATTCGAGCTTGCTGCTTTAAGAGACGAAATAGTCTACTTAAGGTGCTTTCTAGTTCTAAGAGTTTTCTTTCACTTATAGATTACAGCGAGGAGCTATTCAAATTTCCCTCGCGGATGGGGAAGAAATAGAGAGCGTCGCCCCAAATATCATAAAGAAAGAGATAAGTCACTTCGCATAATTCTTAAACAAAAGACAAAACTGCCCGAGGGTGAAGCCAGCGAGTTCAGCGAGTCCAAAGCTGCCCGAGGGCATCGAAGGTGACGAGACAGCGGAAGAGAATCAAATCGTGGAAAACCTCATTTCGAATAGAGCAGCCCAAGAGGACAAAGCCAGCGAAGAAGGAGCAGAAAAGGAAGAGGCTGCTGATGCGAGGAATGAATTGAGTAACGACGATCTTTCTGAGAAACGAGAACAGACTCTTGATCCCCTAGCAGTTCAAGATCCTTAAATCCACCGCAGATGGAAAATGCTCGGAGAGAAGTGAGCCTATGAAGGCCCCACTGTTTCAGAGTCTTGAAGTTCTTAGAGTCCTATATCCTCAGGTAGGTTAGGTACCGAGGCAAATCATACCGCGGGAAATTGTTTAGCTTCGAACAACACCTTATCTCGAGGGACAAAAGGGTGGACATTGTCTGAAATCTCGCTGGTAAGGACTTGAGATGAGCGCAGTGTTCGATAGAAAGTGCTCTGAGATTCGGCGGTAAGCCTTGCTCAGGGATATGCTTCAGACCGCCGCAATGCGACAGGTTTAGCTCTATGAGATTCGAAAATCTGTTCAATTTGTTGACAAGGCTGCTGAAGTTAGGCCAATTGAATAAGCTAAGTTCTTCGAGAGAAATTGCAAAGCACTTGACTTTGCTTCTTAAAAATTCAGATGAATATACAATTGGGAGCGAGAATTTTGAATTAGAGCTGATGACGATTGAAGGGGCTGCTGCGAACATAACCACAGCCATGTTCGACATATCCAATAATCTCTAGCGAGGACAGAGAGAGAGAGAGGTATGAATTATGTGCGGACATAATCGAACAGCTCATAACAATCGAAAACCAAAGAGAATGGGTTCTTTCCTGAGGCAGGCACGAATGGGTTCGATCGGGAAGAAACAACGAAGAAGCATCGATATGAAGCGGAGCAAACCAAAGAGAACGAGAAACAATGGAATTTTGAGCTAGCCCCGGTGGGAATCCAGCTTCATAAACAAAAGCCAAAGGTGGCGGAAGGTGATGGGAGAGAACCCAGACGTCAGTTTCGTTCGAGGAGGACGAGGCTAGCGAAGGAGCAGGAAAGGAAAAGGGTGATGGTGAGACAAAGAAATGGAGATGGTAAGACAAAGAGATGGACTGAGGAGACCATATGTGAAAAAGGATTTTGAATTACAGAGGTCTAATGCTAACAGACGATGCGACCAGCAGAAGGGGCAATAAATTACAACATTGAAGGCT
The DNA here is from genome assembly GCA_028392965.1 of Lindernia subracemosa. Taxonomy (NCBI): domain Eukaryota; kingdom Viridiplantae; phylum Streptophyta; class Magnoliopsida; order Lamiales; family Linderniaceae; genus Vandellia; species Vandellia subracemosa. The sequence goes on along the minus strand of JAQPCC010000026.1, from coordinate 718,484 downwards.
CATATCAACATACAACCAAAGCAGCAAAAAGATAAGGAAGAAATTTTCACATGAGTTATCGGTTGAATTTTGCAGACGGAGGTGTGGTGTCTGTCTTTAGTGAAAGACAGTGATGCTAGTGATATACTGCAGGAGGAAAGAGAACTTAATTTTTATTTTGTGTCAGATTCAAATTGAGCCACGATAATTTAATACACATACAGCTTACATGTGGGTAACCTATAAGTATGTAGCAGTACAATAGGTATTGAATAGATAGGCTTAACCCATAAGGCAGTTGCAGGTCAAAAAATATCTAATAATAATATTATATTTAAAGCTAATTAATACATATGATGACCCCCTACGTAGTGGTAACCGTGCAATTGGTACTTATATATAGTAATGATATCAATTTGAAAGTTGAAATTATATGCTAAATCAAATAAGTTCAATCAGTCAAGCTTTATATTATAACCACATTATACTAAAAAGAAAAATAGGGTTTTCCATTTTGTAATGTAATTAATTTGCACTGATTATCATATATCATATGTTCCAAAATTTGATAAACAATAAATACTCAGATCTTGACCAATGGGTCTGAAATTTCAGGAATGCATGCATATGGGTGAAAACAGACGAAACGTAACACTTTGTATGAATATTAATTTAATTGTGTGTAAAAGATACGATTCTCTCTCACAATCTTGGCCTTTGGGCAACTATATAATATTTTCAATTAAAAAGATTTTAAGATGTGGCTCAATGCATCTAAATCAGCTTTTTTTTTTTTTTTTTTGTATTTCATTAGAGGACCAACGATTATATTATACATACATATATAAAATGCATGGGTCCTTAACTAATTATTGTTCGATGATAAATTTAAAATCATAGAAACTCGACCGTTACGGCAGGTTCTATGTTGCAGTTGGGTTTCTATAATCTCTACTTGAATAAAAAAAAATTAAAATTACAAGTTCGTCGTTTTTAGTTTTTAAGAATTTAATAATCTTCGAGTGCGTAGTATGTTATACACATATTTCAATTACTTTCGTCAATCAACTTGATATAATATCAAATATAAAAATAAGTATTAAGAAGCCCTACACCAATAGTAGAAATTTGATTTTTTAATTTTCGTGGTATATTTAAATTTATAAGTTAACATCGCACATGCCATGTTCACCATGTTCAAATCACCTGCCATTATACCTATCATTTCATATCAAATCATATTATTAAAGAAGATAACCTAAGCCCCTTATTTTAAATTCAATGTCTTTGACCATCACAGTCAAGAAAAAAAAAACTATGTTGTCCCAAGATAGTGTCTTCTTTAATGAGACTTTTGAGGTCGATATCTGCCTAGCTAATCTGCCGTTTCGTATAAAACATTCATAACTAATTGCAATTAATGTTTTTGTCCGAAATCGTCGTCACTGCAAACGTTTTTTCAATTATGCAGGTCAAATTCGTCGCCACTGCAAACGTTTTTCGTTGGTGTTTATCCATCGTCTTCCTCGAGTGAGAAATTATTGCAGAGCCTTCGGTTATATAAATGCGTAAGTTCGCGCATGTCGAGGTTCATTTAAGACCCATCGCCAGAGGAGAGAGTAAAAACTCAGATCTTCAGCACTGTTCTGCAGGCCGCCATTGATGATCTTCCATTAACTAACAATAAATCACTGCTCTGTTCCATCTGCAAAGCTTCCATTCCATGCCTTCATAATTTCTACTCTTAACTCAACTCCATCGAACATCTTCGACATACATACATACATACAGACATATCTTCTTCTTTCTGAGACTAGTTTCGCAGGCATGGGGACGGGCTGGAGAAGAGCATTTTGCAGCACGGCCGCAAGGGACAGAAAAGACGGTACTATGAAAACAGAGACTGTAACAACAATGGAGGAGAAGAAGCAGCTGCAATCAAGTCCTAGGCTGTCCAAAACCAATCCAAACACACCTCGCCTGCGCTGTAATACCACCACCATCACCAGCGAAACGACGCCTAAATCTCACTCCAAGAGCCCTGCCTCTGCTGTGGGCTCTTGTCCTTCTTCGCCAAGATCCCCTTTCTCGATCCTCAAGAACTCTCTCAGATCATCCAAAGTGAGTGTTTTTTTTTTAAAGTTTGTTTATTATATTTGATGGGCTCTTTCTGATTATTAATACAATGAATGCAGAATAGGTGTGGGGCGTGTATGCAGAGCGTGAAGACCGGCCAAAGAACGGCGATTTACACGGCGGAGTGCTCGCATTCTTTTCACTTCCCCTGCATAGCCTCGCGCCTGAAGAAACAGAGCAGCCTCACATGCCCTGTTTGTAGTATTACTTGGACGAACGCTCCTTTGCTCTTTAATGGCGTCCACCACTCGGAAATCCATGAAAAAGAAGACGAGAAAGAGAAAAGGGTAGCTGGAAAATTCGATTATTCAGACAGTTTTCGTGGGAGACAGAGCATTACGAGGAGTTCGATTAGTCCCAGGTTTTTTAATCAGCCCAGAACGTATGGCGACGATGAACCCTTGGCCATGCCCAAGGCTGCGACTCCCAAGTTCATTGATCCTTTGCCTGAGGCAGCAAATGAAGGTTAACAGATTTTGTTTTGTAGTTAAAAGATGGATTTTTTTTTTATTTTGTTTTTTATGTTCTTGATTTATAACTATTTAGTTCTGTTTTCCTCCGACGCAGATTTCGCCGTCGACGAATTTCGAGGATTTCTGCCGAATCCCGCGATCCACAGCGACGCACTCGACGACCACTGCTTGAAATCGAAAGGCGTTGAAATCGCCATATCGCCGGAATCCGCCCTCGTGTCAGCCACCACATACACCGTGGTGCTAAAGGTGAAAGCCCCGCCGCCCCTTCCGACCCGGCGGGCACCCATCGACCTAGTCGCGGTCCTCGACACGAGCCCGAGCATGAGCGGGCCCAAACTCCGCATGCTCCAACGAGCCATGAGCCTGGTCGTCTCTTCCCTGGGCTCGTCCGATCGTCTGTCCCTTCTCTCATTCTCCGCTGCACCCAAACGGCTCATGCCTCTGACCAGAATGACCGGCCGGGGCCAACGGCTCGCAAGGCGCGTGATCAACCAGCTCGACTGCGGCTTGACTCACGGCTCGTCCGTGGCCCACGCGCTAAGGCTCGCATCTACGGTTCTCGAAGATAGGAGAGAGCGAAATCCCGTGGCAACTATTATACTTCTGTCCGACCGTAGTCACAAAGATGAGAACGATCAAGATCAACCCGATAACCAACGGCTAGGATCGTCCCACTTGGCGTCGACCCGATTCTCACACGTGGAAATCCCCGTCCACTCTTCTGCGTCGAAGGAAGACCGCTCGGAGGATGCTTTCTCCAAATGTGTGGGCGGGCTGTTGAGCGTTGTCGTCCAGGACTTGAAGATCAATCTCGAGCTGGCGTGTGGGTCCGATCCAGGACAAATCTCGGCCGTCTACTCGGCGACGAACGGACGGCCGGTAGCTCACGGCACGATGTGCGTCAGTGTGGGCAATCTCTACGCCGAGGAAGAAAGGGAATTGCTCGTGGAAATACAAGTGCCCGAGGGCGCGGCTCCTCTGTCTCGCCATCATCACCATCACCATCACCATGTACTGTCAGTGAAATGTTCTTACAAAGATCCATTGGCGGCGCAAGAGTTAGTTCGCATGCATATCATTCCTAAGACGTGCAAGAACGAGCGGCTGAGAAATGTTTTCGTTGCGATCCGCGCGGTGGCCGAGGGGCGGAGGTTTCTGGAGCGTGACGACGTTAGCAATGCGACGAGGGTGCTGGTTTCGACGCGGGGGCTTTTGCTGCAGTCGAGGTCGGAATTTGCCGAGGATTGTTTGAGGATGGTCGAAGCTGAGCTGGCGGAGATGGAGTGGAGAAGGAAGTGCCAAGACCAATTTAGGAGGCAAGGCGGCGGCGGTGGTAATAGGATGAGTGGGTATGTGAGGAAGGGCTTGGATGTAGTTAGGGACTTGCATGGGTTTGAAAATGCTAGGTTCTAGGAATAAAAGTAAAGGGAGTATTTTTATTTGTCATTATAATTTTGATCTTAATATATATATATATATATATATATATATAATTTTGAAGCAATATAATCATTAAACGTAAATTAATATACAAATGGATATATGAATACAGTTTTCTTTCCGATGTGATCTTTTCAGACAACGAAGATCGACTTAACGGAGGCAATGTAAGGAGACGACACAGTTACACTCTATAGGAGAAGACGAGCCATACAACAGAGAGAAAACATCAGCATTTTCCCTCTCTTATTATACAGATCGACGAAATATCTTCGAATAAATGTAAGCGAAGAAGACGACGACGAAGAAGAAGAAGCCTTACGTTTGAGATTGTTCCACCTTGGCTCGAACTTTCTGTTCCAAAACAGATATCTCTGTCTCTAAGCTGAACATTCGGTTTAGTGCATGCATGTTCTCGATCGTCTCACTCAAAGTTCGTCTGTCGCTCCCATCGCATCTCAAGTGCTGCATAGGCCCATGTAGAAGCTTGTTCACAATTCCTCGGCTGAGATCGTCCACGGCTTTCCTCGTCTTTTTCGGGATGTCATCCCCCATTTTCGACAGGCATTTTTCGAGCTCAGCAGCTCTTATTCTTTCAGCGTAAGCCCTCAATTTTTTAATCGTAGGGACGGTTTCTAACGAGTCTCTCCAAGCTTCGAACTGCTTCGATTCCTCCGCTATGATGGATTGAGCTTCCATGGCTTTACGTAGCCTATCCTCTTTATTTGCAGCCACAACCTCTTTTAGATCGTCCACGTTGTATACTTTGGCAGTTTCTAGGTCATTCACACAAGCCCCAACGTTTCTTGGAACAGATATATCAATGAAAAGCCTCAGCCCGCCAACATTTTGATCGATGCGGGGGAGATCTGCCGCGTGTTCTTTGAGAAACAGCGGGCTCTCAGATGCAGTACTGGTGAAAACCACATCAGCTTCGGCTGCACAGCTCAGCATCTCGGAGAGGGGCTTATAAGTAATTTCGGCGTCCTTGATGTCCTCGCGAATAGCGTTTACCCTCTCTTCGCTCCTATTAACCACCACCATCTTCGTGCAGCCCTTGGCCACCAAGTGTTTGATCACTAGCTTTCCCATTTTTCCAGCGCCGACAACCAACATCCTCGCGCTGGCGTGGGAAGCTTCCGGAAGCTTCATCAGGGCCAATTCTACGGCGGCCGAGCTGACGGAGACTGCTCCAGCCGCTATGTTTGTCTCTGTGCGAACCCTTTTCCCGACGGTGATGGCGTGCTTGAAGAGGCTGCTTATGTTTCTTCCGAACCCGATAACTCCCTGTCCCACTTTTACAACCTGCTTGACCTGTGCAAGGATCTGACCTTCTCCTAATACTAAAGAGTCGAGCCCAGCTGATACCTCAAAGATGTGCTGTGTTGCGTCGTAATCGTAGAGAAGGAAACGGTGCTGACAAATTTCTGAGACGGGTATTCCACTCGTCTGGCAAAAAAAAAACATAAGAGAAACGAATCAACTACGAAATCAACCAGACATCACAGCCAACATATGTAAAATGGTTGAAGAACAATGCAATTTTCCCCGAATGGGCTTCGTGTTAAGAGTTACGGCGATCGATATATGGAATTGGCTTAATGCAAGAAGAAAAGAGAAGCTACCTTCGACATCCAATCAGTCACTTCTTTGACTCCGCGGTGCCTAGAAAGAGCAACGACATAGATTTCCATCCTATTGCAGGTACTAAGAACAGCAGCTTCTTCAATGTGGTTCAAACCGCATAGCTCTCCGATAGCTCTCGGCCACTCTGCTTCAGGAATAGCAAGCTTCTCACGCATTTCAACTGGGGCTGTGTGTATGCTCAGGCCAATGACCACAATGCTGCTACGCTCTTTTGTATATCCTGCGTGAGAAGAAATATCATGTTTTCAGAAGAAGATTTTTTCTTATCCCAAAATTGTGAAGACTACATAACATGCGGAGCCAAAGATACCAATCGACCTAATACGAAAAGGGAAATAGCTAAGCAAACGTAGTGAGAGAAAAAAAAAAAGGAAGGAATAAGCTAAAAGTAGATCATCATCATACTGTCAGCGGCCGATATTTTGAGCTGTTCAAGAGCAGACAAGCTCGAAGCTTTAGCATCATCAATCAGCTCCATTTTCTCAGCAGTCTGAACAAATCCATCCGAAGAAACCTCGCAGCGTAAAACCCCCAAGTTACCCCTCCTGGCTGAAGAAGCCGGCTTGAACCGAGCCAGCGAAGAGGCCGCCGTGTTGCTAGCAAGCAAAGCCTCCAGCTTCACCCCGACAAATGTGCTCGGCACGGCCATCGAGTAAAAAAAATCGATCAATTAGGAAGAATCAATCCACAAAATCGAAGGGTAAATGGGGATTTTGGATATTTGATGGAAGGGAAGAAGGCTATGGCCTTTTGATTAGCAGCAAATGGCTTATTCTTGACTTTGATCGTGATGATGGTGATGTGGTTGAGTTTGATTTGTATATTTCGTAGAAAAAAGAAAATGAGAAAAAGAAAAAGAAAAATAATTGGCTTGTGTGAGTTGGCTCGATTTCTTTGAGTTTTGATTGGTTGGTTATGGGCGCGTTCTATCCACACTCCCCACCACGAATCACCACTCAAATAAATCCCCTTCTGTTTTGCATTTTTCTAACTTTTTCCATTTTTATGCCATGAAATTGGAACGTGCCTTAAAAGCTTTTGATTAAATGCACATAGATTTGATATGTATTATGGATAATATAAATATATTTACTATTATATTATGGACTGGTCAATTAATTTGGAATCGATTGATTTTTATGGAATAATTGGGAGTTAATGGGTTTTTTTTTTTTTTTTTGTGTATGTATGCACATTAAATAATCATTTATTAAAAATATTTTCATTTTATCGTCAAATTGATTGATTTTTATGGGATAATTGAAAATTTGGGAATTGGTAGGTTTCTAAAATAGTAAATTGATAAAAGCTAAGTCCAATTTAGATGAATCTCAACACCATCTTCATATATATATGTGGTGATGGTTTTTTCTTACCTACGGTGACATGTGTCACATCTTCCCAATCCAAGGTGTTGATCTCAGCACCATCTTTAGGATGCGGCACATGTCACAATCCCAACCCACCTGGGTTTCAATTTCATTGATATTTATACCCTATATGATTATGATAGTAAAAGAGTTAAATTGTGATATTAGGTTAATTTTTTAATTAATCATGCTTAATTAATCTTAATATAATAAATAATTATAATAATATTTTTGTAATACCATTTATACTATTTATTAAGTGGGAGATGTGGATAAAAACGGCCAATTTTAATATGTGAACTTATTTGCAATTTTATTCTTATACTTATAATTTATTTTTAATTGAGTAATTACCATTTTAATCATAAATTTATTTTTATTATAATTAAATCCATATAAATTATTTTTTAATATATATAAAAAATAATATTTCATTTATTAAACAATATAAATTACAAATAAAATATAAAAAAAATTATAGATTTATATATTAAGTACACGTTGAATATGAAAAAAAATACTAGTGTTAATTAATTGTAGGTATGAATTCATAAGCCAATGAGGCATTGATTGATCAAAAGGATGCCTTAAGGATTTGTGGGTTAGGTCGTGAGTTCGTATCTCCATCCCACAATTTCTTGAGTAGTTCTCATGTAATTTATTTCTTATAACTATTGTTGCCAGGTGGGTTTGAGACGTATTCATCTGGCCATGGGGAGTAGTCTCACCAATGGAGTATGTGGCGCAATTAAGCCACCGCCAGGTGTGGCGCAAACTCACGTCAGTATTTAGGAGCTAGCCCATAGTCAGATCAAGTGGGGATACTTCGGACGTGAATAAAAAAATTTCAATAATATCTCTATAAAAAAAAAGAGGGATATTAGTGAGGCATCTCAACTCAAGTAGGAAGGAACCCTACCGTATGTTGTTAAGTTTCAGGTAGTTGGACTGAAATCTCTACGACTGTCCTGACGTTACGAGGGAAGGAGAGGGCAGGGAAACCACCGCCACACTATCGCCGAGCAAACACCGCCGTTCAATGGCCGCCACCGCCGCAGTCTGCTTCAACACCCCAGCGAATCCCAATCGCTCCACGCCGTCGAGAACCCTTTCGAACCCGCCTCGCGCCACAGTCTCTCTCTCCTCCTCACACTCCAAACCTAGCTCCGAACCTGAACCCATCTTCGCCTCCGTCAAGTCCTTCGCTCCTGCCACCGTGGCTAACCTCGGCCCGGGATTCGATTTCCTCGGCTGCGCCGTCGACGGAATCGGCGACCACGTGACCGTCCAAGTCGACCCGCAGGTCCGACCCGGACAGCTCGCCATTTCCAACATATCGGGTGCCGGAAATAAGCTCACCAAGAACCCTCTGTATAACTGCGCTGGCATCGCCGCCATCGCCGTGATGAAGATGCTCAACATCCGATCGGTTGGGCTCTCTCTGTCCCTCGAAAAGGGGTTGCCTTTGGGATCGGGACTCGGGTCCAGCGCCGCCAGCGCCGCCGCCGCGGCTGTGGCGGTGAACGAGCTATTTGGGTCGCCCCTATCGGCGTCGGACCTCGTACTCGCCGGATTGGAATCGGAATCCAAGGTACTATTACAGCCAATACATCTCTTTTCGATTTCTTTTATTCATTTTGCTTAAAGCTCCATTTTCTTCTAACATTCACTTCGTCAATTCCATCTTTTGTAATGAACAAAGTGAATAATCTAGCACATCCATCACTTGCCTCCTTTTGTTGGTTCTTAGACAATGTCATTTTTACAGTTTTCTTATCATCGTTTTATTGCAATGTAGTAACATCGTTTAGTGAAATTTGTAAAGAGGCTGCATAATTTCTATCTGATTCAATCGATCACAAGTGTCTGTATCCTTCCACCGCAGGTTTCTGGCTATCACGCAGACAACATAGCCCCGTCGATCATGGGCGGGTTCATCTTGATCCGAAGCTACGAGCCCCTCGAACTAATCCAACTCAGATTCCCGCTAGAAAAGAACCTCTTCTTCGTCCTAGTAAACCCCGAGTTCGAAGCTCCCACGAAGAAAATGAGGGCCGCTCTGCCCCAAGAGATCCCAATGTCTCACCACGTGTGGAACAGTAGCCAAGCCGGCGCTTTGGTAGCATCTGTCTTAGAAGGTGATTTGCTTAATTTTGGGAAAGCCCTATCATCGGACAAGATCGTAGAACCTAGGAGGGCTCCGCTGATTCCGGGCATGGAAGCTGTGAAGAAGGCCGCGATTTCCGCCGGAGCGTTCGGCTGCACGATCAGCGGGGCGGGACCCACCGCAGTGGCTGTGACTGACGATGAGGAGAGGGGGAGAGAGATCGGAGAGAGAATGGTCGAGGCTTTTATGAGGGATGGGAATTTGAAGGCCGTGGCTATGGTGAAGAGGCTCGATAGAGTCGGGGCAAGGCGGGTCAGTAGTGTTCCGAGATGAGCTGCACGCTTTGCTTTGTTGCTGCTTATGCTTCTTCTTGAACTAATTTTTGTTGCTTGTTTTGTTTTGAATAAGGTTTCGATTTAGTTATAAGGTTAGGGTTGGCATGATGCATTGACAATTGTATTTGTCTGATTTGCTCTTACTTATTTTTGGGTAATAAAATATGATGAACTTCTCAAAAATAGCTTCCAATAGTTCGCAGGTTATAAACAATATTGAAATTCTTGAGGTAAAAGGCCATAGAATGCTAAAAGAGTTTACATTACATTAGAAGGTGATCAACTAAGACAGATTTGCTTGGCTGTATCTATTTTCTCTGAGTCTCCTCCACACCATTTTCCCGCAGCGAGCCAAAGTCAGAATGGCCACAACAAAGACTAGAGGAATACCGACAGCACAACCGCCCGATGCGAGATTTATCAGCGTCTGAATGAGGCGAAAGCAGACGTATAAGCCTCACAATGCAATCAGCTCGATCGTTCGAGTGAAATGAAAAAAAGAACATGAAAAGGGGACATGAAAACTGAATACTTACAAGAAGTCCTGCAATAATATGAACTATAGGAGCAAAAAACTGGTCTGATTTGTTTCCTTCAGAATATCCACTGAATGCGATGACCATGGAGAAAGTGTGGATAGTAACGAATGCGAGAGATATTAGAGCTGAAAAGGTACGATAGGAAACACCTCAGATTCATTTCATTCAGGTTTTAAGACAGTGTGTGTAATGGCTGCTACTGAAATCAGCAAAGATGTAAGTAAGACATGGCAGCAAATGAACTTACAAGATACCAAGAATAATGGCATTTGAGAGCACTTCTCCACGTAATACGTAGCTGGCCCAAATGCGGGAGTCAAAAGGCTAACGCAGAAGAAGACGGCATGAGCCACGCCATGACCCATCCCGCCCGCTGCATATGGTTAGATTTACGGCAGATGTGAAGCTTATACGGAATTTTCAGCATACCATCGGCAGCACATTAAAAGAGCTCAAAAGGCAAGTACTTAGTAAGCCTACTTACCAAGAGCAATCTGCATCTTATCAACAATGAAAAGGCGGGGTTTGGAAACTCTATCGGCGAAAGCATTCAGCATTTCTTCCATCCTCCTAATATAGGCAGGCGATATTCAAAGAACAACAGTATGCTTCTTATGTCACAACATCATCCAATGAGTATAGTAAACAAAATCATAAAGAGGAAAACATATACTTACTGATAAACTCTCCATAATAAAAAGCGCAGGGCTTCTTGAAATGCAACGGAAGAGAGTATGAGCAGCCCATAGGCCCAGAACGACGTCGTTTTGAATGGAAGGAAAGCTCTCCAAACGGCCGATAGAGCGATCAGGCTCATCAGCCATACGAGTGTACTGCGAAGATAATTAACGCCAGAAAATCGAAACCCAATCGTCAATTTACTGAAAAATAGAAGTAAATTCTGAATCTTGCGGAATTGAAGGGAACCTTGAGAGGAGGGTGAGAATGAGAAAGGGCTTCTGGGAAATAACGGCGACGAAGAGCGAGAGAGATGGGCCCAGTGCTAAAAGAAGGTAGCCGATTCCAGCTGCAATGGTCATCGTTACGGCTCTTCTCTTCCGATTAAAACTGCTGGCGAAATAATCCAAGCCTTCTGAATTATGGAGCTGTAAATGATCTCTCTCGCCTTCTCAAACTTTCTGAATCTGAAAATAGTATGAATTGAACTTCAATCTCCGTTTTTCTGGTAAATCTGAGTTGTTTTTGGACATTGGGAAGCTTTTGTCAGCCTTATTATACTTAAAAAAAAAAAAAAAGGTGAGTTTTTATACGATAATTATTATAATAATAAAAAGGTTTTCTTGATGAGTTCATTGGAAAATACTCTCAATTCAACGCTAAACTGTAGACATCAGTTGCTAGTTGAGCTTCTTCAATCTCCACCTAAACTATCATATTACCAAATCGCTTCTTCTGTCACTTCTGAAGCCCGACCCGAATAAGTCAAAGAATACAGAGATGCGTTGGTCCCCATTCTTAGGGATCCCAATATGCTTAGCGCTCCTATCTTTTTCCGTTGTCAAGTTTTTCCCTCTCAAATCTCCTACTCATCCTCCTCCATCTGTACGTGAAATCCCTTGTTTTTTTTTTTTGTCTTAGTTTTCCCTTTTGCTTTATTGATGATTCATTTGTTTATTTTTGTCCATAGAGACTGTTCACTGCTGAGGAACTAGCTCTCTACAATGGAACTGGCCCTGGGTTGCCTATACTTCTTGCAATCTTGGGGTAAAGCTGCTTGCTTTTTCATGTGATCTATGGTTGAAAAAATTTGAACTTTTTCTTCTTACTGCTGTGCTGGGATTGTTCTATGGTAATGGGTTTTTTTCTTTTATCCTTCTAGGTCGGTTTTCGATGTAACGAAAGGGAAAAGCCATTATGGTCCTGGAGGTGGATACCATCATTTCTCAGGAAGGTCCGTACAGTCTGTGTTTCTATTCAATTCAAGTGATGTTTACTCTTATAATCATTATCTGCTACATACGTTTGGTCGTTGGTATCTAATCAGCTGTTGGTCATTGGAGATTGGTTGGATTGTATATGTATGAAATGCTCAAGAATATTCTGATGCAAGTGTTCTCAGTGGGTTAAATGCTTATTCCAATTTTGTTAGTATATCTCCTTTGTGCATAATATGGTTGGAGAAAATGTTACTTCTATTATGATAAATGAGTTCTATGTACCCAAATTCCACCTTGCATAAATCTGCAATATGATCTTAATCGTGACATGTTTGACTAGTTCAACGCCGGGCTCAGCCGTCATTAAATGATTTGATCTAATTTTTTTAATCTGTAGAAGTTCTACTGCATGCTAATTTCAGATTTAGTTACCATCCCTTATGCTGCTGATGTAGTTTAAATGAATTAGCTTACAGCCCTTTTGCATCCTTAACGATTTTCATTTGAATTTGCTTAGGGATGCTTCCCGGGCATTTGTTTCTGGAAACTTTACAGGTATATAACTTCACATATCCCGTCATTTATTCTCTGATTCACATTATTGCAACAACAACGAAAAGAAAAAGCGTCTATGGTAAGGGAAATATTTCCTCACATGCAAATTCATGAGGAATTCAGTATATACTAGTGGTCTTTCAGCAGGTTCTTGAGATCTGGAAAGACATTAGCTTATGAATATAGTACATCGATATTTTTAGCAAACCCTTTGAGCTGAATGAGCTAGTTAGTTAATCGTCTGACGTGCAAATCTCCCTTCTAATATATATATATATATATATAATCCAGGAGACGGGCTTACAGATAATCTACACGGTTTGAAAAGCCCTGATGTAAGCTCACATAATCTCATTGCTTTGTTATCTTGAGTTCTCGGGAATTTTTTTTCATCATTCAGTAGTGTGGATCCATAGGTGAAGAGTGTCGTCGAATGGAGAGATTTCTACTTCAGGACATATATGTATGTGGCCAATTCTTTTTCTTGCACCTTGTCATTTTATAACAGCAGGCAGTTTGATCTGTTGTTGTTCATACAGATACGTAGGCAAATTGGTAGGCCGGTACTACGACAGCAAAGGCAACGCCACGAAGTACTTGAAAGGGGTCGAAGCAAAAGCTGCTAGAGGCGCTCAGCTTCTCGAAAAACAAAACAACGAAGAATCACAAGTCGCCAGCTGCAACTCAAAGTGGAGCCAAGACGAGGGTTCTGAGGTACCATCACTCACCTTTGTAATAAAGAAGAGGGCTCTGTTATTGAATCATACCTTAAAAGGCATATCGTCTTAACTGCTTCAGATATGGTGCGACGAAGGCTATCCTAGGTTGGTACAGAGACCTCACGAAATAGCACTGACGGGGAAGATGAGCAAGCGCTGTGCTTGCTTCAAGGAAGACGAACTTGACCGGACGGGCCTCGAGGTCTATGACGGATGCGATTACTACGCCAAGAGATGCAAATTAGGGTGACAGAGTATTCATGTCGGACTAATGTCTCACTAATATAACTTAATCAGATGAAGTTTCCCAGCAAATTTAGCACATACTTATCTCCCACTAAGAGCAGATTTGATTCCTTTTTTTCTGTTGATTGAATATATGAATGTGACATTTTCTCAACTGTGCAACTTGCTTCGTAAATTCTAACGTTGTCATCAAAACCACCTAAAGCCACTGTTTTGTCCTAATTCTTTAACTGATAAAAATGCAAGTCAACAAACACATAAAACTACACGCAATCTTCTTACATGCCTATCACTTACTATGATCCCCAGCCAGTCCACACGCTCAGGCCAAACTCTATATATATTACACACATCTCCATCTCCTTCGAGCTCATCATACATATCAACGTATATATAGCTTTTGAAGCAAATCGATGGCTTCGATGAGGAGTAGCACTCACTATTCAACGCAGTTGCTGATCATCTTCTCGCTTCTTTTCCTTACGACGACCTTTTCCTCAGTCCCATGTCTCTCATCTGCTGCTACGGCAAGAATGCTGTTCTTGGTACGTCAAGAGCCAGTCGTACTGAAATACCACGGTGGTCCTCTCCTCAAAGGGAAGGTCGCGGTCAATGTGTTATGGTACGGTAAGTTCAGTTCGACGCAGAGGTCTATTATCATGGACTTTCTTGAATCGCTCAGCAGCCCACAACCTGGCGGGAAAGCGCCAACCGTGGCCTCGTGGTGGCGGACCACCTCGTACTACAAAGGTGGTCCGAGCTATATCTATTTGGGTAAGGAAGTCTACGATAACTACTCGCTCGGAAGATTCTTGTCGAGCCAGCAGGTGAAAGCGCTGGCCCAGGGCTTGGCGAAGGCGGCGAAGGAATCCCATCCCAATGAAAAGAGCATCGTCAACCTCGTGCTGACCGGTGCTGACGTGGCGGTGGAGGACTTCTGCATGAGCGCTTGCGGGTCCCACGACTACCAAGAGAAGAATGGGACCGCCGGCGAGGGTTTTGTCTACGCCTGGGTTGGGAATCCTGGGAAGCAGTGTCCGGGCGAGTGCGCGTGGCCTTTCCACAAGCCCGTCGTGGGTCCCCAGACTCCGCCGCTGGTGGCGCCAAACGGGGACGTCGGAGTGGACGGCATGGTGATTACCCTCGCGACGGTACTTGCCGGGACGGTGACGAACCCCTACGACGATGGGTACTTCCAGGGTCCAGCGACTGCGGCCTCGGAGGCGGTTACTGCCTGCACTGGGATGTTCGGGTCGGGTTCATTTCCGGGTTATCCGGGGAAGCTCTTGGTGGATAAGAGGACTAAGGCGAGCTATAACGCGGTGGGCGGTCATGGGCGAGAGTATCTGCTGCCGGCAATGTGGGACCCAAAGACTCGCACCTGCAAGACTATGGTGTGACTTATTAAGTGGTATTATAATATAAGGTTTTTTCATTATATATATATATATATTGATCTTGAATTGTTTGTTTTATTTATTTTTATATTTTTTTGGTGTATTTGTATCAAATTTGTTTTTTTTTTTGTTTTTAATTGAATCACTTCATACAGAGAATGTATAATAATTACTTTTACATGTATAAGAAGGATATGTTGAAATATTTGGGAGAATATAATATTTTCTTTGAAAAGAAAGGACTAAAATCGAAATAGAGAAAATGAAGGTATGATTTGGGTATTAAACGGGGACTAAAATGTATTTTCACCCTAATAAACTAAAACCCTAAACCCTCATTTTGAACTCATTTTGGTTCCTACCATTCCGTTCTTCAAGCTTAGACAACGCGCGTATCACAGCTGGTAAGAAAATCAGCTGCCGCAAGACATACGACAAAAGTATTAACTTTCTTATATTAATCGGAAGGAGGAAAAATCATGGGCAGCAGAAGTAATAGCAATGGTGGAAATGGGGTCGTTGACAAGGGCGCTGATTTTGCCAATTATTTCTGCACCTACGCCTTTCTCTACCACCAGAAGGAAATGCTCTCGGACCGTGTTCGGATGGATGCTTATTATGACGCCGTCTTCAAAAACAAGCACCATTTCCAAGGAAAGGTACTATTTTTAGTGTGTTATTTCTGAATTTTATGGAATGCAAAAAGGGTTGGTTGTTTTTAGGTGTCTCACAGATTAAACAGCTCAGACGTATTTAAAGTGAGCTTAATTATGCAACTTTGAGTTTTCTTACTAATTTGTATGCTGAGTTGATTGTGCCCTCTGTTTTGAATTAGTCTGTTCTTGATGTGGGAACTGGGAGTGGAATTCTGGCCATATGGTCTGCACAAGCGGGGGCTAGGAAAGTGTACGCCGTTGAGGCCACGAAGATGGCCGAACATGCGAGGGAACTTGTTAAAGCTAATGGGCTCGACGGTGTGGTTGAAGTGATCGAGGGATCGATGGAGGATGTTACACTTCCTGAAAAAGGTTGACCTTTGGATCATCCTTACAGTTGATTTTGCAACAGCCCACTTTCTAGTCATTCTTTCATCTTATATATGATGTTTCTTTCTGTTTTGTTGTTTGTTTTGGCAGTCGATGTAATCATTTCAGAATGGATGGGGTACTTCCTTCTGCGTGAATCGATGCTGGACTCTGTGATCTGTGCTCGGGATCGCTGGCTCAAACCAGATGGAGTCATGTAAGTACTTCCTTTTTCTGTCCGATCTCTAACATCATTAGAATTTATCCAGCCAGTCCGTCATTGATTCATGTGACTATGTCGATGGCATTCGTTATGAACTTGATTTTTCTCGCCTCGTGAATGCATATTTGTATACGGGCTTCAGCCCTATATGCCTGAATTGTAACAAGGTCCTTTATAGCTAATGAGATGGTGAATTGTTTCGGACAAAAGATTATTTCTTTTTCATTTCATCCACAAACTAGTCGAAATCAAGTTTGATGTTGGTGTCTAATTGCTGAACTAAGAATCCATCTTGACGCAGGTATCCAAGCCATGCTCAGATGTGGCTAGCACCAATCAGATCTGGGCTAGTAGATCATAAGATGAATGACTACGAGGGAGCAATGGCTGATTGGAATGGCTTTGTAGATGATACCAAAAATTGTTATGGCGTTGATATGAGCGTTTTGACGAAGCCATTTGGCGAGGAGAATAAGAAATACTATTTGCAGGTCTGCTTCATAGGTCATTAATCTTTTTAGCCTTTTGGTTCTTTTTGTCTTGCTTTTCTGCGGGATGAGAAAATATGGAACAACCAACTGCTTGACTTTGTAGACGTCGATATGGAACAACCTTCATCCGAAGCAGATTATAGGGACGCCCATGAGCATTAAAGAGATGGACTGCTTGACTGTTACCGTAAACGACATACGTGAAGTTTCTGGAACCTTCTCTACTTCCATAACCGAAGAGTTGTCCAGATTCTGTGGGTATTGTGGCTGGTTTGATGTCCATTTTCGAGTGAGTTTCTCAACTTTTTCTCATCTAAATTTGCAAATACAACATAATCATGTTCTCTTACAACATTTTTGCCAATCTTCTAATGTAGGGTAACCAAACAAATCCTGCTCAGCAGGAGATCGAGCTAACAACTGCCCCGAGCCAAGATTTTTCAACACACTGGGGCCAACAGGTGTGTAATAAAAATGATAGGCATACTTTCATCTTCCTGGCCTAAATCCCCTGGCCAAACACAGCCTTATATTTTTTCCCGGGAGAATAATACTTTGGAAAGAAAGAACTCAACGACTACTTTAATCATTGCTTTAGGTTTTTCTGAGGCATCCACCCGAGCGAGTTCAACGGGGAGATCATTTGATGATTCGATTTTCGATGACACGTTCTAAGTATAATCATCGGCTGATGGAAGTTGACCTCGGCTGCGAGCTTAAAAGGCTGTCTGGAGAATCATGTCCGCCATTTCAAGACAAGTTTTACATCGAATGAGAGCTTTGCTTCTGCCTGCGTTTGTAATTTACCTTCTCTATCTATGCTACCGTTTAAGACAATATTCACTCATCCAAGACTGTATTGTCTGATCAAATTGCTCTCTATGCTTTTCTGATAAAATTGAATGTTTGATCATACATATACTGAAATTATAATTGACAAGCTTGTTCAAGAACATTGAGAAATTCCCCAATCATCAAGTATCTGAATACAATTTCTATGAATGCTTCACCCCCAACTCAAGGTTGAAGAATTATAATTTAGAAAAAAAAATGATCTAATAAAAATTTGTGAATATAAGTCACCTTTTTCTACGCGGAGTTGTTTCGTATGGTGGAAGAGGAACCCCAAACACCCAGTCGAGAACGTTGAGGTACTTTGATCGGAAAACGTCTCTCTCGTTGGCGTAGCAGTGCATGATGATTGCAGTCGATAAGCTGAAGACTAACACATCTGCTCTCTTGGGCGTTTTAGACTGAGGCAAGTAGCCCACCTCAGCCATGCATGTAAAGAAGCTCTCAATAGCTCGAGTGAGGCAGTATAAAGATATCTCTATCCTTCTGCTCTTTTTCTCGATTGCAAGAGCCAGGCCAGTGGGAAACTATCAAAAACATTTAGAATTCCTTAGGTATTCCTCCACATGTGCTCAAAGTCCATCATCATATTGTTCATGGAAGCAGATAAAAATGTTATATACCGTTCCTATGGCCACCATGGGAACATTGCATCTCTTCAGAATCCGAAAAAGCATACATGTCCACAACCTAAGTCGATTAGTAAGATAACCGTAAATTGTTCAAAATACGAACAAAAAATGTGCACGAGCAAAATTGAAGACGACTAATAGAAGTGGCTTGTTGAAAGGTGACTGACTAGTTAGCGGAAAGCTCATGTTTTTAAGAGTTTATATTAGATCTCCAAACTTCATGATCTGGAGAGTTCGGATGGTTAAGGTTCATAGCATGTTCTCAAGCGGAAATTCTGGGTCACAGATAAAGGGGGAGATTAAGTTTGACAATTTCATCCATGTTCTGTGGCTTATATGAAAGGGGCCATAACATATGTCCATATATTTCAACTTTGCCACAATTTAGCTGTAGTCTTCAAGATAATTTCTTACCAGGCAGATGAACAATACATCGAGAGGAACAAGCTTGACCTTGCGGTTCCGAGAATCCCTTTCCGAAAAATTGTGAAAGGCCTGAAAATGAGGAATGAGATGAATTAACTGAAGTAAGTATGAACCCAAGGCACCTGCATAGTTAAAAATTATGCATCACTTCAGGGAATTGTTTTCCGTTCAAAGGTTTCGGCGGGAAGCACATTTTTTTTTCCCCTAGAGTTCATTTGAAATATCACGAGCCTGCCTCTTACAAGCAAGTACGCAGTCTCATTTCTTTTGTACGGCATTTTAGTTTTGTGCCTTACAATATGGAATGCACGTGGGGAAAAAATTGGGTCTGCACCTAGAAACAGACAATATCATCTAGCAAAAATTTATTTCATACATGAAGAGGGATAAATTGCATGCCATACAGAGAGAAATCAAGAAAAAATCACCTTTTCAAAAGATCTTGACGGTGGACAATCAAGGCAGGTATTAGATACACCGGAAGATAAACGGGTAGTGCTCTTTTATATGCTTGAATTAGAAAGCTAATGAAATGTTCGCCACATGCTTGATTCCCATGGATTATCTGCACAAAATAATTTGTGGTACATATTTAAGCATCAAGAAGGTAGAGCTGATAAAAATCAGTAAGAAAGAAATTTATGTATTAAGCTTTACACACCGAGCAAGGTATTTTCATATTTGGGTCCAGTTTGATGTCCACGCCATTGGACTTGTAGTACTTCTCTACAGCTTCCAAGTTTGTTAAAGGCATACCACTTGCAATCTCACTCACACGACGCAGGAGGACAGGATCTTTAGCTCCGTGTTTGTTGAGAAATGACCTATATGTTGCGGGCAAACTCTCTTGCTTCAGTATATAGGCAGACCTGAAAGAGAAGATCCACTATTCACCATATGAAAAACATATACCGAAAGCATTAAAAAGAATTAGGAAGCTCGGCAAAATCCAGAAATGGCATGAGGAGCATGCAACCAAATTAAATAGTTGGCCATTTGACAGCACGCATGACATATATTTGCATTTTTTGTTCACTGTTTCAAAATTGGAAAACAAACGCCATGACACAGCATTATTTTGATTGAACCCATGAAAACAAAGCCAAGTAATGTTCTATCTAAGCCTGTTTGGATTAGCAGTTGGTAACTGAATTCTGGCTGATTAGCAGTTGGTATTCTGGCTGATTAGATCATACCAAGATGTTTTTGCCACTAATTGAATGTCAAACATCTATGCATGTTCCAGTGATCAAGGAAATGCCAGGTAAAAATGAACATAGAAACGATGTACTCAGAAACTGAAATATAACATGAACTTAGAGCAGAGCTAGCTGAAATAGGATCCTCACAGAATTTGAGAAGATGAGAGACACATAAGGAATATGTCTCCATGTGCCCATGTGAGTGGCTTGCACACACGGCCAAATCTCTTGCTTTTTATCCCACATCGGGAAGCCAAAACCGTGGCACGCATGAGAATGTATATCGCCAAACTAGTGTGTTGAGTGTCCAGCCCTGTAAGTAGCATTGATGGCCCTGCTATTGCCCCTGCAAGTAGAGCTCTCCACTTTACCGTCCTAACAAACAAATAACATAATTTAACACCACCACCACAAAGTAGAAGCATAAGACAGTAAATATCACTTGGTTCGGGCAAGAAATCAGACCTTCGATGTCCACCTAAAGCAACAATAACTTCGTCAACGGTCACAAACGTCCCAGCAAATGCACCCAGAAACAATCCATATCTCAATGTCTCTTTCAATGCCAAGATCACATCTGCACTAAGGGGTGACATTTCCATTTTCCTGGCAAATAAAGAAGGAAAACTGAGAACTTATGCTGTGTAGTATAACGGAAAACAAATGCCATACTACTATAACAAGCTTCTCCAGTCCAAAACGTTCAATAAAAAGATGTTTAACACGTGAATTGAACCAATGGCTACATTGTGTAAACCAGAAACTCTCTGCTTCAATGCAGATTAGTAAAACTGTTCAATAAGCATGGACACAATAGCTGAACATAATAAGGAAACTTGGTTTTAAAAGCAATCATATGGAGAGGCAAAACTTTCTAAATTTGATAAGAAACTGTTGGATACAGCAAGAAATGCAGAAAAACAAAAAATAAACTAGCATTTCAATCTCTGAATATCCCCAAGCTATGATTAATCAATTACAATCTTGATTCAAACTCATTCGAGCATGGTTAACCATTGATGAAAGGACGTTTTCATCGTCCCATTATCAACTGACACAATTCAAGCTATTGGTTCGTTGAGCTGTTCTCGAATTATCAAAGACAACCCCAAGCCTCAAGCTTGCCTACTATAACAAAACCACTGATGCCAAGCTGAAATGAAAAAAATTAATAATTGATAATACAAAAATATGCATACCTCGAGGAAGGGAGCGATCGGCGGCGGCGGAGACGAGATACTAGAGCGAATAGAGCAAGCCCTCCTTTCAGCCCCGCCCCAATGGCCAAACCCTTGACCGAAGCGGTAAACACTCGCCACGGCCTGTCGTAGTCCTGAACCGGGTAGGAGTCGAAGCTCAGGAGCGAGCACGACGACGACGACAACGGCAGACCCCTCGATGGGCCGAGATCGCAAAGGCAAAGTTCGCCGGAGTAGTTACACTTGGGACATTCTGATTTGTCCTCCACGACGTCGTCTTGCGAGGTCGCCGCATCCATTGAGGATTCGTCGGAGGTGAGCGTGGACAGAGAGAGAGCAGGCGAGTGAAGGTAGAACACGTACGTCGTGGGGACGCTCTGTTCCGAACTTTATTCCAACAATTAATTACTTCGCCATAGCTCAGCTAAGCCCATCGAATAAAATAAATTCCTTGGAATATTTTGTAAGAAAGTTGTGAAGTTTAGCGTAGGATTTATTAGCAGATTGGGAAATGCTCATTTCCCATTAGCTAATAATAATAATAATATAGTAATATAATGATAATCATCTACTTTGAAATTCAAGTCTTTCATTTTTAACACCTTTAAGGATAATTAATTATTTATGTTTTTTTTATTTACCATTATCAATCAGCGAGCCTTGGAATCATCGTTGCCTGCCCCACCCCAATAATATTGGATAATAGTATACTAATAAAAGGAATAAAACTTTGGAAAGCTCACCCATTATAACACTCACCTCATATATATTCAAAATTCATAGCTTATATTATAGGGTTTAGATATTTGATTAATTAGCATTATTTTTATTAATTAATCGAAATTCGCGAGGAGGTGAAGAAGAAGAGGGGAGATGAGATGACAAGTGTAAGGACGCCAATTTGTATCCAAAGCTTCGATTTCCTCATTTTCTGTGTTTCCTTCACCAGCTCCATCTTCAGCTTCTCAACTTGTTCCTCATTCTAGCCAAAAAAAATCAAAGCAACAGTGGATTTATGACCTCAATCAAGCGATTCAAGTTTTCGCCAAACATCAAATGTGATTTCATCTTCCAAAAAGCAATCGCAACCTTTCAGTTGAAGGCAAGGCACAAGTGAAATGTCGAATCATACGCCGCTTCATCGGAAATCCACGCTCAATTAGGCGATCATCAACTGGAAAAAAAGAAAAAAACGAAAGAATATAAGCTTAAAATCAACACCTGGAGTGGTGCGGCGGTGCTGGTTGGATTAGCGTAGGCGATTCTGATGGAAGAGATTAGAAGTGCAGCTTTTGCACACCGAATAGCTTTCGTGGTGGTACTGTGAGTCTTCATCAATCGATCTTCTTCTTCTATTATCTTCTCCATCTTCGTTTCACCAATTCTCAATCTGATGAACTATGAACTCTCTCGCAATTTATATTGAGAGTTTATTATAATAATATCCGTTCCTCACCACCAGCCGCTCGTGATTTTTATTTATGTATTATTATGAAATATTAAATAAATATGTGGATGTATATTGTTTGGAATGGTGGTGAAGTAAAATGAGTGGTTTAGAATGGAGGTTGTGATTATTTTATTGATTAGAATGGTAGATGAGATTTTTGTGTGGTTGATGTAATATTTTATTTTGTGGATGTAATTGGATGAATTTGTGTATAAATAGGTGATTTGGGATGTGTAAAAAGATAAGAGAAAATATTGAAGAAAAGAAGTTATTATCTCTCTAATTATATCGTCATTAGTAAAATACTTAATAGTTATAATATTTTATAACACGTTATCAGCACGAGCGCTCTCCGTCATCAGTTTCAACCTCCGTCGAAGATATTGTACGAGTTTAGGTATGGAAATTTTATTTTGTATTTACATTAATCATTCTCTAATAATGTTATATAAATAATAAATATTTAATTTTAAAATTTATAACTAAAACGTCGATAGCCGAGTGGTTTCGCGGAATATCGTCATTACAAGTGACGAGAGGTCCAGATTTCGATCCCCGGTGTTGGCATGTGGAATTTTTTTTTTAAAAAATATGATTTGGGTTGGATTACCGTCTAATTACAAATTTGCTTTAGAGCGGAGTACCGCCTAATTACGAATTTGACTTGGATCGGTCATTCTCCCAGATTTACTTAACATTTTATTTACAATATTATCGTTATTAAAGATACTAATAATAATTTATCTATGTTATCTAATTATTATGTTATTTTTCAATTATAGAATCATGTCGTTTTATACAAAGATGGATCTTCTTCTTCTTACTTTATTTACGGTGATCCTTACCGCTATGTGGATAATATTTTTAAGGCTTTTTAAATATTATGATTAATTGTACTTTTTCCTTTGATGTTATAATCACGAAACTTATTTTACATTTTTGTAATTGAAGGATGTCGCTCTATCTGATGTTTAATCTATTGGTCATGATTATTTTTACGGCGACACTTATATGGATGTGGATATCGTTTTTCATCAGAACTTTTACAAAAGAAGATTTAAAAGAAGATTTAAAAGAAGATTAATTATATTTTTTTTTGTATAATGTTTTAATTATTATAGCATGTTTAGTATTTTAATTATTATAACATGTTTTGTATTTTATTATAGTAAATGTCGAATTTGATGAGTCTTGAGTTTGTTGCACTCGACATCACTGGCAAAAATTATTTACCTTGGGTTCAAGATGCCGAAACCCATTTGACAGCAAAAGGTTTAGGTGACACTATTGATCCCACGAAAACAACAACTATACAAGACAAGGCGAAAGTCATGATTTTTCTTCGCCACCATATTCACGAAAATCTGAAAGTTGAATACTTGACAGAAAAGAATCCAGCTGAGTTGTGGAAAAATCTGAAAGAGCGATATAGCCATCTCTGACCACCGTTATTCTTCCCAATGCAAAGTACGAATGGCTGAATTTACGATTGCAGGATTTTTCATCGGTAAGCGAATATAATTCTGTTGTTTATAGAATTACTTCCACACTGAAATTATGTGGAGAGATAATTACCGATAATGATATGCTGGAGAAAACATTTACCACGTTCCATCCGCAGAATATGATATTACAACAGCAATATCGGGAGAGAAAATTTAAAAAGTATTCCGATTTAATTTCTTGCTTACTTTTGGCTGAGCAAAATAATGAATTGCTGGTAAAAAAGCACGAATCCCGAGCGACTGGTTCTACTGCACTCCCTGAAGCGAATGCAGTCAAAACTAATAATGATAATAGTCGGGGTAATGATCGTGGACGTGGTCGTGGTGGATTTCGCGGCCGTGGACGTGGTCGTGGTCAAGGTCGTGGTCAAAGCCGAGGTCGTGGCCGAGGATATTATGGTGGTGGTTATCAGTATCATCGTGGTGGTTATCATAATTATCGTGGCAGTCATCAAAATATTCCCCAGAAGAGGAAAATTTATGATAATAAAGATGAGAAGAGGCAAACTGAACAAAAGAATAATGATGAAAAGTGTTATCGTTGCGGTGGTTCTGGCCATTGGTCGCGCAATTGTCGTACGCCCAAACATCTTGTTGAGTTATATCAAGAATCTCAGAAGGGAAAAGGAAAGAAAATTGAAATGAATTTTGTTCAGGGAGAATTCCCCTCTACCTCTGATGCCAATGATGAAAATGCTCATTTAGAGGCTTCGGATTTTCTGATCGAAGAAAATTAATCTGCTTTGATTTTATTTATGTATTATGTTTTACTATTGTGTGTTTTATTTGTTTTAAGTTATCTATATGTTTGTAATGCAATATTTTTTTCATTAATAAATATTATGTGTTTGTTTATAAAGGATATTTATTTGATGGATGCGAGCATGTGCAATGGAGAATTATGTCTTGCAGACTGTGCAACGACTAATACGATTCTGAAAAATAAGAAATATTTCGATCATCTTGATATGAAAAGGGCCAGTGTTATTACTATATCAGGCAGCACAAATATAATTGAAGGCTCCGGAAGAGCTAATGTTTTACTGCCTAGAGGGACAAGACTGATGATTGAAAATGCCTTGTATTCTCCTAAGTCTCAAAGAAATTTATTAAGCTTTAAAGCTATTCGACATAATGGATATCACGTTGAGACTGCAGAAAATGGAGATATTGAATATTTGCACATTACAAAAGTAACTTCGAATGGTAAACAAATTATGGAAATATTACCATCTTTTGATTCTGGCCTATATTATACATATTTTAGAACGATTGAATCATATGCTATCATAAACCAGAAGTTTATTAATGACAGTAAATTTGTTGTTTGGCATGACCGGTTGGGCCATCCCGGTTCAGTTATGATGCGAAAAATAATTCAAAATTCACGTGGACACTCATTGAAGAACCAGAAGATTCTTCAATCTAATGAATTATCATGTGCTGCTTGCTCTAAAGGAAAGTTGATTATTCGACCATCACCAGTAAAAATAAAGAATGAATCCATAAGATTTTTGGAACGTATACAAGGTGATATTTGTGGACCGATACATCCATCGTGTGGACCATTTAGATACTTCATGTTATTGATCGATGCATCAACTAGATGGTCTCATGTATGTTTGTTATCAACACGCAATGTAGCCTTTGCGAGATTGCTTGCTCAGTTGATTCGATTAAGAGCACATTTTCCAGATTACCCTATAAAGAAAATACGACTTGATAATGCTGGTGAATTCACTTCCAAGGCATTTAATGATTATTGCATGTCTATTGGAATTGATGTTGAGCACCCCGTGCCACATGTTCATACGCAAAACGGTCTTGCAGAATCATTAATTAAAAGGTTGCAATTAATTGCAAGACCATTATTAATGAAGTCGAAACTTCCTTCATCTTGTTGGGGACATGCTATATTACATGCATGCACTAATACGTCAGTAACCAGATATTTTCCATCTGAGAATTTTTGGATGTGCGGTTTATTTCAATTGCTCCACCACAACGCACTAAGATGGGACCTCAAAGGAGGTTGGGAATATATGTCGGATTTGAATCTCCATCAATAATAAAATATTTAGAACCTTTAACTGGAGATTTATTTACGACTAGATTTGCCGACTGTCATTTTGATGAATCGAATTTTCCGACATTAGGGGGAGAAATGAAACAGCTGGAAAAGAATATTAGTTGGAATGAATTATCGCTAAATCATTATGATCCTCAAACGAAAGAATGTGAACTAGAAGTTCAAAAGATAATTCATTTACAAGGATTAGCTAATCAACTGTCAGATAACTTTACTGACCTTAAAAGAGTGACTAAGTCACATATACCAGCTGTTAATGCTCCTGCAAAAATCGATGTTCCTGCAGAACATACAAAGAGTGTTATCGAGCCTAGACCACAATTGAAACGTGGCAGGCCCTCGGGTTCCAAAGATAAAAATCCTCGAAAAAGAAAAGGAGCAAATAATAAGAATGGTCCAGTCGAGGATTTATCGACTCTAGAAGAGTCAATGGGCATTAATGATTATGAGAATGAAAATAAGGTACCTGAAAATTCTGAGAATAATGATAATGAAGAGATCTCGATAAACTATGCCCAAAATGGAATTAGATGGAACCGAGTAAAAGTCAACGTTGACGATAAATTCTCATTTAACGTAGCGCTACATGAAATGAATGAGATGAATGAGAATGAGGATCATGAACCAAGGTCTGTACAAGAATGCAGACAAAGAAATGATTGGCCAAAATGGAAAGATGCAATCGAGGCAGAATTGAAATCACTTGAGAAACGAAAAGTTTTCGGACCTGTAGTCCGCATACCAGAAAATGTAAAGCCGGTTGGATATAAATGGGTTTTCATCAGAAAGAGGAATGAAAACGCCGAAATTGTGAGATACAAAGCACGACTTGTTGCACAAGGCTTCTCACAACGACCTGGTATTGATTATGAGGAGACATATTCTCCTGTGGTGGATGCAACTACTTTTCGTTATATAATTAGTCTGGCAGTACGTGAAGGACTCGATATGCGTCTTATGGATGTTGTCACCGCTTATTTATATGGATCACTTGACAGGGACATATATATGAGACTTCCCGAGGGATTTAAGTTGCCTGAAAATTCAGGGCCCCGACACGAGTACTCGATTAAGCTGAATAAATCGCTTTATGGATTAAAGCAATCTGGGCGTATGTGGTATAATCGCCTGAGTGAATATTTATTGAAAGAGGGGTACAAAAATGATCAAACTTGCCCCTGTATATTTATGAGAAGGCGTAAAAGTGAATTTGTTATCATCGCAGTTTATGTTGATGATATTAACATAATTGGAACTCCCGAAGAGTTATCAAATGCTGTTATTTGTTTAAAAAGGAGTTTGAAATGAAAGATCTCGGAAAGACGAAATTTTGTCTTGGACTGCAAATTGAATATTTGAAGAATGGGATATTTGTACATCAAGAGACATATACGAAAAAGGTATTGAAAAGATTTTACATGGATCAAGCTCATCCATTGGATACTCCGATGATTGTCCGATCATTAGACGTGAATAAAGATCCATTTAGACCTCGTGAAAATGATGAAGAATTACTTGGTCCCGAAGTACCATATCTCAGTGCTATTGGAGCACTAATGTATCTTACGAGTCATACGCGACCTGATATTGCGTTCGCTGTAAAATTATTGGCGAGATATAGTTCGTCACCGACTCGTAGACATTGGAACGGGATTAAACGGGATTTCGATACCTTCAAGGAACAACTGATATGGGATTGTTCTATTCAAATGAATCGAAAGCAGTTTAATTGGGTATGCAGATGCTGGTTTTCTATCTGACCCACATAATGCTCGATCGCAAACTGGTTATTTATTTACATATAGTGGAACCGCTATTTCATGGCGATCAGTTAAACAAAGTTTAACTGCCACTTCATCTAATCATGCAGAAATTCTAGCAATTCATGAAGCTAGTCGAGAATGTGTCTGGTTGCGATCGGTAATTCAACATATACAGCAAACTTGTGGGATATTATCTGAGAAATTACTTCCAACGATTTTATATGAAGATAATGCGGCATGTATTGCCCAATTAAAGGAAGGATATATTAAAGGGGATAGAACAAAACATATTTCACCGAAATTTTTCTTTACACATGATTTGGAGAAAAATGGTGATATTGATGTACAACAAGTGCGATCAAGCGAAAATCTTGCAGATTTATTTACAAAAGCACTTCCTCCCATTATTTTTAGAAAATTAGTATATTCAATTGGAGTTCGAAAACTTCGAGATCTGAAGTGATATTGTCATCAGGGGGAGCAAGTGCGCGTTGTACTCTTTTTCCCTTAACTGTGGTTTTTTCCCTATGAGGTTTTCCCAGTAAGGTTTAATGAGACAACAAGTGAAAGCGTACAAAGGAAGTATGTACTCTTTTTCCTTCACTAGGTTTTTATCCCGCTGGGTTTTTCCTAGTAAGGTTTTGGGATATTTTATTTGGAGTATTATGAATATTATAAATAGGTGATTTGGATGTGTAAGTAAAAAGTTTAGAAGAGTTTATTATTTTATTGCTTAGAATTAATAGTTTTTTTTTGATGTATATTTTATTTTGTGGATGTAATTATATTTTGTAAAATAGGTATTTATGTGAGATGAGAAAATTGAAAAGATTATTACTTTTTATCGTATTAGTAAAATACTTAATTTAAATATTATAACAATAACTTTCAAATTAATCAATATTATATTTTCTAGAATATTATTTTATTGTTGATTCTGAAAATTGTAAAGGATTAAATTTGTAGTCCAGAATTTGGGGAATACAGGGACATCAAATTTAAAGGATGACATTATACGGACAATAACTTTCAAAATTAACCAATATTGGGACATTATATGCTAGAATCTTAGATTTTGTCCCAAAATTGCTTAATTCTGAAAGTTATTGCCCGTATAACGCCACCCCTAAATTTCGCCGGAACCCGAGAATTTGGGGCAAAATCTAGTGTTCCGACATATATTGTCCCTAAATTGCTTAATTTTGAAAATTATTGTCTCTATAATGCCAACCCCTAAATTCGATATCCATATAATGCTTAACCCCCAAAATTACAGGACTAAAAAAATATTTAACCCAATTCTAAATAACATTCTCTCAAATTGATTTTGATTTGGTCTATTGATAAGAATAATAAATAAAAAAATAGACAACGATCAATCTAATGTAGAGAAATCAAGCAAGTCGTCCAACTACTACAGTACTATGGACATTCACAGTTCATGATCAAACGATCGTTCTTATTAGACCCTAATGTTAACACATTAAGCTAACTTTGTGGTAAAGCTATCTATGTATGTGTAATAATCCCATCATATATCAATAGGAGTAACCTCATTAACTCAGTCAAATACCATATAGTACAAAGACAATACTGATAAAAGTGATATATTAGGTCGTGTAATACATAAGTTTACATGTAGTAATATATTACACATCATATTATTATCATAATTCATCTATCTACATGATAGAACAAGCATGCGGATTGTCATCACTAAACAACAGCGAATACTTCTCTTCGACGGGGTTGAGCGTGGCCACGCCGGGCTCGTCGGTCCCACGGACGAGATTGGGCGGCGCTTTCTTATCGTAAACTCCCAAAGCGTAAGGATGGGCGATAATCTCATAGGGTACGTACGGCCATGGCTCAACCTTCTTGCCAGTTTTCTTAGCCTGTTTTAGAACCTTCTTTGCGTCCACGAAGCCATAAACTGACGCCTTTTGGTTTTTCCAGTCCACTGTTACTGATTTCGCTCCTGCCCATATATATATATATGTTGGTTAATTATTATTAACATGATGATATATATATATATATATATATGTATGTGGAAGTTTATTACCTTTTAGGCCGGAGAGGACGTTCTTGACTTTGTTGCCACAGCCTTCGCAGTCCATTCTGACCTTGAGATCGACATTGTTGAGCTGCTTCTTCTTCTTCCTCCTTGTGCTGCTGATCAGTTCAGACAAGTAATCCAACGTTCCATCGACTCCCATGTTTTCTTATTAGATAACGGCTATAAACTGTGTATAATTCTGTTGTAGTGTAGACGATGAGTGTATAGTGTAAGTATATAGTTTGGTTGGAGTGGTCTTTCTTTGTCTGTGAATATGGTCTTATCTTATATAGATGTACCCACGAGTGTTTTAAAATCGAATTTCAAACATATGGTGCAAGAAAGGTGAAAAAGGTGTGCAAGAATATTTGAGTTTTTTTTTTTTTTTGTAGTAATAATTATTTACGAGATAAATACTTATTTCATGCTTTTAGGTTGTGGTAGTCAACTTCCATGGAAATCCATTACATTAAGGTAAGAATATGCATTTTGAATCAAAGTCAGTTTTGTGCAGATTGTGGGCACGTAATGGAATATGCATGCAATAGCTCATATGTCGATTATTGCTGGATAATTATTACAAGTAAAATCAAATATGGATTCAAACTCTATTTTTTTTTTACAAGTATAAAGGAATCAAATTCCAATGTCCCACAATAAAGATAAAACAAGTGTAATAATTTGAAAATTCAATATATAAAAAAAAAAGTTGCTGGCTTTTAGATCAGATTCGACATATTCTTAGTTCAATGATCAGATCAACGTCCCTATCTCGTATGGATATATTCTTTCCTTAATATGTGTAGTAAACACTTTCAGATCAAGCAAGGGATTTACTTAATTATTCCATAATAAAAATTTGCAAAACAGATATACTCGAATAAATTAATTAATTAAATTAAATAAAATGAAACTCATCAGTTGAGCTCTATTACACAAGCTGTAGCTGTCCATAGTAATATCACAAAAATGGTCTTACACAAGCTATACCGACTCACAACAGGCTTGAACGCCGCAGAAGGTTGCGCTGGCGCCAGAACAGCGACAGCTGGCGCAGCGCCGGACTTGTGGTGGCCCGTCTGGTCGTTCGTCGGCAAAGGGCTCGGCGGTCCCTCCTCATCAGTAACATCGTGACCTGCGCGTGAAAATATTCGAGCGCAATTCATGAATATGTTTATTACGGCAGAGCTTATCGTTTTCTTGCGCAGTTACAATGCGCAAAAAAAAAAAAAGGTTACTTACAGCTAGAGACGGACCAGCCGAGCTTTAACTTCTCCCAATCGAACACCACACGGTATCCCATCAATACGTTTTCTGCACATTCGTATGCGCAGATATTGAATAATAATAATAATAATAATAATAATAATAATAATAATAATAATAATAATAATAATAAATTCGACCCGTTTTAATCATAGCGAAGAGATGATGGAAAAGTCAGAGTATACTCACGTCCAATGACCCCGAGATCTCCGTCTGTGCTTTGTATTCCCAAGCAGTACAATCCTCCCTTCATATAGAAACAGAATTTCTGTCATAAATTCATATGTGCGCTAGAGAAGAAGGTCGATGGATAATCGTAAAGATCAGACAAGTACGGACATGATGAGTAGCTTTAGTCTTTGTTCGGAGTTTTGTGGGTAATAAATATTACAAGAATTTGACGGAAGAAAATGTCGTGATGCTGTAATATACCTCATCGTCGGGAATATGGAACATGGTTTCTTGGATTAGAAGGGATTGGTTCTTGGACAATACAACCTTCACATGAGGGATGTTCGAGGTTCTAAGGGAACTGTCGAAACAGTAACGTATCAGTAATATAAAGAGGATTCGTATATATAAACTACAAAGATTATAGAAAGATTTATTAAGAAGCGAAAAATGCAACTTTACCGAGGCGCATAACAGTATTCGAAATTCTCTATACTGATTTTCGGCGCATTAAGTTGCCTTTGAAACTGTCGGGAAAAAAAAGGAAGATAAGAGATATTCAAGAAAAGCCCAAATGAGAGAAAGACAAAAAATAATAAAATTGCAAAGACGAAAGAAAGGCAACCTCGGAAACAACTTGCTGATAGATCTCTTTGGGAAGGTAAGTGAATGAGGTTCCAGTGTCAACTTGCGCTTTATACCCCGTTTTATTCAGGCACGAACTTTCGATGCACCATGTTTCGACTTCGACTATGTAGACGCTCCTTTTTATTACACAGATATTAATGAAAAAAAAAATTAGCATTAAAGTGATAATGTAATGACTCTTATCATGGTTCCCCGGGAATTAACCAGCACTTACTGATCTTCTTTTAAAGGTACGAAAGGAGTCGACTTTTGCGAAGAAGGCCCTTGGTCGCCAAAGTAGAGCTGGCCCGAGTGGTTCTTGTCGTAGCAGAATGAGAACGACCGCACTATGAGTCCCGACTTTGCAAGAAAACTTGGAACTGAAACTCCTCCAGGTCCCAGTCCCAATACACCGTCAGGAGCAACTCCGTCCAAATATTCGCCGGTTTGTTTACTACCACAGCTGTTATTACAAATATCCGTCAGATTTCAATGCAAGAAAATTATAATTACAAAAAAAAAAGATCATATGAGAACTTGGACGTGCCCCATCATTATTGAAGCCCGCATAGGGCTTTTTGGATCGTTTCCGCCAGCTGGCATCAAATGAAGCTGATCCTCATAAAGAAATCCCGAGCTTGATGTCCCTTCGGACGAATAACTGATGGAGTAAGGACAGCGCCCTTGTGGATATTTACAGTTAGATCCCATTTCACACAGTTCATGGCTGCACGGTACTTGCTTGCTGCTACTAGAGCGGGACGGGCTATATTCCTTAAGCTCTTTATCCTGCGCAATATTTTAAGCAATCAATCAATTCAGTGTTTTACTGCTATAAATGAGAACAACCCTCTATAAGGCATATTAGGAAACTGCGATCTGCCACATGTCGAAATAAGCAATTGAAAGACGGTTATCCACTGAGATTCGATTGAGACTTTTTCAAAAGGTATATATTTTTTTTTCCCTAACTCTCTTATGATTTAAGACTAGAACTATAAAAATGCCTTGCTACGATGCAAGAAAAATGATCTAATGCTGCTTTAATCATTACAAGTTAAGACCTCATCTACAGAATGGTAAAGGAACGACAAGATTTCTTCATGGGAAACAAACTGCATACCAACATGTCGGAGTGACTTAAAGTTAGAGGAGCACACTGCGAACAGTGACATGGAACCCAAAGCATATCGCTTCCACTGTCCACAGCTACGAGGTATGAATTGCTCGGTGTCCCAATATCGATCCACGCATAATGCAACCTGGGATGAATAAAAACAATATAGTGATTCAAATAATAAACAGTATAGTGATGAAGCTTCAAGATGCTTTTCAGCTTCGAAAACTTCAAATCGGGCATGAATGAAGCATCTGACAACCTCACAACAGATTCAGTTCACATATATATATCAGAAATAGCAAAGTTTACTTTTATCGTTTGTTTCACTTCTGATGCGCTAAGCTTATGTATCTGCTACACGACAATGATGCCTTTTAGCTTTTAACCCCACACTTACTATTCTTCTTTTCGATAAATGCATAAGAGTGACGACAAGGCCCGATGACAGTCATATTTGAGCATGTTTTTCTATATACTTCTACCGTTGTAAGTTAGCACATTACAGTTGCACCACCCTACACAATTATCCATGATCTCTTACCAAGACTCGAGAATGCCATCTCAAAAGTGTATCCTTTTTTGACTACACAATTATGTTACGTCGCTCGACATACTACCATCACATCACTACATTCCTCGTCCTTTCTCCTTGCATAAAAAGAAAAAGATAAGCAGCGAAAATCTTTGCCTCAAACCTTTTGCCTCAAACCTTGCACGACTCTTGGTTCGAAATAGCTAATAGCAACAGACTTTTAATCGATAAAATCAAGAAATGCATACATATGAATGAACTAAAGTTCACACCAGCTGAAACACAAAATAAGACACATCTATACACAATATAAGAAATCATAAACCCAATAAATCATGGAAACATCCACATAATCCATCACTAGGGATCTACATTGCACAAAAACCAACATAAAAGAAATAATGAGAAAAAAAAAAGGAATTTTTTTGTAATGAAAAAAAAAACAAAAATTTGCTCAGAGAAGAAAATCGAACCAGCCCATATCGTTCCCAAAGTTGAAAGTACGGCCCTCCTCGGAACCCACAAACACCTGATTCTGAGCTCCCCCCTGCAACTTCATCCTCTGCCTCTTCGCATCACTGTCCATCAGCATCCTCATGTGTTCGAAACTCTTCTTCTCGGGCCAAAACGACGCCGTCCCAGTCCCATTGCCCTTCCCGGAAGCACGCGCCTCCGCCGAGAACCTGTGCACCAGCCTGGCGGAGTACACGGCTGATTTAGCTGCGAAGGAGCTTCTGAAAAAGAACGTGAATAAGATGAGCGCTGCAGTCAAGATTCTGGGGTTTCTTGGCTCCATTTTTTCCCCCTTCAATTTCTTTGTTTGCCGAAAATGGTTAGAAAAGAGAGTGAGCGAAGAGGTTTTGGTTGTCTGAGTTCTTAAGTTTGGTGACGTATAGGGATGGAGTGGAGAGTGAAGAGTTAGTGCATTAAGCAGCTTCTGGACTAATCTGTGTAATGAGTTTGAATGAAGTAAAAGCCCGTTTTAAGGCTTACGAAGCACGTGGACTCGACGGTCACTTCACGGCCATGATTGTTTTGCCGCTTCGACGAGGCCTCATCTCAATTCTCATCTCTTCTCTTAGATTATAAAATATGATATTATATTTATTTTATTTTACTATTATTATCTTATTATTAAGATCTACCTTTTGAGACAAAAAAAATGTCTGAAAAAACCTTAGAATAGGGGAGCGTGGGTCTCGATGACGCCTATACGTGTCAAGATTAAGAAACTCGTTGTTTGGGGGGATCTAAGCAAAAAGGAGTGAAAGTTTAATTATTCTTTATTTGATATAAAATTGCAATTAGTAGCCAATGAAGCGATGTTTGGAGGATTCCAATGATAGCTTTTACATTTTATTTTTGTTGGAAATTTTTAAGGAAAAAAATGGATTTATTTTTTTGCCCTATTAGTTTACTCTAATGCGAATATGAACGTCAGCGTCGACTGAGACACTTCATATTTTCAATAATTTTAATTCTTCACGCGGCATGTGTGTACTTATATTGTCCCAAGTCAAAACAGACTACGAAAGTTAAGAAGTTCAAATGAGATGAACTCAAATACTGTAGGAATGACAAAAATGTCCACTGAAGACCCATTGACTATGGGTTTGAGTCTAGACACACTTAGACCCGTAGAAGATTTGGGTCTAAGTGGGTTTAGACTCAAACCTATTTGAAGATTCAATTGATCTTCAGTGCACATTTTTGACATCCCTACGACAGATACAACGTTGACTCCCTGACTTCGGGCTGGATTAATTCTCTTAATTTGTGTGTATCATCTTAAAATGGAGAGCTTCAAATGGAATCAAATTCATTATCTATGTCTCTTGTAAACAAGAAAAATAGTGGATTGTAAAATATGAAACATTTGAGTAGGGGTGTTCATTCGGTACAAACCGTACCGAACCGAACCGAAAACCGAAATTTCGGTTCTGCTATTTTACAAACCGAATACCGAAACCGAAATATTTCGGTTCGGTTTCGGTTTTACCGAATTTTTTTCGGTTCGGTTCGGTTAACCGACCGAAAACTGAATTTTTAATAATAAATATAAAAATAAATTATTATTATATATATATTATTATATATATTTAAATAAAAAAATAATAAAAATTCGGTTTTCGGTTCGGTTCGGTTTACCGAAATAATAAACCGAACCGAACCGAAAATTTTTCGGTTATCAAAAATGAAAACCGAATACCGAACCAAATTTTTCGGTTCGGTATTCGGTACGAACCGAAACTTTGGTTTCGGTTCGGTTCGGTTCGGTCGGTAAACCGACTTTTGAACACCCCTACATTTGAGCTCAATTGAGAAAATAGTGTATTATCTTTATTAAATATTTTATTTGAAAGATAGGCCCAAGTACATGGGCCAATATAGTGTAGACGGCCCATTATAATCGAAATTACTCTCTCTTTAAGCCCTAGCGGTAAAATTACTTTGGCCCAAATAAGTGGGCCCGCTAGTCTGCCCATCTGACCGCGGTCATCATCACCTACATTAGCCTAGCCCTAGGTATAAAAACGTTACCTTTGTGTACTCAGTGTGAAGCCTTCGACTCATTGTAGCTGCTGATTGACGGGAAAATCTCCTGCCTTAGGAACGAATAAGGGATGGTGACCACCGGCAAGAAGACGAAGAAGAGTCACGAGGGGCTGAACAGTAGGTTGGCCCTTGTGATGAAGAGTGGTAAATACACTCTTGGTTATAAGACTGTGCTGAAAACCCTCAGAAACTCGAAAGGTTCCGCATTTCGCCTGGAGATTGTTCATTGCATTTGTTAATTTATGTCGTTTCGTTGAATTCGATGTATTGGGTCGTTGTGGAAATATGAATTTTTTTTTTTTTTGCAGGCAAATTGGTATTGATA
Source organism: Lindernia subracemosa (assembly GCA_028392965.1). Lineage (NCBI taxonomy): Eukaryota > Viridiplantae > Streptophyta > Magnoliopsida > Lamiales > Linderniaceae > Vandellia > Vandellia subracemosa. Next base: position 682,127 of record JAQPCC010000026.1, on the reverse strand, counting down.
TCTAACAACTGCCCGCCGTTGAGGAAGTCTGAGATCGAATACTACGCAATGCTTGCGAAAGTTGGCGTCCGTCATTACAGTGGAAGTGAGTGTACTTTTTCCCCCCTTTGTTGTGTTCATACATGTGAACAAAGAGCAAAACCATAAGTAAACACCTTTTGAACTGATTCAGCTCACTCTTTCAAGAAACAATATTAATGCGTCCCCTTGTAGGATAAAAAACATATGATTTCTGTCTAATGTGTGGACTGAAATGTCTGATCAAGTAGGTTCCATGTTAGCTTGTTGGCCAATAATTATTTGATTAAATGTTGTAAAAATTATGATCTATTGTGGCTTGATCCTCTTGTGAAGAAAAGGATATCATTTTTGGAATACAGTGGTTGTGATAAAGGCTTAGTTTAGTTTCCATTTGAATGAGAACAATATTCACAAATCCGTATTCAAGTGAAAATGCATCAGGTCTCTATGAAGCCTCAATAACGGCATCTGAAATACTCTCATAAAATGTGTATCTCATCGGCGATATTGCCAATCTTTTGAAGTCACTGCGCTGAGCTTATTTTCAGTATCTGAGAAAAACTAATGCCAATGATATGTTGGTTTCTTTTTAATTGCAGACAACAATGATCTTGGAACTGCTTGCGGGAAGTATTTCCGTGTCTCATGCCTTAGCATCATTGATCAAGGTTTTGTAGCATTGTCTTCTTCACTGACTAAATATTTTTCTTTTCATCATTATTTTTTTCAAACATTACTTATGTTTGATCCATGAAATGTTGTGATCTTTCTCAGGTGATTCGGATATCATGAAAGCCGGAGAACAGTGAGAATTTATATTTGTAAGAACATCGAATAGTTCATTTCTCTCGAGTGTTTTATCCACCTTTTTTTTCGGTTATTTCTTATGGCATTTAACTCAAGAACATCTTCGGGGTTTTGAGATCTAACTTCCATCTCTATTCATGTTTGCATGTTTGTTATACTTTGTTATACTGTTTTGTCATAGTTCAGTTAATCTAAACAAATAAATTAGAGTTACCAAGCAAAAGCCTTATACAACATAACAGTGATTGATATCAAAGGCAATCATATTATGATCATTTTACCCATGATTTCATCTCTAAGATGAATAGAATAAGGCAAGAAAATTGTATTCCATTTTCCTTGTATCTTTGGGAGTTCTTTCTCAAGAAGGGCTGTGCTCAATATTAGTAGAAGACGATTGATTTAAGGCAGTGATCTTTTGAGACCCTCGAACGTTTTTAAGGGTCATTTTTAGTTTCTGTCTCTCACCTTCGACTTCTGCAAAATGGAGGCTAAGTTGAGAGTACCTTTCGTGCATGTCTCTTAGTTCGGCCTCCACTGAAGCATGTCTTCCCTTAAGATCTAACATTTCTCTGATAAGCTCATTTATATCTCGGAAGCTCTTAAAAATGGCTTCATCACCACTGTGTTGTTTCAAGAAGGAACTGAGAAGAACAGAGCAGCAAAGAATGAAATGATTAGTAAGTTCGACATTTGAGATAGGCGTAAATAATATAGCAGCGAAGGACCACGTTTAGATTTCAATTTCCACATCAGAAAATATCAACTTGTGATGATGTTCTTGCATTTGAAAAAAAAAAATTACCGAAACCATGTCTGTATCATAAAGACCTATAAACTGCATATCATTGGACCTTTATAAATCATTTTACTGAAAAGCGAATGCAAGAAGTTCGCAGAAAGTGTAATACGAACCATGCAAGGTGCGGAAATGGTTAATATTATAGGAACTTACCTCTGAAACTGGACATTCGGTTTATTCTTCACCTTCAATGCTTCAGCAAGCTCGATTTCCAGAGCAAGAACCCTTTCTAATGCATTTCCATTAGAGGATATATCGTCGAACAATGGATACATGCTACGCAGCTCTTCATTTGTCTACCAAACACATAATCAGATCAGCTATGCAATAATAATATATACATATAGATACATATGTATATAATTGCATTATAAAGTGACATGAACTCACATTCTGTAGTTTTATGAGTTCTGTTTGTGAAACTTGAAAATTAGGGTCGACATCATGGTCTTCATGATATGAGTTTTCATTTTTCATCTTTTCCAACTACAAATGAAGAAGGCATAAGCATATCAGAACTCATCAAAGTTTACTAGTTTTAGAATCAGATTAAAATTCAATTGTGAAGAAAATGGTGACAACTTAAGGACTCTCAAGATTAGATACCTCTTCATGTAAGTGCTCCAAGCTAGACCTCAATCTTTGGGCCCTTATGTGTTCCTCTTCAGCATCTAAATTGTAGCCATTGCCTTCGAACAAATCTTCATCCCTTATGCTTGATATTTGCCGCTCTTTGTTAATACCACGAATCTCAATCTGCTGCGATGGACTGGGAATTGAATTTCCAGCTGAATCATCAAACTCACATTCGAAATCTGTGATGCAATTGATTTTCTCCTTTTCAAATTCTGTCAAAGAATTTAAACTTTCAAGTTTTTCCTTCAATAAAGCAAGTTCTTCTGCAGTTTGAGATTTTTCTGATTCAAATTCAAGCAAAGATGCTTCGAGCTTTTCTTTTTCTTCCCTGCAGCATTCTACGCTTAACAGTGCACATTCCAGTTCTGCCTTAGTACGATCATACGCATTGCTTTTTTCGCGCTTCTCTGTAACTGCTGAAACAAGCTCCACCTCCAAAGCAGCTAATCTATGTGAGAGCTCCTCAATTTTCTTCATGTTCACAGCCTCAGACTTCTTCCTGTTTTCGAGTTCATCAATAGCATCTTGAAACTTCATAAGCATCTCTTCTCCATGTTTCTTTGATATCGACAGCATTTGCGTCAAGTCTTGGACCTTAGTTTCGTATTGTTCTTTAAGGAATGCAATGCGCAAAGAGTCTTGATTAACAGCTGTTGATACGTCGGCTTCTCTGTTTTCACGGTTTTTAAGGCATTCAGCTTCGGCCTTGTCTTTGAGTTCCTTCAAATGCGTGGATAAGTTCTTAAATTCTTCTGTCTTCAAAACCTGTTGAGAAAGCTTATGCGAGAGTTCATTGTATTGAGATCTAATGATCGTGAGTTCTTCTCTGCCCCTTGCAAGCAACATTAGATCAGCAGACACTTGAGCTAGTTTCCATTTCAGAACAATAACCAAAATTTCTAATTCCTCTTTCGAAACATTCAAGTAACATATTTCCTCTTCATCTTCAATTCTCATGCTCTTTAGTCGCTCTAACTCAGAAGCCTCGCTTGAAAGAAGCTCGTTTTGAGCTTCAGCAGCTTTTAACTCAGATCTCACATTTTGAAGACTCATCGACATGTTAGCTTTTTCTTCAATCCATCTAGCTTCACTTGCATGTAAATGATTCAAATTAGTCTCTGTATCATAATACATCTTCTGGAGCTCTCTTAAAGAACGCTCTGTGGACATAAGTTGCTGCTCAAGTGCCAGAATTGTGCATTCATACTGATTTGCAATGTAAATATATTTAACATCCATAGCAATCAAATAGTCGTGCATCTCCCTTAGATCACTTTCTGCAAAAGCTAAATAACGGTTGTTCTTCTTAAGTTTTTCTTCGTACACTTCTTGTTGACCTAAGAGAAGAGTAAGTCTCGATTTCTCATGTTCATGAGCTGACACAAGATCTCTAACATGCAAGAGCTCTGCCTTTTGCTGTTCGAAATCATGCATAATATCCAAATCCTTTTTCAAAAGAGAAGTAAGATCTCCAAGCTTTCCCTCCGCTTCAACTCTGTAAGTCGCTGACTCATCATGGAGACTTCTGATATTTTCTTTTAGACAAGAAACCTCGGAGACAAGATTTATTGATTCTCTAGTTTTATCCTGTAAGCGCATGGCGAGTTCTTGCTTTTCATGCATTAACTCAGCAATAGTCAATTGATTCCTTCTAAATTCTTCCTTCAATGCATTTAAAGCTGACAATTCTTGAGGAAGCTGACCATTTTCGCATGTAAGTTCCTGAATCTGATTTACGAAAATAGTGAGATCGGCAAACAATACTTCGTTCTGATCAACATACCGCTCCTTGACTTCAAAAGCGGAGTGGAGCTTACTGGCCAAGGACTCCATCCCAACTTGAAATTTGTCCATAAGGGCATTTGACTCATCAACATTGGCTACCATATCTCGTAAATTACTTTTGAACTTCTGCTTCATCACCAGAATTTCTCTAGTAAGATCTCTATCTTTTCCCTCAGCTTCATCGTTTTTAGCTATTTCCTTGTGCAGATCATCCTGCAAATTTCTAACACTGTCCCGCATAAAGCTAATTGCAGATGAAAGATTGTTTGATTCTTGAGTCTTATCCTGTAAGAACATCGCGAGTTCTTGATTATCGTGCATTAACTTGGTAACTGTTGAGTTAGTCCTATCAAATTCTTCAGTCAGAGCATCCAATCCTATGGTATCTTCAGCAAGATGACCAGTTTTACTTGTGATTTCTCGAATATGGTCTTCCAAAAGAGCAAAATCATCCATCAGTGTTTTGGTCATCTCAGCATAACGCTCCTCAAATTCAGAAGTGGAGTGGAACTGTTTGGCCATGAAATCTAGCTCGACTTGAAGTTTGTCGGCAAGAGCAGCCGAAAAATCAAGTTTGGTCGCCATGTCATGCATGTCACTTTTGAACTTCTGCTTCATCATAGTAATTTCTGATTTGGCAGCAGTCAAAGAGAGATCAGCATTTACTCTTTCACTTTCTAGCTGTTTATTCTCATTCATCAATTGAGATATCCTTGCAGATGCCTTATCCTGGATTTCTTCCAACAGCACAACATCTTTTATGTCTTGATTCTCTGCGATGAAACTATGAGAACCAAGCAAAAGAGATGATTGCTTATTATGAGATTCCAACATGTTAACAAACTTATTCCGTACAAAGTTTGTACTTTCCTCAAGATCTGCCTTAACACCCGCCAATGCACTGGATTCAGCTTCCAGGATTTCCAACTTTTCCTTTAATGCTGACACTTCATTTCTAAGCTCCTCGTTTTCCAATGATTCGTGCTTCAAGGAAAGAGATAGCTCCGTTTTTTCAGCCAGACAGGCATCATATTTCTTTTCGAAACTTCTGAGGTTTATCACGGAACTTTCCAGTTCTTCCAGCTTCTGTAAAAGAAGATGATTTTCCTGGGATATACTCATTATTTTATCTTCAAGAAGTTGATTCTGCATCATCAATTCAGAATTGCAACTACTAAGAGAATGAATTTCATCCTTGGACCTCTGAAACCTCGCCATCAACTGATCTTGAGAAGCTGTTGAAAGTCCCAGTTCCTTTATAAGTTCGTCCATTTCTTTATTCTTGATTCCAATGTCATCATCAGCTTCTCGTAATGATTCTTCCAGTACTTTGGAATATATGTCTAAATTGAAGCTCTCAGAATACAAGTGGATCAATTCTTCTTCAACTTTCTGATAAAGTTCTTGCTGCAAGCAAAAAGATCTCTTCATGTCTTCTAAGAGCATGTCCCCGCCAACCGATCTTTTCTTTGATTCCATATTCTCATGCTTATAATGAGATAAGTGCACATAATCTATATCTTTCTCGCTCACCATTGATGATGGCTCTCCTTGCATATGCAGTTGCAAAGGTAAAGCCTGCTTAATGTGGTTTTCATTTGTCTCAAACACAGACATAACCTGAGAGGAAAGAAGTTCAAGATCTTTCTGCAGTTTATCCACGGCAATTGAGTAATTTAATCGGGCTCTTCTTAATGAAGCTTCTGAAGTTGTTGCCCTTCTCTCAAGTTCATTGTTAAGGGCTTCAAGATTTTGCCTCTCGTTCACAAACCGTAAAGTCTCCTTATTCATTTCATGATGCAATGATTCAATTTCAGCTCTACTGGCAGATAATTCGTAAATGCAGGTAGAGTGTTCTTTCTTTAGGCTTTGCACCTCCAGAAGCATGCTCTTTTGATTTTCCTCCAGCTCTTGAGTAAGTGTTTCATAATAACACTCCATTTCATTCATTTTCCTAATAAGGCCTTCTTTTTCAATTTTTGATTCATCCAATTCACTTACAAGATCAAATATCTGGCCTTTCATTGCATCACGAGCATCCACCGTGTAAACCTCTTCGGATGCGGGAGGATTTATACTGAAATGAGGAAGAATACTTTGTGGCTGACACAAATCTAAACCCAACACATTATCATGTCCGATCTTTTCATCTTCAACAGGCCTCAGTTCTTGGATACCATCCACATCGGGTGTTTCTGCTTTGCCATTTTCATTTTTAATGACCAGAAGAAGATTGAGCAATTCTTCCAATTCTGAATAAATAAATTTAGAGTCAGCATCATTGGCAACAATATAAGTCTTCTTCAGGAGTTCTCTAATCTTGTCCTCAACAACTCCAAACCATCGTAAAAACTGGAGCCGAACATTTCCATCCAAGTAATTAACATGATCTTCATTTGATTCGATGACGGCAGTTTGATTGTTGAGCTTCAAACTTTTCAGTTCGATAATCTCATCCTTGAGCTTGAGGCACTCAGATTTCATGAAATCAACTTCTTTAACTAACTCTTCTGATGAATTTGTCTCAAAAAGGAGTTGCTGGGACAACTTTTGCACGTCCACAGCTAACTCATCTGCTATGCCTTGCAAAGAGTTGACTTCAAGCTTAAGATCGAAAAGTGATGATTCAACCAATTCCAAGCCTCCTCTAAGACGATCATTCTCTTCATGAGCCATCGCTAATTTGTTGTCATCGCATTGTTGATCGCCAGACATGGGACTTTTCAGGCTATCGAATGCGTGTGCGCAGGAACTTTCATGCTTTTCAGCACATAAGCTTCCTGACGTATTAGAAGAAATATCATAACCAGTAGCCGGATCTTCATATTCTCCACTCACCTCTTCATCAAGCGAAGAAAGTTCACTGAGATTTGTCTTAGATTTGATTCTTGCAGTGACCTTATCAGTCTGACCGCTGGCGGAAAACTCTTCTGAATGCGATATTTTACCAGTTGCAACATGAACAGAGTTGTCTATCCCCGACTGTAATCCTCTTTCTCTGAGTTCTCTCTGCTGTTCAAATTCTCTGCAAATTTACCTTCGGTTTCAAGATGATTGAATGCAAAAATTGTATTCACAGTTCAACAAAGTAGCTAAGAACCTGAACCCAGTTTTTGACGTCAGCAGTTGTACCGTAACCTGGGAAGGGAGATCAGTAAATATTTGTTAAATCAGTAATATCATGTTATTGAAAACCATCACAACCATAAGGATAGCGTCATAAAAGGCGAAATAAATAGTCAGCTAAAGGGATCAGAAATTGAAGGCTGGACACTATATTATTACGCAAACATAATGCTCTTTTTACGTCTATTTCATGTACATATGATCTATAACGTCTCATGTTTCACTTCAGAGATGCAAAAAAAGGCTAATGATGACGGAAGCCAGGCCCCAACTTCTTCAACTGGTTTAAGTTTCCTATTATCCAGAGTCAGATATGAAAGAGGGAAGCTAAGTAAGATTTAGCAGAAAATTCATCAGTAAGTTAATGCCCAAGTAGCATATGTTGGCCTACTCAAGTAAATATGTTCTGAAATTTTCCGTTTTTTGCTTACATGCAATATAGTCCCAAAATTGCATCCTTGAAGAGGAAGCGCAATATCAGAAGGCTTTAACGCATCAACATAATCCGCTAGATTAACGGTAGCCTCGCCAAGGATGCTAGCCCGTGAAGTCCCCTGTAAATATATATATTGAAGAATCGACATTGTATGTTAGATATGTAGAGGTAGATAGATTAGATGTTTATCTAGATAAAGGACGTACCATGGCTACAACAATTCTGTAAAGCTTCTCATCATACAGTTTGCTTTTAGAATCATAGAGAAGCCTTGTAGTTTCATAAATAGGATCAGCCCATTTGCACGTTCCATTTCTAACATTTGCTTTATTTGTCTTAGCCGTTGCCTTTCCAGACTCAGTAGGGATGAAAGATACAAACAGTTTGTCCCATCCACTCTGAGGAATCTGAAATATTGTCAAGCATGAAACAAATCAAACACAGCCAAGAAAGAAGCTGCAAAAAGTCGACAACAAAGCTATTGTAAACAACACAAAACCTTCGAGTTTTTAGCAAAATTATGCCCAAACTATAGTGTATTACTTGTTGACAGTCTGCATTATTCTTCTAGAGCAAACTTTTGCCAAGTATCCTTAACATTGAAAATCTAGTACACACTATGGACAAAAGAGCACAAAGAGGATTATTAAAAGGATCAGGAAAAAAAAAACAAAGTACCAAACAGGTGAAGTCTTACATGTGTTGAATGAAATTGGAGCCTAAACACAACTTTAACTTTAGTCTTCTCAGTCTTCCACTTGGAAATCCTCGACATTATTCCAACCCCTTTTTCAGCATCAATTTGATAATGTCTCGCCTGAACAGGCCAACATTCCAACGTGAGCAGCGCCGCGAACTATTCACTAAGTCATTTAGGAATAGAGCGGAAGAATTTCAGATAACTGTAATAAAACCTCCCGAGCTATCCTAATCCTACCAGCCAAAATATAAATTTAATATGAATTAGAAACTCCGAGGGGGCATTGAATTAACGGGAACAAACACATTGCTACAAATTAGAAATTGCAATAGGTACTTCTTTAATTGATCAGTCAACACAAACACATAAAGCTTTAAGAAACCACTTTACTACAAAGATATAGATTTGACCCCACAAACAGCTGAGAATATTCTTGGCCAAGGCACAAAGATCAAATCAAAACCCTTAATGAACAGAAGAATCTTGAAAATGAGATCAGAAGCAAACAAAGAATCAAAACAAAAGTAACTGCTGCTCCCAAAAGTTTGAGCAATCGAAACTAATTAGACAGAAAAGGAAGGTACGATCACAGCAGCATTACCCTGTGAATTGCTACTCTAAATTCAGCAAAACATCAGCTGATTAATCACTAAGAAAACCACCTTGCTCCTATCACAATGCAACGAATGCAAGTAACATTCCACACTTAACAAAAAGCTAATGCATCATTTTCACACGAGTCGTCCTCATCGTCATCAAGATGAAAAATACTCAACACCCTTTCGAATTAAGAAAAAAAAAAAAAAAACTCGAGCAATCTTGGTACCTAATCATGGATCTGAGGTGGGCAGCTTCAAATGCAAGTGAATGTGAGAAGAAAAAATTGGAATCTTTCCCCAGAAGACAAAGGTTGAACTGTGTTCCCCCCACCACTTACCCACACCTCTCACTGATGATGGTGGACTCAAAAGCTACAGTTCTTTCCCAATTTTTTCAAATATTTGAAAAGAAATATATATTTCTGTCATTAAATTTCTTTCACATCTTCAATATATATACATATATTTCTGTTATATTATCAGGTCTATTATTGGTGGGGTTCTTATTTTATTAATTTTGGTACAGAAATAAATTGAAATTTCTGGACTCTGTTTGGAGGATATTTGGGGCGTGTTGACTTATTGTTGTAGCAAAGATTAGACCTTTAATTAATTTATTTATTTTTATATCATATACTTCACAACAATCTATAAAGGAAAAAAAAAACAGACACATACAGATATACTATACTTTACTTATTGCACAATCCACCTTAAAAAAATACACGTGGACATACTCTCACATTAAAAAAAAAAATCAAAAAAGCTGAAAAGGACTGTGCTAAAATATCAACATTTCATATTAAAGACTTTAACTTAAAAAAAAAATATATTTCATCGTCAATTTAATTTTCTTTTTTCTTGAAGAGATTATTCAAATAATATAATATATATATATATATCTTCGGACTCCAATATGGACCTAGTAAGGACCATTTTGAGCCCACACAACGGTCCAACTTTAGACATGGGCTAAAGCCCATCAAAATGTAGCACCGTACTCTTTTTCTATTAATCATTTTATAAATGTTTATATTAACATTAAAATGGAGAAGAAAATAAAAATTATTATTTAAATTTCACGCTTTATAACGATGACGCCATTGTTGACCTCATAATTTACTTTTCTTTAAATAAAAGGATTGTCATCCAAGGAAAGTAGGAAAGTGTTAATAGGAGCAAATACCATTTGAGTTTGACTTTATATTATTTTCAAAACTTTTGAATAATAAGAAGAAAAAAAAAGTCACTAGCCGACAAGAATTATTGAGTCATCCATTACGAATTATTACTCCCAAAACACTTATAAATAGAGCATCTTGGAAGATTGTTTAAAAGCATAAAAAAAGAACTCATCTTTATTACATCAAAGTCATCATCATGTGGTCTGGAAGTTCAGATCTTGCAGAAGTATACGTTGCTCGAAAGCTACACAAGGAGAAGATGAAGAAACTAAAGGAGAAGAAGAAGAAGTCGTCCCTACCAAAAGCGGCTTATGATGAACTTGTAAACAAAGCTCCTCCTTCTCCTGCCTGTGGTAATAAGAAGAAGATACATCCATCATCGCCTGTGAAAGCTACCACACCATAGCCATTTGATTTCTTAATCAAGATATAATTTTATTCGATTATTGAGAGCCAATTAATGTCACTTCTATAATCACTTGTGTAACATACAAACATCCCATCTGTGCTCATTTTCTTCATTATCTTATCGTAATTTGGAAAATACTTTGCTAGTATAGCTACTGCTTCCATGCATTGCATGTAATAACTTCATGATACACAAGTAAGTAATGTTATATATTCCCTATATATTTAGAATCAAAAGAATTGAAATTCCCATTAATTATATATACGATCCTTTGGTTTGAGGTATGGCGAAAATATCTGATAATATCAAAATAAGTTATTTAATTTTATCAACGGATCTCAAACCTTGTAATTTTCTAAAATTGGAGGGCTTATCTGCAATTTAGGGACTCTGTTGTACTTGACCGTAAAGCTTTTTTAGTATAGCAATCAACGGCCATTAAACGGCAAGATTAGACTAATCCGTAAATAGGAAATACCATTTCTGTCCACTAAATCTGGCATGGACCAGGGCAAAACCTAAGGGTATTTACGGCAAACAAGTTTTTGGGTAAAAAGACGTAAATAGCCTTTCTTCCGGTAAAATTGCGATTGGATTTGAATAGGCGTCCACCGGTTTAGCCCGTTAGCCGGTGGATCTGCCCTTGGTTTTTCCCTATAAATACCCCTCCCTTAATCCACCTCTTTCATTGCATTCTTGACTTCTCTCTTTCCTCTCTACAAAGAACTGTCTCAGCGGAAATGCAATAGACGTATTTATTATATTTCTAAAAATTATAATTGCTCTTTGACTGCACACAAAGTTTGGATTAGGTTTTGGGTGAATTTGGTTTTTGTTGTAACATTTAGCATCGTTATCCTGTCGTGATTTGGGCCCTTTTCGAGGTAAATCCTCTGTCCTCCCTTTTCTTTTTCTTTTTTCTGTTTAATCTCAGCACTGATTGTGATGTTAGTGTAGTTTTATGTGGGAATTAAGAGAGATTGTTGGACTGATTGGAAAATAGATCGTCTAGGAATTTACTGAGTGGCTTTTAATCATCGTGATTGGTTTGCATATTTTGGATCCGAATGCTGTTAATTGTGAATACGAATTTGTGATTCAGAAAACTGTGTTGAAGGTAGGTTTCTCTGCTTTTGTTTTTGGTTTCTTTTTATTTTCGTCTTCCACTCTTTGGTAGGTTAGCGGTATGAAGGCATCTTGTGGTGTTTGCAGTTGGTGTAGACTGTAGCATGAGTTGTTAAATTTTCTTGGCCAAAGCTGTAATTTTCATTAATGGTTTTTATGGGTCTTGTTTTTCTCTGATTAAGTGAGTTTATTGTGGCCGTCTGGGACATTGCATTAGCATTAGTAGGACTTGAGTGAGAATGTTCAGGGTTGAGTTTGGCAGTGTGTGAACTGTGCAGAGTAGCTTTTCCCTCGTAGAATCCGAAACGTATTTGAGCGAACAATATTTAAAAACATGCTGTTTTTGAAAGTAATTATGGAAGACCGTAAAAGGAAAAGAAGTAACGTGGTTCACTAGCATTCGTTGGTCCACGGAACACGTTCCATGTTGGTGCTGAGCTGTAACATTAACTTTCGACTGATATTATTGTGACACTTGTCACTAAGTGATACTGGTTTGCGCGATGGCTCTCTTACAAATATCAAATTGTTTTCAGCTTAAATTTAGGGCATCCTCTTGTATTTATGATATTTTTAGATTGAGTTGGTCTATTAATTGATAGATTCTTCCCCGGATCGTAAGATGTAGCCTCTAGTGTACCTGAATCTGATCGTGGTAATCGACTTCGTTGTAACTAGTAAGCTAATTTCTCTGCGACCTGTATCGCTGTATATAAATGAAAACTCCACGTATGTGTTTCAATTGTATTGCATACCATTTGGGGTTGCTGGTGGTTGGGCCTCCGCACTTCTAGCACATTTTAATGAAAACTACATAAGGGAAAAAGCAAAGGAGTTGGATAATCCATCTGTTTGATCGCAAACCACTACTAAACTTACGTGTGTTCTGGCTGGCTGTTTGTATAAGCCGTTGCTTTTTCAGTTTTTTTCCTTAGTTTATGTGTTTGACTGCTTCTGTATTCCACTTTAGTTGTTAATTTGAGTTTACTGAATAGTTTATGTGTTTGACTGCTTGTGTATTCCACTTTAGTTAATTTCAGTTTACTGAAAATATCCAACGTGATTATAAATAATTATGCAATTAGCTGGCTAGGGAAACCTTCTGGTTATATTGCTTTTATCTTGTCATCTTACGTGTTTCTCTATATGTATTACTGATATTTACGTTGGATACTCAGTTCTCACATAATTTCTTTTGAAATCTTATGCAGAACGTGATTTAATTGTTTATATACTTACTGGGTTAAATTTGACCTGAGTAAAAGACAATTCGGCAAATTTATTTGCTTGTATGCAACTTCATGTTAAATGGGCTCCAAAGGAAGGTTGCTATTTGATCTTAATGAACCCGCTTCTGATAATGAAGACAATAACGATGATATTACCTGCTTCCAGCCTCGTAGAGCTGTTCCATCCTCAAATACTGCTCCGGCTGAAATTTTGGTGGCGCCAGCTGCTTCCCAAGGGATAGTCAATAGTAGTGCTTTCTCCCATGCGTCATCTGTCTCTGGGTTTCAGCCATTTATCCGACCTAAATTATCTCAGACATCTGACCTGGCTTCCAAAAAAAGTGGTTCCGAGGAGTTGCTTTCGAGTTTCCCCCCTCCGAACTCGATCCATGGCCAGGTTGTAAAAGCTGCTGTAACCCTTCAACCAGGTGCTGCAGATGAGCAAATTGAGAAGGAAGAAGGTGAATGGTCTGATGCAGAAGGCTCTGCCGATGCTGAAGAAAGTAGTGGGAATCATGAAGCCACAGGTGGTGGCAGTGATAAGCATGTGCGTGACAGAGGCGTGTTTGAGACCAAAGAAGTTGAAAGCCTTCCAACTGGAGGACTAGTGGATGGCACGCCTACTAATCCAAGTGATGTTCAAGATGATAAACTGAATCCTCAATTGGAAAATGGTGAAGCTAATGGCAATAAAGATTCCATGTCTTTGGATGGCCAGGAGTGTTCGGCCCCAGCTGCAAAACCCAGAGAAGTAAAAGGAGCTGAAGCAGCTCACGTGTTGAAGTATGCAAATAAACTTGGAAAGCGGCCGAAGGTTGACCAGCAAAAAGAAGTCATGTTAGGGAAGAAGCGCAGCAGGCAAACCATGTTCCTCAATTTGGAAGACGTTAAGCAAGCCGGTGCTTTGAAATCTTCTACTCCGCGAAGGCAGATTCCTCCACCATCTATAACGCGGACTGTGAAAGAAGGCCGCTCCTCTGTGCCAACTGCTGAACTTGAGGAGAAACAGACTCACCCTATCATCAAGGATGTAAAACAAGTTAATGTGTCGAGCAGTGAGGGCAAAACTTTTATGGAGTCAAATGGTTGCAAATTTGATAGTAACGGTGAAAGTATTTCTGGGGCCACTGGACCTCCTGGGAGGTCAAATAGCATTGCAGATCTTCCAGCAGATGGACAAGCACAATCAGTTCCCAGACAGAATTCATGGAAGCAGCCTCCAGAAATCAGGCAAGTTAAGAATGCATTACAGGTTTCTGGTAGAAAAGCTGCTGTTGTTAGTCAGAATTCTACTGATATGAAATTTGCTGAGAGAAAATTGCCATCCAAGAAGCCAAATGTAGTCAACAACCAGTATCAAGATACTTCAATTGAGCGACTTTTGCGGGAGGTGACAAATGATAAGTTTTGGCATCATCCAGGTAAGTAGTATAACATGTTATATATTATTTTGTTCCACTATTATCTGTTTGAAGTGTTGTTTTGACTTCCCGTTAGTAGATTTCTGAAATTGTCCTACCTTTCGTATCGGTTTATTGTGAAATAAAGGAGGAAAACATGCTTTTTGATGTGGTGGAATAGGTTTTGAACATAGAAAGGCGCCAAAAATGTCATTGATAAGAATAATTTTCCTTGCTTTTTATTTTTGTTCTTGTATCCCATATTTGGGCTTCTGACTTTCTCCTCTTATTGTGCCTAATGGGTTGGCTCCTTGCAACTTGTTTTATATGTTGTTGCAGAGGAAGAGGAGCTCCAGCGTGTTCCTGATCGATTTGATTCAGTAGAGGAATATATAAGCGTATTTGAGCCTTTGCTCTTTGAAGAATGCCGAGCACAGCTTTACAGCACGTTTGAGGAGTCTTTTGAAGCAGTTTCAAGTCACATTAGAGTGTGCATAAAAAGTATTGAACGGCGTGAAAGGGGTAATATTCTCTTGACTCAACTTCCGTTTAGTATTAGTTTACATTTGACTTGTCGTATTTCAGAACTAGTATAGTGGATGGCTCTTGTGTCTTGATCAAATACCTGTATTTATGCATAAATAAGTAAGAGTATGCTGCTGAAAAGATTATTAAATTCCATGATAGGCTCTGTTGACGTCCATCCTATAGATAGATTTCCTCCTGTAGCCGTGTTATTATTTATTTAATTTTGCGTTTTTGTTTTTGGCATTCTCAGGATGGTTTGATGTGATATTATCCCCACCACATGAATACAAATGGACGTTCAAGGAGGGAGATGTTGCTGTGCTTTCATCCCCCAGGCCTGGAGCAGGTTTTTGTAGCAACATACATTTAATATATTTGCCTTCATATTCTATTCCAATTCCAATCGAAGTTTTGAAATAGTCAATGGATATCCTTATGTATATACTCATTTTGATAAAATGGAATGCAGCTAATGTTAGGAGGAGCAGTTCCTCTGCTCTTGAGGATCAGGATAAGCCAGAAATTAGTGGGCGTGTGGCTGGAACAGTGAGGCGGCGTATGCCTATTGATACTCGAGAACCTGTTGGGGCTATCCTTCACTTCTATGTGGGAGATATATATGATTCCAACAAGTGAGTTTGTACCTTTATATTATTCTTAATTGCTTTCAATTTGCAGTTGATACTTTTTTTGTCCAGTTAGTTAGAATCATGCTGTGCCATAGATTCTTTTTTTGGCTAATATACTTCTGCTTTTTATCCTCTAACAGGATGAATGATGGTCATATTCTGCGAAAGCTCCGTCCAGGTGATATCTGGTACCTGACTGTGCTCGGTTCTCTTGCTACCACACAGCGAGAGTATGTTGCTCTGCATGCGTTTCGTCGCCTGAATGTGCAGGTTATATAAAAAATGATTCCCTATGATAAATGACAATTAGATTCACAAACACCTTTGTGCTTAACTTTTATTAACACTCTCTTGCAGATGCAGAATGCAATTCTTAAGCCTAGCCCCGATCAGTTTCCGAAATACGAAGAGCAATCACCTGCAATGCCAGAATGCTTCACTCCAAATTTTGTTGAGTATCTGCACAGGACTTTCAATGGACCGCAGCTTGCTGCAATTCAGTGGGCTGCAATTCACACAGCAGCTGGAACATCAAACGGCAGCACAAAAAAGCAAGAACCTTGGCCTTTTACACTAGTTCAGGGCCCTCCTGGGACTGGTAAGACTCATACTGTATGGGGAATGCTTAATGTTATTCATCTTGTTCAGTACCAGCACTACTACACTGCATTACTCAAGAAACTGGCACCTGAAAGCTATAAACATTCTAATGAGATCAACTCCGACAATGTGGCCGCTGGATCCATCGATGAAGTTCTTCAGAGCATGGATCAAAATCTTTTTCGAACTCTTCCAAAGCTTTGCCCAAAACCTAGGATGCTTGTATGTGCTCCTTCAAATGCTGCAACTGATGAGCTGCTTTCTCGTGTCCTCGACCGTGGATTTGTTGATGGCGAGATGAAACTGTATCGGCCTGACGTGGCTCGAGTTGGTGTTGATTCTCAGACTCGGGCTGCACAGGCAGTGTCCGTGGAACGTAGAACTGAATTACTTTTGATGAAGCCTCGTGAAGAAGTCCATGGATGGATGACCAATCTTAGGGTGCGAGAATCTCAGTTGGCTCAGCAAATTGCTGCACTTCAAAGGGAACTTAATGTCGCCGCAGCCGCTGGTCGTTTACAAGGATCAGTTGGTGTTGATCCGGATGTTCTTATCGCTAGGGACCAAAACCGAGATGCATTGCTCCAAAACCTTGCTGCTGTAGTTGAAAGCCGAGACAAAATATTGGTTGAAATGTCCAGGCTGGTCATTTTGGAGGGGAGGTTCCGTCATGGGAGCAGCTTCAACTTGGAGGAAGCTCGTGCGAATCTCGAAGCAAGTTTTGCCAATGAGGCTGAGATTGTTTTCACGACGGTCTCAAGCAGTGGTCGCAAGTTGTTCTCTCGTCTAACTCATGGATTTGATATGGTTGTGATCGATGAAGCTGCTCAGGCCAGTGAAGTAGCTGTACTGCCTCCACTCTCTCTTGGTGCAGCCCGTTGTGTTCTTGTGGGGGATCCTCAGCAACTCCCTGCTACTGTCATCAGTAAAGCGGCTGGAACCTTGCTGTACAGTAGAAGCCTTTTCGAGAGGTTTCAGCAAGGTGGGTGCCCAACTATGTTGTTGTCCGTGCAGTACAGAATGCATCCTCAGATTAGGGACTTTCCATCGAGGCACTTTTATCAGGGACGCCTTACCGACAGTGAAAGTGTCGCTAATCGTCCTGAAGAGGGTTATTACAAAGATCCTTTATTGAGGCCATACGTCTTTTTCGATATCACTCATGGCCGAGAATCTCATAGGGGTGGTTCCTTATCTTTTCAGAACACAGAGGAAGCACAGTTTTGCGTCCGCTTGTACGAGCACCTTCAGAAAACAGTGAAGTCGTCGGGTATTGGAAAAGTGTCTGTTGGAATAATCACTCCATACAAGCTGCAGTTGAAATGTCTCCAAAGGGAGTTTAAGGGTGTTTTGAATTCAGAAGAAGGTAAAGATATCTACATCAACACGGTGGACGCTTTTCAAGGTCAGGAACGAGATGTCATTATTATGTCGTGTGTCCGCGCGTCGGGTCACGGAGTTGGCTTTGTCGCTGATATTCGGCGCATGAACGTTGCTCTTACTCGAGCAAGGAGAGCACTTTGGGTGAGATTCATTTTCCTTTACATAGCCTCATATTGTGGTGCTATAAATTTCTCAGCAAACTGACCATTGTTGTTCTTTTTTACTTTATTTTCTTTCCCGGGTAGGTAATGGGGAATGCAAATTCGCTTATTATGTCTGACGATTGGGCCGCACTGATTGCTGATGCCAAGGCACGGGGATGCTACATGGACATGGAGTCTCTGCCGAAAGATTTCATTCCCGAGCCTCCATCATATGGCCCATTCTCTTCCAAGGTCTCTGGTCCTAGGGGCTTTAAACCTGGACCAAGGTATCAGCCATACGATTCACAGAGAGAACCCAAATTTGGGTCAGGCACACCTTGATAATACGGTGAAAAACAATCATATCTTCCATTCCATCAGCAGTGGGAGGGAGGTATTGGATTGTAAAAGGCAAGGCGCATATACTTTGTTGTTGGATGATTCGACCAAACTGTTGAAAGAAAGATCGATTCGGTGGAAGCAAAAAGACCCTTCTGACATTCTGGGTAAAGCATGTTTTTTGATTCGTGGCTGCATAAAGCGTATGCTCTCAGCTCGTGCTTTTGGATCTCATGGCTGCATAAACGGTTTCATTCGTGGGTTTCCGAGGGAGGTCAGGCTTTTACCTTTGTATATCCATGGCATATATCTTGAAAGGAACCCCTCCATTGTTGAAGGTGGAAGAAATTAGGGTTTACATCTTATAGTAATATCTCCAACTAGTGTTGTTATTTTGCACAGCCTGAAGAGTTAATGGCTGTGTTGCCCTCTACTTGTTTACTTACTACAGAGAACGGATTGCTTTTGTACAAAGCAAACCTCAGTTTCTTTAAAAGTGTCCAATGTTAGAAAAAAAAACAAAAAACTTGATTAGTTTGTTTGTTAGGGATATTTGTTGATGATAGGGAAAAATGTTCAGCTGGAATAATATTGGTTATTTACTTGGATGTTTCTTTAAGCTTTTATTATTTTGTTTTTCAACATTTTTTATATCCATCTAAATGATAGATCACATACCCAATATTTGTAAGAGAAATTATAAATTTTATCAGTAAATATATATATATATATAGAGAGAGAGAGAGAGAGAGAGAATTGCAAAACGATGAGAGTTTAAGACGTGTAGTGTAGCACACACCCATGTATACATGCACGCCAACTTATTAATAACATCTATCTATAAAACCTTAGGCTCATTAATTAATTATTAATAACGATAAAAAAAAAAAAACATGCGGGAAAACTTGCAAGCGACGTAAACCATTATTATCATCATTATTATTCCCTCCCTTCTTTTATATATGTTCTACTGATCAAAGGAAAAATAGAAGTGTTAGCTAAGCGACTTGTGAATTCGACGTTTATTATTGCAGGTCATATAACATGTCTGAAAAAGGGGTGCAGCTACACATTCACGATGATATCGTAAGTATTAATCTAATGTTGCTGTAGCAAGTTATATATATGCGTATATATATATATATATATATCTTTCATTTGTTATGTGTGTGAAATTATTGTGTCGATCATAGCATAGTTTAAAAAAAAAGGGCGTTTTCCACAATGTATAGATGATGAGGGTGTTATTTGGTAATTTTCTGGGATGAATTTGTAATTAGACTAATCCTTAGGGATGATTCTGCAATCAGACTTTGGTAGGTTGTTTTGTTTCTTTCAAGATTCTTTCTGAAAAAAGATGATACTGTTATTGCTTCGATTTATGTATCGATGATACTTGGAATCAGCTAGCTAGACTAGTGATTTTCTCGAACACTTTATGGGCATGCATTTAAATTATCGTGATATGCTGCTGTCGTCGAGGAGCATAGCGATATGCCACACACTACACCTACACACGCGCACTGGCCGTTCACCATCACCAAAAATCTGGGTGATGATGAAGATTTGGTATGGTAGTCTTCTTCTTGCTCTCGTTTTTAGTATGCATTGCTTTGGTTGGTTGCTGACTTCTTATCATGTTATTGATTGTGTAAGCTGCTTACTCAGGTTGTGGTCGATAATGGTGTGCTCCAGCTCACTCTGTCGAACCCTGGCGGGCTTATAAGGGGCATACGGTACAATGGGATCGACAACCTATTAGAGCTCAACAACAAAGACTTAAATGGCGGGCATGTTTCTTTTACTGTACTTTTATATGTTGCCCTTTCCATTTCTTGCATGATCTGTCAATTTCTTTGTGTACGCCACATTCAGTATGCTGATGCACTTGCACAGTTGCACTGTTGTTGTTGTAAGATTATTTATAATTACAAGGAGACTGAGATTTTAATGGAATTTCGAAATTTGCAGGTTTTGGGGCCTTAATTGGAGTGAGGCAGGGACTCAAAAGACAAGGGGGAAGTTCGATACGTATAATCTTCGATACATCACTATTCTGTTTTGCTTGTTTTCGATTCGTGCATATCTATTTGAGTTAAAACTCTGTTATACGGTTAGATATATCGTAATCTGGCTGCGTCATTTCTTTATAGGATTCAAGGAACGAGCTTGCAAATTGTCGTAGAAAACGAGGAGCAAGTCGAACTCTCTTTCACTAGAAAATGGGATCCGTCGGTCCAAGGGGAACAAGCTCCTTTGAGCATTGATAGGAGGTTTCTTTTATATCTCCTGGCTTATGTTTCAGTGAAATTTCTGCTCACCAACTTCCTTATTTATATTGAGTGAGTACTGACCTTGTTGATGCTTTAGGTTTGTAATACTCCGTGACTGCCCAGGTTTCTACTCCTATGCAATTTTCGAACATACAAAAGACTATCCTGGTTTCAACCTAAATACGACAAGGATCGCGTTCATGCTCAATAAAGACAAGTAAGATTCTGCACACGTCAAACCAAAGTCATACATTCATTACCGTATACCATCTATGTCTCGAACATTGCAATGTGATGTGCCAGAATATGTCAGGATAATACAATTTAAACAGATGGATGCAACTAAAATGATTGAAAATGAGAATTAACTTTTACAGTAGGAAGTTTGTAACATTAACACTAATGATCCCACTAAGAATCTTCCTTTTGATCACATTTTCTGAATGAAATGAAAGATATAACCTATGACTATTTCTTCGTTTTACAAATACAAGGTTCCACTATATGGCCGTAGCAGATGATAGGCAGAGATATATGCCCGTTGTTGAAGACAGGTCACCCCCAAGAGGTCAACAGCTTGCTTATCCTGAAGCAGTCCTCCTTGTGGACCCTGTAGACCCTGAATTTAAAGGAGAAGTATTGCAAAAGAAGATTTTTTTTTTCTTTTCCAATAATAATGTTGAGAGCGTTCTTACTTTTATTCTAGAGCAGCTTCGAATGTTGTGGTGCAACATGTATTTGGTGCAGGTCGATGACAAATACCAGTACACATTGGAGAATAAAGACAATAAGGTGCATGGATGGATATGTTTCGACCCACCCGTCGGTTTTTGGCAAATCACTCCGAGCAATGAGTTTCGAAATGGAGGACCCTTCAAACAAGACCTTACCTCTCATGTGAACCCTACCACGTTAGCTGTAAGTGTGTGGCAATGTTATCATCTCCTATCTGCCACTTCAGTTTATCTAGATCTCATGTAGGTGTATGAATCTTAGATGCCAACTTACTAAATCTAGTGAAATGGTTTTATCGGAAGTAAAACGAATGATAAGCTTATTAAAAAGTTCTTGTTGATTTAGACGAATCACTAACCCCAGATTCTGCTTCATAATAGATACTTCTTACATCCCATTATGCGGGACAGGACCTTTTGCTAAAATTTGAACCTGGAGAAATATGGAAGAAAGTTTTGGGTCCAGTTTTTATCTATCTAAATTCTGTAGAAGATAATGAAGATGCACTTTCTCTCTGGGGTGATGCCAAAGAGCAGGTAAAATATGAAAATTTCAACCTGCATGCCTTTTTTTGATATATTGAAGTATTTGGCATCTCAATCAATACTTAGCTACAAATTGATTTCAGATGAATAAAGAAGTCCAATCATGGCCATACAGTTTCACAGCGTCTGACGATTTTCCCAAATCACACGAGAGGGGCACAGTTAGGGGTAAAATGCTTGTATATGACAGGTTCCACTCTTTTCTACTTAATCCTTATAAGAACTGTTGTGCTGCTTTATATAAACATGTATGTTTATCAAAGCCAATTCTGGAAGCTTTCTTTACCTTGTACAACGAGCTGAGTCATATTCAAGTCTAGGTCGTTTGAATTAATTGAGCTTCATTACTAGATGATTACTGAAACATAAGAATCTTAAATGTCAAAAGCACTACTTATCAGCCTGCTAAAGATTTTTTGAGTTCATGCTTTGCAAGTCTTTTATTTCCTAATTCCTTGATATGAACTCATCCAGATGTATAAGTGACGTCGCCATACCTGCAGCGTTTGCCTATGTTGGGCTTGCACCAGTGGGAAACATTGGATCATGGCAGAGGGAATCTAAGGTAATTAAAGGCCTTTTGATCTTCTCTACTTCTAAATTTGTCCGAGAAGTTTAACATGTCCCGATTCACTTCTAGATTTGTTCACACTTTGCCTCGTGTAATTTTATGCCAGGGTTATCAGTTTTGGACAACGTCGGATGAGGAGGGTTTCTTTACTATCACTAACATACGTGCAGGTGACTACAATCTATATGCTTCGGTCCCAGGATTTATTGGAGATTACAAGTATGAAAAAGCATTAACCATAACGCCAGGTCCTCCTTGTTTCCAAACTTTATATATAAGATTCTTCATTCGCATGTGTAACATCTTTTGATACATTCTTCAAGCACCGCGTTTCTTTTTATATTTAATGTTGAAGGTTTTGTAAAAACATAAAAAAAATGTCTGCAACGCAGGTTCTGATATTGACTGTGGTGAGCTTACATACCTTCCTCCAAGAGACGGCCCCACATTGTGGGAAATCGGCATCCCCGATCGTTCCGCTGCTGAGTTTTATGTTCCTGACCCTGACCCAAATTACGTTAATAAACTGTATATAAATCATCCAGACAGGTAAAAGCTTTAATCTTTCTGATAGAGAGCATGAGCAAGAACTCGGCTTGGAGGCGGGGCCGAGACCCTTGTTAGTTTACCGACGGCGGGGACGGGTTTGAGCCCACTGTTCGTGGGCCGGGGAGTTGGTCTTTAGTTATATTCTTATATTATTATTATTATTATTAAGAGTATTGAATAATGATTAGCCCATTAGTAGGACCCATTAGTATGTGTATTTAAACCTCAATTAGGGTTTTAATGAGGATTATGCAATAAAATATATTGGTTTTAGCCTTCAGGCTTGGGCAACGGAGTCATCTGTTGATTTTCCGATTTCTGTTCTTATCAATTGGTCCGACCTGCCGGATCCCATTCCCGCCGGTTTGACCAGATCAAACAGTGATCGTTTGGATAAGTTGGAGGCCGATCAGGCCGAGGTGAGGGAGAAATTGGACACACAGGTGAGGGAGAAATTGGACACACACGGTGTGCAATTGAGTGAGATCGCAGCATCCTTGGCTGCACTATCGAAGGCGATTCTGAAACCGTCTGAGGAGGGGACGTCTTCCGCGCCCGAGGTGCCACATCCCGCGAGCGAAACGCGCATGAGTGCTGCCCCTACGCTGCTGCCGTCGTTTGAGGGGGAAGACCCGATCGGGTGGATTGCAAGGGCTGAACAACAATTTGAACTGAATGGTACTCCGCCGGAAAGGAAGGTGCCAGCAGCCGGGGTTGCCTTGGACGGGGCCGCGTTGCATTGGTGGACGTGGATGAAGGCGCGAAAATCGGGGATGTCGTGGGAGGAATTCACGCAGGCGATGGTGGCTCGTTTTGACACACGTTTCAAGGGCAGCCGGTTTGAACGACTGTCCGGAGTTAGGCAGACCGGAACAGTGGAGGAATACATCTCTGTATTTGTCCAATTGGCGGGTCAGTTCCGGGGTTGACGGACGCGCACTACTTGGGCTATTTCATGAATGGGTTGAGGGGTCAGATTCGGAGCTCATTACGGCTGTTTCGCCCAAATGACTTGGAGACGGCAATGGAATTAGCCAGGGATATTGAGGATAATTTGGTCCTTTCAGAATGGGGGACGAGGAAGCCAGATTGTTAATGGAGCGTCGATGCGCTCAAGCACTTTTTCGAGGTCGTCTGGGGGAACTACAGCCAGCAGGGGCAGCGGCGCACGAGGATCGTTGGCAGCGTCTCTAAGCCGATCGGGCAGCCCTCAAGTACAAATTCAGGGATGAGCGGGCACTCCACTACTCGCTCTAGGTTCACTCGACTCCCACCAAGAGTGTTAGAGGATCTGAGAGCGAAAGGGTTATGCTTTAAGTGCAAGAAGCCATTCACACCCGGACATGATTGCCCATTCAAACAGCTGAGAGTGATGTTGGCCGAGGAAGATGAAGAGTTAGATCTCCAGCAGTATGAGTACTGTGAGGTGACAGGGCAGGAGGAAGTTTTGGAAGACAAAACATATTCAGATGGAGGCAGGGATGACTTTCCCGTTTATTCCATGGCTGGAATATTCAGCCCGCGCACTATGAGACTTCGTGGAGTCGTAGGAGGATACACGGTGACGATTCTAATTGATAGCGGCGCCAGTCACAATTTCGTTTCATCAACCTTGGTTTCCTTACTTCAGTTGGACCCAGATAAGACGGGCAGATTCGGGGTGCAGTTGGGAGACGGGTATAGACAGGAATCAGAAGGGGTGTGTAGGCAGCTGTCCATCTCGTTGCCGGGGTGTGCCATCAAGGCAGATTGTTATGTGTTCGATTTAGGCGGGGTCGACATAATTCTTGGAGTGGCGTGGCTCGCTACGCTAGGGGAAGTTCGCACGAATTGGGAGACTCTAACCATGAGCTTCGAATGGGGTGGAGACCGGGTGGAGTTAAGAGGGGACCCGACAATGTGCCGGAACTTGGTGAGCCTGCGCACCTTGACCAAGACCACCGATATCGAATTCTGGGCTGTGATTCTTGATCGCGAACCCGCAATACTATCAGACACCGGCGAAGGGGCACTAGAGGATATCATCGAGCAGCATGCCACGGTGTTTGAGGAACCGCAGGGTCTGCCCCCACGCCGCACGACGGACCACCATATAGAGTTGGTACCGGGGGCGAAACCCGTGTCCGTGCGACCTTACAGATATGGCCACTCGCAGAAGGATGAGGTGGAGCGATTAGTCGACGAGATGTTGCGAGCGGGCATCATACGACCGAGTTCGAGCCCATTCTCGAGCCCGGTCCTCCTTGTGAAGAAAAGGACAGTAGCTGGCGATTCTGTGTGGATTATCGCGAGTTGAATAAATGCACAGTTCCCGACAAGTACCCAATTCCAATAATACAGGAGATGTTGGATGAGTTGGCAGGAGCGGTGGTGTTCTCCAAGATTGATTTGCGCTCCGGATACCATCAGATCAGGGTAGCTGGAGGGGACGTCCACAAGACCGCATTCCGAACACACAGCGGGCATTACGAATTTCTAGTAATGCCGTTTGGACTAACGAATGCCCCGGCGACATTTCAGTCCACAATGAACGACTTATTCCGACCATACTTACGGAAGTTTGTGTTGGTTTTCTTCGATGACATATTGGTATACAGCCGCTCTTGGGCGGCTCACCGGGAACAGCTGGATTTAGTGTTGCGCATCTTGGTGGATAATCGGTTCAAGGCTAATCGAAAGAAGTGCGCCTTCGGATGTCGCAAGGTGGAATACTTGGGGCATGTCATTTCTCAGGAGGGAGTGGCGATGGACCCATCTAAGGTCAGTGCCGTGGTGGATTGGCCGAGGCCACGATCGATACGCGAGGTTCGGGGCTTCTTAGGGTTGACGGGGTATTATAGGAGATTCGTAAGGGAGTATGGCTTTATTGCTCGCCCCCTCACGACACTGCTGAAGAAGGAGACATCGAGCCGATTTGCATGGCCACCAGAAGCTGAGGACGCATTTCAGCGCCTTAAAAAGGCATTGACCGAGGCACCCGTGTTGGCTATGCCTCAGTTTGATCGGCCGTTTGTGGTGGAGTGTGATGCGTCGGGGACGGGCATTGGGGCGGTACTCATGCAGGAGCGTCGACCGATTGCATATTTCAGCAAATCCTTAGCGGATCGCACCCTCTCCAAATCAGCATATGAGCGGGAGATGATGGGATTGGCCTTGGCGGTACAACACTGGCGTCCATATCTTATCGGGCGACGGTTCGTGGTGCGCACGGATCATCGCAGCCTCAAACACCTCCTCACTCAATGCATCGCGACGCCATCACAGCAGGTTTGGGTGGCGAAGTTATTGGGGTACGATTTTGTGATCGAGTATAAGACGGGGATCACAAATGTCGCGGCGGATGCACTTTCGAGGAGAGGGGAGGAGGCTTCCTTGGCAGCCGTCAGTGGTCCCGAGTGGTTGGGGTTGGCGGACGTTGGGAAAGAGCAGCGTCGAGATGAGTTTGTAAGAGGCATTGTGCGGGCGTTGGAGATGGACCCCACTAGCCAGCCGGG
Source organism: Lindernia subracemosa (assembly GCA_028392965.1). Classification (NCBI taxonomy): domain Eukaryota; kingdom Viridiplantae; phylum Streptophyta; class Magnoliopsida; order Lamiales; family Linderniaceae; genus Vandellia; species Vandellia subracemosa. The sequence continues at coordinate 656,079 of JAQPCC010000026.1, read as the reverse complement.
TTTTGAGTTGTTGGGAGGGAGATTGTTCTTTAAGGGTCGTTTGGTGCTGATCTCGAACTCTAAGTGGATTCCACGTTTATTAGAGGAGTTCCATAATACGCCAGAAGGGGGGCATGCAGGTGCATACCGCACCTATAGGAGACTTGCGCTGAATGTATATTGGAAGGGGATGTTTCGTCGGGTACAGAACTATGTCGCCCAATGCTTGGTGTGCCAGAAGGCCAAGTATGAAGCGATGTCGCCCGCCGGGTTACTACAGCCGCTACCCATTCCGGAATCAATCTGGGAAGATATCTCGATGGATTTCATTACGTGTTTACCCGTGTCGAGGGGGTATACATCGATCTTGGTGGTTGTGGACCGCTGACGGCTGCCAAGGAAGCCTCCTCCCCTCTCCTCGAAAGTGCATCCGCCGCGACATTTGTGATCCCCGTCTTATACTCGATCACAAAATCGTACCCCAATAACTTCGCCACCCAAACCTGCTGTGATGGCGTCGCGATGCGTTGAGTGAGGAGGTGTTTGAGGCTGCGATGATCCGTGCGCACCACGAACGACCACCCCCAACCATTCACAGATTCTTACCGGGTGAAAGTAGGGTGGCGGCCGTGGCTTATCCAAGTACGGGCATTTTCTGGCACTCAAGCCTCCCATTACGGCGCGTTCTGTGGCCGACGTGTTCGCTAAGGAAGTAGTGCGGCTGCATGGGGTTCCGCGATCAATTGTCAGTGATCGTGATTCTTTGTTTGTTAGTGCGTTTTGGAAGGAGTTGTTCGCATTGTCGGGAACCCAGTTGAAGTTTAGCTCAGCTTACCACCCGGAAACGGATGGCCAAACAGAGGTGTTAAATCGGGTGGTAGAGACTTATTTGCGTTGCTTTGCTTGTGAGCAACTGAAGCAGTGGTTACGGTGGCTTCCCTGGGCGGAATATTGGTACAATACGGCGTTTCAAACAGCTGCGCGGATGACTCCTTTCGAGATTGTGTACGGGCGACCACCCCCAACCATTCACAGATTCTTACCGGGTGAAAGTAGGGTGGCGGCCGTGGCTGATGTTCTCGGCAGCCGTGACGCAATGATGGGGCGACTGAAGGGTAATCTGGAGAAGGCGCAACAAAGTATGGTCAAGCAGGCTAATAAACATCGTCGGGAGGTGGAATTCCAAGCAGGCGATAAGGTATTCTTGAAGGTGAGGCCACATCGTCAGTCTACGGCGTTTCGCCGTCCTTACCATAAGCTGTCACCCAAGTTCTACGGACCATTTGTGATCGAGGCGCGTATAGGTCCTGCGGCGTACCGACTGGCATTGCCATCTTCCAGCCGCATACATCCCGTGTTTCACGTGTCCCAGTTGCGGCCGGTGGTGGGGAACCATTCCGTGGAGCCGGAATTGCCGGAAAGCTTGGAGTTACCAGTGGGACCGCTGTGGGAGCCCGAGGAGGTACTAGCGTGGCGAAAAGGGCGTGAAAAGGGGGTGGAGGAGGAGCAGCTGCTGGTTAAGTGGGTAGGGCAGTCGGGAGATGACGCAACCTGGATGAGTAGAGTCAATTTCGAGACCCAGTTTCCGGATTTTAACCTTGAGGACAAGGTTGTTTCGAAGGAGAATGGAGTTGATAGAGAGCATGAGCAAGAACTCGGCTTGGAGGCGGGGCCGAGACCCTTGTTAGTTTACCGACGGCGGGGACGGGTTTGAGCCCACTGTTCGTGGGCCGGGGAGTTGGTCTTTAGTTATATTCTTATATTATTATTATTATTATTAAGAGTATTGAATAATGATTAGCCCATTAGTAGGGCCCATTAGTATGTGTATTTAAACCTCAATTAGGGTTTTAATGAGGATTATGCAATAAAATATATTGGTTTTAGCCTTCAGGCTTGGGCAACGGAGTCATCTGTTGATTTTCCGATTTCTGTTCTTATCACTTTCACAGTTATGTTAAAACTTGGATTTCTTCAGTCATGATCCAAAACTTTTCTAAGTGTGTTGTCAGTGTCTTGTTTTCTTGCAGATTCAGACAATATGGATTATGGGAAAGGTACGATGAATTATATCCCGATAACGATTTAGTCTTCAGGGTGGGTGCCAGTGACTACTCCACAGATTGGTTTTATGCTCAAGTCACAAGGTTACTTAGTTCACTCATTCGTATTCATTCATCTCATTCTCGATGTTTCTATCACTAACGTTTTTTACAGGAAAACTGGCGATAAGGAATACACGAGCACCACCTGGCAAATAAAATTCGACCTCGACAACAATACGAATGCAAACGAAGCTGAAACCTACAAACTGCGACTAGCACTTGCGTCAGCTCACAATTCTGAGCTACAGGTCTGTCCCAATATACGCTTTTCCATTCTCTCTTTGTTTCGCAAGATAAAGGACTTTGTTTTTTTCTAGATTCGAGTGAACGATGCTCCTTCTTCAAACCCTCCTTTATTTTCGACCGGCGTTATTGGGGAAGACAATGCAATCGCTAGACATGGAATTCATGGGATTTATTGGCTGTTTAGTGTGGATGTTCCAGCTGATAAACTCTTGCAAGGTGAGAATACCATATACTTGACTCAGGCCAAGAGCAGCAGCCCTTTCCAAGGCATTATGTACGACTACATTCGCATGGAGAGTCCATCTTCTTCTTCTTCAACCGCAGTTAATAATCCGTAGTTTGATTCAAGAACTGTGGCAAGAAAACGTCGGTTGGTTCGACGATCAATGGATCAACATATGTTTATCTGTTATGTCCCTGCACGTAGATTTTGTAACATTGTTACTACTAAAAAATAATTTCAAGTATGTTGAACTTGAATATATGGTGATCACCAATATATACATAGTTTAGTAATCACACAATTAAATTTTTGAGAAATAATGATTGAAAGTAATAGAGTTCTTGATATCTCCGCGTGGAAGTTAAAAGGGTTTAACTCTAATTCAATTCTTTGTAGTTTACATACAGAGGAATTAGTCCTGCTAGAAGTAAAGTTGTCTTATAGACGATAATGGGGTTTCGATTCGACTAAAATTCAAGTAAAACTAAACTTAGTCGGAGTGTGAAAAATTCGGTCAGGTTAACGAACAAATATTTAAATTTTTGACTAATAATTTAAATATTTTCATAACATTTAATTTTTATTTTTATTTTTTGGAAATATAGTAGGAGGTTAAAAGCGTGTAGGCGGAGCAGGTAAGGAACGTTACACGCTTTCTAAACTTAGCTCCTACGTTTTATATATTTTGTCCTCAAAATATCTGATAAACATCGATCTATGAATTTTTCTTTATTTTGCCAGAAAATAGAAAGATTACTTGTCGCAGTTGCAATTGCGAGCTACGCATAGACATCGCCATCTCAGCTGGTTTTAGGTCGTCATGTCGATGCTTGATTCCTTGTTCAAGCAGCGCTTCAACGCTGCTAAATGGTAATTCTTTAATCTGTATTATTTGATTTGAGTTTATTAGTTGACATTTTTTCAGTTGTTTCGTGAATTCGCGCTGATTATTGTGGGAAACATGAGAAATATAATTATCTGAAGGATGATCCCAATATGATGTCCTATCAAAGATTCGTGATGAATCCTTTGAGTTGAGGATTAGAGTTATGACTTTCTTTTGAATTTTATGTTAGATTAGCTAGAGATCATGGAATTTCTGATCTGATTATGGCCAAGTAACCTCGAAAACGGCTTTGAATGTTGGTTTTTTCTTAAAATCTAAATCTACAGTAAAACTTTGCTGAAACTGACGATACCGAGAATAAAGTTGCTGCGGAATCGGAGAGAGCTTCAGTTGAAGCAGATGCGCCGGGAAATTGCAAAGCTTATCGAAACTGGTCAAGAAGCCACTGCTAGAATACGGGTAAACCCCATAGCCATTTTACCTTCTCCTTTTCGGTTAAATTTTGATATTAATTTCAAGAGTTTGATTTGAGTGTTCATAGTAACGTGGGATTCTCTCGTTCTCAATCCTTTCTAGGTGGAGCATATCATAAGAGAAGAGAAGATGATGGCTGCCCAAGAAATAGTTGAGCTCTTTTGTGAGCTCATTGCTGTCCGACTACCAATTATTGAAGCACAAAGGTATTCTCTTGGGTGATATCTTTACCCCTTTAATTTGTGGCACAAAAAGGAATGGTTGTGGTCGTAATTACGCAGAAGTCAAAGCAGTTAGGTATTGTATTGATTTCAAACTCTTCTTCTAAGTCATGGAGGAAACTCAACTTTAATATTTCTCATATTTTTTTCTTGAAGGACAACATAGAATGAATGTTCTATGATTATTTTTTATATTGGATATTGGACTTTCGGATGAGAGAATTCTCTCGATTTATGAGAGCCGGAGACTTTGTCTCTATAAAGGCGTTCTTCTATCTTATAACTTACACGTTTTTCACCATAGCCGACATGAATCCTACATTTTTACATTGTATATTCTTCAGGGAATGTCCTCTGGATCTGAAAGAGGCGATTTCCAGTGTATGCTTCGCCGCACCTCGATGCGCCGATCTGCCGGAGTTACTTCAATGCCAAATCCAGTTTGCTGGGAAATATGGTCGAGAGTTCGTCATCGCTGCCACTGAACTAATGCCAGAATGTGGTGTTAATCGGCAGGTTAGAAAAATAATCAAGTTTCCTTCTGGGATTAATTTAATTATCTGGACAGATAAACAATTCGTTATTTTCATCCTAAATTAAATTTTCAGTTGGTGGAGCTTTTATCTGTTCGTGCTCCTGCACCCGACGTGAAACTGAAGCTGCTTAAGGAAATCGCCGAAGAGCACGGGCTTGACTGGGATTCAAGCATTTCTGAGAAAGAATTATTGAAGCCGCACGAAGATTTGCTGGTAAATTGGAAAATCAATGATTAGTACTCCTACTGCTTCACTGTTGCAATTTCCATAATCTTATTGTGTTTTTTCTTTCCAGAACGGGCCTTCACAGTTTTTCAGCGGTTCAAAACTACCCCTTCCCGAACAGAAGCAGCAGCAGCATAACGAAGAAGCAAAGCACTCCACTTCGGAACCTTCTGCCCGTGAATCATCTGATTCTGATCCAGACGCCGCCGATGATGGTTTAGATTTTCCCGAAGTTCCAACTCAGCCGCCCGCAAATGCATACAAAAGCACGGTCACAACTCCAGAGATGCTGCCTTTTCCCGCCTCTGCACTGTCCGAGGTTGATGATGCAGAGGAAGAGCCAAAATTTTCATTTGAAGATCATCATAATCCATCACCTTTGGAAACATTTCAGAAGAAATCGGTCACCGACGAAGGCGAATCGCCAAAAACTTCCACCGGCTCAATGGAAGATAAACAGTTCCCAACATTCTTATCTCCCCAAACGCACGGTTCTCCTAAAGAGAATGATTCACCGAGCCCTCCTTCAAAAACCAAGATTGATAGCGAGGATTTGCAGGATGTTATAGCTGCCGCCAAGGCAGCGGCAGAATCAGCCGAGCGAGCCGCAGCAGCTGCCAGGTCAGCGGCTAGTATTGCTCAGCTTCGTATCAACGAGCTTGCAAAGAAGAACGATGGGATCTCCCGTCAACCATGTGATGATTCTAAGGAATCGGAATTTTCGGGACTAAATAATGCTTCTGAAGGGGATGACTCTGCTTTGCATAGCCCCGAACCAAGCAATCGCCAGCCTCGGAAATTGCCTTCCATGGATAACGACGCCTTCTTCTCTTATCCAAACTTGTTTAAGTCGCAAGGCTCGGGTCTGAGCGCTCGTTCCGACTCGTTTACAGACTCGAAATGAAAGCTGTAAGTTTTGCTTTGGTATGTTTGTGAGTGAGAAATCAAATTGAAGCCAATGTTATTACCTAAATATTGACAGTGCATTCGATAGACCTTATCTGTATATTGTTACGAATGAGCTATGGTTGTATTTTGGATTACAATTATGCTTGGGATTTATTGAAAGATTATATATTTTTTATTCTCCATATATACCGATTTTATTTAGAAAAACTCATACAAAAATACACACAATAACTGGAGAAGGAAAAATGTAGATCTATATTCAAATAAATAAATTAATTAAAAATGAAATGGTGAAAAAACGACGACGTCGAAAACCCAATCGTCTCCAAGATAAGAAGCCCTTCCATGTCCACACGACAAAACCCAGCAATCCTTTCATAATAATCTCAGCCGTCCATTTCAGCCCAAAACCCATCCCCTTCACTCAACAACTGCTAGCATTTCTCTCTTTCTCTCTCTCTCTCTCTCTCTCTCCAATGGCCTCCTCCGCCGCCGCTACGGCGACCAACGCCCTTCAGCAGATCACGTGCCAGTCACGCGCACCGCGCCAGTCGTTGTTCCACCCACTGAAACCCACCAGCGTCAGACTCTCCCTCCTCAAGCCGAAGCTCCAGAAGCTCTCCCTCCGCCGCCGACGCGGCGGAGCCCGCATGGCCGACACCGCAGCCGGTAGCTACGCCACAGCGCTGGCCGACGTGGCCAGCTCCAACGACACGCTCGAAAAGACCTACTCCGACCTTGAAAAGGTCAACGAGCTCTTCTCCGACGAGTCCGTCCAGAGCTTCTTCAGCGACCCCACCGTCCCCGAGGAGGAGAAGCAGAAGCTCATCGACGACATCTCCAAGTCGTCGGAGCTCCAGCCCCACGTGGTCAACTTCCTGAACATACTCGTCGACATGAAGAGGATCGACATACTCAAGGAGATCGTCAAGGAGTTCGAGGCCGTCTACAACACCCTGACAGAGACCGAGCTGGCCATCGTCTCCTCGGTGGTTCCCCTTGAGTCCGACCACCTTGCTCAGATCGCCAAGGGGGTTCAGGGCCTGACCGGCTCCAAGAACGTGAGGATCAAGACCGTCATCGAACCGTCGCTGGTGGCGGGCTTCACCGTCAGGTACGGAAACTCTGGCTCGAAGATGATCGATTTGAGCGTCAAGAAGCAGCTCGAAGAGATCGCCGAGCAGTTGGATCTCGGCGACATTCAGTTAGTTGGTTGATGACGATGATGATTTTCATGTCTGTTCATCTTCATTTATCCAATTCAAACAGCATTAATTTCATATTATTATTATTGTAAGACGAAAAGATTTCAAATATAATTAATTACCTTTACCAAAGTAGTTAAGATTTGTTCGAAAACTACGAGAATATCCATGTCCAAAGGTAGTAAGAGATGTGGTAATAATAAATATATATATTATCATATATCATTAATGAGGAAAATCAAATTCGTAATCATATTACACACTGCAAAAATCTCTGTAAAAAGAAAGCTTTACAAGAGTGCAGCAAAACATCTATAACATAACGTAGAATAGCAAAACCCAAAGGCTCACTTCCCTCCCTTATGATGGTTTCTCATGTGATCATCTTCCTTACGACCCTCTTGCTAGTCTCCCTCGGTTAGTCTTTCTCTCTTGTAAAAAAAATGTTTTTTTTCTTTCATTGTAGCTGCGTACTAACATGTTATTAGTTACCATTCACTTGTTTGTCTTTGGAAGAACAGCGTCTGCAAGAGTAGACGTATCGAAGCCATGCTCGAACGACGGTGACTGCAAAGGCGATAGGTGCATGATTCGGACGAAACCCTCCATTTGCATCGACGGTTTCTGCAGCTGCGATGAATCTGCAATAATATGGAGTGGGAAGGACTGCAAAGTTGATAAAGAATGTAAGAACGTTTGTCCGTATCCTCAAGAATGCTTCCATTCTTGCGATGGTGGTATGTGTAGGTGTGACTGTGGGAAGTAATAAATTTGGATTTACTATTATTATCTTTGCGAATCTTTGATAGTGTAATAGACCATTCTATAATAAAACATCGTTTGATCACTTATTGCTTCTTCTAGGTGTATAAACTTAGTAAATAGAGCTCAGAAAAGGTATGAAATTTTAAATTATTGAGAAGTATAGCCACACCATAAGAGGAAAAGAGATGCCCATGACTGATGAACTTATGGCCAAAGCTCATTTTCATGCTAAGACTTCAAAGCCTCAGAGAACATAAATGTTGTTTGATATTCAGTAATTAGAGGCATTAGGAGTGAAACAGCGTACATTAATCACACAGATCGTTCGACTGTTGTATTAAAAAAAGGTTTTCGAAAGCACGTCGATTGTCATGATATCGCGTGTACTAAATATTGTAATGATCCCGAGAGCCGTCGACCTGCTTTACCTTCAAGACTTCATCTTTTCTCAGACAGTACTGCTCGAACCTCTGCCTTGCGTATTCCAGGTAATCGAAGTCTATGCTGTTAACATACGCCTGCAGACAACGAAAAATAGTGATTTCGAATTATTGATCTCTGTACATTCAGCGATCATAACGAAGAGAAACAAGATTTTACCGAGATGAGCCCCCAAAGTCCCCAGAAAACATGGTTTGCAAGAGTGTACTTCTCTATATCGTCGGCGAACTTCTCCACGGTGCCATCGCCGTCGCCCGCAGCTCCGAGGTATTCGCGTATAAACCTTCAACGTTCCTCAAAACCTGATAAAAAAAGTCGAAGGATAACACTGTAAAAGGCCGAAAAACAGCCATTAGCAGACTTATCCAGCCAGAAAATGGTATACCAGGATACTTGCTATAATCCAATATGTGAGGCGAGCCCGAGTGATAATCAGCAGCCATTTCGCAGAAATGGTTCGCAATATCGCACGCCGTGGGGTTGTAGCCCGCATATTCGTAATCCTGGGAAGGGAAAGAAAAAGGTTAAGAAAACAAAGGGATGAATACTCTCAGTCTCAGAGGTTTTAAACATTTTTTCGGGCAGCCTACGATGATGGTGATCGATCTTTCCTCGTCGTCGATCATCACGTTGCCGTATTGCAAGTCGTTGTGGCAAAAGCCAATCTCTTGATGCTCTTCGGGCAGCGCCTTCTCCAGCAGATCGATTTCGTGTTCTAAGCTATGTAAGCTATACTTCTTGGCATCGTCTGGCGAGCACAGTTTCTTGGCCTCATCGAGCCATTTTCTGCACACACGGCGAAAGCATTTCATTTCAAACCCTATTAGATATTATGTTGAATACAATAATTCTTGCCAAATTATCACATTTCTTGGTGATTAGCAGTATCATTTGGCTGCTGGTAAGTAAGTACCTTAGTCTTGCCCACAAGATGACGTTTTTCGCGCCGGGCATTTCAAGACTATGGAATTCTTTCATCTTCTTGGCTATGAGGGCGGAGATCTTTGGGTCGCGGAGGTCGGCGGCTGAAAGGGTCTGAGGTTAAGAGCAGAGAAAGATTCACAAGACTGATAGTATCTCCAATTTACTAGAAATAAATTAATATATATAGTGCATATGCATACCCTTGCATGGATGAACTCCTCTACTCTTCCCTCGGGAAACTTACCGAGAAGCTTCGGGCCATAGCCGTGGCTCGACAAATGCTCGAAAGTTCGAACCTCTTCCTCCCGGTTGAAGAAGACGTCGACTCCTTCGCCGTAGATTCGAACTAAAACCGTTCTTGGAGAGTTTTCGAGTTTTGTTGGCCAGCTTATTCGATAAACTTGGTTGGTCATGGCGCCGCTTAGAACGATGATCTTCAAGGTGTTAAAATCAATGGCATCTCCCCACTGTGATGCAAGGGAGAGCAGCAGTTTCTTCAGCTCCTCTGGGATGCTAATACCGTCGACAAATCCATTCGTCTTCTTCACAGCCATCCCTAGTAGAACCCTCTCTCTCTCTCTCTCTCTCTATATATATATATATATATATATATATATCTCAGATTCAAGGATGGAGCTGAGGAAAATATCTTTGAACAGAAACTAGTGATGTGATACACTGCGACGTTATACAGAAGCTCCTTATGTAGAAGAAGAAAGAAGAATCTTTGGCCTTTTTGCCCCTCTACAACGACTTCAACGGAAAAACGAGAGAGAGAGAGAGAGAGAGAGAGAGAGAGAGAGAGAGAGAGAGAGAGAGAGAGAGAGAGAGAGAGAGAGAGAGAGAGAGAGAGAGAGAGAGAGAGTTTGACCATGCAATAATAATCTAACAAAAGCTGCTTATAAGGGAGCATAGCATCTCTCCTTTTTCAACAAAATGGCTGTGACGTAGCGTAGCACTACGGTCGGTTCCGAGCTAAAGATAGATTTCAGTAATCATTAAGGTAAGGCATCGACTCGACGAATGAATAATGACTTAAACACTAAAATGCATTAGAAGAAGAATCACCCAAAGTGGCATGAAAAGCCATGTAATAATATGTCATTAAAAAATGTAAAAAAATTGATCAGCATTTCTCACACATCAATTCTTCTGAACAATAATGTAATAACTCCACAGTGGGAAACGTTTTCGTTATCTACAAATGAGAAAAAAAAACCGTGGTTTTGTTTATCTACAAATATGTGTCCGAGAAAATCGTGTTGAAAAGCAAACATTTTTTCTATTCTTGAACCTAAAAAGTGCTGTTGTCTTTTCTCACGACTATGGTATTAACAACAGTACGCATGTAGTTGCTCATTTTTCTATATTACAGTACAGCAGTAGTCATAAACCCTTGAACAAATTCAAACTAGGAAAAATACATTAAATCATTCAAACTCCATAATATGCCATAATAACCTAATAAAAACAATACGAACATATCCATATTGATCAACCAATCCTACTTAGTACAACCATATATAGTTCCACAGATTCAATAGGAAAAACAAAGAGTACTTCAACTTCAAACCATAATAATCATAACATCCACAGGTCCATAGTTTCCCAAAGCCAAACATTTCTTCCAAGTGTCTTCCAATCTCCAAACTCGTCTTCATCAGAGCTGCAACGATAGATCTGTTTGTTCTTCTTCGTCGGTCAGATCGACCAATGGAGGCGCACTGCTTGAACTTGGCATGTTGTTATTTGGTGGCATTCTCGTCGGAATAACTGGTGAGATATTTGGATTCGGCACGTAATTTGTCGCTTGCCCCGTTGAAGAAGATCCAGCGCCAAAGCCCCACATATTATATAAGTTTCCTGAAAATTACAAATCGGTTAAGTTCTTCAACCCCACAATTTGTTTTCTGCATGGAAGATATTTCAGTAAATTCTTTATCTTTACCCCAATTCTGCTGCATGAGGGGCTGTTGATTGATCGTCGAAACGTTCGCCATATTGTTGGTTCGCTGCCCTATCGAAGAAGATCCCGCTCCAAAGCCCCACGGGTTATTGTTTCCTGAAAATGAAAAATCAGCAAGATCTTCACTACCCCCACAATTTCTTTCCTGCAAAGGGATATAAAAATATTCAGAAAATTCTTTGATTATTACCCCAATTTTGCTGCATGGCGGGCTGTTGATTGGTCGTCGAAACATTATTCGAATTCGTCATGCTGATGTTTCCACCTCCAAACCCCCACAGATTGTTGTTTCCTGCTAATGAAAAACCAGCAAATTCTTGGTCACCCCCAACTATATTGTTTTCTGTAAAAGTCAATAAATTCTTTATTATTACCCATATTCTGCTGCATGGCGGGCTGTAGATTGAGCGTTGCAATGTCATTCGGATTCTGCTGATTGATTCCTTGCCCTGTCGAAGACGATGGAGCTCCCAAACCCCACAGATTGCTGGTTCCTCCAAACGGAAAGTCGGCCAATCCCTTATTACCTTCCCATGTCTGCTGCATACCTAGCTGTTGATTTATAGTCGAAACATTGTTCGTGGTCGTCGGGGAATAGCTTTGCTGACCAGTCGGAGGAGAAACCTTAGAACCCTGATTCTGCCCCTGGGGCATCAATGGAGTTTGCTGATGCTTATTGTTGAAAATCGGTATTCTCCAAGGCGAGGCAGCAGCAGCAGCTGAATTACCCTTCTGCAGCAATGCATTGTGACTGTTCAGTTTTCGAACAGCTTCGATCAGTTCCGGCGAAAGCCCATGATAATCAGCGGGCTTTGGATTCGACGGCGGCGTATTCACGGGCTTCGCTGCACTGTAAGAAGAGCCAGTTCCAAGATTTAATGTGGGCACCGCCTTGGGTGGCAGCTTGTTCGCGCTGTGATGACCACTGCCGATTCTAAGGCTCGAGGCTGTAGTAGTCGGGAGCTTGCTGTAATGGCCATCAGTCCCAGGATTCAATGACAGAGTCGCGCCTTTGCTTTCACTGTAAGAACCATCAGCTGTCTTGGGACCGGCAGGCATCTTCGGGGGTTTGCTTTTGCTGTATGAGCCACCAGCCCTAGGGTTCGAGGGCATCTTCGGGAGCTTGTCCTCGTTGGGACGATCAACCGATCCCTGACTCGAAGGCATTGCCATGAACTCTCTCAAATAACCGTCGTCTATGTCACTCGAGGGCATTGTCAGCAGCCTGGTGAAGTAACCAGAGGTGCCCGCATTCGACGGCATTTCCATGGTTTTGCCTGAGGTCAAATCGGTAGGGTCGAAAAAGAGAGGTTGGTCAGGCGATGGGCGTTCACTGGCCCAGCCGGGCCCGAATTGTGCACCGGGAGGTAGCACCTCCTTGACCATTCGAGACGCAACCTTCCAAGCCACGGGCCCGAGGCCCTCCGCGAACCGAGCCAGGCTGCTCGCATAAGAGATTGGGTCAGCAGGGGCACCCTAAAATTAGTCAATAGAGAATAATAAGAGCTTGTTAGATTATCATTACATATGGTTCATTTGTACATACTGAAGAAAATAATATAAGGAACCCTATATATATATATATGTTTCTAAAGCACATACGGGGACAAATCGCCTGCTCGTTTCTACGACGGGGTTGTCATCGTTATTTCCAGAAGATGTCGCCGCGGGATGGGACTTTGTGTACGTTAGACGCCTGTTCATGTCTACGACAAACTCCTTACTGTTTCCAGCTTTCCTATCAGCCCTCAGTATGTGAGCTGCATTATTGATATGTAAGAACCTTACAAAAAGAAGAAATATATTTATGAAATCTGCATACAAAAAAGAACTGCATCCATTGATATGTAAGAACCTGGAAATTCGTCGTTCCAGATGATTCTCGACGAATCAGCAGCAGCTTGATTTCTAGCAGGGCCTGAAGCTGCCCTATTAGTGCCTCTTTGTACAGCAGGAGTACTCACACCCATCTTCAGATCTGCAAATTCTTGCCTTGCGAGCCTTCGAATATCTCGTGCCTAATTAAAAGCAAGGGACGACATAAGAACAACATGGTATATATATTCAATGATGTAAAGGAGCCTGAAGAAAGGTAGGAAGCAAAGTTACATCTCGATAGTAGATGGTATTTTCTGCATTGAAGAACATGGCGTTGGCACATATCAAGTAAACATCAGCCTGGAATCAAAAGGAAACATTTGTTAGTAAATGTTCCTAGTTGAACCCATCAAAATCTAGGGTTTGATGTTTAAATCCATGTAATAACTGTAGTTGTCAACATAATATGCTAATTCTCAGGAAGCATTCTTAAACATATATATACCCTAACTGCAATAGTAACAAATAATGAAGGTGTTTGGAATCAAACCTCAAATTCTGCTAAAGTCTTATAAGCTCCTTCCTTGAGTTTCTCCTTCATGGTTCCAAAGTCCATTGGATTCTCTATCACCTCATGATATTCAGGCAACTGCAGATATATCAGAAATCAATCAGTTTATTAAATCCACGGCCGCTACTCATAATCAAATAATCATCATCGTATCAATGATTGTGTTGTAATAACCTCCTCAGGATCTACGGGCTTTGAAAATGCACCATGAGTGTCCTCACTGAATGAAACATACATTCGACAACGGTTAGAAACGGACATAAAAACAGTTTACATAGTTTTTCAATAAAGATTTGTATAAAAGAGTAATCTTCCACGTGACACATACTCTTGAAGCCTCTCGATGATGGAAAGTAGCTTCTCTTGATCTTGCAATGGCTTAGTGGGTCCACCAGCTGGTAATGACCCTGAAGATTAAATGAAGATTCACATCAAAGGAAAATTCATGGTCTTTCTTTTAATTTCTTCATAAATATGATATATCCTTAAATGAAGGGTTTTTGAGTAAGAATAACCATGCACAAACGTTTCAGATGCTCTCAAGATCTTTCTTCCCTGCATATTAAGATCAAAAGGAGAAATATGCATCAATATATATATATATATATAATATATATGTCGGTGTACGTTAGTCATTGAAATAAGAATTAATACAGATATAAATATACATATAATCAGTTCCATGCAATAATATCTTCAAGATTGAATGGAAGAGAAGCAACTCAAATATTGCAAACCAGAATTATCAGTAAACATATCATAAAAAATATATAGAAAGAAACACATCTATGTAGTAACATATAGGCTCTTGCACACAGAGAAGGTGCCTCACATAAAAAATTAAATTCACTTGCTATTGGAGGTAAAGAAAACTAAGGGAGACTTGAAATTTGAGAAATCAACAACATATATTAAAGATTACTTAATAATAGATTTTGTTGACCAGGTCAACAAAACACACCATCCTAATTACCTTCAAATCTTCTTACATAAATTGGATGGACAAAGAAATAACAAGAAATAAATAAAATCAACATATAATAATTCTCTGTTTTTGCCGCGCTATACCAATTAGTCTCACCTTCAAACCTCATTTCATATAAAAGAAGAAGCAAAAAAAAAAATCTTAAGAAATTAACCGAAAAATAATACAAAAAAGACCTCACTAGAACCAGCATCGTGAGATCCGCCATCGGCCTTTGCCGCATCAGATTCGTTTTCCGTTCTTGCTCGCTTGTGAATGCCTCTTTCATTACCATCATACACACGGATCGAGCCGCGAGCTATTTGATCACTGAATGGAGAAGAAGCCGTCTTTTTCCTTCGAGCATAAAAGAAATTAAGGGGTTTGTCAGATAAACGCCTGCCAACTGAGCCGTCCTTGTCCGTCTCTTCGCTCTCATCAGCCGCCGTCTCCGCCATAGACTTTTGTGTTTTTCTCTCAAAATAATTTTTTTTATTTTTTATTTTATTTTTAGGGTTCTTCAGTTACAACTCTCTAGCAAATGTATGCGGCTTGAAATTGTTGTAATAGTTTTTTGGGTTATATTTCGACGTCACGAGGCGGTCACGTGCGAGTTTTTCTTATTTTTAACGTCCCAACACGCGTGCTAACTCATGTACGTGGCCGCTCAAGCGGTCGGTTTCATTGTCGCCGCTTGATAATTAATTGAGAGACGTCATTGTATGATGGTAAAGCAAATCCGACGTAATTTATTACGTACTTTTTTATCGGCAAATTTCAATAATTTCATCGAATATTCTAGTAGGTGAATTTACTTTTTTTTCTCCTTTTTTCGACGACGTATAGTATCGACATTATTGTCTTGTAATAATTAGCGTCACGTCTATAATGACGTGATTTAATTGCTTGTTTTAATTGATTTACGTACATTATGTGTTTCTTTGATGTTTAGGTAAATGTTGAATGGTTAATCGTAATTCTTGATATATTTGCATGCATGCAAATCTACTCATACGTAGTTCTTTATACCATAGTATATATCATAGAATTGAAGAGCGTTTGGATACGTTTATTAAATCGACTTGAATGTTTAGTACATTCAATTTTTATTACAATGTCGTTTGTAATAAATATGTATTCTATAGTCATTATCCTTTCTTAAAAAATAAAAAATAAAAAAATTGAGCAATATGTCTTTTATTATGAATATATGCATTATGGATGCCCATTCCTAATATTAGTTGTAGATCTAAATCTATTGTATAATATACATATAACCATACATTGCAATTAATATGGTAGCTAGGCTATTGCTTATAAATAGGCTCACTCCCTCACTTGAATGTACACACAAAATATCAGAAAGCTTTGTTACGTTTAATCTCTTTGCTTCATATTACATCAATATTATAATAATATAATATACAATATACTTAGTAATACATTTACATATCATTATGCGTTTATTTATTAAATAGTAAAACTTTATATTTATATATTATAAAACAAATATTTTATAACACGTTATCAGCACGACCGCTCTCCGCCGCCAACACCAACCTCCGCCGAAGATCTTATACGGTATAGTGAAGGTATAATAATTCTATTTCATATATATAATTATAATATATGATAAATATATAACTAAGTGCCGTGACCGAGTGATTTCGCGGAATATCGTCATTTCAAGTGGCGAGAGGTCCAGATTTCGATTCCCAGTGGTAGCATGTTGAATTTTTTTTAACGATTTGGGTCGGAATACCGCCCAATTACTATATATAACTGGGTCGAATTATCGCCCAATTACTATATTTAATTGGGTCGAATTATCGCCCAATTACTATATATAACTGGGTCGAATTATTGCCCAAATACTATATTTAACTTGGGTCGAATTATCGCCCAGTTACTGTATTTGATTTTGGGTCGGCTTACCGCCTAAATTCATTTAATATTTTAATAATATTATTTTTATTAAATATATATATACCGATGATTTATTATTGAAGAACTATTTTTTTTTTATGTTTTTCTATTATAGTAATATGTCGAACTTGGCGAGCCTTGAATTTGTTGCACTCGATATCACTGGCAACAATTACTTATCCTGGCAAATGGATGCCGAAATTCATTTGAAAGCGAAAGGCTTAAGTGACACCATTGATGCCACGAAAACCACAACGGAACAAGAGAAGGCGAAAGCCATGATTTTTCTTCGCCACCACATTCATGAAAGTCTGAAAATAGAATATTTAACAGAAAAGAAGCCAGCTGATTTGTGGAAAAATCTGAAAGATCGATACAACAACCTGGCGACTGTTGTTCTCCCCAATACAAAGTATGAATGGGTAAATTTACGATTTCGAGATTTTAACTCGGTAAATGAATATAATTCTGCTGTTTACAGAATTACCTCCATGTTGAAATTATGTGGAGAAACAATTACCGATAATGATATGCTGGAGAAAACACTCAGCACATTTCACCCATTGAATATAATATTGCAGCAGCAATATCGGGAGAGAAACTTTAAAAAGTATGCAGATCTAATTTCTTGTTTACTTTTGGTTGAGCAAAATAATGAATTGCTGGTGAAAAACCATGAATCCCGACCGACTGGTTCTACTGCACTCCCTGAAGCGAATGCAGTCAAATATAATAATGGCAATAGTCGAGGTAATGTTCGTGGACGTGGTCGTGGTGGATATCGCGGCCGTGGACGTGGCCGTCGTCAAGGCCGAGGGCGTGGCCGAGGACGTTATAATGGTGGTTATCAGAATTTCCGTGGTGATTATCAGAGTTATCGTGACAATCATCAAAACTTTCCCCAGAAGAGGAAACATTATGACAATAAAGATGAGAAGAGGCATACTGAACAGAAGAATAATGATGAACAATGTTATCGTTGCAGTGGTTCGGGCCATTGATCCCGTAATTGTCGTACGCCCAAACATCTTGTTGAGTTATATCGAGAATCTCAGAAGGGCAAAGGAAATAAAATTGAAACAAACTTTGTTCAGGGTGAACCCGCCTCTACTTCTGGTGTCAATGATGAAAATACTCATTTAGATGCTGCGGATTTTCTGATCGAATAAAATTAATCTGCTATGTTTTTATTATGTATTATTATGATATGCTTTAATGTTGTGTATTTTATTATGTATCGTTATTTCTTTAAATTATCTATATGTTTGTAATGCAACTTTTTCATTTTCAATAATATATATTATGTGTTTGTTTATAAAGGATATTATCTTATGGATGTGGGCATGTGCAACGGAGAATTATGTCTTGCAGACTGTGCAACGACTAATACAATTCTGAAAAATGAGAAATATTTCGATCAGATTGATTTGAAAAAAGCCAGTGTTATTACCATATCGGGTAGCACGAATATAATTGAAGGCGCCAGAAGAGCTAATATTTTACTGCCCAGAAGGACAAGGCTGATAATTGAAAATGCCTTATATTCTTCTAAGTCTCAAAGAAATTTATTAAGCTTTAAAGACGTTCGATATAACGGATATCACGTTGAGACGGCAGAAAAAGGAGATACAGAATATTTATACATTACAAAAGTAACTTCGAATGGTACAAATTGTGGAAATATTACCATCTTTCGATTCTGGACTATATTACACATATCTTAGAACGACTGAATCATATGCTATCGTAAACCAGAAGTTTACCGAATTTATTATTTGGCATGACCGGTTGGGCCATCCCGGTGCAATTATGATGCGGAAAATAATTGAAAATTCACGTGGACATCTAATGAAGAACCAGAAGATTCTTCAATCTAATGAATTATCATGTGTCGCTTGCTCGAAAGGGAAGTTAATTATTCGGCCATCACCAGTAAAAATAAAAAATGAATCGATAGTATTTCTGGAGCGGATCCAAGGTGATATTTGTAGGCCGATACATCCATCATGTGGACCATTTAGATACTTTATGGTATTGATCGATGCATCAACTAGATGGTCTCATGTATGTTTGTTATCAACACGCAATGTAGCCTTTGCGAGATTGCTTGCTCAGTTGATTTG
Organism: Lindernia subracemosa; assembly: GCA_028392965.1. Classification (NCBI taxonomy): domain Eukaryota; kingdom Viridiplantae; phylum Streptophyta; class Magnoliopsida; order Lamiales; family Linderniaceae; genus Vandellia; species Vandellia subracemosa. The sequence goes on along the minus strand of JAQPCC010000026.1, from coordinate 637,611 downwards.
ATTAAGAGCACATTTTCCAGATTATCCTATAAAGAAAATACGCCTTGATAATGCGGGTGAATTCACTTCCAAGGCGTTTAATGATTATTGCATGTCTATTGGAATTGATGTTGAGCACCTTGTGCCACATGTTCATACGCAAAACGGTCTTGCAGAATCATTGATTAAACGTCTGCAATTAATTGCAAGACCACTATTGATGAAGTCGAAACTTTCCTCATCTTGTTGGGGACATGCTATATTACATGCAGCGGCACTAATCCGTATCAGGCCAATAATTTATCATGATGTCTCCCCAATACAAATGGTTTATGGTCAGGAACCAGATATTTCCTATTTGAGAATTTTTGGATGTGCGGTATATGTTCCAATTGCTCCACCACAACGAACTAAGATGGGACCTCAAAGGAGGATGGGAATATATGTCGGATTTGAATCTCCATTGATAATAAAATATTTAGAACCTTTAACTGGAGATCTATTTACGGCCAGATTTACCGACTGTCATTTCGATGAATCGAATTTTTCGACATTAGGGGGAGAAAAGAAGCAGCTGGAAGGAAATATACGTTGGAATGAATTATCGCTAAATCATTATGATCCTCGAACGAAAGAATGCGAACTAGAAGTTCAAAAGATAATTCATTTACAAGGTTTAGCCAATCAATTGCCAGATAGTTTTACTGACCTTAAAAGAGTGACTAAGTCACATATACCAGCTGCTAATGCTCCTGCAAAAATCATTGTTCCTGCAAAACATACAAAGAATATTATCGAGCCTAAACCACAATTGAAGCGTGGTAGGCCAGTGGGTTCCAAAGATAAAAATCCTCGAAAAAGAAAAGGAGCAAATGATAAGAATGGTCCAGTCGATGATTTATCGACTCTAGAAGAGTCTACGGGCATAAATGATTATGAGAATGAAACTCAAGTACCTGAACGTTTAGAAAATAATGATAATGAAGAGATCTCGATAAACTATGTCCAAAATGGAATCAAATGGAACCGAGAAAATGTCAACGTTGACGATAAATTCTCTTTTAATGTAGCGCTACATGAAATGAATGAGATGAATGAGAATGAGATGAATGAGAATGAGGATCATGAACCAACGTCTGTAAAAGAATGCAGACAAAGAAATGATTGGCCAAAATGGAAAGATGCAATTGAGGCTGAATTGAAATCACTTGAGAAACGAAAAGTTTTCGGACCCGTAGTCCGCATATCAGAAAATGTAAAGCCGGTTGGATATAAATGGATTTTCATCCGAAAGAGAAATGAAAAAGGTGAAATTGTAAGATATAAAGCAAGGCTTGTCGCACAAGATTTTTCACAAAGACCTGGTATTGATTATGAGGAGACGTATTCTCCTGTGGTGGATGCAACAACTTTTCATTATATAATTAGTCTGGCAGTACGTGAAGGACTCGATATGCGTCTTATGGATGTTGTCACTGCTTATTTATATGGCTCACTTGACAGTGACATATATATGAGACTTCCCGAGGGATTTCATTTGCCTGAAAATTCAGGGCCACGTAATGAGTACTCAATTAAGTTGAATAAATCATTATATGGATTAAAGCAGTCTGGGCGTATGTGGTATAATCGCCTCAGTGAATACTTGATGAAAGAGGGATATAAAAATGATCAATCTTGTCCCTGTATATTCATGAAGAGACATGAAAACGAGTTTGTCATTATAGCAGTTTATGTTGATGATATCAACATAATTGGAATTCCTGTAAAGTTATCAAAAGCTGATGATTGTTTGAAAAAGGAGTTTGAAATGAAAGATCTCGGAAAGACAAAATTTTGTCTTGGACTTCAAATTGAATATTTGAAGAATGGAATATTTCTACATCAAGAAACGTATACGAAAAATGTATTGAAAAGATTTTACATGGATAAAGCTCACCATTGAATACTCCAATGATCGGTCGATCTTTAGACGTGAATAAAGATCCGTTCAGACCACGTGAAAATAATGAAGAGTTACTTGGTCCTGAAGTACCATACCTTAGTGCTATTGGAGCATTAATGTATCTTACGAGTCATACGCGACCTGATATAGCGTTCGCTGTGAATTTATTGGCAAGATATAGTTCTTCGCCGACTCGTCGACATTGGAATGGAGTTAAACGGATTTTTCGACTGATATGGGATTATTCTATTCAAATGAATCAAAGATAGATTTAGTTGGGTATGCTGATGCTGGATTTTTATCCGATCCACATAATGCTAGATCACAAACGGGTTATCTATTTACATATGGCGGAACCGCTATTTCATGGTGATCAGTTAAACAAAGTTTAACCGCCACTTCGTCCAACCATGCTGAAATATTAGCGATTCATGAAGCAAGCCGAGAATGTGTTTGGTTGCGATCGATAAGTAAGCACATACAACAAACTTGTGGGTTGTTATCAGAAAAATTACTTCCGACGATCTTATATGAAGATAATGCGGCATGCATCGCTCAGTTAAAGGAAGGGTACATCAAAGGTGATAGAACCAAACATACATCGCCCAAATTCTTCTATACACATGACCTTCAAAAGGCCAGCGAGATTGACGTACAACAAGTTTGTTCAAGTGACAACCTTGCAGATTTATTCACTAAAGCACTTCCTCCAAGGACGTTTGAAAAGCTTGTTTATTTAATTGGACTTCGAAGACTCAAAGATCTCGAGTGATGCCTACATCAGGGGGAGATAATATATGCTGCACTCTTTTTCCCTTCACTAGGTTTTTATCCCATTGGGTTTTTCCTAGTAAGATTTTTAACGAGGCAGCTAATATCATCAGATCAGGGAATTTATTATTTTGAATGGACATCCAAGGGGGAGTATTATGAATATATGCATTATGGATGCCCATTCCTAATATTAGTTGTAGATCTAAATCTATTGTATAATATACATATTGTTATAAAAATATTAATTGTGATTAATATTATATTAATATTATTTTATTATAATTATACTTATATTAAGATTATAATGATAATATAGCTTATAATAATAAAGAGAGAGAGAGAGAGATTAGAGAGAGATTAAGTATTTCAATACTTGGTGTGATTTACAATGAACTCTAATCACCTATTTATACTACTAATAATTCACTATTACAACTAATCACATTAATTACAGGAAACACACACAAAATACAAACTTCAATTAAACACCTATCTTATAATCTTATCATCATTTAATATTATACTTCCAAATCCATCAATAATCCAAAAACATCCACATCTTAATTATTTAATCATCCATAATTAACTTATTTCATAATACATATAACCATACATTGCAATTAATATGGTAGCTAGGCTATTGCTTATAAATAGGCTCACTCCCTCACTTGAATGTACACACAAAATATCAGAAAGCTTTGTTACGTTTAATCTCTTTGCTTCATATTACATCAATATTATAATAATATAATATACAATATACTTAGTAATACATTTACATATCATTATGCGTTTATTTATTAAATAGTAAAACTTTATATTTATATATTATAAAACAAATATTTTAGAACATCTTTTATATTAATAATATATATACAATATACTTAGTAATACATTTACATATCATTATGCGTTTATTTATTAAATAGTAAAACTTTATATTTATATATTATAAAACAAATATTTTAGAACATCTTTTATATTTTAAACATACATAAAAAGAGAACGAATAGGAAAAAAAGCCCTGAAAATTCAAGCTACTAAACAGAGGAGAAGAAGGCAAAGTATGTATGTAGTAGTCTTCTCTCTACCATGTTTCTTACCAGAAAGTGAAATTCATTAACATATACAATACAACCGCACATTAACCAAGTATCAATATTAGACATCTTATGTGGAATGTATGATTTCAGCATCCTCGGACATCGTCTAATCGTCGTCTTCTTCCTCCTACATCAGATCAAAACATTCGTCGCCAACATCGAGATTGCACGGTTTTTTTTTTTTCATTACAAGTTGAAGCATATCACGGGCTTAGCATAACTAACCTCTCCACTCCCTTCATCATCATCCTCGTCGTCGTTGACTTCAGATTTGGACTTGTCAGACTCCTCGTCTCCACCTCCAGCCTGCGAAAATGATGAGAAACATATCGTGAAGCATACCTCATCATCATATTAGAACTGTTGTTGGTATATATGATGTGTTCTGATGAGAAATAGGTCTCACCAGTTTTCTGTTGTAAGCCTCCATCTTGCTCTCATATTCCTCCTTCCTTCGCTCTGCCTCGGTCACAAAGGGAGCTTTATCCTAAAAATATCAGTTACAGTTGCAGCAATCAACTATTGACCACAAACATTTAAAACACGGATGTCACACTAGGACTCTGTCAACAACCAACAGTCAAGGGCATGTTTACCTCGTCGCCCATTGACTTCCACCTATCACCGCTTGCCTTACCAACCTATAGTTCAATGACTAACTGTATTAGATCACAAGGATTTGAAAAAAGGAGAAAGTAAGACACTCAACAGAACTAACAACTCACAGCAGCAACCGATTTGTTCTTTGGGTGCTTTTCCTTGTACTCCTTCCTAAAGCTTTCCCTGCAATGATGGTGAACAGCATTGCAAACCAGGTACCATAGTAATACTACGACATAAGAATGCAGAAATGAACGTCATACACAAGCTTGTGCTCCCGAGAAAAAACAAAATGGGGCGTGCTTCTTACATGAAAACAAAGAAAGCACTTGGGGGCCTCTTTGGCTTGTTTGGGTCCTTGGCCTTCTTCTCCTTCTTCTGCTTCTTCACACCAAGCCTACTGTTTACCAAAAATATTAGTAAAAAAATTTCCAAAAACGATGAAGAAGCTGACAAGAAAGGCTATTCAAAACTGAGATCACACACGAAATCATTCTCAGTATCATAGGAATGAAATGAAAGGGAATGCAAAATGGGAACACAAACAAATCCAGCTTCCAATAGCTCGCAAGATACAGATCGAAATGACCATATCACAGGCCAATTCTAACACAGAATAGAACGACAATAATAAAAAAAATTAATAATAATCAACATAGCCATCAATTTCCACATGATCAAGAAATAAACGCCAAGCAAGAATCCATTGCATAAAGGACGCCAGTCAACCCTAACCATGCTTGAGATATATACACCGAAGTTTCCGCGAGTGTGAGACACGCGCTTTCTGTTTTCAAGGTGAAATGTTCCCCTGCAATTTGTGTTTGGCGAACGCGAAAATATACTACTGCAGGAGACGTGAACGAGACGCGCGAGTCGGTGAGAGTGAGGCTTTAGGCGAGTATTATAGATATTTTCAGCAGTTGACTTGGCTCGAGCTCATCTTCGGACAGTTGGACTCACCTCTTGGGCAGATATTTTTTTAGGTGATTAATAATAGTTTATTGGGCCTACTTGATGGACTAAGGCCCATTACTAGGCCCGCTACAACTATCAGGATCCCCTTGGTACTATGTTGAAACGGAATTTAAGTTAAACGATATTGGTATGGTAATTAAATTGTTGAGCTTTGTCGCCAGAAGGTCGAAGGGGTTGCTGACTGATAAATTGGATGGTTTCTTTTGGTAATAAATAATTAAAAAAAAAAACAGTATATTGATTATACTAATGAAAGATGATAAAAATAGATAATTCGTTCTATTGCATGAAAGTAAATAAACTATTATCGACGATGAAGGCTTGGTTGGTGCATGGAGAATTAGGAAAGGGAATCACCGTTTTTCTCTCTGTGGGGAAAAAATTATCTCCTCATTTGGGACGACAAGGCAAGGCCAGATATACTAAATTACTCTATTAATATATATATATATATATATATATATATATATATATATATAAGCCAAAAAGTAAACTACACTAAAAAATTATCTCTTTGCTTGTAGGGAATAGGGTGGGGATTGCCCAATAGTGCCAAGGCGGGAATGGAGACTAGTCCCGCCCCACCCCGCCCCGTTGCCAAGCCTAGCAACACGTATAACAATCTATTGATGATTAATTGCATTGTTCTTGCTACTGAAGTGCTCCCAGTCATTCATTACAAATGGTATTATTGGAGGCAAATAAATTCTTTACATGTGAAATCAGCAGCCAATGTAATGAAGGAAATCTGAGCACAAACTGTTTTATACCTTCTTTGGTAGTCGCAGCTGCAAGATTATGAAGGGAATAAGATTCCAACAATGCTTAAGGCCAATTTGAACTTAACAGAGAAAAAAAGAAAAGTAGCTCACCCGTGATTTCTTCTTTATCCAGCCTCCTGAATCTTGATCGGGCGAAACGAATGCAAACTTCTCGAAGGCATCGTGGCTAGGCTTTCTTAACATGCTTGTGGTGTTGCCAGGTGAGGAAAATGGCTACATATGATATAAGTGAATGGTAAGGTCAGAGAAAGACATAATCTGTCTGTTATGAAGGTGTTGTTTGATTGAAAGGTGATGTTAACTAGAAATCGTCACCTCGTCTGCTGCTTCAATGCTCGTGATCATTGGTTCGCACGGCTTGATCTTCAGTCTGTCGACGCAGAGCAACATCTAGCAAACGCACAAGAGACATGAATATAAGTCATAGTCAGAGATAGAACAAATAATCAGCTGTACACAGCATATATGACGTGGACAATCTAACCTTGTTTTGAAATTTTATATTCGCTGCGTCAGTTGCAACGACATGAACACCAAGGCAAATGTTGCTGTCAACGCAAAAGGGGCAGTATAAGTTATCATATACACATCCATCTTCTCTGCACCAAATCCCTTGTCCGGGGACACCCTCTTCAGCTGTTCTGCACAGACGCCGATCAACTGACGATGGGTCGCACACCAAGACGTCCAAAACCGAATCACTCGAGGCTGTACCTTCTGCACTCTTCTTCCACAGAGAAAGCAAATGTCCTCTGATGTGTTGAAACTACTGAACAAGGAACAGACCGATTGTTTTCGGCAAGACCCAATGTATTCTCGCATCGTGGGCAGTATATTTCAAGTCTCCTGTCCCTTTCAGTATCATAAGTTTTCAGAGAAAGATCCTTCATATATGGACTAGATGATATGATGGATTTGGATTTGTCCCATTCATTTTCTGGATGGTAAATCTCTTCAATTCTATTATGCGTATGGATTGTAGGCATTGAACTTCCCATAGAACTTAAACTATCAAGAGGAACCTGAAAAGGGACATTAAATTCATGGAGAGATCCAACAGATGGAAACGAAGCAATTTTTTTTCGCTTTCCAGAAACACTGCTCCAAGATGATCCAGCTTCAGGTTCTTTCCTACTAAACTTCGTTGAAATTCCGCTATCAGGGGTCGTCGTTGCAGAACTCATGAGGTTTGTAGGACTAGCATGAACTTTTGTGACTGGGGATGGCTGAGGAAGCGCCGGAAATGTAGAATATGTCGTTAGGCTTGGGTTATAAGACTCGGAGAAAAGTGTCTTAGTTGGTATGGGGCTTCTGCAGTTTGTATTGGGGGTTTCATTGACAAAGGTAACATTGAAATCATCTGAGGACGGTGCTGCCAAGGGTGTTACATGCAACCTGAAAGCGTTAAACATTGTCTTAATTAAGATTCAGAAACTTGCTAAAAAGTACATTAATAAACTAAAGCGGAAAGTGGATTTTGAATGTCTTAAGTTCACGCACTAACAGCAGCCATTTTCAGATTGCAGAATCGCACTAAAATAATGCCATCATTTTTACCTCGAGTCTCCTGGAGAGTCACATTCCAGGTCAATATAATTTTGGGAAACTCTTGGAGTTGACAAAGTACAAGTATTCGCTTCAGGAAACGGAGAATGAGTAAGTTCAACAGCTTGTTTCCTCTGTACAATATTATTTGATTCCCCTTTATGCTGAAAGTGAGTAGATTTAGCCGTCCTTGCGCAGTTTTTCTTAATTTCTGCAGGTCTGATATTATCAGCTTCAACATCAGGATTCTGTGATGAATTTGTAGCTCGACCGACATGATCCTGCACTCAAGCTATTCAGCATTGAATATTGCGATTCAGCAAGACCTATATTAACTTATTTATCTCTGCAATACCTTTGCGTCTCTGAAAAAGGTTTTCAAATCATTTAGCGATTCTTCAAAACAACTGTAAAGCCTTATTGACTTTCGTAGCCATTTGGATATGTATGCTCTGTTTCTATCTCTGTGGAGCCGCTCATCTGCATCAGAAGAAGAAAAAAAGAAAGAGATTATGGATAGAGTAATGAACTACTGCGCTAGAAGAATTACAATCAAGAACTCTGCAATTCGTGGAGTTCATAGTGGAATATGCTAAAATTGCTAGAGCACCCTAAACTTTGGGAAATTTATTGAATCCTCTCAAGAATTTCTCAGGGCACCCAAAAGAAGCTGAAAGAACTTCTCAGCCAATGTGCAACGGTTTATATGCCTTTACAAGGAAGCTGGATCTAACTTACCCAAGAAGATGACAGCTCCATAGTCAAATCTGTGCCGTATGCAGCGACCTACAGACAGTAAGTAAATCAGTTTCCTAGCAATATGTACTCAGAACTTAAATGAAGACGTACCACACCTTTAAAGAAAAAAAAAAGGGTAGAACTTGGAATATTGAATAGATGGAGTTCAGGGTGGAACCTGTAAACTACTATAGCATAACACACGATATTTTTCTTCTCTTATGTAATCATATATTTAATAATATGCAACTTATAATGTACACATTTACAATTTGAAGGTGCAACGCCACGACGAAGACAAATAGTTCACAATATGAACTCGTGGTGTCTGACAATGATTATGAATGAAATAGAATTTGAAAGAAACCAATTGACGGTTAGACAACCTGCAGCCTGGTTTAGCGCTCTAAAGGCTTGCTGACAGTACCACTCGTTCCCACTCAGAAGACTTTTGGACGATTCATATGTGTCATTGAACTTCTTCTTTTGTGCAACTTTGACATCAAAACTGGCAATAAGTTATCATGTCATTTCTATGAAGTAAGGCACATTAAGCAGTAAGAGCAGTAGAAACGAACAATATGACTTACACGTTCGGGAAGGGAATCCCAATGATCACCTACAATAGTAGTTAAGGTGCAAGATTTGAATTTTAAAACCACTTTTTGTGAGAATAAATAAGCAGAGCATAAATTGATTTTTTTTTTGTCCCTAAGTATCCCCACTCGATCTGGCTATGGGCTAGTCCCTAAATACCGGCGTGAGCTTGCGCCACACAGACCTGGCGGAGGCTTAATTGCGCCACACACTCCAGTGGTGGGACTAATCCCCGGGGCCAGATGAATACGTCCCAAACCCACCTGACAACGATAGTCATGAGAAATAAATCTCATGCTCAAGGAATTATGGGAGGAGGAATTCGATCCCACAACCTAACCCACAAATCCTTAAGGCCTCTTCCTTGACCACTAGACCAAGGCCTCATTGGCAGAGCATAAATTGATTTCAGTATACAAAATAATTGAAGGATACAACAGCCCGAGCATAGTCATCGGAGAAATCTATCCCTTCAGAAACCTGCAAGCATTATAACTCAAATGTTGAAATTTAGAGGCCAAGATGTAAATTATTAAGTAGGAACCATCAAGGAGAACAACTCTATGACAGCTATAACATAATGGATACTAACCGGGCAACTTAAGAGACAAAAGAAATAAACGTAAACCAGTCCTCTAACTAGTTCTTAACATCAATAACTTTTACATCAAAAAATAATAATGATCCATCCATGTAATCCTAATGTAATTCAGAATATAATTAATTTCAATTATACAAAAGAAATATACATATATATATGACAGCCCTACTTGAGGAAGCATAGCATGGACTTAGCACAGCCCTTCATGTACACATGTATGAATACGACACTGATTTTTTTGGGCATGCAACAAGTATCAATATCATAGAAGCATCCCCATGAATCAATATTTATATATAAGCATTATAAAATTTTCAAATGTCATATAAATGTATTTTCCTATTTTATAATTTACTTGTATACATACAACGCATTTCGTGAACTAATATGTTAATATAGTAAGAACATAAATTCCATAAAGGTTGTTATTTCACTTCCATTAGACAAAAGCTTACAGACATGCCTGGTAAATGTCTAAATCAAACAGATCATCTTTTTTTAAATTTCATCTTTAACTTTCTCTTTGAACAACATCTGATAAAAGCCTCACATTTCTTTAGTTATATTCAAAACATATTTCTCAAAATATTTACCTTAAATAACTAAAAAACCAATGTCAAAATGAATCCAAAAAACTCCTTGATTACCTTGCCTCGACAAACTGCCAATAAAGTAGCACCCTCAGTCTTCGCAGGACTTCGTGAATCCAACGACTGGCTAGGTTTATGGCTAAATTTTTTTCCCCGTATTCTTTTCCCACTTGACTTTCGGGCACCTTGATTAATTACCTTATAGTAATCCTTTAAAACGGCTTTGAAAGAATCCTGGTTGCTTCCTCTTGGTTCTACAGAAACTCAAACTTAGCAATCTTTGGATTCTTAAAAGCAATTGCAAAATTTATTAAAACAGAAACTTACTATCATGGCCTAAAAACTCACAAACATGACGAAAATGAGGTTGTAATTTATGAACATTAAAACTAACGTATTTTCTTGGCTCAAGCCCAAGAAACCTTACCAGTGAAATAGGTTTTTTGCGCATTTAGTCGAGACCATTGACCTGTTTCTCGCCACCGGGTGCTCATTTTATCTAGCAACTTGTAGCTAGGAAAGAATACCAAGCACCCACTGGGAACAACCTTGCATATATCGTCCAAACACATACCAACTGCATCCTGTATAACAGTACAACAACATTCATTAAACTATTAATAAGCAGTTTTTTAATACTTTGACAATTTTATAGAAGACTCTTTGAACCTGAAAAGCATATTCGTCAGCCGTTTTATAGCTTGCATTCAACGGATAATTACCAGGACCAGTTGTGATTGCAGCTGCCCATACCTGTGGCATGGTAAAGTCAGGCCACTAGGTTCAACAAGCAGATGCGATTGAGACCCGTTATAACTCAAACGCTATAGCTACCTGGGCATCAACATTGATGACATGAGGAGCTTCCAGACAAGTGTCAAACCGAACACCAAGTTCAGATGAAAAAGTATCTAATGGTGATAGAGTCCTGAAAGAATACGACAAAAGGTGGTCGAAAATATGAGGTCATTATGCATGACTATATAGACAAATACCGCGACTGGCAGCAGATAGCATCTATAGTTCACTACAACAACATACTAACAAATAGTGACTCTATCGGAGGGAGGTGTGATCGATTACTTAAGAAAAGAGCTTAAAGTTGGGTGAAATGAAACCATGAAAAACACAAAGGTTGTATAAAATAGTGTGGCAGAGGACCATCGTAAGCCGCCTGAGCGTCCGAATAGGCCTGGACCGTGCGGTGTTGATTGGTGCCTAGGCAGACTCCAGTTCGAATTTTACAACTAAACCACAATCGTTTGAGGATGAGGGTAGGAACATTGAAAAAAAGTGAGCTTAGATAACTTTTAGAGGATGTAAGGTCATAAGATCGATGTTTGTCAGATGTTTAAGGAGGGTTCAACAAAATGAAGCACAAAATATTAGCAATATCGACTGCCACTGCTGACTCCATATGATACAACTGTAGCACTAACGGCCATGTGGATGGTAAGAAGAAACCGGATATGATGGAATCAATAAACTTTCCAATGGAAGTAATTTACAGTAAGATATTGGATTTCTGAAATAAATATTCGAAGCAATCTATATTTACCCTGATGTTAGGATCACTGATTGACAACATTCAGAAATGCCTTTGAAAACAACAGCTGGATTCAAGCACCACAAGCTAAGAGTGATCGCCGAATCACCTGTTGAGTTTCATTTATCACCCACCAAGTGCAGTAGACATTTACAGTGAATACAATGTGTATTGCAACTAAAACTTTTTACTTCCCATCTCACTGACAATATGAGCAACCCCCGCAATCAAATAAAAGGGCAACAACATAAGAAAAAAATGAAGATAAAAAATTCTATGTTGCTTGCATGATGTCAAGAAATAAATATAAAATGGATCACATACGAATGAACCTAATGCAATAATCTGACGCTAAATTTATCCAACATTCATAAATATCACTTCTGATCAAAAGTTGTGCAAATAATAACCTCTCCCTCTTTCATAAAAAATGGGAAATTATGAAGGAGACCAGAACCTTAAAAGAAAACAAGGATCTTCTATATAAGGAAAATGAACATGGAAGCCAAATATATATTCAGCAGTTATCAAATAAAACAGGAGGATTGTGACAGTTGCTTGCCTCCTTTTTTCTCAAATTTTTGCAGTGCTAGTTCATAGTCAGATGCATGCGACCCATCCCCAGAGAAGAAATAACCGAGCGAAGAGAATATTCCTGCATAACATTAAAACTCAATCCAAACATTTGAAATTTCATTACAGAAAAAGCACCAAATAATGGAAATAAGTACTGTAATACGGTAATACCTTCCAGTGTAGCTGCTGCCATGCCACTTAAATGAGCAATATCTGGCTCAGCTTCTGAAGCAATCCTTATTGCCTTCAAACAAGTACATGCATCGTAACGGGACAACAGGTGATAGGAGGAGTCATCACTTATTTCTGTCAAAACTATTAGCAAAAAAGGCTACCACTTATTTCAAGGTCGCAATTTGTTTGATTACCTTTTTAGCACAATCTTGCAAGATCTTGAAGCTCTGCAGCGATATGTTAGCCTCTTTCAACTCCGTCACAGCCTTATCACCAGTCCAACTGCAAAAAGTAAAGGTATCAACAAGCTAACATAGGATAATGACGTACAATTTCCAAATCAATCAGACATAAAATAATTCAAATTATGAAGAAAAAAACCGCAGACAGCTACATCCTATCAGTATCAATCCGCAGGCTTTGTGTGAACATTCTCATTCGGCAGGGCTACATCCTAATATACTTTTAAACTGAATGAAACAGAAAACGAGGATAAAAAAATCTCTTGGTTGATGAAGCATGCAACAGAAAAAAGAATCAGGAAAAGTGAGCAAAATAGATTGTATTGTTGAACCATCCCCATTAACCATACCAACAATAAGCCAAGTATCCAAAACCGTTCAGTCTTTTAATCAACGACCAAAAACATCCTATAATGTTTCTCAAGTTACGCTTGAGGTAAAATACGAAGAATACATATTATTTAGTTGAATAACAGGAAAAAAAAAATCGAAGGACTAACAGGCAAGTTTTTAGCACGTGTCTAGTTATGCTCTCAAAAACATTTATGATTTATCGAAGTTTTCACCAGTCAAAGTATACTGATGAAAATCTCCTATGACAGAAGAAGTAGCTTATGCCTAAATAGACAGTACACTTGAGATGATCACGCATATGTGGAGGACTAACCATCGGAAATGACGCTGAGAATCCAACTTTACTAATGACCCTTTTTTGTGCTGAATCCAACTCAAAATGCCCTACACAGAGGAAAATAAGCCTTAGCTGATGAGTATAAAAAACAGAAATAAACCAATTGTAGGAAAATAAGCCTTAAATGATGAGTATAAAAAACAGAAATAAACCAATTGATGTCACCTCTGTCATCTCAAACAAAGGCTGGTAAGTCATGTCATCAGCAAGGCGCAGCGGCCCCAGTTCGTTGCTCAGAGCTTCCAAAGAACAAAACAGTCAGATAGTTTATATTATGGTACTGGTGCGATGGATTAGTTGCCACTTACAAAGCAAAGTGTCCTCATCAAGATCGATACTACCAGCATCGCGAGTAATGTCTTCTATATTGCTGGATCAATTTGAACAACACATAATGGTGTGGTAAGTCGCTACTCTAGAAATCTCGCATGCATTTACTACTCTGAAGGCATTCTAAGTTTTAGCTTGTTGAGTCGGAGAACCAAGTTATCAATTTAAATATCAATAACTAGTTTGCCAACAAAATTTTAGCATTTGAGGGATAACTGTGGGGGACATACTGTGCTTCATCAAAAATGATAACACTTCCACGTATATCAACTTCCATCGCATCGCGAATCATTGTATTTATGATGTAGTTATACGGACAAAAGACCAATTCTGCATCCTGTGCCATGGAACGTGCTGCAAAATATGAGCAGCCTGCAAAAAGAAGAGGCTATTCAGTTACATTGTTAATTTCAGCACCACGAGTAAGAACATCGTCAACTCCAAATGAGTGGCACATAAGAACCTTTGACTACTTGCCCAATTTTGACAAGGTCTTCAATATCGTGGACCTCATGGCAGCCTCCTTTTTGTAGTGAAGGATGGCCTTTGACTTTATGCACGTTTCTGAAGAAACAGGTTTAATGAAAATCAAATTCGTTTTTTGTAGAATAAAAAAAGCGTCAAACTGCACATGAGAAAAGGACTTACTTGAACTCTGGGCAGGAATCATCTCTATTCTTCAAAAGTAACTTACTAAGATTCAAAACTATAGTAGTCAGTTCAGAAATCAAATATCAGTTAACTCTAGAGAGTTAAGGAACTAACCACTGTTCATCTACATTATCTTCACCTCGTAAATATGGATTTGTACAATATTGCTTCCTTGATCCCTGAAGCAATTACATGAAGAACTTCATGATTTTTGAAATCATTATGCAGGATAAAGAAAAAAATGATTGAATTTAACCTCATAACTTGAGTTCATCAATTATTGCCTCTGACATAATATGACTAAGAATCAATTTTTTAAACAACAACGAACTACTCAGTCTTTTACCATTGACAATCCGTTCCTTTATCGCTAACAGATATCCAGGTGTGTTTTCGAGCAGTTTACAATTAAATATGTCAACTCAAACTCAACATAGAAATATTGAGACTTACAACAAGTGCACAATATGAATGGATCACCTAGGTTTTACTTTACCAAGATTCTTCTGAGTATAAATATATTATTTAGTGGGGGACATTTTAAATACTCTTAAAAACTGTTGGCACAATATGAATGGATCACCAAGGCAAGGTTTCACTTTAAAATATTCTCAGTCACAAGACATACATGACATGACCGTAATAAAGTTGAAGTATACTTTTGTCTCTAGTATTTAGCAACAACCTTATACCGACGACATATTAGAATCTGACTCGGAAACAATATAAACATCTAGAGAACATCAAAGCTTTCAGTCATTGACATCAAAGGATTCATCAACTCGTGATGACACATATGAATTGAAATATCGAGGAATAAGGATAATGGCTTTGTTAATGACCTTGAAAAGAACAAACAGGGGTCAATGGTAAGAAACACCTGTCGCTTACCAGGACGGCCATGGGCACTCGATACGAAGTTTTTTTGTACTCCCGAATCACTTGTGAAATTTGAGAGTGAGTTCTCCTACCAAAATAAAGTTAAGTACATCATTTCTCTCTTTTCAGAATTCTTTCAGCTCATTGGTGCTTTAGAGACCCGCAAGCTTAAAGTCGGCAAACAAACAGGTGAGAGCATAAGATTACGTCCAAAAATATCAATAATATTCCGCATCAATTCCAAGTTCCCAAATTTATCTTAAAGGAATCGTAAATTTCAAAGCAGTGTAGCTCACGTTGAATAAAAAATAGTTGGAGCCAGTTTAGCCTTCTTCTCGCCGTTGGATGTTGCAGGCGCGGGTGCTACTGAATCTCCTAAATAAGAAAACACAATAATGCACAGTAGTAGACAGTTAATTAGTTCCAATATACATACCATATAAGCCCTAGAACTTAACAATAACAATTTTAGAGAACCTAAAGGCTGAGTCTCGGGTATGAATCCACCCCCATGATTCAACGGATCGGAGACCGCCTCAGGATCAGCCCTCGTGCTCGAATGCTGCAGCTGCGTCGTACTATTCTTCAATTTGTAATTCTTCTGCCACGCGAGTGTCGAGCACAGCAGAGATAGCGTTTTCCCCGTGCCAGTGGGTGATTCTAGGAGCGCGTGGCAGCGACCTTCTCTCTGTGCCCTGTCGAGGGTGGAGATGACGCGGTTCATGAACGCCATCTGCGTACCGTAAGGCCTGCAAGGGAACTCCACCTGGATTCCGCCGACGTCAACCGTCGATTTCGGGCTAGGGTTCGATTGTTCCATTTGGACGACGGCGACTGAGTTAGCGAAGTGTTGTGTGTTTCTATTTGCTGAGAATGGAATGGAAGTGTGCTATCGGCGGGACGACTCAATAAAATACTGTGCTTTCTTTCCCTCTCCTTTTTTCGAATTTTCTTTTCTCTTTTTTTTTTTTTCCTTCTTAATTAATTATTAATTAATTAATCCCATCTGCAAAATAAATAAAATAACGACTGTAGCTGAAGGAGTTGTCGTCGTCCGGCGGCTCACCTAATGTCTCTCCGACGATGTTGCTCAGAGCAGTTCAGAGACAAAGAAAAGCTTCATTTCTTCACAATTCGTTGACCACAGTCGCTTCTACAATTCTTGAAAATCCCCTAAATTTCGATCATGGAATTGTCACTCGGATCGACGAGTCGCGCGTCCTCGTCCAGCTTTCGCAGGTACTGCCCATTTCGATTCCTAAGCACCCCATAGTTTCAGATTCCAGGGAGAGTGAACTGAAGTTAAAAGCCCTCGATGATTTTTTAACCCCCGAGGATAAGCTCCGCGGCGTATTCCTGCAGAAATTGAGCGGCAAAGCGGAGGTATTCAGTGCTCTGAATCGGGTTGGTGTGGAATTGAGTGATGATTTATTTGCTAGAGTCGTTAATGGAGGGAACTTAAGTGGTTATTCAATGGTTATGTTTTTCAGCTGGGCGATCGGGCAAAGGAACATATTATCTAGTGATATGGTTGGTGCTTACCACGTGATACTCAAAGCGTTGGGTAGGCGGAAATTTTTCGACCATATGATGGGTTTCTTGGATGATATGATGGCCAGAGGGATAAACCCTAGTTCAGATACCCTTTTTATCGTTATGGATGCGTACGTTCGGGCTCAGAAGGTTACGAAAGCTGTAAAGATATTCAAAGACATGGAGAAGTATGGTTTGAAGACGGACAAGGAAACTCTGGGTGTTGCTTTGAGATGTTTGTGTCGCCGATCTCACGTGGGTGCTGCATCTTCGTTGTTTGAAAAAACGAAGGAGAAGGTTGTTTCGGGGCATGATTTGTATAACGTTCTTATCGGTGGGTGGGCAAAGCTTGGTAGGGTCGTTGAAGTAGAAAGGTTCTTAAAGACAATGGTGGAACATGGAGCTGAGCCCAATTCTATCACTTACAGCCACATAATCGAAGGTTTAGGAAGAGCCCGTAGACTCGATGATGCGGTTAAGGTGTTCAAATCCATGGAGGAGAATGGAGTGCAACGATGTGGCAAGGTTTACTCCTCCATGATAACTAACTACGTTGCCTGTGGAGATATCGACATGGCATTGAAGTACTACGAGGAGATGCTGAGCAATGACATAGCACCCGACATGGATGTATACTCCAGGATCATAAAACACTTCCTCAGAATCAGGAGGGTCGCTGATGCTCTCGAAATGTTTGATAAAATGCTAGATCAAGGGATAATTCCTTCCGCCGGAACCATGTCTGAGTTCATCAGGCCTTTGTGCAGCTACGGTCCACCTCATGCTGCTTTAATGATCTATCAGAAGGCAAGAAAAGCGAATTGCGGGATATCCTTCGATGCCTATAAGCTTCTGCTTATGAGATTATCAAGGTTCGGAAAATGCGGGATGCTGCTGAGCGTGTGGGATGAGATGCAGGGGAGTGGTTACTCCTCTGATATGGAGGTCTATGAGTATATCATCAATGGTCTCTGCAACACAGGTCAGCTCGAAACTGCTGTCCAAGTCATGGAGGAGTCCATTGCTAAGGGACTTTTCCCCGGCAAAGTTATCTGCAGCAAACTCAAGAACAAGTTGATGGATTCGAATAAAGTCGAGATGGCGTACAAGCTTCATCTGAAGCTGAGAAATGCTCGTGCGAACGAAAATGCTCAAAGGTATTGGCGAGCTAAAGGATGGCACTTCTAGCATTTGTGCCGTATGCTAGGGCAAAACTTCTGCCTTCAAATGCTGAGATCTGAGTTTATTTCTCATTGAGAGCAGATTATCGATTATTCAGTACGTAGTTATGAACAAGTCGTACTTTTTTACGACTGTTGTAACGCAGTGAGTGTGAGGGCTAGTTGCTCCAAGGTCCCTTAGAATTGGTTGTATATGAGTTACAAGAAAGTAATGGAAGAGTATTTAAGTTCAACAAGAAAGAAATCAAATTGTAAGGATGAAATATAAACAAAGAAGTCAGCTTGAAATTATTCAGTGGATCTACGACTAATGTAATGAAGATTTAGTAGAGTGAGTTTTCATTACAGGGTTGAGTTATAAAGACCTGTGATTAGAGAAAAATTGCGACTTTGTCGTATTTTGACTGCCTCTTCAACGACCAAGACTTACTGTTGTTCTTGGTCCACTCTACCATTTACTCGTCCAACGTGGTAAAGAAAATGAAGTGAATCCCTTTTATTATTAGTTGCTCTCTTTTTATTACGACATTTCAACTTCGGCGCAGCGCTAGGACTTTTCTTCTGCCATCTTTAACCCTTTACTCAAGAACCCTTTTTCATGGAGGAATCACATAACTCTTCTGATTTCCTCAATTTCTTGTATTTGGTTTGGGTTCCTCCGAGTGGATCTTGATGCAATGATTGAGCTGAAACATTCTTACTATTGGGTTTCTTGTTTTTAATTCGAGGTAATGAAGTTACTTGTCTGCATCATATCATAACATCTCCTTTCGTTCCTTCGATGGAGTTGTTTATGAACTTGTGGTAATTATAGAATTTTGACTTGAAATGGATTCGTTATTGGGTATTCCTTGGGCTTATGTTTATCTTTCTTGGGTGAATTTTGGCTTCTGAAGTTAAAAAAAGCCACAGTCGTGATCGGTGATCAGACAGAACTATGTAATAAGATCTCCCAGCTCAAGGATTCTGGGTTTTGTTGGGACTTCAGGGCTTCATTTGTCTCATTAATGAAATGAATCTAATGTGTTATCTATATTATGCTCATTTAAAACACAGCTCGAGCAGTTAAACAATGCTTTATATGGTCTTCCTATTTAGGTACTTCAGAATTTCAACAATGGCTGGAACCTCAGACGAAAGCTATGATAAAGGCGTTCAATCGTCGGATGATAGCCATCATTTCGAGAGGCTACATGTAGAACCCACATACGGTTCATTCATATGCCCTTTAACGAAACAAGTAATGCAAGACCCCGTCAGCTTAGAAACAGGACAAACATTCGAGAGAGAGGCAATCGAGAAGGTCCTAAGAGATTTGTCTGAAAATGGGAGAAAACCCATGTGCCCCATAACGTTGAGAGAGCTGAGAAGCACCGAACTAAGTCCAAACATCTCTCTGCGCAACATAATCGGAGAATGGAACGCAAGAAATGAAGCTGTGAAGCTCGACCTGGTACGTAGATCATTGTCCCTGAGTATCCCAGAGGATGATGTTTTTCGGGCTTTGAAATATGTTGACCATCTTTGCTTAAAAACCCCGTCGAAGAGACACGTGGTTCAACAAGAAGGGCTTATACCTGGAATAGCTGATGTACTGAAGAGCACGAGCCGTAGAGTGAGGTGCAAAGCACTAGAAACGCTTCGGATTGTGGTCGAGGATGATTCTGGCAATAAGGAACTTTTAGCCGAAGGGGACACAGTGCGTACGATAGTTAAGTTTTTGTCCCACGAGCCATCGAAAGAGAGGGAAGAAGCTGTTTCGCTGTTGTATGAGCTATCCAAGTCCGAATTACTGTGCGATAAGATTGGCTCGGTTAATGGAGCCATTATCATTCTGGTGGGAATGGCTAGCAGCACCTCAGAAGATCGATTTACCGTCGAGAAAGCGGATAAAACGCTGGACAATCTTGCCCAATGTGGGAACAACGTGAGACAAATGGCTGAATATGGCAGATTACAACCTTTTCTTACATTGCTGCTTGAAGGTGCACTCTTTTAGCCTTCTAGTTGTTCTGTAATATATTTCTTGTGTAATGATCTCTTTCTTCCGTACAAGTAATGGGCATATTCCACTTGTTGCCAATTGATTTTAGGATGAAAGTATCGAAAAACAGAACATGATATTTCTTGTGTTCATCTGTTTTAGGTTCACCAGACACTAAAGTGGCCATGGCCTCATTTCTTGGAGACCTTGCATTAAACAACGATATGAAAGTCCTCGTGGCTAAAATGGCAGGGTCCTCTCTGATCGTTCTCATGAAGAGCAGTAGCATACAATCCAGGGAGGCCGCCCTGAAAGCTCTGAATCAAATCTCATCGGACGAAACGAGCGCTAAAATCTTGATAGAGCTGGGAATTCTCTCGCCTCTTGTCAAGAATCTCTTCACTTCTGCGACGAATCTCTTTCCTATGAGACTCAAAGAGATTTGTGCTACAATTCTCTCCAATATAGTGAACTCCGGCCATGACTTTGATTCACTCCCAGTTGGGCCGAACAGCGAAACTTTGGTCTCGAACGATGTGATTCACAACCTGCTGCAGCTTATCAGCAACACGGGCCCTTCGATAGAGTGCAAGCTCCTCCAAGTTCTCGTCGGGCTTACGAATTCTCCTTCCACTGTACTAAGGGTGGTGTCCGCCGTTAAAAGTTTCGGAGCTACCATTAGCTTAGCTCAATTCATCGAAGCACCGCAAAGAGAACTGAGACTAACCGCACTGAAACTCCTTCACAACCTCTCGCCTCACATGAGCTCAGAACTAGCTAATTGTCTCCGTGGTACGCTGGGTCAACTCAGTAGCCTTATTCAGATTGTGGCGGAGGACGTTGGGATAACCGAGGAGCAAGTAGCTGCTGTTGGGCTCTTGGCTAATCTCCCCGAAAGAGATAAGAGTCTCACTAGGCAGATGATAAATGAAGAAGCTTTTCCTTTGTTCGTTTCGAGAATAGCTCAGATCAGACAAGGCAAGATGAGGGGTACTCGTTTTATGACAGCATATCAAGAAGGGCTTGTCAAGGTTCTCGCAAGAATCACATTCGCATTGTCCGAGGATTCTGCTCTCGCCCTGTGTCGTGAGCTGAATCTCGCAGCTCTTTTCATAGAATTATTGCAGGCTAATGGGCTCGATAATGTCCAAATGGCGTCCGCCATGGCTTTGGAGAACCTATCACATGAGTCGAAGAACCATACGGTTCTACCCGAAGCTCCTTCACAGGGACTATGCGGCTCGATCTTCCCTTGTCTAAGACAGCCCCATGTAATAAGTGGACTGTGTAGGATCCACGGTGGAACATGTTCGTTGAGAGAAACCTTCTGTCTACTAGAAGGACAAGCAGTTGACAAACTGGTCTCCCTTTTAGACCACTCCAACGAGAAAGTTGTAGAAGCATCACTCGCCGCTCTCTCCACTTTGATAGAAGACGGTGTCAACGTAGAAGAAGGGATCAGAATCTTGTATGAGCACGAAGGAGCAAAGTTCATTTTCGACATATTACTCGGAAGAAGAACTGAAAACCTAAGGAGGAGATCGGTCTGGGTCGTGGAGAGATTGCTGAGAATCGACGAGGTGGCTTACGAAGTTGCAGGCGATCCCAACATCAGCACGGCCCTCGTGGATGCTTTCCAGTACGGAGATCCTCAAACGCATCAGATCGCTGAGAGGGCACTGAAGCAAATCGATAGAATACCAAATTTCTCGGGTATATATCCAAACGCATGATAAATCTTTAGGCAATGGTGTGCTTCTATATCTAGTTTTGTATGTTTTCTTTTCCTCTTTTTTTTTTTTTTTTTGCGCAGCCTTTATTGCAGAGTTCTCAGTTGTGAATTGAACTGAAAGCATGTAAAGATTTCCTTAGTTCAAGTACATAATCAATGGGGTACATCATCTTCATCTATTTCAAGAAACTACAGTGTAATGAATCCCAGAACTCTGTAAGCATCTTCCAGCACATGGAAATGATATTTACAATGCAACTTCTGTAAGAGCTATTGATCATGTCTGTGTCGTACGGCGCCGTGTTTGTCGACAAGATATCATACAAAGTTCGAATCAAAGTTAAAAGGACGTCAATCAAGTACTTCTCATTCTGAAGTACTTCCAAAATATTTCTTCGTCTGCACAATGATCAAGAGCCACTCGAAACACTTCGATCAGGAGTTTAGGGAACCTTGTTGAGAAATAAGAGTCAAACCCTTCGGGCAAAGTCCCTAAAATTGCTTGAATTTCTCCCGGGAGTTCCCTGTAATGATTTAGTTTATTTCGAACGACCCGTAATAAATCCCGAACGCTGTCGAACTTGTAGCGCCTGTACCGCCCAATATCTTTGATAAAAGCACTGTCCATCTTATCATCCCATTTACCCCCCAATGCAACTCTTCCCTTACCTTCCAATGCTTTTAATAGCTCTGAAGAATCTAACCTATCCTCTAACTCAACTCTGTCACTCACATCACGAAGGAAAGACAGCCTTGTCTCAGAATCCCAAAACAATGGATGGTTTATTACCTCATCAGCCTTCGGCCTAATGATGGAATTACATAAAGAGATAATCAGTAGTATTATTCGCACATATTACATATCTTGGATGAATGTAATAACATTACCTCGAGTCTGGGTTGGGGTCAAGAAGTCGAGAGATGAGATCCAAGGCTTCTGGCATATTATCAATTAAAAAGAGGTCTTTTCGATCATTGATTATATTTATATCGCGCTCGAGGTCATCCCCGAAGGGATGTTTGCCGCCCGTGATGCAGAAAAAGAGAATGCAGCCCAAGCTGAATAAGTCCACAGCACGAGTCTGCCGTTCGTTGCGTAGCTGTTCGGGGGCTTGCCACCCAGAACTGCCCGATCCTAATCAAATATGAAAAAAAAAAAAAAACAAATTGTCACGTAAAATCACAACCCATTATACGCCTTCACGGTTTAGTAGTGTGCATTTACGTATAGTAGCAATAGCTCTCACCGTTGGCAAGTTTGGTTAAAGCTGACTTGTCTCCAGTTAACTGCTTGCTGATGCCCATATCAGAGATTTTTGCAGCGACCGTTCGGTCTTTGATTATGAGAACGTTTGAAGGCTTCAGATCTCGATGCACTATGCCTATTTCGTGCAGATGGGCAACTCCGCATACAACGTCCCTGCAGTTTATATGTTACAGCCGATTATATTTACTATCGGTAGACGGGAAATAGACAAAACACTAGTTGGAGCAGAAGTTTCAGGCAGAAAACACTTTGAATTAAGATTGTAATAAACTTGACTGAACCTCATTAGCTTCAACAAAGATGGAGATGGATAGCCATTGTCCTTCCACAGCTCAAGGTCTGTGTCATTACCAAGAATGCCTGCCAGTTGCATTTTGTGGTCAGAGGAGTTGGGAGAATTAAGGCCTTGGTTCCCATCAATTATTTGGCTTTGAGAACTACAAACGGTGATTAGCTCATGCAGATTGCACGTACATCGCTCTAATGAAAGATAATAAAAATCACGGTCGGATTCCACACCATAGTATCGAACAATGTTTGGATGCTGATCAGATGCAATAAGATTCTTTATCTCTTCAATAGCCACGTCTTGATGGGACCTTATAAGGCGTTTGACCGCCACGGAGCGGCCGTCGTAGTTTCCTTCGAGAACGATAGTTCCATTGCTTCCCTTCGCAATCTCTTTATTAGTGAGAACCAACTTACGAATCTTACGCACGTGCATATAACTGTCGTCGTAAGGTTTCAGCATAAACTCATTCGTTAGATCTTCTTCTGAATCACCAAACGAGAATCTAGAAATTACGTCAGCTTCGTTCATCCTATCCAAAGATCTTGATGAATCATCCCGAGCAATATCATTGAGCCTCTTATCTGCAACTGCTTTAAGCTTACTAGCAACCGACTTTCGGCCTTTCTTCTTTTTCGGTGTGATGTTTTGCAATTTAACATCTTCAGGCGGCTTCTTTTGTCTCCTGGAAACTGCATGTCTGATGTAAAAGAATAAAGCCATGACTATTGGCAACAACGTGGAATACAAAAACGGCCAGATACCAAAGCTAGGTAAACTGTCAGCTTCCACATGGCTAATCATCGGCGGGATATCATTACCAGGGGGATTCCTAACAATAAGTTCTTTAGATTCATAAGGGGGCGGAGCAACAAGAAATTCTCTCTCATTACGGTTGTGAAAAGCTATTAACTTGTCAATTGGCACCAAAGCAGTAGGATTAGGTCCTGGCAAAGAAGGGATTTCACCTCCGGGAAGAGCATCTCTTGATCTATCAGAAGCAAAAAGTTGTTCCAAAGAGCTACGATCACGGATACGATATACCAATGGCCGATTCTGGCAATGCATAGGCAAGTTCATATCAAGCCTCTGCCCTTGTATAAAGCCGTTTTGTTGCGGAAATCCACCCAAGAAATTTTCAATTCCATCGCATTGGTAGGAAGCTTCGATATCAGCAAACATCAGATACCATAAAACTTTCCCCGTCTTTACGGAGGTATACTTTAGGGCATAGTCTGTTCTAGTAACATAAAGAGGTTTGTCAATGACCTCCGTGTCCAAAGGATTAGAAGGTAGCCATTCTTGTATATCAGTCCGGGCTATATCGGAAGCTTCATCTGCGCCATGCTGCTCAAAAGCATCGGATCTGTATGTACGAACTACCTTCCCCGTTTTAGCATCAACAAGGAATACAGCAGTTTTCTTTGACCCCAACATAACCCCACCGCCAGAAGATACAAATGGAGTACGTTTTACAAACTCCTCAGGACTCAAATGAAGCTTCTGTGAAACGAAAAAAAGAAAAGGCTGTTAACATCACGAGAGTGGACATGCAAAAGAAGCCCTATGGACGGATACACACACGCAGAAGGAGACTCATAATTTTGGTTTAGTCAAAAGAAGATTAAATCTTATCCAATCCATATTGGCCAGTTTAATATTCATAATTGGAAAGATAACGATCAGCATATCATTAACTTATCGTATTACCACTTTTTTAAGGCCATTCCCATGCAGGTAAAGTTCCCAGTCTTCTCCACAATCTATATAAAAGTTATCGCCATCCATCGAGGAATTGAGCCGTTCACCTTCATGACTAGGCATTTCCTGATATGCGGAGTATATTGAAGATCCAGACGAGAATGACCAGAGGATTTTTTGTGTAGCTATATCCACTAGATAAACTGTACCGTCGGGAGCAGCCAGTATTGCTGTTTCATGTTTACTACATAAAAAAAAAAAAATTGCAAATATGAGAGAGCTAATTAGCATAGTAGATAAAGTACAACAGAATAAACATCAACTTATAAGCTCCATAAAATGATCAAATATGCAGTGAAATAAGTATAGAAGCCCAAATGAATCCTCATCCTCACCACCAACCAGAGACCAGTATACTCCCAGCTGCAGTCCAACACGCCCTTTGGCCTTAATCCATGAACGATATTGAAAACAGACAAGACTAGCAAAGTACATCTGAAACGTCAGACAATCAACATATATGGCTCATTCTTCTTGCTCCCAAAACCACTAACGTCGGCTCAGGAAGTAGATTTTTGGCAAAGAAAAGGGATGAACGAAAATTTTCTGAAGAATCACAATTCACAAAGGAATAGTCTTCTTTCCAATGGATTTCTTTACTTCACATTCTTATGCTACTAAAACGGTGCCTCAGCTCTCAATTATCAAACAAAAATGGCACATCTACAATTCTAACTCTCAAAAAACATCTCAAGTCGAAGCTTCACAGAACCCAAAAAACTAAAGGAAAAGCACAAATAACATCTTGATTTCCCACAATAGCTCAATAGCCCCTTTTTTACTCAACATCAAAGCATGCCAAACGCATAGAATTAGGAAACAGCTCGATTTCTAATAAACCCAGAAAACAATATGCCTCAGGTGAAAAACCCAGCAACAATTTCAAAATCATACAAAAAGATAAAACGAAACATAAACCCTAATCATCAAGATCAAATTTTTACTTACGCCGTTAGCGGCAAAGGTGGATATGTGGCGTCGGGATCTTCATCGGAGCTGGACGGAGCCCCAAATACGACGGATAATATCAATATCACGAACAACAACAGAAAAGGAATATACCACCCCCTCATTTCTGCAAAATCCCAACTCAGAATTTCTTCAAAGTCATAATCTCAGCCGATTTTCAAAGAGTAAAGCTACAATTTTTCGCCTTTTCTTATATATTTATTTATTTCTTTGGGGTTTTCGATTCACACGGACAACGAAAATCAACTAAAATGTATTGTAATAATAAATATATATTATATATATATCGATGGTCACTAGGACTGCCACATTGAGCAATGCCGCGTATATGTAACCTATGTTCTATGCTATGCATTAAATAATAGCTTACAAACGTGTAATAGCAAAAGGCAAAGTAAGCTTTATTACAAGAAAAATAAAGAATCAAATTTTTCAATATATATATATATATTAAATTTATTTATTTATTTTAGATTCACTTTCACAATACATTAACATAACTAGCATCGATACATGCATCTGCATTCGGCAGTAAAAGGTGGTAATTTTAGCATATTCATGATTAGATCCAAATAGTATTTGAACGATAGAACGACTGCAAGAAATCACAGAATGGCGGGCGGCGGCGGCGGCGGCGGCGACGGGCAGGGATCGAGGGAACTCGATCGAACGCCGACATGGGCAGTTTCGCTCATATGCGCGGTGATCATCATCATCTCTATTCTATTGGAGAAAACTCTTCATAAAGTCGGATCTGTAAGCAATATCATGGCATGATCATCTCTATATCTATCAATCCATCTCTATTGTGTTTTCCTTCTTACATCTGTATATACTAATTTCCAGACATTCGAAAGGCGAAAGAAGTTCGCTTTGGTCGAAGCTCTCGAAAAGATTAAAGCTGGTAATAATAATGGTGATTGAATATATAGTGTAAGAAGCTCCAGAACATGGCGTAATCATTCCAATTTTCTTTTCTTTTCTGTTCTTACCATAGAACTTATGATCTTGGGCTTCATTTCCCTACTCCTAACGTTCGGTCAAAAGTACATTATACAAGTTTGCATCCCCCAAAGATATGAGAATACGATGCTGCCGTGTCACTTTGAGAAAGTGAAAAGGCCTCATCACGGGCCTGAGGTGGCGAGCCATCGAAGCCTCCTTTGGTACGAACATAGGATTCTAGCCGGTCACAGTCCAGTGAAAGGCTGCGAAAAGGTACGAGGTTGTTTGCCCGAGCTTCTGTTAGTAGTTTTCTCGCCGAAAAAGTATGTATGTTTTTGTTTACGTGCGTTGTAATGGTAGGGACATGTGCCGCTTATATCTGCGAATGGACTTCATCAGCTTCACATCTTCATATTCTTTTTGGCTGTTTTCCACGTGTTCTACAGTACTGTTACGATGATCCTAGGAAGGTTGAAGGTAAGAACTGCTCTTAATGATCGAATATGTGTCGTTTAAATAGTTTTATTACAGCGAATGCATGCTTAGATTTGTCGTCTCTATTCAAAGATTCGCGGATGGAAAGAATGGGAACGACAGATTGCGCATGAAAACGACGTATCTAACGGTAATTGTAACAACGTTTGGATCTTTTTCGTTTTTTTTTTTCGTTTTCGTAAGAGTTTGTGAAAACATATCTTAAAACAGACCCATCGAGATTTAGGCTCACGCACGAGACTTCTTTCGTCAGAGGGCATACGAGTTCTTGGATGAGAACTCCCGCCGTCTTCTACATTGTAATAATTCTGGAAATTTTATGGCATCCTTTTGTTTTTAACTTATATTCCATCGTCTTCAACACCCTCTCGGCTCATCCGTGCGTTGAACTTGTTCCTCTTAGGTTTGCTTTTTTCGGCATATTTTATACTCAGTTCAACGAGCAGATTACGCCACACTTCGGCATGGATTTATTTCTGTGAGTTCATCATCTCAAACAACATTGCACAATGTACTTAAAAGTAATAATAGTTCTTTCATTTATCTAACCATTGGATTTGTATGAAGGTGCATCTGTCTCCTGGAATGAAGTTCGACTTTCAGAAATACATCAAAAGGTCGCTGGAAGACGACTTCAAAGTCGTCGTAGGAATACCGTGAGCCTCCAAATTTTCTTGTTTTCTGCATATTCCGCAACATCTTTTTTCTTCGTTCGACGTTATATTACATCTATTGTAATGATTAATCTCAGGCCGGTGCTATGGGGTTGTACGGTGATCTACCTCCTCGTCAACGTCAACGGTTTTGTCCCATAAACTTCGAACCATTGTAAGCATTGTCGGCCAAGGAGTTAAAAGATTCAAATTTTTTTTTCTTTTTTTTTCGCAGGATGGAATGCTATGTTTTGGCTGTCTGTAATGCCTCTAGTGGTAAGATTCATCTCAATTCTCATCTGTAATAAATAACATTCGAAAGAAAAGGAAAAAAAGACGTCGACTGATGATTCGATTTTTGGGTCGAAAGATAATTTTAGCAGTCGGAACGAAGCTTCAGTCCATCATAACTCAGATGGCCATCGAAATCCAAGAAAGGCACGCGGTGGTTCAAGGCATTCCCCTCGTTCAAGTCTCCGACCGACATTTTTGGTTCGGAAAACCTAAGCTTGTTCTTCATCTCATCCATCTCACTCTCTTTCAGAATGCGTTCGAGATAACCTACTTCCTATGGATAACGGTAATAAGATCTCTCCGCCTTTTCTTTTCTTTTTTTTTTTCGATTTGTACGTGAAATAACATTCGACTCCTCTCTTACCGCAGTACGAATTCGGGCTGCATTCATGCTTCCATCGATACTTCATTCTCGCCGTCATTAGGGTTTGTATAGGGTGAGAATTGTTCTTCGTTATTGCATCGATTGAAATGTTGTAATAAGACGCAGAAGCTGATCGGTATAGTAACGTATTTTCAAGGCTCGGCGTGCAGTTTCTGTGCAGCTACATAACACTCCCGCTTTACGCCCTCGTTACGCAGGTTTTAACTCTCTTCTACTTCCTCTTTCGCCGTTCTTGCGCTTAAATATCTAAAAATCGCCGCTTAGCGCAAAAAAAAAAAAAAAATTCTTCAGATGGGTTCGTACATGAAGAAATCCATCTTCGACGAGCAGATGTCGAGGGCCTTGATGAACTGGCACAACAAGGTGAAGAACAAGAAGAACGACCGAGGTGTTCAGCCGAAGAAAGTTAGGACGAGGAAAGTAGGTCAGTGTCCCGACGATTACTCGGGAGAAGATTCTCCCGATGTTGTAAGAAATAACGTCGGCAGAGCCTCGAACGTGGAAATCGGCGACAGAAATTCGTCTTCGCCGAGGGAGTTGGTCGAGATAGATCTCGGCCGAGGAAGCGACGCCGGGAATCGTGGCGGGACTCGGGATTTGCTAACGTAACTGGCTCGTGAACGACCCAACTGCGGTCGCTGTAATAGTGATTCCGATGAGTTTCTGTTCAGAATAGCGTGCGTCTAATATTTTTCGTCCTCGACCGTCGGCTCAGCCGAAATTTTTTATTGAAAAGACAGAAGAAACGATGATTTACAACATTTCATCCCAAGTTCATACGACGAGGAGGTCGAGTTTGCCCTCGGCTTGGCTCGCGCGGCGGCAAACATGATGACGCTTAAATTCGCCGTAAGCAACTATCTATCGTACGCTTTCGGATGCTAATACGGAATATTCGCTTAAATCGATGCGTACCATTTGATAGCTATATGCATGAAGACTATTCGACGGACGACGATGATGATGATGCCGAGCCAAGGTTGATGTGGTCCCCACACAACAGTGGACACAATACTCCGACTAAGTTCAGTTTGAAACGAATCTTAGTCTCATTTTTGTTTATGAGACAAATACGGCTTCGACGGATACGCTGCGAGCTAAGCAACATAAAATCACGAAAAAATATTAAATTTTTGTATCACTGTTCTACAAAACTAATATTGCAGTTATCGATGTTTTTGTATATAAAAAATAAAATAAAGTTGGGAAATTATGAGACTTACGTATTATTATAAGACTTGAGATGAGAGTGAAGCAAGTCTACTCAAGAAACGTTGTGTAGTCGATGAACGCTAAGCAGAGATTGCCAGATTGGGCGATTCCGCGTAGAGATCACTTGGAATCACAGGTACGATTTTTCAAAAAAAAAAAATTTGTTCTTTTTCTTTTTGTTATTCAAATCAAACCTTTGTTTTCCTCATGAACAATCGAACGCTGCCCACTTCGAATCATTCAAAATTGTATACTCTTGAACTGGGTGATGATATGATATTCAGGTTTACGATTAAATCATGAAGTTTCGTAGAAACCCTAATGCCGATTTTTATAGTAATCTGCCCTCCGACGTTGTCGATATGATTCTATCGCATTTGCCACTGAAGGAAGCTGTGAAGACGAGTGTGTTATCGAAAGATTGGAGGTTTAGATGGATGTATATTCCCGAAATCGTTATCGATCATCGACTCGGGAGAACTGTTTTCGTACAATCCAAAGTTGAAGCAGTTCTTTACCATGTTCTCTCTCGGCACATGGGACAAATCAGCAAGTTCTGCTTGAATGCCTACTCTTATTCGAGTAGCCCCCATATCGATAACTGGATTCATTTGCTCTGTAATCATAAAGTTGTGGACTTCACCATTCATTTGATCCATGGAAGAAAACATGTTATCCCGCCGTGTTTCTTCGGGTTCCGACATTTGAGGCACTTGAATCT
Organism: Lindernia subracemosa; assembly: GCA_028392965.1. Classification (NCBI taxonomy): domain Eukaryota; kingdom Viridiplantae; phylum Streptophyta; class Magnoliopsida; order Lamiales; family Linderniaceae; genus Vandellia; species Vandellia subracemosa. The sequence goes on along the minus strand of JAQPCC010000026.1, from coordinate 606,869 downwards.
TTCTAGATGTGTGTTCAGACCACCCCTGAAATTTGCGGGACTTGTCCAGCTTGTGACACTCGATTTTCAGGACGTGGAGTTTGTGCCTGTAGTATTTCTTAAGTCGATTTCCAGATGCCTTCTTCTCGAAAAGATTCGATTGGTCGGCTGCACTGAATGGGATTCTGTTGAAGTTGAGGCGCCTGGACTTAGAATCTTCATCTTCCATGGTGTTTTTTTATCAATTCGGTTCAAGAACTGCCCAGCTCTTGCGGAGGTTTCATTGTCCATTGCCATACCGCCGAACAACAAACCAATGATCAGTCCACGCTTCGAGTTTTTGCATACACTTGAGAGATTGAATTTTCACCCGTATGTGTTGGAGGTATAACTACTACTGATGGTTTCTGATAGTCTCGATGAGATTTTTTTACATTAAATCCTAACTAATTACGTCGTATTTCGTCCAAGTACTTACGTGCACTAGGTTCACCAAATGGATTGCCCCATGGATTAAATCATCTGAAAGCTTTGAATTTGTCGTTATACTTGGATAGTATGGAGGAGATTGAGTTTGCTCTTGGCTTAGCTCGTGCCTCGGAGAACCTGCAGATGCTAAGAGTTACTGTAAGTAACAACAATCATACACTGTTGGGTGTGCTTTAGAACAAAAATATGTGTTTAAACTGTTGTCTGGGTTTGATAGCTATACAACAAGAAAATCGATGAAGGAGTTCTAGAGTTCATGAGAGCCCAGCAATCATCACTAGATCTTCGTCTTACTAAGCTAAGAAAAGTGGTATTTGGAGTCTTCTCTTTCACCGAGCCTCAAAAGGCGTTTGCAAGATTAATTGTCGCTTCTGCGCCAGTGCTAGAAGAAATGGTCATTGCCGCTGATGTTTCAATTGATTATCCTGACTCAAGGTTCATGGAGTTCAAGCAATGGCTACGAGCTTCTCCAGGTGCTCGTATTATACTGGAAAAACAGTAAAATTGTCTTGTTTTAGTATTATGTTCATATCTTCAATTGCTGTAGTTTGTTTCCACGACTTTCCGAAGATTGCTGGGTTGTGTGAGATATGAATATACTTCAAATTCGATGATACTAAAACGAAGTTTTCAGGAAAAATGATTTATGCATTTATTTTAATATAATATAAAACAACGAATATTGATTTTCAGAATCTTTTAAGCAAAGCAATTTAATTTATGTTAGAAAAAGCAGGAGAAAGATTACCGTTTAGGTGAAAAGGTAAATCATCATTGCAATTCAAAACCACTTTTTTTCCTTTTTTTCTTTGCATTTCTTCTTAAGGGCGGCTAAGATTTCGCCAGTGTAATCACTGATTTTCGGACGTCGTCGAAGTTTCTTGGCCGCATAACTCACCGTAAGTCTTCCCGTTCCCTTCCTTCTATTCAGCTGTTTGATGTGTAATCAATGATCTGTTTCTTTCGATAGAAGTTTGTGTCTTTGAGGCAAAATTATTGTGTAGTTATGAATAGACGAGGTTAGAACACAATCTATCTGTATCTTTTTCAAATAATTGGAAATTAAATTCTTGAACACATGAAATCTCTCGTTTACGAACCACATCAATTGAAATCACAGGTTAGATTTCTCATGATTGGTTTGCGTTCATTTTGAACCAAATGATTCTTTGCTATCATTGTAAAAATCGAACAGTAACCGATTTCTAGTTGTTATCTTCGTTTAATCTTGTAATTGGTGACGATATTTCAGGTTAAATTTTCGATTGAATGGGAAATCTTGAAAATCTCATTAAAGATGAAGAGGATGGTGACTTGAGCATTCTGCCCTCATATATGGTAGATGGGATTATATGGAACTACTTGCCATTTAATGAATCTGTGAAGACAAGTTTGCTATCGAGGGCTTGGAGGTACAGATGGATGTATACCCCCGAACTCATTTTCGATTCCCAGTTCAGACAAACCATTAATGGAAATCATCAGCTAGAAACAGTAATTTACTCTGTTCTCTCTCGCCACCTTGGACAAATCAAGAAGTTCTACTTCAACATTGATGATTATCCGAGTAACCCTCATATCAGTCGCTGGATCCATTTGCTTCTACTCGGTCAGCACAAAGTTAGTGACTTCACCATTCATGTGTCCAATGGCCTCACACACATCATACCTCCATGCTTCTTCAAGTTCGGACACTTACAGCACTTGAATCTGCGTAGCTGCGTGTTCAACCCACCCCAGGAGTTCCCGGGATTCATCAGGCTCGTCACGATCGAATTCGAGAAAGTCGAGTTTGACTCTGCAGTCTTTCTGAAGTTCATCTCCACATGCAAACTTCTTGAAAAGATTCGACTGTCTGGGTGCACCGACTTGGATTCAGCCCAAGTCGAGGGACCTAATCTCAGAAGCTTCATCTTTCACGGTATTGCTAGGTCGATTCGTTTCAAGAATTGCCCCGTTCTTGCAGAAGTTTCCCTTTCCATCAACATAGCATTCGATTTCACTGGACATAAGTACTTCCATTTTGTGCCTACACTTGAGAGACTGCGTTTGTATGGAGGTGTACCGGAGGTAACTCGCTGGTGTCTTTTGCTTCTTTTTTTTTTTTTTTTATTCTAAATGTTAGATTGAAGCTTATTACACAGCATATCTTTGTGTCCCAGTTCGTCAGTGCTTCGGGTTCAACAGACAGATTACCCCATGATTTAGACCGTCTCACAGTTCTTGATATGTCACTGTGCATGAACGCCATCGCAGAGGTTGAATTTGCTGTCGGCCTTCTTCGGGCCTCGAGCAACCTGCAGATGCTCAGAGTCCCCGTAAGTAATCATCACTCGCTTATCATCTCTTACGCATAAATCTTACACTTGCTCAGATCTTCGTCTGTGTTGTTCGATAGCTATATCGCAGGAGAAGAGGTCAGTATGCCTATGCCACAGTCCTAAAGTTCATGCGAGCCCAGCTATCATCGCAAGATCTCCGCCTCAAAAAGCTACGAAGGGTGGAGCTCTTACGCTTCACTTTCACCGAGCCTCAGATGGTATTGGCGAAACTGCTTCTGTCTTCTGCGGACGCGCTGGAGGAAATGGTTGTTTCTCCCGAGTTTTCGTTCTCCGACCGCGCCGTGTTGAAGTTCGCGGAGCTCAAGCGGTCCGTTCGATCTTCTCTAGAGGCTCGTATTGTTCTCATGCCCTTGTAATGTGGGTCAAATCTTTTTCTCTTTTTTTCTCTTAATGATGGTTTGTGTCGCGGCCAGACTTGTAATACTTTGCTGCTGCTGCTGCTGCTAAGTGTGTTGAAATGATATTTGTGGTACTATGTTTTTGTTGGATAGGAGGCTCAACGGCTCTTTTTGCAGCATCCCATCTTTTGTGACTATGTTTAATATCGGATTTATGTTTTGTTTGTAGTTATTATTACTATTCTTGTCCCATATGGATAGGTCGGGTGGTCTTCTCGTCGTGACATCTCTTAGCGGACATTCTGAGTTTGAATTCACTTGGACTTCTTGACGGTCATAGTTTTTGTGGATTTGGGACAAGGCACATAGGTCGGAGAAGAGTTCAATACAGCTGAAACCTGTGGTTGTTTGATAGCCGACGAAGAAGTTCAAATTTGTTTAAAACTAAACTTAGATGGAGGACTAAGTTGTGTGGGGATGAGAAAGATAATGCACATATATATATTATAATATATATATGAGTTAAATATTTCTTTAGTCCTGTAATTTAGGAATATGACATTATAGGGACAATAAATTTAGGGAAAAGCATTATACGGACAATAACTTTCAAAATTAAGCAATTTTGAGACATTATATGACGGAATTCTAAATTATGCCCCAAATCCTAGGAATTCGGCGTACATTCTAGGTTTCCAGCGAATTTATGGGTGACATTTTACGGACAATAACTTTCAAAATTAAGCAATTTTGAGACAAAATCTAGGGTATAATGTTCATAAATTGCTTAATTTTGAAAGTTATTGTCCATATAATGTCACTCCTTGAATTTTCTGTCCTTATAACGTCATCTCTTCTAAATTATATGACTAAAAAAATAATTAACCATATATATAATTATTACTATTAATAAAAATATTTCACAAGCCCTCGGTTAGGCCGGTCAATGTAGAATTCAAATTCAGGGGATCTTGACTTTTAATGTTGGGTAGATCATGTGAAGTGGAACATTCTCATCTGACACTGGGATTAATCTCATCTTCGGAGTGTGCGGCGCAAATCTATAGCAATACCTCAAATTTGAATTAAGAAAAAAAAAAAAGAAAAGTAAGGTAGATGCCAAATTTAAGCTTGTTCATGCAAGTATTTATTCAATATATGTCATTTTCGTAATCTATATCAAGAGACTAATCACCTAACTATGTAGAATAACTAAAGATTGCCTTCACTCTTTATTTGGTATAAAATTTTCAACAAGAGAGAAAAGGATTGTTTAATTAATTATATAATAATCTAGAGTTTATTATCGTGCCCATCTCATTTCTGGCATTAATTCATTTATTGACGTCGATTTTTGTTAGTAATATTTGATTTAAAACTGATCAAATCAAATCAAATCAAATAGGGTACCATTAGTATAGAATTATAAAATAATTAATAATTGTACTTATAATGTATCATATTCATATGATATAATACTCATGCTGCACACCTTTCCCGCAACTATCGGCTCCTTTCCATAAGCAAAGATTAAGTTTAAGTAATCTTATACTTAACGGAACATAAAAAAAATAAAAAATAAAAATTGAGGGAAGAAAATAAATTTCAATCGGGCGACGCCGAGAACCGCGGGAGACTACCACCGTGAACGCACGATGACGGAGACGACGCGGGAGATCCGACGCCGGCACTCTAATATGAAGACGTCCTCCGACGAAGAAGACCGACGCCAGCTCTCTTCGTCCTCGTCGAAAGCTTCCGATGCCCTACCGCTCCCTCTATACCTAACAAATGCGGTTTTCTTCACGCTGTTCTTCTCGGTGGCGTATTTCCTCCTCCACCGGTGGCGTCTGAAGATCCGAAACTCCACGCCGCTCCACGTGCTCACGCTGTCGGAGCTGGCCGCCGTGATCACGCTCTTCGCCTCGTTCATATACCTGCTCGGATTCTTCGGCATTGACTTTGTGCAGTCGTTTGTTTCCAGAAATGAAAACGACGACGTACAGCAAGATGGCCAACATCGTGAGCACCACCACATTCGCCCTTGCAACCCTCCTCATCTCGTCAACAAAATCAGTGCCCCTGTTCCTTCAGCTCCCATTTCGGTAATCATAGATTTAATATTGTATGTTCTTTTGGTTTTTTAAAACATTTCTAGATGAACTAGCTTTAAGTTCTCATCACCATTTGCTGAGATTTCATGAGTTTTTGCGACAACGCTACGAATTCGTTGTAAGTTACATGTAATTCAAACCATGGTAGAGGAAAGTAGACGTTGTGGAGCGAATATTGCGAGTGTATTTCGAGGAAAGAGAATGAGAAGAGCATTAGGCGTTCCAATGAAGATTGATTCCTTTTTTCCTATGACTAATTTGTCTTTTTTCCTTCTTCAATTTCATTTCTTTGAAGTGCGGGTGAAAATTAAGAAATGAAATGATTATGTCATCCTTGAATGAATCGATTAGATTGTCGTACTATGTGTGCAATATTACTTCAATTGTCCCCAAGCCGACTTCTGTACTAATAATACATAGCTTTTATCTTATTATTGAAAAAGGACCATGTTCCTGATGAACATGAGGATGAAGACATTGTGAACGGCGTAGTTTCAGGTGAAATACCATCTTATTCTCTAGAGTCAAAGCTTGGAGACTGCTATAGAGCTGCTAAAGTACGTCGTGAGGCCGTGCAGAGACTCACTGGTAGATCGCTCGAGGGACTCCCATTGGAGAAATTTGACTATGAGTCGATTTTGGGGCAATGCTGTGAAATGCCTGTGGGGTACGTGCAGATACCAGTGGGTATTGCCGGGCCTTTGTTATTGAATGGTTTCGAGTATACTGTGCCCATGGCCACAACCGAAGGCTGCTTAGTTGCAAGCACTAACAGGGGTTGCAAGGCGATTTATGCGTCTGGCGGGGCCACTTGTGTGGTGTTGAGAGATGGGATGACGAGGGCTCCAGTTGTGAGATTTGGTTCGGCCAAGAGGGCAGCCCAGCTGAAGTTTTTCTTGGAGGATCCCATTAACTTTGATGCATTATCTGTCATTTTCAACAGGTTGGAAAATCCATTTGTTTTTTCTCTCTTTTTTCTCAAAAGTCTGATTTTTGTGGAAAAAATGGTTCTTCTTCTGCATGGCATGTATTGATGTTGATGTTCATTTGCGCCTTATTCTTTTTCCTTTGGTAGGTAATAAATTGTAGATTGAATTTTCGGGTTCTAATTATACATGAAATTATCTGACAGGTCAAGCAGATTTGCGAAACTCCAGGCTATTCAATGTGCCATTGCAGGAAAAAACCTATACATCAGATTTAGCTGCAGCACTGGCGATGCCATGGGGATGAACATGGTTTCCAAAGGCGTTCAAAACGTGTTGGACTTCCTCCAGAGCGAATTTCCCGATATGGACGTCATCGGCATCTCTGGTGAGTCACCACTAGCTAGCCACCATGTCCGAAAGCCATTTTCCTTTTTGGGACCATACCTCATTACCTTTATATATTTTGCTGTCGTATAAAATTGATTAACTTAATGTAGGAAACTACTGTTCTGACAAGAAACCTGCCGCGGTTAATTGGATCGAAGGGCGGGGGAAATCAGTCGTATGCGAGGCAGTGATCACCGGCGACGTGGTATCAAAAGTGTTGAAAACCACCGTACCATCCCTCGTCGAGCTCAACATGCTCAAGAACCTCGCCGGCTCAGCAGTGGCTGGTGCCCTCGGCGGGTTCAATGCCCATGCAGCCAACATCGTATCTGCAGTATTTATAGCCACGGGGCAGGACCCGGCCCAGAACATAGAAAGCTCTCACTGCATCACCATGATGGAGGCCATTAACAATGGGAAAGATCTTCACATCTCCGTCACCATGCCATCCATCGAGGTACCAAAATTCTTACAATACCCTCCTGCGTCCCTTCCACTAAAACCCTGTCCCCTCCGTGTCTATGACAGGTCGGCACCGTTGGTGGCGGTACCCAACTGGCATCGCAGTCCGCCTGCCTCAACCTTCTGGGCGTGAAAGGCACGAGCAAAGAGTCTCCGGGATCGAACTCTCGGCTTCTCGCGACCGTAATAGCTGGCGCCGTCTTGGCGGGAGAGCTCTCCCTAATGTCCGCCATTTCGGCCGGGCAGCTCGTGAGAAGTCATATGAAGTATAACCGTTCGAGCAGAGACATGACCAAAATCTGCTCCACCTAAGTGCTAGAGTGGCAACACTACTATGGTTAACCCATGAAGGAGGTAAAGGAGAATCATGGGAGGAGTTCCTCTAGTATATGTTGTATTCTACGGTTTCTTTTACTTGAATAAATTGGCATGCGTGTTGTTCAGAGCGTCTGCAATAAGAAGACAAAGTGGTGTCGTTTGTTGTAGTATATTGTACAGAGGTGGACAAGTTGGAGCTTGGAACTAAGTGCTCAATAATAGTGTAATAATAGTGGTTTTAAGGTTTTGCTTTGAAAGAAGGCACATGCAACAATTGGTGAGAGACAATATACTGAGAAAGCGATCGAATTGTGGTGCTGACTGTTGCACGAGAGTATGTTTGGGCCATAAGTTTAAACTTTTAAAGGCTGGTTTAGGACATGGTGTATTTGGTAAGAAGGTTTATATAAAACATAAGTTTATATAAAATAATTTTAAACCCATGTATACGGGTTTAGATAAACTTACCATCTCAGGTGAGTTTTTATAAACCCACTTACCAAACACACATTTTATTTTATACCTATTAATTAGTTTTATATAAACCTTAATTATTTAAATCCTTCAATATATAAACTGACGTATCAAACATGCACTAAAGGTTATAGTTCTACCATTAGGTGATATTTGGTAGGTAAGTTTAGGATGTGTTCAGTATAAAATATGTTTATCTAAAATAACTTTAAACTCATGTATATGAGTTTATATAAACGCAGTTATTGTACACCCGCCAACCAAACACACATTTTATTTTATACCCACTAATTAGTTTTATATAAACCTTATTAATTCAAACCATCATATATATATATATATATATATATATAAACAGCATACCAAACATGCCCTTGCCAATTACCATAAGCTATAGTTTTAGATAGGCGTTTGATCCTACAGTTGGGCCAATTGAATATTTTGCAAATACAAAGCCCAAAATTGGCTGATCCTTTAAGAGGGCGTGGGCCCATTTGCCCAAAGGTTTTCTAAAGTGTCCGAAGTAGTCTTAAATCTAGGGCAAATTTCGATATTATTAACCTATGAATTACTTACCGTAATTATTAATAGTCTGACCAATGAATGATATATTATATTAGCGGTTGGTAGCTGATGTAGCAATGATCATTGCATTGTTATCTATCATATATTTAAAGCAAATAGTAAGTAGTATAGTAATGCTTCACAATTGGTAAAACACAAGTCAGATTCGATTTTAATATGTAAAACTGTTGTGTCATCTCACTTTCATGGGAATTCAATCCTTTACATTTTTATATTCTTATATAAATAAATATATATAAGCAGCATAATTATTAGAGGCACATATAGGAGAACCCATTTGGTTTCCCACTCCCACCTACTCAATTATTTCAAGATTCTTTTTCACCTTTTCTTTTTTTTTTTCAAATAAAAAAATATGAATTTGTTTCTCACTTGCTTATCAGTAGTATAGTACTTCTGGTGCACTCACTCAACCCAACCTTGTTTGGTAGTTGTAAACTGTAATAATACTTAAATATCTAAATTAAATATTTTTAAATTCATGATCCACAGAGTAACATAATGAGCATGGACCCACCACCATGCGTCAAACCTTAATAATTACGACCCCTTATTTAAAATCATTACTACTATTATCATCATCATCATTATTATAACTAATTAAATTATCACAATCATTCAGTCACCATATAGTTTTTATTAATTAATTAACTAATTAGTCGTTGCACCTGTCGTTGTTTTGCCGTGGCATTGACCTTCTCACTAGCCTTTTAGTTAGTTTTAGTTGACCCTCTTTTCTTCATTTATTTACAGTTAAACCCCTTACACAATTCTTCAATATTCAATTTGGACCAGCAATTCGTAATAACGACGCAAAACTCTCTTTTAGATAGAAGCAGAGGATCTAATTGAAATTAAACAAAAGTATTGGGGCGCATGTGTAGTTATTCACATCTTCCTTTGTTTATTGCTGGGGTTGCACACTGAATCTGCGATCATTTATTGTATGTGGCCACCCACTCCATTTTTTTTTCTTTCTTTAATGCCTGCCTGGGTATTTAATGATCATGTAGATGGGCTTCTCATTAATTCATATATATATATATATAATATATGTATGATTCTTGGTCGATGATCAACTACTGATATTTTGCATGCTTCTGCAATTAATATAAATATTGGCTGTGAAAAATTGATTGATGTGTTTGCCGTCATCGAAGAAACCCATTGTTGTTTGTTTACACACACCTACAAATCTCCATTATTACATCTCTCTCTCTCTCTCTCTCTCTCTCTCTCGATTTCAGCAATTTTGACGCCAAGCTGTATAAGGTCAGATGTAGTGGGACTGAGTGATATACAGTGTCGCAGTACTAAGTGTCGGTGGTCTATAGCATAGCAAACAAAAGATCTTCTTGTAATGAGAGCATCATCGTGGGCTGTGGGCAGTGAGTGAGTAGATTACTGAAACTAACGCTGAAAACAATGGAAATGGTTCCTCTTGGCTCCACTTTACAGAGGTGAGTGAACTGAGGCTGATAAAAGAAGATCGTCGTACCCTCTTTCTGGGCTTTGATTTGTTCTTTTTTTTTGTCCTTGCAGTAGTGTTCATTACATCCGTGAGATGTCCAAGGATGACCATCTTCTCAATGTGTCTCCAAGGCTTTCTCATCACATAAACAGAGTATGTTAGCAGTCCTATGGTTCATTTTCTTTTTGCTCTCTGCGCTTCTGATAAGATCAAGCTTTTAAATGTTCTCTCTAATGGTTGCTTTTGAGGGGCAGGGCGTGCCTTTCATTACAAGGTTCCCTGAGAAGAAGACAACCCATGGCTGGGACACAGAGAATGAGCATAGCTCCGACTCGTCTGCCGCCTCGTGCGGCAATTCGACATCGCGGGTACTCTGTTTTCTGCTTCAGTTGTCATAATCTGATGGTCTGAAGCAACTTTCTTGGTCATATCATATCCCTATGTTCTGATGTTAATCTGATTACTGTTTTCTCTCGGCTTTCAGTCGTCGGCCGATCTTGTTAAAGAGATCGCCGCGCTCGAGGTCGAAATAGCCCGCTTGGAGCAGCATCTCCTATCGCTATACCGAGGGGCTTTTCAGAGGCATCTGCCGAGTATGCTCGGCGGGCAAGCCAACGAAGAAGCTCCGACGTCTCCATCTGATCAGTTGTGTAATAAGTTGAATATGGAGAAGTTCAAAGATTGCAGCGATTCTCAGGGCAAGAGATCGCCTGAAGAAGCTTTGGACCGGCCAGAGGACTCCTTTCAAGCAGCCGTAAGGAAGTCGTCGTCGGAAAGGGTTCGACTACCATCTTCTACCGAAATTATTACACATATATAGCTTCGTTTTCGCAATTCTTAGCTTATGCTTGGATAATTTTGCAGGAGAAGCAGTGTGTTTTCGCACGTCACCACCGTAGCCTTGGGGACCATCTGGGAAATTCTCTCATGGGCGATGCGCTGGCTCGTCCCGACAGACTGTCTGAGGAAATAATAAGATGCATATCGTCGATTTACTGCAAGCTGGCGAATCCCAGCAGCAAAGCGTCTTCGGCTTCTTCGACCTCGTCGTTCTGCTCTTCCACAACGTTCTCCCCGAGAAACTTGTCGGGAAGCAGTTGGAGCCCTCGGTGTAACGACGATTTTGCGGAGAATAACGACGCTGAGGCCGTAAAGCAAGACGGCGGAGGGCCTTACGCTGCAATGGTGGAAGTGCTCAAGATATGCTTGGACGACGAGAGTTATAACTACGCTGCGACGATGCTTCAAAGATTCAGGTACACATATTGCATAAGCATTGCAACCCACCCCTCTGTGTAATAAGAACAACCCTTAAAAATGTAATGAAAAAATTCAACTTTAAGTCGTCTACATCGAACTTATTTTTAGGTCACTTGTGAAGAGCCTCGAGATAGTCGACCCTAACAAGATGAAGCGGGAAGAAAAGCTGGCGTTTTGGATCAACATTCACAACGCCTTGGTGATGCATGTATGCATATGCCCGCGAAAAAACTCTTAACGCTTTTACGGTTTAGTCGCTAAATCCCGCTTCTGTGTACTTTGGTTTTTATTGCAGGCTTATTTGGCTTACGGAACTCAACACTACATAAAAAGTACTTACGTCGTGAAGGTAGTTCTGAGATGATTAAATTGTACTTACAAAATCCGACCGTTAATGTCTGTAAATAATCGATCTACTCGACGTTCAATCTTTGCTGCAGGCAGCTTATAACGTCGGAGGGCATTCGATAAACGCTCACGACATACAAAGCTCCATTTTGGGAATCAGATCGCACTATTCTTCGCCGGTAATTCCTATTATTTACTTCCGAGGTTTCTTAATCCGTGGTATGATGTGTTTATTACAAGTGCAGTTTCACTACTAACGCTCCAAGAATGTAATGAATAAATGCAGTGGCTTCATACGCTTCTATCGCCCGGTAAGAAGTTCAAGGCCGGGGGTAATAAACACGCCTTCGCCATGGAATATCCCGAGCCTCTCGTTCATTTCGCACTTTCCTCAGGAGCATATTCCGACCCTGCGGTAAAAACAATTCGTTTTTTTTTTTTTCTATTATATGAATCTTTGTTCATTCTAAGCCTGCGGTTGGATATATACATACGGCAGGTTCGGGTTTACAGAGCGAGCAGCGTATTCGAGGATCTAAAAGTGGCAAAGGAAGAGTTCATACAGTCTACGGTTTACGTTCACAAAGAATCGAAGATTTACCTGCCGAAGATCTTAAGCCACTATGCCAAGGATACGTCGATGGACATGGCCCACCTCTTGGAAATGGTCGGCGACTGCCTTCCCGGGATTCAGCAGAAATCCATCAGAACATGCATCAAGGGCGGCGGTAATAACAATAACAGAGCTGCAAAGTACGTATATTGGCTCGACCACAGTTCATCGTTTCGATACTTCATCCACGGAGAAGCCATAGCAGAAGCGAGGTCAGGCGATTGAGCGAGCTTCTTTCGTTCTTTCGAATGTTTGTCGTGGATAAGTTTTCATTCTTTCCCTGTATAAATGTGTGCATACATACAATTCGCCTGGTTTCTTCGAGACAGTTTCTTTACGGTACAATGCATGTATTTCTTTCGTACGACGAATGAGTAACATTTTTGGTCCGAAAGCATTATATTGCGTTCATTAGTTATTGTTACAGTCGGCTTACATCACTGACTCTCCGCTCGATCGAATAGAGATACATAATAGTACTTAAGAGCTACGCCGGACTGATCAAAACCGATCATTTCCGACGTACTGTACGGCGGTCTGCCATGCCGACCAACCGTGTGGATATGATAAGACGATGATTCGATTATTGAACTAACTCAAAACTCGACCTCGACGATGTGCACTGTCTGAGGCATCTCATCCAAGTTCAGAGTCACCAAGCCCGAGTCCACGTCGTAGCCAAACTCAACCACGGTGGAACCCACCGTGCACTTCTGAGGCTTCACCGAAGAATAAGCCCCGAACCGCCCGCACCCCTTCACCTCCACGGACACCACCGCGGAGGTTCCCTCCTTCGCCTCGTACTTGAGCCCTTCGATCGCACCGCCGGCATTGAACATGTCGACGAGCCCGAACGGCGCGAAGCTGCAGCCCGCCGGTCCCAAAGCCTTGACCGGCGTGACGGTGAAGACCTCGTGCTCCAACACCTTCAGAGACACCGGCAGCACCGCGTTGTAAGGGAGGGTGATGACCTCGCCGGCGCCGTGGGAGTACAGAGCCACCGTCCCGTCCCAGTTCGGGTCGGACGAGACGTCGGAGATGAGGTGGACGTCCCGGCCCCTGACGTGGCCGGTTATGGCTTCGGATTTTGTCTGGTGGAAGGTGTTCTTCCTCTCCACGCTGTTCCACGCGGCTCCCTGGCAGTTGTACACGCCGAGCACGCCCGTGTGCTTGTTCATGTTCCATATCTTCAGAAGGCTGACGCCGTCGCGGGCCGGGTCGGAGAATAGGCAGTCCTTGGTGGGCCGACCCGGCAGGCGCGGCCGGAGGACCGAGCCGTCGGGCAGGACGAGCTTTCTCAGGAGCTCGTGGTTGTGCTTCCCCGGCGCGTCGCTGACGTAGACGGGCCCGCCGCTGATGGCCCTGGCTGAACCGTGGTAGTCAGCCGCCGGGTGGAGGGAATGGAACATGTCCCAATCGGTCAGCATTATCTCGCCCAAGAAGACGCTGTTGTAAGAAACCGAAGCGACGTGGATGGTGTGTGAGACGGGGTCCCGAGGGTAGAAGTCGTCCGACGCCCTTACGATAGACGTCTGCTTCGAGCTGCAAAAGCGCCAGAAAAAAGTCCGAATAAGCGATCATATTATTTCGAAAAAAAAAAAAAGAGCGAAAAGCGCGGGATAAAATGGATTCGTACCAATAGAGCGACTCGAGGTTGTGGCTCATGCAAGCTATGATGCCATTGTCGGGGAAATTCCTAGCCACGGAAGCATCGAGGGCATGATGGTACTGCCTAGTCAGCTCAACCCTACCGCCGAGGCCAGCCCCGAGGGTCTCCAATATGCACTGCACGTCCACCTTGACGCCATCGATGCCAGCCGAGGCCAAATAGCTATGCAGCTCATTATAAAACTTGTACACATTCTTTGGGTTCACCAATCCAAGGCCTTGCAGCGCAATGGCGTCGTTTTTCCAGCCGGGCTCGTTCTCCAGCACGCCCTTTGACAGCTTGGGATACTGCATAGCCGAACCATACTCCTCCATCCCCTTTACGCCGGGCCGAACTCCGCCCCAATAGCCCGTTATAGCGTGCCAGACGTATACGTACTCCAGCCCGTGCTTCTCCTTGGCGATGCTGACGATGTTCTTTATCCCTACCGAAGGGTCTTCCTTCTTCTGAAACCTTTCGTTCTCTTTAATGGCGGTTAGCCTCAGCAGCTGAGGTTGCCCGGGCTCTTTCGCCTCTTCTTGCTCTTTCTTCTTCTTCTTCTCGTCGGAATCGACGGACTGCCATCCGTCGTCAATGATAACGAATTTCGGCGGCGTCCCGCCGGCCTTGAGGCTTTGAAGGCCGGCCTCGACGCCTTCTTGCGTCACATCTTGATAGAAGGCATCCCAAGTGCACCAGCCAAAGTAGTCGACAATCCCAGGCAATTTCTTCTCAGGCCTCAGCCTAAAGGTCCCAAGGTGAGACTTCACCGCCCTCATCGCCTCGTATATAGTCCCGAAGGGATCGGTCCCAGCGCTAACGTACAAGGCGTAGCTAAACGTCGAGCCGACGGTTTCGTTATCGCCGGTCTCAAGGCAAAGCTCAAGCTCGTCGCCGTCGTTTCCCTGAAGGCAGCCCTTGAACGGCCCTTCGATTAACGGCAAGAAGACAGTGTAGACTATCTTGTTTTCATCTCCGCCGTCCAAATCTGATTCGAGGTGGGACCCATCTTTGGTCTCGACGAGCAAGAACTGAGTCTCGAGTGGGACGTCGCGCCCTTTGTCGCCCATCTTCTGGGCCATCCACCACAGCTTGAACCTAAAACAAGCCAAGAAACGAACGTCCCGCAGAGTGCCTAGCGACAGAACGTGGCGGCTGCTTTCTTGGTCGAAAGAAGCTCTCAGGAAAACGCCGTCGACGGGGCCGGCGGCGGCGCCGGAGGTCGAGATGACATTCTGGGGCACGTTGGTGAGGATCGTACGGTCCTTGACCAGCAGCTTTCTGTCTGAGATACGAACGGCTGGCTTGATAGTCATGGCTTGTGATTCCTTTTTTGTCTTACCTCAAGGCCCTGTAGTAAAACACAGACATATCGACTGAGTGATTAAAGTATGATCAAATGAATACTTCACTCCATAGCTAGTAATCCCATTAAAATCGTATCAACGGAGAGGATATGTAAGGACATACTTCAAGCTATGTTCATAGTAATAAAAAAAAAGGTCGAAGCTTTATGTAAGAAGAAAACATATATACCCTTTAGCCAAGAATGCGATCGGTTGGTAAGATGAATGACTACGACAATAACAGTAATAAGATGATGATGAAGCAGAATGAGGAGAACGTCTTTGCCTATGAGAGAGACAAAGAGGTCCTTGCAAAGAAGACGAAGTGAATGGATGGTGATGATTGATGAGATGAAATGTGGAATGAAGCGCTATTTATAGTCGGTAGTTGAGGATGAAGCTGAGAGAGAAGGTTGAAATGGCAATACCAAATAATACCATTGTTTATTAATTAATCTCTCTGCTAAGCTTTTTCTTGTCTGAGTCCGAGGTGAAAGATGAATCAACGGTAAGAAACGGAGCCAGGTGCCTTGTTTTGCCCGACATTCCACGTCAGATCCAACGTAGTTCGAACAGACTATCATCCTAACATGCCTACCCACTTGTCTCTTTATTTATTTATTTTTTGAAATTTCGGTTGGTAACCCTTCGTTTAATAATTTTTCGTTCAAAGTTATTTTTAATTCCGATTGCTATCTTTGTATTTAAGTATTTTTCAGTTGATGCCTAAAGTATTTTTTCAATTCCGGTAGGTAATCCTAAGGTATGAGACGCATAATCTCGTGATTTTAAAAAAAGGGATTTTTTGGTGTATGAACCATTTTTTATCTTTTCTAGAATCCAGTTAGCAACTAATGTGCCTACACATAAAGATCTCATTTTTTGTATTTTAAAATCGCGGGATTATGTTTTGCCATACCTTAAGGGTGCCAATCGAAATTAAAAAATATTTTGGACACCAACTAGAAAAGCCTTAAACACAAGAGTACCAATCGGAATTGAAAAATACTTTGGGCACCAACTTGAAAAGGTTTAAACACACGGGTACCAACCAGAATTGAAAATAACTTCGAACATCAACTGGAAAAACCTTAAACACAATTATCGGCCGAAATTTCCCTTTATTTTTTAATAATTACCCTTTCCATTAAAAATAATAATATATATACATAACTTCGCATTATCTCACTAAAAACAATATATTAGAAGATATTAACTGCTTAGTTTGTAATTAATCATCACGTGACGACGAAGGTGCTTACCCGTTTGTTTGGGACGTGTCTAGTTTTCCCATGCTAGACGGTGATTAAACTTGAAAGCAAACAATAAATAAATTAATTATTATTATAGTACATATATACGTGACGTGTTTAGTTTGGAAATCAATCATTTATTTGAGTTAAAGATAGTTATTATATATGTATTTTCAGTGTGACAAATGCGAAACATTTCTAGCACAAGTCTTTTGCCATTTGAATGATTGTTGCCTTTGAATTGAGAGTTGCAAATGTCGAAGGGAAATTAGTGTTGGGAGGTTGTTAAAAAATATTCGGGCCCAGCGGTGGGTTGTATTTGGACCCCGCGATAATTTATCGGGATAGTACGTAAGCCGAAATGACACCGAGAGAGAACACGAGATTTTTACGTGGTTCGGCCAATACCGCCTACCTCCACGGAGAGACAATAGTTTTACTATATTGAGAATATTACACCGTACAAATTAACGCTCGTGTTTAAACTCAAACCCGAGACCCCTTACCCACCCGGGTAATGTATTTGTACCTACTCCCAACTACCACAGTAAAACTAAACCCGCTCTCACCCTTATCCACCCGGATAAGATTTTTTTTTTTCTTCCCTCTCATTTCTCTCTTCCCTCACTGGCACTTTTAGCTTTGCTCTTGGGGTGCCTTTTACAAGCATCGAATGAAGCCTATTTATAGGCTAAGCTGCATGCTAAGATCCAAAATGCAATATGTCATTGCATACGTATTAGCATGGCCCTTTCCCATTAAATAATACAATTGGCTTGTTGTGTGTGGGTGTCATAAGCTGGCTGGACCCAACAATTCTCCCCCTCCAGCCACATTCTCCATCGTCCTCAGCATCACCAAGCGCTTCTCCCCGTGAGTCTGATCATGAGAGTTACCCGCTCGTAAATACCACAAATGTCCATTGGCCTTTCTTGTACCAGCTACACATAATCCGAATCAAGAATTCCGGTCCTACCCCACTTGATTCACTCAGCGGCCAATCCTATGTGCAACTGACAGCCGACTATACCCATCGACTCCTGAAGAGGGACTTCGATGCAACCCCTTCCCCAACAGGATTTTCCTTCTCACCATCGTCTGTCTTTCCTCCACGCGCGCGCGATTCGCGTGAACCCATCGAAGTCAGAGTATTATATACCATACTCTCGTCCAGACGATACAAACCTCCACGCTCTTCTCCCGTCAGTAGGACCATTTCCGCCACGTGTGATTTTCCAGACTCCCCCTGCTATGAAAACCCCATAGCCCTTGGAATCTAACTGGCACCAGGATATTAAATTCATACGCAAGTTTGGGACAAAGTCACACCACCCAAAATGCGCACCGCTCCATCAATCATTTTGATCTTCACCGTTCCAACACCCCGAACAACACAACGATATCCATCAGCCATGGAAATCGAACCCATTCGTATTTTCCGAAACATATCAAAATATTCCTCATGGAGATACATGGTACTTCGACCCCGAATCAAATATCCTTTCTCCTGAGAACGAGCGTCATCATTAGAGACTGTGAGAACGTCTCCAAGATAAACCGGGTGCTACCGCCATTGTGGAATTTTCCTAGCCGCTCCTGTTCTTCTTCCTCCAAGTCGGACAGTTCTCCTGATGTGTCCCGGCTCACCACAATTATAGCACACCATGCCCTTCCCGCCACCTGAATTTGGACCTGCTTATGTCCCCAAATTCCCTGGCGTATGACCTTCCTCTACGATTCTCGCCGTGCATAGTCAATGCCTGACTATCACCATAATTTGACCGTCTCCTCTTTTTATGCGCCAAATGAGTTGACCCACATCTACCATCTTCACCGTCTCTTTTTCGTTCCAAATGGTTGTGACCAAATTATCATCCGAATCAGGAAGCGAGATAAGAAGTAAAAGGGCATTACTTCTTCCTCTACCGACACATCTTGACCCCAAATCCCTCCAGTCTTTTTCCGTCATTTTCTCCGGATTTCCCTCGTCTCCCTCCAAAGCTTTAGCCAAGCCTCGGTGAACGAGCACATCCTTCACCCTCCTATGCCAAAGAGTGAAACATCCCGTACCATCAAATTATCGCACTTTGATGATGTTATCCCGTCGCTATTATCCTTGCAGAGATTCAACAGCTCCGGCCCAAATAGTACTGATCAGATAATTCCCAGTAAAGACTAGCGACCTGCCTACTAGACAGAATTATCCTTCTAAGTGAGTTCCCAGATAGAGCTGGTGGGGTCATATCGGTCCCACTTATATACCAGTCACCTAGACAGAACTCACTTACACAGTACTATTGCCACTACTCGCCAAAACCTTCACCACCGCCGCACAAGCTCCGCCCGACGCAATCTCCCCCGCACTGAGCATCCCATCAACGATAATCATCTTGTACCGCCGTTTCTGCTGAACGGAACACGCCGCCTGATCATCTCCGTCAGGAAGTCTATCGATACAACTCGTTGAACTTGGCTCCACCGGACCGCTCAACCTTTTTTGATATCTTTTCTGATGTGGAAGATCAGACACAGCTGCAACCACAGAGCATACTTAGAATACCAGCAAGGTTAGGCTCTGATACCACTTGTTGGGGAGGTTGTTAAAAATATTCGGGCACAGCGGTGGGTTGTATTTGGACCCCGCGATAATTTATCGGGATAGTACGTAAGCCGAAATGACATCGAGAGCGAACACGAGATTTTTACGTGGTTCGACCAATACCGCCTACCTCCACGGAGAGACAATAGTTTTACTATATTGAGAATATTACACCGTACAAATTAACGCTCGTGTTTAAACCCAAACCCGAGACCCTTACCCACCCGGATAATGTATTTGTACCTACTCCCAACTACCACAGTAAAACTAAACTCGCTCTCACCCTTATCCACCCGGATAAAATTTTTTTTTTTTCTTCCCTCTCATTTCTCTCTTCTCTCACTGGCACTTTTAGCTTTGCTCTTGGGGTGCCTTTTACAAGCATCGAATGAAGCCTATTTATAGGCTAAGCTGCATGCTAAGATCCAAAATGCAATATGTCACTGCATACGTATTAGCATGGCCCTTTCCCATTAAATAATACAGTTGGCTTGTTGTGTGTGGGTGCCATAAGCTGGCCGGACCCAACAATTAGTAACTTGATGAGCGTACAAAATATTTAATCCCATTAACTTTATATACTGCTGATTGAAATATTTAATTTTTTCTTTAATGAAGGAATGTTACAAATACGAACACGTATGTTTGAAAGTCAATGACGTTATAACAACACGAACTTGTTACGTGTCCAATACAATTACTTTGCATGTTATTATTATGAAATCGATTTTTTTTTATTAATAGATGAGTCACATTACAGATTAACATTATATATCAATAATTGGCGAAAAGGACTTGTAGAAATGTCTAGAACTTAAAGAGTGTCTTACACATGTAGTTTAGTTGACCAATAGTCATTAATTTGCAATTATAGTCTTTTAATGCAAATTACAATATGGCAATCTGTATTTTTCAAAGCAATGATATTGTTGTATTCCATTCATGATTAGCAATTAAAAATTAAAAAAAAAAAAAAAAACCAATCATTCATTCAATTTATGTTGTCTTAAAGCAATCATGAGAGGCCAACGTAGTTATTTAGTTCTCCAAAGGGAATCTTGGGGTTTTTCCGAGATTTCAGCAAAAATATCTCTGATTAGAGTTCAGATTCAGAAATCAGACAACTGCCGCATGTGTTCGTGCACGCTGCTCCATGCACATGCTTTTGTCTCTATTTTTTATTTATCCTCGGTAATTGAAAATCGTATAATTTATTTATTTATTTCAATTGTTTTTACTAAAGAATAAAAGAAAAGAAACCTTCAGTATTAAAGTATTTATCGAACACATAACATCACTGTCGGGCCAATCAGCCCATGTAATCCCGGTAAGTCGGGCTTAGCCCATGGACAGTTATGAAGTCAGATTTTTTTTGCGAAAATCAACTCAACTCCATGTCGAATCCAAATGTTTAGACGTGTCGAAAATCGAACGAAGTTGAATTACTTTCCACATGGGTAGGGAAGAATAGACCCCTAAAACGTACGTATGCAATCATCGAGCATCGAAGAACATTTTGCAAAATCACTGAAAAAGATGATAAAATGAAACATTAAGCTTTAAATTTTTTAATCTCTTCTTTTTGGAACCAAAATGTGATTAGCTTTCCTAAATCATCTATCAAGATTATAAAAACTGTTGGGCAGATAAACCTCTTGCTATGACTTACAACAACTTCATCACTCATCACCATCATCATCCTATGCCTAAGTCATACCCAAGTGGGTAGGATAGCATAGACCGCCTAAGTCTTCTAACATATGTATTAGTGCAACTGTCTCTAATTTGGAAAGTTATCTACGACATATCAAGTAATAAACAAATGAGTAATCGCTACTACAAAAAAGTAAAAGTGCATGCGAAACTTTGGTGCTGTTCAAGTACTGATAAAAGCTTCAAAACTGCCCGAAACCAATGAAGAAGGAACTGACTTATTGTAAACTCTTAAAGAGGAGAAACCCATCTTCTCCTTTGGCTCTCACCGCAGCATACTGTCAAGTTTTGGCATGCTGATATAAGATAACGTTGAAAATGTCAGCAAGGGGCAAAATATACACATAATACTGTATCTGTATGTAGAAACATATATACATAAGAAAAAAAAAATCAAATCCTTGATTTTGTCAAACGTTTACATATTGGAAAAAAGATAGAGCAAGATCAAAATAAATCTTTCCCCAGGTAAAACAGGGCAGATTCAATAGGGGACAGCATCAAAGAAGGTAGCGAGGTGCGAGACACTTATCTGAGAGGGGCAGATGATACACTGTCAAATTGTATGCACATTGAAAAATGTATGAAAATGTAAGTAAATTTTCGATTAAAAGGAAGCTAGTTTAATGAAAATCCTTGGCATTTTAATGCTAAAAGGAGCACATCTCCAGGGCATGTGCATATGAGTATTCAGGAACGGAGAAAGTATACAGTATACACTTAAAAAGCATGTCAAGAACCTCAAGGTTAAGGAGCCAGCAACTGCATAAGTGCAGTGCATCTAAAATAATTGACTACAGCCCAACCTTTTCGGATAATTTGAGCCACTGGAGCATAAATATGCACCAGTGCATTACGAATTCCGAAATCAAATAGTGACATATCAAATAGCCAATAGATTAAAGAAGATGGTAAACAATTCTAATGCTTTCTGTAAACACAGTGTTCAGATCAGAGAAGTTCAAAATCATCCGGCCTTCACCATGCCAAGGATGAATGCAGCAGCA
This sequence comes from Lindernia subracemosa, assembly GCA_028392965.1. Classification (NCBI taxonomy): domain Eukaryota; kingdom Viridiplantae; phylum Streptophyta; class Magnoliopsida; order Lamiales; family Linderniaceae; genus Vandellia; species Vandellia subracemosa. Next base: position 585,194 of record JAQPCC010000026.1, on the reverse strand, counting down.
CAATTTATCATCCCAAAACGCCTAATCAATTTCTACAAAGGTTCGAAATATCTACAATTACTTGAAACATGTTAACAATATATTAATTGTAAAATATATGAACTCACAATAAGTGACCCACGGAGGTTTGACACCATGAGTAGAGCTCGTTCAGAGAATGAGGCCCGTGCTTCTTCATCCTCAATCATCCAACAACGTTCATCTCCACCAGGCCGTGAAATCAATCAAAACTAATTACCGACGTTGAATTCAAATGGACAACAAGATTAACAACACATCAATTAGCTCGAAAAAAAAAAAAAACTTTTTAACATACCAACAACGAATTGCTGATGATGATAGCTAGCAACTGGCTCTCCATATCTCTAATCCGAAGCCAGAGGTGTAGATTTTGTCTTCGTTCATGAATGGCGGAAGTATGCCCTAGCTCCCTCCCCTCCAGCAGGGAGGGATTTGATTATCATTATGAATGGCGCCGGCGGTCGTTATTTAATTATTAATTAATTTATTTTTTATTTATTTTTCGTTTTCCTTTGTAGGCAGCAGTCATTCCGAACGTGGAGTAATATTTAATTCACGTAAAGAAAGAAATTGTTTTGTAAATTGACTTATTTACCCCCACAACAACTAGTCCATGTCCATCCACCCCAGCAGTCCACCGTTGCTATGTATTAGGTGGCTCTCTCTCTCTCTCTCTCTCTCTCTCTCTATCAGTCCATTGCTTCCCTGCCGTAGCTGCGAAACCATTACGAAGCCAGAGCTTGCTGGTGCTTCTTCTTCCTGAAGTATGTATTATATTGGTCCCTAGGTGAAATCAATCATTCGTATGCAGCTTTTTATTATCATTTTGATGATGAATGATGACTTACTGTGTGTTCTATAAGAATTTTGTGCTTTTCATCTCCTCAATCGACTGTTTGTCTCGTTCCTTTGTGCTGATTTTGGATGGGAAGGATCGAGGTTCGAAAATCTTACTTTTGAGGTTGAATTGGGTCGATTCCACACTGAACACGGTAGAATTCGAGGAAATTTAGACAGACCTAAAGGAGAATGTAACACGTTGTTTCTAACTTGATAACATTGTCATAAATCCACTGATAACATGATGTGTTGTGTTTGATGATTAGGTGGTAGAAGTGGAATGGCTGTGCAATGCCCGAAATTCCCCTTATCCTTTAATGCAGTGGACCGTCCTTTAATGGAATGCTCTTCAGTACCTTGTCGGACAATGTGGAGCCAAGTAAATCTTAGCTGCTGCAATTCCATGAGGTCGCTGAATAGATTCCGATTTTATGCTCTTTCCGGTGGTGAAGGTAGTGGGAAGAAAGCTGCTGCCCCTAATTCCAATTATGTGGTGCCACTCGACAAGTCGCCCAGCATGACACGTCCACTTGCTGAAATCCTTCGCGACCTCAATAAGAGAATCCCGGACAATATAATCAAGGCTAAGGACGAGCACTCCACTTTCATCCCTTGGTATGTGACTAATATGATTCCTCTTTTTCTTCTTTCCTTTGTTGCAAGGTTCTTTTAACGATTAACTCTTCCTCTCTTTAGGTACCAGGCAAACCGAATGCTGAGCTTTTATGCCCCAGGTATTGTTTTGGGTTCGTATCTCTTACTATTTTTGTGTTAGTTTCATTCATAGGTTTTTGTTTACCTGTGGGGGCAATGCTTTTCTATAGCGGTAGGATACAGCTCTAAGATGATGTTTACTTCCTTTCTCTTATTTTAGCTGCCAAGGATTAAAAGATGTTAATAGATGCTCTATCCTCTATAATTCTTGACCACTTTTGGATCTTCAAGAATAGAACATCAGGATGAGTTAGATCAAGGGAGAACTGCTTGAGTACATTTTTTATCATCTTAATGAACTTGGTTAATACTGCTTTTATCATCACAATGAACTCTGGTTAGTAGTAAAATAATGGGCTAGTGCTATTTTTGGAGCTCTTTCAGAGTAAAACTTGGTCTCTTGAAGGTGGGGGTCAGGAAGTTGTAAGGCATCGTGTCTACTCGAGAAGTAATAGAAAGAGGAGTGTTGCTTATAATATTTACAACTCTAGGGATTCAATTGAGTTGTTTTTGTTTAAAGGAAAAAAAATCGTCTATTGGTTCTGTTTGTACTAGGAGTTTTGAGTATCTCAAGTCAATTTTGCAGGATGGTGCGGAGAAATTCGTGATGTTATTTTCTCTGATAATGGAACCGTGACAGTGGTCTATCGGGTCACTATACGGGGTTCTGATGGCGAGGTATGTTCAGAATGTACTTTTCCATCCAGCTTCAGAACATGATACCCTTTTCCTTATTCAGAAGTACATGATTCAGCCTCAAACACTCGTCTAAGAACTTGTCGCGTCTGTAGCATAGAAATCCAAGGTGCCCTTTTTTGTTTACATTTTATCTGAGTGAAGATTTGCCGATACATTCTCCCCACCCGGTTACTTTCTTCTGCACTTACCTTTACCTCTCATCTCACCCAACTCTCTACTAGCATCGAAAGTGTCTTCTGCGATCACATATTTGGTTGAAATTACTGAATTTTCATTACGACATTGTAACATGGGCTGGTTTGAGATTCTTTAACGAAAAACATCTCTTAATACTTCCATATTATTCATCAAATTTTGACGTGCAGGCACATCGCGAGTCAACCGGGACAGTCTCTGTTGGCGACGGAAACGTGGCAGATCCCGTCACTGCTGCCGAGGAAATAGCATTCTGCGGAGCGTGCGCTCGGTTTGGCCTCGGCTTGTATCTTTACCATGAAGAATAGAAAGCTTCTTATTCCGTGTATGATGAAATGCTTTTTTAGAAACCTTAGCTTATATGTTGTCTTGTCTTCCGTTCTTGCATCTATCTATTACATGTACGAATATTCTTCTTTGCCCTTATTGTGTATTTGATCATCCTTTTCACACCAAAATGCATATGCTATGGAATATGAACAATCGAATTTTTGTATTACATTATTATTAATTAATTCCCGAAATAAGAAAAAATATATTTTTTTTTTTGTAGGACTTACTGATGTAAATTACAATTTATTTGGATATTGTGAATTTTGTATGGAAAAGATTATTCTCATTATTATTATCTTTTTATTATCACCATTAAAAGCAACCGCCTTATAAATTTCGTGGGCCGTCATTTTCCTTCTAGTCTCTCCCTTATCACCGTCCGTCTATATTCTTCTTTCCTTTGTCACCTACATACGTGTCGTCTAACAATCCCCATAGCACTCGCCTGCAAACTATAGCCGACCAAGTGTAGAACGTATCAAAAGGTTAATCATCTCTCTCTCTCTCTCTCTCTCTTTGTTTGTTTGTTTGGCGGCTCGTTGATTAACATCGTCAACCCAAGAATCTTAGCTGCGGCTTATCACTTTCTCATTTGATTGCCAGATTCTTCTTCTTCGAAAAGCCGAGTAGAAGAAAGCCCACATGGTATGCAGTTGTGTATGTATGTATGTATGTATGTATGTATATATGCCTTTTCATTGATTAAGATAGGCAGTTCACAACTATAGGGCTTTAGCTTCTTCTCCTCTCCCTCCCTCCCCAATTTCAGATTCTTGACAAGATTTTGCTGGTGGTACTGAACTTTACTGTGTTATAGGAAGTAATCTGTCTATGCTAGTAATGTCAAGAGATGAATGTGCTGTTTCCCAGGTGAGCCCAATGGTGCAAATGCGAAACGACGACGACATCGTAAGCCCGCCGTGGCTGAAACCGATGCTAAAAGCCGATTACTTTGTGCAGTGCTCGGCCCATTTCGATTCCAATAGAAGCGAATGCAACATGTTCTGCTTGGACTGCATGGGAGATGCCTTCTGCTCTTGCTGCTCGTCCCTCCGCCACAAGGGCCACCGCGTCCTTCAGGTCTCAATCCCTTCGATCGAAATAAAGATTGCATCTTTTTTAAGCCCTATGAACTAACTGATTATAGTGTGAATGCTTGCAGATAAGGCGGTCTTCCTACCACAACGTCGTGAGGATCAACGAGATTCAGAAGTACATTGACATCTCCTCCATTAAGACGTACGTTATCAACAGCGCTAAGATCGTCTTCCTCAACGAACGGCCTCAGCCCAGGCCGGGGAAGGGAGTGATCTACACCTGCGAAATCTGCTACAGAGGGCTGCCCGATTGCTTCAGATTCTGCTCCCTCGGCTGCAAGGTTTTCCATTTTCAACTCAAATATAAAAATCCCTTTTGCCTCATTTCAATAACTAAGCACATTATACTGCAGCTGAATGGCCTGAGGCGAGGAGGAGGAGGAGGAGGAGATGCTGAGCTGACATTTTCCCTGAAGTCGAAGGTGTCGTCCGAGTCCAGCGAATCGTTTACGCCGCCGACGAAGAAGAGGCGAGCGGGCGAAGTAGCGTCGTATGATAAGAAGCATCGGCAGAGATCGTCGTCCTCGGGTTCGATGATTAGTTCGGAGAATGAGTCGAACGAGGGAGGTAATAGTAGCAGCAATGTAATGTCCCCTGGAACACCTCCACTGTTCAATCATACAAATTCAAGCAGGAGGAAAGGGACTCCACACCGTGCGCCGTTTTAAGGTTATATATGGTCTCAAGGTGAGATTTTGATCAATGTATAGAAAGTGTTCGAGGAATTGTGTCTTTAGATAAAGCTTATTTATATACATGTGTATATAATATATACTTGATGGTGGTGTTTAATTATGGGATTGAGTAGGGTAAGTTGAGAGGTGTTAAATGGAATTTGTGTATAGTTTTTGTGGTAGTGTGGATATGTTGTACACCATAAGAACTACATGTAAATGCAATAAGAAATGCTATATTTTTCTATTTCTGATAGAAGATATTCCATTCCACACAATGTATGCAGTTATTAAGTTCAGTTTAATATGAATTTAAGGTTAGGCTACCTTCGAGCAAGGCACTCCTCGTGTACTAGGTTGTTCTACTAGGTTGTTCGACTGGAGATATTCCTTCCTTGCATCGTCAGCATATTCAGTCTGAATCGAATCTGAACCTTATTATTAGTTATGAGACGACCTTCAGCTTCTAACAAAACTAATCTTCATGTCTGGTCCAGGTTGTTCAACCGGAGATACTTCATACAATGTTACCGTAGTCTTCATACTTCGATTAAATTCAGTCTAAATTGAATTTGAATCTCATTGTCAGTGATGAGACGACATTTAGCTTCTAGCGGGACTAATTTTCATGTCTTATATCATATCCAATTTCAAAAAGGTTAAGTGAAATCGAACTTACGATATCTGTCCAGAGTTATGTGCATGGCCATGAAATAATTTGTCCAATTATAAACCAATCATATATAGGATAGGCCCAATTAGACTCAAAAAGTAGGAAGGTTTGTGATGAAGAGGCCCACCAATTATATCAGAGCGGCCCATTAGGCCCAATGGACTTTTGTGGTTATTTGCCGCCATTTTTCAGATTATTAGTTGAGAATCGAATGTCTTTCTACCTCCTTGCACGCAGGCACACCCCCAGCGTAGTGACGTAGTATGTCTGCTCATTGCCGACATGAGCAGTGGATGTCTCAACTCATTGGCGATTCACTACAAAGCGAAGCTCCACCAATGCAGCTTATGTGGGCCATCTGCGTACTCGCTCGCCGGCCACCTCCACGCCCACATGATCACGTCGGGGTTTGCTGCACGCGGGCGCATACTCAACCATCTCATCGACATATACTGTAAATCATCCAATTTAGCTTATGCCAAGAAGCTGTTCGATGATATCTCCCGGCCGGATGTGGTCGCGCGGACCACCTTGATATCTGCGTACTCTTCCTCTGGAGAACCTAAACTCGCCCGGGAGGTGTTTGACAGAACGCCGCTGAGGATTCGCGACACCGTGATCTACAACGCGATGATCACTTGCTACGCACATAACAATGATGGGCACGGCGCCGTCAAGCTCTTCAATGGGATGAGGGAGAATGGTTTCAAACCCGATGAGTATACATACACCAGCGTGCTCGCCGGGCTGGCACTTATAGCGGATCAAGAAACTCACTGTCAGCAGCTTCACTGTGCTGTGGTCAAATCTGGGTCAGGGCTGCCTACGTCCGTGGCGAATGCTCTCACATCAGTTTACGTCAAGTGTGCATCCTCGCCTCTGGCATCATCTTCTTCATTGATGGAATCTGCGAGGAAGGTGTTCGATGAAATGCCCGCTAAGGATGAACTATCTTGGACGACCATCATCACGGGGTACGTGAGGAACGGAAATCTACTGGCGGCAAGAGAAGTTTTCGATGGTATGGACGAGAAGTTGGTGGTGGCTTGGAATGCTATGATTTCTGGGTATGTGCACGGGGGCATGGTGTTCGAAGCGTTTGAAATGTTTCGAAAGATGCAATCTTTGGGAATCAAGAATGACGACTTCACCTATACTAGTGTCCTCAGTGCATGTGCTGATGCTGCTTTGCTACTTCATGGTAAGCAGGTCCACGCATATATCCTTAGGACAGAGACCAAACCTAGTAAAGACTTCTTAGTATCTGTCAATAACGCTCTGATTACGTTGTACTGGAAATGTAGCAACATCGACCGGGCAAAGGTTGTCTTCGATACAATGTGTACCAAGGATCTCGTTTCTTGGAACGCCATGTTATCCGCTTACGCTACCGTGGGGAGAAGTCACGAAGCCAAATCCATCTTTGATTCGATGCCTGAGAGAAACCTTCTGTCATGGACCGTCATGATATCGTCGTTAGCCCAACATGGTTCAGGCGAGGACGCCTTAAAACTCTTCGTGGAGATGAAGTCGAACGGGCTCGAGCCCTGCGACTACGCATTCGCAGGAGCCATCACGTGCTGCGCCGTGCTCGCCGCCCTGGAACAGGGCCACCAGCTGCACGGTCAGGTCATCCGGCTCGGCCTGGGCTCGAGCCTATCGGCCGGGAACGCACTGATAACCATGTACTCGAGGTGCGGCGTCCTTCAAGATGCACAGACCGTGTTCCTCACCATGCCTTACTTGGACTCCGTGTCTTGGAATGCGATGATGGCAGCCTTTGGACAGCACGGGCATGGCCCACGAGCCCTCGAGCTCTTCGAACACATGTTAGAAGAGCAGATACCGCTCGACCACATAACGTTCCTCACCGTCCTCTCAGCGTGCAGCCACTCGGGCCTGGTGGAACGAGGAAAGGCCTACTTCGAGTCCATGGAGAAAACCTACGGCATACCCCCCGGAGAAGACCATTACGCCCGGCTCGTCGACCTCCTTTGTCGGGCCGGAAAGCTATCGGAGGCCAGAGACGTGATCCAAAGGATGCCTTTCAAGCCCGAGGCTCCAGTCTACGAAGCTTTGCTAGCAGGCTGTCGGCTCCACGGAGACATAGACTTAGCCGTACACACGGCTGAGAGGCTCTTCGAGATGGTCCCAAAGCACGACGGGACTTACATACTCCTGGCCAACACCTTCGCCACGGCGGGGCGGTGGAGCGAGGTGGCGGTGGTGAGGAAGTTCATGAGGGATCGCGGGGTGAAGAAGGAGCCGGCCTGTAGTTGGCTCGAGGTGGAGAAAACGGTGCACGTTTTCTTGGTTGACGACACCGCTCACCCCGAGCTAGATGCTATATACGGTTATCTGAAGGAGTTGGTCCCGAGGCTGAGGAAGATGGGCTATGTCCCCGACACTAAGTATGTGCTTCATGACATGGAATCCGAGCAGAAAGAAGATGCATTGTCGACTCATAGCGAGAAGCTCGCCGTTGTTTACGGGCTGTTGAAGCTGCCGAAGGGAGCTGTAATAAGAGTATTCAAGAACCTTAGGATATGTGGGGACTGTCATAATGCTATCAAGTTCATGTCTAAGGCGGAGGGTAGGGCCATCGTTGTTAGGGATGTGAAGAGGTTTCATCATTTTAAGGATGGTGAATGTTCTTGTGGTGACTATTGGTAAATCAAAAATTGATTTTCTTAATGCATTTTTATTAAACCTAAAACTATCATTTTATAAATATGTATGTTGTATGTAAACGTCAAACAGTTCAAACAGTTGCAGTCTAACTGGAAATGCAAAGCCTACACATTCACACGGTGAGAAAAGTTTTTCTTTTTTTTTTTTTGAGTGCTGTCGACTGGTCGGGAAAATGGCGGTGGTTACGATTAAAACCTATTATTAGACGATAATTATTTGGCTGGCTTCTCGAATGGAACTCGAACGAAGAGACGCCCGTGAAGGCTAACCACGGCAGACGTCTCAAGCGGGTCGATTCTTCCGGGGAGGCTCACCACCTAAATTCACAAGAAAAGCTTCACTGTTATTACCAAGTTCTAAACACAAAGCTTTTAGGGATTATCAGCTAAGTTTTCAACCAACCTTCTTGAATGGAGTGATTCCCCAGGGATTATTAACTTGCTCGGGCTGACCTGTTATAACCAGACGCCCGGCAGGATCCGATTGGACTCGCACCTATCGATGCGCCAAGAAAGGGTTGTGCAAAGAGTCAGAATCCTGATATTATTACAACAATGAGAGTAAAAATTTAAATGTCGGAGATATATACCTCTTCGCGGAGAAGTCCCGGGACCAGGCAATACACCTCGAAAGAATCATTCTGGAAAATATAATGACAAATTAAGTATACTGTATGTGTATGCCATGTCTTGAGTGCATTTCAAATAAAGAAACATGGATTCTTGATGTAACTTACACTTTCGCGGACGTTGATCTTCACCCAGTCGGCTGGAGGGCCAATGTCAACAACTTGTGCAGCCAGTCTACGCATCATGAGGTAAGGTATCAAAAAATAAGCAGAAAATAACAATAACAACTACAATGATATGGTGGTATGTATGCGCTTAATGTATTTGAAGGTTATGCACTACAATAATCACCGACGATCAATATCAACCAAAGAGAAAAAGCCGGCACATTTTATCAACTAAAGCCATTCTAAGCTCAAAATTTGGAAGGCAAATTGAAATTAAACAAAAGAGAACAGAAGCAGGCTGCGAAAGGAAAAGAGTAATAGGGCGTAACTGCCTAGGTGTCTCAATTCGAGCGGCCTTGACTGGGTGATCTACTTCATTAGGCCTCTTCTGCTTGAGTGAACCTAAAAGCAAGGTAACAGCAAAAGGAGCATGGCTTTATAAATGAAGGATTGATCTGTATTCGGTATCCATCTGGAGTTTCATGAGGCCAACTGAAAGAGGATTAGGTACATTAATTTCAAAACAAAGCTTGCTTACCCATTCCTTTCGTTCCTTTCTCACGCTTTTCCATATTGATAAGACTCTTATCCTATAAAAGTAAAACGAGATGGGAATATGAAAAGTAAAACTAGTGTGGTCTAACTACATTAAAGGCAAGTGAAGGGCTTTTAACGGATCAAATATAACAAACCTTAACGACAGGCCCACCAACATCACCGTTGCGCTGGGCATGCCATCCCTGTGTAGCACGACCAGAAGCATCTCTTTTAGCCTTTCCTGATCCCTGATATCCATTTCCCAGGGATATTATAGAAAACAGAATGCAGTGTGAAGTTTTAGTAGATATCAAGAACAAGAGGCGCTGAAGCTAGAAAACCACATAAATAACTCTAAAATGGTGACATTAAGTATACAAACATTTAACTTATAACACCACCAGAATATATTAGAGCAAATAAATGATTGGAATTGTTGCCAAAAAAATTACTCTGATATGGATTTATATTTTGGAAGCAGCAAAAAATACCTCAATGTCAACGCCTGAAGCTTCAGGAAATGAAACTGGGAGTTGAACCTCACCAGTCCGTACCTTATGTCTTTCATATTCCAGAAGAGACTGGTGCACGGACACAATATATTAGGTCTTTATCCAGGGTTACAAGAGCAACATCTAATTAATTACGAGAAATAAGAAATGAGCAGAAACCAAGCCCAGCAAAAAAGAGGAAATGGGCATCACGTCACCTTCTCATAAAAAATGCGGAATGTCCAAGAAACTGTTGTACATGTCCTGCACAAGAAACAAAAAGCCCATTCTTTAATCCAATTTACAAATTTTATTACTTCCTATTCTTGAAAAAAAAAATCCTGTTTTCTCCATTGAACTACAATTCGATATCAATGAAACTGAAAGTATGAAAGAAAATATCCAAGGCATGCTCCTCTGGATGAAGTTAACAAAGAAAACTATTCTTTCGGTTAAATGATCAGTAGCAGATATTCATTAATTCACTGATAACAAATGACAGAAGGCACATACTAAATCCAGGGCGGGCTTCCTTAAAGAGAAACAAAGATAAAAAAAAGTTCAAGCAGTAACTAAAAAATCCGACTTCAACATTAAGTATCCCAAACAAATTATTTGTTGAAATTATGGGGCATCTGGCAGAACCAATATATGAGACTATTATGCATCAAATAAATTTCACATTTAAATTCTAAAAATAATTTCATTACACTACTTGTATGTGAAACAAAAAAGAAAAACAGAAACATTAAGAAAAAGCCTTACTTTGGTGGATGAAATGATTCGCCAACCTGCCGCCATAACTTTGATCCAGTTACCTATTCAAATATGACGAAAACAAAAATGTTGAAATGTGACCAGGAATCATTACAGCCAAAGTTATATTTGCAATTACACTTAACAACTTATGCACCTAGCTAGTGTAGATACATAACAAAGAATAAACGGAAACTATTACACAAGTTCTACAAATTAGTCTCACATTCGGCACCAGTTGGCAGTTTCTAATTTTACCCCGAATCAAATTTAGAACTTTGAAGCATGCGTAGAAGACAGGACAAAAGGTCCAACTCCATCTATACCTCATCAAGCACTGTGTACTTTAATGCATGTAAGTTTCTTATTTCAAAATAAAACATAAAGACTAGAATTATACCCTGTCATAGCCTCCCAATCTGATTACAGCTCTCCATAACCTAGAAGGAACCAGCGGAAGTACATGAGCTTTCATTTTTACCAAACTAAGATAAAATGAACACAGATCATACTCACTTCAGGCAATTTAGGGGCTGCCCATAAAATTTTGGTGGTTTATAGTCAATTGCTGCAGCACGGTAGAAACTCTCAATCTCCTTCATAAATGCTGCTTGCTCTTCTGGTGTCCCATTGTCATCCTCAACCATCTTAATCATGAAGAAGAAAAATCAATTATAGCAATTTTCTAATGTATATTCTACACTCATGACTCTATTCATGCTATATTCCAGTACTAGTGCCATTACCAGAGGTATTGTTGCTTGTGTGTGAACAGGCTTAGCAGCTTGACTACCGTGCTCTCCAGCTATGGCAGAATATCTAACAGCTGTGCTGGGTGTATAAATTTCAATTTGTTTCATAGCAGAAGAATCCTCCTCACCTTCGTGCTTTGCAGGGACAATCACAACATTATCATTGTGCCCATCAATGACATCAGTAGAATGAATCACGTTATTTTGCTCTTTTACTTCATCTTTAACCACAGTATACTCATTTACTTTATCAGCATCTTCCCTTCCATTGTCCTCACCCAGTGAAAACTTAGACGACTGACCATTCTGGCATTGAGAATCTTTATCTGAAGGTAATTTGGACGGATCCTTATTTTCATCCTGATCATCCTTTGTTACGTTGTTATGTGCTGATAATTCTTCACCTGCTACGTGCCCAACACAATTTCCATCTCTCTCGCATGTTTTCTCCGCTACTGTTTCACCATAAGGATTTTCCTCCTCCATACCGACATCAAGATGTTCACTGCCCACACCATTCTCGGCATCCATTTCTTCTACCCCACCAACGGAAGACTTCTCCTCAATGGCATCATTTTGTTTCTGAGATAAATTTTCTGCTGCAGCTTGACTCCTATTGTCCATTTCAATTTGGATCCCTTTATCCTCTGTTTTATTAAAGACGAGTTGGTCATTAAACCCATCGACTCCTTTAGTCTCACATGCCTCATTTTTGCAGACAAGTGGAGCTTTCATCTCACACTTTAAAGATATCTCCTCTTTCGCTCCATCCCTTTGTTCTAGAACACCTTCACCATTCTCACTTTCAGTCACATCAACAACCATATCCACAGCATAAACCTTCACTGCTGACTCTCCATTTCCCTGAATATTAACCTCATCCGAGCATTTACTCTCTGAATCTTGAACATTAGCATTTACCACATCAAAGTCTTTCTTTTCTGCATCCTCCACTTCCACATCAGATGTAACCATTTGTATACCTATCCATCATATCATATTCCATCCATCAGAAATTTCAATATCCAAAACATTAATAAAAATGAAGAAGATATAAAGAAAACCACAGCAGCATAAGGAAGCCAACACTATTAATTCCCCACAAATTAGTCAAATTCCCATCAAATATCACTTTTCCAAACCGATACACACTGTTTACCATTGTATGTTCCATAAGAAATAAACAAAATTCGGACTTTCCTGAAAGAAGAAAAAAGACCACACGCTAATCAACACGCCAGCACTCAAACCACCCCATACAAGAGCCATAAAATCAACAAAGAAAGCTATATTCCCTTCAAATTTTCAAATCCCAGACAAATATAGGTATCCGTAATGAAAAAACACAATCACATACAGCATAAAACAAAAAGAAAACAATACATGCGGGCAAACAAGATGAAAACATGCCCGCAACATCACCTAATTTACCTGCGTCGCAGTGAAGGCAAAACCAAATCTAGGGTTCGACTGCTGATCGCTCACACCTCTTATTACTCCAAATATTTTCAGTTATAGAGTAAGATGAGAACGGAGAGAGTATTGTGGTAATTCAAAGGCTTATATACAATATTATTATTAGACTATACAAAAATATATTATAATAAAATATATTATATATTATTATTATAATATAATCTTTGAATTATACTTTGACAAATGAAATATTATTATGAATTGTGGAAATAAATATTTATGACTTCTCTCACCAATATTTCTTTATTTAATGTCAAGATTTTAGGAATATCGATCTTTATTACATTTTGACTTATTCGTTACCTCATCTTTTATATAAAAGACATGAAAAGATATAAATGCAATTTGCCATTCTAGTATGGTGATGCAAAAAGTTGGTATTTTTATGCTCATAAAAAAATAACGAAAAATGGATTTGGCAAATTTACATTATGACAAAAGGTTACAAGTTGAAAAAAAAAATGTTACAAATTATAATGATTATTATTCATTTTATATATTTGAAATACAAGTCAGTTATGCATGATATTTATTTATTAAATACAACCATGATAATTGATATGAATCCATTTAAATATGTGACGGAAGAGAGAATAAAATAATATTTTATTTAAAGAGTAGTAAATCGCCGTCTCACCGAGTGTCCTGAAATTGCCACCAACAGCGACCGGCCGTGCCGTTACAGCTCAGCCCGCCGCGCCGCCGCCATCTTTCAGCCATCACACACACAAAAAAAAATCATCTGGCAACTATTGCAGCTACTTCTTAGCTTCCGTTACCGATTAATGGCTCTTTGGTCTCGAACCGACGACCCCGCAGGCTGATATCTGGTGGTGAAAGCGATTTAGGTAACCTTTTCAAGCTGGAAGATTTGATTTTTTGTCTTGCTTCTTTTTTTTTTTTTTTTGGTTTTTTAGTTTTCTTGAATGGACGGTGTAGCTCTAGCTCATGGGTGAGTGATCACTTGGTTGGTTCTGAACCGTGTAAAAGAAGAAGAAAAAAAAATATATATAGATTTGCTCTGCTTTGCTGGCTGATCTCACGTTTAATGCTGGAGATTGCTATGCCTACTTATGCTTTAGGCTTAAGGATATGAATATGATACAATTCATCTGTGGCATTGATCATTTTATGTGTGGTCCATTCAGCTTACTGAAGTTAATGTTTTGGATATGGTCTTAACACGCATGGGCGATTTCTTTTCATGTGTTGTTAGTTTAATGAGCCGGAGGAAAACAGAAGCATTCGTGATTCATTCTGAAATAAGCTCATGTAGCTGATGTTACTAAACAAATAAACCTTGCCTGAAAAAAGATATGCCGACTTTCGACGATAGATTTTGATAAGCAATCATATATTCAGATAATGGTTGCTGAAATGGAGGCAGCCGAGGTAGCTGTAATAGAGGAGATATGGTGGTCTGGTTTCAGCTCTAGCCAGCATATAGACGAGTCTGATTCTGATGGGATTCTTCGCAATTGTGAAGCCAATGATCCCAACTGTTCAGTTGTAATTGAAGCCAAGGATGATGATGATTCCATTGATAATGCTTTCAATAACAAAGATGTCATTCAGAAAGGCTCGACAAATTTTCTCGTAAGCAATTCTGCTGTAATGGGCCATGGGACAAGGTCGAGTTCTTCGAATGAGAATTTGGAGGATGTTAAAAGAGCTTTCGCTGTGTTCTTCAAGGCGGAGGAAAATTCAAATTTTAAAGGGACTTGCGGGGAAGAATCCACGCTAGAAGGTGCTATGTCAAAGCAAGATTTGGATGATAAAATACTGGAGGACTATGATGGAGATGCTCATTATTGTTCAGAAGTTGCCGACAAACGACCTGGAAGCCAAACTCCCAGCTCTACTTCTATTAGTTGTGGAGACACAATTAGTGATCTGACTGTCACGTGTGAAACAGAGGTTTCAAATTTCTCAAATGTAAGCAATGAAGGCACAGCCAACATTTTCCTGGAGCCAGAAGAAGTAAATCTGGATTGCCAGCTGAATGATGCCTTATGTACTAGTGAAAGCATGCTGGAGCATGATGTTGGGAATCATCACCGTAACTACTTATTCGTGGATGGTTCTACTGCTAATGAGGTCTCCCCAGAGGAAGCTAGTACAGAGGCTGTGGCAAAACCATTCAACTTTTTTATTAGGATTCCAAGGTTTACTGACGACAATCTGAGAGAACAAATCAGGATTGCCAAGGTGAATATTGAGGAGAAGATGAAATTCATGGAAGCTACACACGTCCAAATCCTAGAAAAAAGGGTAAAAAACTGCGTGTATGAGTTTGTATATGCATATGTGTTTAACATATTCCTAGTACATAACATTTTTGTTATTGGAACTTCTCAAATTAGCAGGCTGACAGTCAGAGGCAGGGTTGTGATTTCAAGAATGCCAAGATTGAACACAGAAAAGCTTGGGATTTGGTGACTTCAAAACGCATGGAAATAAAGTCTGTTCATTCTATGATCAATAGAGCCAAAAATGCATTGTCTATTCAGGATATTGATAGTGAGGTAAGTAACCACTTTGGTGGCCTTCTTGTTGCGTGCAACCAAGTATGCCTTGTAAGAGAAGGTGGGCTTTCTGATTGAATTTTTATCGTATGCGATATTTTTCTCTTACAATTTCATAATTGTGCCTCTCTGCAGATATACAATATGGAATACATGATACAACACGAAACTCTTACTTTGAAGGAAGAAAAGCAGCTCCTCTGCGGGATCAGGAAGCTAAGGAAACTTCGGGGGGAATTATCTTCTGACTTGGGTAGCCAAGATGAGATCAAGCAGGCTCTTGAGCAGAGAGAAGAGCTCGAAATGCGTCTAAAGGTTTAATTTCCTCCTCCATGCAAAATTTGAGGCCAATACTTGGGGCTGCCCTGAAATTCTGATCAAGCGAAAGCAAATGATTTTTGCAAGTTCTCTATATTTTTGTGGTGTTTCAGGTTCTCAGGAAGGAGTTAAATATACTCAAAGACGGTGTCCGAAAGGCTGAAGAAGCTGTTGTGAAGACAGCAAAGGAATTTGAAGGTGGATATAAAAAGATTAAAGAACTTCAAACTCACTTCAGAGCGGCCAATGAAGTTCGCCAAACAGCATATGCTGACTTGCAGAGTCTAAGGAAAGAACTTGGAGAGAAGGTAATGCATCAGTTGCCAGACCCTTATTAACATCTTTCCTTTTTTTATTAGACACAAAAATAGATGGCTGAAGTCTGAATTCTGAGAACTATGTTATGTTCATACACGTATGCATGCCATGCAGCTTCTATCCTGCTTTTTGTAAGTTCCAAACTTGAACTTCTGATACTGCCACATTCAAGCACTATAAATGTTAAATTCCTTGGTTCCTTAACGTCGCACGTCAATTAACTATGTATCGAACTCTTTTTGACTTGGGATAAGTATTTTTCGGGGGAGTGTCCCAAGCATGATTTAGTGTTTTTTTCTACAAGGACCAGGATGATATAGCTGCTGCCAGTATGTATGCAAATAGAAGGGATGAAGACGTACTTTATCGTCTGTGTAAGGATCAGGTAAGCCTTTTTCATATTCTTTTGGCCTTCAATGTCAGTCAGGCCTCTTCTTATATGAAGAAAGTTTGGCTTCATTGTGTAGGTTGAGAACTTTATGAAACATTGGAACCAGAATGAGGAGTTCCGCAAAGAGTATGTCAAGTTCAACGCACGAAGTACCGTCAAGAGATTGGGAACTTTGGATGGTCGTTCGATTTGCCCTAATGAGGAGCCACTGACCCAACCCAGTTTTGGCAGTGAAATTCAGATAATATCACCCAAATCAGCACAGGTAGATGATCTGAAGCAAGAAACAACTGTCGAGAATTCATCGACTGAATCAGATGTTAATAGCAAACCCATGAAGAAAATGATGGCAAACGCAAACCAAAAGAAAGTGATGGATAAGGGAAAAACGGCTGGGTATTGCTTTGCTGCGGAAGATGACACAATGCTGGAGAAACCAATTGAGGAGATTGAGCTGGAGAGGAGAGCTGAAGAAAATATGAGAAAGGAAGAGGAGGCAAAGCTGAGAGAACAACGCCGATTGGAGGAGCTTATTAAGGCTAATGATGCACGCGAAAGGAAAAAACGACAGGCAGAGAAGGAACAGTTGAGAGCACAACTAAAATTGCTGAAGGAATCAGAACTAAGAGAAAAGGTTTGCAATGTTTTCTATTCCCATGTTCCTTGTTATGTTTGTCAATATTATCTATTACTGCATCAGTAATCTTAACCCTATGTCCGATAATTGGGAAATAAGCGTATCCTTATCTTAAGCTAGTGATTTTAACTACAAAACTTTTGATCACCTTATATCATGAACGAAAACCGTGCAGGAGCGGGAGAAGAAACAGAGGAAGAAGGAAAAACAGAAGGCAGCTGCCCCAGATGTCAATGACACCCATAAAAAGAATGTCCCAGACGTTGCATTTACCCATAGTGTCGTCGAAATGGGTCAGGACAAAAGCTCGAAGGTTGCCATAACCCCTTCTGAGGCTGCCAATAAAAAGCCCAACAACAAGTCGTGGCTCTTTGCGAAGCACAGCAAGGCAAAATCTGTCCCCCCGCAACTTCGCAATCGGAACAAGAAGTACTATCGGCAATGGCTGTTGGTTGCTGCTTCGTGCATTGCCATTCTCGTCCTCTTCTGGCTCGGAAACTTGGGTACGTTTTACAAAGTTAATCTTGGAAAGCAAATCCGGCCTCTATAATCGTCGGGGGTCTTGAAACTTAGCTGTTATTGACCCATAGGAGGCTTTGCTTCTCTTTGTGATGTTGTCAAGCTTTTTTGACCATTTGTGCTCCTCTTTGTCTTCCTCTCCCTTTCCTTCCCCTTGTAAGAAAATATATGGACCCATTAGGAATCGTTCATGTATATAGATATTCAGTTTCAACGACAAAATCTAAGTCCCTGAAATGTGTTTCTCCTCATGTAATCACTTTACAACTCACAGATTATTACAAAGAACATATGACTCTCTCTCTCTCTCTCTCTCTCTCTCTCTCTCTCTCTCTCTCGCTTTAAACATCAAGGAAAGAAAGCCTGCAACATTTTTCTTCGCCTCCCACTTTAAATCGAATAAGAATCCTTGCAAATTTCATGTCGACGCAATAATCCAATGGAAATGAGCCAATCCATGATTTAGAAAAACAATAAACAATAAATAAAACTCCATCAACGTATATCTCCAACTGCATGCATTTTTCTTCGCCTTTTTTCATTACACGCACCTTCTATTGCATAAAACAATATTCTCCAATGACAATCAATATATATCTGGCTTGAGAAAATGCCACCACACTGCAAATCAAAGAAAAACAGAGAGATGATGATGATGATGAAGAGGTCGTCTTCTTCACTGGAATACCCAACTTCGCCGCAGACTACAGACATCGGCGAAGACGACAAAGAATTCACACACTACACGCACTCGAAGCACCCATTGACCCTTATCACTCTTCCCGAACTATTCACTTGCGGCGGCTGCAAAGAGTTTGGCGCCGGAAAGAGATTCTCTTGCCGGCAATGCGACTTTCAGTTGCACGGCTTCTGCGCTCGATCGCCTCCTGTCTTAAACAACCATCCCCTCCATGGCCAACACCAGCTCGTTTTCCATTCTAAGCCCAGACAAGGTACGTAGATTCACACATATTACATGCGTAGAAATAGAGATCAGCAGCTTTATATACATATATATATATATATATATATATATATATATATATAGCAAAAGGCGGAATCACCAGTCCAAGGTGCGACATATGTGGAAAGTCCACGAAAGGTTTCACCTTTAGATGCCGAGCGTGCACCTTTCAGATGCACCCTTGCTGTGCGATGCTATCAGCCGAGATCAACTTCCCCACGCACCAACACGCGCTGAGGTTATTACACCCCAGTTCTTCAGACAGCTCGGCCTGCGACGAGTGCAAGAAGAGAAGATCGAGCGGGCGGGTCTACCAATGTACCGTGTGCGACTACCGCCTCCACGCGGTCTGCGCCAAATCCATCGTCAACGGCCTCAAAGACTACGGGATTTCTCCGCCGGAGAAGCCGAGCGTGATCGGAGTGGCGGCCCGTTTTGCTTCGCAGATCGTCGTGGAGTTCATCGGAGGGCTCGTTGAAGGCATCGGCGAAGGTATGGGTGAGGTCTTGGTTCAGAATATTGCGAGAGGCAGCAGGCGCGGAAGTAGCAGCGTTAGGACAAGAAGAACATTGTAATCAAGAATAGTTCTTCCTATGTACTATTTTACTACTATTTTATTTTACCTCCTTTTTCTTCCAAGTAATAATAGGCGACGGTAAAGGTGTGGAAGGAATGCAAAAAGGGTTGGTTGTATTGTAATAAAGGACTTCCAAGAGTTGAAGATTAGTGTACGATACTGTACAACACCTATATGTCTTTCGAGGCATTCTTTATTACATAAAAATCACGCCTTTATTTCTTATCACAATTAATTCCCTATAATTCTTTAATCGCCGTACTCGTTCTTGTTCATATCTATGAGCTGTCTCGCCGTAGATCTCGACGAACTGCTTCGACTTTTCTCCGGCCGTTCCCACCAGCGCTTTCGCCGTTGAAGGGCGGACAAAACTTTGTCGTACGTTTTCTGTCTTTTCTGGGTCAAGCAAATTCATACACGACTCTTCCACAATCGTTGATTTTGTGAAGCTTGAAAGCGTAGTCAAAGCTCTGTGGATGAAATCCTTTGACTCGTGAAGGTTTGCGACCCCTTTTTGCTTTTGTTTGGGTTTTTCCATCCCTGTTGGGTGGAAAAGTTAGGTAGTTGTATGGTTGATCTTTGTTGACTTGGCGATTTATGTATGGGTTAGCTGAAATCTGTTTAACTATTGGGAATTCAAGTGCTACTGAGATGAAATAGCATTAGAGAACATTGAGAAAGGAACCACACCAGCTGTTTTAATCCTTCTTGATCCATATTGTGCTTCTGTAATGAATCCTAAATTCTCGAGATTTACCTTCTGTCGAGCCGCATCGTAAGTGCTTAAGGGAAACAAAGATGGATCCTTTGTGATATTTGGTCATGGGTGTCATTAGATGATAGAGAGAATATATACTATGATCATTTATTTTCACTATAAATAGTATGCTTTCATTTATCATTCAATTAATAGGTTATCTATCAGATATCTTGTCGAAATTGCTTGGCATTGAAACCATGGGACTTGCTAAAACGTAGGTCTGGACTGCTAATGCGTAGATGGAACTTGTAAAAAAAAAAGTGCATACTTTATATATATGTATGTATTGACTTGAGGAGCTTTGAGTGATCAGCTGAGGTCATGGCGGGATATGTTGGTGACAATAACGACTGCTTTTTAAACATATTGGTGCTTTTGTAATTAATACAAGTTTACTAAAGCTCCCCATAAATGTTCATTTAATCACTAGGAGAATAAGTGATAAGATTCCATTGATTCAATGACGTCATCCGATTGAATGTTATGATGCCTTCCGTGTTGCAGGGTCATTTTTTGTCTTTTGACATTACAAAGTCGGTGGCAATGGAAGATGTATCTCCCCAGGTGGCTTCTCCCCTAGTGTTCCACCAAAGAATGGGTGGACCATTTCTTAGCCCTCACAGTGCGTCCAGAAAACGTGGTCTTCCATTTCACTCATCGAATTTTGTACATCAAAACCATTCTAATGACTGGGACCGTGATTCTTGGGGTTGGGACAGTGCGAGATTTGTTGCTAGACCACTGAACTGCGACGGTGTCCTAGTGGGAAGTAGCGAACGAATTCATGAAGAACCTCAAAGTATAAATGCAAATCCATCTAATCGTATCAGAGAAAATGGTGGGCTTCTTCAATTGCAGCATAGGGATGGAGCTGGAAAAATTGGCGGTAGCGCTGTTTCAGTGAAGGAGCCTCAGCCCGTCTCTAGGCCCAACAAGAAGGTGAGATCGGGCTCCCCGGGTGCTGCAAATTATCCCGTCTGTCAAGTGGACGATTGCAAGGAAGACCTATCAACAGCAAAGGACTACCATCGCCGTCACAAGGTTTGTGAGGGTCACAGCAAAGCTGTTAAGGCCTTAGTTGGGGGACAGATGCAGAGATTTTGCCAGCAATGCAGCAGGTTGCTATTTCGTTGTCTAACTTGTTGGTTTTGATTTATCGATATCTCTGTTTTAGGATACTGTGGATGTGCAAACTCTGTATAAATGTCATATGTAGTGTCTGCAGGTTTGTTTTCAAATAAGTTAATATTTCATGATGAACTATTCCATTTACCAGGTTCCATCTCCTTTCGGAATTTGATGAGGGTAAACGAAGCTGTAGGCGTAGACTGGCCGGGCATAACCGAAGGAGGAGGAAAACTCAGGCAGAAGATACTACTCAACAATTACATGTTGCTGGTAGTCGGGAGAATAATGCCAATGGTGAAATCGATATCGTTAACTTGTTGTCGGCGCTAGCTCATCCACAAGGTATTTTTCAATTATCAAGAAGCTTTAATGAATCCCTTTTTTGTTTGAAATCGTCCAAAGTTTCTCCTGATAAAATTTTGAAAAGTTTGGCTGATTTGTCACTAGCAAACTGCAGCTGTGTAATATACGATCAAGTCATGACTGCCCCCTTATTTTCTAGTGTGTAGCCAGATCCACATGCTTTATTTTTTGTGATGTTGTATTTTACATAATGATAGGGAGCAATGAGGACAGAAGTGGTAAAAGCACATCAGTTCCCGGCCGTAATGAGCTCATACACGTTCTTAGTAGAATAAACTCATTGCCCTTACCAGCGGATTTATTAGCTAAGTTGTCTCTGTTGAAAGATGCAAATGGAAGTATCCCCGTTGTTCCCTCTGAAAATCAAAGCAGAACAAGCAGCATGGACTTGCTCGCCCTTTTCGCAGCAGCTCATGGAGCACCCAACCATGGTGCTGTAGAAAATCAATCTCATGCAAGCACAGAAGGAAGTGACTCTGAAAAGACCAAGTCACAGTATGTCGACCAATCTGGAGGCATCAATTTGCAAAGTGGATCTTTGAACGAACCGCCTCCTCTTCAAGGGGATAAAAGTAGTGGAAACTGCCACTCTCCAGCGGCAGAAGCATATTCCCATGCTCAAGAGACGTTGCCAAATTTGGATTTGCAGCTTTTTAGTTCCTCGCCTGAAGATGATGCTAACTCGGGAAGAAAGTTGACATCTGACAGAATCTTCGTTTCATCTGACAGCAGTAATCCCTCGGGAGGGGGATCGCCCATATGTTCACCACCTCTTGTACGTGATCTGTTCCCAATGCAGACTTCTAGGGAAACAATGAAGGTTGCCTCCTTGTCAAATGCTGAAGGTGAACGACATGCCAGTACTGCCACAGACAGTAGGTGCAGTACATCTCTTAGGCTTTTCGGAGGATCAATACAAGTTGCTGATGCTGGTTCTTACCAAAGTTCGCCAAACACAATGGGGTATAGGTCTTCTGCCTCTGATAATTCACCAACTACCCTGAACTCAGATACTAAGGTACTTTGGATAAATTTGCTCTTTCAGTCCCAAGTAATTGATCATTCTGGTTATATTTTCAACTGTTCTTTCCATTGCGTTGTTTGAGTTGCTTTTGGTTTGTTCTTTTTCTCAGGAGCGGACTGGTCGTATTAGTTTCAAGTTGTTTGACAAGGATCCCAGCCTTTTACCCGTCTCACTACGAACTCAGGTTAGAATTTGATGCAATGGATGTTTTCTTCTATTTTATATGTTCATTGCCTTATCCAATGATTACTTATGGTTCGTTTTGTCTTCAGATAGTAAGTTGGCTCTCCAACAGTCCCACAGAAATTGAAAGTTACATCAGGCCGGGCTGCGTAGTTCTATCCCTGTATTTATCGATGCCATCTTATTACTGGGATCACGTGAGTGTCTGTTTTTTAAAAGTTAAATTATCACTATGGCTAAGATGGCTCATCATTGATGGTCAATTATCTTCCATTACAGCTTGAAGAGAACCTCCATTACTACGTGAACTATTTAATTAAAAGTATCGACGCCAGCTTTTGGGGAAATGGAAGATTTCTGGTACACGTGGATCGGCGAATGGCATTCCACAATGATGGTAAATGATGCTTGTTTTAGGTCCTTCACCTCTTTGTTTTCCCTGCTCGTCGTTCCGAACTACGTCATTGACATGAGTTTTGAAATGCTGCAACCTAATTCTTATCTCCCTTTGATATAACTAATTTCCAGGAAAGATCCGTCTGCAAAAATCATCGAGAGCTTGGAGTACACCTGAACTTATCTCGGTTTCTCCCGTTGCAGTTGTACCTGGACAAGAGACCTCTCTTCTACTGAGAGGGCGAGGTTTAAAGTCTGCTGGGACAAAGTATACCATAGAACAATTAGCTGTATCATTTCATGCATTTGTTACTTTCCTTCGGTAACTTATTGTTTCTCCCGCAGGATACACTGCACGCACACAGATGTGTATAGTATAAGAGAAACCCCATCATCACTTTGCGTGGACACTGTGTACGAAGAAGTCACCCTTTGTAACTTCACGGTCAATGGGTCAGCTTCTTCTGCACTTGGTCGTTGCTTCATTGAGGTACTTTCATTTCAGCAGACTTGTCATTTTCAAAAACCCGACGGTTTGGTTGTATGATATGATATCATTTTGTATTTGCAGGTTGAAAATAATTTTAGGGGCACCTCCTTTCCCGTGATTATAGCAGATCACACCATCTGTCAAGAACTAAGACTTCTCGAGCCAGAAATTGATGGCCCAGCAGCTGACCACAACGAGAGTACGACGAGTTCAAAGGAAGCCGTCCTGCATTTCTTGGATGAACTCGGATGGCTTTTCCAGAGAAAGCTCAACGCTTCCTTGCACGAGTTGCCTCATTACAAGATCGCACGGTTCAAATTCCTTCTTACATTCTCCGTAGATCATGACTTTTGTGGTTTGGTAAAGACCCTTTTGGACATACTAGTCGAACTAAACCGGGCTAGAGAAGGATTAGTTAGCGGGTCTTACGCTATGCTGTCAGAAATTCACCTCTTGAACAGGGCTGTCAAAAGAAGGTGTCGGGATATGGTCAATTTGCTCCTCCGCTACTCTTTCGTTGACCCTACAGATGCTACAGAGAAATTTATCTTTGCACCTAATATGGCCGGACCTGGCGGCATCACACCTCTACATTTGGCTGCTTGCACGTCGTCTTCAGAAGACTTGGTTGATGCCCTAACAAATGACCCACAAGAGGTGCGTTTTCATTCGAATAAACTTTTATGTTTCGAAACAATTTTCTGCTCCTAGACGTTAATCCTTGCTACTCGGATTTCAAGTGGTATTAATCGCAAAATAGTTGCTCCGACTCGTTCATACATTATATGTGTTGAATGACCACTTCACCTAAAAGCTTAAGCTTGCATGGTGTATATACATAGTATATATCCAACACGCTCCCTCACGTCTAGGCCGATTTCTTTCTTATCTAGCATTAGACGTGTATTTTTCTTAAATGGTCGGTCGTGATGATTCGTACCCATGACCTTTTTTGGCATGAGCTCTGATCCCATGTTGAATGACCACTTTACCGAAAAGCATGAGCTTGTAGGGAGTGTATCATATTTTACGCAAGTATCTCCGTTTTCTTATAGCTCGGGGGAACTGATGTATCCCCCCTTTCTCTTCATGCAGATCGGGCTGCAGAGCTGGAATACGGTTCTCGACGAAAGCGGGCTTTCTCCGTACGCTTACGCGCTGATGAGGAATAATCATTCATACAACGCCGCCGTCGCCCGAAAACTCTCCAATAGGAAAAACCATCAAGTCTCCTTATCCATTGAAACCGCGATCGAATCCGTCCAGGCAAGTACGATGAAGGACAGCAAGAGTAGCACCTCCCACTTCGACATACAGCAGAAACAGCCATGTCCGAAATGTGCCATTGCTGCTCGGCGTCTGCCTCGGGGCGCCCAAGGACTGCTTCAACGTCCTTACATCCATTCGATGCTTGCCGTCGCCGCTGTGTGTGTTTGTGTCTGTCTGATAATGAGAGGGCGCCCCGTCGTCGACTGCACTAGTCCGTTAGTGTGGGAGAACTTGCGCTATGGTGCTATGTAAGATTTTAAAGAAAAGGCTAAGTAAGAGTTCCATGCCATCTCTATAGTGGGAAGGAGAGTTTCAAAGCCCATAATATGGACTTTTTTTTTTTATTTATTTATATCTCCTCTTTTGATTTATTAATATTTTTTATTTATTTCGCTAAATCAGTTGTAATAATGATAGTTGTTGGTGTTGATTGTCATTGTGTTGGGTCGTATATGAGACATCTACTGCTGGTTATTATTACCCTTTAATTAGGCAATGTATTATGTAAGATAAACAGTCTTATCTAATTAAGAACATTAATTATGTACATTTTCTTTATATATATTAAGGAACATGACAAAATAAAAATGATGGGCTCGTAACATCATAATGGAAATAAATAAGACACTTAGGAATATGCCAATGGAGATGTTTTTTGTCTTTGTACCTACCATTCATTATCGTCATGTTTGGTTGCATGGGTTGCATTGATCCCTTTTTGTAATTATTTTTCTTTAGATTTATTGTGTATCGTTGATATGTGGGATAGCTCTATATTAATTTTCTTATCAATCAATCAATGCAAGTTAAAATATGGGTAATGGCATTTTCTTTTTCTTCGTGGGGACATATTTATTAAATATATCTTTTATTATTATTAATTTATTTTGTTCTCCATATATGATTTGAGGCTACGATTCGTCCGTTGATCGATGTAATAAAATGCGTTGAGACTTCATTCGAAGAAGTTCAAGATTATTTCATTTCATAAATTCTAAACAACAATCACGAGTAATATATTGGGACTAATTAAAACCATTTATGGAATTTAGTTGGAAAATATATAATTTTTTATATTATACAATGTAATAAATTATTAAGTTGTGGTGGCTCGTGGAGAAGCAATAGCAAGGGCAAAGTCATTGATTTATGGCAATAATTTAGCTTCAGAGTGGCATTTTCGTAAATATGAAAAGATCAAAGGACATATTGATAAATAAAAAGTAGCCAATGAAATAAAAAAAAGGAATTACTAAAAATATATAACAAAACAAAAAGATTAAATATCTTTTTAGTCCTGTAAATTAGAGGGTATGACATTATAGGAACAATGAATTTAGGAGATAGCATTATATGGACAATAACTTTTAAAATTAAACAATTTTGGAACATTATACGCCGAAACCCAAGATTATGCCCTAAATTCTAGGGTCAGACGTATAATCTAGGTTCCCGACGAATTTAGATGTGATATTTTACAGACAATAATCTAGGATTTCAGTGTAAAATGTCTCAAAATTAATTAATTTTAAAAGTTATTTCAATTTTCTAAATTTTCTGTCCCTATTTTTCCTAAATTAAAGGACGAAAAAAGTAATTAACACAGAACAAACCAACCAACCACACGCATCATCATTCTCTGTCGCCTCTCTCCTCTCGAAACACACACATACACACAGTGGAGAGAGAGAGAGACGTTGGAAAAAGTTGTCTGTCGGTCAAATGAGTTCTTCAGCATTATCAGCTCAGCTGTGAAGTGGCGAGTTTGTAGGATAATTATTGCAATAACTGTGGTACGTAAATTAGCTGCAGCTATAGCGTAAATCCTATTGCTGAAAGTAGAACGGCACCGCCGTCGAGTGTAGTGGTGTGCGTCGGCGGGAATTCTCGGCGTCGGACGAAATGAGGAAAGAGGGAACTTCAATGCCGGCGAGCGTGGGGAAAATGTTCGTCTGCTTCGAGACGAAGCCTTTCCTCGCCACATTGCTCGTCTTCACATTCGTCATGCTTGTCTGGAATCTACAGCCCTACTACGAGAACCTTATCTCGTCCGCCACCGCCGCTCGGTGCTCAGCCTCCGCCACTGCCACTACAGCGGCGGTTACTTCGGATGATGGTCAGCTGCGACAGTCCCTCGCGGTCATCAAACCCGCCGAGGAAAGCAGCAACGTCGCTAACCTCCAATTTTCTGAGAACGCGAAGATGGCGAAGAAGAGCTTGGTGGGTGTTAATGGTAGGAATAATGTCGACCCCAACAAGAGGACGTTTCAAGCTTACGGCAGTGCGGCGGCGCTCTTCGTTCAGATGGGGGCGTACCGTGGCGGCCCACGTACATTCGCGGTCGTGGGTCTGGCGTCGAAGCCCACTCACGTTTTCGGTAAGCCGTGGTACAAGTGCGAGTGGGTCCCTAACAACGCCACCCAACCGCCGGTCCGAGCAAAGGCCTACAAGATGCTGCCGGACTGGGGGTACGGACGGGTGTACACCGTCGTGGTGGTCAACTGCACTTTGCCGGCCAATCCCAACTCTGACAACGGTGGAGGTAAGCTCATGCTCTACGCCTACTACGGCGAGTCTCCTCGCAGGTAATCGTACGACCCATTTGCTTTCACTCTTTCAACGCCTACCTACGTATAATCTAATCTCTGAATCATCGTTTCTTTTCCGGCGAAACAATTAGGTTCGAGAAGTTCACCGCCCTCGAAGAGTCGCCGGGCTCATACGACGAGGCTCGATACTCACCACCCTACAAATACGAATACCTCTACTGCGGCTCTTCTCTCTACGGCAACCTAAGCGCGCCAAGAATGAGAGAGTGGATGGCCTACCACGCCTGGTTCTTCGGCCGGAGCTCCCACTTCGTCTTCCACGATGCCGGCGGCGTCTCGCCGGAGGTGAGGGCGGTGCTCGAGCCATGGATCAGGGCAGGGAGGGTAACTCTCCAGGACATTAGGGCCCAGTCGGAGTACGACGGCTACTACTACAACCAGTTCCTGGTGGTGAACGACTGTCTCCACCGCCACAGACACCACGCCAACTGGACGTTCTACTTCGACGTGGACGAGTACATCTACCTCCCCGACGGGAACACCCTCGAGTCCGTCCTCCGAGACTTCTCCAACAACACGCAGTTTACGATCGAGCAGAACGCCATGTCCGGCGTTTTGTGCATCAATGACTCCTCTCAGGATTATTCTAGGTACTATTTGCTCGTGAAATTTTACTTTGGGTGGTGACACTTTCACAATATCCAACTTATCAGGTTGTAATTTAAGAACGTTAACCTTTAAAATTGAAGTAATTTAAGGACGCAATGTGTCGGAAAACTAATCGTGTTCTTAAATTGTTTCAATTTTGAAAGTTAGTTGTCCTTAAATTACAAGCACGTAAGTTGGGTATCCTGAAACTGACACCTAGGATTTATCCTCAAATAAGCAACTTTGACGCCGCCTAGGATTTATCCTCAAATTATTCGGCATGTGCGGATCACGAGCCGAACTAACGACCTAAAAAATTAGGTTTATTGAGTCTTTAAATTATTTCAATTTTAAAAGTTAGTGTTCTTAAATTACAAGCACGTAATTTGGGTGTCTTGAAACTGTCACATATTATTTATTTCCAAATAAGCAACTTCGACACCACTTAGGATTTATCCCCAAATTATTTGGTATGTGCGGATCACGCGCTGAAGTTTCGACAAAAAAAATTAGGTTTTTGAAATTTCGACAAAAAAAAATTACTTTGCATTGAGTTTTAAATTGCTTAAATTTTTATTTTGTCCTTAAATTGCAACCCTGTAATTTGGAGTCTTGAAGGCGTGCGTCCCTCCCTAATTTATAGGACGAAAAAAGTAGTTAAACCTAAAATATAAACTGAGTTAGGCTCTCTTTGAGCAGGCAATGGGGGTTTGAGAAGATGCTGTTCAGAGATTCGAGGACGAAGATAAGGAGGGACCGAAAGTACGCGATACAGGCGAGGAATGCATACGCGACGGGAGTCCACATGTCAGAGAACATGGCGGGCGGGACCCTTCACAAGACGGAGACGAGGATACGATACTATCACTACCACAACACCATCACCGTCCACGAGGAGCTGTGCCGCCACATGCTCCCCCCCTCCGCCGAGAACTCCACCACGTGGCTCGACAAGGTGCCTTACGTCTACGACGACAACATGAAGAAGCTCGCCCCCGTCGTCAAGGCGTTCGAGCGCAGCTCGATCGGGCTCGGTTCGCAGCGGAGATGATGGCCCAGCCCGTTCCACCGCAGACCTCAGAGCTGTTAGTTACTCTTGATCATTATCCAGTAAATTCTTTACGCCTATAGCTCATTGTTTTCGTTTTTGCTTTTTTCCTTCGTTTTTTATTGTTGTCTTTATATATTTTCTCTTTTACAATGTATAAAATGGTTGGTTGCATACGTATATTCGCCTAGTATTTATTTAAGGATCAAATCCTCCGTCGACCGCCGGCCACGATCATCGCCTCCATTTTGGTTGCAAAATGGCCATAGATTACTAAAGCTCAACGGAAGGTTCCACAAATATACGGAAATGGGCCTTTAAAATCTCCAGCAGCTTCACAATTTTATTAGTGAAAGTTGTGTTTTACTGTTGTAATAATACATTTTTTAGACTTTGTGTAATGTTTCATTTCACCTCTTGTAAGCGATACAAAGATAAGATAGCTTTAGTTGTGTTGACGGAGGCGTAAGGATCGGCTATGCAGTATTCGAAGCTGTCGAAGGGCGTACTGGAAAAACGACGCCATTGCTCTGCAAGGCCTTGGATTGGTGAACCCAAAGAATGTGTACAAGTTTTATAATGAGCTGCATAGCTATTTGGCCTCGGCTGGCATCGATGGCGTCAAGGTGGACGTGCAGTGCATATTGGAGACCCTCGGGGCTGGCCTCGGCGGTAGGGTTGAGCTGACTAGGCAGTACCATCGATGCCTCTGTGGCTAGGAATGTCCCCGACAATGGCATCTAGAGCTGTCAAAACGGGCCGGCGGGGCGGGCTGGCCCGCCATTTGGCGGGCCTAGGAAATGGTGGCCCGCCCCGCCACATTGGCGGGCCGCGGGCCAGGCCGCCTGGCCGCCAAGGTAAAAATTAAAATATATTTTATTATTATTAATTAATTATTTTTTTTTATTTTTTTCAGTAATTATTAATTAATTTATTATTAAAAACCTTAAAAATTAAATTTTTAATGTTACTTTATTATTAAAAAATATATATAAATTATTATGAAATAATTAAATGTGGATGTTTTAAATAATAATATTAGTTAAATTATTGATGATTTGGAAGTATTATATTAAATGATGATAATGTGATAAGATGATAAGATGAGGTGTTTAATTGAAGAGTTTGTATTTTAGTGTGAGGTGTATAATTGTAATTAATGTGATTAGTTGTAATAGTGAATTATTAGTAGTATAAATAGGTGATTAGAGTTCATTGTAAATCACACCAAGTATTGAAATACTTAATCTCTCTCTAATCTCTCTCTCTTTATATTATAAGCTATATTATCATTATAATCTTAATATAAGTATAATTATAATAAAATAATCTTAATATAATATTAATCACAATTAATATTTTTATAACACGTTATCAGCACGACCGCTCTCCGTCGTCAAGATCAACCTCCGTCGAAGATCTCGTACGAGTTTAGTCAAGGTATGGTAATTTAATTTTTAATTTATACTAATATATATTAATTGTGATTAATTTAAAAATATATATTATAAAAGTATTATTTAAAGGTTTTATAACTAAACGCCAATACCCGAGTGGTTTCGCGGAATATCGTTCACTACAAGTGACGAGAGGTCCAGGTTTCGATCCCCGTGGAGGCGTGTGATTTTTTTTTTATTTATGCACGTACACAACACAAGCCCACGAGGTCTTGCGGTAATCCCAACCTCAGTAGCGGCATATTATTAATCTTTCTTTAATAAGAAAAAAATGTCGTTTTATACAAAGATGGATCTTCTACTCCTTACATTATTTACGGTGATCATTTCCGCTATGTGGATAATATTTTTACCAATGTTTTTAAAATATAATTATTAATTGTAATTTCTTTAATATTATAATTACTGAAATATATTTTATTTTGAAGGATGTCGCTATGTCCGATGTTTGATCTTTTACTTATGATTATGATTACGGCGACACTGATCTGGATGTGGATATCATTTTTTATAAGAACTTTTACAAAAGAAGATACAAAAGAAGATTTAAAAGAAGATTAATTATAAGTTTTTTTTTATTATGTAAAGTTTTAATAACATGTTTTGTATTTTATTATAGTAATATGTCGAACTTGGCGAGCCTTGAGTTTGTTGCACTCGATATCACTGGAAAAAATTATTTACCTTGGGTACTAGATGCTGAAATCCATTTGAAAGCAAAAGGCTTAGGTGACACCATTGATCCCACGAAAACCACAACTGAACAAGACAAGGCGAAAGCTATGATTTTTCTTCGCCACCACATTCACGAAAATCTGAAAGTTGAATACTTAACAGAAAAGAATCCAGCTGAGTTGTGGAAAAACCTGAAAGAACGATATGGCCACTTGACAACTGTTATTCTCCCCAATGCAAAGTACGAATGGCTGAATTTACGATTGCAGGATTTTACGTCGGTAAGTGAATATAATTCTGCCGTTTATAGAGTTACTTCCACGTTGAAATTATGTGGAGAGACAATTACTGATAACGATATGCTGGAGAAAACATTCACCACATTTCATCCACAGAATATGATATTACAACAGCAATATCGGGAGAGAAAATTTAAAAAGTATTCAGATCTAATTTCTTGCTTACTTTTGGCTGAGCAAAATAATGAATTGCTGGTGAAAAATCACGAATCCCGAACGACTGGTTCTACTGCACTCCCTGAAGCGAATGCAGTCAAAGTTAATAATGACAACAGTCGAGGTAATGATCGTGGACGTGGACGTGGTGGATATCGCGGCCGTGGACGTGGTCGTGGTCAAGGTCGTGGTCAAGGCCGTGGTCGTGGCCGAGGATATTATGGTGGTGGTTATCAATATTTCCGTGGTGGTTATCATAATTATCGTGGCGGTCATCAAAATATTCCCCAGAAGAGGAAAAGTTTTGATAATAAAGATGAGAAGAGGCAAACTGAACAAAAGAATAATGATGAAAAATGTTATCGTTGCGGTGGTTCTGGCCACTGGTCGCGCAATTGTCGTACGCCCAAACATCTTGTTGAGCTATATCAGGAATCTCAAAAGGGCAAAGGAAAGAAAATCGAAATGAATTTTGTTCAGGGTGAATTCGCCTCTACCTCTGATGCCAATGATGAAAATGCTCATTTGGAAGCTGCGGATTTTCTGATCGATGAAAATTAATCTGCTATGATTTTATTTATGCATTATGATTTACTATTGTGTGTTTTATTATATATCGTTGTTTTAAGTTATCTATATGTTTGTAATGCAATATTTCTTTTTCAATAATAAATATTATGTGTTTGTTTATAAAGGATATTATTTGATGGATGCGGGCATGTGCAATGAAGAATTGTGTCTTGCAGACTGTGCAACGACGAATACGATTCTAAAAAATAAGAAATATTTCGATCATCTTGATATGAAAGAAGCCAGTGTTATTACTATATCGGGTAGCACGAATATAATTGAGGGCTCCGGAAGAGCTAATGTTTTACTGCCCAGAGGAACAAGGCTGATAATTGAAAATGCTTTATATTCTCCTAAGTCTCAAAGAAATTTATTAAGCTTTAAAGCTATTCGACATAACGGATATCATATTGAGACTGCAGAAAAAGGAGATATTGAATATTTGCATATTACAAAAGTGATATCGAATGACAAAAGAATTGTGGAAATATTACCATCTTTTGACTCTGGGCTATATTACACATATCTTAAAACAATTGAATCACATGCTATCGTAAACCAGAAGTTTACTAATGATAATACATTTGTTGTTTGGCATGACCGGTTGGGCCATCCCGGTTCAATTATGATGCGGAGAATAATTCAAAATTCACGTGGACATTTAATGAAGAACCAGAAGATTCTTCAATCGAATGAATTATCATGTGTTGCTTGCTCTAAAGGGAAGTTGATTATTCGTCCATCACCAATAAAAATAAAGAATGAATCTATAAGATTTTTGGAACGTATACAAGGTGATATTTGTGGACCGATACATCCATCGTGTGGACCATTTAGATATTTCATGGTATTGATTGATGCATCAACTAGATGGTCTCATGTATGTTTGTTATCAACGCGGAATGTAGCTTTTGCGAGATTGCTTGCTCAGTTGATTCGATTAAGAGCACATTTTCCGGATTATCCAATAAAGAAAATACGCCTTGATAATGCTGGTGAATTTACTTCCAAGGCATTTAATGAATATTGCATGTCTATTGGAATTGATGTTGAGCACCCCGTGCCACATGTCCATACGCAAAACGGTCTTGCAGAATCGTTGATTAAAAGGTTGCAATTAATTGCAAGACCATTATTAATGAAGTCGAAACTTCCCTCTTCTTGTTGGGGACATGCTATATTACATGCAGCGGCACTAATCCGCATCAGGCCAACAAGTTATAATGATATCTCCCCGATACAAATGGTTTATGGTCAGGAACCAAATATTTCCCATCTGAGAATTTTTGGATGTGCGGTATATGTTCCAATTGCTCCACCACAACGCACGAAGATGGGACCTCAAAGGAAGTTGGGAATATATGTCGGATTTGAATCTCCATCGATAATAAAATATTTAGAACCTCTAACTGGAGATTTATTTACGGCTAGATTTGCCGATTGTCATTTCGATGAATCGAATTTTCCGACATTAGGGGGAGAAAAGAAACAGCTGGAAATGAGTATTAGTTGGAATGAATTATCGCTAAATCATTATGATCCTCGAACGAAAGAATGTGAACTAGAAGTTCAAAAGATAATTCATTTACAAGGATTAGCTAATCAACTGCCAGATAGCTTTACTGACCTTAAAAGAGTGACTAAGTCACATATACCAGCTGTTAATGCTCCTGCAAAAGTTAATGTTCCTGGAGAACATATAATGATCGAGCCTAAACCACAACTAAAACGTGGTAGGCCCTCGGGTTCCAAAGATAAAAATCCTCGAAAAAGAAAAGGAGCAAATAATAAGAATGGTCCAGTCGAGGATTTATCGACTCTAGAAGAGTCAATGGGCATTAATGATTATGATAATGGAAATCAGGTACCTGAAATTTTTGAGAATAATGATAATGAAGAGATCTCGATAAATTATGCTCAAAATGGAATTAGATGGAACCGAGAAAAAGTCAACGTTGACAATAAATTCTCATTTAACGTAGCGCTACATGAAATGAATGAGATAAATGAGAATGAGGATCATGAACCAGGGTCTGTAAAAGAATGCAGACAAAGAAATGATTGGCCAAAATGGAAAGATGCAATCGAGGCAGAATTAAAATCACTTGAGAAACGAAAAGTTTTCGGACCTGTAGTCCGCATACCAGAAAATGTAAAGCCGGTTGGATATAAATGGGTTTTCATCAGAAAGAGAAATGAAAACGGTGAAATTGTGAGATACAAAGCACGGCTTGTTGCACAAGGCTTTTCACAACGACCTGGTATTGATTATGAGGAGACGTATTCTCCTGTGGTGGATGCAACGACTTTTCGTTATTTAATTAGTCTGGCAGTACGTGAAGGACTCGATATGCGTCTAATGGATGTTGTCACCGCTTATTTATATGGATCACTTGATAGTGATATATATATGAAACTTCCCGAGGGATTTCAGTTACCTGAAAATTCAGGGCCCCGAAATGAGTACTCAATCAAGCTAAATAAATCGCTTTATGGATTAAAGCAATCTGGGCGTATGTGGTATAATCGCCTAAGTGAATATTTATCGAAAGAGGGGTATAAAAATGATCAAACTTGCCCGTGCATATTTATGAAAAGATCTGGAAATGAATTTGTCATCATTTCAGTTTATGTTGATGATATTAACATAATTGGAACTCCTGAAGAGTTATCAAAAGCCGTTAATTGTTTGAAAAAAGAGTTTGAAATGAAAGATCTCGGTAAAACGAAATTTTGTCTTGGACTGCAAATTGAATATTTAAAGAATGGGATATTCGTACATCAAGAGACTTATACGAAAAAGGTATTGAAAAGATTTTATATGGATAAAGCTCATCCATTGGATACTCCAATGATTGTTCGATCTTTAGATGTGAATAAAGATCCGTTTAGACCTTGCGAAAACGATGAAGAATTACTTGGTCCTGAAGTACCATATCTCAGTGCTATTGGAGCCCTAATGTATTTAACGAGTCATACGCGACCTGATATAGCGTTCGCTGTGAATCTATTGGCGAGATATAGTTCGTCACCGACTCGTAGACATTGGAATGGAATTAAGCGAATTTTTCGATACCTTCAAGGAACAACTGATATGGGATTGTTCTATTCTAATGAATCAAAAACAGATTTGATTGGGTATGCAGATGCTGGTTTTCTATCTGACCCACATAATGCTCGATCGCAAACGGGCTATTTATTTACACATGGCGGAACCGCTATTTCATGGCGGTCAGTTAAACAAAGTTTAACGGCTACTTCTTCTAATCATGCGGAAATTTTAGCTATTCATGAAGCTAGCCGAGAATGTGTTTGGTTGCGATCGATAATTGAGCATATACAACAAACCAGTGGGCTAGTATCGAAAAAGTTACTTCCTACGATTTTATATGAAGATAATGCTGCATGCATTGCCCAATTAAAGGAAGGATATATTAAGGGAGATAGAACAAAGCATATTTCACCAAAATTTTTCTTTACACACGATTTAGAGAAAAATGGTGATATTGATGTACAACAAGTGCGATCAAGTGAAAATCTTGCAGATTTATTCACGAAAGCACTTCCCCCAATAATTTTCAAAAGATTGGTATATTCAATTGGAGTTCGAAAACTTCGAGATCTTAAATGATGTCATCATCAGGGGGAGTAAATACGCGTTGCACTCTTTTTCCCTTCACTGAGGTTTTTCCCATGTGGTTTTCCCAGTAAGGTTTTTAATGAGGCAACAATCGAAAGCGTATCTAAAAGAATCATGTACTCTTTTTCCTTCATTAGGTTTTTATCCCATTGGGTTTTTCCTAATAAGGTTTTAACGAGGCATATTCTTTGAAAACATCCAAGGGGGAGTATTATGAAATAATTAAATGTGGATGTTTTAAATAATAATATTAGTTAAATTATTGATGATTTGGAAGTATTATATTAAATGATGATAATGTGATAAGATGATAAGATGAGGTGTTTAATTGAAGAGTTTGTATTTTAGTGTGAGGTGTATAATTGTAATTAATGTGATTAGTTGTAATAGTGAATTATTAGTAGTATAAATAGGTGATTAGAGTTCATTGTAAATCACACCAAGTATTGAAATACTTAATCTCTCTCTAATCTCTCTCTCTTTATATTATAAGCTATATTATCATTATAATCTTAATATAAGTATAATTATAATAAAATAATCTTAATATAATATTAATCACAATTAATATTTTTATAACATAAATATATTTTTAATGCTATTTTATTATTAAAAAATATATAAATATATTATTAATATTAGGTGGGCCGGCCCGCGGGTTGGCCCGCCCCGCCCCGCCAAAGCCCGCGCCCCGCGCGGGCTAGCCCGTTCAGGCACGCTCACTGGCGGGCCTTAAAAGGCGGGCCGCGGGCCAAACTGACAGCTCTAGGCATCATAGCTTGCATGAGCCAACAACCTCGAGTCGCTCTACTGGTATGAATCCATCTTTCCCGCGCCTTTGCTTTTTCGAAATAATACGATCGCCGTTCGGACAGCTCGCTTAACTGATCAATTTCTTTGTCTGGCGATTTTGCAGCTCGAAGCAGACATCTATCGTAAGAGCGTCGGACGATTTCTACCCTCGGGATTCCGTCTCACACACCAATCCACATTGCTTCGGTTTCTTACAACAGCGTCTTCTTGGGAGAGATAATGCTGACCGATTGGGACATGCTCCATTCTCTCTACCCGGCGGAGACCGCCCGATTGGGCTTATTCTTCTGTGAACCCTAGAAAGTGCAGGGTGGGTCCCTCCGTGGTTGAGTTCGGTTATGACGGGGACTTGGGCTTGGACTTGAAGGAGATGCCTCTCAGACAGTGCCACATTGTTGAAATTGAGTTATGAATTATGGGTAAGCTTTGAAGTTTCAGCATAAAACTAACTAATTGTGTTATGAATTATGGCTAATTAATTTTCACAGCCAACTCTTGACAAAAGGCACATGATGTTCAATACCTACCAACTAGTGATAGAAGAAGAGACATGAAGTGACAAAGTGCAGTAAAACTAACCTCAACTGTTTTAGAAAGTTAAAGCTGTAATAAATATAACAAATGGCTTACTGCACTGCAATGGCCGTCGGGGAAGAAAGGGAAGAGCGAGGCGTCGTCGGAAGGATCTTCTTCGGAGCATTTCGTCGAGGATCATGGCGGGTACATATGGCTCAAGCCCATTCGAAATATCCCAATGTCAAGTTTTCCAAGTGAAAATTTGTATAATTTTCGAATACATATATATTAGTGTGAAAATAGAGAAGAAAAAAAAAGGTAGTATTAATAAATGACGAACTTATCTAACTAACATCATGATTTATGGCCACGCCTTCGCTCCAACAGATCATTGTCACGATGGCGACATATTTCTACTTACAAAGCAACCCTCCAATGGTAGATTAGATGATTTTTATTACAAAATAAATAAATAAAAAAAAAGATCAAACATAAAAGATAAGATTCCATTGAATATGTCGTCGTTCACTAATGTCTTCCTCGTGCTTCATGTTCATTACAACTGACATTCTTGAATTCATTACCTTCACTAGGTTTCTATTGGCTATGTAATTTCATGAAAGACTGTAAATGAAGATACTAACCACCAAAGATTAAACTAATGAAGTAGGAAATAAACCTACTGTAAGATCTGATTTTAAAGGACAATAAATCTAGATCTCCGACAAGTGCCCTCGAGCTTAGTTGTTACCTTTTGTCGCCCTTCTTCACCCATCACTGTATATTCCCATCTTAGAAATCATTTGTTTATCATCTTCTCCTTCACCGCAGCTGTTAGATCTGTAGAACCACCCTTCACGTGTGAAGCCCAGTTGAATAAAGTTGAAATTTTTATTGCAATAGACGACTCTATGTCGCATTTAAACTTCTGGGCTCCCCCTATTCATCGTAATATTGAGTGAGGCTTCGCCAAGATTCAGCCTTTGAGTGAAGAGGGACTGTGGGTAGTCGTGCTTTGGATCATTTTTCAGTCTCACGAAACGCTTTTTGTCCCTGTAAGGGCATTTCTCTTAAGTCACTAATTTGTCACTTTGCAGCAAGATTTAAGGTTTGAGTCACGGAATTCTTCCTTTTGCCTTCGATAATTCTGCCAAGTGTCTAAACATGGAAAGTCCTTTTGAAATTCATAGCTGTGTATTGAACCGTTAGGCTTTGGTTCCTTCACTTCCCTTATTGAGCACACATATCTGTTCACTCAGCTCTGAGTGGTTCTTTTCTGAACTAAAATTGAAAAGTCTGATTGTGGGGTCTGAAGTTCGTCCTTTCTTCTTCTTCTCCTCGAAAAGGTGATTGCCAATTATTTTCCCTAAATTATGTAGATCCCTTCAACTTTTTATGGTTTGTGTGCTTTTCTCTGATATTGATGCTCTTTCTTCCCTTTTCTTTTCTTCCTTTCATCTCTGTGTAAGCATATACTTTATTATTTTGTTTCTGAGCAACTTCTTTAGTAAATACTACAAGTAGCTGAAGTTTTTTACTTTCTGGAGCAGTTTGGTTGCTACGATCTGAAGGTTGATTCTCTTTGTCGAAAGATGAACGGAGCTGCGTTAGTAGCACTTGCCGCAACAATCGGCAACTTCTTACAGGGCTGGGATAATGCAACCATTGCAGGTTATTACCTTTGAATCCTATGTACTTTCTCCTCGACATGTGTATGTATATCCTCTCGCTTGAATGTTTTGTATCTTATGGGAGATTTCAATGTCATATATGTGCAGGGGCGGTTGTTTACTTGAAAAGGGAACTCCAGCTGGGAGCTGCTATCGAAGGGCTAGTCGTGGCAATGTCCCTTATAGGCGCCACGCTCGTCACAACATGCTCGGGAACCATATCTGATTGGATTGGCCGGCGCCCGATGCTTATTTGCTCGTCGCTGTTCTATTTTCTAAGTGGCTTGATAATGCTGTGGTCGCCGAACGTTTATGTCCTACTTTTAGCAAGGCTGTTAGATGGATTTGGTATTGGACTTGCTGTTACTTTAGTTCCTCTCTACATATCTGAGACGGCTCCTTCTGAGATACGAGGATTACTGAATACTCTCCCTCAGTTCACGGGTTCTGGCGGGATGTTTTTGGCGTATTGTATGATCTTTGGAATGTCCTTACCAGCCTCGACCAGCTGGAGATTGATGCTCGGAGTTATATCGCTTCCTTCGCTTCTGTACTTTGCGCTGACGGTGTTTTATTTGCCTGAATCTCCGAGATGGCTTGTGAGTAAAGGGAGGATGCTCGAGGCGAAACAAGTTCTGCAGAGACTGCGTGGCAGGGAAGATGTTTCGGGTACATTTTTTGGCTCGACTTTTCCATTACTTTTTCTTGAATGATATTCTTGAGTTAAAGTTGTGATATTCTTCAGTCCTCCATTTAGAGATTATATCGCCTATTTAACCATTTCAGAATCTCGATCATGCGACAAATTTGATGGCAAAATCTTAAGCACGTCAAACGGTTTCTAGACTTTAACCGATTTTAACACTGTTATCTTTTCTCTCAGGCGAGTTGGCCTTGTTGGTGGAAGGTCTTGCGGTAGGAGGCGAGACATCCATAGAAGAATACATCATCGGCCCAGCCGACGAACTCAACGAGGACTACGAAGATATAGATGCAAACAAAGACAACATCAAGCTGTACGGGCCCGAAGACGGGCTTTCATGGGTTGCAAAGCCCGTCACGGGACAAAGCCGTCTCAGCCTCGTTTCTCGCCAGGGAAGCTTAGTTAGCCAAACCGTGCCCTTAATGGATCCTCTAGTGACTCTCTTCGGCAGCGTCCACGAGAAGCTTCCGGAAACTGGGAGCACGCTCTTCCCTAATTTCGGAAGCATGTTCAGCACGGCCGATCCGAATATCAGAAATCCCGAGTGGGACGAAGAGAGCCTACAGAGAGAAGGGCCCGAAGATTACGCTTCGCATGAGGATTCCGACGATAACTTGCAAAGCCCGCTGATTTCCCGGCAAAACACAAGCATGGACCATAAGGAGATGGGCAATGCTCATCAGTCCCATGGAAGCATACTGAATATGAGGAGGCACAGTAGCCTCATGCAAGGAGAAGCGGCGAGCAGTATGGGGATCGGCGGTGGCTGGCAGTTAGCGTGGAAATGGACGGAGAAAGAAGGTGAAAAGGGGCAGAAAGAGGGAGGATTCAAGAGGATTTATCTCCACCAAGAGGGCGGAATGGGCTCGAGGCGTGGCTCACTTGTCTCAGTAACTGGCGGGGATGTGGCGGTCGATGGTGGTGGAGGCAGTGAGTATATTCAGGCCGCGGCTTTGGTGAGTCAGCCCGCTCTTTACTCCGAGAAGCTCGTGGGTCAGAACAAGGTTGGACCCGCCATGGCTCACCCGTCGGAACCTTCTAGAGATTTCTCGATCATTTCGGCTCTTATGGAGCCTGGCGTCAAACGGGCGCTGATAGTCGGGATTGGGATTCAAATACTGCAGCAGGTATAATACTTTCGTCCTAAGCAAAGAAAATGATCGTTTAAAGTTTCAGCATATTATTACAAGAAGATTACGTCTCATTTTTCGTCCCATGCTCTACGTAGTTCGCAGGCATCAACGGAGTACTTTACTACACTCCGCAGATTCTTCAGCAGGCTGGAGTCGACGTCCTTCTCTCGAACCTCGGGCTCGGGTCAGACTCGGCTTCTTTCCTCATCAGCACTTTCACAAACTTTCTGATGCTGCCGAGCATCGTCGTTGCTATGAGGTTCATGGACATAGCTGGCAGAAGGTAAACACATCATTACCTTAATGTCTTAAATATTTTTTTTGTCCTGCAAGTTAAGAGAGGTAGCACTTTAAGGATACTCAACTAAACGAGTTGCAATCTTAGGATACTAACTTTCAAAATCGAAGCAATTTAAAGACAACAACTGGCTGAAAGTTCTTTACGACATTGAATCTCCAATTTTATACCCCTCCGCTCCGCAGGTCCTTGCTCCTGAAAACAATACCAGTACTCGTCGTCTCCTTGGTCGTCCTAGTGATTGGGAACGTCGTCGATTTTGGAACCGTGGCCCACGCAGTGATCTCCACCGTGTGCGTGGTGATCTACTTCTGCACGTTCGTGATGGGCTATGGACCCATCCCGAATATACTATGCTCGGAGATTTTCCCGACCCGAGTTAGGGGAATCTGCATAGCTATATGTGCGCTCGTCTTTTGGATTTGTGACGTTATAGTCACTTATACGCTGCCCGTGATGTTGAGCTCGATCGGGTTGGCGGGCGTTTTCGGGATTTACGCTGTGGTCTGTGTTATCTCGTGGGTGTTCATTTTCTTGAGGGTTCCTGAGACTAAGGGCATGCCGTTGGAAGTTATCACGGAGTTCTTCGCCGTCGGGGCTAAGCAAGCGGCTGCGGCCAAGAATGAGTAAAGATTCAACGGCATGTGAATCTCTTTTTTTTTTTTTTTGCGTTTATTTTCGGAATGATTCAGCAGATTTCTTGTTGTTTGATTTTGTCAGCTGGGTTGGTTTGATCTTTCAACTGTAATGGCAACTCTTGTCCAATTCAAAAACTTGAAAACCTTTGGTTATTACATGCAAAGTGTGTAAAAAAAAGAGAGAAAAAAATGATCTTCCATCATATTCTGAAATGCCTTAGGTAACACTTTTTGCTTTTACTTATTGAACAGCTTGATGCTGAGGGCATTCATCAAAACCCGGGAATATTGCCTCGAGCCCATCTTCCAATCCGTTCCGGCCGACATCATCGCCTTAAACTCGGGATAACTGATACGCCCGTCCTGCAGGGCCATTACATAGCCAATAGTTAATAAGCCGACGATAAAAACTTAAGATGATTATTGATGTAGTAGTTCTTGCGAGTTAGTTTACCTTGTCTAGATCAGCGTCGCAGAAGATGTCTCGCAACAGTTGGTCATTGTTAGGACACGGATGGTCGTCGAACAGAGACTGCTGCAGCTCTTGGAACTCAATGTAACCACTATTGTCCTTGTCGAAGTAGGCGAACGCCTTGTTCAAGTGCTCGTCGTTGCTCATCTTTTTCAAGTGGACGGCCAACGTCACAAACTCTTCGCAGTTGAGCGTCCCATTCCCATCGATATCAGCCTTTTTTTTTTTTTGCATTATTCGAAACGTCGACAGAGATAAATAAGTTGTCCAACAACGTCTTTGAGACAAATAGAAGCAACGCTATACTTACAGCGTCGAGGAGTAATTGGACATCAGTGTCGGGCAGTTGCTGCCCGATCACATAAAGACCGTCTTTAAGCTCTTGGAAGTTAAGGTTCCCATTTTTGTCCGTGTCCATCTTCTGGAACATCTGCTTGATCTCGTCTACTTGGTCGTCTGGTAAGTTGTCGGCGACTACCTATATACATATATAAGAAACATGAATTTTAAGTAAGAACGAACGTTATAGACCATTACATACTTACTCGGAGAACCCTTTTCTTGAATTTATTCATCAAGGCGAACTGCTTGATTCTATTTCGGACGCGCTCGCCGAGAGGAATGTTAGGGACATGCTCAGCATTTTGTATCCACTTGTGTTCTTGATCGGAAGACGAAGGGCGGACAAAAAAGAAACAGAGTTAAACTAATTTTTATGACGAAAACATCGTAACTTCTAGGGGGTTACTCCTACCTAGGACTTGCTGAACGGTGAGTCGGGTATACGGGTTTGGTTCGAGCATGCCTATGACCAAATCCTTTGCGTCTTTACTGATTCTTGGCCATGGATCTCTCTCGAAATCTATTTCGCCGTGGACTATCGCCTGTGCAATCCCTTCTTCGCTTTCTGCACTAAATTTGATATATGATCCATCCTCAAGGAATAATATTAACTATGGATTCATTACATTATGTTCAAAATGTAATACTTTTACCTGCCCAGAAGGGAGGCACTCCACATAACAAGATATAAAGAATAACGCCCGCACTCCATATATCAATCTCAGGCCCGTAGTTGCGTTTAAGTACTTCGGGCGCCATGTAATATGGGCTTCCGACGATTTCTCCGAACTTTTGTCCTAATTAATCGTAAATACATTTCAATGAGTTCCCATAGCTTGAAAAAAAAAACGATGATATAATACATACTGATATATACCTGGTTCGAAGAATATGGAGAGGCCGAAATCGATCGCCTTTAAAGGAGCATTCTCACCGTCGTTCACATATAGGAAGTTCTCGGGCTTTAGATCTCTATGTATAACTCCATGCTCATGGCATACCTTGACAACCTCAAGAATGGTCTTGGTGGCAAGAGCTGCAGCTCGCTCCGTATAATGACCCTTTGCGACGATCCTATCGAAGAGCTCACCGCCCTCGCAAAGCTCCATGACCAAATAGATGGCCTCTTTATCTTCGTAAACCTCTTTATAGCTCACGATGTTGGGATGCTTAGGCAAATGCCTCATGATTTCGACTTCCCTCCTTACATCCTCGACGTCGATCTCCGTCCTGAGCTTGCACTTTGCGATTTTCTTACACGCAAAGCTCTCGTTATTGCTGGCGACGTCGAAGCATTGGTACGTTATCCCGAATTCTCCCCGGCCCAATTCTCTGCCGAAAGTGTATTTCTTCGAAATGTCGTCCCCGTCAGGGTCTGCGAGGACCTGAATGGGACGGGAATATCGCAGCTTGCCGCTGAAATTGTTGGCGTTTTCTTGATGCTGGTGGTGGTGATGGGCTCGGGATTTGGCTCTCGTCGAGTTCCTCTGAGCGGACATGCACGTTCCCATGGGTACGGATTATAACTATTACAAAAAAAACGACAAATCGATCAAATCGTTTGCGACGGACGATAAGGTTATGAATCAAACTGTTATAAAGCAACAACGATAGATCAAACCCTTTTTCCGCGATCGTAATTTCTCGGATAGAACGTTAATTATTGCATGTTATGAATTTCCCACGGGAACAAAAACAGCCAGAGAACACAGAGGAAATACGATTGCAAGAGGGAAAGAACCACAGAGAGAGAGAGAGAGAGAGGAAGAGTTGATGATTCTATTTTAAGGCCAGAAAGTGATTTGATGGTTTAAAAAATGCCCCGCCATTAACTTCACACCTCAAGATTCGGTCTCTTTCTTACTACTTGGGAATTGAAGAACGTACGGTTCATCTAAAAACTCTCTTTTTGACTGGAAAGAAGTACGTCGGATGCTTCGACGGTCAAGAAATATCGGCGACGTGGCACAATCAAAGCATCACACACACATATATGTCGCTCATTCATCATCGTGAAAGGTAAGGTTTTCTTACAACATGGAACAGTTGGTCACAATCCTGCATCAATAAATAGTACATTACCTTGATATAATGTTG
Source organism: Lindernia subracemosa (assembly GCA_028392965.1). Classification (NCBI taxonomy): domain Eukaryota; kingdom Viridiplantae; phylum Streptophyta; class Magnoliopsida; order Lamiales; family Linderniaceae; genus Vandellia; species Vandellia subracemosa. Next base: position 540,923 of record JAQPCC010000026.1, on the reverse strand, counting down.
GAAAGAGGCAAGACATCTTAGGTGTGTTTTCCAAAGGGAGATACACAATGATTTAACTTAATACACAACAATTCAATTATTTACAAAACAACAGTTTCAGATGGGCTGAAGCATTTTAATTTTTCTGGGAAAGCAGACACAACAGCACATTACCCGCCCTTCGGTATCAGAGCAAAGCCGGTTGATACTCATGCAGGGGATGGATCCAATTTTTGCATGAATCTACCTAGCTATCATTTTGAAGATTGTCGATGGTTTAGTCTCAACGGCGGTGGAGACACATACGGCAAGTGGTAGCAGATTGAATGTTGGCGTAGGTACAATGGTCGCATGCCCATTTACCTGAATCGTCTATGGGTTTGTTCTTTGAAGATGATGACCCCTTTCCCCTTCCGCTTTTCGTTTTGCTAGTTCCTGCCGCGTTTTTGGAGCTCATTTGATTGCATGCTGCTTGTGAATTCACGTCAGAAAGACCGTTCTCTAATGCTCTGACCAAGTTCTCAAAGTAATTTCTTGTCACGCTGCAAATGAAAAGAAATTCCATTTAAAGCTAGTAACAATAAGACAGATGAACAAATGTATTTAGAGTAATAATACTTGTGCAATTTTGTTCGTTTAAAAACATCTTCGAAAAAAGTAGGAACCCCAGACCCAGAATTATATTCAAATCAACGAGTCTCAGCAGGAAAATTGAAGTCACAAAGGTATGCATACCAAATATGATTTGGATAGTCAAAAGGGGGTTATTGGACACTACTAATATTGGTGTATGGTGACGTGAAATTACCTTGTCAGACCAGCGAGTTTGGTACGGAAATCGTTGAAATCGCTCGAGGGCCCATCAGAATTTAGGTAGTTCATCAGCTCTTTCTCGGCGCACTGATGAAGCCTCTCCAGACCTGCTTCGGCTTCACCTACACGCACAATAAAAACTCAATCAGAAAGGAAGCAATATTGATTCTCATTCAGAAATGCTAATGTTGCTAGAAAGAAATATGTACATACCTTGCAAATACTCAAAAAATTTCTTTTTTGTTTCTTCCTGCTCAGGAAGATAATATCCATATGCATAGGTCCATTTCAATACCCTCCTACATTCAACAATCTGCACAAACGTCCGATATGGGTGATTATTCATACAGCTCCATTTTTACAGCAAAACCGCAGAGTAAAATAGACACGATTGCCTTTACGAGGAAACAGTTAGCATAGATTTGACATTACCGCAGGAGTATTATTCATACAGCTCCATTTTTTACAAAGTTGTATTTCAATGCTCCAATTCCAATTTTTACTACCAGTAATAAAGATATCCTAGCTAAATTTATGTAATCGAGTAGGAAGACATGATGGAAAGTGGGGGAAATGACGGAAACTAAATGAACCACAATAGAGTTGCATAATCAATTTTTATGTACTCACCTGTTGCCAGGCCTCTAGAATGAATTTTAACTGAGACTCAGGTTGGGATTGTACTTCACTGAGCTTTTCAAGCTGGAGAGGAGAATAATTACATAAGTGAATCACCAACTTGCTAATATAAGTACATTAAGAACGAAATAGAATGTATAAAAGATTTGCAAACATCTTTTTGTGAAAAAGGTCAAAGCTTCTCTTTTGTAGGAACAACAATGTGAATACTACTAGGGCAGCCAGTATCTTCCCTCCAAGTGTGTTCTTGCCATACTCCCAGTCAGTTTAATGCAAACATGTCTGTTTAGAACTATCTAAGATCCATATTGCTATTTCTCTGGTTGTTTTTGTGAGTTGCTCGACAATCACTTTTAATTTTATTTGCTAAAAGTAGCATGCGGAACAAATGATGCAATGGGCTTGGCCCTGGTTCAACTTACTACTATCTAAATCCATAATATGATCCTTTACCGGGGGCATAATCCAAAAGGGGGAGAGCATTATTAACAAGCTAAATATAAAACATCTCAGAGAAATAAAGCAACAAGGGGTCATTAATATGGAAGTTCAAAATTCTTACATGCACACTTTGCATTTGATGCAGGTCTGATAGTGCTTTCTGTTTCGACTGCATTGTTACATATAAATGGCAATCAGGTTATATAAATGCCACAAAGTTGTTATGCTACTAAGAGATTAAAAAAATAAGAAGCCAAAGGCCCAGAAAGCATTAAACATTTAAAATTGGAATAAGGCAGCATGTCAACTGTACATAACTGATTGAAAAAGAATGGTAGATTATGTATAAAGTGACAAATCTTCCTTTATATTTTAAAGAATGGTAGCATCAAACAACTTACTGTTTGGTTGGAAGCCCATCTTTCATAGTAATGAGTGTATCTTTCAAGAGAGTTCTTCGCCATTTCCCTTCTCCTTTCAGAATCATCATACTAGACATGTGCAATTGGGAGAACCCAGTGAAATTTTAGAAAAAAAATGTCGACAAGAATAAGTGATAAAATGCATCTAGCAGCACAGGTTAAATGCAAGTACCACTCCCTCCTGCTTAGCAGCTTCATAGCGGTTGCATGCATAGAAACCTCCTGTTCTCTCTCCATGGTCTGACCATGCACCAAGACACAGCCTGTCAACAGTAAAAGGTGCTTTCATACACACACATATATACGTATATATAGAGAAGGGGGAGCAACATTGCCAAAGCACATAGATGGAAAAACGGAAATAGCAATCTGGTTTGAAATATTGTAGAACAGCATACCAGCAGAATTCAAACTTGCACGGCGGAGTGCAAGTCATGTGCATGCAACCTTGGTTCTTTTCGATTGGGCGCTTGCACTTAGGACAAGGTTTGGAGTTCGCCAGTATCCTAAAAATAACAAGATAACAGCTGAATGTATACATGACAAGAACACAAATCTACCGGGACTTCCCACCATTGTCTCAGGTAAAAAAAAACCACTTGCGATAACAGAGAAAATAAGAATGATCTCGTCATTGTAACATCTTTATAAATAAATGCAAACCTGAAACCTAAATAACCTAAAGAAGGTTAAAGTTAAACTGATTAATTGGAGTACAAACATTGTGAAACCAGAATTAATGACTCTCTTTTACAGGCTTTTTACCACTTCATGTTAACCAGGTATCAGTTGACTAACAAATAACAGTATATCTTAAAGCATAAGCCATTGGGAAGAAGAATGACCGAAGCATTAATGATGGATCAAATAAGCAGCTTCCTTTTCCCTTTGCCTCATATTTATCAGAAAATTATAAATAGACATGACTAAATAAACATAAAATAATCCATCTTCCCAAGCAAGCACCTTACCAATTCATATTTTCTGACTCTGCACTGTTTTTCAAAATCCATTTTGCCACAGTTTCGCAGTCAACTGGCCTATGAGCTTCCTCTGTGCACTAATCACAAGAATTCAATACTCAACATGCAAGCACAAGTAGCGGAATGAAATGGAAGTTATGACAGACATATCGTAACCCTCAACTTACGTTCCAACAGAAGCTATGTGAACAACTGCAAGTGACATCATAGTTCCCACTACCTGCAACATATTCAACAGCAGAATCGCACCCAGGAGCAGGGCACCACTTAATCTGCGAAGAAAGAAAATGATAACAATAGCTGTAAGCAAACATACACATAGGAGAAGCTAACACACACACACACACACATATATTAAAAAACATTAATTATTACTTCACTAGATCTTAGGGACTGCAAAATCCTATGATACCCATCTAGATTCCGCAGAATACATTATACCCCTCATCTTATCTCTTTTAACTATAAATTCCATGCCACATTGATTTTCTGCATTATGCTTGATAAACAATGGGGAAAATCCATGTATTCATAAAAGTCGGTCCAAGGAGGAAGATAAATCAAATAATTAGACCAGCATTATTTGTCAACAAGGAATTTGAACACTTAAGGAAATAAGTGTGGCCACAATTGTTGAGAAGATTGTCATGACAGAAACTATATTACGAACAGCGGAACAGCAACAGAGAGCTATTAAAACGCCAATCTGAAACTCCTTCTCCTCGGTGAGATAACATGACGTAAAAGTAAACGAAACATAGAAACTATACATTGTGCATAAAAGGCTTCTTAGAATTACAGGACTAGCAATTATCTTCTCACAAAGACAGAGAGATGACAGAAAATAAGTGATTAATAATGGTTTCCAAAATCAATATATAGAGTATCAAGTTTCAATTAGTTAACATCTCAAACAAATAATGTACGGTTGAAAAGTCGTCTACCTTACGACTATCTTCCACATAAGATCTTAGAAGATAACGGCGATATTTCAGTTTATCCACTTCAGGTGCTAACTTTTCAATCATATCCTGGCCAATAGCAGAGCCACATGATGGATCAGGACACCTCAACGTCAAGCATCCAGAACCATCGTTGATGGACGTGCTAATGTAAGCTAAAACAAAAATAGTAATTTATTAACTATATTGATAAAATGTAAAGCTCCTGAAAATGAAGACTATTGCAAGTAAGACACCCAAAAAAAAAAGGAAAAATTGACTTCATGTGGTGGAAATTGCATACATTACAAGAAAACAAATTATGTGTTCCCATATCAATGCTCTTTGTTAACTAAGTCTATGATAAAGACAAATTTTCGCCAATAATGTGTATATATGAGAAGACATTTGGACAATAGTGTTCATTTAGGCATCTTCAAGTGTGATCCAATAGAAAATGGAAATCTGAAAAGAATAGTGGGAGTTCTATGTCGGAGTTAATTACGAAAAATGCACGGATAAAGCTATACATCAAATCCTTGGTTTTAGACCCATGAACAGAATCATGAACTAATCTCATTATATATAATTGTATTGAATCACAATTCACAAGAACAATGTAAAACACGGTGAAGTGCTGTTGTTCTTTAATTCCAAACGCAAAGTGCACTAGAAGATAAAGTTTCTGACACCATAAGCATCAAAACAAACTTCATGGACCACTATTCAGAACATCTAGGAGAATCTAACTTTAAACTTAAGTTACCACACGTCTTTAAAGTAGAAACAAAAATATCAAAAGCAGCCACATACAAGGAGGTATATCACCAATCACAGTTATTCAAACACAACTAATCAAACTGCAGCAAAGTTAAACAAACCTCTCCAGCATGCATCACAAAAAAGATGACCGCATGCAGCAGAGCGTACACTTTCGCAAGTGTAGTTCTCAAAACAGATTCCACAAGCCACCTATTTGGATTTGTAAGAAAGCTAAGTTGTGAGACTACACACTATGATGAGAAAAAAAAAACAGACATCAGAGAATGGTAATGAAAAATAACATACTTCCTTAATTGCTGAAAACTTGACAAGTGGTTTCTCCAACAGGCCAACAGCTTTGCGAACTCTTTCCTCATCCGCGAACCATGATTCATGCACATTATTCACACTCCTTCATCAACAAATAACTCAAGTCGGTAAAGGGAGCACCTCAGCAGAAAATCATTCAACAGAAAAGACCAAAATAATTTATGCATGCCAGCTTTCCATGCCATAAAACAGATACCAACCAACCAATTCTCCACGTATGAGGAAAATAAGTTGCGGTTGAAATAACCGCCAAGAAAAATAAAGCAACCCTTACCAATTATGGCGGCGCAATAAGATGCATGCTGCTTCCCTTGGAATCGAGAGAACAGTAGAAATTCTGGTAATATCTTCCTCTTGCCGTTGCTGGATATCTTCTTCCTTCAAAATAGTATAGTTCTTCTGGAACACAGAAAAGAATAAGCTGAGGTACTGCTGACAACTTTTACAAATTCCAATCTCCATTAGCAAGCTCAGCTGCAACTTACATTTACACCATATGATTGCTATAAAACAAAGTAAGATGCAACCATCCCTTGGCATAAAAATGCTTTCCAGCAGACAAACATGTATATATAACTAGATAGCAAGTTACAAACTGTTCAAAATAAAAAGAATAAAGTAGCCCAAACTGTCAATCCCACATGCAATTTCTGAGGCTCAGTTCAGCTATAAAGAAACTGATTTTTCAATGGGAAGACAAATGCTCAACCGTAAAATGATCAGAACTAAAAATAAAAGCATCGAACAGAATTCAATCGATTTAACAATTCAAGTAGCTTGACTGATAGTAGTGAGCGTTCACTAGTAATTGAGTTCTATTAGAGAATCGGTGGGTATTTCAATTCCAACCTGAGAACGACTGGCGAGGACATCATCATCGGCGTCCACATCAGAGTAATTAGCTATAAAATCATAGTCGCCAGTATAATCCTCTTCACCATCATCACCATAATCGTCCCCGTCCTCATCCTCATCATCGTCAACATAGTCATCGTAGTTGTAAGCATCCTCTTCAGCTTCAGCCATATCGTCATCGCCTCCACTGTAGTAGTTATCCTCATCGTTCGCGTCGTGCATATCGTCTTCTGATTCCATCGACGAAACCCTAAACTCGGGAAAGTCCCAGAAATCGACCAAACGTATATGCTCGGTTATTTATTGATATTGATTGAGACTGAACTTCGTTAATTTGATTATCTCAATGAACTCAACCTATTTAGGAAAGGAATCGCCACGGTACTTTCGAAGAGCGTGAAACTTTTTCTATGCAAATTATATTTCATATTTACTGTTTCTTTTGCACAAAATTTATATATTTTCATAATAATAATAATAATAATAATAATAATAATAATAATAATAATGTCGGAAATTCCAATGAGCAGTTTATGACACACACAAACATCAACTACAACCCAAATATGAAGTGAAATATAGCAACGAAAAGGGAAAATGAAGAAAGATATGTATGTATGTATGTATTCATTCTTGATTAAATTACAAGCCAAAATAGAAGAACTCTCAAATCCATCAGAGCAAATGGGACACTCATTGTTATTATATCTCGGCAGCGGCGGCGGCAGCGGCAGGCACACTCGACTTCAAGAGAGGCTGGAGAGCTTTCACAACAATGCTCATGTTAGGCCGGAACTCCGCTTCGTATTGCACGCACAGTGCTGCAACGGCTGCCAGCTGGTGGTAGCACATCATAGTAAAAAGAAAAAGTTAGACTTCAATAATAATTGCATAACTTGCAGTTGCCCAGAGAGAGAGAGGGACGGAGGAGGACCTTGGCAACTCCTTTTGGCGGGTACTCTCCCTTGAGCTTCGGATCGACGCATTGTTTGACTTTATCCTCGCTCAATCTTGGAGTAGCCTGAAAGAAAAGAAAAGGGTTAAAGAGTTGGAAATTTTCATAATCAAAGGAGCATGAATTTTTCGGAGTAACGAATGTATAGCTATGGCAAGAAAAGGGTATCGATTTTCACCCAGGTAACAAGACTCTGCTGTCCGCGAGGCATGGTATGATCGACGGGCTTCCTTCCAGTTAGAAGCTCGAGCAAGACAACACCGAAGCTGTAGACGTCACTCTTCTGTGTCAACTGCCCAGTCATTGCATACCTGCATCAATTAATTTTCGTGGGCAAACGAATTTAGTTTTAAGTGCATGTCCACTAGGAAACGCAACAAGCATTTAATAGATTCGACATTACGCACAACACCTTATATACTGGACACAAATAGGATATCCATATTAGGAAAAAGGAAACTCTTTTGAAGTTGGAAGTTACAATGAAGTCATTTCTACAGTCCATATTTGAGTTTCAAAAGAGATCCGTACGCTTGATACTCACTGCAACATTCTCCCGTACACCATAAAAGCAAAACTATAGCTAATTTTATGCCCTATAGTTTAGCGAATGTGATGTTTAATCACTTCCTAATCAGATTAACAACTGCTTTCAACACATTAATTAAAACTAGAAAGATTTGTTCTGTCAAACTATCGAAGTTAACATCACACAACGGACAAGACAATCAAGCCGAAAGATATTGCAAGATTCATCGTTTTCATCTAGTAACGCATATCATTACAAGTAAGGCTCCGGCTTTTCCCACAGAAAAGAGAATCACTAAACGAGAAATAATCATAAACCCATATAACGTGAACATGTAGTTCTACTTCCACGGTAACAGAACAAGAAGCCCAAACACCAACAACATCACTATTTTGCATCGAATCACACCACAAGAAATGTTTTCCATATTTTCACTCACAATCATCTACAGGAATGTCCTATTCTGCCAAAGACTGATACGCTAAACAAAAAGGTATCATCTTTATTAGCATGTCAAGATCACAGATATAACAACCCAATGATGATGAAAGCAATTTTAATAGATAAATTACTCTGGCGCATGATAGCCAAAGGTTCCCAGAACTCTTGTAGAATGGAGACGAGCAGCCATGTCTGGCGCCTGATTTGAAAGGTTGAAATCTGCTATCTTGGCTTTGTAATCTTCGAAAAGAAGCACATTGCTGGATCTGATATCTTTGTGGATGATAGAAGGCTGAACCTTCTCGTGCAAATACTCCAATCCCCTTGCAGCATCAACAGCGATTCTTACCCGTTGCATCCAGTCAAGCACGGGACCAGGTTGTGCTCCCTGAACTCCTTTTCTTCCTGCAACACATTTCTGATTATCGATCATAGTTCCAATAATAAAATAACTCAAGCATAAATTGTTTCTACGTACCATGCAAAATGTCATGTAGGGATCCCATGGTTGCAAATTCATAAGCCAGGACACGAAGGTTGCCATCTACACAGTAACCAAGCAATTCAACAAGATTTTCGTGTTTCAGCCTCGAAACCATAGAAACCTAGAAAGGTAATATCCATATCAATAATTGTTGATGTACATCAGGAAGCAGAAATGAAGCAATGAGACGGGATAAAAAATTTATAAATGAGAGGAATACCTGAGTCAAGAATTCACCATTTGAATCAGGCTCAGATGATACATCAAGCTTTTTGACAGCAACCTCCTTACCATTATTCAACTGAGCAAAGTAAACCCGTCCATAAGATCCTTCACCGATCAATGCCTTTGATCCGAAATTATCAGTTTTCTCTTTCAGTTCCTCGAGAGACAGAGACGGCACCTCAATGGGAAGTGGTGCTGCTTTCTGAACTTCAGGTTTCAGTGGAGCTGATGCCTTGGAACCTCTTTGATATGCTGATCGATGTACATAAAAAAGGGAGGCATCATATGACATTGATATCTTCCATAATCTTCATGTTAAAATTACAACAATATCATTGTAACAACGAAAATAACTCGAGTACTGAATCCAAGTGTGCAACATAAAAAATTTAAGCCCAACCAGATGATCATCAACTGCCAATATGTCTTGCGGTAGTATAAATGTATGTTACCAATCATTCCTAGTACACACCGTTGAAATACTGTAGACACTTTGGTAAGAATTCCACAGTTATTAGACTAACACTGGAAATGACGTAGACATTGACATCCCAAAAATTGAAAAGGACAATTTCCAAGGTAATAGCCTGAAATATTCAACAACTTACCATCAGCATCATTCCTTTGATTCTTGGCGTGATCATTTTCGTTCGACGGGTAGGATTCCTCCACTTGACAGCTGCAGCACAGCCACCTCCGCATCCTTGTCCTCTTTCTCAAATAAAGATCGTCTCGAGGGGTTTCGTTCTTGTTCTGCAACCGTACAAAGTAACCAGGAGGTGGTGCATGAGCCTGATAAGAAATACCAAATATGAAGACAATGAGATGAACATTGCAAATATAATGCACAAGCTTTTGTCAAAATGTCAATGTCAAGCAATGACGCATCATCTTTGCTTCTAAAACAAGTTACCCTGAACAAAGAGAGCACCCACATAACAAAGACATGATACATTACGAACCCCTAATTTGGCAGATCAAAGTCATATTTGAAAAGGGGAAAATTATGTAAAATTATCAACACAAACAGGGAAAAAACAAAAAGAAAATCCCAATAAATCGCCATTTCACAATTTAAAAATACCCAATTCACATTCAATCAATAATTCTCACCACCAACCCACGGCGATTGGGATAACTATCGTCCATGGTCATCTCCCAACAAAAAGTTGAGATCACATGACATTAATCTCCAATAACTACGTACGCAGAGATCCAAAAGGAAAAAAACGAAAACAAACCAGTACAGAGACTAAATATAGTAACACAAGCCATCGAAGAGAAAAAATAATCGTAAAATCCAACCGAAATTCACGGTACTCTTCAGAAATGATAACAATTTCTTCTTTTTCGTTTCTCACCTTTAAAGTCTCTTCCGCAGGTTTCCTCTGCCTCTTCAGGATTTTATCTGTTCGACTGTTTTCGACTATGCAACGTGGCTCTGAAGGACGAGAGAATCTCCTCTCTTTTAATAAAAGTTTTCAAAAAATAAAAAGACAGTAATAATATTCATTTTAAATAAAATATACATCTGTGTAATAATTTATATTTAATTTAAATAATAATAATGTTTAAGAAAAAGGTCGTGGTTATGGAAAACAGGCTAGCTGACAGCCAGGCAACGCTAATAATTCAACCGACTTAGATAAAGTAGCGTTTATATATGATTATTAATTTTCACAAAAAACATTTCAATTACACAACATTTCACATGAAGTCCCAATTAAGGTTGCTAAGAGACGCTTGTAGCACAGACGATTTGAGTCGATTTCCAAAAGCAAGAACAAACTGAAAACAAAAGCTACGTTTCAACTACATTCAACACCTTGCTGCTGCTATCTTTGGACTCTTCAGCTTTCAAGCGATTCTTGAACCCCAACATCTTGTTTAGGGCGCCGATGTAAGCTCGAACGCTGGAGATTACGATGTCCATCGCGGCCCCAGTCCCGCTGCCCACGGAAAAGATAAACTGTTACGAACTAAAATCACTAGCCTGTAATAAATCCCAAAGGTTGGTTCGAAAAACAGTTCAGCCCACCTACCTGAACGCACGGGCGAAAGCTTCTCCTGTCAATGCGTGGGTCGACGTGACGCTATCCTCTGCACGAATTAGAACCCTTGTCGTGGCTATTGCGTCGATCCCTTCAGTGACACCGTTCATCGAGTACTCCACAAGAGTAACAGGAACCTATGCAAAAAAGAACCGTACTAATGTCAGACTCAGGCGCAGACCCAGCCCCCGCAGAGCGCAGTCCCAGACCAGGCCATGGCCTCTGCCCTGGGTTGTAGCAGGTACCCCTAAGGGGTAATACAGCCGGCCGGAGGGTCAAAGGACCCTCTGATCCCTAGTGTAGGTTCACCTATGGACTTAGACTCAAGCAAATAACACACTACAGAATAAAAAAAACTCCGAAAGTAGCTTTGGTATAGTAGCTACGACAATTGACGAAGCTAGATGTGTCGGGATATAATCAGCATCCATCCAAATTTCAACACCAAGTAAAAAATTCGAATAACATTGAAGACGGGCACTGCTAGCTTAGAACGGATGAGCTTTGCAGCATCAGCTAATTAACCAAGTCATGAAAATAATAAACCGACAGTGTCTACGAAAGCATGCTATCCATATTAAATGCATATAACAAGACAAAGTTAAACATTTTTCCTTGCCAATCAAATCCAGACAGAAAGAAGTACTTGTTATCTGAAGCTTCGGACCTTAACAATAAGATCAATTGCCTTGTATGCTGCATCGACTGGTCCTGTACCCACTGAACAAGCAACATGTTCGTTGCCGTTCACATCGGTGAGCTTCACAGTTGCTGTAGACAGGCCAAGAGTTCCGCATGTAACCTGTTGATGGGCGTCATTTACATGGGAATGATATCATCAATGGGGTGCCACAAACTGCAGACAAGAAATATACGTGCCTGTACATCTTCAAGCTTCCAAACAATTTGGGGTTGGAAAATTTCATCAGAAACCAGGGCTATTAGGTCATCGTCGGTGATAGTCTGCAATAACAGTATCACATGAGAGTATCTTTAATATAAGAATGTCTCAATCACCTTGCACTTATTGACATGAATCATATGGCTTGCATGATGAAATGTTTGGTGCTCGGCTATTAATTTGTAAAAGGTCATTGCAGTGGTATTCAATGCATAACAAAATGATTTGAATGAATAACTAAGGTAAGAGCTGGGATCCAAGGACACAATGTGATAGTGATATGAAAAAGCCAGATTCCACTACTAAGAAACCAGGCCCCAATTTCTCATCAATGCCAGTCCTGATTAATTTTTAGGATATATGCCACAGTTCCATAAACACAACATATATTTTCCTCGGAAATATCAGTATTACAAAAGTATATGGTGAATTAAGTACCTTTTTATTTCCTGCAACAGCTTTGAAACGGGTAAATAGGTCGTCTAGTTCCTTTCCATCAATATCATATCCAAGCTGCAATAACAATAAAAAATGAATATCCATAACTGAAACAATGAAGATACTTTCAAGCAAAAACATGCATAATTACCTCCAACATTTTGGCCCTCAAAGCATGACGTCCACTGTCACAAAGAATGTCAACAGCACACAAATTAATGAAATTGGACCCCTAAGATTAAGAATGATAACATGATCAAAGGTATCAGGCTGAGCGGATCCAGTATTATGCTTAAATATAGAACCATAGCGGATTCGTTATCTACCTAAAACTAAAAGGACCAGGTAGGATCAAGTTTTCAATCATATTCTTATAAAACCATTTTGTTGGATAGGTGTCGAGATAACCATGCCAAAAAAGACTAACTCAATAGTGTGATTAAACTCAATGTAATGTCCACAGCGTGTTTTTCCCTCACATGTGAACTAGGAACATAAAAGTTGTAAAATGGCAAACTAACAAGACTGCGCAGAAAAGACATATCTGGCGCAAGCACCAAACGAAAAAGGTGTAGTTTTTTCAAACGTAACATCACTGGAGCAGATTATATATGCATACCTGAGTTTTCCAAGCACTATGCCAGATTCATTTGTGCGAAGCAGTCCAATATCTTCTGGAGATATAATTTCATACGTATTCTTATTTTTAAGCATACCATCCTACACGAAAAATGGAGAATATAACCATGCGGAAAGTGCTCGCTAGACATGATAAATTCAAGAAGTTATATACAATACAATGTACAGAAATCTAACAACAGTGTATGGCTATCCTAAAGTAGCAATAATCGAGGTGACCAACATATACTTTCCAAGAAGAAAAATATTTTGGGAGTGGTAGTAGATGTTTATGAGTAGTAAACGATAATAAATTCTACACGGGACATATATAAAAAAATTATTACAATATTTACATCCCTTAAGAACAGCAAAGAGCCGCATATTATCATGCAGAGACTTCCAGCAAAAAGGAAAAGATATCTGGATCAATTATACAAATCACATATCCTCACCAGCTCGAGTGAGGCAAAAATATATGAATTCATCAGAAATGGGACACTTTCAACACTAACCTGATGGATCCCACTTTCATGGGCAAACGCATTAGCTCCAACAATCGCTTTGTGTGGCTGGACACGTAAACCACTGTACTCCTCCACCTATAAGGAGATATTACAACAACCCAGACTATGAACGCATTGATTAAGTACAAGCAAAACAAACTAAAAAGAAGCAAAACATCATACCATCTTGCTTGCCATTACAATGTGTTGGGTATTAATTCCTGTAAAAAGTCCACCTAACACTTGGTCCCCACGACATTTCAGGGCCATTACAACCTGCATTGCAAGGTAAGCTGTCCGATGCACTGACAGAAAAGAATAAAGACCAGACCTTTTGCAAACTAAAGTGCTTTAAAACTCAATTGACTGTCTCATGGTTTACCAATAAGTGAAGATGTCGTCTAAACATTCAACAATTTTTCTTTTCCCCATTGCCATTGCATGCCAATTAACGTCATCCCTTCTCAGATCACATCATTGTCTCCTATTGGCCTAGCCTTATTATAATTGTTCCTCTACACTATATCAATTATTTTCTCTTCGAGCCTACTCGGACTCCATACTTCCATTCCATAGGTTACATCTCTTCTAAAAACACAATCTACAACATGTAGCATATCATGAATTTGGTATGCTTGGTTCATGATAACATTTTAGAGCTAGTAGAAAATGCTGCGACTGTGATGATGCACATCAGAGTTATGTTTTTTAAGCAATCGCAAATCAGATCTAGTATCTTCCCGTCCTTGGTGTTTCAAGCCATATCACCAATGTAGACCTCTAACTTTCACCACAAAATTATTTTGAGTGGATGGAGAAGTGGTATAATTCAATCATGAAGGAAATAAGAAGTCCTTCTTCATACAGGTAGAACAAATTGACAAAGAATGCAAATCTGATACTTTACAGAGACTAAGCAGAAAGCATACCTCCTCCAGTGAGGCATTGCCGGCTCTTTCACCAATACCATTAATGGTCACCTCAACTTGTCTAGCACCAGATTGTGCACCCTATATAGGCAACATCATCAGTGTGATAGCCGATTGGCATATATATCACAGCAAACAAATCAGTAAATGCATACAGCTAAAGAATTTGCTGTTGAAAGTCCCAGGTCATTCTGACAATGGGTAGAGATAATAACATTCTCAATTCCAGGAGTATTTGCTTTTATATCAGCAATCAATTTTCCGAATTCATTAGGCAGAGTGTAGCCAACTGTATCGGGAATGTTCAACGTGGTTGCCCCTGCCTTGATGACTTTTCCAAGAATTTGATATAGGAACTCTCTGTCGGACCTGTAAGAAAGCAAGTGTATGATCAGCAATCACTACCCAAATTAATCAAACCGAATGCACCAATCGATCAAAACGTCCAGAAAAGACTGAACTAATAACAAGTTACGATCAAAGTACAAATAATCCCCACAAGCAATGCAATGACACGGCCACAACTAACCAAAATCGAACAATCCAACATCAACGCAAGACCTATCACATGCTAACCACAGAGACGATATGCCAAGCTAGTCATCACACAAATTGTAGTCTTCACAGCAGCATCAGTTACAAATAAATCACATCAACGTCCTATTTCAACGTGACTCACCTCCCGGCATCTTCGGGACTGAACTCCACGTCCTCACATCCCAAGCTCCTCGCATAAGCCACCATGCTCCTCGCCTTATCAATAACCTGTTCACGGCTCATTTTCAACTTGTATTTCATATGAATCTCACTTGTGGCGATGAACGTGTGAATCCTCGGCCTCTTCGCTTCCTTGACAGCATCCCAAGCCCTGGATATGTCCCTCTCATTACACCTAGCAAGCCCACAAATCACCGGCACGTGTCCATCCGCCACGTCAGCACCATTACCAACCTCACGAGCGATAAGCTTCACGGCTTCGTAGTCAGCATCAGATGAAGCAGGGAACCCAGCCTCAATAATATCCACGCCCAAGCGAGCCAGTATCCTGGCGATGTCAAGCTTCTCCTTCGTCGTCATCGTGGCACCCGGCGACTGCTCGCCGTCGCGGAGGGTCGTGTCGAACACGCGCACGTACTTCGGGTCCGGGATGTGGTTGGGGACATACGGAGGCCGCTGCCGTCCGCCGGCCGAGCAGCGTATGGCGGCAGCATCCTTCGCACGTGAGTAGGAGAGCAACAGAAACTTTGTGGGATTTGGGTTCGACGAATGCAAGCTGGTAACGAGGCGCCTGCTTCTGCAAGGAATTGAAGAAGATGCAGAAGTCGTAATAGCCATTGTTGTCCACTGAGTTGAGTGAGTGAAGTTAGGCGAGAAGATGAGGATGAGAATGTTGATCTAATAAACCCTAGCCTAGCCTACAGCCTAGTGTTTACAAATGAAGGGTTTAAAGGGTAACTAATGACGTATTATTGGGGCAATTATCACTAATTACAACAGAAACATACGACTTTTCCGAACTCATTCGATTGCTTAGCTTAGTTGATTTTCTGCAAGAAATCAAATCAGCACACGCAAAGAAGGTAACGTCTATAGAATAGCTTCTATCTCCACAGCGCTCATCGCTATCAAGAAGATCGCAGCCGTCAATTTTGCGGCGGCGGCTGTCATCGTGTCGGCTGACGTCAGGCAAGCTAAGATCTACGTAAGCAAAGTGTAACCACAGTAAATGCAGCAGCAGCATTACAACTTTCACGAAGCAAAGCTACTGCTGATGAATGCAGCAACTGAGAGGAGTTAAAGCCAAGAACAACATGAACATGGAAGAAAGCAATCAGCTTATCAAATATGAAATCACAAAGCAGAGATCCTCAGGACAATATATAAATTATGGTTGTTCCAGTATGCAATTCAAATGATGCAATGATGTTTTCTGTAAGAACACTATAAAAGATGACTGTCAAAATTTCATCCCTTTTTGCTTGTTTGATGTTGCATCTCTTGCCATATTACTGCTCGAAGCGATCGAGCTCTCCGTTGCATTTTTGTGATGATGGTGATGATGATGGTCTAAGCCAGCTTCCTCGTCCAAGTGCTTGGTCTCGTCGGTGACCTCAGCGGTGTTTTTATCTGTATGATCTCCCCTGCAAGATTTTTTTTTTTTTTTTTTCAAATAGTGAGCTACTCAAATGATTCTTGATCAGATTATCTTCATCGTATATCTCTAAGCATGGGTAGAATTCAGTTCTTGACGATGATGATGAGAAGGGACGAGTTGGATGAACGATTTATTACATACCCGGAGTATACGATGAGCCCAATGGTAACAGCGCCGAAGGCTACAAAGTACATCCAATCAACCTGGAAAAAGAAGACAACTTTGTATTTGGATGATTTTACATTTCTGCTCGGAGATTCGAAGTTTATTGATCGGCTTCTTTTGTAGATTTGAATTATGGGTTTGTTTTCTTCAGTAAAGTAATATGTCGAAGAAATACGAAAGAAGGGATTCTGAGATGTCAATGACCTTTTCGTGGTAGGCAAAGATTCGAATTAGAACAGCCCACATATCAGAAGTGAGCAGCGAAAGGTTAAGCATTGTTGCTCCACTAATCTGCATTAAAGAGACTTAGAGTCAGCTGAACTATAACATAAGCAGCCATCAACACTAACATTAACAAAGGAATCGTGAAGATTAAAGCTGTACCTTTAGTAAGATAGGAACTCCCGAGTAAAATACAAACATCGCCAAAGAGAAACCGACAAAAGGAAACGTCTGCGACCCAAAGGGAAGAAAAAGGTCAATATCATTATTCGATTTTGGTTTCGATTTATAGATGCAGAGAAAATAGATTGGAAATATTATCTGCATATCTAAAATCTTATAATGAAATATCGAAATGATACACACAGAAAGATCATTACCGCTCCAGCGGACCAGTTAATGGACCTGAGCTCATTGCGCTCAAGTATGCTTCTGTATGTATGGTCAAAGAATTCGAATCAAAAGTACTCGAGAAAGGCATTAGCATATGCTTTGAAATTCAGATGAACAATTTTTCCCATATTTGCTGCACAGTGTAGAAAAACCAAAAGGATACATTTGAATAGCACTGATGATTGCACCGAAAAGTCCCAAGAATGCCATAAGTTCAATCCTATCAGCACTGTTAACGAAAAACTCCTGCATATGATCAGAAGACGAATTGTTACAAGTGAAAAGGAAAGGGAAATGGTAACAAAGATCATGCTAACTAAAGAACATTGCATTATGTTACAACAATGAAATTTTCAGAAAAAGGTTCAAGAGCTAGAAAGAATCTCGATAAGGATGTGAACATGGGTGTCTCAACATGGAAAAAAGAAATGCAATTAGTATCAATGTTCGTAAGCAACCAACCTCGCTGACATTACTAACAGCATAAAGTGTTGCTCCAGCTATTACAAGCAAATCCCCTTTAATAGGGTTGCTTCCACCTATAGCAACATGGACAAAGTGTAAACTAAATATGATATCTTTTCAATTGTGATTGTGTCTGTGGAAGGGAGAGAGAGAGAGAGAGAGAGAGTTGCTTGGCTCGAAGTGTTAAGAGGATACATATCACTGCATAGTCATAAAACATCAAACAAGATACTTACTTGTTCTATCCGCAGCATGCACATCTGAGAAAACAACAGTTACAAGACCCGCAACACAAATCAAGACCCCGACGAATTTTTTAAATCTGTACTTTGTCTTGAGAAAGAACCAAGTGAGAAATAGGACACATGGAATTGTCCAACAATCCAGCAGCATAACACTTGTAATTGAAGTGTACTGATATGCCTTAACCACTGCCACATCAAGACATTAATAGGTACGAAACATTAATAGGCTATCCACATTAAGCAGGCAAATCACATCTGTTTCCTAAGGTCAACAGTTTCATTCTACCTCTGAGAGAAACCTACCTAGAAAGTTTCCTTCGACATCAACCAGCCCAAGCAAGACATAGTAATACCATTTGGCCTGCATGTAGAGGATAGTAATCATGAGAAATTAATAATACTTGAAACTCAGTAATAGCTAGGAGAAAAGCCACGGTGACCCTAATCTCCAGAACTTGCTAAATTTACACTGTCGAAACAATTAATGACTGAAACTACGATGCAATTTATCAGCAGTTAAACGACAATACTGTTACATGGATTCAATGGGTGAGAACCTAAAAAGAAAAAAAAATCAGATAGCAGCTCAACACTACTATAAGTTAACAGAGCAATCAAATCCCAGTTCACCACTGCTTATAATAACCCTGGATTTGGGGAAAAGAAACTATTGCATCTGAAACTATGGCCATGAAAATTCCTTCCACAATAACACTACTAAAAATTATATATTTGGGATAGAAAATTAAGCCTTATATCAATCCACAATAATACTATCTACAAATTCATCACACTAAGCCACCTGACCTTCAGAGCCTGCTTCCGAAAGAGCATAATGCCTCCATAGACCAAAGCCAACAGAACATAGTTGAAGAAAGACTGAGACGTTGGTGCATTAATTCCTAGAACATTGAACAAATTGAATATTCAGGATATTAAACCAACAAAAAAAAAAAAAAGAAAAAGAAAAGAAAAGAACATAATACTGGCTTGAATCAAAAGAGCCCTTATTCGTCAAATATATGGATTTATGATTACAAATTATCCAATCATGGGCAAGCCAATAACCCTTACATTTTCAGGTTATGAAGACAAGCCTTAGTCAAAAGGACCAAAAATATAGCAAATTAACCAACACAACAGAACGATGTAAAGTAAAGCCTAGGATAATAATCACAGTGTTGTAAACATTGATATTAACATCAAAAGGATGGAGTAAGAGATAAAAAGAATCACAAACCTTTCTTGGCTAGTTCAGAAGATGAAAAGCCAGTAGAAGTGATTAGAAGAGAAAGAAACTGTCCCAAACCAAGCGCGATCAATGTATTTTTGCTGAAAAATCTCTTCCAATTCATCATCTTTTTGGTATATTGAGCTTTCAACGCCCAGCAATACAGAGTAGCCTCACAGCGAAGGTGAAGCCAGCTCTCCCAATCCTTAGAATTCTGAGTAACAGTGACAAATATAATATATATATATATATATAATTATATATTATCTTTGTCTATGGCTCCGTGTATAGCGTAACAACACTAAGTAAAAGCAACTTCATTGACATTTAGTAATATTCTATAATATAAAATAATAGAGTTCTATAAAGTATTTGTATTTCATATTCCCACACTAGCATCACATATAAACTTTTTGACTATACTTTTTTCAGAATTTGTTGACAAATGAGATTATGAGAATCGAGAATCACGCAAAATAACAAAACTCCCTCTTTTGTTTTGTGATTTCCCTAGTAGGAAAATAAACTCTTTCGGGCGAATTTTAATATGTTAATTATTTCAGGACTTTATTTAAAAACATTTTTAAATGTTTTACAAATTAAAATGTTTTATAAGATGCTAATCTTATTTTAACTAACTTGCGGATTTAATGTTTTCAGTTTACGGGTTTGCTTTTCCATCGCTTCACTATTTTAAATTGTTAATATACTATGTATGGCTTCGTCTATATTAATATAAATAGACAAATTATATATTTTATTATCCGCAGAAAAAAAAAATGAAGTACAATATTTGGCCACTTGGATTTTCTCCGTGATAGGGTAGACATCCAAAGTGCGTCATCTATCTATCTTTGCTTTTTTTATTTGACATTGCCTTGTATGCGAAAAAAATATATTTATTGGGTCGTAAAAGTTTAAATATTGTTTCAATTGGACACAATTATTGATTGACGACTTTCGAGCCTTTTTGCTTAACTTAGCATCAATAAATAAAAATGGATTGTGAAATTTAATATAGAATGGGATTCGAATACAAAATAGCACACACCTCTTCAAAGTTATGAGGCCGAAAATGGTTGAACAAAAAAAACGAATTTAAAAAGAAATGATAATAACAACTAAAAAAAGGGTAAGAAAGAAACTGACGTCTCACTTATATTAGTAGAGTTCGATTTTAAGAAGTCACAGTAATAGAGCTGTGTAGTCGCTTTTGAACGTGACGTGCTTTGGAAAGGATCTTTATAGCAAAATTATATCACTTCTAAATTACGACTTACGAGCATATCTGATCAAACCAATAGGAAAAAAAATCATATAAGTAATCCATGAAATAATATGACAATTAATCCAAATAGTTGAGAAATCAACCAAGAAAGTGACAATGAATTATTTTTACCCAAATATGCACTCTCTCAATATCGCAAGAATAAGACACAGTTTCACCATATAGGTAATATGAGAAAGGTTGACACTTACATACAAATCACATAGCAAACAACTACAAAGAACAGTCGAGAGCTTACTAAGAGCTCTCTTAGTAATCCATTACAGTAATATAAGTATGCCACTAAAGAGAAAGTTCTTAAAGAATTGATGCAAGTGCTTATTACAAACAGCCCACAAGCGACAAAAGAAACAATGGGAAAAAAACATCATGGCTGCAAACATCATCAGAAGCTCATTTTCTTTCAAAAAAATGAAGAACATATAATTAATTGTATTACCGTTTCGTTCGACATGACGATCAAGAGTTGAATTCCGAGATTGCTCATCTGTAGCCACCACCGTAGGGATGCTGGCTGTAATTAGGGTTTCCGGGCATGTTAGAACTGGGAGGAAATCCTTGTTGCTGCTGTCCAATGCCCATATTTCCAAGCATATTCATACCCATACCACGACCCATGGGCTGACCAACTCCGTAACCTCCCATGGGCCCACCTTCCATGCCCATATTACCTGAACCCATCATAGCATTGGGTGGTGGCCTCAGACCAGTAGCACCAGCACGGCCTAAGCCTGACCCAGATCCCATAGCTTTTCCCATGGTAACTGTTGACGTTACAGCGGTGGTTGTTGTGGAAGGTTTCTCCATCCTTTTCTCTCTGCGGTTTATGGCGTCGAAATCAACTCCAATATCCGCCAGCGGGTTTGTCTTAGCTGCAATGAAGTTTATGAAAGAAATGAGGAACCAATAATGTGTTAGGAAAAATAAATGTATGAAACACTCACGTCCAGAGATATTGAGATTGACCAGCCCACGACTGAGTGTGTCGGCCCACACAGAAGATTTCATCTCAAACTTGTCTTTGGATGGTTGAGAAACAGAGGCTGGAGTAGTTGAAACTGTGGTAGACATGAGATTGCTTGGTCGAACTTGCGAGCCCGTTTGTGGAGCCATTGGATTCATAGAACCAGGCTGTGAAAGAAAGCTTTCCTGTGAGAAATGTCCAGCAGAACTAGGAGGCATGGTGTTGTAGGCAGCAGCAGGTGGACCCGTAGGTAATGATTGTGCATGGAAGTTGCCATAGTAGTTGGAATTCGTCTGACCCATCTGAATGGGACCACCTTGAGCATGGAACCCCAGTTGAGATGCGTGACCTGCCTGAACCGGGGCAGTGAAACCCATGGTTTGGCCCATAAAACCAGTCTGAGGTATGGATTCTGCTGATTGAAGAGGATAGCTTGCTTGTAGCGGAGGCTGACTGGGTTGGGTGGGAAATCCATAGCTGGGGGGATTGGTGGTTTCAGGCTGCAGACTGTTCTGTGGTACATTTTGACTGGTTTGAAGGGGAAATCCAACATGAGGCATGAGCTGTGAAGGAACGTTATAACCAGCTTGTGGATTGACAGATGATGGAGGGAGGATATCTGCTAATATGTCGATGTCTTGGTTACCGGTTGATAATTCATGCTGCATCGACCGATGAGGGTTTGTAGGAGGTTGTACATCAGTGGGTCCGACACTGAATTGTGTTGTGGCATTTTGAGGAGCATCCTGACTTTGCAAAGAGGAGTTATCGTTGAATGCATTAACCGACGGAGGGATCTCTTGTTGAACTAGGACGGTAGAAGCGGAGGATATAGCTTGGAAAGGGCCATCCCCGAAAGGATCGTCAAAGGGCTGCAAAAGAAAAGGACGTGCAATTGTTACGACATACCACCATTACAACTTCAAGATTAACTGTCAGCAGCATGTCGCTGAATAATGAGCAGTTTTGCAGATACAAGAGTTCCATGAAACTTTCAATTAAGATTTCTATATTACCAAGAATTTACAAGATATACGAAGAAAAATTAGTCGAAAATAATTTTCTAATTATCATAAGATTCAAAACACACTATTCATAGTAGTCATTACCAAACAGAACATCTCATGAGGTTACATCTATTTTTCCAAAACTCGAACAAGTCACGAGACAATGTAAATACTTAACAAACACAAGTACCTGAGCATCATTTGCAGAAGACGATCCAACTGCAAATGTAGGCCCGGGGTTTGAGTTGGCTGGTGCATGTGCTTCTGTGGTTGTGTCCGGTTGCGTAGGTACAAGAGCTAAAGCATCAGAAGAAAATGATTCCGATAACGCACCAAGCAGATCCATTTCCACACCAGATGGAGCAGCAGGAGGAACATTTGATGTGTTCGAGGCAGCTGCAAAATATACGGAAAAAGTAGTAAATAAGCCTTCTACAGAAGGATAGAAGAGACTTGACATAGTTTGCAGTTGCCAAGCGTAGAATAGAAGAGTGCAATTAAAGTGCATGTCAGTGGATATAATAAACACAAAATATGAAATATGTTAGATATCATATTAGGAGCACACCCTAAGGTCCAGGCGCTGTTCCTGGCACTGTCGAGGTGCAGGAACAGCGCCTGAGGCTCAATGGCGCACCTTAACTACTAAGCATATAAGCAGTATATAGTTCCTTACCCGAATACGCACCCCGTGGGTCAAATTCATTAAAGCCATCGTCTTCATTAATGCTGTTATCGTGTGCTTTAGGCTGAAAAGACGTAGGCATAGATGGTGGGAGAGGAGCAGGGGGTGAAGCTGGCCCTGTAGTTGCAGCAGCTGCGGTTGTTGCATGGCTCGGACTAGCACCTGTGGGGGATGAATCTCTAGGGGCATGGCCAGCTGAAGATTCGCCGTCCCTGCAAAGCAATAATGACAATTTCTATTTCCAGCTTCACTGTTATTACGAGGTAGAGTAAAAAGATAGTACCTTTCACTATATGTAGGGCTGCGACCAGCACTTACAGCTTCCTCGTAACTTGGCGGAGCACCGAGACTTTGCTCGGAGTGTCTACGATTGCCCATTGAACTAATTGAAAGGTGATATGGGTTAACAGATAATATTTACAAATTCATAGGACACTTAAATACGTGAAATTACACAAAATAATGAATACCTTTCATCTTGGGAATGTTCATCAGCCCGGGCACCACTCCCTCTGTGAAAATGAAAAGGCGTGGCTTGAGTAAATCACTAATTATTTAACTCAATGATCGATAAATCAACAGAAACTTCAATAAATGAAGCATCATTCAACAGATCTATAAATTTGGATACTCTAGTACTCTGGAGTCTGGACTAATTTATATAATTTGGGGATGACATAACAATTGAAAAGTGATCACGGACAAGCACGTACAAACTTCAGCAAGACTGAAACATACGGAATGATGAGTAATGAGCATCCTCATGGTTGTTAATTGCCCATGAAAGGCTTTTAAAGTTAAGGTCACTCCACCTTGAGCTTTAATTTTCACCTTAGCCTAGTTGCCAAGTGGCTATTTAATTTTCTTCTATCAGCACAATATATCCATGATCATCATTTTCCACAAATAAACTAACATTAGTCTGAACAGCAGTTGAAAACATCCATTTAACAGACCTGGACGAGTATTGGCCATCATCCTCATTTGCACGGTATCTATCTCCTTCAGCACTTCTGCTTCTTGACCCATAATGATAATCATCGACACTTTGATTCCTTCCTCGGTAATCATCATCTCGATAACCACCTCGGCTTGAGCGGTCCTCATAATCTCTACCATACCTGTCCCCATCACGACCATACGAATCCCCATACCTACCTCTGTCATTGTCTCTGGAACCCCAATCTCTCTCCCTCCCATAGCCATTGGGGCCATCATCTCTACTCCCATATCTACCTTCATATCGATCATCCTCATACCGGTCTCCATAGCTACCAGAGCCAGGGCGACCCATGGGGGTACTGCGATACCTATAAAAATATCAAATTAATTTACAAAGAAACCAGCACGACATTATAATTTATTCTATTTGGATTATCCTGAAACATGCTGAACAAGCATTACTTCTGAAAAGTGAGAAAAAATTTAAATAAATCCCGGTCATCATCACCAAATTTCTTGAATAGGATTCCAAGGCTGATTAGACCAATCACAATTGCCTAACTACGGCCCCGTAAATGTTCTATCTGAACAATCATACTGTCCATTCACCCATACAAGGCCTATGAGACTATACATGATGTGATGATACTTAATACAGTATGTATAGTCTCATTTCAATGACCATTTTCATAATTTATGCAATCTCACAAGAAACAAAATTTCGCAGATTATGACTCCAGATTTACATCAAATGCTTTACTATTGAATTCTCGGGCAATTGAGATTGAAAATTCAGCAAGCAGAAAACACTTAGTTTTAACCTAGAATAAATGAAGCAATCTCTATCGGTATTTAAAAATAAAACACTACGCAGAAGCTCTAAAGAGTATTCCAAATGCACGAAATCACCTAACTATTTTAATCAAAGAGCTTAATATAAGAGATTTATACATGATTACTAGATCAGCACATAAATAGGTAATTGAAGAAAAAGATTAGAAAGTTGAAAACTGTGTCAACAAGACATTCAGACGATTCACTTACTTGTCCCTGTTAGAGGCAGCCTTCTGGCGAACTTCTTGTATTCTTTCCTTGTCATTGACAAGAACAACAAGACTCTGAGATTTCTTCCTAACATTGCTTCCCTGGTCTCTCCCACTGGAATCAATGTATTGAAAATCTGACAGCGTCTGCTCATACAGAAGGAAAAATTATAAACAAAAAAGATCAACTGTCTATACAGAATATCTCTAGATCAATTAGGAAGATTATGGATTCATAAGAAACACACTTGAATTTGGTATGCATGTTCTCTGATATCATCAATGACGCGTTCCGAACCATGAGCAACCAGGTAATCCAGAACGGTCAGCGCCTGAAAAGAGCATAAAGGGAAATGGTAAGGAAACATAGCTACTTCTTGCTAATAGTAGATTACTGCAATGGAGCTCACCAATCTCTCATTCAATGTCGCATGATATGAGGGAGGAAGGAATACATAGATGTCACAAACAATAAAGAAATTGAAAAACAAAACAATCGAAGGAATCATAATTCTGGAGAAAGGAATAGAACGGGGGATGGCAACAAACAGACTCAAGCCTCAGTCCGAATCCAGCAAGAAATTCTTATTCAATATTGACTTATAAAATGTGGATTACGAAGGGAATACTTGATTGCTAACAATATTTTTTAATTAAGAATTCCCAAACTGGTACAAGTGCAAGCATTGACATCTCCGAAATTATAACAATAGAACAAATAAGTGTTAAAGCCCCGTCAAATTAAGGAAATCAAACCTTGTAAACATGTCGCCAATTTTTACCAGTATCATTGATACGCTTCCATATTACTGCCATGATCATCTGATACTCATGACTGTTCAAAGTAAAAAATGAGAACATTTTAGAGGAAAGTTAATTCACATGAAGTGCTCTATTGATAAAGAATGAAGTATACTAGTTTCTTGTTGCTTGTGCAATATCAGCGAGAACTGTTCCATGAGGACCCCAAGGCTCGTTGCTCGTTGCATCAAGAACCTAAAAACAAATAACAAATATAAATGTAAAGTTTTACAGCAAATCGGCATTATTTGAAGATAAAGAAAACATTTACATTTATACACTGGCAACAGTTACTTAACAGGAAAAAGCTGAAGTTAAAAGAAGAAAAAAATAAATCAAAGACGGGAAAGTAAACACCTTCTGCTCAATTGAAGGGACTTTAAGAACTTTCTTATTGACCCCTCGTTTCCTGTAGAAGGCCAATATACCATTTAGGAACAAATTGCATGACAAAAAAAAAGAATGTAATCATCATTTGAAATCACACCATTAAAACTATCATAAAAGGGTATGCAACCCACTAACTGATTACAAAAACGAATGGACCAGTATCTCAAATGCACAAAGACCAAAAAATAACAAAGTGCATTTTCGAGCAATATCCAAATATAATACCATGTGAGCTGACGACTACAATTACACTGAATACATAAACCCACAGCAATACAGGATCATAATTGAAAAGCAGACGGTTAAACTTACAGGTCACGAACAGTTTGGTCAAATGCCTTCTTCATTTCACCCTTCACTTACACGTGATGAAGATGCCAAAACCAACAGCAAACCTCCAGGAAAATTATATCCTGTGAAATGGATACAACTGTATCAGTCTAACAAATTGGAGCTGCTGATCAATTTTCATTGTATCATCTTCTTAATCGATTAAAAAAAATCAAATCTCCACAAGAAAGATGATATCCAAATTCCTCAAAAGGATCAAATCAAAGCTTTTCATCCTCAAATCACATACAAAACGATTAAAAATAGAAAAACTAACAACATCCGATACGCATTTGTGACAAACGAACCACGAATCTGGAGTTCTTCGTGATCCTGCCTCATTGTTCGGTTTAAAAAGTTAAATAAATCATAACTAGAGGTCATTATGTCGCAATCATAAACACGATATGGTGAAAAGTAGACATTGAGCTGAAACCGATTAGATCTGGCACTAATTCATGAAACTTGAAGATCCCAACATCAATACAATTTATCTACGAAAACACAGAACGAAAATAAACAAAGATCGATACCGAATACGGTGCGGCGGAGAGTTTCTTGAGCTCCTCGGCGTTGATGTTTGCTTCTAAGCGCGCGTTCTATCAATTGTCGGATCGATCCAATCAAGGGCGGAAAAAGAGGGAGAAAATGGCGGATGGCTGTCTAGAGAGAGAGAGAGAGAGAGATGGGAAATAATAAAAGCAAAAGATGAAAATTCGCTGGGAAGTGGAATATTGGTGTTGGAAGGAGCTGTCTTTATGCTGTAAATACCTAATATTTATTATTAAATAAATAAAAAAACATTATAGTAAAATGATTCCGATCTCACACCATAAATATATATTAAAATTTATTATGAAATAATTAAATGTGGATGTTTTAAATAATAATATTAGTTAAATTATTGATGATTTGGAAGTATTATATTAAATGATGATAATGTGATAAGATGACAAGATGATGTGTTTAATTGAAGAGTTTGTATTTTAGTGTGAGGTGTATAATTGTAATTAATGTGATTAGTTGTAATAGTGAATTATTAGTAGTATAAATAGGTGATTAGAGTTCATTGTAAAACACACCAAGTATTGAAATACTTAATCTCTCTCTAATCTCTCTCTCTTTATATTATAAGCTATATTATCATTACAATCTTAATATAAGTATAATTATAATAAAATAATCTTAATATAATATTAATCACAATTAATATTTTTATAACACGTTATCAGCACGACCGCTCTCCGTCGTCAAGATCAACCTCCGTCGAAGATCTCGTACGAGTTTAGTCAAGGTATGGTAATTTAATTTTTAATTTATACTAATCATATATTAATTGTGATTAATTTAAAAATATATATTATAAAAGTATTATTTAAAGGTTTTATAACTAAACGCCAATACCCGAGTGGTTTCGCGGAATATCGTTCACTACAAGTGACGAGAGGTCCAGGTTTCGATCTCCGTGGAGGCGTGTGATTTTTTTTTTATTTATGCACGTACACAACACAAGCCCACGAGGTCTTGCGGTAATCCCAACCTCAGTAGCGGCATATTATTAATCTTTCTTTAATAAGAAAAAAATGTCGTTTTATACAAAGATGGATCTTCTACTCCTTACATTATTTACGGTGATCATTTCCGCTATGTGGATAATATTTTTACCAATGTTTTTAAAATATAATTATTAATTGTAATTTCTTTAATATTATAATTACTGAAATATATTTTATTTTGAAGGATGTCGCTATGTCCGATGTTTGATCTTTTACTTATGATTATGATTACGGCGACACTGATCTGGATGTGGATATCATTTTTTATAAGAACTTTTACAAAGAAGATACAAAAGAAATTTAAAAGAAGATTAATTATAAGTTTTTTTTATTATGTAAAGTTTTAATAACATGTTTTGTATTTTATTATAGTAATATGTCGAACTTGGCGAGCCTTGAGTTTGTTGCACTCGATATCACTGGAAAAAATTATTTACCTTGGGTACTAGATGCTGAAATCCATTTGAAAGCAAAAGGCTTAGGTGACACCATTGATCCCACGAAAACCACAACTGAACAAGACAAGGCGAAAGCTATGATTTTTCTTCGCCACCACATTCACGAAAATCTGAAAGTTGAATACTTAACAGAAAAGAATCCAGCTGAGTTGTGGAAAAACCTGAAAGAACGATATGGCCACTTGACAACTGTTATTCTCCCAATGCAAAGTACGAATGGCTGAATTTACGATTGCAGGATTTTACGTCGGTAAGTGAATATAATTCTGCCGTTTATAGAGTTACTTCCACGTTGAAATTATGTGGAGAGACAATTACTGATAACGATATGCTGGAGAAAACATTCACCACATTTCATCCACAGAATATGATATTACAACAGCAATATCGGGAGAGAAAATTTAAAAAGTATTCAGATCTAATTTCTTGTTTACTTTTGGCTGAGCAAAATAATGAATTGCTGGTGAAAAATCACGAATCCCGAACGACTGGTTCTACTGCACTCCCTGAAGCGAATGCAGTCAAAGTTAATAATGACAACAGTCGAGGTAATGATCGTGGACGTGGACGTGGTGGATATCGCGGCCGTGGACGTGGTCGTGGTCAAGGTCGTGGTCAAGGCCGTGGTCGTGGCCGAGGATATTATGGTGGTGGTTATCAATATTTCGTGGTGGTTATCATAATTATCGTGGCGGTCATCAAAATATTCCCCAGAAGAGGAAAAGTTTTGATAATAAAGATGAGAAGAGGCAAACTGAACAAAAGAATAATGATGAAAAATGTTATCGTTGCGGTGGTTCTGGCCACTGGTCGCGCAATTGTCGTACGCCCAAACATCTTGTTGAGCTATATCAGGAATCTCAAAAGGGCAAAGGAAAGAAAATCGAAATGAATTTTGTTCAGGGTGAATTCGCCTCTACCTCTGATGCCAATGATGAAAATGCTCATTTGGAAGCTGCGGATTTTCTGATCGATGAAAATTAATCTGCTATGATTTTATTTATGCATTATGATTTACTATTGTGTGTTTATTATATATCGTTGTTTTAAGTTATCTATATGTTTGTAATGCAATATTTCTTTTTCAATAATAAATATTATGTGTTTGTTTATAAAGGATATTATTTGATGGATGCGGGCATGTGCAATGAAGAATTGTGTCTTGCAGACTGTGCAACGACGAATACGATTCTAAAAAATAAGAAATATTTCGATCATCTTGATATGAAAGAAGCCAGTGTTATTACTATATCGGGTAGCACGAATATAATTGAGGGCTCCGGAAGAGCTAATGTTTTACTGCCCAGAGGAACAAGGCTGATAATTGAAAATGCTTTATATTCTCCTAAGTCTCAAAGAAATTTATTAAGCTTTAAAGCTATTCGACATAACGGATATCATATTGAGACTGCAGAAAAAGGAGATATTGAATATTTGCATATTACAAAAGTGATATCGAATGACAAAAGAATTGTGGAAATATTACCATCTTTTGACTCTGGGCTATATTACACATATCTTAAAACAATTGAATCACATGCAATCGTAAACCAGAAGTTTACTAATGATAATACATTTGTTGTTTGGCATGACCGGTTGGGCCATCCCGGTTCAATTATGATGCGGAGAATAATTCAAAATTCACGTGGACATTTAATGAAGAACCAGAAGATTCTTCAGTCGAATGAATTATCATGTGTTGCTTGCTCTAAAGGGAAGTTGATTATTCGTCCATCACCAATAAAAATAAAGAATGAATCTATAAGATTTTTGGAACGTATACAAGGTGATATTTGTGGACCGATACATCCATCGTGTGGACCATTTAGATATTTCATGGTATTGATTGATGCATCAACTAGATGGTCTCATGTATGTTTGTTATCAACGCGGAATGTAGCTTTTGCGAGATTGCTTGCTCAGTTGATTCGATTAAGAGCACATTTTCCGGATTATCCAATAAAGAAAATACGCCTTGATAATGCTGGTGAATTTACTTCCAAGGCATTTAATGAATATTGCATGTCTATTGGAATTGATGTTGAGCACCCCGTGCCACATGTCCATACGCAAAACGGTCTTGCAGAATCGTTGATTAAAAGGATGCAATTAATTGCAAGACCATTATTAATGAAGTCGAAACTTCCCTCTTCTTGTTGGGGACATGCTATATTACATGCAGCGGCACTAATCCGCATCAGGCCAACAAGTTATAATGATATCTCCCCGATACAAATGGTTTATGGTCAGGAACCAAATATTTCCCATCTGAGAATTTTTGGATGTGCGGTATATGTTCCAATTGCTCCACCACAACGCACGAAGATGGGACCTCAAAGGAAGTTGGGAATATATGTCGGATTTGAATCTCCATCGATAATAAAATATTTAGAACCTCTAACTGGAGATTTATTTACGGCTAGATTTGCCGATTGTCATTTCGATGAATCGAATTTTCCGACATTAGGGGGAGAAAAGAAACAGCTGGAAATGAGTATTAGTTGGAATGAATTATCGCTAAATCATTATGATCCTCGAACGAAAGAATGTGAACTAGAAGTTCAAAAGATAATTCATTTACAAGGATTAGCTAATCAACTGCCAGATAGCTTTACTGACCTTAAAAGAGTGACTAAGTCACATATACCAGCTGTTAATGCTCCTGCAAAAGTTAATGTTCCTGGAGAACATATAATGATCGAGCCTAAACCACAACTAAAACGTGGTAGGCCCTCGGGTTCCAAAGATAAAAATCCTCGAAAAAGAAAAGGAGCAAATAATAAGAATGGTCCAGTCGAGGATTTATCGACTCTAGAAGAGTCAATGGGCATTAATGATTATGATAATGGAAATCAGGTACCTGAAATTTTTGAGAATAATGATAATGAAGAGATCTCGATAAATTATGCTCAAAATGGAATTAGATGGAACCGAGAAAAAGTCAACGTTGACAATAAATTCTCATTTAACGTAGCGCTACATGAAATGAATGAGATAAATGAGAATGAGGATCATGAACCAGGGTCTGTAAAAGAATGCAGACAAAGAAATGATTGGCCAAAATGGAAAGATGCAATCGAGGCAGAATTAAAATCACTTGAGAAACGAAAAGTTTTCGGACCTGTAGTCCGCATACCAGAAAATGTAAAGCCGGTTGGATATAAATGGGTTTTCATCAGAAAGAGAAATGAAAACGGTGAAATTGTGAGATACAAAGCACGGCTTGTTGCACAAGGCTTTTCACAACGACCTGGTATTGATTATGAGGAGACGTATTCTCCTGTGGTGGATGCAACGACTTTTCGTTATTTAATTAGTCTGGCAGTACGTGAAGGACTCGATATGCGTCTAATGGATGTTGTCACCGCTTATTTATATGGATCACTTGATAGTGATATATATATGAAACTTCCCGAGGGATTTCAGTTACCTGAAAATTCAGGGCCCCGAAATGAGTACTCAATCAAGCTAAATAAATCGCTTTATGGATTAAAGCAATCTGGGCGTATGTGGTATAATCGCCTAAGTGAATATTTATCGAAAGAGGGGTATAAAAATGATCAAACTTGCCCGTGCATATTTATGAAAAGATCTGGAAATGAATTTGTCATCATTTCAGTTTATGTTGATGATATTAACATAATTGGAACTCCTGAAGAGTTATCAAAAGCCGTTAATTGTTTGAAAAAAGAGTTTGAAATGAAAGATCTCGGTAAAACGAAATTTTGTCTTGGACTGCAAATTGAATATTTAAAGAATGGGATATTCGTACATCAAGAGACTTATACGAAAAAGGTATTGAAAAGATTTTATATGGATAAAGCTCATCCATTGGATACTCCAATGATTGTTCGATCTTTAGATGTGAATAAAGATCCGTTTAGACCTTGCGAAAACGATGAAGAATTACTTGGTCCTGAAGTACCATATCTCAGTGCTATTGGAGCCCTAATGTATTTAACGAGTCATACGCGACCTGATATAGCGTTCGCTGTGAATCTATTGGCGAGATATAGTTCGTCACCGACTCGTAGACATTGGAATGGAATTAAGCGAATTTTTCGATACCTTCAAGGAACAACTGATATGGGATTGTTCTATTCTAATGAATCAAAAACAGATTTGATTGGGTATGCAGATGCTGGTTTTCTATCTGACCCACATAATGCTCGATCGCAAACGGGCTATTTATTTACACATGGCGGAACCGCTATTTCATGGCGGTCAGTTAAACAAAGTTTAACGGCTACTTCTTCTAATCATGCGGAAATTTTAGCTATTCATGAAGCTAGCCGAGAATGTGTTTGGTTGCGATCGATAATTGAGCATATACAACAAACCAGTGGGCTAGTATCGAAAAAGTTACTTCCTACGATTTTATATGAAGATAATGCTGCATGCATTGCCCAATTAAAGGAAGGATATATTAAGGGAGATAGAACAAAGCATATTTCACCAAAATTTTTCTTTACACACGATTTAGAGAAAAATGGTGATATTGATGTACAACAAGTGCGATCAAGTGAAAATCTTGCAGATTTATTCACGAAAGCACTTCCCCCAATAATTTTCAAAAGATTGGTATATTCAATTGGAGTTCGAAAACTTCGAGATCTTAAATGATGTCATCATCAGGGGGAGTAAATGCGCGTTGCACTCTTTTTCCCTTCACTGAGGTTTTTCCCATGTGGTTTTCCCAGTAAGGTTTTTAATGAGGCAACAATCGAAAGCGTATCTAAAAGAATCATGTACTCTTTTTCCTTCATTAGGTTTTTATCCCATTGGGTTTTTCCTAATAAGGTTTTAACGAGGCATATTCTTTGAAAACATCCAAGGGGGAGTATTATGAAATAATTAAATGTGGATGTTTTAAATAATAATATTAGTTAAATTATTGATGATTTGGAAGTATTATATTAAATGATGATAATGTGATAAGATGAAAGATGAGGTGTTTAATTGAAGAGTTTGTATTTTAGTGTGAGGTGTATAATTGTAATTAATGTGATTAGTTGTAATAGTGAATTATTAGTAGTATAAATAGGTGATTAGAGTTCATTGTAAAACACACCAAGTATTGAAATACTTAATCTCTCTCTAATCTCTCTCTCTTTATATTATAAGCTATATTATCATTATAATCTTAATATAAGTATAATTATAATAAAATAATCTTAATATAATATTAATCACAATTAATATTTTTATAACAAAATTTAATATTTTATAATACTAGAAAAATAAAAAATTTATCAACAAGGTTATTTTCTATGGATGGTGTCCTTTGAAATTCCAATTTGCTTTGAAAAATCGTCAGAAACTATAATTGAATATCTTACAATATTTTTATCATGTCCAACTAAAGACCAGCTGATTATAGTTGAATTAGTCCGAATTGATTCTTCTAGAATAAATTTCGAATGTTTTGACAAATTAAAGATAGGCTAAAAATATCAAATAAATTTATTTAGTGTTGAATAGTGGTGGCCGGAAAATGGTCAATTAGGTGTCCAAATGTTTGAGCAAAATTCAAATGAATGTTCTATGGAAAATTATAGCCGAAATAAATGACATTGGGTACGTATATATAATTTTCACTAATTAATTTCGGTTGTAAGCTTTCGTCGAAAATATAAATACCAATATATTGTAAATTAAATTTGATCGATAACTTTATACGGAACATCGAAAAATTAGATTTTTATGATTTATTCGATACATCTAAACATTGATTTTCTATAATTTGACATGGAAAATGATAACATTTTTGCTTGACCTCAATCATAATCTCAATTTTTAAAATCAATCTATGAAAACTGACATTTTGTCTAAGATTCATAAAGGACAAAACTTTCGCAAAGTTAAAATTCAAAAGAAACGCAATAAGGCGAAAAAGCGTTAGGCGCGTAGAAATTTTTGTCGATAGGTTCGTCTTCGTTCTATCCTAAAATAAAATAAAGGGGATTTAGCGCAACTACAGCGATGCGTCAAAATCGACGCGTTAATGCGCCGAAATCTAACCACAATGTCGCGGGCTCATTTTAGCGCTCGGCTAAAAAATAAAGCAGGCTCGGAGATGAACATCTCAATCGAACGGGCGCAAAATAAAATATAATTTTCTAACAAAAACACAAACTTTGAGTTAATGCATGTACATCGAACTTGAACAATTTATTTAGTTCAAGCTGGATTGAACCAAGCAAATCAACCATTAATAATTAGATATGTAATATTTAATAATATGCCATAAATTATTAATTAGAGAAGTAATATGTAATTAATAATGAGATATACCATGAATAATTAATAATGAATGATATACCATAGTTGTATTATTGGGCTTGATGGGCTACCCAATGGGCCCAACGGAGATGGCAAATTGTACAGTCAGCACTTACACGTCAGCACTCTGTCCCTATCCACCTCTATCTCACAGGCGCCGATACACTTTATCGAGAGAGACAGTCTCTCTCTTATATGTAGAGAGAGGAATTCTCCTCCCTCTCACATTTCAGTCTTCAGGTTTAGCCAGCGGCGGGAAAACCAAATTCACGCAATCAAAAAACCCTAATAAATTAGTCGTTCAGCGCCTGGTTGTGCCAATGTCAGCGTCTGAAGGCGAAAACCCAGTCGCGGCAGCTAACTCGACGATGGGAGGCGTCGAGGAAGGGGAATTCAAGCCGAATGTCGGTTGGCGCAAGTCCAAGCGTCTCGCACGCTTGTACTCCGACGCGTCGATTCCGGAGGAGACTGATGAGACGGCGAGGATCAATGGAGAAGAAGAACGGCGCGGGTACACTTACGTTTACTCGCGTCGGAATAAGAGAAAAAGAGAAGGGAAACTCCCTTTCTTCGACCAGATTTTGCTGGGATTTCCGGAGGGATATCCCAAGGATTGCGAGGAAGATGAGAGGGAGAGTAGAAGTAAGAAAAGAAGGGTTGATCGTAATGGATCACCGGAGAAAACTAATTTTAGAAGTGGGATGGAGGGGAAAGAGAAATCTTTGGTTACTGGTTCACCGATAAAGAAATGGGTTTGGTACGAGTTTTGCTTATTTATTCATCCTCTGTGTGATCAATATGTCTGTATTTTGAGAATAATTGTTTTATCAGTATTATTATTTTTATTGCTGATCGTTTGTTTATTTCGGCGCAGTTTGAGCTTTCAGGGTGTAGATCCCCTGATTTTCATTGGACTTCAATGCGAGGTAAGGGTTTAATTGAGCTTGGTGTGTTCTGCTTGTGTCTGCTGTGAACTCGATATTTTGTGCGCATGTTTATCTCGTGGAAGGTTAATTTAATTTAGCTGAATCGGAATGTGATTGCCTAGTGGATGACAAAATATATTGTTGAATTGTTCTTTGCTACTGGTTTTTTAGTCGAGATTTAACGCTTGCAGGTGTACTGGCCGCTGGATGCACGTTGGTATGATGGCCACGTGGTGGATTTCGATTCCGTGACCGGGAGACATAAGGTAACATTTTTTAAATTAACAAATTTGGATTTCTTGCTAGGGATAGTAATTATTAGGCAGGGGACCTGATAATAACTAATAAGTTGATTATAATGCAGGTTAAATATGCAGATGACGAGGAAGAGAACCTGATCCTATCAAATGAACGGATCAAGTTCTTCATCAGTTTCCAGGAAATGCAAGAAAAGAATTTGAAAGTCGTTGGAAGGAGATCTGAAACTGATGGAATCGATGTGGATGAATTGATGATTTTGGCCGCAAGTTTGGATGGTTCTGAGGAGGTTGAGGCCGGGGATGTCATTTGGGCTAAACTAACTGGTATCCTATTATGATACTTTTCCCTAAATGCTTTTGGATTGATATCTGCTTCCATTTGATGCTTACGTGGATTCAAATGTTATCTGCTTAATGAAGTAAAACTTAAAAATGGAAGATGCGCGAAAGCATTTCCGTTCTTCCATGTGCGGGCTTGCAAATCTGCTGCATCTTTACTCATTCAATTAGAAATTGGTTTTTGAGAATCTTTTGAGAACTCATTTGGTTTTCAAAGCTATGTTTTGTACAAAATGATAACTTGTTAAGTTTTCTCCCGGGGTCCTGTCCTGTTGGGACAGACGTAGCGTTCTTATATATAGTCCTGCTTGAATGTCTTAGAGGTCAATATCGACCCACCGGTGCAAGCATGATACCTACCCTCTTCTCTGCAATTTACCTTTTTTTTTCATTACCTTTTATATATGACATTTTTTTCTGTTTTACACAGGACATGCAATATGGCCCGCTATTGTTTTGGATGAAGCTCATGTACGCAAGCTTAAGGATCTTAACAAAAGTATTGGTGAAAAATCAGTTCCAGTACAATTCTTTGGCACGCACGATTTTGCAAGGTAACACTGTATTTTTTTTCTTTCTGTTTTTTTTTTACTGTAAAGGATCTTGTTCTTACTAATGTAGTGGAAAGCTTCAAGAGAATTATCATTCAGCTTGTGATTTGTGATATCTTAGTTTATCTTTCACTTTTGCTTAAAACATTCAGGGTTAGGCCCAAACAAGTTATCTCTTTCCTTAAGGGGCTATTTTCATCCTACCATCTAAAGTGCCGTAAACCAACTTTTCTGCAAGGCTTGGAAGAAGCTAAAATGTAAGCTTTCGTTGCTCTTTATTTTTTTGTAGCATTTTTTTTTTTTTTGCTCTCCCAGTTCAGTTTCTAATAGTTCCGGTGTTTCCCAATTTTAAATGCATTCTGCACTCATGATGTGTTTCGACTTTATGTTGACCCACTCCTGGCACAAGCTGGCGGATGATTAATTGTTTTTTTATTGGGCTTCGTTATAGTTTGGATCGGAGGGTTTGCTGTTATTTTAGTTTATGTTCTTTCAACTCTTGGATTTTCACGGCTTTGTGAAATATTGTTCAAAATATCAACTAATGAAGGGTTATATGGTAGCCTTGTGTCAGCTTATTTTAATGGAATCTCGTGTTGATTTCAACTCCTGTATACGTTTTCAGTTGTATGAAGATGACTTACCATTACCTTTCCAACTACAATTTTGCCGATAGCCTGCATATTCCACTGTTAAAGCTCATTATGTATTTGATATCTTTCTCGACCTGTAAATATTGCTGTAGAATTTACTGATATACCTATGCCGAACAGGTATCTCAGCGAGCAAAGGCTTCCTGAAACGATGCTACAGCTTCGAGATGGGGTCAAAACTGACATGGATTACATAAGGAGTGAAGAGCCTAATAGTGCTCCTACAAAGGATGAAGAGTCCATGAGCAATGAGGAGATACAAAAGAAACTTAATGATCTTAAAACCGTTCCTCTCAAAGCAGACGAGTTGCAAGTCATAAGCTTTGGTAAGTTTGCACCTTTGCATTAAACAGAGTAAATTTTTATCCTTACTACTTTGAAAGGTTGCTTGATGTAGTTTTTTTTCTGTTATGTTTGGCTTTTTTTTTTTGTCTGTTTGAAGTATGTGAACTTGTGGATGTCTCTGCAATCCTCGTGTTAGATTGTGAGGTACCAGGTTACCCACTTTGCAACTTTTGTTCTGTTTGTACCAAGTCAAAGTTTTGCTCGTATGTACTTCTTCCGTAGTAAAATGTCATTTAGTGGCATCTGAGTCTTTTAGCTAATGTCTGG
Source organism: Lindernia subracemosa (assembly GCA_028392965.1). Classification (NCBI taxonomy): domain Eukaryota; kingdom Viridiplantae; phylum Streptophyta; class Magnoliopsida; order Lamiales; family Linderniaceae; genus Vandellia; species Vandellia subracemosa. The sequence continues at coordinate 502,718 of JAQPCC010000026.1, read as the reverse complement.
TGTGTTATGTGATTTAGTGGATAGCGAATATGTGACTTATGTATGTTTTACATAAGTGACTAGTTCTTTAAGAATGTGGTAGGTCCTTGCATTCAATCGATATTGGACTTTTTAACCTATGTAAACATGAATTTGACGCAGGAAAAATTGTTGAAGACTCAGCTCACTTCCAAAATGACCGATATATATGGCCTGAGGGTTATATTGCTGCTAGAATGTTTAATTCAATAACGGGTCAGTTGTTTCTCTGAAATTGGTTAATTATGCTATTTTTTGGATTGTATTTGATCAAAATTTGTTTCATGCTTGCTGCTTAATTTTGGGTTCAGATCCCAGCGTGCTTTCGTTGTATAGAATGGAAGTTGTAAGAGATGCTGAATCAAGTAGCAGACCTCTATTTAAAGTTACAACAGATAGTGGGGAAGAGGTATCGTTTATAGCTGTGTTTTAGAATTGTGTTTAAAATTGTGGCTCGTTCTAGGTTTTATCGATTGATATTTTTGTCATCCTACAGTTTAGTGGATCTACACCATCTGCATGCTGGAATAAAATCTACAAAAGGATCAAGATGGTGCAAATTAAAAATGCAGACAACATTGCCAGTCGAACTTTTTCATCGGGTTCTTACATGTTTGGTTTTTCCAATCCTGAAGTGTCTAAACTCATGAAGGTATTTGTGCTGGACTACTTTGTTAATTCTAACAAATTCTTAATTCATTTTTTATGGTATTCATCAAGCATGCCCATTCAATATTTACTGAAATTAGTTTATTGTTTGCATAACTATCTTACTTTATCTACTTCATCAGTATTTCATATTGTGTTGGCATTTTGGTTATTTATGCAGCAGTGCATTTCCAATTTTTTCTTAGCCAAGAGACTAATTTTCCTAGAATTTTCAGGAAATGACAGGATCCCAATCATCGGTCAGATTCACCTGTTCATCATCGAAGAAAACCAACAAATCTTCTGTTGGTTACAGGCAGGTGAATGTTCAATGGCGAGATCTTGATAAGTGCAATGTCTGTCACACGGATGAGGTGAGTAATTCTTATTTTAGGTCATCATTTTCACCAAATATTTTGAATTCAGTTTTTCAATTTCATACTCAATGTAAAAGTTGTCTTAAAAAGTACAGTTTTTTCTACCTGTAAAAATTCTTAGGACTTAATATGTTTTCGCAAATTTTCTCGGTTATTCCGGTAAAATAAAACTACAAGTATGTTTATTCTGATGTTGTAAATTTTGTGTCAGGAGTACGAGAACAATTTATTTCTTCAGTGCGACAAATGTAGAATGATGGTATGTTTTTGTTTCTTTATCTCGTCGTGATAGACCTCCCTGGCATATAATTTTTGCCTGTACCAATGTGTTGAGATGAATTTTATGATCTATTGTGCGTTATCTTATGATATGGTTGCAGGTACATGCTAGATGTTATGGGGAACTTGAACCCACTGGTGGTGACCTTTGGCTGTGCAACTTATGTCGTCCTGGAGCTCCTGAATCTCCCCCTCGTTGTTGCCTCTGTCCTATTACTGGTGCTGAAAGTCGTTCTACAGTTTCCTTTTTCGAACGTGTTCGTAACATGCACTTTGGGTCTATTCGTATGATAAAGTATGTAAGATTCTGTTGTAATGGTTGCTGAAAATGGTCTAGGTGGTGCCATGAAGCCCACGACTGATGGACGATGGGCACATCTTGCTTGTGCCATATGGATACCAGGTTTCTGATGTGTATTCTAAAATATACTCGTGCATGCTATGCTTGTTGATATCAATATGTAACTTTTATGCCATCTTTCATGCAGAAACCTGTTTAGCTGATATAAAGAAAATGGAGCCTATTGATGGGCTTCACAGGATTAGTAAGGTATCTTTCGTATTTACACTGCTTAAATCTCTATTTTCTGTTCTTTTACCAGGTTGATTACTTTGTTGAATTAGCTCACATTAGTTTTAAGTTTAATCTTATGAATAATTTGGTGAATTTGGTAAGTTTTTGCCCTAGAATAATCATTTTTTTTTTAATTTTAGTGTCCGTAATATATTTAGTTAATTTCATCTTATAATAATCTTATTATGTTCCTCATAATCTGTGAAGGATCGCTGGAAGCTATTATGTAGCATATGTGACGTCTCTCATGGAGCATGCATCCAGGTAAGGGTTTTCACTTCATGTTGTGTATGATGTGCTCTCGCAGAGTGTAGTATTACCTTTTTTATTTATAGTCCTATTTTCATTAAAACTACTTTGCAGTGTTCAAACCCCAACTGCAGAGTGGCATATCATCCTCTCTGTGCACGTGCTGCTGGATTTTGTCTTGAGGTACTCTGCTCCGCCTTAACTTACTGGCTATATTCGTTAATTTATTTCTATTAGAACCTTTTCATTTTTGTAGACTTCATATTCAACCAAGCTAACTAGGTGTGACATGAAATTATGATTCTCTTTCTGCTACTCATGCACTTCTAACTTGTTTGTAGACTGAGGATATGGACAATTTGCGTATGATTCCTTTTGATGAGGATGAGGAGAGCCAACGCATTCAACTGATTTCTTTCTGCAGAAAGCACAGACCATCCTCATCCAATGAGCAGTCGTCTTTGAATCGGAAAATCGTGCAAAAAGCCTCTAGCAATGCAGATTGTGTTCCCCCGGTGAATCCTTCTGGCTGCGCACGTGCTGGTAAACTTTCCCATTATCCCTTTATTTTATGCCTAGGTTTCATTGTTCTCTCTTTTCACTATGATAAGTGATGATGGATATGAGATCGGATGTGAGATTGTAACTGTAATATAGTGAATTTAAATTATTTATATAATTCTTCATCATGCCTAGTAGTCTCGAATCTTCGAAATGCATGGCAGCAAGCTTTTTTTTTTCATCAAAATATATGCGTAAATTATCATTTTGCACCAGTTTAAAGTCAGTTGAATGATTGAAAAATGGTAAATATCTTCTTTTACAAATGTTAGGCTTGGGCTTGACCAGTTAGACCTTGCGATAAATCAATCATTATGACTTAATATTATGCTTTGATATTCTGAACTAACTTCAGTTGTGTCATGGTAAATTATCTTGGATCGCCCAGTTCTAAGTGTGTCCACCTTATTTGGCATCACATTTATCTTTTGAGGTGGAGCTAGAATAGTCCTATTGTTAGCGAACCATAAAACCATTTATTTATTTTGACAAACTGAGAAAAACCTTGTACTGTGAGTTCCAATGGATTGCATATGTTTTTTTTCCTGGGTCTGCCTCTTAACAATTGGAATTGCATTTATTTACTCTTTGTTGGCTTTATGACTTTTCTGTTTATCCTGCTTTGGAGGAGTGTTTTAGCATTGGTTTCGGTGGTTATCTGATCTGATCTGTGCTGATCTTTCTGTTTTTTTTTCATGAGCAGAGCCTTACAATTTTCTCCTAAGGCGAGGGAGGAAGGAACCTGAAGTCCTTGCTGCCTCATCAAAGCGTTTGTATGTGGAAAATAAACCACACTTGCTTGGTGGATCCAGCCCCCACATGCCTTTGTGGAACAAGTCCTCCAATGACTTTCCTGCTTCTAAACACTACCTTGACCTTCAGAAACTACGGATCCGTCAACTCAATCCCTCCAGAGAGATTCTTTCAGTAGCTGACAAGTATAATTACATGAGAGAGACCTTCAGAAAGAGACTTGCATTCGGTTAGCTTTCACAAATTTTAACATCCACTTTACCTTGTCCTAATCTCCCAGAGAAATACTTACATGATGCGTGATTATTTGTATTGTTTTATCTTTCCTGTGTTTTCCTTATCCTGTTTTAAGAACGCATAGGCTTTGCTGTCGATAGGTTTTATACCTAACAAAACCTTATATGATTGTTAATGATGTTACTTGTACTTGCATTCAATTGCTAATGTATCATATGGTATAATGTTTGTCAAGATGTCTCCCAGCCTGATTGGAAATGCAAGGAATTACTTGTTAACTTAAATTTTTTGGCTTCAGGGAAATCTGGTATACACGGATATGGTGTCTTTGCGAAGCTTCCACATAGAGCTGGGGACATGGTATATTGCAATACCCTTTTGTTTCCGAGCTACCTTTGATTATTAAACATCAAATGCTGATCTCTGTGTTGTTGAAAGGTAATTGAGTACACTGGGGAAATTATCCGGCCTCGAGTGGCTGATAGAAGGGAACATCTGATATACAATTCTTTAGTGGTACGTACTATATTTCATCTTGGTACATTCATTTGGGAGTCAATCAATGCACACATACATGGGTTTCAGTTCTCTTTTTGCCTAGTTCTCGTGATACATCTTTGATGAGAATTTTATCGAAGAATTTGTTGACAATTTGTGGTTGTGCCTTTGGTATTCTTCCTTCATGCAGGGTGCTGGTACTTACATGTTTCGGATTGACGACGACCGTGTAATAGATGCCACCAGAGCTGGAAGCATAGCACATCTGATAAACCACTCATGTGAGGTATGTATCAGATAATGTTGTTTTATAATGCTAAGCTTCTTCTTAAAGGAATGCCCTTATGGACTCTGATTTTGCAGCAGTATTCTAACATGCTTTACCTTGTTGTCTTTCAGCCTAACTGCTACTCAAGAGATATTAGCGTCGTCGGCGAAAATCACATAATCATATTTGCGAAACGAGATATTAAGCAGTGGGAAGAACTGACATACGATTACAGGTTTTTGTCCATCCGTAAACTATTACAGTTCATAATGTTGCCCAAAAGCATCATCCTTTTTGCTTATTGAATTCTCTGCCTTGGGACAGATTTCTGTCTGCTGACGAACGGCTACCTTGCTTCTGCGGAGCTTCTAGATGCCGAGGTGTAGTGAATGACACCGAAGCCGAAGAACAAGTGGGTCAGATTCGTGTGCCCAGCAGTGAAGTGGTAGACTGGCGAGGGGAATGACTTCTTTTGTCAATCCAGCGTCAGCCGAAAGAATTCTGAGAACATAAAAACGCCGCGGATACTTTTAACATTTGAGTATAGGAACCAATAAAGATTTTCTTGTAAGTTATGAAATTTGAATTGTGTAACATTTCGTTATAGTGTTTATAGAGAAGACTTTAGATGAAATCTTTGGCCTCTCTTAATTTTCTTTATAATTTGATGTTTGATGACGCCGTTGTCTCGCCCTTCTCTTTGGATGATAGTGGGCGCTAATCCTCATTTCCGTCCCGACACTTATAGATGTATATCCGTCCCGTCTCCGCAGTGATTTTTTAGTGTATAATATTCTTGGCTTTTTTTATACTAAAACTGAAATACTAAAAAAATAAAAACTCATTTTATCAAATTACTATAAAACAAATAAAAACATAAAATTTCCATCCCATGGGAGAAAATTTCCTCCGTCCTTGCCTCACAATAAAAACGGGGAGGAATTTCTGCCTCATTGACTAAGCCTAAATCACAATCTATTTATAGATGGAATCCAAAGAAGTTTTCTTTTGTTTTTTTTTTTTTCTTTTGTTTATTAGTTTGTTGTTGTATCTCTCTATTAAGATGGATTGTTTCTCTACTATAGATTTGACTGTTTTCAAAGGAATGTTCTAGACTATTTAACCACGATAAATCTGTTGGTAGTTATGAAATCTATCGTTTAAAAAATAAAAATAAAAAATAAAAAATTGTATGAATACAATTTGCCAACACGTCACCACTCGGATAAGCCCGTTTAACAAATATCTATATAAGCAGCGCAATCGCTAAGGCCCAACTCAAATATACTAATTGCATTTTTGTGCACGACTTCCACCACCGAGTAGTTGATCTTGCTAGGGTTATTCTCTTTCGGATCATCGGCTTCTCTTCTTCAAATAATAATCAGCCACTCGCATCATATCATCGAGCTAAATGGCAACAGGTGGGTTAATCTTCGCACGCTTTGTTATTCTGTTTTTGTCTTTTATGTTTTTGCTGAAGAGCCGGTTTGTTATTGTTAACAGCTCCGACGCGGTCGTTTCTACAAGTGGCAGCTACGGAAGAGGCTGCGCCGCCTTTGAGAGTGGTTCAGATCGAAGGATTGGTTAGTATATGACTGACTTTGATTATAAGTTCTATATCGCTTGTCGTCGCGCTTTGTGATTTTATTATTGAAGGTAATTAATAATGCGTTGTGTACGGATTCTCTTTGGAACAGGTTATTTTGAAGATTATTAAGCATTGTAAGGAGTTTTCTCCGGCTTTGGTTACCGGGCAGCTGCTCGGTTTGGATGTGGGGAGTGTTCTCGAAGTCACAAATTGCTTCCCTTTCCCGGTAAGATCAGCACTTTCAATTGTCATTTTTAATGGTGGAATCTGTATGGTTAGTCATTGTGGTGTTCTGTGCAAAATAATTGTGATTGTTGATGATTTAGATTCGTGAGGAAGGTGAAGAGACTGAATCTGAAGGTGCTAATTATCAGCTTGAAATGATGAGGTGCCTAAGGGAAGTCAACGTTGACAACAATACCGTCGGATGGTGCGTGTTCTTCTTTTCCTTCATGCAGAAAACTGTGTTTTTTCAAGCCTAACCAGTAACCATAGATATATACATCTAGCATTGCATTCTTTGCTATGATCTATTCTAAAATAATAAAATATAATGGCTTTGGTGTAATCTTGCTTAGTTTAATTATGATGGTATCCTGACCTATAACTCGAGCAGACTTGTCTTAGCAGACTTTTCATTGAACCACCAGTGGAAATGGGTTTGTTAGAAACCATAAAGTATAACATGTTTTTTGGTTGTAATGATTAGCGGAGAGTACACCAGTCAACGGAAAGTATAGCATACTTTTTGGTTTTAGTGATTGTTTGCAATAGCCAATTAACAACATGAATTTGTCTAGTCGTATGTATATACTATGTTCATCCAGATCATCATTCTAATTTGATATAGACATTCATCAGATATCAGACTAGACTTAGTGTTTCCTATCTCATTTTGTTCTATAGAAGCCGCTTGATGTTTTTTTTTTAACTAATATCATCTCTTATTATAGGTACCAATCTACTCTGTATGGCTCTTTCCAATCTGTGGAATTGATTGAAACTTTTATGAATTACCAGGTACGTATGTAGTAAATTTCTGGTGTTTTCCTGGTCGTAGCCCTGGGTTGAATTGTAATGAAAGAAAACATAAGTCAATTTGTAGTAGTGGCATCTAGTAAAGATGGATGCAGGCCTACATTATATATATATATATATATGTTTTTCATATTTGTCCATTTTTTGGGTAATGTTCTTTGGATTTGGCTTTTGTTACTATACATATCATATTGACTTCCTTGGTTTCATTTTTCGAGATGAGTATTGGAATATCCTGCGTGCAATTGGATTATCTTTAATTAATAGTATGATTAGCAGGTTTCGTTTTTTTGTCGTTATGTTGAGAATAGGGAGACTTTAATTGTTTTCGAGTTTCATATACTTAGTTGTGTATAAATTTGTCCATTTATCCTTTGTTGCAGGAAAATATTAGGCGCTGCGTATGCATTATATATGATCCATCAAAATCCAACCTAGGTGTTCTAGCATTGAAGGCCTTGAAGCTTTCTGATTCGTTCATGGAACTTTACCGTAATAATAACTTTACTGGAGAAAAGTATGGCTCTGGATTTTCTTTTTCTTTATCCTTTTTGAAATGTTCGTATGATAACTTTCTTTGCTTTACTGCTTATCTGCATTTGGCTTAACCTGTATTCCTGTGACTATGCAATGTTTCTCTCAGGTTGAGAGAGAAGAATCTATCTTGGGTGGATATTTTTGAGGAGATTCCTGTAAGTTTATCTACTTAATCAGATTACAAGTAGTCAATTTCTCGTCAGTTCATGAAGTTTTGCTATAAAAATAAGTATCAAGATTGCTTTCATAATGAAACTCAAAATCGCATGCTATTAATATTTTTGTCTTATGGGCCTCTATAGCTGCTTGTATGTTTAATTCTAAATCGTCAACCCCTTGGGGAATGATTAGCCTTTTTACTCGAATGGAGCTCTGTATTATTTCAACTTAGCTCTGTGTGTTTGCCATGCTATGTTTTTGCCATACATTTGTTTTGGCAGTTTATCCTTTTCGTAGTCAGACCTGTCAATATCTTTTGTTTGTTAGGTTATTTCATACTATTTTGGTGTACTCATTTTCTATGTTTTACCACGGAATGTCCTCATTTTATGGACACAATGATTACTATAGGTTCCCTTCTTTCTGTGGCATTATGTGAATAAGATGCTCTTCTGTGTTTTGCAGATCAAGGTTTCAAATTCTGCTCTCATTAGTGCTTTTATGATTGAACTGGAAGCTGATACCCCTGTTAAACAGGTAAACATACTTGCATGCTGTATTCCTCCGACTTCAGCCAATGTTGTTATATGGAATTTATGATTTATGTTTTCTGTGATAGTGCGATTATGAGAGGTTGCAATTGTCAACAAGCTCGTATTTGGAAAGAAATATGGAGTTTCTTGTTGAATGCATGGATGACTTATCGATGGAGCAGCAGAAGGTTAGATATTCATTTTCCGACGCAACTCATTAAAGTTGGTTAAAATATAAAAAGTTTAAACATGTAGCTAAGGATCTACCTAACATGAATGTTTATTTTCAGTTGCAATTCTATTACCGAAATCTTTCCCGCCAGCAAGCTCAGCAGCAGGCATGGCTCCAGAAAAGACGGTGATTTTCTTTGCTCTGTCTACAGAAAATCGTTTTTACTGTTCATTATTTCTCTTACCTTAATCGGCCATTCTCAGTTTAACACGAATCTTCAAATATCTTCTGATGAGTTATTTAATCCGTAAATTATTCTCGTAATATAGTTGCATAAGATAAATAGAAATAATACGGTATAATCTCCAATTGAAATATTCTAATAATTCCTAAAATATGTGGGGGCTCTATAATGCTTTTTCTGTTCTTTGACTCAAGGTTTGCTAAATGGTCCTCTGAAACTAAAGGTTTATTTTTATGTTAATTTTCAGCAGTTTTTTTGTTAGTTAATTCTATACAACTTAGGATGATTTTCTTCTGTGTAGTGCTGAGAACATGTCAAGGAAGAACGCTGGTGAAGAACCATTACCTGAGGAGGATCCTACGAACCCCATATTTAAGCCGATCCCCGAGCCTTCAAGATTGGATAGTTTCCTAATAACCAATCAAGTCTCAAACTATTGCAGCCAAATCAACGGGTACGTCTCCTATAGATGCAGTTGGTTCGACTTCTTTGTTCCCCGCTCGTTAATTTGCACTGAAGAATTTATGATGGTGATTTGTCAAGCCCAAGCCCTAAGCTGAATAGTCTCTTATGAAAATTTCAGTGTGGCGGGACAAAGCTTCAGCAAGTTATATCTCATGAAGGCGCTTCACGAGAAATAAACAATCGTATTGAGAGAGAACTCATCGTGGCTTAAATGTTATGATATTGGCTTTGTGAGTTCTGAAATTAGTTTTGAGATTTTTAGTAGTAATCAGTGAGGAATCTCTGCTATCTTCTACTGTGACCATATGCCATTTTTCGTTCAGTTCTTTTTTTCGTTTTGCCCCCGAAACCTTTAGCTGTTGATTACTGTAAAACTTTGCAGGCCATATTCATGCTACTTATGACTTGTTTCTTGGATTTTCAGACATTTTATTCTTTTGTTACTACCTAGTCCTTTGTCCTTAATCCAATTGTAAAGACTGAGCCTTCCATATATCACTCATTGTATGTCAAGTCATATTGAACAAAGACAAAATGACAAAAGAAATAATATCTGAGTTCTCAGGAAAAATAAGCAAAGAATATAAACTGCACAGCTATATATAGTACAGCCCAAGACAGTTTCAACAACAAACCTCCCAAGTTCCCCGTCGAGCAAAGCAAAAACTAGCGGCTGCTACCCATCCACAATGAACTGATCTTCTTGATTATCGCCTTCCACACGCTCATCATCGCCGTGAATGCCATTCACGTGGTGCAAGTTCTGCATCATCTGAGACAAATAATGGCCGCTAGCCCCAGCGTGGTCCGAGAGCCCAGAAGGGTGGCCGGTAGTCCACTGAGAAACGACCCCGATGAAATGGCTCGTGATACTCTGCTGGTCGTGCAGTATCCTAGCTTGGACTTGAGCCATCTCCGCCCGATGCCTATTTAAAGTCTCGTCCATTCGCTTCTTCCATTCCAACCTCCTCATGTTCATTCTCTCTTCCCATTCCCTTTCCCGCCCCAGCTCCTCTTCATTCCTTCTGTTCTCTCTATCATCATGCTCTCTCTCCATAGATTCCCACTCGTGAATCCATTGCCTTCTCAGCTTGGACCGTTCGTCCTCCTTCGCCTTTCTGTCCTTTTCCATCTCTTCCCACTTGGCGTCTCTTTCTTTCTCCTTTTCGATTCTTGCACGGGCTGCCCTTTCCCTCTCTCTTTCTCCCTCCACTTCGTGCCTCTCGAATTTGTCCTCCATCTCCTTCAGCTGCCCTAACTGATTGAGGAGGAATGCCCAAGTTTTCCGCTCGCCCCCTCTAAAGAAAACCTTCCTCTTCTTCCTAGCAGTGCTCGAGCTCGGTCGGTTCTCTTCCCCCGCAAACCTAGCAGTGGCTCCCATGGCTTCTTCTTCTTGTTCTCTTACACAGACCGCGGCACTCTTGCTATGATTATTCTTGTCATTACCATTCCCTCCGTCGCAATTCTCACGCCCCTCCTCTTCAGCGTCGTAATCAAACTCCAAATCCATCACCCCATTCTCGATCCCACCGACGAAATCTCCTTCCCCGACCTGCCCGAGGTGGCCGAACTCCGCGATCTCCATCTCGTGACCACCGCCGCCTCCACCTTCGAAACCACACTCGGGCCCAATCCCGACCGCCGCATTCGACGTGTCAACGCTGCCATTGAACGCAAGCGGGACGTCCCCGAAAACCTCCTTGTACCTGAGGAAGTTGGGCCAGTGATTGTCCCCTTCGAGCCAGTCGAAGCTCGAGTCTTGGGCCTTTATCTTCTGCTTCACCAAGGCGTACTGATGCCTCATGTTTTGGACCTTGGTGGAGACGTCTTTCCACGTCCACTGCCACGGGTAGGAGGCGGGGTCTCGGGCGCGGTGCATAGAGTTCACATACTGAGCGATGGGCTTATACTTCTTCTCCCTCGTTTTCATCTTCAACAAAGTCCCATCGCAGCGCATGTCGTCGTATACATCTATGAGACTCCTCTCCTCAGCCTCAGTCCATTTCTTCCTCCTCGGCTGAGACATCATCACTTCACTACTACTAAAATTGCGGCTGGAAATGTCACTATTATACTACCGAAGACTAATTCAGCAGCAGACGCCACATGATAAACCATATCATACGAACTTCACACCTAAAACACATAACATCAACAGCGCGTGACTCAGATGCCTTCTACATACAGAAATTCGAACAAAAATGATCCAATTTTCTGCCACCATGGATCAAAAACCCACCTTTTAGGAATTGAAATCAGGCCAGAGGCAGGCGAAGCACAGGGGAAGCTCTTCCCCCTTTTTCCTTTATTTTTTTCTATTTTTTTCTGAGTTTTGTCGTGGATAGAGATTTTTCATGGCGATTAGAGCCTTTATATTCCCTTTCTGAAAGGACTAATATGCCCTTTTACGTTACAGAAGGTTTATTATAAATAGAATAAGTATACAGTGATGATTTCCATCGTTCATCATCGAGGGTAAACAGTACAGCATCGATGAACTCCGAGCAATCGAACAAACCAGAAGCAGAAGTATTCCGTCTGTTTGGCGACGACAGTAGTAAACCCAGCTCGGCGTCGGGCTTTCTTGATTCGTTTGAGAAGTCAAACCCTCGGCCTCCGCCGCCGCCGCCGCCGTGCATTGAAGTTCTTGCTTCGGAGGTAAACTTTTTCCAAACCAGCTTAGGCTTAGGAAAGAGTTTAATTTTGTAATTTTCAGCTATGTTTTGATCCCAAAAATTGAACTTTATTCTTTTTTTACTGTTAATAAAGATTTCTGCGAGTGTGAAGCGCTTGCTGGAGCCTGTGAATGTTGGGGGACTTACATTGGTCAAGGTTAGTCAAAGTATGCTTTAGTCTTGGTTGTTGAGCTAAGCCTTGCGATTATTGGTATTGCATTTGGCATTATTTATCAAAATCATTGGTGTTCTTGCAGGGTAGGGTAAGTACTCAGGATGTGTTTGCGCTGTCTGATTCAGATTTAGTACCTGGAAAATATGAAGGTTAGTGCAGAGTTTTTATTGCAATCTTTGGTATTTTCTTGATTGTTACATTTGCAGTTTGCTGCCTCTAATATTCTTGAGGTGTAGTATGCTTATCCAATGTGGCTCACCTCCTTATGGAATTCTTGTTACTCTGTTGGTTATATTTAGGAGGATTGAAACTGTGGGAGGGTTCCTTGGATTTGATTAAAGCCCTCAGTTCCGAGCTGGAAGATGGGCTTTTGTCATTCTCGGGAAAGCGAGTTCTAGAGGTGGGTAATGCTCTAAAATTGATAAGGTGATCAAATCGTCCTTTTATGTAAGCTCATGCAACTTATCAGTATAATTCGATATTCCTTTGTTTTACGTTTCCTATGGAGTGTTGCCTTTTTTTTTTTTCGTTAAGAGGACACGAGGCTTAGCCTTTGGAATGATCATTCCAAGCATCTCCATTCTATTTCATTCTGTTTGTATTCTTGATATAGAAAAATTGTTTTGTTCTTCCCTATAAAGTTATAGCTAGTAACTTGTGATTTGGAATCAATCGTATATGGCAATCTTCAATCAGACAATGTGATGTATTTGTCTAGAAGAGTTAGAATCTTCACATATCAATATCTGAAAACTTCTAATAATTGATTTCAACTCCTCCTTGAATGTACTACATGCATTAGAACTCTGCTTGTGCAGTGAAATACAGGTGTGTAATATATATATATATATAATATATATATATGCATATTCTAATCTTGATTTGCTGATCACTTTCCTACCTTGTTATGTTGTACAGCTTGGATGTGGTCATGGACTACCTGGTATATATGCCTGCCTGAAAGTAAGTATGTGCTTATCATCTTGTACTAATTTTCATCACATTTTTATCTTTTTCTCTACCTTATGTTTTTTAAGTGGAAATAGCTTAAGTACGTGTATAAACTCGAATAAAAAAGTTACGTTCGAGATAATGAGAGCAGCCTTGAGTACCTCCGCTTGAATAGGAAGAGGAAGAAAAACTGTTTTTTTTTTCCCTCGAATTTGATAATTCTTCCTTCGATTGAATAAGGGCGCAGCAGCAGTTCATTTCCAAGATTTTAACGCGGAGGTCATTCAGCACCTCACCATACCCAATGTCGAAGCTAATCTTGAAAAGAACCAAATAACAACTGAGACTCGGTTCTTTGCCGGTGATTGGGGTGATGTGCACCGTGTCATCTCTGGCTGTAGAGACGAAGGTGAAAATGCATCATTAACCTCCCAATCCAATGAGACGGCTCGTTACGATGTGATTCTCATGGCTGAGACAGTTTACTCCGTGTCTGCACTGCCCAGTCTGTATCAACTCATAAAAAAGGTTTGAATTGCTGCCACTATTACGCTCAAATGATCACCTCATCTTCCGCTCAATATTGAGTATCTTCATCTATGTTTTATCCGTCTGTGTTATTGCACTACTCAGTGCCTAAGTAGTCCCGGTGGAGTTGTATACATGGCGGCAAAGAAGTACTATTTCGGGGTCGGAGGAGGAACAAGGCGTTTTCTCTCAATCGTTGAGAAAGATGGTAATATATATATACATATAATATTGGATCCATGAACATAGATATGCTTATGTGAATACATACATTGTTCAGGTGCTTTGGGCGCCTCTCTTGTCGGGGAGGTAGCCGATGGTTCATCAAATGTTCGAGAATTATGGAAGCTTCACCTCAAGTGATAATCTCATGCCCGTAGATTTCGCATGTCCGCAAAATAACTTCAGTCGTCGGAAGTTTCTTTTTGTTTTCTTATTGCCTGAGGCTGTACTTGTTCTATTGCAGTCCAAACTTCTTGTTTCAAGTTTAAGGAACATATATATACATATAATCTGTGTACTATTATCAAATCTATATTTGGAAGAATTGAATCTAACAAAATTGAGATAGTTGAATGAATGGTGTGTCGGCAGGAAAAGGAAAAAAGAGAAAAGATCATATACATATTGCCGCCATGGTTTCTACACGAAATGTGCCGAAACGATATATACATTATAGTTCTTCTCCCTCGCAACATCGCCACTACGATGGCCCCTTGGAATGGGCCTAAAGGGCATCATGAACGCAAACGCCGTGAGCTGCTTTGGAATGGACTGTACAAGCCGAAAACATGCCTATTGTTAATTGATGTTGATCAAAATGATAATCTACGCATACAAATAAGTTAAACATCCTTACTACATGATATACCTCCTCAGTCCGTTAGGCTCTGGAGAATCCGAAGAATCCATGCGACAACCATATTATAGCATATTTGCAGTCGTTAGCCATGAACCCGCTATACCGAGAAATCTCTGCGAGGAAATTGATAAAACTAAAATGCCAATTAGTATTCAGAAACAGAAATTTCAGAAATCTGTTAAAACATTGAAGGCCAGAATACAAAAAATCTCAGTTAGAATCACATACGCAAACCGAGTTTTTTCGACCAATCAAATGCACGTCTTTGAGGACATAGCAGCCGAGTAGAACTCAAAGAAGCAATAATAAGATTATTTCACTCACCTACTTTGTATCCAATTCTATTTAACGTTTGCAACATATTTTAACATAGTAATACAAAGAGATCAGTTGGCTAAAAAGGTACAACCATCCGAAGAAAAAGCTAATAGAATGAAGGATGCACAATACGGACGGACAAGATAGAATGGAAGGTCACATTATACACAGAGTTCATGACTTACAAATCACTGATGAAGTTGCCAGAGCACATATGAGGGTATAATCCCCACCTGGAAATTTATTGAAACATTAACTGAATCAGGCCGAGGACAACAATATGATGCTAACAAAACGAGTAAAAATTTATTGACCACTCACAAGCTTGAGTGTATGGTCTACTTCCCAAGTGAAGCATAGGAATAGTCATGCTGAGAGAGTTGGCCGATATCCCTGGGCGAGAGGAGATATGATACCATAACATGCTCAATTTAGGCATTTTTCACTCCCGGATGTTGAGGCATGCAGTGAACTAAAGAAGTGCATGCAATGTCGTCTAAAAGTAATCCCCTATCAGACATTTGATCCCAAAGGTTGAAGATTTCTTCTACTCCTCCTTGCTTACAGACACCATGAGTTAATGCGTTGTAAGTAACTGAATCAGGCATTACTCCTTTGCTCAACATTTCTTTGAGAATCTCAGAAGCCTCACTCGTATTACCTAACTTGCAATACCCATCGATGATTACTGTATAAGTAATCTTGTTCGGCTGTAAGTTCATTGAAGACATTTCGAGCATGAGACTCCTTGCCTCGTTCATTCGACCTAACTTACAGTAACCACCAATTAGTGCAGTATAACACACTACGCCCGGCAGCAAATTTTGCTTTGTCATTTCCTCAAGCATGACTTTCGATTCTTCGACTCGACCAATATTGCTCAGCCCATGCATTAAAGAAGAATAGGTAACTAGAGTAGGTGGAATGCCTTTGCACTTCATATCGTCAAAAAGTTTAAAAGCCTCTTGCATGTTTCCAATCCTAGAGTGGCCTTTAATGAGTATATTGTACACAACAGCATTTGGATTTATATTTGTCCCAATCATCATATTGAAAAATTCAACGGCCTCTTTGATTTTCTCCGCATTGCAAAACCCAGCCATCATAACCCCGTATGATTGAACGTTAGGAACAAAACCATTTCTCTGGCATTCATGCCACGAAGTCAGTGCTTCATCCATTTTCCCATTGCTAGACAGTCCATGTAACAGCAGGTTGTAAGTCACAACGTCCGGACAGATATTTTTCCTAGCCATTTCTTCCTTGAGCTTAAATCCTTCCTCCAACTTATTCGCTTTGCAAAATCCATATATGAGTGCATTGTAAGTATATGTACCCAACTCAGCACCATTATCTAAGAGACTCTTGAAAATCAATTCAGCCTCATCCAGTTTACCAATTTGACAAAGCCCAAAAATAAGAGCATTAGAGGTCACTGTGTTGGCCGCAAAACCTTTCTCCTGCAGCGTGTTGTACAGCCTCAGAGCTTGTGAGTGCTTGTCATTCCGGCAAAGTTCAGTAATCAGCATTGTCAGTAATGGATCATTAGGCCTTAAGTTCTTTGAGAGCATTAAAAAGGTGAATTTTAATGCAGAATCCAATTCTAATGCTTTACAGAGACAGTAAATCACAGAAGAAATAGTCCCTGGATTTATTTTAATATCTTCACTTACCATCTGATCAACTAATTGCTTGACCAAATCAACGTGACCATTTTTGCAAAATCCGTTAATGAGTGTATTATAGGTAACAGAGTTTGGCGCAATGCCTCGTGACAGCATATCATCCTTCAACTTCATCGCATCCATCGTCTTCCCCGTCTTGCAGTACCCATCAATCAACGTGTTATAAATGACTTCATTTGGCACAAGCCCCTTGCCCCACATTTCTTTGAAAACATCCTTAGCTTCTCCGTATCTCTCGAGCTTCACCAAACCGTTAATCAACACGCTATAAGTCACGACACTTGGATTCACTCCACTAACCTCCATTCTGTTCTTCATCCGAAAAGCCTCCTCCAAATTCCCGGACTTGCATAGCCCATCCATCAGACTATTAAAAGTAAACACATTAGGCTTCACCCCAACGCTCGCCATCCCCTCAACTAATGCCAATGCTTCTTCAACCCTCCTTCCCTTGCACAATGCTGCCACTGCACTGCTATACAAATAAACATCAGGCACACACACGTTCCGTATAATCTCAAAAACCTCATAACTCCTTCCAAACTCATTCCTTTTTGCGAGTGAGCTCATCATTACATTACATGTCTTCAATGAAGGCAGAAGACCCCTCGTCGCCAAATATCTCAACGCATCGATCACAACCTCAAATCCAAACCCTTTAAACTCAATATAAACCATCACCAAAACATCAAACGGCCTCGTCCCACTTCTCCTAAACCTCTGAGAACAAAGCCACGTCTCTGCCAAAACCACCACAACCTCCCTCGGCACATCCATGAAATGATTTTCACCACCCACGCTCAACTTTCGATCAAGCAACCTAATCAACAACAACTTTGCAGCGGCGTCCAAACCCCCATCGACCAACAAGTGAAACAACAAGCAATAAGACCTGAACTCAAACTTAAATCTATTACCACATGAATAGAACAGCTTCAAAGCCGAAGAAGGGTTCACGTTTCCATGAATATCCCAAAACAATGAATCGAATTGCCGCGGCGTCAATCTAAAAACCAGCTCTTTAGCTCGCAGGTGGTTAAAATTAGGCCGAGAAAGCATTGAGGATAGGACCGTCCTGGAGCTGCCATTACTGTTATCATTATTCTTAATGTCAATACTTTCGCCATCACATTGTGAGGTGGCAGAGTGATCAATCAGCTGAGGCCCAGGTGAATGATGCGGCGATACAGTCAACCGACGCTTGATCGGAATAAAGAGCAGCGCGCCAGCGTTAGCGGCGGCGGAAACGGCGACGATTGCAGTTTTGTAACTTGACACAGTTCTCATGTCCATATAAAAAAAAAAATCGTGTTTTTTACGAGGTAGGCGATTTGTGTATGTATGCGTCTTTCAGGCCATGAGAAATCTGATAGCTGAGAGTTAAGGTCAGAGAAGTGGCCACGAAGAAGGAAAGGAAAAAAATGGAGCTTCTCCTTCTACACTTGGTGCAGACAGGTCGGGTCGGGTCGGGTCGAATCGAACCCGGAACTAAGACTAGATCCGCACATCACGTGGTTGAGGGTTTCTTATTTCCTGCTAGTGGGCCGAATTAGATTTTGGGCCTGAAGTGTTGATTGTATGGGCTTTCTCTCGGCCCAAAATGAGACCTGCAAATCGTTTACAATTGAAGGTCAAATTAGTAATTCAGAAAAGACGATACTTCTGAAATAACAAACGAGTCCCCAAATCTTCTGAAATAACAAATGAGTCCTTCAGCTAGCTGCAAGTTTCCATGCTCTTTCAGAATTATAATCATGATTTGGGGACTGAAACGTAATTACGATAAAATAACATGAAGATAGAAGAAAAAGGAAAAATGGAAAAAAGGAATCAAACCCCATACGTTATAGCGGCACCGCGCACGAACTGATTAAGCCAAATCGAGATAATCAACCTCATAAGGGTGTTCGATTTGTTCATCCAAGTAAAAATTTGTTTCGAAGCCTAATTCAGGTGTGTGTTTGCGGTCTCGGATCTGAATTTCGGAGGTGGTTTTGTCTCATTACGTTTGATTATTTTCAGCATTTTGGACAGTTGTTGCTCTGGATTTTTTTGTAGTGTCTAGTGTAATGTGGGGATTAGTTGAATGTACATATGAATTTTGTGGCAGATTTTTGCGTCAGTGGTTGTGTTTGTCGGTTTGGAGAGTGATGATTTGTGAGGAAGTTGGTGTGCTGTAGATGTTAATTCGCTAAACTATATTGATTTTAGTGTTTGGTTGGTGCCTCTGCTACTTTTAATCTTCCAGTTCCATTTTTTTCTTTTTTTTTCTTTTTTTTATTTTTTTATTTTGCATTTGCCTATGATGAATTAGGGTTTACAATTGTATCTTGTAGCATGTTGCCGCTGTCTCTGATCTTTGTCTTCTAAAACTGGACATAATGAACTATTATTTTCTCTGCTCCGTAAGTTTGTCAATGCTTTGATTTCATTCATGTGCAGCACTAGTTTTGGTTAGTAATCCATTAAAGATTGGTATAATTGTTGGCGGTTGTATTATGCAATGAAAAAACGAGGATCAAATTTGTCCCTCATTAACTGTTTTTCAACTTTACTGACGTGTATTTTTTAAATTGTCGGTATTTGTTATGCAATTTAGTGATACTAATTGCTGAATCTATCTCATATTGAAAGTAGTTAAGTACACGTGTCACGACAGTTGATTATTGGAATGTTAAACGGAAGATTTGCATGAGTCCATCATGTTTGTCGTTATTCAAATTACGAATCATTTGCCTTATTTATTAGAACAATAGAGTCTCATTTATCAATGTTTTCTTGTGGATGTATATCTTGAATTTCTGATAGCCGGCTACAATTTTGTCAATGTTATTCTAATAGTACTTTTGACACTCGTGGGATGAATTGAAAAGAAATCTATGTATTCTTGGAGTAGCTGTGAAGCCTTAACGATGCAACATCAGTTCGTTCTTACTTCAACGTGACTCTCCTCGTGTATGTAGTGATTTTGATGGTTTAATTGATTGCTTTATGCTTTCTTTTCATAGGTCTACATAAAGGACTGACAAATGGCTGATGGATTATCAAATTTCTGGGGCCCTGTTACATCTAGCCATGAGTGGTGTGAGCTGAATTACGTCTACTCATCTTACATTGCCGAATTTTTCAACACTATCTCAAATGTCCCATGCTTCCTCTTAGCACTTGTGGGACTTGTGAATTCACTGAGACAGAGGTTTGAGAAAAGATTCAGTGTTCTTCACATATCAAATATGATACTCGCCCTTGGAAGCATGCTATATCACGCCACATTGCAGCGTCTGTAAGATTTTACTCTATATGTATTTGCATTGCTGTAACAATCTGAATGAGTCGGTTTTGCAAATTTGTAACATCCATAAAACTTTGCCGTGCAATAGTTGCACGTGTAATGCTAATGCCTGAGTCTTATGGTGGATATGGTATCGTAGAGTGGATCTCAATATAACTTCTTCATCAGCAAGTTTAGGCAATAACAAGATTATATAGTCAAAGAAGCTCCTTCTGCCTTCTGCCATACTTTCTTGTGATCCAAAGTGAGGCATTCTCTGTTGACTGGTTTTTACATTCAACATTAGATTCTTAAAAATAGGAATTGTCTGAATTGTGTGGCAGAAAGAAAGAAATCTTGTAAATATAGGGACCCCTGAATATCTGAATTGGAACTTAGAAGATATGCTGTCTGTGTTGGATTTAGATAATGGTTTGATACTTCTCGAATATGTTGTTGTATGCGTATTTTTGCTTGTTAGTTATGACTTGTAGTCCCGTTGTTATAATATATGCACACTTATCTCTATTATGCATTGGGTTCACTGTTCACATTCACAATACTAGCTGATAACATTAGAATTTTCTATAAACTAACTTGTTTAATTCTTACTTAAATAATTCATGTTAGTAGCTCAGCAAATCGACAGACACTGTATTTTTCAATTCTATCGCATTTTTCTCCATTTAGAATGTCTTTTAGGAGACTAAGTTGCTGTTTTCCCCATTTAGAATATCTTTTAGGAATCTAAGTTGCTGCCCTGTGTTCTGTCTATTCAAGGAAAGTGCGATTATCAGAAACTAATTTACCTTGTCTAATTTGGCGATGGCATATGTATCTCCATGTTCTGTAATATTTTTATAGCATAATGACAATAAACAAATTCCTTTACATTAAATCCATCTTTACTAATCGCATAAAATTATTTCTCAGGCAACAACAAGGGGATGAAACACCCATGGTATGGGAAATGCTCCTTTACATATACATCCTCTACTCACCAGATTGGCATTATCGGAGTACAATGCCCACCTTCTTGTTCCTTTACGGCGCCGTGTTTGCCATAGCTCATTCGCAGATTCACTTCGACATCAGCTTCAAGGTACACTACGCCCTGCTTTGTCTGCTGTGCATTCCTAGGATGTACAAGTACTACATTCACACGGAGGACAGATCCGCCAAGTGGATAGCAAAGCTGTATGTGATAACTCTCTCATTCGGGACTTTGTGCTGGCTAGTTGACCGTCTCTTCTGCGACTCTATATCGCGGTGGTACTTCAACCCACAGGGCCACGCACTGTGGCACGTTTTCATGGGCTTCAACTCTTACTTTGCTAATACTTTCCTGATGTACTGCCGAGCTCAGCAGCGGGGATGGGATCCTAAAATCAGGCACTTCATGGGATATCTCCCCTACGTCAAAATCCACAAACCGAAAGCTCAGTAGCTAAGCTCTACATTATGCTGGTAAGTCGATATCTCAGTGAAAGAAGCAGTTAGCAAGTCACAAAATGGTTCATTTTTGTCTTTCCTGATTTGAAGAATGTGATGTAAATTGAAAGCTTGGAAGTAAAAAATCTTTCGTATGGTTAGCTGGTTTTATTTGGACTGTAAAAAAAAAAAAATAGCATTTTGGTCGGTCGGCGTGTTTATTTAATAGAAAGAATCCTTTTGAACACTGCTTTGGCTGGAGGGAAAAGGGCAGTCTCTTAGATACATTTATCTTATACTCAGATTTGCTTGAAGAAGGTATGATGCTTATTCTCATTAATTGCTTGTGGGCTACTTTGGCCTTGCTTTCTTTCACATAATAGCTCCTTAATTATGTTTTATATGAACATTTTTTTAAGACAATTATAATGATGTAGAGTAATGAGACCTTTTACTTTAATCGATAGCAGATAATTACAGTCTATTGATGGTTAAGCTAATGCCCACCCCACCGTAAGTACAAGATTCCATCACCTTTAGGCTATGTTTGTATTGAAGAAAATAGTGCCAAAAAATTGAATAGAATGATTTTAATAAGTTTTCTTTCGTTTTCTCGCTATTTAATGAAGAAATTATTTTTCCTTAATTTTAAGTATATAGATTTCTCGTTCTTTCCTTTTCATTTTATCTATTTTTCTTCAGTTAATCAAACATAAAACTATTTTTATTTTCTTTTTCCTACTACGTTCTATAGACCAAACTAAGTGTTAATAGATCATCCAAACTCTTAACATGATGGGTTTCTTTTTCTTTTCTTTTTTTTTTTTTGTAATTGACATATCCCACTCAATCGATTATTATGAGTGGTCGCCGGACACTTCAAATATGAAACTAATCTTCAAAGTTAAGCAGGGTCGGATTTGGGCAGGTGCATCCTGGCTCACTGCACATGGCCACAGAAAATTTAGGCCAAATTTTTAAAGGGTTAAGGCCACATCTTTTTGCCAAAATTTTAATATGTTTTTATATAGAGTCTTATTTTCTATTAAAATCATTGGGCCACAAAAAAAAAGGGCCTGAAGTTAGGTAGGATGTCCTACTCTCTAACCCACAAGGACACTCAAAGGGGTGCTAGTAGGACTTGAACTCGAGACTTTTATCACGATGGGATTGTCAAATGTAATGTAATAAAAAAAGGAAAAAGCTATTACATCCTCAGTTGAAGATGGACCTACATTTACTACAACATCAATATATTTACCAACTAATAACTTCAACATTAAACCTCTTTTGTTCATGATATCAACGAAGATAACATTATTTCAAGTTTCAAGGAGATGATGAATGAGAGAGAGAATGTAATGTATGGTGAGAAGTATGTAGTGTGTGGTTGCATTTAATTAGAGCTCTTGAATTTCCACCTGCGTCATTTACTACAGATTCTCTCTACTCACTCAACGTCCAGCAGAAAGCAATCGTCTTCCTCTATAAAAAGGGTCCTCCTCAAATGTACATAAGCACAAAAAAAATAACAAGAAAGAAAGGCCTAATAATTAACATAAAATATATAACCTAAAAAGCTCAAAGATGAAAGATCTCGCCAAGACACTGTTCATGCTCGCCGTGTTTTCAGGTCTGCTCTCAGCAAACGTGAGCGGAAGAATCCTCCAGCAAGGTGGGTTCACGTTTCCAGGCACTGGCTCGACCGGCGGATGGTTCCCAGGTCAAGGCGGTGGTGCAGGGTCTGGCTCGACCGGCGGGTGGTTTCCAGGTCAAGGCGGTGGTTCGGACGGTTCGGGGGCTGGCTCGACTGGTCCTTGGTTTCCAGGCCAAGGCGGCGGTGGATCAAATAATATTCCAGGATATAGTCTCCCTGGATCTCACCCTTTTTGTTCCATTCCTGGAATTAAATGTGGCGCTCAGGCGGCTGAAGTAATCCCTGGTAATAATAACAATGAAGATGATGTTAGTCGTTTGATCAGTGGATCTCCATGATTATGAATGTAATAATTATATATATATATACATATATTATATTGCTGTGTAGTGGGTGATTAAGTAAGACTAATGTAATAACTTGATGCCCATATTGCCTTTAGTTTTGTTTCATGCGAAATCCTTGCATTGCTTTGTCTTGGAGCATTTGTTCATGCAATGCACCAACCTTTAGCTCTGTGATAGTTATCAATTTATTTAGTTGGACAAGCTTGAATGCATAATATTTACCATTCATACTGATTAATATTGTAATAATAAACCCTTTATTGTATTACCCATATTTTTTTTTTTTACCAATGATGCATTTGAACTATGGCTAAAAAAAAAATTATCTTGTAATAAACCCTAACTTGCTCTTGACCAGATTTTGACGAGTTCGCTGAGGAAGTGTAATTTTTTTTTTGGAGATCAGAGCTCAGATGATTTACGAGGTAGGTGTGACAGCTTGAAGTAAAAAAGACAATACTATAGATAGACCTCGAAATAAATAAGTTAATTATAAGCACCCAACGACACATATTATGTAAAACCAAGAAATGGGAAGAAAAAAAAAAACCAAATGCATTCAACAATAAAGACAGTCATATTCAGCCGAATCAGCAAACACTTATTACAACGGCCAGTTCATCCACAATGAGCTATATATATATATATATATATATATATATATATATATATATATATATATATATATTATGTATATCGAAACATACGAGGTGAAAAAGACCATATAACTAATTGCATGCAACGATAAAGACAACATACATCATCAATTACTATATATTAGTACCACAACTTCCAACAATCCAATATATATCTCTAAGGTTTTCTAACACTATCAGCCGATAGGTAGTAACAAAGTTACGATGGAAACAATTCTTGAAACTCCATTATAATATATATATACACACATGGGACCTAAAGACTTCACAACTACACAGAAAAACCCTATACAAGAAAGAAGAAAAAGATAAACGAGAGGATGAGGAAAGTGACGACGACGAAGAGCCTGCCGCTGGCTTTACTACTACTAATCGCATCGACGGGCACGTTCGTGGAGGGCAGAAACGACATCACGACCATCATCGGCTACATCTGCAGCGGCACGCCGGTGAACCCTAACGGCCCTTACATGACGAACGTGAACAACTTGCTGGACGACATGGTGATGGGCACGCCCGAAACTTCGACCTGGTCGATGCGTATGGGGTGTCAGTACCAAAGAACCGTAGCTTTTGGGCAGGCTTACTGCGTTCTGAATTCTGGCATTACCCAAGACGACTGCTTCGAATGCTTGAGCGCGGCTAGCGCCCAGCTGGACGAGATTTGCGGCTCGGTGATCGGCGCGCAGTTGGCCATGGCAGTTTGCTACATTAGGTATGAGAACTACAGGTTTTTCTGAAGAAAAAAAAATAAAACGACGGTCGTATTTTCGATTTTTATGCCCATTATGTACTTACTGTCGGCCCGGCTAGGCTGATCAATCTAGCATCGGCGGCCCGACTGTCGTATGGAATAAGAAAATGAGTATCAAATCTATTAGAAAACGGTTTGGCCAGCAGGTTAGAAATAAGATTAAGAATAACACACATGATATATGATGACGACGGATTAACACGAAGAAGCCATCTTCGAACAAAGACGTGATATACGACGAGGATCGAAAACAATGCTTACGACGCTTCTATATATATAGGCGGAAGATAAGATGCCACCGTAGACAGAGTTAATTACAAAAGTAGGCGTTTGACGAACTGTGAATTACAAAAATAGGCAATGTGTGCTTTTGTTCAAAAAAAAAATAGACATCTTTTTATTTTATTTTCTTTTTATGAATTAATTTTATAATCCAAAAAAATGGAATAAAAATTAAACATATGATCCTCACAAATGAAAAAGAAATTAAACATACTATCCACATATGGTCTCGGGCTCGTTTCTTCGTTTCGGGCCATTGGATGGTCGACTATTCTAGGCCCAACAAGAATCCGAAGTATATATAACCTATCTCCGGCCCGACACGGTCGAATCACTCTACTG
This sequence comes from Lindernia subracemosa, assembly GCA_028392965.1. NCBI lineage: Eukaryota > Viridiplantae > Streptophyta > Magnoliopsida > Lamiales > Linderniaceae > Vandellia > Vandellia subracemosa. The sequence goes on along the minus strand of JAQPCC010000026.1, from coordinate 477,583 downwards.
ATTCCGCCCAAAGTTTTTGGATGTATGCATTATAGTATATGTATTATACTAAGGCCAGTCGGAACAATATTGTTGCGGAATAGCGAGAGACAAAGACACAGATCGTATATTAAGACGACGCCATCAAAGGAACCGAAAAAAGAATCAGATGCTGGCGCCGTTCGTCTCATAAACAATGGTTGTTGGCGATAATGAGAAAAACAATGCTGATGACTTGTTTATATATAATGTGGTAGAGACTTTGATTCATCTTAAGAAAACATCCTTCAAATAAGAAAGAAAATGCGTCGTCGTCCTCAATTAGTTCATGCGCTTTTATTGGGAATATTCCTCTTGGTCTCGAGCATCTCAACTTCGGAGAGTCAGTGCACCAACACGTTCATCGATCTTTGCGGCTTTGCCGTCGGTGCGCAGATAGACATGTCGGGCTATTATATGAGGAACTGCATATATACCACATGCTGTTTGTACTAAGAAGTCATCATGGACTATTGAAAGAGCATTTTTTCTGCCGTTCGTTTTTTGTAAGAATAAGACTTAGTCGTAATTTCTCATCTTTTTTTGAAGTACGCCATCGATGTCGTGAACGTCAAGTGCGTTATCGACAAACACACACACACACAAATTATTAGCGATTACTGCTAATCTAATTGCATCGACAATTAGCACGTTCGTGGAAAGGCAAAACAACGTCACGACCGTCCAGTTGAGTAGAAATTATCGATACGTAGTCGGCTCGTTGTATCGAAAAATGAGCATCTTCATTGTTAGGGTTTTTAATTAACGCCCTACGTTTGCATTGTGTGCTACTATTTTTTTTCCCTTGTGTTTTTATTTCTAACATTTTCTGCTATTTCATCATATGTTTCTAGGGTTTTATTGGGATTTTTTTTTTTTTTTTTTTCTTGTTGGTCTCGAATATAACGGTAAGAATCATTAAGAGTGTTGACATTATCTAACTGCAATATATAATCACTAAAAGAACGATATTTAAACATTCATAAAAGCTTCATAACCACGATTATTATTAATTCTTAATTAACGGTCTCGGGCTCGCTTCGTCGCCTCGGGCCGTTGGAGGGTTGGCCATTTATTTTAGGCCCAACCCTCCCGACGCCGTCGATCACTCTACTTGAATCTACTCTTCAAAAGTTTTTGAATGTACGTAGTATGCGTAATATACTAAGGCCAGTCGGAATATTGTTGTGGAATAGCGAACAAAGACATAAACAGATGGTAAAAAAAAAAAGATGTCGCCGTCGAAGCAACGGAAAAACAATAGATGTCGGGCGGCTCCATTTGTCACATAAAATAATGGCGACGGCGATGAAGAAAACAATGCTAACAATGACTTGTTTATATATAATGCGGTTGAGATTCATCTCATCGAGCAAACATCCTCCGAACAAGAAGAAATAAAATGCGCCTCCTCGCGCTTTTATTGGCAATATTTTTTCTCTTGGCTTCGAACATCTCAACCTCGGAGAGCCGAAACGACATCACGACCATCCAATCGTACGCCTGCAACGTAGTGAAGGTGGGCGGAAACGACCCTTTTATGGACTGCGTGGACGAATTGTTGGGAATCGTAGCTACTTCGACTCCACAGCAGCCTCAGTTTGCGTTCAACACGGCGCACACTGATAATAACGGTGAGACTGCGTACTAAGTCATCGGTGCGATTGCTTGCGCTGCTTGAGTGTGTGCACCAACATGTTCCTCGATCTTTGTGGGTTTGCCGTCGGTGCGCGGATAAACATGTCGGGCTGTTATATGAGATATGAGCAGTATAGTTTCGTATGAATGATGAAATTCGATATTACGACATGGCGTTGTACTAAGTCGTCATTGTGGACTTGAAAGAGCATTTCTTTTTCGAGATATTTCTGCAGTTCATTTTTTTTTTTTGTAAGAATAAAACTTGTTGTGACCTCTCCTTCTGTACTAGGTCGTCGTCGTAGGAGTTGTTTCTCTCCTCAAGAGAGTGTAATTATCTTTTCAAGTTGAAGATTGAAGAAGTACTATAGATATGGGCTTATTACAGCCATGTTTATGGAATATTAGGTCGATTTGTAGTTAGGTTCTTTACTCCTTGTTTAAATGATTAATCTTGTTTTCTTTCGGGATTTTCTTTTCGGTCTTTGGTAGGGTTTTGGTCGGCACGCACATTGTAAGCAAAGTATAAAAAACAATGAGTCCGTCTGTCGGCATGGGATCCTCTATTCCATTTTGTATTCCATTCGATATTCCACGTATAATAAAATCAATATTATATATTTTTCTCTATTTTATTTATCACATTTTCTCTCTTTTCACCGTGTACACCCCATGTTAAAACACCAAAAAATATTGTTACATCCAATTCCTACGTAACACTTTTTTCTCTCTCTCATATCAATCATTTTTTTAATATGTGAACTACCTAGTGGAATATAACATGGAATAGAAGATCTCAACCCCGTCTGTCTCATCAGCAAAGGATAATCTCTGAATTGAATCGAAAATGTGTCTATCTCTTTGTTCTATTGTTCTTAAATAATGGATTCATCATTTTCTGAGTGCAAACTTGTATTCTATTTAATATAATGTAGTATATATATATATTATATATATATATATATATATATATATATATATATATTATGAACCCACGACATAGGAGAATTAAATATGATTTTTATACAAACCTATTTAGTATTAAATATGATTATTCTTTTATTATAAAAAGGATTGGAAAATATTATATCATTTCAATATGAGGGTCAACATGCATTTATTATTGGTTACTGAAAAATCTAGAAACAATTTCATTCTTAATTGATAAGATATCAATATCAAAGGTCCCCATACATGAGACAAAGCTTACAATAGCACATCATAGAAACCCTAAGGCAATAAGAAAGAAGGACAAACTCAACGACAAAAGAAGTTCACCAAAACAACATTAAATCAAAGACCATAGCCATTAAAAACGTTCAACTTGAAAAATAAAAGCAAACAATATCTCAAGGAAATAACGAATTAGCCTACACCCCGAAAGGACTTTCACCATTGACCGCCTCGCCGGCACCAAACCCCACCTCAATTTCACCACCACCGCCGCCGCCGCCGCCGCTAGCCGAGCATTGGCTTTGATTCTTGCCGGGATTCTCACCGATCCTCCCCATGACCACCGTATCACCACCACTGCCGCCGCCGTCCTTCTTCTTCCCTCCCTCCAAACCCTCGATCCTCATATAAATCTCCTTCAAATGTTTATCCACCACCCACCCCATATCGTTCACCTCGGGGGTAGCCAGCCCGTCCAAGCCCCAGCCCGTCATCAGGCATTGGTACATCATCTGAGTGACCGCCTCTTCGTGGTTATCCTTCCGCATCTTCCTCAGCTGATCCTCCGCCTTGGCTATACGTTGGCTGACGAAGCCCTCTTGGTCCAACGATTTCCTCCTCTGCTCCACCTCGGGCATCGTCTTGAACCGGGCCAGCACGCGGTGGCACGTGCCCACATCGGGCCAAACCTCGGGCCCGGGCCCGTACGGGCTGTAGATCACAGCACATGCGTCGATCCCGCAGAGAGTGCGTAGCTCTTCGACCTTCTTCTTCAAGCCCTTCCTCCGCTTGTTGAATGTTGCCTTTCGGGCCGAGCTGTCGGTGATGTAGGCGAGGTCCACCCTTCTTTTCACCATTGTTCTAATATGTAATTACTATTATTATTTTCTTGATATTGTAAATGGGACTGTGGTGATTGTTAGTGCGAAGGTAGGGTGGTATTTATAGGGTTTTGAGGAGGAAAATGGGAGTTATTATGGAAGATTTAGGCAGTATGACTTTGGAAATAAGGTTACAATTAATTAATATTTTTGTTTTATAATATTTTGTAATGATAATGAGATCCATTTGCCCAAGTTCTAACATGGTCAAAAGGATGGAGGTAGAAGTATTACCTATGTATGGATAATGACATTGAATGAGATTATCATTTCATCATTAGTCAAAATTATCAAGAGTTTATTGCACATCAAAATTGTGATTAGTGAACAAAAATTATGTTTAAATTCGCTCGATCGGAGATTAGCGATGACCGTATATCGTATATTATTTACTCGATTTCCTTATAAACTTATCTACGTGGTACGTCTTGCAAATCCCTTCGAATTTACGTATAACCTTTCGTGGTCAAAGCAATAATAATTCTTCCTTGATAGTAGTTAGAGATATAAATTAGAACTTTTGTGATCAGTGTAATAGTATTAATACAACACTTCAATTGTATATAGTCTGTATTTGAAACCACATCTCTGTCTTCTTTCCCTATACAAGTCCAACCCGACCCGCTAATCAGAACAAAGAACGGGTTGGACTTGAGTTCGGGTCAAAGCCCAGCCCATTTAACGCTGGTTGGCCCATCTAAACCCATAGTCTGTAGTTTCCATCAGCCCACTATGCGGCCCATCTTCATTTTAGTACCTTTTCCCGCCCAATCTGTTCCTTTTTTCCTTCTATTCGAATGCTTCCCCTTGATCTTGAAGCCCTAATTCTAAACTTTTCCCTCCGTCTTCAGACCGAAGCCGGTGTTTCTCCGGTCGCCGTTTCTCCTGTCGCCGTTGGGTTCACCGCTGAGTCCATTCTGTAATCTTACTCTTGAGTCAGTGACAGGGACACGAGGATGAAAGTGAAGATTTTGCGTATCCTTGGTTTGATCTAACTTCAAATTATAGTTCCAATTATGTTTTTTTTCGTCTTCATTTGGTTTTGATGAAGTTGGTAAGTTATTCCGACTTCTGATTCTCACGTATGCGAGTACGATGGCTGGTTTTTTTGTTGAATAAATGTTTAATGTATGTCCTAGCTGGTTTGTTATAGTTCACTTTCGCCTGATATACAGTGTTTCCTTGACTCAAACATTTGGATGATGCTCCCCGCCTGATGAATAGAGTACGCTATCTAACATTTTTGTTTTGTCAAAAGATTCTCTAATACATTTTATTCGAGACTTACGAAGAAAGTATTTAGTGTTTGTTTGTTTCTATTTTAGGTGGCATGCTGTAGGTTCTTGGACATGGGATGCTCAAGATGAGACTTGTGGCATTTGCAGGATGGCTTTTGATGGTTGCTGCACTGATTGTAAACTACCAGGAGATGATTGCCCTCTAAGTAAGTTTAATGAAATTTTACGTTGTTTGCGCCCTCTTTGACACCGATTTTCCGAGTTATACACGATGCAGCCAGCCTCTCTTTACTCATTCAGAATTTCTCGACATTTTGCCCCGGGAAATGTAGTCAAGATTGCTCATTTGTGGTGATCTTTGGATAGCATTATGTACTATGTACAGCCTTAGAATGGTGCTCTCCTCAGTAGTTGTTAGCACTTTCATTCATAAAATTCAAACTGGGCATTCATCATCTTCTTCTCCGAGTTTACGTATCATCTTCTGGTTTCTTGCATTGCAGTATGGGGAGCTTGCAACCATGCGTTTCACCTCCACTGCATCTTGAAATGGGTGAATTCGCAAACTTCCCAAGCGCATTGCCCCATGTGTCGCAGAGAGTGGCAGTTCAAAGGATGAAATCTGTAAGAATCACAGGTGAATGAACTCAGCCATCCTTTCTTGTTTCATGTCGAAAAGTTGTATGTGCGAAGTTTAATATTTTGTTTGCAAACATGCATTTGAGATGAAGCAAACTGAACTGCTTGATCGATGGTTATGTCTGGTCTGAATCATTGAACATTTGAAAATAGAGCTAAGAGACCATTTCAGTTGTGAATGAATATATATTCTCTTGCATATTTACACACAGACCATTTTAGTAACAATTATCACTAAACTGAACTACCATCGAAGCAAAAAGACAAGAAAGAACGATGAAGGATGGGCAATGGTGTTAAGATTGATAATTCATATGTATTCCACATCGATTAATTCGGGAGAAGTTGACTAGTATATAAGTTGATGGGTCATTCCACCTATCACCAATTGGTTTTAGAATGAAAGTCTACAACTTATGCCGTCAACCCTCCTCATATGTGGTCCCGTGTGTAGGCCCAATAACAAAATTTCACATGGTATTAGAGCGGAAGATCTCAGTGGGTCGTAAGGTTCGAAAAGAATGACGCTCTCGTCCGACTCAAGTTAATATACGGCGGGATCGAAAAAGAATGGCGTTCCCGTCCGAAAAAAAAAGTGGGATTACATGTGAGGGGGGAGTGTTGAGATTGATAATTCACATGTATCCCACATCGATTAATTCGGGAGAAGTTGAATAATATATAAGTTGATGGGCCATTCCACCTATCACCAATTGGTTTTAGGATAGAAGCCTACAACTTATACCGTCAACTCTCCTCCTATGTGAGCCCGTGTGTATAGGCCCAATAACAAAATTTCACAAATGGCAATGGCAAAGCAAGAAAGGTTAGCAAAAAAAGGGGAAATTTCCGTACACACCAAAGATGCACATACTATAATGGAATGATATGTATCTTCGCAAGATTGATGATCTGTCACGAGGGAGTGAGTGGCAATGGGCAATATGCTGGCTGAGGTGGTAAGAAAAAGGGAATAATCTGCATTATCTATACGTTTGTATAAAGCATAAGCATTGGTATGCCACTTAATTGAAATCTGAGTCATTGATTTTATTTATATTGAATGGTTATGATTTATCTAGACCTTTGTTTGTTGCAATTACCACTTAATTGAAATCTGAGTCATTGATTTTATTTATATTGAATGGTTATGATTTATCTAGACCTTTGTTTGTTGCAATTACCATTTTGCCTATCAATATATTAATTTTTCCAATTATATCCTTACAAGTTATTTTTTATTTATATATTCAAATTAATATACAATTAAAATTAAAATTATAATTTCATATATATCAAACATCTTGAATTATAAATAACTTAGAATATAAAATTATATTACATATTTATATATTAGAGCACACACAACTGAGTGGTGCAAAAAATAGCAGTAATAATGATGGTAGAAAATCATGATACATTGAATAAATTTTATAATGGCGTATTGGTCTTGGATTAAAATAGGATTTAAATAGCCTAATAATTAAAGCATGAACGTTTGGGCTTCGCTTGAATATGTTAGTGTTGTGGATCTTGTAATAAAGACCTCGTGGTTGTGTGATAGGCCCAATTTATAAAAGCTTACAAAAAAAAAAGTTATTTGCAAATAATTTATACTCTTCTATAAACTCCCCCGGGCTCATAAAAACTATCAATTTGATCTGTTACAATAATTTCAATTTTATCCCTTTTTTTCTTGTAAATTATTTATTTTGTGTAATTAAACTTTTACTCTTCAACTTTTTTATTTATTATAATTATATCATCGTAAATAACTTTTTAATTTTTATATACTTAAAATAATACGTAATCAAATTTTAAATTATAATTTTATATATTTATACGGTAAATTATAAATAACTTAAAATATAAAATAATATTATATATTAGTGCACACGCATCGAGTGTGCGTAAGATACTAATAATATTAATATCATTGGTAAATGTCATCTAATTCTAATTTATAATATGTATCATATATGATTAAAACAACATATTGTATACTTATCGGAACACTCGACACGTTTTTTTTTTAATAATGTCTTCCACTTTATAATCTCTTACTTACATCCTAGTTAAAAATAAATGAAATAAAATTACCTAAGTGGTGGAGGGAGAAGTCTAGAATTTAGACAAAGCGACATGCGAATCTATGGAGGTTTGTCTGATTGATTTGAGATATGGATTAGATTCATTTTAGCAATTTCATATCTTCACTTTTCCCAATTAATTGAATCTTATTATTACTCTTTTATAGGCCAAAAATATGAAAATTCCTCCAATTAAAATCCGACAGGCAACATAGAGTTTTTCCCATCGGTTGACAAGACTCAACTCAACTCAATAGGATTAGTAGTGTAATTATTCACTAAGTAGCTATTTAAGTAAAATCAAAAGATTCATAATGTTAATTTGAGAACATAATCCCTCCATTTTATTTCCACTGTAAAGCTAAAAAAAAAAAGTTATAGGGTGTAATAATTCTAGGTTGGGGGACAAAGGGTTCAATTCAACGACAAAGCTTTTTAGCAATCATCAATGGATTGGCGAGATAAAGCAACGAATAAAAAAAGGTGTTGAAGAGAAGATCTTAGTTTAACTTCATTTAATATCATCTTTCTCTTAAAAGGTCAATTTCAACTATAATTGCAATTTTGTCTCAATGATAGGTCAAGTGGTCGAACATATAAGTTCTCTACGCATTGGCTATAAGTTTCAATCTCACTTGGACTATTTGATTTTGTGTAGACTCGAGCAGTACATACATAGAAGGAGGATTAGTCTTGTTTGAGGCAGTGGCGCCTCCCACCCCACGGAATTTTTTTTATTAGTAATATATACTAAATATTTGTATATTGAACTAAAATAAACTAAAAGGACCCCAGTGAAATTTTTAAAAATATAAAGGATATAGGGTCCAATTAGACTGGACTCCACTCACAACATTGGCTGGCTCCGCCACTGGCTTGAGGTCGAGTTCGTCTCATAGCTGACGTTAACATTCAGATTCGCATCAGCACATAATCAACTTATGTGTATACCTCGTGATAGGTAATATATATTATATATGTATATGTATATATATTTATATATATTTGCAATTAAGAAGGAAAAAAGATAAACTTCCAACTATTTGTGATCTGAAAAAATTATTAAAACTTTAAAAATAAGTGAGGATGTATTTGAATTTCATTTCTTTTATTTGGTTTATCTATAAATAAAGTAAGTACAAACATAATATTTGGTTCAAGTATTGTGAATTATTTAATATTACTGAAAAAGTGGAGAAGAAAGGTTAAATTAAGGAACGGTGTATCTAATGATAGCAAGTCTTAACGGTTAATCATTTGATTAAGAGATATTTAGTTTCTATATAAGGGAAAAAAAAAGGGTATGGTAACTGATTGAATCTTGATGATGACATCAAGACATCATCGGCTTAAGAACTTTGATAAGACACGAGATAATTAAACTTTAGCTATGATTAAACTAAGACTAATATGATATGCATGTGATTATGTCCCCTCCAACTGTATGAATGGTCCATCTTATTAATAGTATATGCTTAGGACATTAAGAGCCTTAATGCCTAGAAAACCCTTGTGTAAGTAAGTGAGCCATGTTTCAATAAATAAACACACTTCCTTAGGATTCTTTAGCCTTTAGGGTTTACTTGGTCCTAAAGGCTAGGGTTTCCGAGAATAAAAAAAAAGGAAAATTATAAACCCTAACGGGCGAAAACGAATCGATATGACGGAACGTTTGTTTGTTCGTTAACTTAAAGAATAAGCATCATTATGATGACGATTAGCCAAAAATTAAAAACACTCTATATATACACTTTGTGTCACGATCTTTCTTTAAATCCTTGCAAGTTACATCCATTATTCCAATTATTTCGATGCATTATCGCATTCTTTCTTGTCAATTAGTTGTCAAACCCTATGTAGCTTCAACTAATCCGAGGTCTTTACATTTAATGAACATTAGTGATAAAGCCAACGGTTATAACATGATATTATGTCCCCCTTTTGATTTTTTTTATTCCACTCAATTATTATTTTTTTACTAATATTTTTCTTTTTTTGGCTCATGAAACAAAACTTATATATATCTTATAAATTCTTGGTTATTATTTCGTGACGTGGAATAATTATAAAATACAAATATACCACATGCACGGTTTTAGAACATGAATCAAATCTCCCATAATATACGAGACAAGGCCATCCATGCATTCATTCAATTAGAGCAAAAAATACAGAAAAATTCTTTCTATTTTTTTTTTTCAATATACACGACAAGACCACGAGCGGTGGGAAAATGATGGAATTTATTTATTTATTCATTAGTGTGTTCATGAATTTATTTACGTATTTATTACATATAACTCGATAATTAAGTCTTTGGTCCACCATTTTCTAGATATGACCATTTATATGGCCTATGTTAAATTAATGCAGATAATTAACAACACATACATCACGTTAATTGAAGCTTTCTCTCTTATAGCTTTCTCTTTCGTACGGACACACACACACACACACACACACACACATATATATATATATATATATAATGTGCATTTCGACGAATTGAAGCCAAGTTCAAATTGATCAATCACGTTAATTTTTTTTCCCTCAATATTAGATTAACATAGCAAAATAAAACACAAAGTATTATTTATTAAAATCTTGAAGAAATTGGTTTCCATAATAATCGAATTATTTGGAAAAAAAAAATTAATATTAATCAAAGATATGGATGATCATAAATGGCTGTAAAATCCTCCTCGTGTGGACCTTCGTACTAACTGTACCAATCTTCTCATTCATGAATATAACAATGCAAAAACCGACACATAGTGACATCAACTAGTCTCCTTAAAGCCCCACAAAATATATATTTTTCTCACATGAATTTAATTAATTTCATTTATTCATTCATTAATCACCTCATTATTTTTATTTTTTTTTCTGGATCACTTCCTTTATTACATCATCTGAGCTCATTTTCCCATCACCACTTTCATAGTTTTCTTCATTTATATGGAACAAGAACAATGTATCGAGAATAAGACTTCAAGTTATATCAAAATTATGTAATTTTATAATATAATTTACGTAATTATTATTGAGTATAGTTGACTCAAGCGACAGCTCATCTCAAATGTATTCCAATCACAAGAGATATATATGTAGAGGCTCACAAGGTTGACAAATAATGCTAAAAAAGATTTTACGTATCTTATAAATTTTTAATTCTCATGTTGGCGTAGGCCCTCTTAATAAATAATATTTTTACATGAAACTATATTTCTAGTAATAATTGTAGTTACATTACAGTTAATTACTTATCCCTACCAACTATGTTCGAAAATATGAGCGTGCATGCGAATATGCAGTAAAAATTCCATCTTGTGGATCGTAAATGTTTCTTGTTTATTTATTTATTATTAAAATTTATATAAGGTTATGTGTAAAAAAAATAAATAAATAGTAAGAATAAATGAACACCCTCGTGGTTGAAGGAAGATGCTGCGGCTCCATAAAACAAGCACTTTCATATCCTCATTGGACATAAAGAACACACATTAGTATTATTTTTTTTATATAATACTATAAAGTTCATGTAGTAAAAATGATTCTGATTATAATCATTTATAGATTAAACAATTAATTTAAGTTTGTATTTATTCAAATTGAATAACGCAGAGCGGACAACTACATACATTATTGTGATTGTCGGCCGTGCTATATAATATATAATATATATATATATATATTTCTTACAAGTATTCTTTGTGCTCTTCAATCATTGTGTAAAGACTCAACTGTACAATTACAGCGTGGAATCTGATTTCTTCCTCGGGAAAATAAGGCAAAACATAATAAAGAAATGTGTAAAATTTAATCATGGATAATGAATATATATATATATATATATATATGTGTGTGTATATATACGGATTATCACAAATTCAACTTGATTCCTTACAAATGATTAATTGTGGTAGTTGGTAGAATTGAGAAAAGTTCAATGGAAGTTTCATTGTTATCCTTTTTGTCCTTAGGAAAACCTTTATGACAACTATTCGATTTGATTTCACAACTTACATAGACATGGCCAATAATGAATTATATCACTTAATTTATAGGGTATTTGAAAACTATTTCATTAAAACGATATATATTATATATATGGTGAAACGCCATGTAGAATATACATGAAGTTGACGTCTACAATTTTTTTTATTTTAGTTTTTATATTTTTTTTTATCAACATATGATAGAAATTGAAAATCATGTTAGTGTGTCACACGCCTATGCCCATTTAATTTCCCTAACCAATGAAGTAAAAAATACTTCCAAAGCCATCTGGCAAAAATATTGCTAAATAATAATATATACATCCAATTTAAATATTATTTGTACCGTAAGAAAGACAAGAGAATGAATGTCTAACCGTGACACGATTTTGTAATAAATAAATTAATTGCACACTAGTATGATTGCAAAGACCAAACTAATCATGGAAAAATTCTTATTTTAAAAAATACCTTTCCAATTACACTATTTTGCGTAGAGAATCTTTATTAATCAAAGCCAAAAAAAAAAAAAAAACAAAGTCTTCATTATTATTTTTTTTCAAAAGCTTTACGTTTTTAAAAAATTCAAGCCTTAACACAAAAGTCGTGATTATTATTATCATTATTTTTATACCAATCGTTAAATCTAATTAATTTTTTTTTTAATTCCAATAAATATCTGGTTTTTTGCCCCACAAAGTGCTGTCAACCTCACATAATAATTATTTTTTTGCTCAATAAAACCATTTAAAATTAAATTAAACAAATTAAATTAAATTAATACTATAATCACCTCAAAATCGTGATTAATAGAATCAACTTAACCTTAATCCCAACCTTCCTTGACTGCGACCTCTTCTTTTTATAGCTCTTTCTTCAGTCGACTTCCCTATTGCTCTCTCTCTCTCTCTCTGTAATAAAAGTACACTCAACACAGAGAAGAAGAAGAAGACATGGGCAGGCATTCTTGCTGCTACAAGCAGAAGCTGAGAAAAGGGCTTTGGTCGCCTGAAGAAGACGAAAAGCTCATCAAGCACATAACAAGATACGGCCATGGCTGCTGGAGCTCAGTCCCAAAGCTAGCTGGTAAATTTTTCTTCTTAACTCCAAAATGATTTTCACCCAAGAATTAATACATATATATATATATGTATGTATCATACTCAGGGCTTCAAAGGTGTGGAAAGAGCTGCAGATTAAGGTGGATCAACTACTTGAGGCCTGACCTAAAGAGAGGCACATTTTCTCAGGAAGAAGAGAGCTTGATCATTGAGCTCCATGCAGTTCTTGGAAATAGGTAAAAACATTGTTATTATTGCACTCATATGATCTCTTATAGTTCAATGGATTCTTATATACATATACGCAGGTGGTCGCAGATAGCAGCACAGTTGCCTGGAAGGACAGACAATGAGATAAAGAACCTTTGGAACTCATCCATCAAGAAGAAGCTCAAGCAGAGTGGGATTGACCCCAACACACACAAACCGTTATCGTCCGAAACGGACAATAACGTCCCGGCAGAAAACACGTCGTCGTCGGCCGAAGAAAAGCCCGAGAACCCTCCGCCGGGCGGCTCGATAGGTTCGGGCAGGTTTCAGGCCCTTCAGACCCCTGCGAGCCATGAGTTCTTCCACCATAGGTTCTCACCGAGCCACGAAAGCCCGCCCTCGAACAAGCCTCCTCACGCCGACTCCTCGGGCGGTGGTCTTCTATCCTTTCAGAATCCATTGAATAGTTATGGGTCGTCGGTCTTCTTCTCCAAGTCCTCGGAAATGGGCTCTGATCATCATCATCTTCATCATCACTTTGCTGCTGCGAATAACCTTAGTTCCTCCTCTGTTTTACCGCCGCCGTCGAGGGTGGTCAAGCCTAGTCTGAACTATGTAATAACCTCGGATAATCCGAACCCTATAAGCTCTTACCAGACGAACAACGTTAAATTTGAGAGCTGGGATTCTTTCGCGTGGAGTTCTTCCACAGATTGTGTGAAGGCAAACAGAGAAGCAGCAGCTCAAATACCATCGTCCACAGAGCCCGATATTATTACAGAAGATATCAAGTGGAATGAGTATCTACAAGCTCCATTTATGTCGGGAAATTATCCCAACGGCTACAGTAATCCTCCGACTCATCAAGATATCTACGGCGCCATCGCCAAGCCTTTCGAAACGCCGATGGCGTCGTTAAGCGAAGGCAATTGGCAACCTCAGCAGCATCAGCAGGTGAGTCTTCAAGCAGCAGCAGATGTGTACAGAGCGCATTTACAGAAGCTTTCTGCTGCAACGTTTGGACAGCTTTCTTAGAATTGTTTTTATTTTTTCTCTTTTTTTTTCTGTTTGTGTGCTTTTCTCATATTCTTGATAATTCTGTAAATAGGGAACCTTTTTATACTGAAAAATTTGCTTCGTGGGATTATCGTTTTGCTGATATCTACATTGATGAAAGTGCCCGTTTTTCTATTCTTGATATTTTTTTTTTCCTTTTTTTTTTTTTTTTACTTCAAAGCACTTCTCTTTCTCGCATGATTCTTCTCCTAAGAGTAGGAATTCCTTTCAAGACAGTGACAATCCGTACGGCGCTGTCGGAAATATTGGATCTTATCGTAACTGTTGATTCTGCCGCCGATCTCTTTCACCGTTGCAATATTCCACCTCCTCCTTTTTTTCTTTTTTAAATAAAATGATAAATAATAAATATTGATCGAACAAGTCGAAGATGTAATAAATTTGAAAGATAAATTATGCTATATCCACGTGTATATACTACTATCATATGCTTTTTTTTTATTGCGCGAAACTCACTTATGTTGTCTAAAACTTAGCATTTACCCCGATGATGTCTATTAGTTAGCATTGTATACTCCAATTAGGGTGTGTAAATGACAATGAGTAAATGATAAAATAAACCACGAGGATATTTAATGCAATTTTCAAACCAGATGAGTTTTGGTGTTTATTTTTTAAACAACGGGTGTGTTATATGCAATTTTGCCTAAACTGGAAAAAAAAAGTTAAAAAACGGGATAAAATTCAAAATGATTCCCAATGTTTATCCTATGGACCAATTTAGTCATCGATGTTTCGCATGAACCAATTTGGTCCCCATCGATTTTGGACCAATTTGGTCCTTCCGTCACCCACACTGGATCATTTTTTGATCGAATTTTGGAATATTTGCAGGATTTGGGGGGTTCGTACTGTTTTCTTCTACTGTCAATGAAGCTCGACGAAGCAGATGAGATAGAGCTCATATTCAACTTTTAGAGGAGAAATTTTTAGTTCCGTGCTTTAATTTCACTAACTCAATAGAAAGCTATAGAAATATGTTAAGGAATTCAGAACCCATAACGTAAAGGGTTTCGGTGAACAAAACTTAAAACAAGCGCCCGATAATTTAAGGAACTAAGGAACCAGAAACCAGTTCTCAAGTCAGGCACCCGAAGATCAAGGCAATGGCGACTGGTGACTTGTACTTAAGAGTCAGGAACTCAGCATCAAATCAGGAACCAGAAGCCAAATTCAAATATGCATCGATTAAGGAGAACAATGCAGTACAAATGCATTTAAGTCAAGGCTGCGACCAAAGATACGTTGGCCTGATGCATGCTCATTTTGGTGAAAGGCGCAGTCTGCAAAGAACCTGAACCAGGTTCTGAAACCAGCCTATTTCAGGAAACGACATTTAATAATGTCTGGAAGCTGGTCAGTCTTCACACAACGGCTCAAATCTACACCAAGTATAAATACCTCAGAGCGTGAAGACTGAAGACAACTTTTGAACGATCTACAACACAACTCAAGCACAACCATTAATTCTCAGAAGTTATCTCTCAACTATTCATTTCGAGCGATTAGAATTTGAGAGATTTGCACTCAACGGACTTTAAAAAGCTGTTGAAGTTTAGGTGGATTGTTTGTATACAACTGTCTGTGTTGCATTAGCTTTGGTAGGTTACAGTTAGTGAGTAGAGAGCTCCTTGTAACGTGTAAAACCAGTGCTAGTGATATCCTTCCTTGAGGGGAAGAAGGGGAGACGTAGGAGACTTTGCTCCGAACTTCCAGAAACAATTCCGCGTGTTCAAGCCATAAACACCTCACAACACTAACCGTTTTGCACTCACAAGAATCAGAATCCAGGCAACTGAGAGACTGATATCAGTATCCGACCATTCCAGTAACCAGAAATCGAAAAATAGTGAAGTGTTTATTCACCCCCCTCTAAACACAGTAACCGATCCTAACAAAATATCATGCAAGGAAAAGATTAGAAGAAGGGGGGGAAAGGCTAGAAAAAAAAGAAGGCGAAATGAACACCTTTTTTGCGATGAAATAATGAAGAAAACCATTCATGTCCATCGTTGTCAATGTCCCCTTTGAGATGGAGATAGTTTTCACTCACTTTTGTTTCCAAGTTTTACGAGTCAATAAGTTCTTTTTTTTTCTTTTCTTTTCATTTTTAACGGTCGTTAAAACCTAAAAATATAAGTTAATATCTTATTGAATCAATAATACGCTTCGTGAGTGACCATAATTACATATAATTTAATAAAACGAGAGACATATGAAATGACAAATACATTATTGGACCTAAATACAAAAAAAAAGCTTAATAATGCATTGTATGAAATGTCAAAGCAATAATACGATGATAAGAAAAATCAAGCAAATGAGGCCCATTTTGATACATAGAGATATATTAAAAAAAAAACAATATTTCGAACGTATATACTTATATATAAATAGTCTTATTCATAATTATATATACGTGGGGTATTGTTGCCCACGTGCATACAAGAAAACGTAGACTACACAAATTAATTGGACATAATGCTTATGGGGTCATTTTATTAATTTATATGTTTGTGTAATGAATGGATGTACACAATACATGTGTAATATTTTAATTTGATTGTCCATTTGGGTTGCATGTGAACCAAATCATTGATGCCCTTTACATTGGCCCTACGATGTTTAATTTAATTATCAAGGTGAAAACAATTATACGTTGAATAAATACACTTTACAAAATAATAATAAAATGTTTTTTTCCTTGATATATATTTAATCATCGAGAAAAAGACAAAAGGTATTAACTTAATTTTAATTAAACTTTGATTCCATTTTGGATCACTAAAAGGCAAACAAAAGGCATATAGAGATTAATTTATTTTTCATTACATATTTCCAAAACAATCAGCTTAAAGATGCTGACTTTGCATTTTTTTTTAATATAATCATAAGGAAGATAAAGAGTTATTTCTTATTATTCTAAATGTAAGAAAATAAAGACCGTAAATCGATCATATAGTGATTAACATTATAATTTTTTGTTAGGAAAAAAAAAGGGTCTTGTTAAACCGTTATTGAGGCATTTAAAACCAATCGATGTCTCTGTAAATTATATTCAAGATTGAGACTAATGTCAAAGTACAAAAAATTAATTATTCAAAATCACAATATCACAAGCGTTACTCCTAAAAGATTCCCTTTATCTTGTCGGATATTTCAGCATTTTCTTACATGGGTTTTATATGTCTAAGACATTGATTGCTCAAAGAAGACTAACAAAAGATTTGACTTTTAGGGTGGAAATTAAAAAATAAAAAATAAAAATTGCAATCATAAATGAGAATTTTTTTTTTTTTAAATATGATTCTTTGTCGGAGAACGGAATTATTATCATAAAATAAAAGTTCTAAGCCGCCTAGAAGGACTTACTCCGCAAGCACATAGAATCTTTAATTAACGATGCATAAATATAACCAAAGACCATTACATTATTAATTTCAACCAACAAGTACATAAATATATTGTGACAAGAACTCATAAAATCATACTCTATAAAAAAAAATAAAAATTGCAAAGATATCATAAGGTATATATATATATATATATATAATATCATCACTTGAAATATAGGTTGTGACAAGTTCGATCGCACGGATACGGACAATCGATCGCCTTAACAGCCGCCCGATCGAAATACCAGTCTCCAACTGCTATCGCAACTGCCTGCGAAATGTTAGAAACTCGGGGAGATGACGGCGACGTACGATGATGATCGTCGAACAAAGCGAAAGTATCGAAATGGAAATGACGGTCGATACCTTATTACCAACTCGTGGAGCATTGTCTGCAAACCAAGTGTCTTGCCTCTCCGACTGACAATGAGCATAGCAAGAGTTTATGTATAGGCCGCTTCGTCTGTAAGCCGAGAAACCTCTGACGGCGTTCAGCATACGGTTCCTAAAGCCTGCTCCGAAAGTACTATATTGTGTTCAGAACAAAAGCCGAGTTTTTTGTTGGACGTATTATACGTAAAAACTAAAATACAATCATTAACATGGTATCTGAGCCCATGCCGAGAGAGGTCATGGGCGTATGAATCCGCACGGCCACTCATTTAAGAATATTGAATGTTTAAAGGGTAGGTAAGAAAGAAATCAGCACAGACGTGAGGGGCGCGTGCTGATTATATAATAAATAAAATTAAAATATGATGCACTCACTTTTAGGTGAAGTTATAATTTAATTTTTTTTTTTTTTTTTTTTTCCATAACGACGGATGTAATAATAATGTTAACATAAGCACCTTGCAAAACTCGGATTTGGTAATTCGAGCATTGGTTGACGCTTTTCTTACACGCAAGCCAGTTTCCACGAGGATCCGCGATCGGCGGAGCCACGCTTTCCTGAACCTATGGTGGGCAGAGTCAGAAAGAAAGAAAAAATCCCGAGGGGACACTAATAAAGGGCCCGCATCGATTATATAATCTTTTTTTGTTCATTGTTATGAGAAAAAAAAAACGGTGAATATCCGAACCTGCCATGCATCATAGGCTGCGTTGAGAATAAAAAGAGGCGTCTTTATGCTCGAAATCAAGTTCTGAGGGAAGAAGCACTGCGATGCGATGCAAATCAAATAAAGATTTAGAAATAAAAGTAGAGATTTTTGTGTTTTAAAAAGAAAAATAAGATGGCGGGCAGAGAAATTTACAGAAGTTGGACCGAGCCGGCCAGTGCAAGTTCTAGGAAGATATCTTCCGACGCCCTGTCGAGAAATTCGATTGATCAAAAAAAGAGCAGATTCACAGTAGCTTTCGCTCGACTCAATATAATTTGATTGAAAGCAGATAAATAAGTAAGTACATGTAAGCTGACAACGCCGGCGAAGAAATTCCTGATCGTCCGCCCGCCAGAAACATCAACTCTACAGAATTTTGAAGACGTTGCAATAAATCGTTCAAAATGAGACAAAAAGCGGAGAA
This sequence comes from Lindernia subracemosa, assembly GCA_028392965.1. Classification (NCBI taxonomy): domain Eukaryota; kingdom Viridiplantae; phylum Streptophyta; class Magnoliopsida; order Lamiales; family Linderniaceae; genus Vandellia; species Vandellia subracemosa. The sequence goes on along the minus strand of JAQPCC010000026.1, from coordinate 458,638 downwards.
GCAAACCGAAAAAAAAAAGAAGCAAAATTTCGAATATTACGTGTCCATAAACAGCCCAGCATCAGCTAGGCACTTCACTCTGACATTTCCAGGAAATAAATAGCGAAATTCGTCGCAGTGCAATATCGAAGCCAACCCGCCAGCAGAGCAGCCCGAAAGAAGTGCCTGAAGAAGCAAATCAATATTATGCGTTTAATTAAATCGAAGATTATAATTTTAACCAAAAAAAAATAATATTTTTTATTTACTTGATTAGCATAGCGCATTCCTTTCGACATGAGGTCTTGCACTGCGGCTTCATATATACGCTGTCCTCTAAATTGCAGCCCTGCGGCCTATATGACTATGTTATGCAATAAACTGAGGACTTTAAGGATGTATAGTTTAAAAACGAATAGGCCTTTCAAACCTTATTCTCACTGTCTCCAGCAAACGAAGCCCCGTCGCAATAGCGTATCTTTACTCTGTTCCAGTTATAGAAATCTGCAAAGTTTACGCAAAAAAACGTTCATTATTCCATTGGACTTAAATTATCTTTTTGTAGGAGTTTTTTTTTTTTATTACCTGGATTTTCCTGAGCATTGTTGCTAAGTATCCCTGTAAATGGAATATACTTCTCAAAGTAATTGGACGACCCTCGATGAGTCCTCTTACGATATACGCAGTTTCGAATAGAATTGCACCACCCTCCGCCCTGCAATCAAAGTACCGAGAAATGATGAGAAAATTAAGCAGGCCATCGTCGCCATCAAAGGCTTTTGTGTTGTGTGACAAACCTCCAACTGAACGAGCCAACTGTTCGACCCTGACCCGAACCCGCGGTGCAGGTGGTACCCGGGTAATGACCCGTCCAAACACACTGCAAAAAATAACACAGATGAACACAAAGAGAAGCTAAATCAAGAACATTATTCATTGTGGGAGGTGAAGTCAGCTGTTTTCTCAGATGAACTTTTGTAATAACTATTGCTTGATGGAACACTCCACAAGCCAACTAAAAGACCTTCTTCCATAAAAGCTGAACTTCAACTCATCATACAGAGATATTGCACCAAAAAGGTACTCTCAAAAGGTGCCTTTTTTTGAAAGAAAACGTGCTTTCTTATTCTTCTGAAGAATGGAGAATCAAATGAACTTTCCCTTCAGACGAACGAAAGTCAGACCCAAAAAACACAAACAAAGAAGTAAATGAAAGAGTTATTACCAGCTCCTTTAGAAGCAGCTCCTTGAACAATAGTCAATCCCACCATTAGAGCATTTGGATAAACAGCAGCAGGTGAAACGCCATATACAGACTCCATATACGACATTTTCTCCAAATACGATGCATTTTCTGTTATATTACCACTAAAAACGCCATCAAAATCCAAACTTTCGACGCCCCATTTACTCATCAACACTGCAGCAAAAACCACACACCAAAACACCTTCAACCCCTCCATGCCCCTCAATCAAAGCAAAGCTTGCAAGAATGAGGAGAAATAATGGGTCGGCGAAGTAAAACTCTATCCACCGACTAAGGAATAATGGCAGTCAAGACCACAACCCAAGATTTACAGAAAGCTCTTAATGCCAATGGCTAGTGAAAGTTAGACGAACGCTATTATTGGGAAGGAAGGTGAGCTGATAGACTTCTTCTGTCAAGAATGTGAGGGAGGGAGTGAAATATTAAATTCTTTTTTATTTTTTTTCTCGATCTTTGATTGAGATCTAAGAAAAGGATGTTTCCCAACAATGGCGGCAGGTTTTTTCGAGTGTTTCAAAGATTATTTATTTATCATGGCGCATGTCTAGAAGCAACTAGGGAATATAATGTATGCTTTCTTTTATTACATTGACATAAATAAACTATGGTAATGTAAGTTCTTAGGCAGCATACAAATTCTTGTCTAAATTTTTTTTTTTCTAGTTTAAAAAAAAATTTGAGAAAAAAAAAATATGTGGCTTGATTGAGCTTTGTTGTAGCAGTCCCAAAATAGTGCGATTACAACTGGAAGTAAGTAGTGGTGGTTTATTTGTCAATTGTGTTCATAATGATGGACCCTTTAATGCAATCAATATTCTGTTTAAATGTCATAAAAGGGACCAAAGTAAATTTTGTTCGGTCACATGATTTAATAATTAATTAATTGCTTTCCTAATTATTACAAGATTCGGTGCATATAAGTCCTTTCTGTTATTATTATTATTATTATTATTATTATTATTATTTTAAGAATTCACAACAATTTCCAACAAAAAATGGAAAGGGACAGACAATAACATTAACATATTAATCAGTCTAACGTCAATATCTCCATTGACAGATAGATTGATCGTATGAACTAAATAGATGTGTAATGATATCATTGGATGATTATCTAGTCTAGACAAAAGAACACAGCTGTATTAATTAGTTACGTGAATGTCCAAATCACATTGAGTTTATGGAGTTTAGCTAAGATAATGAATGATAAGGACTTTGTTCTGGGTCATCAAGAGCTAGCTAGCTGATATGCATGATCGATATTCTTGGCCCAATTTAGCTATAAGAATTCTTGGGCTAAGTTAAGGGAAGTTCAATGGATCGATATTGCGATCAGCGTTAGGATCAGACGATGCCATTATGTTTGTTCGCCAGCTTCTTGATAAGATGTTATGGCAGTTCGGGCGAAGTTTGATGGTATGAGAAGGGTGTTCGATGAAATGGCTCAGAGAGATATGCTTGTGCTTTAAACGTTGGCCTGGAGTTGCATGAGTTAGCTAATGGAAGGGGACATGGCTCCTATAGCACTGTGTCGTTGTTCTTTACTTGGCCTAAGCCACAAGGTATCTTTTTTTCTTTTTTTTTTCCCTTAAACTCTCATACCTTACCTTCACTCCACATATTCTTTTCCTCAAGTTCACCGTTGTTCGTGCTGTCTCCCTAGTTTATATTTCCTTTCTCTGATGTGAAACGAATGAACGTAGCTTACGACATTGTTTTCCGTCCACCAGCGCGAACGATATGTCCGGCGGAGAATCGGGGCGATCGTTCGAGTATACGCCAACATGGGTTGTGGCCGTTGTCTGCTTTGTGATTGTCTCGATTTCAGTTCTTGCCGAGCGTGCCCTTCATAAGCTCGGAAAGGTATGTAGATATACTGATATGAGTGTGTGTGTGTTTTCGCATGCGATGCTAATTATGCTTTGTTTATATCAGTGCTTCAAACACAAGAATCAGAAAGCATTGCTTGATGCACTGCAGAAGTTAAAGGATGGTCAGTCCTCTAATTAGAATTACTTTCTGGCTGATATAACGAAATTACTCATAAAACTGGTTGATTTCGCAGAGCTGATGCTTCTGGGATTTATCTCCCTTTTGTTGACGGCGTTCCAAGGACTCGTTAGCAAAATGTGCATCCCTAGTAAGATTGCCAACATCATGCTACCATGCACTATGTCTAACGTCGAACATAATCAAACTGCTGCTTACGTCGTCTTCGGGAGAAGGCTTTTGGCCGAAGGGGTTTCTCAGCAGTGTTCGGAGGTAATAATGAATTCGGTTCCGAAAGCTGCAGGAGAAGTTATCGAAGATATTACATCAGCCTTGCTTATGTTATGCTGTTTCTTGTGCAGGGACACGTCCCATTTCTATCCTTAGAAGCATTGCATCAGCTTCACATATTCATATTTGTTCTAGCTGTTGTATATGTGATCTTCTGTGCTTCGACTATGGTTCTTGGTGGCATTAAAGTAAGTCTTGCAAAAACCCTACAGTTCATGCGAAGTAAAGACACACACACATATATATAACGTCTTGCTTACAGATAAAGGAATGGGGACACTGGGAGAGATCGATTAGGAATGAAGTACCAAGACATCATAGACGTAAGAATATATTATCTCCGTTCATCTTGCTTATAATCTGGTTTATTGCTTGAATTGTTTTTAGTTATTTAGTTACTATCCATTCTCCGTCTGTTGATAATGCTCATCGAAAGAGTTCATGTCTCCCACAAAACAGTTCATGTTCCTCGTATTCACATAAAGGAGTTCATGGAAAGGGCAGGAAATTACTGGAGAAAATATACAGTAGTGAGCTGGATGGTAAGTTATACGCTTATGTTAAGACCATTCTTTACAGAATCGGCAACTGATATTCTGAAAACATGTGCATAGGCCGCCTTCTTCAAACAATTTTACGGGTCGGTGACTAGGTCTGACTACATAGCTTTGCGTTCGGGATTTATAGCAGTAAAGTCTTCCCCGAAAACTGTTTTAATTGTCTGTTATATTAACATTTGCATGATTATAAGAATGTACACCTTTTTTTGGATGCAGAAACATTGCCCTGCAATCCCAGATTACGATTTTCATAGGTACATGATGAGGACACTTGAACATGATTTCAGGAAGATCATAGGCATAAGGTGAGCTGAAACATGACAATTAAATATCGCTTAAAGGGAGAATATTCGTAATCATAACTGACATTAACATGATGACTGCTCCTTCTCCTTCACAGCTGGTACTTATGGCTATTTGTTGTGATCTTCTTGCTTGTCAACGTTGCAGGCAAGTCATATAATCTGCTGCATTATATGCATATTGATAAACTATAGTTTATGCCGAGGACTAACTTGGGATCGAAATATGTCAGGGTGGCATGCGTACTTCTGGCTTTCGTTTTTGCCATTAATAGTAAGTATGCGACCATTAATTAATACAGGATATATATGAAGTAGTTGTTTGTCTGACTTAATGTTATTTTTCAGCTGTTGCTGATCATTGGTGCAAAACTCGAGCACATAATAACCGAATTAGCTCAAGAAATGGCAGAAGATGAAAGAACGACGATTAGGCCTTCCGATGAGCTCTTCTGGTTTCATCGGCCTGCTCTCGTCCTTTACTTGATTCACTTCATTCTATTCCAAAACTCGTTTGAGATCGCCTTCTTCTTCTGGATTTGGGTGAGCTTTATGGTAATTTCTGAGCAATAATTGAAGGACCGTCGTGTTAATCATTGTCCTATTTCTTTCTAATTTGACTCAGACAACATATGGATTCACATCTTGCATCATGGAGGGTTTGAGCTTCGTCATCCCGAGGCTCGTTATAGGGTATTTATATAAGTTTCCTGGGATTTGAATGTATGTTTCTAACATCATGTACACTGATTTTTCCAACCTCTGTTTTTCGTAGGATCATCGTTCAAGTCCTTTGCAGCTACAGCACTTTACCTTTGTATGCTTTAGTTTCACAGGTATAACATATGACAACTCATGTTGTCGGGATTTAATAACATGATTTAGCATCCTCGATTAATCATGAAAGTTTTGCAGATGGGAACCATGTTTAAGAGCACTATCTTCAACGAACACCATCGCGACATGATATTATCATGGGCTAAGAGACCTTCAGAAGATGGCAATGGAAGTATGAACAAACTCGTCATCGGAACTACAACTAATGAAGAACAAACCATTTGGGCTGATCGCCAGAATCCTGAAATAGCTGTGAACAGAGAGGTATATAATACATCTGAGATTGAACTTTCTTACCCAAACAATGCTCATATATCATCGTAGCGAAGAGACTATGTCCTTTATATAGTGATAGTGTCTTGTATGCATACATTCTATCGTATTATAGATGACGTTTCTTCAACTTTACACCAGAAATCACACGTACATCAGCTTATATTTGCTTACGGAATTATAGATATCCATCTATACATAGCTATATACTGCATCATCCTCCTTAAGCCACTTATATATACTTCCATACATAGCCAAAGCACTTTCAACAGTCAGCTTAGAGATCGAAACTGTGGCTGTTAAAATGAAACACTGCTTTATGTGCTGATCTTTTAAGATTCTGTGTTCTGCACTCTCTTGCAACACTTGTCTGAAGACTTGGAGGCCCACAAATTATAACACCTATGTCAACGTTTCCCCACTTATCCGACATAGATTCAAAGATCCCTGCAGAAAGAAAGGAAAAAAAAATGATTTTTTTTTTTGATCTGTGGACCTTGTAAGCTAATCAAAACAGGCCTTTAAGTACCTTTGAAGTTCGGTCTTTTGCCATATCGAACATTGTGTCTGTATTGTTCTTGGGCCGAACCCTTGAGCGAGGTTTGAGTGCTCTGTTTCTGCTGCATATCGTGATGATTCTCTCTTGCTTCTTCGGCTTCCCCAGCGCATGCTTTCTTTTCCCAGAGATGCCAAAATCCAATCGTAACGCCGCCGAAGAGGACAACACTTACAGTCATGCATGCCATGAGCAGAAGCCCCTTATACCACCAATACTCCACCTTGTAAGGATTTATGTAGAGTACATCTAGCAAAGCAGCTGTAATGACCAAACCTATGGTAGATGCTATGACATACATCCCTGACCATACTATGTTGCCTGTCCCCGCCAACACGGATATTCCGTGATTTTTCGAGGCGGCGAAGGTTGCTGAGTTTATGGGCTCGATACGTTTACCCTCTTCCTGAAGTTTAAAGTACACAAGATAGATTCATCGTGATTGAATGAGTTGAAAATTCTACAAAGACACAAGCTTGGAAAAGAAAAAAGATCGAAAAAAAAAATCTGCTTACTAAAGAGGGTTCTGACTGTCGGGTGACGTAAGTTTGTATTTCGAGGTTTAGTGTTTCAGAGAAATTCGGACAGATAGACTCCATGTCTAGTGTATGAAGAAGTGGAAGCTCATCTGATGTCTTAACAGCCCAGATTATGAGTATGTTCTTAGGAAGACAAGGCTTGCCTTCCTTGATCCGCCGAAGAACGTCGCACAAGATGGCCAAGAAAGGCGAAATCCCTATTCCACCTGCAACTAATATGAGGTTCTCATAGCTGAACCTCAAAATAAACAAAGACATAATCAGCATGAGACACAATCATTCATTCTCTCTGAGTTTGAGTAGATGAGATTTACGTACGTTAAATGGTACGGCGATTCGTGGCCATAAGGGCCTTCCACAGAAGCTGTTAACTTGTAAGAATGTTGCTTCTCAGGGTCCATGTTAGAAATTCTCGATATTCGCCTCTCAAGCTTCTCTGTCCAGTCTCCAAGAACCTTAATCAGAATCGCCATGTGATGTTTCCCATCTAGCGGACTGGATGAAACACTAAAAGGATGCCATTGAAGCCAAGATAATTCGCGGATTTGAAGAAAGATCCATCCGAGGGCATTATAGTGCAAATCTGCAGATACATCAGAATGGATTACAGTCAAAAAGTATATCGTAGCATACGAAGAAATTAAAAATTTATCCAAGTAGTGAAGAGCCTTACTAGCTGGTTTTGAAAGAACTAGCTCAACGGTTCCACCAGGAAAGCTCCTTGCACAGAGGACATCAACGGTTTTTCGGGACTGAAAGAATCTGAGAAAACGATCGAGCATGAAGAGGAATATCCCGCCAGCAGCGTAACAGAAGATGAAATCACCGACGTGCAGAGCCAAGAACACGACGAAGACTATGTACAGCTGATGCGTGTAGAAGAACAGCTCGAAGTTTCGCCTTCGAACCCCGGGAAGTGATGTCAGCCACATGAGCAGGCCGGCCAACAGGCTTATGACACCTGGAAGATTGGCAATGCCTATGTTCCCCCACTGAGTTAGCTGCACCCAAAGAATTAAGACAACATGGGACTATCTTTAGCTATGTAAGAAGAAATGGCAAGAAAATCAGAATTCTGTTTGAAGGCCTACTTTTTCGATGAGTTGGCCGTCCACTGACCATCCTACTACATAGACGAGACCGTGGAGGGTAAAAATCGCCATCGTGAGATGTCCGAGCCAGACATGGTACCTCGTTGCATGCTCGAAGGGTATGTCTATGAGTCGAAGAAGAACAGATCCCCGCGAAACGGGCAAGAGTAGAAAAGCAAGGCAGAAGATGCCTATCATTCCCAGGCGTAGACCTGTGAGCTCCAGCAACAAAATACTGAAGCACATCCAAGTTACTTCAACATATTGGTGAGAAAAATGTCTATTTATTGCGTACTTTAATTACTACAAATTAGTATCTTTGACACAAAAAAATCACCAAATATGGCACATAAACAGCTCAAAGAAAGACATCAAAGCAAGCAAAATGATACTTTTTCCACAGTTTCTACTACAGTGAGCATGCAGGCATAGATAGCATAGCAGTAGCATACATACCTCTGTTCTCTGGGAGGCATATGAAAAAAAGGAGCGATTTCAAGGTTGTGCATAGTCGCAGCATAAAAAGCCCAAATCACATAAAGAGAAAATAGCACAATCCCTATCATTTCTGCAGCTGAAACAACCCCAAATGGCCCATCAACAAGAAATGGGAAAGTCCGCAAACGAAAACGAGGGTATCTTTGCCCTCTTTTCCTGCGTTAAAACGGTTAAATAATGATGTCCCAGAAAGGAAAGATTCCATCGTAACTGTAATAAAAGAAAAAAAGGCGGCGTACCCTTGAAAGTGTTCGTCGTCTTCTTTCCCTGAAAGAACCATGTATGCAACTCCAAGAACTGCAATGGCGAGTATTGGAGCACTGAAGATTAAAAAGGTGAAAGCTTTACTTCCAAATACGCTCCCTTCTGAAGCAGAAACACCTTGGGAGTACTTTTTAGTCACGTAATCTGTCGGAAATAGGAAAATAAGAACAACCCATGCAAGGAATATCGACCACATCGCCACCTTGAGGACCCATTTCAATAATGTAATTAAAAAAGGTGTCTTTTTATGATCACAAATCGTTGTATTTTCCCTCCATGTTAGGAGCGGCTCATTGCTTGTTTTCTGATCCATATGAATTATTAGAACCTTAGTTACTATCGTAAAGAACAAAGGGTTTTTTTTTTTTTTGCTATAGCTCTTGCTGAGTAGTTGCCACCCTCACTCTTATATAGTGTGATTGAGAGGTAAAAAAAAATAATGACAATGGTAAATGCTGCTTTGATTTTGTATCTCTGTCCATATTCTCATGAATATGAATATAAGGACATGGGATTCATATATCTATATTATTGCTAGCCTATTATTTATTTATTTGTTATATTTTTATACCCCTTATTACCTTATATGATGACGATATACTTCACAATCGAGACAAGGACTAACTCTTCATCATATAATGCCTTCGCATAAAAGTTGTGGCCAATAACAAATGACCCCTTTATTTTTTTTTTCCTCAATTGTAGCATTCAATCACAATTTCAATTTGATTTTTTGGGTAACTTATAATCCTTTTTTTTAAAAAAAAATCATAAACATGAATATCTGTCTGCAATAAATATGAAAAGCGACGAAAGATTCGAACTAGTCCAGAGGAATAATAATAATGTGTAATAAAAATGAATTCTTGAGGTGCAAATTAAATTATTTATTGCAACTGCTAGCATTTATGTAAGAAAACGAATGCATGATGTGAATTTGTGTGGCATAGTAAGGGAATATCAATCGTTTCTTATCTAAACCTTATAAAGTTTCTCTTAAATTCTCATCTTTCTATACATACTAAGGATGCCTCGATAGGAGAGTGTGACATGACGATTTACAAAATGTAGTACATGCAATGTTTGGTCATATCCAAAATTGTAATAAATATATGACATGCCTAATTTTGATTGAGGGGATACATATGAAAATGAAATAGTACATAGTACTATAAATGCTTGAAAAATATGCTATGAATTGATATGGTATTTATCCTTATCCCATGCAAAACATTGGTTGGATATGCATCATTATCACATTTAACATGTTAAAAGTCTGATTTTTTTTAACTTCAACTTATATGGTTGGGCACATGACATAGGTTCAATTTCACTTGAATTCTTTACAGGGACGGACCAACGTTGGGGATTGGAGGGTTCGTTGACCCTTTGAGACCCGTCGGATTAACCCTTAGCAATGACGGAACCAAAAATAATTAAATATGTATTCAATATTTCCTAGTGGTAATTCTTTTGTAAGTTAAGTTGATATTACAAATTGATGTGCCTTGTCCATATTTGTTTTTTATTGTCAAATTAATTTTTGACCCTCAATACATTTTATATTTATTTATTTTCTGACCGCCCTCCCCCAATTTAATTACCAACTCTTGGTCCGCCACTGACCCCTAGAGATCGCTGTCTGTGTGGACTTGGAATGAGACATTTAGGTCAGACTGATAAGTCTGGCCGAAACCGAGGATCATCGTCTCATAACTGATAATAAGGTTCAAATTTCGGGAACTCATCGTACCATCGAAAGTCTTCTCTCTTCCTTCCAAAGTGGAAAACAATCTTTACAATATCCAAGAATCCCTATTTATCTATTTTATCTCTATCAAGCACGAGTACTTCTTACAAAATCTAAGCGTCCCATATTAGGGTTTTGGTCCTTCGATAGCTCAACTCAATAAATATTAGCGTCACAATAATATGTAATATATTTGGTCCTCCTAAAATATATATCGTAAAATTTTGATAATATTCCTCTATGAAAAGGAAAATAATAGGTTGATAATGGCCCGAAGTATATGCTGACTCTGAAATCCATACCCTAAGCCCAAGTCCCAATGGCCTTCATCACATATATAGTGCATTGCAGGAGAATATAAAAGGAACTAAGAAATATATTCAATAACTATTTCAATCTATTAACGAACATTCAATCTACTAGCTAGCTATAGCTATTAAATTCATGTCTGGCGGTCAATATTAAAATAAATGCTTGTCAGTCAAATGAATGAATGTTGTAATAATGGAATGGGATAATTTGCAATAAATTTGAAACGGTGGTGCTGGTGCATTGCATATACTTCCAAAACTCTAAGCTACGTATATATTTGTTCCATTTAATTTACTATATGATCTATATATCAATATTGAAAAATAGAAACTATCAATATTTTTCTAAGATATGACTCCATTTAATAATGGAGTACGTAGACCATACCATTAATGGTGAGGGTTCCAAATAATAAATGATATGCATAACGAAATAAATCAAATCGGTGATGTTGGCAGCCAAGTAATATATTTTTTTTTCAGTATAGTTATATAGTCAATGTAATGCCTCATTCTTGTTAATTGTCAATGATAGTCAATCCTATATCAACTAAATATATATCGACGTTTCAATTTTACTAAGAAAAATAACATTTAATTTATTGACTTGGAAATATTATTAAAAATGGCTCAACTTGTCAAAAACATTGGGTTGCACGCAATTCGTAAGTTCATTTCGAACCACATAACTTAGTTTATTGACTAGGTAACTGACAGTATCTCCCAACAATTTGCTCACCTTATATTTTCAATGAGTTTTTTTTTTTAATCACGATAATAGAAGAAGAAGATGTCTTGGCAATATAAAATAATAAAGTCAGTGATCATCCGTACACTTCCATTAAATAGTAAAGTTGTTTTTCGTCTTTTGCTTGATGTATTACATTTTCAAATATATATATATATATATATATATATATATATATATATTATTCATGTATTACAAGTTCAAATGTGCTTCCAACATAAAAATCAGTATTCACTAATGAAAAATAAGATACGTCTCATGCATATAATATATTATTTGAAAAAATAAATGAAGATAAAATATGTTAGATTATTATTTATTTATGTAAGAATTATGTGATGGGAACGAAGGTGAAAATGATTGGACACTTAGAATATTATCACCAGCTTGCTTTCATTATTTATTAGCCGGCACTCAATATGTCCATCTACACGAATTCTTTTTCTCAAAATATCAATATAAATATATATATATATATAATTTTAATTAACAGTATGCAACGTTATCTTTATTCTACACTCTCCTAGAATACTATAAAGTCAAATAAACTATGCAATATTAGCTCGTGATCAAGAACGTAACGACTTCGTATATTAAATATGATCCAAAATCTCAACCTCGATAGGTTTCTGGTAGGAGAAATTGACTTTTTTTTTTTTGAAGGAGTAGCAGATCATTGTCATATTTAAATATTTATATATAAACTATATAGTTTCTTTTATAATTATTCGAATGCTCATGCAAAATGAATATATTAAAATTGAGCTGCGTCACTTTCATTGAGAAATTCTCTAGTTCGTTCTTGCGTGTAAGATAGTTTGTGTATATTCACCAATGAGAGGTTTTGAATTTGTCTCAATTTTTATATGATTTAAATTCCTAGAAATAAAAGATTATAGAACTGAATTTAATAATATTCAAGGGTCTTAATATTGGCGACACAGTACGAATACTTACACATGCATTGTATAACATGTAATGAGGAGTATTTTTGTTTGATTATTGCAAGCTCATGTGATGTATAGCGATGTTACGTAGATGTATATATATATATATATATATATATATATATATTATATGATAGTTTATGAATATCTTTCTTATAGTGGGACAAGGTTTTGCTTTTTTCCAGCAAACTTGCCAAAGATTTCACAAGGTATGACGATGATTGGTTGAATCTAACCATGTTAAATTCGGCATCGGGCCTACGCACACGGGCCCGCATAGGAGGAGAGTTGACCGCATAAGTTGTGGACTTCCATCCTAAAACCAGGATGGAAGCCCACAACTTATGCGGTCAACTCTCCTCCTATGCGGGCCCGTGTTCGTAGGCCCGATGCCGAATTTAACATGGTATCAGAGCGGAAAGATCCTATTGGGTCGTGAGGTTCGAAAAGAGTGGCGTTCCTCACCCGACTCTAGTTGAAAAAAAATATATATACGGCGGGTTCGAAAAAAAAGAGTGATGTTCCCGTCCGATTAAAAAAAAAAATGGGTTCGCATGTGAGGGGGGAGTGTTAAATATCATAACTCACATGCCATCCCACATCGATTAAATCGGGAGAAGTTGACTAATATATAAGTTGATGGGTCACTCCACCTATCACCAATTGATTTTAGGATGAAAGACCATAACTTATGCGGCCAACTCTCCTCCTATGTGGGCCCGTATGCATAGGCACGATGCCGAATTTAACAATATACCACACTGTCACCTAAAAAATATCTGGAAAAATCTTACTTTTATATATTATTAATTATATTCTTATGCATACGTTTTTTAAATATAAGTAATTAACATCATTAATAAGTAAATTGTATTATATAAGGCACTCGATTTCTCAGTTAGTTGGTATTTAGAAATTAGATATAGATCATTCGAGAATTCCTTTCTATTATTATATCAATTTAATTACGTCTCGTATGTAATAAAGTTGTCTCTAATTCTTACAAAAGCAGTTATGGTAGTTGCGATTACATTTATTATTAGGATTTGCAAAGTTAATTATGGAGATTTTGCTTTGATATAGTTTGAATAACACGCTTTTATTAAATAAAAGTCAATGTTTTGCAAATTATCGTCATTATTAATATTTTAATGTTTCTAAGCCTTCCTTCGCCATAATGTTATATTGTAATGAAATTTAAATTCTTCAAATGATTTATAAGGAAAAAAAAATAATGTTAGCCTAGACCATACCCCTAATAAATAGGTATTGAGGAGTGATTGCGAAATATGATATCTTAAAAAGAAAAAAGAAAAAGAAAAAAAGAAATGAGAAAAACCATGTAAGAACAAAATGGAAGAATCACTTGTTATTGTCATAGTTTGAGAGTGTGGTCACGGGCATCTCTTGACTATGTCACAGATCACTCAATACACTCACACATATTATAAAAAAAAAAAAAAATCATATTATATTTATGTAATATACGTATATATATAGATAGAGATAATAAATAAATATTAAGTCATCTTCCAATGAGCCTGCGTTAGCCCATACGAACGCACCACTTGCTTCACTCTCAAGCCCCACTCTCCTCTATTCACTTAACAAATAAATGATATATTATCTCAAGAATAAACCATCTTAAAATGAGTTTTCTTATTAATAATAATAATAATAAATATTACTACATAAATCTAAATGAAAGTAAGAAATAAGAATATCATTACAATAATGATCTATATCTTTAATTAAAATAATGAAATAGAGCATAAGCCGCAATTCATTAATTATCCAATTCGAGTATTTATTGTTTTACTCGATTAAGAATTATTAAAGAGTGGGGATCCATTCTATTTGTTTTTTTTTTTAAATTCTTCACTAAGTGTTAGCTTAGCCAAGTACCTAGTAGGTTAATTAATTACATAATTTACTTTTAATTATTTTTTCCGGCTACTAAGTGACTTTTAATTTAATTAAATTAAAATAAGTGAGAAAAGAAACTGTTTTTAGGAAATAATCGTATATGCTAGAAAGTGGCTAGCATCTTTTCCTCTATCTCTTTTGAACTAGCAGCATTTTTGTCAATTTAGGCCATTAAACTCTATAAATAATGAATTAAAGACTTTCGACATATATAATGCATAGTAGCTAAGCTTTTAACTATTAACTAGTATTTTAAGCATACTCAATATGTATGCATTATATATAAACATATATTTTATTTTATAAAATATTTATTTTCAATTTAATTTAATATATATGAAATTATCATTTAATTTTAATTATATAATATTAAAAAAATAATTTATGAGGACATAATTGAAATAAATATAAATGAAGGGTAAAATTGCAAATTTATTCTCAAATTGACAGACCAAAATTATGACAATTTTTAAGTGGTGTTCTCCCTTAATATAATAGAATAAATAATTTTATAATATATTCATTTTGTAATAAATTGAAGCTTATGACCTATGAAAGTCTTCAAAAAATAATATATATATATATATATATGTGTGTGTGTGTGTGTGTGTGTGTGTGTGTGTGCAGCTGGATAATCAATCATAAATATACACATTTTAAAAAAGAATATTGTTTTTTATTTTTTATTTTTTTGTCAAAACAGCCAATAATTTTAGAAAGTAAAATTGCTTCATGGTAGAAATTGAGAAGGCTCCAAACCCACCGCACATAGGAGAAGAAATTAAGCTTGGCCACTCTGTTCTGTCCTCTATTTGTGATGTCACTTTCTCATCTTAATTCATCATCTTCTCTCATATATATATATATATATATATATATATATATATATATATATATATATATCTTTTTGAATTGTAGGCACTTCTTTAAAATTAAATTCGTGTACAAATATCACTCTCTTATAATTAATTTACAAATAAATACAAGAAAAAATGGCCAAGACAACTCTCCTTCTCTCACTAATTGCCTCTCCTTTTAATCACTTTCCTTGATCTCAATCTCTATCCATCGCTCACATAGTCAAAGAGAAGCAGCTACTTCGATATATAGATATATATATATATATATATATATGTATGTATTGATCAATCTCCTTGTTGATATATATAAGACAAGTGGATGCAGTAAAAAGGGTTTTCTTTCTCCCCTAGTTTTATGGCCATTGCAGCAAATATGAACAATAATAGTAGTAATAACAACAATCAAGAAGGTGACTGTAGCAGCAAGCAAGAAGAAGACGACCATCAGCACGACATGGTCATGCCGGGATTTCGATTCCATCCCACCGAGGAAGAGCTCGTCGAGTTTTACTTACGCCGTAAGGTCGAAGGCAAGCGTTTCAACGTTGAGCTCATCACTTTCCTCGACCTCTATCGCTATGACCCTTGGGAACTTCCAGGTAGATTAATCTTTTACACTTAGGAAATAAATGGAATTAAACTTGTTGACTTGAATGTAATAATTATAGCTTTGGCTGCTATTGGAGAGAAAGAGTGGTACTTTTATGTCCCGAGGGATCGGAAATATAGGAACGGAGATAGGCCGAATCGTGTCACTACGTCGGGGTATTGGAAGGCGACGGGCGCTGATCGAATGATTAGAAGTGAGAGCTTTCGATCCATCGGGCTCAAGAAAACCCTCGTTTTCTACTCGGGAAAGGCTCCGAAAGGAATCAGAAGTAGTTGGATTATGAATGAGTATAGGCTGCCACAGAATGAAACCAAAACAATGGAAAAGGTAGGCATGTTTTCAGTTTCAGTAATGGAGTATATGCGATTTTTTTTATTAGCTTTTTATTTTATTTTATTTTAAATTTCAAGAATATGGTGCAGTGAAAATCTAACGGTATATGATGGGTTATTACAAAGAAACAGCAAACTGACACCTGAGATTAGTGTCAGCATTTCTGTGTTCTTTTGTTCTTACAGACATGTTGTATTGTATCCTTAAATGTTCCTCTTCAGAAGATCACACTTATATAGCATGAATGAATCTACATCAAATTCTGAGAAAAGAGGCACATTAATTGATTTGAATTCAAAACCCTTTTTCCATCTCCGTGTTATTATTTCATCACCGATTTCAAAATTTCAAATTTCTAATTTTCAGGCGGAAATCTCCCTTTGCCGAGTCTACAAAAGGCCCGGCGTTGCCGAAGATCATCACTCCATTACAGCACCGTCGTCTTCTTCTTCTTCAAGAAAACCTCAGTCTCTGCTAAAACAAATCGAGCCCACAAACCCGAAGATCGACGGTGGAGCACAATCCTCGCAGCAGCCAGCGAACAAATTGGCCAAGATGACCCCCACAAGCCCGAGCCCTAGCAACGATATAGTAGGCACATCACTAGCCCTTTCTCATCATATTCAGCCTTCTTACCCTATCAGTCCTATGATCCACTTAAGTCCTAAACAACAAGCTAATATTTTCCCGAGCTCCTCGCCTCATGGAATCGACGACCTGCATAAGATAGTGCATACCTACTCCCAAAATCCTCCAATGATCAACAACCATCATGGCAATGTGCATACTCTTCTTTCTCCTGATAATTTGATCTCAAGCTTGCATCCACAGCCGACCAATGAGAGACTGCCACATCAGCAGCAAGGTGCTTCGGGCTCGATCCCGATCAACTTTTCCGATAGATTGTGGGATTGGACTAATGACGTGTCGGAGGCGAGTAAAGATTATAACAATGATCTTTTTAAGTGATTATAATGGAGATTATGTTTAATGGCATATATTATGCTTGTCTGAATCTCATATATGTGACAGATTATATGGCCTAAGGCTATAATGTTATGAAATATATGTCCTTGAGTTTCATATCTATACCATTGGTTAAGTTGAATACTATGGGTAGTCATGACCAGCAGTAATAATATAACGATTTTATTACTTGTTTAGGGTTTGTGGGGCGTCCTCGCTCGTAGTAATTAATAATATATATTAGGCATGGGTGCTTTTGCTTCCCTAGCTAATAATCGTAGGCTGTCTAAGTCTAATTCAGATTTATGCATTTGGAATGAATGCTATATTACATAATAATCCTAAGTAGTAAATATGATATGGGCACATATCAAATCATTCTTGATTTTTCTTTTTCTTTTGTTACCACACAACAAAACAAGAAGAGGAACCCAAGTAGCCCATCCATATACTTTCATGATTTATTTCTTTAATTTATATTTTTTTTTCCAAAGAAAAAGATAGAGATATGTCATCTCTCTCCCCCACAATGATAACCCTCTGTTATGCATGAGATAGATGACGATGTTGTCATGATTGAATAATTACAGAAAGATGGTTGTTGACTTGCAGTAGTCCGCTCAGAGACAAACCACCAATGTTTGGACTCGCTTTCACGAGCAAAACATAATACCAAAGCCATACTATTGAAAAACGAAATAAACGAAAATGTCTAAAATATGTCATAATATAGTAGTTTTATCTCGAAAAATAGTTATTACAACTTTAGGTTTTATATATGTTTGCACCGACAGCAATACATAGGGTCCCTTACTTCATCTAGGTATACATAATTGTTTTGTATTAGGGTTGGATTATTAAATTATTTCGAAGATCTCAATAGCTGAGTAAATCATGTCTTAAATTGTCATTAAGATACAAAGACAGTAAGTCCCACGGTAGATATAAATCCCCTTATGACATCTTGCAAGTTATGACATAAGATTTCTTCTTTATTCGATTTATTTAATATTAAGAAATTATAGGGACCAAATGATAATAATAAGAAATTAACCGAATATTTATACCTTTATATAATTGGTGAGGGCCTTAATGGTGGGCAAATTCAAATTGATTTGGTATGACATTGCTAATTACCATTTTATCCTTAATCTTCAAATTTATTCCAATTATACCCCAAAAATCATATTTTTAATTTATAAAACATATTTTTCAATTAAAATTAATATTATAATTTTATATTATAAAAATAATTTTATATTTTGTTTATATTTTAAGCAGACGAATCGGAGTGTGCGCGAAATACTAGTATAGCTTGATGTGTTAATGGGCCTAAAAGACAAGCTTGATTTTAATGGGCCGATAATGTTACATTTCATATAATTGGGCCCATCTTTGTTCAGCTGATACGTGTCAACGCCGTAACATTGCATCATATTGTGTTATTCTAATTTGAGAAGCTTTTGAATGATGAACGTGGAGAGTCAGCTGATCTATTTGATGAACCCTAATACGGTGAAGATATTGTTCACTTGGGGGCGAAAGTGGTGGAGCTGCGTTCTTGATTTAGTGGATATTGTATGATATGGATTGGATAATACACATGACGGTTTGTTTTTAAGATTTGGAAAATTAGTCCTCATCGATTGATTATGTGTTTCTGTTATTATGTTTTGTGTTTCTCGATGGAATTGTGTTCACTAAGCTCTATGATTTTGCTTTAATTGTGTGATGTGTGCATTGTTGGATTATTCGTGATGTTTAGCATTTGTGATGTGTTTCGGTGTGTATCTATATGGTGATGTTTGTACTTGGAGAATTTTATCTCCTTTATTGAATTTTTTGCTAGGTTATATTTCTTGAAAGCTTATTATGGTTCATAATTGCAGATGCCAGGAAACTCAAATCAGCCGTGTGATCCAGGTGACTATCTCCTCTGAGACTTGTTTAAGCCAGCCAAATTCATTGGAATTCTTTGTTTTTATTTTTGTGAAATCGTCCAATTTTTTTTCAGGAAAGATGATTCTGTGACGATTCTATTCGCTGGTCATGACCAAAAGTAAAAAGATGAAGGCTTATGCGGACTAGTTTGGTTCGTACATCATACCTAAAGAGTAATATAATGTCAATTTCTTGCAATACATGCTATTTGTGCGTTAACATTTTTTGGAATTGGTTGATGCTTCATCTTGCTCCTTGTGGTGGAGTTCAACATATGATATACTTGAGGGTAAACTACTTTGGAATTTTAAACTTTTGTCATCTGAGATGCGTGGTGTTATATGGCCATCACTTCTTAAAGCCTAATTATTTGAAGAGTTGTATTATTTTATATTTATTTCCAACACGTGGTACACCACCATATGTAAGCAGAATCGATTATTAGAAGAGACACTTCTTTTAAATGAGTGATTGAGGGGATTCAAGCTCATGATGCCTTTCTGTTATGACTCTAATGCCATTTTGAATAACTATCTTCGGAAAAAGCTTGATCTATTATCGAGGTATGTCAATTCATATTCATTTTAACAATTTGAAATCAAGTGGTTTCATGTTAATGGCTTGATTGCTTAGCTTGAATTTTGAGTTGACAATGAGAAAACCCCGAGAATTGGAGATGGAATGTCTAGATTCATGTTAGCGAAAGAGAATTTCTTTGGATTTGAATTGAAGACACACTTAGTTGAACCCAACTCTGTTTATGATATTCCAATATGAGAAATGGTTCAAATAATTTTTAATCTTGATTGTGCATTTCCTCTTAAAGAATGATTTCGTTTATTTATTTAAATCACCTTTGACGGGAAGACTCTATATGTGAAGTGGATGTGTGTGACTAAATGTATGTATTTTTTTTAAGTTTGTGAGGACTATGGTAGTATAAAATACTCGATATCTTTGTGAGGAATATTTGGTCTAAGATTTTAGTTGTCGTAGAATATCTCATTGTGTAACAAAATGGCTCTCGAGAAATAGTGGTCAAATATTTGAGAAGTTGGGTAAAGGTTTTCATTCAATGAAATCCTTTTAAAATATCCTTTTCATTCAAAATTTGCCTTCATTATAAATTTAAGGCCTAATAAGTCATTTCAACAGTCTCTCTTTTTCTTTTCTACAAAATATCTTTCGAGTAAACCCTAGTTGTGCCGTTCTGCCGTGCTTGATTTTTCCCCAAGAGTGTATTTGAGATATAACTTTCTCAAATTAAGTTAAAGAAAATTTTGAAGAATGGGGAGAAGCTCGGATGTGTTTCCTCAAACGGTGAAAGAAATCTTCGATGATTTCGAAAACCGTAGAATTGCCCTCATCAATGCACTCACTGTTGGTATATTCAAGTTCTTTTGCGTTTAATTTATTTGTTTCATTTAAGAAGTGACTTGGTTGTCCTTGATGATTGTATTCGTTCTATACATGGACGTTCTATTTATTATGTGTTTTCAATGGATTAGGCTTAGTGGCGCATGTTTTCAATTTCCCATTCTATAAATCACCACTGTTGGTGCCTCTAAGGGCACGACCTAGCGGATAGGTCCGTGATATTTCATTCTGGAGGTCGCGGGGTCGATTCCCATAGAGACCTTGACTTTCGTTGTTGGGTGGGGAGTGGGGTGTTCTCACCTGGCCCCAGAGATTAGTCCCACACCTTAGAGTGTGTGGCGTGCGAGCCCATAGCTGGCCTAGTGCCGGAGTGTATGGAGCAAGCCCATAGCCAGTCGAGTATGGATACTCTGGGACCGCAAAAAAAAAAAAATCACCTTTGTTTGTCAATATGCTTATATTTGCTGCATTTTTCTGATGTAGATCGTGATCTTGGGACTGCTATGTTTTATTTCAACATCTTTTATACATATTAGGCATTGATTATGTGCCTCTGATCTGTGTAAATCTCGATTTTGTCACAAGACTGCGAGCAGGATAGATATTAGGCTTAATTTTAGTGGATGTTCAAATAGCAGAAATAGCCAATATTTAGTTCATAACGGAAATGCGATTGATTACAGCCACCTCAACCCATTCTAGTGCCCGAGTACTGGGTTGCTTGAGAACTATAAATTTAAGTCGAAAATATGGATTGCAGAAAAAAAAAATTGCAACTCTTTCCTTCATTATCTAATTACTTTTTATTGTAAACTTTTTTGTTAGTCAAGTTCTGATCAATACTTGATTTTTCTTTTTGCAGATCAGAAGAAATTTTATGGCCTATGTAATCAAGGTGATTGCTTATACTTTTTTAAATGAAATTTTCTGTGATGGCCCATCTTACAATCCATGGCTGATATTTCAATCATGCTTAATTTAATGTAGAAGCCTTCCTTTTACATTAGACTCAACATTATCATATAGGTGTATAACCTTTAAGGTGTTAATTTTAGATCTTATGGGAGTACTTATTCAGAAAAACTTATTTCGAAATGCTAGGAGATTTTTTGAAATATATCTGGAATAGGTTTTATGTTTTCTAGAATAGATTATAAGTTGTGCCCAGGACCCTCTAAATAGGATATAGGTTTAAACTTCAATTCCTTGTTTTTTCAGCAAAAGAACATTTATGTTTGCTCGCGCATCCAAATGGGAAGTGGGAAGTCATTCTCCCAGTTGATGACTTACCTCCTAAAGTTCCTGAGCCATTATTCGGCATACAGTTTTCCAGGAAGGGTTTGAAGAAATTTGAATGGTTGTCTGTTGTCGCGGTTACCAGTGATTCGTGGCTGATTTCTGTTGCTTTCTACCATGGAGCAATGGCAGGATTTGACAAGAAGGATAGGTATTGTAAAATTGGCTCGTGTGTTAAGTTGAAGTGGCAGACTGTATTGTGGCCCCTTAGTCTTCAGAAACTATTTTTGTGTCACCTTTTGTTTTGACATTATGCCCTCAACATTTTTCTGATGCGTTGAACTGTCCATATTTGGTATAACTTTCATCCATGATGAATTCCATTGCCTTACTCATGACAACATTTGTTGGGAAATCAGATTGTTTGGAAATAAGGTCAATTGTTTCTCTGCCATCTCACTAACCGTGTATGTTTGTAATAAAATTTCTTATTCTTTGTCAAATATATTTTCCCATTGAATTGATTTTGGAGTCATGATTTTCTGTAACTTTAGTAACTCTGTATTTGCATATTGGTGAATCTCTCGAAAAGAACAAATGAATTCCGAGTCAAAACTGTGCGGTAACACTTCTATAACATAGTTTATCAGAGTTTTGATTTCAAGGATGTAAGTCTGCTTTAACTCTATCTCTATCATTTGTATGATAATGGAATATTGATTTTTGTTGTATTGTTGATTATTGGATATAACCAAGACAACAACATGATATGATATTGAGCTCTACGGTCAAACCATGCTAATGTTCAATGGCCTCAAAGTACTTATAACATAATTTATTTTGATGAGTTGTTTTGAACAGGAAAGAGCTTTTCCAGAAGATCAACAGTAGTCAAACAGTCACAGAAGCATTTAAGGATTCAGCTCTCCCAATGAAAGGAAATGGTGGTGGAAAAACCAGCTCCAAGAAAAAGATCGGCGGAAGTAAAGTGAGTAATTATTACAAATACAATAGCTCCATCCAACTATCAAGGAGAGTGTAGTTTTATTTCATCAGGACATTTTTGAAAGCCTAATCAGATTTCCAAACATCCTCTTGAGTTTTTTATGGTAAAATTTCGCTAGCAGCCTTAAAAGTTGCCAGGATTTCTGAACCTACAAAGGGCAGAAATCAATTCGACAATATTACCTCTTTAAGAAATCGATATCTTAGGAAGGTTTTTGTTTGCTGCATATGATACGCCTTAGATGTTTTGCTTTTACCTTATTCCACGTTCTCGTTTTCTGCAAGGTGTCTGCACGAAAGAGAAAGGCTACTGAAGATGACACAGATCGGTGCGGAGTCTGCCATGACAGTGGCAATCCCGTGGACGGTTTTTGGATCAACTGTGACGCCTGTGGAAAGTGGTTCCACGGTATGTGCGTCAACATGACTGCCTCTAGAGCTAATAAAATCGTTCATTACATCTGCCCCCTCTGCCTCAATTAGAGTTGTCCTAAAGTTCAGTTTTCTTACATAAAACTGGCTATTCTATCCCTTTTCTTTTGGATTATTGCTGTTTTCTTCGGATTTTTACTATACTATGGTGATTTGGATGCTTTAGACTTTTCAGAGATTTTTTTTCCCTTTGTTTGTGAAATGTGGTAATATTGATGGATTTGGTGATATTCTGTTTACCCTTAATATTTTTTATATTGTTATCTTTATTACTTAATGCTTCATATGTGGGATTATAAACATTATGTGATAATGTTGCATTACATGTCCGTTCTATGTAAGTATATGGAGACAACAACTTACGTAATAATCAAATTATGTTCTTGCACCAACGCACAAAGCAATGGACTATCTTCTCATTCTCAAAGTACAATTATTTCAAGAACGTTGGCATAAAATATCTCAGATATTTGGTAGTAATTATCCCGAAAAAGAAAACATAAAGCCGGGCTATCAAGGTAAAAAGACGAAAGAATCCTCCCTCACGGGCAAGAAATAGCTGTGAAAAAAACGATAGCTTTGTGCGACATCCTTACGAATTTTCTTCGTTATGCAAGATTCTCTCGGCAAGTAATAAATCATCTGGGGTAGTAACCTGCGATTTCATGCTTGATTTGAGCTTCGTCGTTCCGCAATGATGAATCGACAGAATGATTTTAGAAAATTTTAAAGGAGAGATGCTAAGACAACCTTAATGTTAGTGTAAGATCCTTCGGTAATGTATACTGGATGTTTAAGGTACTCCACGATCGATACGTCGTCGGTAACTTCGAGCCCTTTTCTGCATATACAGATGTTGCCGAAACATTATGCAAAAACGGCGAAAAGAAACCAAAGTCTCATCACTTCATAGATTGAGAGTGGACTTCTGATTCTCAACACTTTCTATTGAAACTCAACATAAGCTGCAATGGATGGGCTTACGAAAAATGCAGAGATTAATAGGGACAACTTACCTATTAACAAGTTCGAACCCTTTCTTGAGCAAGTCGGGTTTGATAACCTACACATAATAGTTTGAAATCCCACAAGTCTTAAAAAAAAAACAAATTCTGAAGCATTTCGAAAACATTGAGATGTTAAAACAAAATTTAGTAATAAAAATGCCTGCGGGGTTTGCATTTCCCAGAGCGTTCTTCTATCCAGAGTTTTTACCACAAAAGAATCGCTATCTGCCTGGAAACATAAAACGTATAATGCAGATAATAAGTTATATTCCCATGAAAGATGTAAAATTCTTGAATATGTAGCCTGAAAATGGAGTGTTCTACGAACAGCCATGATTCAAATTTGAGAAGTGCTAAGCTCTTTCATTTAGTTATCTTTAATTATAGTACATTGTGGAAGTCATACATTAAATTAAATTTACAGACCACTTTGATCGTTGCTTTAGCAGGAACGCCAAGCACGGCTGCTCCAATACGCCAACCATCCTTTAGAACCTAACAAAACATGGGAGAAAAATCATTAATCCTTGAGATATATATAGCATCTTACTATAATCCTAGAATGTTAAAAGTTCTGCTTAGGTCTTTTATCTGAAAGAAGCAGACAAGCAGGAAACTAAGAAGCCAATCTCACCTTCGATATGTCTTCCGTCAAAACCAGAGGTCTTGCAGAATCGTGGATACAGACTAGAACGGAATTTGAATCGGCCGCCTAATATAGAAAAAACGAAAAAAAAAAAAAAAAACTCGGGCACTATTAATAGTTGCTCACTCGTCCCAGAAAGATTCAAACTAATGATCCATACACAATGAGGAGTGATAGGCAAGATGTACCTCTAATCCGCTGTAGACAGAATCTTGCCTCTCCTTCCCAGGCAATGCAAATTTAAGATCCACTTTTATGTTCTCCTTGGCATCTAAGATAAGACGTTTTGTAACTCTAACGTGCATGATATACGAAAATATTTTCATTTGAATGCATGTCCTGACCTTCGAAAATGTCTTGATAAGAAGGGTCACAAACTACGACAATCTCCTTGACTTCAGGCATCTTTGAGAAAGTGTAGAAACTGCATGATAGTTCATAACTGTAAATTTGAACCTATAACATATTACATGTGTTCCTACGATGTCTCACCATACGCGTATTCAGTCGTCGCAGCACGCACCTGTATAACGCAATTGGCTGGCCAAGAAGCGGAAGATACTGCTTTGGCATGTTAGCCTGCAAAAATCATAAACTCCCGAAAATGTCGAAGGTGAATGGTAAAGAGTATGAACACTAACAGCCAAGAGTCAAGCCCAAGGCGTCTCAAAGAACAGAATCCATTTAACATCTCAATCTCAGTTGACAATGTAATCATTTCCATTTCCCTTAATTCATGCTTACAGTTTGTACTTCACACCAAAATCCCAAATTCTAAAGCTTAAAAGCCAAAGCACATCACCACATTGAACTTCTCTAGTGAGCTGGGAAGAACATAATTCTACTATGGTTTCAGCAAATGGAAGAACACACAACGCTTCCAATGAGAAGAGATATGACTTACGCCCATTCTTTTGCCTTTTCCACCTGCAAGAAGAATCACAGAAACACTTTTCTCTTTGACCACAACATCTTCTGAGGCCTATCAAAATCACAAATAATCAAATATCAACAAAGAAATACGCAGCTAAATCAGCTCTAAAATTACATCCACAGAGTTATATGCCCAAAATCGAATCTACAAGCTCGTACCTCCAATGTTACATCCGCAGAGCAAGCGATTTTCGAAAAAGAACATCTTGGGTCGCTCAAAGATTTGATTTTTTTGGTAGAATTAGAATAACTATTCAAATGGGTCGAATAATCCGACGACAGTGGGAAAACTCGGACTTTGGGCGTCAAGAACAGAGAAGAAGAAGATGATGAAGATTGAAGAGAATAAAATGTAGAAACAGAGAGTGAAGGGCCCAAAGGAAGCGTCAACAACATAGTTTCTCCACACCTAATAAGATAGTCTCTGCTGATTGATTACAGCGTTTGTCCACCAAACATGCGATGAATATCAGCTTCAGACAGAGGGAGCTGTAGACAGTATATAGAAATTTGTAAGAATCATTACAAGTCAATATATATATGAAGTAAAAGGTCAACAATATATATATATATATATATATATATATATATGTTTGCTTCATGTGGCACGAGGGAGTCAAGATAAAGTCAGATTTGGCACATTTGGTATAGTATAACATATAATGGAATGTAGGCTAATATTGAATTCAAATGGTCAAAAATAAAAGGCAAAACTTTGTTTTTAGGCTTAAACAGATCACTAGACAACTATATCATATGCCTAATCCAAAGAATATGTAAGGAATTCCTGCTGTATAATCATTCTTTATTGTACACATAAATTATGTAATAAAAGTTGAACTTCAGCAGACCCCTTTTTTCTTCTTAATTTAACCAAAAAATAAAAAAAAATTAATAAGAATCTCCTCCAAATTCGGATTCTTCGAAATGGACTTACCGCCTAACACTCGATGTCCTACGTGGCTCGTCAGCGTCTTAAAGGAGTTGGGTCGTAATTACAATAGAAAGAATTTAGAAAATTAAAGCCGAAGCCTCATAAATCCCGAGAAATTGTAGCTCAGCCACGAGATCGAGGGTTTCGCTTATTCCTTTCTCCTTTCCTCTGCGACCAGGTAAATTTCATTCGAACTTTTTTTTTTGCCAGCTTAGTATATACATTTCGATTTTCGGTAGATTCTCTATTTGTCGGGGGGGATGTTTTCCGGGCGATGTTTACTGAAGTTCTCGCAATTTGTCGAACCGATTTATCTGAGGTTGAATTTCTTTACACTTTCTTTTTTTTTTTTTCTGGAATTCGGTATATATCTGCAGATCTTATGTGAAAAATTCTGCCTTATTAGTTCTATGGTGATACTGCTGTCTGCCTACAAAGGGCGCCACACGTGCATTTTCCGCCTCGAAGGCGAAAGGGAGGGCCAACCCGTCGTCGGGCAGCAGCACTGCATTGCCTCCGACCCGAACTTTCTGCTCCTCGAGTTGCCCGTCGAGCTAATCTATAACATCCTCTCGAGGCTGCCGCTGAACAACATATTACATCCTCTCGAGGCTGCCGCTGAACAACATATTACAGTGCACATCTCTTTGCAAGAAGTTCCTCAAGCTGATCCACGATCCGTACTTCGCCAGGCTTCATCTCTCCGAAAATCCTAAACGGACGATGGTTTTAGTCCTGCAATACAACGTGGGGGGACAAAGGGCCGCTTTTAAGTTCCTCGAATTCAGCCTCAACGACTTCGGCTTATCCTCCTCCCCAGCCCTCGATTTCCAGGATATCCCGGGTCAAGATTATTACCAAGAGGGGAGCTACGTGGTGAAAGATCCAGACGGCAACTTAGTTTTCCAGGCCGAAAATGGCCACCTCGTGGGCTCGTGCAATGGGCTGCTGTGCCTCTACTTCGAACACAAGCCGAAGCCTTATTACAGCATCTACAACCTCGTACTTCGCGAGTGGATTGATCTTCCTCATCCCAGCTCACTGCTGGCTCTGCCTTTCTATGTTTACGGATGTATTTCTGCATTCGGGTACTGCCCGAGGACTGAGGAGTATAAGGTGATTCATTTCATTAGCCCGCCCCTCAAGCCCGAACCTTTACCTCCCTCGGAGGACTCGGAAGGACTGACGGTGGAAATACACACTCTGGGATCGGACTCATGGAGGGAGATCGCCGGGCGGGTGCCCCGCCCGGCTAGGGAGCCGTTCGACCCGTACCTAAACGGTGCCCTTCACTGGATAAGCAAGAGGGTCGAACCGTCCGAGCTCATAGTGGCGTTCGACTTGGAGAGGGAAGAGTTTGCATTCATATCTCCACCTGGGCATTTCGACAAACAGTTCACGGACAAGGTCATATGGATCAACGCCGGCGTAGTGAAGGGCTGCCTCTGCATCTGCTACGTTCACAACCACAATGTGTTTGAGGTGTGGTCGATGAGGGAGTACGGCGCCGTGGAGTCGTGGGCCAAGGAGTTCACCGTCGACTTCGAGGCGCAGCCATGGTGGAAAGAGTGGGACGTTCAGCGGCCCGTTAAATTCCTGAGCAATGGGGTTTTAGTCTTCAGGTCAGTCTACGATCGAATCGTCACTTATTCCCTGAGTACAAAAACTCTCCGGCAGTCGACGTCGTCGGTGCCTTGCGCCGTCGACGTGACTGCCCATTATCTGGGGTTCACTTCCCTCCGAGATGCCGCCGGCGCTAGGAGCCATCAAGTGGAAAGGTTTCAGACTCACCGAGTGATATGATATGAAATGACTGACTTGTTATAATTTTCGACACTCTTTTATGTCTTTGGTTGTCTTCTGCAAACGTATCTATCATCGACAGTTTGGTCCCAACCGCTGCTCGGCGCGTGGGAAGAATGTACCCGAGAATTTTTTGTTTTTGTTTTTTGTTTTTTTGTGTCCCGAAGTATCCCCACTCAATCTGGATATAGGATAGTCACTAAATACGGGCATGGGTTTTGCGCTACACAGACCCGGCGGAAGCTTAATTGCACCACACACTTCAGTGGTGGGACTAATCTCCGGGGCCAGATGAATACGTTTCAAACCCACCTGGCAATGATAGTCATGAGAAATAAATCTCATGAGGAATACTCAAGAAATTGTGGGAGGGTGATTTGATCCCACGACCTAACCCACAAATCCTTAAGACATCCTCCTTGATCACTAGACCATGGCCTCATTGGCCGTATCCGCGAATTATTAAGTCAAATCTTATGTTAAAAGCAATCTTTTAAAATGTGTATCGCACAATGTGTCGTTCCGATATTGCGTAGCGTAAATAGCGGAACGTATTGCTGTGAGCTTTTCAAACAAGTCACTTATAATGCAAAAAAAATATATAATATATAACACACAAGCAAACAAATCAATTTAAAATAGTTTTCAATCATGAAAGAAAATAAAATCCACTCAATGAATCCACCAATAGTTCATAGCACAAGTAGAAAGATAAAATCCTTTAAGAAACTAAACTTAAAGCTCAAAAAATGATATATTTTCTAATATATTTTCCTCGTTACAACGAGATCTTTTATTGAAAAGACTTAGAAACTAAAGAAACGTGAAAATCAATGCAGATTAAATGGAGGATGTTTGCGGACTGATTAGTTATTAATTTTGATGCAAAAGAATCCAAAAAATTGATGAACTTTCCAAATTCCCACCACTTAATCCATTTTGTCAGTCTGCAGTCAAACGATCATAACTTTCTCCACACTTAATATTTTTTAATATCGTTATTTTTGTTACAAACTAAACTCCTATAACTTTCAAATGTTATCAAATACGTCTTCGAATTCCAAGCCAATGAAAGCAGTTTATTATTTAAAGTTCAGAGCTCAACAATTTCGAATAACGTGGATATTTTATAAAATAGCAGAAAATAGCGTACTAAATTACATAAATAGCGTGTCACGTCATATATATTGTACGCTTTTGGAGACATGCGCTATTTTCGATGCACTTTAACGCGCTTTTAACAAAAATGCGCTATTGCGCGCAATGCTCTATTTATAACACTGGCTAAAAGGAATATTCTCAATTTATGCAAAAAAAAAAAAGAAAAAATAAAATTGAGACACAAGAAGACCTCGTCGCTATGTAGGAGGTGTTTTAAAAGTGCAAAACAAAAGTAAAGTTACTAAAAAGATAATAACACAGCAGTTAACAAAGACAGTCGCCCTGCAATCTACATCTACTTAAATATAATGTCAGGCCATCGAAGCTGCGACGTTGCCAGAATTAGCTGTAGAGTCGAGCTCGGGAATCACGGTGGGAATAGCTTCGATCATCTTTGCCACTTCCGTCGGGGATTGCAATATTTTTCTCCTATCAAAGCACTCAAAAAGCGTGGAAACGAAATATATGTTAAGGCCAACAAGATCAAATCTCATGCTCAACAGCTGTGTAATGAAATAATGGAATGTGAGAAAAGCCATGCATGTAAATAAAAATCATTCAAAGCAGCAGTAGCCTATAAAGGATATTTTGTTCTCCATCCTTTCTCGCTGGCATGCTCGATAACGTTTTTCAGTAAGCTCAGCTCTTTCTTGATCCTCTGCATATACATAATCGACAAGATACGTATTTGAAATGCTGAATTGAAGAAAATGATCAGATTGTACTGCAAATGGAAAGAAAAGAGTCCAGCCCAGGTGGTATGGACGTCTTCGTCAAAGGATCAAACATGGGATTCCATTCAAGTGTAATAAAACCAGCAATAGATTGAAAAAGTAAACACAAACATACAAAGAGGGTTATATCCTCGTGAAGAAGATTGGCCTTCTTCTGAAGCTCACCCTGCAAAAGAGATACTTTTGAGTCTATCGATTGCGCGGAATCCACTTAATAATCGGAAGGAATTAAACAAAATTATCTCTGATATATATAAACTGTACTATATTTATGACCGAAATAATATACTGACTGACGAAGTAGTTTAGTGGTGGTGCTTACCACTGTAGGCCTCTTGAGCTCACCAGCTAGCATTTTCAGTCTCAACTCTTCACACTCTTCCTGTAACAGAGAAGTTCATTAGAACTAAAACAATCTAAAAACTTAAATCGTGAGTTAGAACTTGACTACCGTTGTAATTTCACCATCTGCGAGTAGACTTATGGGCACTTCTTGAGGATTAGGTGATAGTAATAGGATCGCCTCTGAAACGGTTTCACGATCTGTGACATCTTTGACACCTGCTATGACGAATCAGAGAAAACAATATGAGCGTGTCTTCAGTGTTGGAGTATGGTGAAGCATTGATAGTGCATTATTTGTTAAACAAAATCGAAGAAATCGTATTAATTAACTACCCGTGACTTGTAGCAGTTGGTGAGACTTCCTTGTGGTAGAGCCATCTGAATTCAACTTGATTCGAACAAAAGATCCCGTCACCTTCTCTTTGAATGACTCAGCAGGCAGAACAACTCGCTCCTTGAGCCAGATTCTTTTCAAGTACACAAGCTTCATGTTTTCAACTACAATGGCTGCAAAACGACTGTCTGCCGGAGGAACTGCTAGGTCATTCTCCATGGTCGCCTTTTGTCTCTTATTTGCCTTTACATCGGAAAATGATTTAGGAGCATCTAAGCTGCGATGATTTGTATCATCAGGCAACTCAACTTTATCAGAATCATCAATATTCCCAGCAAAGTGTCCACATAAATAGTCAGACACCTTATCTTTGCTCAAAGTTTTTTTATCAAAGAGAGCTTGAAGCCTTTCATCACACGTTATCATCCTCTTTTTATCGGGATGCAGAAGCCTATTTTCTTTGACGTAATCTTCTATGATCGAGGCAACTTCACGCAGAGATAATACTTCCTTATCACTTTTACCTATAATAGCAAGGAACTCCATAAGGGGCTTCGAGGCCCAGCTGACAAACTCCAGTTTTTTACATTTTTTTGTCATGAATTTACTTTCTTTACGACGTTTCTTGCCTCTATGCCTGTTCTCCAAGGAATCACCATCAGACGTCTCTTCTTCGTCAAATTCTTTCAAATCAGAACGGGATTTACTTTTCTGATTATTCCTCTGATTCTCTGCAGCTAGTAGATCACCCAATTTGAATCCTTCCCGACCCTGAGTGATCATATAGTATTCCATGAATAACCCCTCCTCGGTTTGTTGATCTCTGAAATCCATGCTATTCTGGAAATAGTAAATAAACATGATGTAAACCAGAATCTCGTTTCTTGATGAAAAAAATAACAAAAGAAGGCACCTTCTAAATGTAAGTAAATATCATGCAAAGTGAATTGTAATGCCATGTTTTCTTCAAATCTAGTATGATTCAAACATGCATAAAGATAAAAAAACCAGCGCATGTCGATTGACCTTGGTAGCTTCATTGAGTTTATAGTGTAAGTCAACAAAAGCATACAAAACCACACTCTGGTTGTGGATGCACAAGGATTGAGAAATTTAAATCAACGATCGCCGGAATTCGAGAAGTAAGTCCACGGGCTCATACGAACTTTAATTATCGACTTATCTCTAATGTAATCAATCATACCCCATCAGAATCACAATCCTTGTTTCCTTCTATAAGAAATGCAAGCTTCAGACATTTGTCACAGAATCCATAGTCCTTCTTAACCGGTAAAAAATCTGCAATAGGTAGACAGTGGCGGCATACAGCTTTTGGACAGGTGTAACAGCGAAAGTCAGAAGATCTCCGGCAGTGAGTGCAATAATGCCAAGCTGCAATAAAAATATGTGTTTGTTCAAGAAGTTTGAAATATTACATACTTTGATGGTTAATGATGCAACAAACGACATCATAAGTGTTCGATTAAGTATACAACAGCAATATTTAGAAGGTTTTTGTAAAAGATAAATGAAACTTTACAGCAAAAAGTAGTAAAAACGTGCAACAACTAGTAGGATATAGGTGACGTTCCAATAACATAAAAAGGTGACCCTAGTTTTGACACGTGGACCCGTAACACTTGCTAGATGTCCTCGACACGTCTTCCAACAGTAAAAAAATCGTATGAATTTAATTAAAAAGAAAAGAACATAGAAGTATAAATTCGTTGGAGGTTAGGTTAGTTTTTATGGTTTTTGATTCGAAAAGAATTTTCAAACTATAATAGACGACGTGTAGATTCACCATATTTTTCTTCAGAGGGAAAAATATAATGCAAAAGAGAAAACAAACACAAGCGCACGTACGGATTACCATCCTGTTCCTAATCAAAGATTGACTTCAATAATTATGTTACCCATTGAATACGTCCAATACATAGTAAAGAGGTAGATGCGTTATTTATAAATGTCAACTTACCACAACGCCAATTGCCTTCATCACGTAAGAAGTCATCTTCATTCATATCTACCTTCCACAGACAGTCGGCGTGGTACGACTTGAAACACTGCCTGGTAACATATGCAATAAAGGATTAAAGAAACTTTTATGATTGGTTATTATTCATGGCACCATTCTCAAAAATCAGATACAATGCATCTTTTCAACAGTTATGACACAGACACAATTAGTTGACATGATCTGACTTAGACCCATAAATTCGCATTCATAAGCACCATATCTCAATATATTAGCACAAAATCCTTCAAATATCTCGATCATTACTCTGAAGAGTTTGATTTCTCGGTTAAACCTGAGTATCTAAAAATATTATACGCTAAACTGGTATATTTAAATCTGATCATTCTCAACTAGTTATTCCAACCAGCATTGCTATTTAAAGTAATGTTTCCTATCCTATCTTAAAAGCTACTAAAAAGTTATCCGATCATCAGAATCAGAGATAGTCAAAAGTGACTCATTTTCTAACGACAAAACACATAATTCAACATTCCATAAGCACAGTTATAGATAAACAATTAAAGAACAGACATAAGTAAAGTAATATATTATTTCGGTTAAAGCAGTGAATTTTGTAGCGCTTTCGCCGAAAACACGCGCAAAAAAAATTCACCCAAAACTTTTTTTTATTTTCATAGTGATGAACAAGGAAGAACACAAGAAAAGAACATACTCGTGGTCGCATGGCCTAAGTTCAATGTCAGTTTTGCAAATAAAACACCATGGTTCTGGTGCTTCTTGCTTTCCTGTTGCAACCTTGTTCCCGATTGTTCTCTCCATCCCTGCACTCCAAAACAATGGTTTTTATATTCTGCACAAATTGCGCTACAGAAGCTTCTACCAAGAACTGGTCAATTGAAAAACGGGGATCAACTCAAAGTTCACTTTAAAAAGCGCGAGTCAAACCTAGTCAATTCAGTAAACGGGATTGAGTCCATTAAGTTGTTAATTAACTTTCTCAAACTTCTCAAACTAAGTATATCTTAATTAATACGTATCTTTTAAGCGCATAAACAAAACGAGACAGTAAGAATCACCTGAAACCGAAATCGGTCGTCCACAAACAATGACAACTATATCAATTCAAAACAGTTGTATCAATTGGCAATAACAACTCGACAAATATTTACACACCCATTTCCGATTCTTCTGTCTCCTTGTTCCGATCCGTCACATTCTCTGTCAGGTTGTCTTCTAACATCTCCTCCTTCCTAGTTATGATGGTTTCTGTTTCAACAACAATTATATCAATTCATAACAATGTCAATTCTTAAAAATAACACAACAAAAAATCGATACATACCCATTTTTGATTCTTTTCTCTCCACATTCCAATCCGTCACATTTGCCATCAGGTTGTCTCCTAATGTCTCCATCCTCGTTTTGACAGTCCCTATTTCAACAGCAACAGTTATTTCAATTCATAAAAATTATATCCTTCATACTTAGACTGCTCCGCTCCACGAGGCTTATTCTTTGGCTTGTCAAGGATAATAGATACATACCCATTTCTGTTTTTTCTCTCTTTTCCTTCCGATCAGCCGCCTCAACCGTCAGGTTGTCTCCCAACCTCTTCTTCATCGTTATGACGCTCCCTGATTTCAGCAATGACGATTACATCGATTCATAAAAACTATATGTCAATTCACAATAACACAAAAAATTAATGCATACCCACTTCAGATCTCACTAGTTTAACCTCTTCGCGCACTACCCGAATCTCCTCCCGCACTGACCGAAGCTCCTCCATAATCTCCGAAAACCCGGTAGCAATTTGTGTTCGTAAATCAACAGCATCTGGTGCAGGATGTTTTGCGCATGCGCTACGTGGAGACGAGGCCGTAGTAGGCTGAGTACTGCGCTGGGGAAGTGGATGAAGCCTCTCAGTACACAGTGGGGGGCCCTTAGTACCCACCGGGGGAGATGAATGGGAATCTTCCGTATCAGCCTGCTCAGATCATAATTCAATTTCAACTGCAAACTTAAATTCAAAGTTGATGGTCGAATTCAACCAATAAACAATGAGATCGGCCAACAAGAATGAGTTCAACTCCAATTTCATTTTCAACCTTGAATGAATGAATGAAACCGACTTCGACCATTAACAACAAACTTAAATTGAATGATTATGATGGAGTCCAACCAACGCCGACCAAATCAATCAATATTATCTCGTCCCAGAAAATCCATGCGACGGAAAATCGATTTGACCAACCATATACCCCCAAAAAAAGTCGAATCCAACTCAAAACCCAGCATATCTAAGCTAGAATCCCAAATCTAAACTGGATATACTTACCTTCGTAGTGACTTCCTCGAACTTCATACTCGGCCTTCGACTCTTCGACGTTTTCGCCATGTAGCTTCTGATCGACGATTAGATCGCTGCGTAGTGAGAGAGATACACCGTCAGTTGAGAGAGAGAGAGAGAGATTGTGAAATGAAAAGCGCGAGGTTAGTCTAATCTAATAAATATTATATATATATAAATATATATAATATTATTTCGGCGCGTGGGAAGCATGTGTCCATTCAGGAGACCATTACTCAAATTAAATACTATATTTCCCTTTATATTGTACTTATTCCCATGTAATTAATTACACATCTTCCACAGCAACCACTAAACTATGAAGAAAATAAATATTAAGGGGGTGTTTGTTTCAAGTGATCCGACATTACGGTGATATACACATCACCGTGATGTTAGTATCACCGTGATGTGGATCAACGTGATATATCATTACTGTGTTTGTTTTGTGGTGATATTTCATTTTGCATATCATGGTGATATTAGAATATTGTGTTTGTTTAATCACGGTGATATGCAGGGTGATGTTGTGTAAATGTCGTATTTAACCCTCTGTATATCACCGTGGTTGATGAAAGGAGAACGAAAAAGATGACGTTAGTTTTATTCGAATTCTGATAAGAGAAGATAATAAAATAAGATGAGAATATTTTATTTTTTTTGGAGATACGCAGGAGCATGAACGATGTGATATTATTTGGGTTATCGAAGAATTTAATTGTTCAATATTATTGATTTGATTTAGGGGTAATGAAAGGAAATAAAGTTAATTATAAGAGATAATTTTGTCCGAAAAAAATCAGAAATATCACCCCATCACGGTGATGAAGGATCACTGAGGTTTTTCTGGGTGATCCGTAATGCGAAATATCACCCCATTTTTATCACCTAGGCGATCTTTCATTACGGTGTTGACTCATTACTTAGATCAAACAAACGCAGTGATAGAGAGCAGTAGCGAGGATTACGGTGATATTTTGGAGGATCACCCCAAAACAAACACCCCCTAAAAGTAATAATTACACAATCTTATATTTCCGATGTAATTAATTGATCAGTTTAATGTGTTGGCATTCAATTATTTAATTTATTTCGAGTATATCATCACGAATCAATCATTTAAATTTAAATTATAATTTCACATATTAAATATTTTTAATTAAAAATAACTCTTATAATATAAAACAATACTATATATAATTATATTAATATATATTAGAGAACACGCCACGGAATGTACTTAAAATACTAGTTTTTAATATGGTTTGATTTTTTAAGAATTAATTTTAATTTTAAATCTTTAATATATGAACTTATAATTTAAATTTAACTCATTGATTTGGGTGGATATAATTTGAATAAATTTAAAAATTAGCCAACATCCCTAAGCGGCAAATCTAAGCTATAATTTCGAAAACCGATATACTCACCTTTCGAGTGACTTCCTCGAATATTATACTTGGCTTTTGACTCTTCTTTGTCATGTAGTTTGCAAACGACGAATAAAGCGCGAGTTGAGAGTGATACGCTGTCAATCTATCGAGAGAGAGGAGAGACTTTAATTATGAAATGAACCGTGCGAGGGTTATAAGTAGGCGCGCGGGTCAATTAATTAAAACTAGCGCGTGGTTTAATATATAAATAAATAATATTGTTTTGTATTTTATGAATTATTTTTAATTAAAATTGTTTAGTATATAAAATTATAATTTAAAACTAACTGATTGAATTTGTATAGATATAACTAAAATAAATTTAAAAATTAACCCGCATCCATAATCAGCAAATCTAAGCTAGAAGTCCAAATCTAAATCGATGTACTTACATTCCTAGTGACTTCCTCGAATATTATACTTGGCTTTCAACTCTTCTTCGCCATGTATTTTCCGAACGACAAATAGAGCGCGAGTCGGAGTGAGAATGATGCGACGTCAATAGATAGATAGAGAGAGAGAGATTATGAAATGAGGGTTATAATAAATAGGCGCGCGAGCCAATTAGGTAAAACTAGCGCGCGCTTTAATATATAAATATATAATATTGTTTTGTATTTTATGAATTATTTTTAATTTAAAATATTTAATCTATAAAATTGTAATTTAAATTTAATTGATTGATTTGTAAGGATATAATTGAAATAAATTAAAAAATTAAAGGATAAAATAGTAATTATACCTAACATACCAATTAATTAAGGATAGTTAATCTAAAGTGCTCACCGTTTACATATACTAGTAATTTGCACGGTCAAATGTATGTGTAATTAAAAATTTAAATTAATATCATGACAGAAGGACCAAATTGGTATGGAACACGTGTGAGATTTCCGCTAAAATTGATGTTTATCGTGACGGAAGGACCAAATTGGTCCAAAATCGACAACATTGGAGATTAAATTAGTTCAGACGAAACATCGATGACTAAATTGATCCATAAGATAAACATTGGGAGACCATTTTGAATTTTACCACTAAAATTATAGTTATTTTAACGTAGAAATTATTAATAAAAATTGTAGTTATTTTAACGCGTAAGTTATTGATTAGAATGTGCAAGCTATTAATTATAATTTATAATTGCATATATAGATATATAATAATAAATTAGAATTTAGTGTAATTGAAATATCAATTTGACAATTTTTATCTCGTCCTCGCCGATTATAAAATTACTAGCAATTTCGCATAGTGCAAAAAAAAATTAAAAATTAAGGAATGACGTGGAAGTTATTAATCAGAATTGTTCTTATTTTAACGTGTAATTAACATACTAATTAGACAGTTTTTATCTGACCCTCACTGCTTATAAAATAGAATAGATAATATACGTGGGTTAATCCCTCATCTACTTTAAAAGGTCCACATTTGTCATAAATTAAAACCATTTTCATCCCTTTGTTTTCAAAGTTTGGATGAATCGATTAACTAACACATACCATGAAGATTAATACTAACAATGTTACAAGGTTGATTAGATCTCTGGCAAGACTTTGTTCAATTTATTAT
The DNA here is from genome assembly GCA_028392965.1 of Lindernia subracemosa. Taxonomy (NCBI): domain Eukaryota; kingdom Viridiplantae; phylum Streptophyta; class Magnoliopsida; order Lamiales; family Linderniaceae; genus Vandellia; species Vandellia subracemosa. The sequence goes on along the minus strand of JAQPCC010000026.1, from coordinate 420,517 downwards.
CAACCAAAAACAATATAGAGTCATCATATGTAACAAAATTCTCTACTTGTTGCTCGTAGAAATATGATGCTCTAATTTATTTATTTTTTATTCCTACAGTATCATTTTGCCTACTGACCAGTAAGAATTAAACAGCAATTGAGATCAATGGTAGATAGAAAATAAGAGAGTCAGAAAACGGAGTTTTGGCCGAAAAAGAAGAGAAACCTTCAAGCAGTGGCCTCCTTCAGGTATGCAATTAGATCAGCACGCTCTTGAGGTTTCTTCAGCCCGGGGAATACCATCTTCGTTCCAGGAATGTACTGCACACCAAGAAAGAGCCGTTTTTTGAGACCATATTGTTCTAAAATAGGAAGTATTCTTCAGTGATTAACAAGATGCGTATACAAACCCCTCGGTAATAAGTTCAGACTCAGCTCAAAGACAATGAAAATTATACTCCAATCGGATTATTATTTGACCGGCCCCAACAAATCAAAGGGAATTTATCACTCCATCGCCAACAAGTCAAGCTTCCTTCCATAGTATTAGACGCTGTAGCGCGTGTTAGCTTTAGATATGGAGGGGAAGCTCCATCTCATTTCCTCTTAAATTTGGGGAAATGGGAATATGAAAGGTAAAAGGAGCCAACAATGAGGGAGGACTTGCTAATTACATCTTAGCCAAAAAATTTGAATAGACTAGACTGACCATGTAAAATCTTCAATGAAAGATCAATCTCAACAGAGGAGTTTTTAAGGAGTATTCTCAAGTAAGCAAACTAGTGAAGTAAAAAACCACTTGTACCTTCTTGGGGTTAAGCAAGTAATCATAGAGCGTGTTCTCTCCCCATGTCACAGCCATGTTCTTGTTAGCAGCAGAGTAAGAATAGCCAGGGGTAGTGCCAGATTGCCTACCAAAAAGCCCATTCAAGTTGGGACCTAAAAGTTATAAAATAAACATTGAATCAAATCATAAGAAATAGGATGCTAGAACAGAAATACAGTTATAGAAAAACACCACCATAAAAATCTGCACATCATCACAATAGATATGGATCCACAATCAAGATCTCTTATGAAGAAATATCAGACAAAAACAGAGCTTACAATACTATAATTTCAAAGATACACAAGATCAAAAGATCACGAACGTACAGATTAAAAAAAAAAAAAACTCTTGCAATTGGTAGCAGCGACGCAGACAAAAATAAATACATAATTTGGCTAAATAATTGCATATATCAGGGCTCCTCAACAGCTACAAAGAATAGATCGACACAAATAATTTTTTCCTGAATTCATAGCTCAGATCAATGACCATTCCTAATCGAATCTCAAAGATCAACAATACCAAACAGATCAAAACAAGGTAGTTTTACCCCCGAAAAAGGAAAGAAGTGCAAATCAAATCAAAACCTTGCTTGTGGCCAGCGCCTTTATCGACGGTGTGGCACTGAGCGCATTTTGTTTTGAAGATTTTCTCTCCCGCCTTGGTATCGCCGGGTGGAGCTTCGCCGAATGTAGCCATCTCTCTATCGATTCAAAGGAAAATCTTCAAAATGCAAGGATATTCGACACAGATTGAAAGTTTGGTCAGCTAGGGCATGGTCGGACAATTCTCTCTATATATAGTAATACCAAAAGAGGGGAAATTAAAAGATATATGGGCGATTGCTTAGCGGCGGGTATGCGTCACCTCTTTCCAGTAACTAATATAAAATACAACATAAAATTTAAATATATATATATATATATAATATTTATAATCATCTGATCTGAATAACATCCCCTCTAAAAATATATAATAAATAACACTATCTCGAAATAAAAATATAAAACAACAAAACTTCAAATTGATAAACTCTGTTTATTATATTATAAGAATAACAAGTTCATATATATTTTGATCCAACAACTGCCAATATTGACTATTACATCAATAATAAGTCTAGTGTTTGAAGAACGCCACATATTCAGCAAGAAAGACAAAAGTATTCAAATATAAAATAATGTAAGAATTCGGGCAAAAACATAGCCGTGAAGTAATGACCCATCCTTCAACTTTTTTCCCCTCTATAAAACAGCAGATAATTTTCAGACAACTTGATAATCTTCAGTCGACAGCAGTGTTCTCTGTGAAAACTTGGGAGGGTTCCCTCCCTTGACCGGCAAAACATTCAAAACCTGCGAATATCCAACTTTGTTTATCAACGATCACTTAAAGGTAACGCCGAAGCAAAAGAGAGGGGGGGCGGGGAGGAACATAATAAAGGAATAAGATATCACCAAATGAGTAAAATTGTGGGATGCGAAAAAGGGCAATACTAATGAAGTGATGAAGAAAACCTTCAAGTCGCTGAATGTGCCAGTAGATGTAAAGCTCACTGAAATGGGGAAGAGCTCTGATGTATCTACGGCAGGAATTACGAACTCCATAGATCCGCTGCAAAGTAATTCAAACTGATATAAGAATATGGCGTCGTGAAGGTGTCGAAAGAAATTATTTCAAAGGGAAGGGAACTCACCTGCGGTTAGAATTATCAATGAGTAAAATGGACCACTCCAAAATTGACTTTCTGGAGTCATACCTGAATAGAAAAGAACAATATAATACCAAAAAACATAATTTGTAAATATTGAGGTTTGGGGATTCGAATATATAACAAGCTCCTCTAACCTCCAGTCTCCATCTATCTGCTGTACTTTTGGTGGCTCTCTAAGAGCAGGAAGGGGGACGGAAATCACAACATTCTGAAGGTTGAATATTTGCGACGCTTCATACTCCAAGTTCACATACGTTTCATTGCCAGAAACAGAAGGCCAGCAGTTGACTGCAAAAACGGTAAATAAAATTTTTTAAGTGACAATTCGTTACCATGCAAGATTCTGATTCTTGGGTAAACTCACTTGACAATGGCACAAGAGACTCATCTGCACTCTGCATCCTCCATTTCACTAAACTTACACCATCACCTGATTGGCCACTGGGAAATGGACGATTCGGATCCTTGAGTCCCAATATATTCTCACCCGAGAACAATTCCTTGTTAATATTGGGGTGTGTTTTAAATAGTATTCCAGGATTTCCGCTAGTTTCAATCTGAAAAAGAAGACAAATTAAAAGCCATTATGTTCAGATAGGTGAAAGTTATTTAGCAGGCAGCAAACGAAACAAGTGTTAAAGAAGAATGGAGAAAATGGAGGACCTGAACTTGGATGAATCCATCCTCTTGGTTAAGTATTTGGAGTGATAGCGTGCCCTGCAAATCAAAGCTCCCAATACCACCATCCTTCTTTAATGTAACGTTGAGTTTTTCTTCAAGAGTTAAGGTAACAGGATCACTTGGTGGTGGAGCAGCTGCTTTGGACTGACCAATGCTAGGTCTCACATCGTCAATGATCATCTCACCTTCGGCTTTAAGAGATTCCAAAAATTGGTTTGTCTTTTGTGATTTTCCTAGTTTCATACCAAGACCTTTTGGTGGGGCTGTAGCAGATGACTGTGGACGACCTACTACAAAGATCAAGTAAGGAACAACATGTCGGCAGGCAATCAAAGTAATTAATAAAATACAGCTATATGGTTGATCTTAAAGATGTATAATCAAGCAAGAATGTAGTTAAACCATATGCAAGCTTTGATTAGCTCTCATAGGATCGTAACAGAAGCGCAAAGCAGCTGACAGATTTTAGAATATCGCCAGCTAAGATGTAAACAGACCTCATATCCCACACAAAAAAAAAATATATATATTTAATAGTATCAACTCACCAAAGATATATCTATTTTGTTAAAAATTCACTAACCACAAGAAAATTATGCAATTAGTTGTTCCTGGAAATTACTAAAGCAGACTGCAACGGAACTTAAAATTTTTAATAATATGAACCCAGCATAAACCTTTGGTCTTGGAGGAGAATGATTCAACTTCAGTGCTTGATCCAAAGGCAGCGCCACTTCCAAGGCCACCACTGTTAGATATGACAGAGTCACTGCCAAAGCCAGAATCAATTCTTCCAGAACCCATTGACTGCAATGACATGTATCCTCCCTTCTCGCCCCTATTCTTGTCAATCTAGATAATTTTAAATAATAATCACAATAACTGATCAACTATAATAATTTTAAGGAAATCAACGGCTTGAGCTCAAAAGCTAAACCTTGCTCTTGTCAATCTCGCTAGCCTTGCGTTTCATGACATCCTTTGTCTCGTTGATCTTGCTCTGAAGAACCAGCTTGTGCAATTTCTCCTCGTGACTTTCCATCTCAAGGTACTGTTTGACTTGTGCAATTGTGACATTTTCTTTGTACCCAAGTGATATGACTTCGTCAAAGGCAAAAAGAAGCTCAAAAGCTGCCTTGCCAATGCCCTCTTCATCTAGGGAATAAGAGTATTCAGGCACCTAAGGAGGTTAAGGAGACCAGGCCACTCAACAAACATTTTTGGATAGACTTAACAAAAATCAGGGAGGTTATCAGGAAGCAACCATGATACAATTCCGAGAACCAAATACAGATGTCACAGCAGCGTTCCAAGTATGAACAAAATAATTCCAACATCGATAGTTGAAATGGAAGCAATAAGAAAGGCTTGACTTGGAACAGCATAATGAAAAGTGAGACCACATAGATGCTATCATCAAATATATGGATAGTTGAACTGTCAATACCAAACTCATGGTAGAACTCTACAAGGATACGAGTTTTGATAAAAGCCTCAAAGTGTCCAGATCTTCGAGAATATTGCTCTGTTTGTTTGTGACAAGAAGCAGGTATAGAGATTCCATAGGCTGGTAAACATAACGAACATTCTCAGTCTCAACGTAAGTATGTTGTTTCCCTGTCCCAACTAATTTTGGGAAAGCTGCAAGGTATCCCTCAATCCGAATACGAGACATATCAACAAACTGCCTTGAAACAAGAGCTGCAAGAGATGTGGAATTAGAAATCAAACGTGGTTATCGAGCTTCTCCACATAACAAAAGAACATATCATGGTAAATTGAATTAATAAGCCAATGGAAAACAGTACTCAATAAAAATTCTAAAATTAGACAATGTGGGTGAAAGTTTAAGTTCATTTTCTAAATCTATATTAATAGCGTAAAGATGAAGATCAAAGACTGGACAATCAATACAACAGGAATATACACATAATAACAATTGCTACCTAATAAAACGTCTGTCAAATTAGGATGCATAAGAGGTTAAAGAGCAACACTAGCAAAAAAAAATATGGAACAATTTCCTGGTAGGGATAAACTCAGTCAAAATCACATTCTTCCCGAGCAAGAAAAACATGACAATTCCCACATATTTTTAATCAAGATATATTATATACATGTCAAGCTCCTTAAAAGTAAAATGTATACACTAATGAACCAAAGCAAACAATCAGATATCGTTTCTATTTTCCGAAAATACTGCAAATTACCTAACCAGCAAAATTTGAACCTTACCTTTCCCAGATTTAGTTATAATGGAAGCAGCGAGTACAACCTGCATTGCACAAAACAAAAGCTCAAACACAACTCCACAAAATTAAACAAGAAAAAATAAAAATCAAAAGTCGAAAGACTAGAGAACAATTTACCATCTTCCGTGTTTCAATGAAATCACACCTCCAAATAGTGATAAACAAAACACCTGAAATGCACCAAACACGAAACAAATATCAAAACCATAAAACAGCAATAAATTAGTAAATCGAATAACAAATCAAAAAGGTTAATGTGAGTGGAAATAAAAGAAAAGATCCATATCTCATTCAAGCATACAAGCCTCTCCAAGCGCACATAAATTTCAATCACAACATCCACAATCTACAGCTCAACTTGGGGAAATGTGTATTAAAAATCAGTACAAGCAGAAACGCAATCGCCGCAACGAAATCAATCGCAACTTCGAAGAGATCCAACCAAACAAACCTCAATTGAAACGGTGATCACATTAAAAAAAAATGAAGAAGAAGAAGAAGATCCGTACCTTCTAATTTCACCAAATCAGCTAATCAACTTGAGTGCAGCGAATAGAATGTCAAGTGCGTTGGGTGTTTATGAAGTATAAAAAATATTTTCCTTTTTCTATTAATAACTTTTACGACTTTTTTTTTTATTATTTTTTCACACGGCTTTTGATTAATGTCAATTTTACTTCCAAATATTTATGATTAACAAAATAAATTTCAATATACCAAATTTTACCATTGATTTTCGTGGACATTTTATATTGCTTTTATGTTAATCAAAATCATAATAAAATATTAAGTACATAAGGTTAGAAGATGGATACTCAACATCAACCTTATGTTTCACTTTCACCCACATTTGAGTCGATAACTACTACGTAAAAAGAATTAAACCTTGCAAAAATATCTGCATTGTAATGGGAATTTTCTAACTTCTAAAACAACTGTAAATATCAAAATAACTCCTTACATACTCTATACTAATATGGATATGAAAATAACAATGGAACTAAGTGTCATATGTGGGCTATGTTTCATGAGAAGGCCAACGTACGCCTTCCCTCGGACAAGAAGATGGTAATAATGGGGCCGGCTGAGCTATGAAGGTCGGATACTTTTGCCCAGGCATCACCACCGAGAAGTCCGACGTTGCCTCGCTAGTTTGCAACTGTCACCACCGTAATAAAATATATGGATGATTATCATATATATGTATATATATATATATATATATGATAATGGAAATAGAAAACTTTACCATTTCTTGATTTGCCAGTTTCTGCATTACACGCCTCGACTCCGAGCCGTTGTTACTACGGCGGCTTTCCACGTCGCCGGCCGGCGACCCATTTGGCCGGAACAAATGCTCGAACAAGGCCATGATCAGAAACATGGATATGAGTATGGCCGTCGCCACGAATCCGAAGGAAATGGCGTTCATGGACGAGTCGAAGCTCTTCCATGGAGCATTATTATCCTTGTCAGAACTTGGGCTCGAACTGCTGCTGCTGCTATAAACATTCCATGTCTTTCCTCGGCCTGTACTAATCTCACTCATGTCTATAACTGCTGTAAAAGACCTATGAATATGATCTTATATATATATATATATATCAAATATTTTAATGGCAATCATAGCATAAATTTGATTTAATTAGCAATCAAGTACGATGGCCATTAAAACCTTTGTGTTCAAGGCAACATTATAACACAAGAAGTTAAAACACAATGCACGAAAATGATGGGCAGATTTAAGAATGTAAGGTTATTATTATTACCAGAAAGAGAATGAAGAAGCAGAAGAAGAAGTTCTTCTTTTACATTTGGCTCAAGACTAGAAGAAAGAAAAGAACCACAAATGAAGAATTCTTTGTCGTGGAAGAGAACAAAGACAAAGACAACGCAAAGTATTACTCACTTTGCTTATATGCAGATGAGCCCATCTTTCTTTTACAATTTAAATACTATATGGTTTTTGATAATAACAGTTATTACGGTTATTTTAATGTTTTTACTTTATAATATTTAAGATAGATGCAAAGCTTAATCAGGACTGTACCTTGTCCGGGAGAAGCAGATCTAAGGCAATCTTTGGCTATGGGCCTTTGCTGTCAGGTGAGTGAAGGTGACAAAGTTTAGTAGGACTTTTTACTTAGTTTAATTTATAATAAATAAAAGAAATATTAAAAGCAGAAATGTTTTGAGATTTAGCTCTAGCTATATATATATATATATATATTGTTGAGTTGAGGTTAAATGACAAAGGGAGAATAAATGATGAAATTCAAGAAATTAGTTTAAAATAGGGTTTGCAGGGTGGGGTGTAAGTTGTAATAGTGATAGTTCGATCGAACAATTAAAAGGAAGTGATGTTGACCTTGACATAGCCATATTTTAATTTATTTATTTTTCTAGTAAAATCATTGAACCTTTGTAGGAAAAAAAATTGTCAAGCAACCTATAGTCGTATAAATTTTCAGAAAAATAACTACAAAAAAAATCATGGAATATAAATCAACCATTATTGCACCAGGTAAGAAAAAAAATAATAAGATAAAAAGAGATTAATGGAACCTTTTTCTTTTTCTTCAAAATGGGGCTAACCATCTTTTTCAACAAGATAATCACCATGTCTTTGAAATTTGTGATCCATGGTCATCATTTTTAACCTTTGCAACCCATGTGCACTTTATGTTACATATATATATATATATATATATTGCAAAATATTAAATTCAAGATGAAAAAACATGTAAAAAAAAGGGAAATTATTTTAAACCCAGGCGTTAGAACAGCTTATGTATATTTGTTACTATTTATTATGACAATTTGTACCAAATAGAATAAAATAAAAAGTTGTATTATCACCACCACATTGTTCAATACTTCAAGACAATATATGATCTTGACATAACATGACACTGCAATGGCTTTACTTATTGGAGTCATCTCAACATAAAAGAATATGTAATAGTTTCCTCTGATATGAGACAATTCTTAAAGAGAAGGGTCCCATGAAAAGAATGAAGAATGAAACAAATTTTGAAATAAATAATAATAATAATAATTAAAAAAGATCTAAATTGAATCATAGTTTTCTCTCTTTTCTTCATTATCTTCTTTTGATCTATCTATCTTTATCTCATGAAGTCTCTCCAACCGAAGCAAAGCTAGCTTTTTCACTTTTTCTAGCATTTAATCAATCAATCAAACCTAATATGTGTTGTTGTCCAAATTTAAATTAAACATTACACTCTTTTGTTACTTCTGAAACTAATATAAGTTGGCCATCTCTATATTATATCATGTCTCATTTTCATAGTGAGAATAATATATCTTTTCATTAATATGAATATCCCTCTAAAACATAAACTAACATCAATCCCATGAGATTTTCGAAGTGTAAACTGCCACATGAAACTCTGAATCATTTGCATGTAAGTGTGAGTTAAAGTGGGACAATCACATTTTCCAAGGCTGTAATAGATAAGAAAAATTTTAGCTTTTATGCTGGCGAATCACATATTCTTTTGCTTTATTTATTTATTTTTAAAAAAAAAATATGTAATTTTTCTTATCATTCATAGATGCAACTGACTTAGCTAGCTAGCTTAGGACAAGAAGACACACCCTTAGTTCGTAGGCCATTTCCTTTTTGGAAAAGTCCCATGTGAAGGTCATTTTACTTTTTGTTCGTGTTCTATTCTAAAAGATTTTCGACAATTTTTTTATTAAAATTAAATACAAAAAAAATTCACAATTATTGTACGACGATGTTAATTAAGCTTTAGTAGTAAGTGGATTAGTTGTCCTCAAGTCACGTGTTTATGAACTAAAAATAGTGATTAAACAAACATCTACGACATTCCTCAAATTTTATTTAATTTTTTATTTTTATTTTTTTGGCATTGAGATTGATGCACGACATAGATCTTTAATACAATGCTTACCGAAGTGGTCCTGCCTAAAATATATTATTAACTTGAGGTAATAAACCTCTCTCACGATCTATCTATTTTGTAATAATAATTATCTTTCTATTTTATTATTGATCATGGTAATATAGTAATTGCTTTGGTGTGTCAATTTAATTTAAATAATTACTATATTATCCTTATTTTACTTATTTATTTTAATTCAAATATTATCCCTTTAAATTTATAATTTACTATCATTATATCCTTACAAATCAATTTAATCTTTTTACATATAAAAAATAATATATAATTAAATTTTAAATTATAATTTCATCTATTAAATATTTTAAAATATATTATAGCACACGCATAAAGTGCGCGTAAAATACTAGTTACTATTATTATCTTGATGAGTGGAGATCTTGTAATAATTTAGTTGAATTCACTCGAAATCAATATATCTAAAAAAATGATAATGGGCTGTAAACCTTAATCCATACAAAAGCCCAACATCTCATCAGCCCAGTTATTTTATCAAGCCCATTTCTCTCTCAGCCGTTGGTTCAGAGAGTGGTGTGGTGGTTGACTGTTATATTTCACTTTAGGAGATGTATGTATATAATAAATATATACAATATGTTTAATTGTTTTATACGACATTATAGTAGCAAGCAAGTCTTCAACGTGTTCCACGCCATGACGTCACTTATAAAATTATAGATATATCCAATGTTTGCGTGAATGCATCTGTTAATCTTATTATTACAAAAAAAAATATATATATTACATGACTATTCAATAAGCCATCATTACGTGCAAACATAGGAAAAATGGTTCTAAAAGTCAATGCTTTGCTTTAATCTATCTATAAATGGTCTTCTAAGACAAAACTCTTGATCAAATAGTACACACAGCAAACCATGTCTCTAAGACAAAGACCACCATCAATATCATCGTCGACCTCAGACCAAGCACCACCCACCACCATCCCTACCGACCCACCAACACAACCTCCCCGCCGCCCTCCACAAAGTTCCCAAAACGTCCTCTCGCAAGCCTTAGAAAGCACGGCCCATCTGGCCAACTTCCTTCCCACGGGGACACTACTAGCATTCCAACTCCTCATCCCGATATTTACGAGCAACGGCTCATGCGACGATGCAACCCGCCCGTTGACTTCCATCCTACTCATCGTGTTAGCCCTTTCTTGCTTCCTCGCGTCGTTCACCGATAGCGTCAAGTCCTCGGACGGTCAAGTTTATTACGGTTTCGCCACCTTCAAAGGGATTTGGCTGTTCGACGGCTCGGGCGGGGAGACTTTGGAGTTGACCAAGTATAAGTTGGGAGTTCTTGATTTCGTCCATGCTTTCTTGTCGGTGGCCGTGTTTGCTTCGGTGGCTCTGAGGGATAAGAACGCCGTGGCGTGCTTATATCCCGCGCCGGGGCATGAGGTTCAAGAAGTGCTGGATATTGTTCCTATTGGGATTGGAGTTATTGCTAGTTTGTTGTTTGTGACCTTTCCTAGTGAAAGGCATGGGATTGGGTACCCTATTACAAGAGATTGATCTCTTGTCCTTATGATTCCTTGCAATAAAGTTGTAGATTGTAAACCAATATAGTGTTAGTTTGATGCTTTTGTTGTGTAATTATTTCTCCTATTCATGATTTTTCTATGTATATAGGAAAAAGGATTATGATTTGTTAAGTTTTTTCAAGGTCCATTTGAATATATATGTCAGAATCCATAAATTCAAGAAAGTCTAAACAAAACACAGTTTGTCACTTCATTGAAGATAACAAATAGCCATTTAACATACAAATCCAAAGTCTCAAACAGACGCTTTCATTGAACTTACGTTTGCTGCGGCGTTGAGGATGGTTCTTTCTGCTGATGAGATTGGTGGTCGCCGCCAGTGGACGGAGGCGGTGGGGGTGGTGGTTGTAGAGGCATTCTCTGTTGAGGATACTGTTGATGAGTTGGCGGTGGAGGCCTATACCCATAGGGTGGTGGGGGGTAATAAGGCCGATAGAACTGACCTTGAGGTGGTGGTGGCATATTCGGATAACCATAATTTTGAGGTTGCTGATTCAGCTCAGGGGCACTCGAAGATGATCCATCGTGGGATGGAGCAACAGCTCCCATTCGTTGAGGATCCATGGAAGGATAATAAGAAGCTCTGTCTTGTTGAGGCAAAGGCGGAATATTGAAGTAGGGGAGTGGAGGCTGATCTTGCCGCATTCCAGGTGGTGGCTGAAGAGGTTGATTCTGCTGAGATACGACTGAGCGGGGTAATAATCCACTGTGTGCCACCGCAGATTGTTGCCTTGCTTCGTCGGGATTCTCAGAGTCGGTTTTGGGAGCTTGTGGTTTGCCCCAGAGAAGTTTCAGCCTCATGCCTTTAATGACCAGTCTGTTTGAGAGTTCTTCAGCTGCTTTCTCAGCGCCTTCCCGAGTTGTGTAGGTGACGAAAGCACATGCACGTTGGAGAACTATCTTCACGGATTCGATTTCTCCGTGTGCGTAGAAATTGTCTCTTAGATCTTGTTCTGTAATTCTTGCATCGAGCCCACCTACGTATAGGGTTCTTATGCTTTCGTCCTCTGGGGGTTCTAAGGTAGGCATTTCGCCAGCTTTCCCGAGTAGCTTTAATGCCACTGGATCGTTTATCCTATATCACAATAAGGATGAGAGAAGAAAATCAGTCAGTCTTTGAAGTTGCATTTCTGACTAACATTTATTACAGAAAGAAGGTCGATAGAAAATAAATGCGCATAAGAAGGACTTCATACTACATATGATCACATAAGCAAGTGGGTTGATAGGAATAATTTTGTCAACATACCCATAGTAGCGATCTTTGATGTTCTGCTGAGACAATTCACCTTCATCGGGCATTTCATGCCTGTAGGGGCACTCTGGACCTCTTGTACATTGACCACGGATGTAGAAGCTGCACACATGGGCTCGGTTTCTCTTGTAGTAAGGCGTGGTTCTCTGAAGCTTCAAGATAGTATCATTAGGACGGACCTTCCCATATGAAGATTCATAATCGATTCCAGCTCTAGCCTGCAAATGGGTGAGGTTGAGTATACCCATACATTGAAGGTAGTAATCTATAATTGATTAATGTTTGCAAATGCTTAATACTTTTGTCCTTGCTCATTATTCTAGAACCAATTCTTCGTTGCAATCACAGATTCATGATAACAGTTACAGAGAGAATATGTTGATTTTCGAGGATAGCATGTGAAGCAGCGAACAAATAGTTAATTGGTGGTTGGTTCATGAAAGCAACCATTATGATTTCCTTATGAAAAAATATGGTCCATCACAACTGACGTACCTTGCGATCATGCTCCTCGGCAAAATATTCCCTATTCACGTCACTCTTAGGAATGGCATCGTTTGAGTTGATACTCAAAGCTGTATCACGGACCTGAACTGGCAGACCGTATTCAAGGTCCAGAAGGCAAACTTGACAGACGTTTTTCAGCTTACAGCACGTTTGGCAAATCTCAGTCTTCTTATATCTAGCATCGCGCCCAGGCCTCCACCTGAACACAGTGAAAGGTCGAGTGCAGATTTTGCACTCCTTATCATAATCTGCTTTAGTCTGCACGTTATCAAAAAGTTTTCGCATGTTAGTGAATGATCTTGCTGAGGCAAATAGGTTCCACTTCACATCACGCAAACACTTGGAAACTGAAAAATAACCTCGAAGAATAATGAGACAGAGTACTTTCATCAACAACAAAAAAAAAACACAATTACATCTCTACCCTTGACCTGCTGCCAACAACAACATCATCCATCCAATAAGATACAACCTTTTACGCAGTCACTCACATGAAGGTTGAACCTAATCAGCTAAACAAACCTTTGGAATCCTCAAGCAACACTGAAATTGGTCGCTACTCGAAATTTATATCTCAATATCACAAGACAGGCGCACACAGCAAACACGCAAATTCAAGGAAGCAGCAGGACATCACGTCTAAAGGACAAAAATGGCATATAGATGTGTAGTCACGCTTATGATATACCATAAACCACTTCAAAACAATCGCCCAAGGAACCTCTATAAATAAAAACAAGGAGAAACATCGCCAAACAGCTAGATTCAACCTCATAGAAACATTTTTAAAAAAAAAGCAATCCCTGTTCTTATACCACACTAACCAGAAACAAACAAAAACCCTATATAGCTAAAGAAAAGGGTGTATGGTTTTCCCATACCATTCTAACGTAAGGATTATCGCCGAGGCAGGATTCGCATATGATCGGAAAATCCGTTCGCTCCCAACCATCAGCCTCTGCGTCCCTCAGCAGCCTATGCGCCATTTCGAGATCCAAAGCTGTTGCTCTTGAAGCTTAAGTGATTACCAATTTTTAGGTTTTGATTTGGGGGAAGAGAAGCTTCGTCTACAGCAGGGAAGTGTTTTACCATATATTGTTTGTATAAGTGGGCCGTGGAAGGTTTGGGCCTTTTCGCCCAATAACTGTCATAAATAATGGCCCATAAGCCAATCAAATTCAGTAAGACCCGACCCGACTCCACCTACTTATGAACCCAACCAATGTATGAAAATAAAATGATGATAAAAATTCATCATAATAAAACCATATTCGCGGAATATTTCAAGTCAGTCAAATAATATTTTACTATGCTATGTATCTGCAAAATATTACAAAGAGAATGAATGACAAAAGGGCCAATTTGGTTTGACACATATCAGATTTATATTTAGAGAATGTATTATAATTTATAACCACATTGAATAATAAAGAAGATCACGCATTCATTTTTCTGTTCATAATCATATCCATTAATTATTAACAAGGGATATCATTCCAATCAAATATCTACATAATAAATAAATCAATCAATCTCCTTTTTCTTTCTTATATATATTGAGGTAAAAAGCCCAATTAAAACAAAGATGGCAAACAAAACCCTCCAAGCTTTGCTTACTGCATTCGTTATTACCTTTGCTCTCATCTCAGGTAGGGATGGATGATCTATAAATTCGCTGCTACCAATGACGTCTTCACTTCTGTATTAGTTCTCACTGTATATTAACTAACTAAAACGTTTGCCGTAGGAGGAATATGTGCGGCGGGAAAGATCTGCACGATCGATCTGCGGGAAGATTCATGCAAGCCTTCAGATTTGTCTCCATGCGTTAGTCGTTGCAGATATATTACCAGCGTGCGGTACGATCACGCCGAGTGTGTGGATAATCCTTACATTTACGGTTTCCATTACTGCAGATGTTTTTACAGATGCAGCAGCAGCAGCAATAATGGTCTGCATCTTTGATGACTGAGTAAAAATCCCATTGTTTATGTATGTCATCATAATTATATGTATGGAGATGATTAATTGTATGATGATGGTTTTCTACTTCGGAATGACTAATAAAGGCTTAAGTCCAAGCCGTAAAAAAGGACATCTTTTTTTTTTTATGTAATATAAACATAAAAAGTTGTTTGTTATGAACCAATGTTTAGGGTTTTATTTGGTGGTAAAAGCTTATAGAGAAGTGCTTTTTTATCCCAAAAATAATGGAATATTATTGACCACCACCATGATACACCAACCCGACCCGACCCGACCCGACCCGACCGTCTTCCGATGAAAATTAAATAATTGAATTAGCCAACCAAAAAGGTGCATATGAATGGGGTTAGTTAATAGTGTATAAAAAATTTCAAAAAAAATAAGTAAGAAATTAAATGACAGGACAGTTATAAATTTTTGAGTATTTAATCTTTTGGTCAATTCCTCATAATCATAAATAATATGAAAAGTCATTAAATTTCTATTTTTTTTCTATTGTTTCGTAAAAAAATAAATTAAAACAAGATTCGCGTAATTTTTCCTTTCTATCTCGGAGGAAAATGTATTTTTGAAATACTAAAAATCAGTCAAAAACGTAATAATTCAAAATGTTACAACAGAGAGAATGGCAAAAGGTTCAATGGGTTTTTCATTTATATTTAGATAAGATTACTGCCAGCCACATTAATATTTGAATTAACACAAAATATCAGGCATTCATTCTTTTGTTTCATTCATATCCATTATAAAAAAAAAAAAAAGGGATATCGATTTCAGTGTAATATCTACCTAAATAAATCAGGATATCATTTTTCTTTCTCTATGTAACGTATTTAAGATAAAAAGCCAAATAAAAAAAATATCAAGAAATGGTTGAAATGGCAAACAAAACCCTCCAACCTTTGCTGGCTGCTTTCGTCATCTTCGCTCTCATCATCTCAGGTAATAAACATTAACGTTGTTTGCTTCTGTAGTTAGTTCTCACTATGAACTAAAAACGTCGTCGTATCCTTCAATAATATATACATATATATATATATATATATATATATTGCTGTGTGTAAAAGGATGTGTGGGGAAGGTCTGCAAAGTTGACCTTGGAGATCCATGCAAGCCTGGAGAAGATCTGTCTTCTTGCATTAGTCGTTGCAGATATTATACGGACGATCTATACGACCACGTCGAATGTGTGAAGGATCCTTACAAAGAAGATTTCCATTACTGTAGGTGTTTTTACAAATGCCGTAATGGTCTTCAACTTATTCATCTTTGATAATATGACCAAATCCCATATATATATCGTTTATGTCATAATAATAAGTTATGTCTTGATGATTATTGTATGATGATTTTCTGCTTTGGAGTGTGACTAATAAAGCTATGTCCAAGCCATGGAAATCACAGTATCCCCTTTTTTTTTTACAGTAATAATAAAGGTAGAAGTTATTTGTTTTGAACCAATATTTAGGGTTTGATTTTGGGAAGAAAAGCTGAGAAAGTGATTTATCCCCCAAAAATAATGGAATATTATTGACTACTTGACTATGAATAAAATGGAAAAGAAATTTGAGTCAAAATTTCATTTGGTCTTTGGATTGGAACTGAATTATATGTAAGGTTTGGATAACTGCTCAAGAAAGACCCGACTCCACCCAAAATAGCTTCAATAAGACCCGACCCGACTCCAATTAATTGCAAGAAAATAGATAAAAATGCATTATTCCCACTATTAAAGTGCATGTGTCAATGGGGACTAATGTATAAAAATTTAAAAATAAATAAATTAAATGACAGGAAAATTATATATTCTTTAGTCGTTTGGTCAATTCCTCTTAATATGATAATCATTATATGTCCTTTTCTTTTTGGGTTAAGAAAAAAAAAAAGGAATAAAACCAGATTTGCGTAATTTTAATCCTTTCTAGGGTCGACAAACAAATCAAATGTATTTCTGAAATACTAAAAGTCAGTCAAAGATTACAAAGAAAAAGGCCCCTTTTATATGTAGAGAAGTTTTATTTATATTTTTTTGGTAAAGATTAGAGAAGATTATTATAGCCAGTAGCCACATTGAATAAATAAAGAACATCACTCTTTCATTTTTATTTTTTATTTTTTGTTCATGTCCATTAATTTATACACAAGGGATATCGATTTCAGTAATATATCTACAATAATCAGCCTCATTTTTCTTTCTTATATATATATATATATACACACACACATAATAAGATAAAAGTCGAATAAGAAATAACAAGTGAAATTGTTGAAATGGCAAACAAAAGATCAATCCAAGCTTTGGTGGCTGCTTTCGTTATAGCTTTGCTCTCATCTCAGGCACGAATGACCTATCAATTCGCTGCTACCAATGACGTTTAATTCCGTACTTAGTTCTCACTACTACTAACTATGCTGTCTGTAGGATGTGTGGGGAAGAATAATAAGATCTGCCAATCTGACCTGGGAAATCCATGCAAGCCTTCAGATTTGTCTCCATGCATTATTGTCTGCAGATATTTCACTGCTTATCTATACGACCACGTCGAATGCGTGAAGGATCCTCGTAAGGACGACGACGATTCCCATTTCTGTAGGTGTTTTTTCAAGTGCCATCCTTGACCACCTTAATCCATTGTTTATGTCATAATAAAGAAGTTATATGTCTATATATGATTCATATATGATGATCATTTTCTTATGTAATACATTGCTAATACTGATCAATTATGCTTAATAAATCTCCATCAAAACTTCACTGTACCGCGACACTAACGATGTAATAACAAAGTAAAAGGAAACTGAAATCGAATAACAGTCAATTCCACTGCAAATGGGGAGATGAGTAAAGAGGGCTGTAAAGGGTATTAGCAGATGATTCCTTCTTTCTTGAGAAGAATTCTGCAACAAGTGGGACGATGGGCTTCTTTTTCATCCATAGTTTTCTTGCTTTCTTCTTCGGAGAGTCGAAGAAGCCGTCTTTTTCTCCTATACTCAGGACTTGAGCCAAGCTTGGTGAATTATTCGCACCTCCTCCATTAGTTCTCGAAAGTTCGTCCTTTTTCTTGCCTTCTTCTTCTCTTGTAAGAACCATGCCAAGATCATTCGAGTTCTCCGCCTTGGTAATAAGGGCAAGCTCAGAGAAGATCTTGATGATCTTGGCATTTAATGCAGCTACTGCAGTCCCATTCTCCGAAGCTTTATTGGCGAGCAGTTTCACCTCAGCTTTAACATGCTCGAGTTCGAGCTCGAGCTTTTCGACCTTGTCATAAAGGGCCGTGTCTATGTGTTGGCCCGAACCCTTAGGACTGTGGAAAGGTGACGAAGCATAGTCTCGGGCTTGTGTATCTTCCTCCACTTGTGGGCTCGCTGCAATAAGGTGAGTTTCGTTTTTGACTAACGTGGAGGGCTTAATTAGTGTATGAATATTTCCAGCTAGAAAGCGTTCGCCAAATATCGCCACGGCTTCTTTCACCGATCGAAATGGCTTCGAAGCATCGACGTTCGAACTGTAATCGGCAATGGAAGACAATTCTTCATTATGAGAAACCCCTCCTTCCATTGGTGATGTTCTACCTTGAGAATGATTAGGTTATTGTAATAATATCATGAAGATTATGGTACATATATATTCTGAGTTTTCTTTGCTTATAAGCCAAAATTGCTTTGAAATGATGGGAAATATATATTTATATACGTATTGAAGTGATTTTATATTTAGATGGTGAAAGATTAACATGGTGTAGTTTGAAGGTCAGGACAGTAATAGAGATTGCTGGAGTTGTAAGAAAAATGACAATATTAAAAACCTTAGCCCAGCAGAAAATCTGGGCTAACATTAAACTCTTGCAGTTTACAGATTGACAAAGGTAGAAAGGAAAACCATAGGCTAATGATAACAAAAGAATCCATAGATTAATCGATCGACACAAAGATGAAACCATCATCCGTTCTTAGCCACCTCAGGCGAGCCAACTAGCCATAACTCGGTTTTTCCGGCGTAGACTGCCAGGTGCATTTGCATACTCGTAAACTAAACCTTAACAATGGGGCAAACAGTTTCGTAATATTCGAGAAATTTATGGGAAACACAAGCATGCCGAGCTTTTTTTGCCAGGTTTTCAATCCAACTAAACCGTTTTGAGTATTACCAACCAACCGCTAGATTACTTCTACACGTGAAGCTGGCCAGATATGGAGTTGAGGTCAGAATTGGCTTCTTTGTGTTTAAGGGAGAGATTAGCGAATTTTTGGTCAAGATCTTTGCTGTTAGAACGTCGATGGCCAGAAGATGCTTGTGGCTGTTGTTGCTGTCTGTATAAGCTTTTCAGCCTCTGTACTTCTCGCTGTAGAACTTCGTGCTCGACTGCAAAACAAAGAAGAAAGATTTCCCAGTTTGAATATTCCGTAATGAGTTTTAGCCACACGGGCAAACTTAATTCGAGGCAGAAACAGTACTTACAATACTTAATACGATGTTCCTGAGATAAACTCTCCAAACGCTGCCTTAACGCTTTGTTCTCCATGCCCAGGATGAGGTTCTGCTGGCTGAGGAAATCGATTTCAGCGGCGATATCTGAACCATCGGCCTGCATAGAGCAAAACGGTTTAACATACTATATAGCAAGTTGAAATATCATTAAAACAACGCTCTTTTTCTTTTTCTGTTAGAAGAGGATTCGACACTTGCCTGTAGACCTTGAACACTTCTTTCCAGCTCAGCTATGTATTGGAGCTTTCGAACCCGCGAACGCTGTGCCAATTGCCTGAATAAGAGAGCAAAATAACTTAAAGCATTTCTCTGAATCTTATCAACTAGTTTTCTTTGATGCTGATATATATATATCAATCATGAAGCAACGATCCTCAGCCAAAAACTTGAAACATATCAAAAGATGAAGCCAACGTACTGCTTTGCACGGTTCGTCTCTGCTTCTGAAGACTTGGCATGAGAAGAATCCTTTTTCTCATCAGAAAGATTTGGATCTTTATCGCCATGTTCAGCTTGATCGAGGTTTTCCTCTGAATCTGCATTTGAAGCAGCAATATTGATCCTCGGTGAGGGAAAGCTTCGGCCCGAGCCCACAGGTGGATTCCACGGGCTTTTCTTCATTCTGCCAGGAAAATTTGCATCCATTTTCAAAGTTCTTTCCCGGGCATTTCCAATAAAATCAAAATCTTGAAAACCCCACGAAGGCAATGAAGGCACGTTCTTGTATCTGCTATCATCACGAGCCACATAGTTCATATTCACGTTCTCAAGGCCAACATTAGCTGCTTCAACATAAGCAAACGAATCGCTAGACGAGCGGCGATGGCCTCCTCTTCGGACAGGTGTCTCTGGCTCGTCGAGGAGCTCATCGAGCCAAGAAGGTTGCTCTTCCATGGAGAAGCTCTCCGACGAAGCGCGGTGATGGCGTGGATTGTCATCTCTGCCCTTCAGAAAAGCTCCTGGACGGATTGCTGAGCTAGGGACATAGTCCGTGTAGGATGGGGGCACTATGGGAAATGGACTTTTTGGGGGTAGTAATGAATTCTTGCCATTATTCATCAGACTTCTAAAGCTTGATTGGCCCTTGGAGGTAGACATAACTGCAGGGATAAACTATCGCAAGAACGTATAACTCAGGCAAGCACTTATCACAACAAAAGTCCTAAATGCATCTTAAACATCATTCTACATAGTAAAACATCATTCAGTGACAGAAATGTGAGCTAGCCTCTAACTTTAATGAATGAATATGAAGAAATAAATAAGGAAATCATTTTCAAGAACGTCTATGTAGATCGACCGGCGAATAAATCTAAACTCTAAACAATTTGGGTAGCTATTTATCCACCAGCAGAAACCCTTTGAAGAGGTGGACAAGAACATAAACCAAGCCTACACAAGCAGCTGAATAGAAGCTATGCAACAGAGCCCAATAGCTTAGAGAAAATCTATACAACAGTATGGAGGAGACAGAAACTCAAAACAAGAACATTAGTTGGATTCTATTTTCGGACATTCATTTCATTCATCAATTCCTTAAAAAATTCAATCTTTTTTCCCCGACCCACGATTAGATGAGCTCAAAACAAGAACAATAATTGGATTCTATTTGAAGATAAAAATCATCCTTCACTTCCTTAAAAATTCGATCTTTCGCCCGCCCGACCCACGGGTTTATCACACCTAAAACGAATCATAATCAGGGAGATATAAATGGTAAATACGCAATACTTACGCTTCAAGATTTGAATTGAAGATCCAATGTGTTTTTCAGAACTAAATCAATATATCTAAAGCCCAAGAACTCAGCAAACTGTGTCTTAAGGTCTTCTTCGCTTTGTATCCTTTTTTTTCTTTTTTTTTTATCTCTCTCTCTCTCTCGCCAGCTATAGGGAGAGATTTACATGGCCAGCTGGGTTAGACGAGCGTTTAACTTAGACAAGCAAATATTAGATGTTTTTTCATCGTCTTTAGTTGCCTTCTATTTCTCCGGCCAGTTTTCCCAGCTATGTTCAACGCTAATCCAACGTAGTATTTTATTTATTTTTTTTTTTTTGCAGCTATGTTTTAATTATTTTATATAGCATTTATCACATAGGAGATCAGTGATGTCTTTACTACTACACTACATTCATTGTTTGTCAAGTCAACTTTTGTTGTAAGGAAATATATTAAATATTATACGTAGGTGGAAGTAAAACCATGGCCGGCTTTAGTTCTATTCTACTTTCCATAGATGACAATGAAATAGTCAAATGATTTGGAATATACAAAGATTCTAATCTCCCCTTTTCTTGTCACATGAATTCTTGAATAATTATTTTTTTACTATTAAAAACAAAACTATCAAATTAAATGTGAACTCTAATTAAATCCAAATTTCATTAGTGAGTCGAATTCATTGCATTTATTTTGAGCATCTACAATGTATTCTCAAACTCATACGCAAACAATAAATATTACTCCAACCAATATTTAAACTAATACTTAAAATAAGTTTTTTATAACTTTCTCTCACCACTCAACCCAAATATGGGTTTGTAATATTAAAACATTATTTAAGTATTTATAAATAATATTAAGTATTTAGTTTACAATTATAAACATTGTTTAGGTATTATATAAATATAAAAGAATAATATAAATATAATACAAAAGATAATTGTTTGTGGAAAGAAAATATTCGAGAATAATCTTTTGAGTTTGAGAATGAGTTTAACGGGTGGAGAAAAATTACTGTTTGATGTGACATATACTGCATTGTGGGTTTCAGAATGAGTTTTCGGTTGGAGATGGCCTTACAACCAATGACATCTTTAATTTTCAGCAGCCACCGTAGTTAGCATAACTACTATTAAAAACTTTAGACATGATACTATATGAATGAATTAAACCTATTAAAATTACCTCGATTGATAGCCAACATTACTCTATAGTTTGTAAGAGTGATTTTTGTCGGCGAGTTTGATAGGTTAAGGGTAAGAATTTATTTACAATATCATGAGAAATCCTACTCATAAGTAACGTAGAGAAAGAGATGTGACCGGCCCATAAGAATAATCATCATATTTTCTGATAGTTTTTAAATAATAAATTATTAAAAATTAAATAATTATAAGTCCAAATAATTATTTCGTACCATAATTGATTGGATCCCTAGAATTCAAGAAACACCACATGAATGATTAATGTATTATTGTTTAATATGACATTTATAAATCAATGTGATAGTTATGTGCTAGGCTGGCCGAAATGAGACACGTGACATTTATTTTTACAGCACATCATATTTTATTTCAAGATTTGGTCATGTGTCTGATTTTTAATGGGGTGGTGCGTGACATTGAGAGCTAACAAAGGTTCAACCATTAAAAGTTACATATTTATTATTTTTAATAAAAAATAGTAATCCTAATAATGAGTTTTTTCTTGGCTAGAAAATGAAAGATTTATTTATTATTTGTTAATTTAATTTTAAAGAAAATCAAAATGAAACCACGGCCCGGGCCCGATAGAAGAAAATTCGGGCCTGGCCCATTATATTAGAAGCCCATTGGCATTCAATTGAATTCATACATTATCCCGCCATGACAAAGTCTGCTTCGACTCCAAAGGAAGAACTCCATCTCGGCATAAGCGGATAACTCAGAAAAAATTGACGATTAATTGAGTTTTAAGTTACTAATATCATCCATTGTAGCCTTCTTCGGAGCATTCGCAGTCAACCGAGAATCTGTTTCATGCGGTATGCTATGAATTTTTCTATTTATACTTTATTTTGATGCTTTTGCTGCACGTTTAGGGTTAGATATTGTTACGAAGGGGTTGTTTCCTGGTGAGAGGCTGTGGATTGCATTCGTGTTACTTCGATTTCGCGTAAAGACGCGACTTTAACTGAAAAACGATCCTATTGCTGCAGTTTAGGGTTAGATACTGTTTGTTTGCTGGACTATCGTGTGCAGTACGTTTGATGTCAACTGTGATCTTTCTGCAAATGCTCCGTTTTCAGAGGGCAATTTCGTAATTTGTATCTTCGTTGTGTTTCTGTACGATTTTTCTCAATTTACATATGATTTATCTGGGAAATATCTGCCTGGCCTGCTGTGCCTTTTAGTTTTGGTGCTCAAAGTCTTAGATGTAGGCTTTTATATAAGGGCCCTTTTACTTCTCAGCTTCTGAGTCTACTGTTTCCTCAGCTTGTATGCAGATAAATGACTTGAAGTTTCTGAGTATGTGAATATTTCAAAGGCTCTATAAATAACATGCTTGCAGTTGATGAAGGAAATGCAAACAAGGCATGCACAGCAACACATAATCTCAATTGTCTTTCCTTTTTCTACATTTGGTTGCTTTGAGCACCGTCTGATGCATGGGTTATTTTCTTACTGAAGGAGTGTAACCCAAAATGGCGATTTGAAGTGCAGCAACCAGATACAGAAAGAGAATTGGTCACAACATGCTGCTGCACACAATAATTTCTCATGTCAAGGGAAATTCTTAAGCGCGAACTTCCTTTTCTCATTGTCAACACAAAAGCCTCAAGGGGAAACAATGGGTGCAAGGTTAAAAAAAAAACTATTTATTTTCTTTATTCCTTAAATAAATTAGTTATTATTGGCATGTACATCTTCAGTATGAAAACCTATTTGTTTTATTCTACTGATACTTTGTCAACAATCTGATATGAGTGTGAAGTTTCTTTTACGGTCATTTATCCATACATCAGAACTAATGTTGGCTAAAGAATGTTGTTGCTATACTGTCAGTTCTGAAATTAGTGATATGTTCTTGAGCTCTCTTAATGGGACTTATTGATCTTCTCGAGGATCATTTTTGTCTTCTGAAAATTATGACAGTAGATTTATTCACACTGTTAGTTATTGCCCATATGATTTTGATCTAGAATGATTATCCTTTCTCTCTTTCTTTTCTTTCCAGGCATGTGGTTTGCCAAGTTCAGGATGTTAGGACGCACAATGCTCAACTTGACAAGGTGATGTGCTGGAGATGAACATACTGATAATTCTGCTTTTATTTCAGAACATGTTAATTAGTTAAAGATGTTTTCTGTTTTTCTCTTTCTCACCTCTTCATCATCTTAGATTTATTTATTGTGCTTTACAATTTGCTACCCTCTATATTTCTTGTTGATTTTCCTCTCATTTTTTTGTCCTTTCTTTCCAAATGCAAGTTCTTTGTCCTTGTTCATTTATCTATCTTCTTTTGACATTTTCCTGAATTCCATTTTCGCAATATCTTCCTAGGATGAATTATATCACATGTGTATTATTCTTGTACATTATGCTGGTGTACTAACTTGTCTGCAAAGACCCAACTTGAATCTTATTTAGCTGAACTACGTTATTCTTCATTTAATTCAATCCATTTAAAATGAAAATATTCTGGCAGGCTTGGCAGCGTCTTTCACATCTTCACTTATCTTCCAGGAGTTATATACAACCTGGTAAAACTCCTCCGTTATCCAGTGATTTCAATTCATTCACATGCCGTGGCTCAAGTAAAACAACCCAATCATCTGACTCAAAGATGTCTATTCCACCATGCTCATTGGAGCAAGGTAAAGGCAGAAATTTCGTGTTCAACAATAAAGGATCACACATTGCAGACAGTGATAGAATGCAAAGGCATACTGATAATCACGTTCCCTTTGAATCTGCTGTAAAAGAAAGTGTGTCCTTCTTCTCTAGTTCTAATTTCATTGACGATGATGGCATTCTTGAGGTAATTTGCTTCAGTTACTTTTCTGGTTTCAGCGGCCACAACATAGTGTTTCTGCAGAATCTAACTATTTTGAGAAAGTTTCCTTATGGAAAAATCTGGTTCACTAATTGTTTGCATTGTGAATAATATGCTTTAGCGAATGCATTTCATTGCCATTTTGGGTTATACTGCCCTCATGCACTATTATTTCAACATCATTATTTCATGTTTTGTAGAGTAGATTTAATGAATGGGTAAACTTTATTTTCATCAGAATATTGATGTGGATCAAATAGTGTTGGATCATTGTCAGTCAACACCTCAACCATCAATCTCTAAACTTCCATCGTTTACTCCTCTTACAAATAAAGAAAAATTTCCCAGCGAGGAAACACATTTGCCTCCAGAGTTATGCATGGTTTGCAGCCATAATTGTAAGGTAATATCTCACCATTCTACTTCTGTGAATGTGATGATATCTGCATAATTCTGACCTTAGAGTCATAATATTCTTGTAGCTTGGGCTATGCCCTGAGGCTCCCAATCATCTCCAAATTATGAAGGACACTTTAATTTCCATATCCAACGATCTTATTGACAATGTTGATGAGATGAGTTCAGAAAAAGTGGAGAGCCTTCGTAAAGAGAGGTTTGCATATTTCACTATATTGTTTATATTGGAAACATTCTTTAACCTGGCTAGAAAAATAGCTGATTATTTGAAGTATTATTTTCCCCCCTTTTATCATTTCTCTCTATTCCCTTATTTATGATAAATCCATCTTGTGTTCAATTTGAATCTTGTAATAAGAATAATTGAAGTACTATGGTGTTATTCTTGTTATTGTTAGGCAACAGCTGAAGAAACAAATTCACCAGCTCGATAGCTATCTTCACACAAGAACTGCCAATGTGGAAAGAGAAACGTCTTGTTTTTCTGCATCCACTGCAACGCCTATGGCTGCTCAATTTGAGACTCCTTTCAGGATAGATCCGATGAGGCTTTGTTCCCAGTTTGGAACAGACAGTGAACCACAAGGTTTTGGCAGATCTGTCTCATCATCAGCTTCATTTTACTCAACAGATGGTTTTGGGATTGCAACTGCGCCTGTGGAAAGAGAACCATACATTCCCAAGTACTCTGAGGTTAAGTACATTGATGGTTCAACTGACCAAAGGTGGAGCAGCCGGGATTTTCCTTGGGCCAAGAAGCTAGAGGTATACAACATTGTGCTCTTATTGCATATTCCATCCCACATGCTCATCATTTGTACATATGCTGTACTTCAGGTAGAAAACAAAAAGGTATTTGGAAACCATTCCTTCCGCCCAAATCAAAGAGAAGTGATTAACGCGACATTGAGCGGATGTGATGTTTTTGTACTGATGCCAACTGGAGGAGGAAAGAGCCTGACTTATCAGGTCACTAATTTTCTTTATGTTTATCTCGTGCTTCATGATTTATGATGTCTGCTCGATGGACCTTCGATATTAAATGTTCATGTTTATCTCTGGTTCTTCATTCTAGGCAGACTTGCCTAGCTTTAAGCGAAGATCTGTAATTCTACTCCAGTCAGCAAGTGTGGTTATTTAGACCAGACTTAAATATCTGTTAATGATCTTATCATTTTCCTTCCACTGTTCTCTACCAGTGATAATTCTTATGTTCAAATTTATCTCGATCATTTTATGTCTATTCTTTCTTAGAGATCACAGAGTAGCTCGTTTTATTTTAGTTTATGACATGCAGAACCTCTTCATCATCCAACCTATAACTGCAACTCTCAATATGGATAAGCTGTTTGGTCTTACTGATCGGAGAGACAGATTGACTGTCTATTTAATGTGACTTGGCATGGCATGCAGTTTTTCCTATTCTAGTCAAATGTTTGTCATGTCTTTGGCTCTTTGCTCAAACCTTGTAAACCCGTATCTGCTTTTAGTTTTAATAGACAAATCGGATAGTCCTATCCTTCTCACTTGTCTAGTACTTCATTTAATAATCTTTTATGCTCTTTGACATGGTATTATTGATGTTTTCTTGTAGCTCCCTGCTCTTGTATGTCCTGGGATAACATTAGTAATTTCTCCTCTTGTGTCACTCATCCAAGACCAAATAATGCACTTGCTGCAGGTATGCTTTTGACTTTATTAATTTGAATTGTGATTTCACGCAAACCCAGGGTGAAAATTCAGCTAGACATGCTTACTGTATCGGAATTTGACCAGGCTAATATACCTGCTGCTTATTTAAGTGCCAACATGGAGTGGAGTGAGCAGCAAGAGATTCTTAGGGAGCTTAGTTCAGATTATTGTAAATATAAGCTGTTGTATGTGACTCCAGAAAAAGTTGCCAAGTGAGTAAGGCTTTGGCATTTAAAAAAATTATATCTCTCTCTTTGACACTTCCCCCTATCTTCTCAACTTGACTCTGTATGACTACATTCTGGTTTTGTGCATATAGCCTCTATTCTTATTTGGTATGCAATAATGGTTCTGCTAAATGGAAAATTATTTTTCCTACAAAGGCCTGACCAGGAATGCCAGTTTTCCTATTCTGGTTGACATGTGGATATATCTCTTGTGTGCTACCCATATAATAATGTGCTGAATGCTCTGTTTTTCTTGTATCAGATTGAATTTTGAGTTGTTAATCTGTTGGTTTCTTATGTGTTCCTGGTGGTCAAACCATTTATTGGAGAGTGAATTAGCACATCACAAAAGCTTAGAAAGATCTTGGAATGGCATATATGCATTTGTGTTTTAATTTATTATTGCATTTAAATCCATGGTATTTCATTTTAGAATTAATTTATTCACGTCGATAATTTAAAATATTGTCTGGCATTTCACAATATATCTATTGATGTCTCTGACAATAGCCTCTATTAGCTCCAAAGCAACAAGTAGTTAGAAGAGAGGGGAATCTAACTCCAGTTATGTGAGATTCTTTTGGAAAGTGGGTGTAACTAAAGTAGACGGCTATAGAGATACTAATTATCTTCTTGAACTTCGTTTTAAGAAATATGTTTTTATTTATTCCGAAAATTTTTTGAAGATATGATTTGCCTTTGACTTTCCTAT
The DNA here is from genome assembly GCA_028392965.1 of Lindernia subracemosa. Classification (NCBI taxonomy): domain Eukaryota; kingdom Viridiplantae; phylum Streptophyta; class Magnoliopsida; order Lamiales; family Linderniaceae; genus Vandellia; species Vandellia subracemosa. Next base: position 392,516 of record JAQPCC010000026.1, on the reverse strand, counting down.
GCAAATGTAAATGTCTTAGCTTTTGTTCACTCCTGTAGGAGTGATGTTCTGTTGCGTCAGCTGGAGAGTCTTCATGGTCGTTCGTATCTTGCCCGGATTGTGATTGATGAAGCTCATTGTGTTAGCCAATGGGGACATGATTTCAGGCCAGATTACCAGGTTTTGTGTGTTTAAATACTTGAGAATTTTTGCTTGACTGTTTTGTTATGTTAAGTTATGCAATCTGACATGATTTATCCGTTTTATCATTTGGGGAAAGGAAATGTTGGGCATTTACTTTTTGTAGGACATTAGGCAACTTCTTTAATCTATAATTGTTCCATAAAACTTACTAGGATTTATTAAATTTCTATTAACTGGTTGTCGCTGCTGTACAGGGTCTAGGTATCTTGAAACAAAAGTTTCCAACTGTACCTGTTTTAGCCCTAACGGCCACTGCTACCGTCAGTGTGAAGGAAGATGTTGTGCAAGCACTTGGTCTGGTAAACTGCATTGTTTTCCGGCAAAGTTTTAATCGCCCAAACTTGAGGTATGTGCTAAGATAAGGTTTATGTTGGTTCCAAACAATCACTTATGTATGAGGCTGGTGTTACAGATACTCTGTTGTTCCCAAGACAAAGAAATGCATTGAGGATATTGACAAGTTTATCAAAGATAATCATTATGATGATTGCGGAATCATTTATTGTCTTTCAAGGATGGATTGCGAGAAAGTTGCTGAAAAATTACAGGTTTGTCCCCTTATCTGATTTTCATTGACCATGACCTATTGAGCTTTCAATAAGGTTTTACGTGAATTTCCTCCCTCTTTCTTCTGGTATTGTATCTCTCTACTTCTTGAAACTTTTATATCTATAAGGTTTGTGACTCATAAAATGACAAGTTATTCAGTGGTAACAAGTGAGTGAAAATGATTCCTCTGGTTGTTTGCAATTTTCACTCTGTTATTGTCAATTATAATGGATATATTTTCCAACTCAACGTATTTACCCTTAAGTTTTTAAACCATCTAGATAATCTGATTTTTTTTAAATTTCATGTACCATTCAAGACGAAGTTATGGAAAGTTTGGTTGGGAGCTATTTATACGAGATTAAAAATATAAATTGCAGCAGGATAAAGACGTACATAATAGTTTATATTTATTGCAGTAAAGATACCTTGTTAAGACTTATATTTCCAAATTATCACTTCTCCTTGATTTGCTAAGCATCATCATGCATTTTTTCAGGATTATGGACACAAAGCAGCCTTTTACCATGGTAGCATGGACTCTTCCCAACGTGCAATGATCCAGAGACAGTGGAGCAAGGATGAGATCAATATAATATGCGCAACGGTGGCTTTTGGGATGGGTATCCTCGCTTGCTCATCTTTTCTGCCTTATGAGCTCTTACTAAATGGTGTGCTGACTAAGTTTTTATAGGTATTAACAAGCCCGATGTGAGGTTCGTCATTCACCACTCTCTTCCAAAATCCATTGAAGGCTACCACCAGGTGTTTATGAACAAAATCTTTCAGTTTAAGCTTTCTCTTTGCTTAATCTATGATCTGACTAGTATGGATGATTGTATTCTTCTGGCATGTAGGAGTGTGGTCGTGCCGGTAGGGATGGTCAACCTTCATCTTGCGTGTTATACTATAGCTACAGTGACTATGTAAGTTGGAAGAAAAAAGCTTCTCTCTCCCTCACTCTTTTCAGATTTTCAAAGAGGTTGTTGTATATAAATCCATTGAGGACTGGATAGCCATCTGAAGATCTTTGTTGCTTCTGTTTTAATGCAGATCCGTGTAAAGCATATGATTAGTCAAGGAGCGTTTGAGCAAACCTCATTTGGATATGGATATAATCGTGCATGTAATCCTTCTTCAGGGAGGTTACTGGAAACAAACACTGAAAATCTTCTCCGGATGGTACACATGATATATTCTCTTGTTTTCATCTAGCTAATCATTTATACTGATAATAACTTAATATATAATATCCAGGTTAGCTACTCCGAAAATGATGTGGACTGTAGACGTTTCCTACAGTTGATTCATTTTGGAGAGAAGTTTGATTTTCTGAACTGCCACAAAACATGTGATAACTGTTCGAAAAATCAAAGCTACACGGAGAGAGATGTAACTGCGATAGCGAAACAGCTGGTCAGCATCTATATTCTATTAATCTTGAAGCGTCTGTTTCTTTTCTGTGGAACATGTTTCTTGTTCATTTATGAATTTCCAGATCCATAATTGGACATATTATGCTACTAATTTATTTCATGAGGATTCCAGAAAAAATCTAAAAACGTTTTGTACAGATTGAACTGGTTAAGATGACTGGACAGAAGTTCCCATCGTCTGTTTCTTTTCTGTGGAACATGTTTCTTGTTCATTTATGAATTTCCAGATCCATAATTGGACATATTATGCTACTAATTTATTTCATGAGGATTCCAGAAAAAATCTAAAAACGTTTTGTACAGATTGAACTGGTTAAGATGACTGGACAGAAGTTCCCAGCTGCACATCTGTTGGAGGTCTACCGAGGTTCCTTGAGTCAGTTTGTAAGTCTGATTTCAGCAAGTAGTTTGGTGATATGTTTTATATCTAAGGGAATTTATCAGAATGCTTTTTCTCCAATAATTTAGGTCAAGAAACACCGGCATGAGACCTTGAGCTTGCATGGAGCTGGAAAACATCTGGCCAAAGGCGAAGCATCCCGTATCCTCCGCCATCTTGTGACTGAAGATATTCTTGTTGAAGATGTGAAGAAGAGTGATGTATACGGATCGATATCTTCAGTAATGAAGGTATGACGTGCTAGTGCATGTTCAAACTTCATGATTCTTCCACACTATTATGTCTAATTGGCAGACTAATTATGGAGTTTCGCTTTGCCCGCATTTTCTGCAGGTGAATGAATCGAAGGCTTACAATCTTGTTTTTGCTGGCCAGACAATTAAACTAAGGTGAAAAATGGCTCTTTTTTCTAATCCACTTAGGAGAATTTAGTTTTCTTTTGCATGGTTAAGTGTCACATTTTGAGCATCTAAGCTACAATTAATTTTTCTTTCCTAGGTGTTGCTTTAACATATTATGGTCCATCATATTCTTTCCTAGTTTTCTGTTGGATTTATCATCATTTTTCTTTCTGTTGGATTATCTTCAGATTCCCGTGTTCTGCGAAAGCATCTAAATTAAATCGATCGGAAGCCACTCCAGCAAAAGGCCCGCTGATGTCAGAAAAGCAAAATTCTCCTCCAAAGGATACTCCAGCCGCACCTCAATCTAAAGCGGACTTGGTAGAACTATGACTTCTTTTAATAAACATGCTTTACGTTATAATATGGCCCTTTAAGATTTATTTAGATTATCTTCCGTTTTCTATTCATTACAGAACCTTTCAGCAAAACTATATACTGCTCTTCGGTTGCTCAGAACTATTCTTGTCAAGGAAGGTGGTGAAGGGGTGATGGCATATCATATTTTCGGGTACATTTTTACCATCCACGCTTTGCTTACTCCGTAAAATCCAACACATATTCACATACTTTGACGAATTATGTTTGTTTATTATGCAACAATCACACCTGAATAGATATAAATTCATTTTCTCTCCGTGTCAGAAATGCTACTCTGCAGCAGATCAGTAAGAGAATACCCCGAAGTAAAGATGAACTTCTAGAGATCAATGGTATTGGCAAGTAAGTTACAACTAAAGCTCACATTATAAATATGTCATCCATATTTTTTTTTTATCATAACTTCAATCTCATTTATCATTTAAGGGGAAAAATAACCAAATATGGGGATAGAGTCCTCGAAACCATTGAGGCAACCATAAGAGATCACTACCGCAACGACAAAACCAGCAGCGGCAGCAACGATAGCAGCGATTCAAAGAAGAGGCGAAATGCCAATAAAGAGAACCTCGACGACGATTTCACAGACAGCACGGGTCGAACCAAGAAAAGGCTAGTGAAGAAGCAGCATGACATTTCCGAGACAGCAACTGTTCTTGAAGGTCAATTCCATGACATAGACTTCAACGATGATCTATTCGATGTAGAAGTGAACGAAGCCGAACAGAATATTGGTGGAAGAGTTTTGCCTTCATCATGGTCAGCTTCTCTAAACATGGGTCGTAGTTGATCTTGCTTTTAGATATTTAGGTTTATGATGTGTATGTATATATATTTTGAAACAATAATTTCTTCAATGCACCACCATTCATTGATAATCTAACTTATTTTATAATTGTTTTTCTCCATTGTTTTATAATTAAAAGGATACTCGAGTGTGTGACAAGATATTAAAGATAAATTTTCAGCATTTTTTGAGGCTTTTTTAACGTAATAGTTTTGTCATCTTTCCTTTTCTCCACATGATGGATGTTAATGGCCACAGCCAAAGCCTGCGGAGAGAAATAATCATTTCCTGAAATTATTAGAAAGGAGCCCATTAGCTACCTTTTAGCTACTTAAAAAGGAAGATGTTAGATTATATATATATATATATATATATATCAAACTCCAATTAGCTCGATTAATATTCAGCTCCATATCTTATTCTAACTGAGATATATATTGCATGAGATGATAAATAACAAAAGTCCAAAGCTAGCTTTAATCTTTCTGTTAAAAAAAAATATATCAGTTTCTTTGTAGGGTAAAAGAAGAACCCATTTTCATAGCTTTCAAGTTAATATCGATTCCAAAGGTAAACATAGAATCAGACAAAAGCTTCAGCAGTGGGAAAAAAAAAAAGAAGAAAAGAAGAAATAAAAAGGAATAACTGCTTTTCTTGAATTTTTCCTACATTTGTTTTGAAAAAGAAAAAAAAAAGTGAAAAAAAGAAAAAAGAAAAAAGAAAGAAAGCCCAGGAGTCTTCTTACCGACTAAGTAGCTTCCCACTCGCTTTTTATTGCCCTTCTCCCACTTTCTCATAATTGTTTCACACGTCGAATAATTACTAACGTTTACTATCACAACTTAGGAAGAGATATTACAACTTGGAAGAGGTCTCTTCAAGAAACGATAAAAAAAACTGTTCTTTTCTCTCTTTTCTTGATTTTTTTTTTCCTCCTCTGATGTTGTTACATGTACGAATAAGCATGAATTCCATCGAGCTAGGAATCATTATTATCATTAATATGATTATTAAATCTATGGAGTCTATGTCCATCTCTCTATATCTAATGATAAAGATGCTTAAGAGTGTGCTGCTGCTGCTGTATGTGTTGTGTTTATTATCATTATTATTATGCTGTCAGTCATTTTCCAACTTCCTCTTTAGTGCATCCTTTATCAGAGATTGATAACAACTTCTGCTGTCAAATCTCAAAGTATCACAGATTCGTTTTGTGCTGTAAGAATCAAACATGATAATGAATGAATGAACGAACACTGTACTATAATTAATATATTGCTGTCACTCCGCAGGCCATACCAAATATTTTCCTTCTTAGTAGCTGCAAAAACCCCAAAAAAAATGTTATCTTTTTTCTTTTCTTTTCTTTATTTACCTTTTTCTCAAATTTCTCCAGCAGCCCTCGAACTTTGAATCATCAAATTACGTTATTAAAGTGTGTAAATCATATGAGAAAGTAATATAATAAACCTCTGATGGCTGTAAGAAAAAAGTGGCCTGTATAGAACCGTATAAGGCTGACTCAGTTTGCTATATATAAAGGTCTCATTGTGTGTGTAGTGTGTGTATATATATATATATATATATATACTTTTTCTTTAATTTCACTTACCAAGAATCTGCCATTTTTCTCTGCAGCATGAGATTGTCATGCAAAGGAAACATGGAATAGCCATTTTTTTATATCAACTTTAGTTCTCTGTGATCAAATGCCATGTCTGAAGTTATATGATTATTGTATGGAGCATCATAGCAAGAAGATCAACTATTGTATATTATATATAAATATATATATCGGCAGATGAAATATGATTAGAAGAATATGTTCCTTTTCTGCAGTAAATTGTGCTTTCTGTCGAAGCTATGATTGCATATTCTTCATGTTTCCACCATTATTAATATAGTAAAATTTATCTTTTCTTCAAAGTAAAGAGAATCTCATTCTAAAACATTTAATGTATTCTCTTGGGAACACTTCTACTCAAAGCAAATTAAAGAGATAACAGAAACTTCATACTATTTTTCTTTCTTTTTCTTTTACCTCAAATCAAAGCTTAAATTAAATACAAATGTAAGAAAACAAAATGTAGTAAATGTCACCAAGAAATGATTTTTCTGCATTCAAATTCACCTTTTTCTTTTATGATCTTTCCTACCTATGAGAACACATGTCCAAAAGCTTCTTCCTACCTTCAACTATCTCATCAAAGAAATCATCAAGCTGCCCAATTATTCCTTCTACCCCACATTGCAAAACTCCAAAACAGACCTTCAAATTCTCAACCTTGCCAAGAACATCGACTTCTACTCCATACTCAATGCCATTTTCACTCTCCATCTTCAGCTCTTCCATGGAAAACTTGAGGACGCTCTGAAGCTCATAGAGCAAAATCCCTTCTTCAGCTTCCATATGGCTTATCATGTTCAAAATCCTTTGCTGCAGTGTCGCCGTAGCTACCATATGACCCGACCCGAAAACCGAACCGTTCCCTTCGTAGATTCCTTGAGTACAAAAGCTCGTCTCAGGCCAAAAGTAGACGAGCCCACTTGTTAGAATCGCAAGAAACAATGTACTAACGTTCCTCACTGCGTATAAGACCCCTCTGAAACCATAGTACTTGTTGAACTTTGATTCGGACATAACCATGTGATCGTCGAATCTCAGCGATAGGTTTTGCATTCTTGCTTCTGCTGTAATCCTATTTTCGTGTAGTAATGCCATCATTTCTCTCTGGCAACGGCCGATCGTTCGAATGACCTGTCGAAACAAGCATATCATTACAAGCATATTCATAGAAAAAAAAAAAAACAAAACAGTTCGAAAGATGCGTGAAAAAAAGCTACTAACTTGGCGGCAAACTTGAGCGTTTGAAGCGCCGTGGCGATCGTCGAGCAGAGATGATACGTTGGCGGCTGATGATGATAAGTAGCTTTCAATGGATGAAACTCCCGATTTTATTACATGGCAAGCCTCCCAAAGCCTTGAGCTTTCGTCCATGTATTCGTCGAGCCATTTCTCTCCCACGGGGAGGTTTAGATTTTGGACCAAAAGGGTTAGCTGGGAATGGAAAGATCGCATGGAAGATAGGACTCGTTGGAGGAACTTTACAGACATGAAGTTTTGGGAGGCGAAGAGATGGTCGAGGCTGTCGAGCTCACGCTTGAGGAAGGTGTAGAAGCCATTGACTGTTGTGGCTGAGGATGATGAATGATTCATCTTGTGAAATTTTTTTTTTGTGTGTTAGAAAAGATTATATGGGATATGTTTTTGTTGTGTTAGAATGGGGAGTGATTGTATTTTCAAGAACACATATTTCTAATAGGGAAAAAGGGTACGTTTGTTGGGAGCAATTATGTTATGTCTTCCCTTTGGAGTGGAGGGGATGATTGAGAATCTGCCATTTGACATATATAATTAGAATGAAAGAGAAAGAAAGTGTGTGTGTGTGTGAGAGAGAGAGAGAGAGAGAGATTGAAATAATGAATTAATACAAACATGTGAAGTTCTAACTTTTGTAAGTGTTAACTTCATATATAGCATCACGCATGACGTATGATTTTTACATTAGGTTCTATTGTATGCATAGTTCGATTTTAATATTTTATGGGATATGATTATGATCCTGATATAATCTTAATAGCATTTTATTTATTTACTTTTTATCTCTTTTTGAGTGTGTTTGTGTGATAGATAATGTAAGAAAATGTTTGTAAAAGCTTTATGTTATGGCTCTTTATTCCAGGCTGCGAAAGTTTGACTAGTTTGAGAGATTCTTCTTCTTCTTATTCATCTATCTATCTCTCTATCTTTCGCTTTGTTCAAGTTTGATTTGCTGATGAATTGAGTGCTTCTTTCTTCTTACCTTCTTTAGGGATACAACTAATCTCTTTAAGCTTATTATTTTAACTCTAGTTTGGTTATTTTAGGGAAGGGAATGATTAGGTTCTTTGGATAGAAATTTTCATTTATTACTTTAATGCAAATGCTTGCTGCTTTCTTCTGTAGCATCTTCACAAAATCCCATTTTAAGCATGTTTTTTTTTTTTTCTAACCTTTTTCTTGGGTATTTAAACAGCAAAAAATAAATAAATAAATAAATTATTATTTGGTCCCGCCCGTACAAAATCACAATCCCCCAGCCCCTCTAAAAAGGCTACATTAATATAATAACTAAATGAGCCTTTTGTATTATTTTCGAAGTGTGACTATAGTTGAAGACACAAAAGAAAAGCATAAGAAGAAAAGAAAACAAAAAGTATTAAGAGAGATAGAGTTTGAACATCCTCAAAACAATGTCCTGATTTGAAGAGATGTACTTGTGATCTTCTTCTCTATGTGGGGCATGTAAAGATTTTGCTTAGGTAGTTCTTTCTTGTTCGTTATAACGCTTCAATCGTCGTTTCGTTCGTTCTTGCCGACGAATTCATGAAAGCAGAAAGAGTCCTTTAAGAAAGGATCGTCGGGCTTAAACAAAGAACCCTTATTCTTGTATACGTCGTTTCCATTGGGTTTTCGAGCATCGTTTGACTTCGATGTTGTTTATAGGCGTGCCTTAGTCATGGGATCTGAAAGATAATTCTTGTCTGCCAATCAAAAATACTACACAAGCTGCCCCTAACGTGAAATGCACAGAACTACCCATATTACATACAACATGGGATCAACCTCAGAAAAGCTTATTTAGTGCATGGGAAAACATTTGATCGAGGGATTAGATTAGACCCCATGATGTAATAAAAGGAAAACTATTATGGCAAGTTGCATATACATATATACATGCATACATATATATATATATGCTTACTGTCTATCAATGGAAAATCCCATCCCATCAAAGAATGTTAAATTTTCATGGAAGAAAGCTATTAAATTTTCACCAGCCAACGTGATGTTGTAATGGGCCAAGCATTTACCTTCCATTTATTTCATTCAACCTTATTTTCTTCCCGTGTCTTCTCTTCTCTCCTCCCTCCCATTGTATTGGTGCTGTTTGATATGTTACCTGCATGAAATAGTATAATTAAAAAATTGGGATTAGAATCATTGGATTTCATAGTAAATTAGTCCCTCACTTCTTAATTATTACAAACTAATGTCACAAGTTTATATACGTAGACTTTATTTTGCTGTCTGTTTCCTATGAAGCATTGGGCGCAAATGATTTCCACAAACACTTCCAAATAAATCGCTAGCAATTTGGACAAAAAGATCCAATTTTTATTTTTTACCCATAAAAAATTTCAACTGGCCAGGCCTTACCTTTTTCTATTCTCTTTCAGCCATTGTTTTGCTTCTGTCTCTCTGAATCATCCCTCTCATATGTCATGGAAGATTGTTCAAAGACATCACATTCCTACAGCGTCTTAGGGATCCCGAAATCTGCGTCTCTCTCGGACATCTGCAGATCATACAAATCTCTTGTCATGAAATGTCATCCTGATAGAAATCCATCAAACAAAGCCGAGGCAGAAGCCAAGTTCAGATCCATCAACGAAGCCTATAGGGTAGGCTGAATTTTTATTACAACCATGCATATTGCATCTCGACATTCGATCGAAAAATCGAATAAAGAATATATAACTCTTATTCCTTCAGGCACTTACCAGCAAGAAGAGAGAAGAAATGTATGCCTCCAATGGAGACAACAACGAGCCAAAAACACTGAGTAAGAAAAAGTCATCATCGTACCTCAAAAGGGACCATAAATTAGACAAAGAGCTGCACATTTCTAGCCCGAAGCTTCTCTCGCGCACCACGAGCATAATAAGCCCTTTGCATAGCCCTACCTTCTCGAGAAGTGCAAGCCGTAGAAGCACGACTCCTCCGCCATTCTCGCCTGCATCAAATGGCAGTACCCCAACAACAAACGACCCTACCTTTCTCTCGAAAGCACCCAGCGGACGAAGCACGACCCCTATTTTCTTCTCACAATCTGCGGTTAGGAGAAAGCCAAAGCCCATTGAGAAAAAACTGGAATGTACCCTTGAAGACTTGTGCGTTGGATGTGTAAAGAAGATCAAGGTCAGAAGGGAGGTCATCTCAGTGAATGGGTATGTCATGATATACAAAAACGACAATATCTTGACGTATATATAAATTTAGGATGACATAATTTTGCGTCTGAATCCTACATAAATACAGGTTGTTTGATCAAGAAGAGACACTAATGATCAGAATAAAGCCCGGATGGAAAAAGGGGACCAAGATTACCTTCGAAGGGAAAGGAGACGAAAGGCCGGGGATGTTGCCAGCCGACATAATCTTTATCATCGACGAGAAAAGGCATCCCATATTCAAAAGAGAAGGCGATGATTTGGAGCTTGGAGTCGAAGTCCCTTTGGCTCAGGCTCTAATGGGATGCATCATCCCTGTTCCTCTATTAGGAGGCGGAAATATAAACTTATCAATAGACGATATAATATATCCCGGATATGAAATGATCATACCTGGACAGGGCATGCCCAACTCCAAACACGAGCAAGGTAAGAGAGGAAATCTTCGACTCAAATTTCTCGTCGAGTTTCCCAGTCAACTGACGGATGAGCAACGCTCCCAAGTAGTTAGGATTTTACAAGAAGAAGAAGACGAAGACGAAGACTGTTCTTGATTCCTTTTCAGAATTTTTGAGCTGGATGCATTGCAGTCATAGAGATGTGCTATTTTAGCTTCTAATGGATAGATTGTGCACAATATACTCTGTGTGTGTATGAATTGCATTTCAAGAAGAGTTCTTCAGACAGGTTCAGCCTCAAACAGTAATATAGTATTCAATCGACGATGCTAAAATTCATGGAGGCAAATCATTGACTTTCTCTTCTACCCACCCATTATTGTGTTATCATTACGTATATCCAATTCGATTCAAGAAATAAATTATTCAAAACATCTATTCCTGAAGCATTGCCGAACCATAGCAGACATATAAAGAAAAAAACGACACTAAAACTCGCCTTTTCGTCAAACACAAGCACAGAATTGGGGAAGAATCGTAGCTCTTGCTGCAACGCAACAAATCATCGATTCTCTAAATTTACAGCTATAAAGATTAATGAGTCAGAGTTTAAAGATTACCAAGGATGGTCAAAAGGAAGAGCTTACCTCTGACACACGACAGACAAAAGGATGCTCGCTCTACTTCAAGTTCTTCAGGTGGTGTTGTTGAGACGGAGGGCGCGTTGTTGCACGCGGGAGCGAGCGAGTGAAGAAACCATGGAAAAGGAAATTGGGCTTAAGCGGATATGCTATTGGGCTGACGACTGGGCCCACTGTGACTATTGGGCCTGTTCGGCGATGCTAGTAGGCTTGTCAATGGGGAGGGGATTCCCCGTCCCTGCGGGGATCCGCCCCGAACAAGGTGGGGAATCCCCGATTTTTTATCCCCGTGGGGCGGGGACGGGGAGAGATCTCCCCCCGTTGGCGGGGATGGGGCGGGGACGGGGATTGGTCTCACCCCGTGGGGTTCCCCGCCCCGTTCCCTGATACTATATTATATAATATAAATAATATTTATTATATCTAATCAATATTATTATAATATTAAAAAATATTTATTTTACTCATTTTATATTACTATAATATAAATAATATTTAAAATATAATTTAAATAATATATTTAATTTATATATTATAATATAAATATTATTTTAAAAAAAAAAATTGTGGGGCGGAGATCCCCGCGGGGGTGGGGATCCCCGTGGGGACGGGGACGATTTTGTCCCCATTTACTTGTGGGGCGGGGATTCCCCATAGACGCGGGGATGGGGCCGGGGATTAGGTCCCCTCCCCGCCCCGCCCCGCCCCGTTGACATCCCTAGATGCTAGTTATTATTATTTTATTTCCTTTTTTTTCCCTCAATTTCCATAGTCCTCCTAACGTGTTATAACTTCATATTTCATATTAATTTGTTTTTTAAAAAAAAAAAAAAACAGAAAGAAAGAAACAAAGGGTTTTGTGGGGTGTCGATGTGTGACTTGTGAGTGTGTGTGTGTGTTTTTGTCTGCAGGTGTGTATGTATGTATGTATGTATGTATGTATATTCCAATATTGCTTTATTTGTATCGTATGAAGGAGAGAGATATAGAGTGGAAAAGTAGAAGAAAATGAGTGAAACGAAAAGGTGATGATGAGTTTGTAATTGCACTTAAAAGAAGTCAACCTATAAAGAGGCTAAAAGAAAAGCAGTCGATTTTGCTCTTTTGTTTTAAACTCTATACGAAGAAAAAACATTACAAAGCCCTATATATATATGGTCTACTCTATTCTATTACTAGTTCTTCTCTTGTCTGAAAACCCTCGAAACAGTAGGACCTGCTTGAACAAACACAGAAATTCATGATTCGATGTCATTCAGTTTATTAAACCACATTTTAGTTATACCGTAAATAATTATTTTGAAATTAAACACCCAATCATTGATTTTTATTAACTATATTATAACCTCAGTTTTCAACACACAGCTCTGTATGATGACTAACTACCAAGGTTGCAGAAATCTGAAGGAAGATAAACAAAAAAGGTAACTAAAGAAAAACCCTAAAAGAATTGAACTGTGTGCAATGCATAGATCTGAGAGAGAAAGCAAAAAGAATCATTATATATTAATTTCCATAAAATATTAACACAGTTTGATGAAAAAAGGTTAGAGAGGAATGAAGCCTGGTCCGATGCCTTCAACCATATCATACAATCTTGGGAAAGCTAATTGCATCGAGCCAGCCAACATCCCCCACAAACCCTTTCATCTAATTTTCTTGAAACCATAGAGAGAGCTCTTATTAGACATGCCCATGGTGTGTGTGTGTGTGTGTGTGTGTAATAAGAACCCTAGTAAGGAGATACAGAAAGAGATATATGTAATGGTGGGGGCTGTGGTGAAAACCCTAGAAGGCCAAAGCATGCTAATATATAGGCGTGAGAGAGTGAGGGTTTTTTTTTAATGTGTCTTCAACTAATTCACGTCGAAGACGCTCCCTCCCTCTCCTTATTAAATACTATATTATTTCTGCTACGCTCATTTATTACCTTGCCCAGTTCAAGAAGATGTGAACGACCACTTTATGATCTTTATATATTTGAAGATATGAGAATATAAACGAAAGAAAAATTATAAATATAGGGTTGGAATAAAAATCGACTCTTTATATTGATGATGATACTTTTTTTTGCGAATAATCCGCCTATAAAACAATAAAACATCTGCTGTGAGACTTGCAAATTCCGATGAAAGGATGCATGCATTTATTACAGCATCTCGAAGACGACAAGGATACACCTTAGGCTGTTGTTGAAATAATGTTTTTAGTTGAGAATCAAAGGTTATTTGATAATAAAACAAACGCAAATATGGGTGTAAATAAGACAATCTCTGAGGAATCTTCAAGATTTATTAACTCATAATGTTGAGAACCATTCTCATAAAATTGAAAGATTATCTTTGATCGAAATAATAAAATGAGGATCATTATTCGGTTTTTTACTTAAAATATACACAATGAAAATAAATTATGATTATTTTTTTTTTCTATAACAAGGGACTTGAACCTTACTGATATTTCAAAAAAAAGAAAAATAAATAAATAAATAAATAAAATGAAGCACCTCAGAAAACTGCAAATAATACAATAAATACAACAAAAAACCAAGGTTTTGTCAGCGTCACCGTAGGACCCGGAATACAACCCATTTAACCCGAACGATAACAAACTCAACTCTCACCCGAGCGCGTGTCCCTCACGCAGTACACCAAGAACAAGAACAGCGACAACAAGTAACAACCCACCATACCATTAGCGCGTGTATTCACGCGCGCTCTCTCGGTTGTGTCAGTCGGTCAAAGTAAAACTCTGTAGATCAACGGTCGCGATGCGATCCCATCCGACGGTTCACGTTGAACTACGACTTAAAGATCTTTAAATGCTGAGTTGTTAGGCAAACAGAGCAACAGTGTGGGAAGAAGGAGACAAGACTCTCACCCGTCAGACATGGGGCCCACACTTTATTGTCATCATGAGTTAATGATAGGAAATTGTCCGTAGGGGTATTTTTGGAAATACGCAAACTATTTATTTATTTCCAAAAATACAAAGTGGGTCTTTAAGAAGCCCATTAGGCTTCAGCTGGCCCAAATACAGGCCCATGGTCCACAACCCAAACCCGACGGAGGCACCATCTTTGGGTCTTGAGCTTGACATCTGAGAAAGATTGACACACACTTGAGAAGCTGATTGAAGAATCAAAGACGAAGATCGAAAGATGGGGCTGGTGGCTAACGTGCGCCTGGCGACGCTGATGTTTATCGTGTGCCTGCTGAAGGATAGCGTGGCGATATGGCTGAATCTACCTTCCAGTGGGACGAAATGCGTTTCCGAGGAAATCCAGAGCAACGTCGTCGTTTTGGCTGATTATGTTGTTATATCCGATGACCATGCGCATCCGACTCCCACTATATCAGCAAAGGTTAGGTTTCTTTTTCCGTTGGAAAATCTGGAAAATCGGGGAGATGATTAATTTTATATTTCTGCGTTGTTGCTGAGCGAGTTGTTTGAGCTGCCACGCGGCTAGATTTATGGTCAGTGGAGCTGAATTTTGATCGAAGTTTCTACTCATTTCTTTTTATGTCTGTTTTGCGATCTAATGTTGCCAATTTAATCTAGATTCATGATCTAACAGTTCATCTCTTCTGTTTATTTCTTTCCTTTGAATGGATTCTCCTCAATATTGAGTAATTGCATGCATTAAATTATGTCGCGGAGCTTAGGGCATCAACGATTTAAATATGGGGAAATGAATACTGACATATGATTTTTCTCTTTTGCACCATTCATCAAGAGGTTTCGGAGTAGCTATTGTAAATTTTAATGACGTCTTCACATAATTGAAGTAGAGTAGTGTTCCTTAAATACAATTTAATATGCTATCGCAGTAAAATAGTTGCAGCACTAGGTTTCCATGCTGTCGAAGGGTAAGACTTTTTAGGAAAGAGAAAGGTTGATCATTCGTACATGACGGAAACATAAAGAGAAAGGTTGATCATTCGTACATGACGGAAACATGAATTTTTTTATAGGGAACGTTCGTAAAGATGTACAAATCTTCTTGGCATTGAATCCTTGGGACCTGAGAGTGGAAATGCTTTCATGGAGACCTAACTCTAAAGAAAATCTTTTTCATTGATATTTTTCTGCTGTTTTCTCGCTTGAAATTGATGGGGTTGGTTAATCCATATGCGAGAAACACAATGTAATCTGTATTGATCGAAGAGAATACCTTAAATGAAGATGATTGACGACTACAATTTAAGGCGCCTGGAATGGTGGCAAAGACACTAATTATAATCTTGCAGTCCTAGACTTTAGTCTCATCATTGATGCCTATTCTTTTTATCTTATTGATTTGGTATTCCATCCGCATGAATATGTTCCTCACATGTAGTATCCGTTTGGAGATTGATCAGACAAGCCACACATTTGCTTAAGTTTTGCAATTAATCCGAATCTATTCTTATGTTTCAGGTAACTTCTCCGTATGGAAATAACCTTCACCATGCAGAAAATGTCACACATGGCCAATTTGCATTTACTACAACAGAGGGTGGAAATTATCTGGCTTGTTTCTGGGTCGATGGCCATAAACCAGGAAGTGGGGAGATAAGTGTTAATATCGACTGGAAGACAGGTATTGCTGCGAAAGATTGGGATTCGGTTGCAAGAAAAGAGAAACTTGAGGTGAATCCTTCAAGCTTAAGTGCATGTGATATTGCAATTTCATTTTAT
The DNA here is from genome assembly GCA_028392965.1 of Lindernia subracemosa. Taxonomy (NCBI): domain Eukaryota; kingdom Viridiplantae; phylum Streptophyta; class Magnoliopsida; order Lamiales; family Linderniaceae; genus Vandellia; species Vandellia subracemosa. Next base: position 376,606 of record JAQPCC010000026.1, on the reverse strand, counting down.
TTCCATTTCTTTTGTTTTTCCCTGAGGTGAATCATGCTATTGTGTAATCTCACATTCGAGTGTTACTCAAAACTTATGACTTGAATGAGTTTTATTTAACGTACTTTTACCTTCTATCAGGGTATTGAGCTTGAGCTAACAAAGCTTGAAGGAGCAGTTGAGGCCATTCATGAAAATCTGTTGTATCTTAAGAGCAGGTATTATTGTTCGTCAAACTTCACGCTACCTCAGTTGTGGGATACTATCATTTTTTTAGTAAACACACTTGACTGACTGATAAATAATGTAAGGACTAGTGGTAAGCATGATGAACCAACCATAAATGATGTTATCTCCATATTTAACATTAAGTTTTTCGTTTTGTGCTATCAAACATTGATATTTCTCCCAAAACTGCCCCCATTGCAGAGAAGCAGAGATGCGAACTGTGAGCGAAACAACGAATTCTCGGGTGGCATGGTACAGCATCATGTCCTTGGGCCTTTGCATTATGGTTTCAATTGCCCAGATATTCTACTTAAAGCAGTATTTCCAGAAGAAAAAGCTCATATAAGGTGAGTGAGTTCTCTGTAGTTTTGCGTTGGTTTGATGTATTTTTGTTTTAGCTGTTGAGAAACTTTTGCCTCTTGAATATATTCTTATTCTCTGTTGTTGTTCTTTTTCTTTATCTTTGTTAAAGCAAGGCTCGCAAATGTTTTTTATGTTTGAGTTGAAAAAAAAAAAGGCTACTTGATAAACATATAATTAATTTCAATAGATTCTGATGTTTATCCCTATTAAAATATTTGAAGTTACCGTTACATTAACATGCGGTTGAAGGAAATTTGCAATTATATGATAGCTATGTTTGTTGTTTTTTAATTAATCATGTTTTACTCTTATCTATGTGTTAGAATTTGATTTCACTTGGCTCTTCTTCTTCCACTAAAATCAACGCTACGTTAATGCACTAGGTTGGTGAAGTCGTCAATTAGAAAGTTTGAATTACCAAAAATTATGACCCTACTTTGGTTTTAATATAGAGGAATTTTATGGTGCTCACCTTATGTGAGCACCTTGCGTGGGCACCTGTTGATGTGACACTGATTCGTGCCATATCAACATGCCACATCAGTATCAGAGGGTATACGACGTTAGTTGACACCTTCTAGGCGTCATTGATCGACACACGGATGCTGATGTGGCATGTTGATGTGACAAATATCATTTTCGCGTAACAGGTGCCACATCAGCATCCGTGTGTCGATCAATGACACCTAGAAGGTGTCAACTAACGTTGTATACCCTCTGTTACTGATGTGGCATGTTGATATGACACGAATCAGTGACACATCAACAGGTGCCCACGCAAGGTGCTCACATAAGGTGAGCACCATAAAATTCCTCAATAGATAAAGGAACATAGTTATTTAATTTATATATGGGTCAAAGAACATCGAGTAATCTCCAAGAAGGATTATGAAATTCAAATCATGAATGAGACAAATACTAGAAATATAGGCGCATTTTTGTATTTGAAATTGTGACAAATGTCTCACTTTGTCACCTTTCACTCTAATCTCCTTTTCAAAATCTACTATTTATTATATTCTATCTCCACTCTCCTTTTCACCTTTGCTTGTGTACAACGTTGGGTAGCCAAAACTATATATATATATATTCTTGTTTTGTTTCTTCTATCAATTGTATCCCATTAGTTTTCGAAATTACAATGGCACCACGTAACTTTTTATCTCAAGTTTAATGTCGTCAATGACAGCACAATTCGTGCAATTAAAACATTCTATCACTGCGCTTATATACCAAATATAATATGGGAATTCGAATATTACTTAAATAAAACAGAAATCATTCCAAAGGAAACATTTGATTTAGAAATAGTATAACGTCCAACCAAAATATGGGACCGATTTGCAAATTAAAATAAATTCGATAGCAACATGTGTTATTTCCCAATATTGGAGCGAAAAGAAAAAAGATTAAAACGCATAGAGAGCATTTGTTCGCCGCGACACCTGTCCGTCCACAGCCACTCTCAGCTGTCTCAACTCTCCTCAGCAAACGCCCCACAAGGAATTCGAAGAATTCTGAAACTTAAGCGCGGTATAATTACGGAGCCGATGCTGTATTTAGAATGGGCAAATCCTCCGCCAATCAGCAGCTGCCAGGCGCCCACGGCAGAGGTGACGGTGGTGCTTCTAGAAGCCTCTTCCGCCAGAGATGCTCGGTGGTTGTTCGGAGACTCTTCAACATCAAATGCTGCGTCTTTTTGGTGCTTAGCTTTGCTGTTTCCTTGTCCGCTTTCTTTGGCGCAGTGCACTTCGGTTATAGGGAGCCTGGGTTTGATGCCGATGATTCGATCAAGCTTCGAGGTATAATCATTCCCCTCATTTCATTATTTTCATCCCAATTTAGTCGATTGATGCTCTATTTGTGAAAAATTAGAGGCTTCCTTGGTGCTTGCTTGTGCCTTATTCCCACCAATATTACTTTTTTTTTGTCCCTTTTCTTCCTGGGTTTTTTTTTGGGTTTACATGCATGTGACGATGTTGCTTGATTTTTCAGCTTCCTTTTATTTCAAAAAAATATAATAATTGGATTGGATATGATAAAAGGAGTCAATTCCTACCTGACTTGATTTTTGTTTTCCAATTTTGAAATATTATGAAGCTATATAATGTTTGTTTCGATGTGAGATTTTTAATTTTGATTTTGTCTATTGGGATAAGTATAAAAGCCGAGTTATTTGTCTGTGCTTGCTTGTAGTAAGAATGATTTCCTCTATTGCGGTTAATTCAATTTTTTTTTTCCAGACTTTCTTTATTTTTGTCTTATATCCTATCCTTCATCAGCCAATTCTATTTCTTTGATTCTTGAATATGAATCTTTGTGGCTTTTCATTGCCAAAGTCATGAATCACGAAAGAAATTTACTAGAAATTCTTTTTTGATTAATTTGCTCATGTTCTTTTTATTGCAGCCATAGTTGAAGTAAATTTCAACTTTCAGAGGCCTGTTTCTGACCTATTACCATACCTTCCGAATCTTGAATATGACGTGAATGATGAGATAGGTGTTCCGTCGCTGAAGGTCTGCTTCGAACTTTGTAATACTCTTGCTTCAAGGGCAAACTAATTACAAGACGTTTGTTACTTTTATTTTTCTTGCAGGTCGTCGTTTTGTCCATGCATACCATACACTTACCTACCAAGACAACAAATGTAGTCGTCGGTTTCATTCCCAATCCACCAGTCGATAGTACAGCAACCTCAGTATCCCTGAGCGTCTTGAAGTCATCCTTGATAGGTCTGTTTCTTCAACAGAACAATTTGACGTTAACCTCTTCAATCTTTGGACAGCCCTCTTCGTTTGAAATATTGAAATTTCCCGGTGGGATCAACATCGTACCTGAACGAATTGCTTTCATAGTTGAGCCCCTTTTCACGTTCATTCTCAGCAGCTCGATTCATGAGATAACTCAAAATCTTTCCGAGCTTAAGGAACAGCTCAAATGGGGACTCCATTTAATGCCCAATGAGGTATGTTCGAATTTCTGTCTTGAGATTTGATGCATCTTTTTTTTGAAAAACATGAGCAAATGCAGCCAATGATGGCATTGTATGCAAACATGAGCAAATGCAGCCATTAGTCCCATCTCTATCTATATATCTATATGTGTAGGTGATCTACATTCGGGTAAGAAACCATAATGGCTCGACAACAGCTCCGCCAGTTTCAGTCGAAGCCTCGGTTGCGTCTGATTTAGGACTGCCAATGCCCGAGAGACTGAGACAGCTGGGTCAAATCATTACCATGTCTCCATCCAAGGAAAATCTTGGCCTCGATCATTCCGTCTTTGGAAAGGTAAAGCAAATCAGCCTGTCTTCGTTTTTGAACCGCCCACTTCAAGAGCCGCCGCCGGCGTCTTCTCCATCTCCCGCCCCTTCACCAGGTCTCGGGCGTATTCATGGTATGCAACCTCCCATAGTACAATCTTATCCAAGGGAAATGGCCGAATCTCCTGTTTATAATTCGCCCGAGCCCTCCTTTGCTTCGGCATCTGATTGAATTTGCAAATAATTGGGCCTAAAGGCTTGTATTGATCTTCATGGAGTATTGAGTAAGTTCCTTGCAGTAACTGTGAGAAGCCTGAAGCTAAGGCTTTCTTCCTTGTAGGCATTAGTAAGAAATTTGGTTAAGTATGTAATGTTTTTCAGTTTTCTTTCCATTACATCTGCTGCAAGGAGGAGGAGAGGAAGAGCATTTGACTGTAATGTAATGTAGACAAATACTTCCTAACTATTAAGTAAAGAAATTTAATGTTGTATGAGATTAATCTGTAAATAATATTTTATCTTAACATTTATTATCCAAAATTAAAAACAAAAATAGAAATTGTAGCAAGTGGAAGACAAGAGCATTCCATATTGCACTCTTTTGCAGTAGCAAGTCCACAAAAGAGCACTTGAAAATGGAGCAATAAGAGTCACAGCAACACTATATGGTCACACTCCATATGATACATTTATTAACTTTTTAATTACGTGAGTATACTTATTTATTTATAATCATAACATACGTATCCTTTCCTTATATCTTGCCTTTGTCGTTATCAAAGGTTTCAACGCTTTTTTAGGAAAGAAGAAAGCGTGTTTTTGGTCGCACAAGGGCGTACAAAAAGGGAGCAAAAGCTACATGATGATTTGCTGTCTGAAATGGTTGTTGTTAAACATGTAAGAAATGATATCAATGAAATCAAACAAAAGTAAACAAAAAAAAGGTAAAAACGCCACTAATCGTACCGACACCATGCACGCTAGCTAATGCACGCCTCTTTCTAGAAAAAGATTTAAAAAAAAAAAAGAAAAAGAAAAGGAAAACCACTGCTCTATATTAACAAAAGTCAGCCCACATTCCCTTTTGTTTTCCATTAATAATAATAAGATAAAAATAGTTCATTCTTGGTAATATATTTATTGATAAGGAAAATCTCTTCTAGTTGAAGATTTTGACTTCACAAAATGCGTCACTAACATGTCAGTCGTCAATTGCCTTGCCATACTTCTACTTATAAATTACTTAATTAGAATGAGTATATTAGTCAACCTATGTATCTAATACCTTCAAAGCTCAGAGTCTTGACGCTTGCAACTCTCTCTCTCTCTCTCTCTCTCTCTCCATTGTTATAGTTTTCTTTAGGGTTTCTCAGAAGGAAATTTATCTCAGAGCTGGTTTGGCATTCTGTCCACCTCCATTTATTTATTTTATTAAATAAACATAAGGGTTTGTGTGTGTGTGTGTGGTGTGTGTGTGTTTATATGTATATATATTAAAATAAAAATTAATATTAAGTTTTGGAGGTGGCTAGGCTGCTAAATGAGCCCTGTGAATTTCTCTCCGAGAACACCTAAAGAAGTCAAAATCAACCCCACAATGATGCTGATAATTTTTAGGGTTTTCTTGGGGATGATCTTTGGCACAAAATCACAATAAACAGGTGCGTATTTAGTATACATATATATTCTTCTATATTGTATATTATTGAACATTCCCCTTAAATCAGTTTATATTAGTTCCATTGGAGTCAAGACAACTGAAAGATTTCAGCTTTAGAAATAAACTCTGATTCTGCTAATTTTGCCTGCTGTAATAAGTCTATCTAGTGTATAGTTAATGTTGACCTAGTACAGTGTATATACATATATATATATATATATATATATATATAAATGGGCAGCATGCGCAGAAATGTATAATTGTATCCTTTTTCATATGCATAAGAAAATTGTTATGATTAATTCATTGATTAATGTTCTACACCTGGAACATATTTCTAGAGTCAACTCGACTACATATCATATTTAATTGATTTAAGGGGTTATATTTCTTTTACTTCGATGAAGTATGTGATCATAAAAATATATGTTTAATTTTTAATTTTTTTTTAAAATAATACCGAATATTGAAAATCTCATAGTTTTCCAAAATAGCGCAAGTCAAAAAGGTATTGATGTCACAGTTATAATTTTTTTTATATAATTAATCCAAATGTATGAGCACTTTTACAACTATCTAGTAAGCATTGGATTCCATGAACCACAACACTCAAATATATGCGTAATGTCAGCCAGCCAAAACCACAAAGTACTTACTCTTATTTTATTGCTTTCTCAATTTATGAATTTTAAATATTTCTTAATTAATAATTCAATCATTATATCGAGTGTTAAGCATTATTAGCATTTTAAAATGTAATTAACTTCAAGGAAATCTCACACACACACACACACTCACATATTTTACTATATTGATTACGGGCAAAAAATAAAGAGTGAAATGTGCAAATGACACACAACTATTTGCCAACATCATTTAAGCTACGAAAAAAGACATATATATAATCATGATTAATTAAGACACATGCAAGTTCAGACAGTATTTACATAAATGAAAAATGTACAAAATAAAACTACAATTGCCATAGTTAACCCTCCCTCCACATTCTTGATCTTGCCCAATATAGTTGCAAAACATATATTAAACCCAATTGAGAATAATTAATGTGCTCATAAAGTGTCATTCAGCAGTAGTTAGATCCCCGTAATCAGGCGTCCCTCCATTTTCTCCCGCATGATCGACGGCGTAGCCGAATGCTTGCAGTAGGAGAAACGCAGACATCAAATCCCTATTACGGTTATTCATCGCAGTTGCATCGTCGCCGAAGCCTTCAAACCGAGAACCACAGCGCCGGGCATCGACGATCTGATGGTGCTCATCACATCTTCCCTCTCCCTTTCGCGCTCCATTCTCCGCCACTTCTGCTCTAGCCTCGGGTCCATTTCCCGAGGCTTGGCCAGAGGGTGATGGGCCTTCATGTGCCTCCTCAGCTCCTTAAACGTCCCTGAGAACGAGCAGTTCTCTTGCTCGCAGCTTCGCTTCTTGGCGTTGAGGTGTTGTCTTGCCGGCTCCACCACCGTCCATCCCTTCACCTGACCCCTACAGAGAGGGCAGGCCAGCTCAGCGGCTTCCTCCTCCTCCTCCTCGCCGGCGGCCATGGAAGGCACTTTTGCGTATGCATTCTTGAACTGATCGAGGCAGTTGGAGTAGCGGAAGCTAGTCCCACACATGTAGGGGCGGCAGCCCTTTTCGTGGGAGGAGCAAAGGAGGAGGACGGCGTTGTGGGGGTACTCCATGCACACCGAGCAAGTGGCGCCTTCCCAGTCTCTTTTCTTGAAGGACTTAGAGCAGCTCCGAGGATGGTCTGAGTCATGACGTGGCGGTAAAGGGTATGGCGTCGCCGGCCTGCATTGGCTCGAAGCTATCCCCCGTCGTCCCCTTGTGCCTTTAGCCATGTCGATCGGTAAAGCTGCCAATGAGTGAATTCGAACATAAATCCAATCAAGAATCATCCCAAACCTCCAAACAAAAATGGCAATTTCTCAAAACTTCCAAGAACAACAATCCACGAAATGACAACAATGAAGAAAAGCATAATGCTAAGAAGAACTTCAATTTCTGACTTCACATACTATTTATTACAAGCTAGCAATTTGAAGGAATATAGATCATTTTGCAAAGCGAAATCAAACACACCAAAGAAAAGGGACCCTCTTGATCCAAGAAAACTCAGATTAGATCTGAACCCATTTGAAGAACATCAGCACAATTTGGGGAGTTGGGGCAGTATGATTAAAATAAAGATGTAATTTTTTTTAGGCCAATGAACATATAAATAGATATACGAGCGAGATAACGTGCTGAGATAAGAAGCAAAGAATCGCGGGACGTGACGAAAGGTCAGGCAGTAACTTCCATGCCCACAAAGCTCAGACGTGATTTATCCATAAAATACAAGAAAATTAGTTCTAATTTAATGACCCAAAATACAAAAAAATTATTACAATAAGGCAAACCCAAAATCTCACTCAAAGGATAATCGTCGATGAAATACATACCGGACGATTTGCTCCGACGTCGGAGAAGATGATAAAAATGAGGAAAAATTTAATTCTGAGAGAATCGTGGAGAGACGACTGACTGATGATAGTAAAGCTTATGTTTACGCAAACCTTGGAGATTGCAAAATGAAGTCCCACCTTCAGTCGAAGGGCGTGGATCCACGCGTCAGAAAGGGGATTACTATTAAGACTAACGTGGCAAATCGCATGGAGCCTCATGACGCTGTGAAGGTGACGTGTACATCTTGGGGTAAGAGCAAGTGTTCTATACGCGCGTGGTTGGAGAGTGCGAGTGGGCGCCGGCACTTTTTATTTATTGATTTTGATTTCGCTCACAACATATGTATGTATTGCCGTGAATATTTGTTATAAATTGGATTATGTTATAAAAATATTAATTGTGATTAATATTATATTAAGATTATTTTATTATAATTATACTCATATTAAGATTATAATGATAATATAGCTTATAATAATAAAGAGAGAGACATTAGAGAGATTAAGTATTTCAATACTTGGTGTGTTTTACAATGAACTCTAATTACCTATTTATACTACTAATAATTCACTATTACAACTAATCACATTAATTACAATTATACACCTCACACTAAAATACAAACTTTTCAATTAAACACCTCATCTTATCATCTTATCATCTCATCAACATTTAATACAATACTTCCAAATAATCAATCATTTAACTAATATTATTATTTAAAACATCCACATTAATATTATTTCATAATACTCCCCCTTGGATGTTTTCAAAGAATATGCCTCGTTAAAACCTTATTAGGAAAAACCCAATGGGATAAAAACCTAATGAAGGAAAAAGAGTACATGATTCTTTTAGATACGCTTTCGATTGTTGCCTCATTAAAAACCTTACTGGGAAAACCACATGGGAAAAACCTCAGTGAAGGGAAAAAGAGTGCAACGCGTATTTACTCCCCCTGATGATGACATCATTTAAGATCTCGAAGTTTTCGAACTCCAATTGAATATACCAATCTTTTGAAAATTATTGGGGGAAGTGCTTTCGTGAATAAATCTGCAAGATTTTCACTTGATCGCACTTGTTGTACATCAATATCACCATTTTTCTCTAAATCATGTGTAAAGAAAATTTTTGGTGAAATATGCTTTGTTCTATCTCCCTTAATATATCCTTCCTTTAATTGGGCAATGCATGCAGCATTATCTTCATATAAAATCGTAGGAAGCCCACTAGTATAGCTCAATTATCGATCGCAACCAAACACATTCTCGGCTAGCTTCATGAATAGCTAAAATTTCCGCATGATTAGAAGAAGTAGCCGTTAAACTTTGTTTAACTGACCGCCATGAAATAGCAGTTCCGCCATGTGTAAATAAATAGCCCGTTTGCGATCGACCATTATGTGGGTCAGATAGAAAACCAGCATCTGCATACCCAATCAAATCTGTTTTTGATTCATTAGAATAGAACAATCCCATATCAGTTGTTCCTTGAAGGTATCGAAAAATCCGCTTAATTCCATTCCAATGTCTACGAGTCGGTGACGAACTATATCTCGCCAATAGATTCACAGCGAACGCTATATCAGGTCGCGTATGACTCGTTAAATACATTAGGGCTCCAATAGCACTGAGATATGGTACTTCAGGACCAAGTAGTTCTTCATCGTTTTCGCAAGGTCTAAACGGATCTTTATTCACATCTAAAGATCGAACAATCATTGGAGTATCCAATGGATGAGCTTTATCCATATAAAATCTTTTCAATACCTTTTTCGTATAAGTCTCTTGATGTACGAATATCCCATTCTTTAAATATTCAATTTGCAGTCCAAGACAAAATTTCGTTTTACCGAGATCTTTCATTTCAAACTCTTTTTTCAAACAATTAACGGCTTTTGATAACTCTTCAGGAGTTCCAATTATGTTAATATCATCAACATAAACTGAAATGATGACAAATTCATTTCCAGATCTTTTCATAAATATGCACGGGCAAGTTTGATATTTTATATCCCTCTTTCGATAAATATTCACTTAGGCGATTATACCACATACGCCCAGATTGCTTTAATCCATAAAGCGATTTATTTAGCTTGATTGAGTACTCATTTCGGGGCCCTGAATTTTCAGGTAACTGAAATCCCTCGGGAAGTTTCATATATATATCACTATCAAGTGATCCATATAAATAAGCGGTGACAACATCCATTAGACGCATATCGAGTCCTTCACGTACTGCCAGACTAATTAAATAACGAAAAGTAGTTGCATCCACCACAGGAGAATACGTCTCCTCATAATCAATACCAGGTCGTTGTGAAAAGCCTTGTGCAACAAGCCGTGCTTTGTATCTCACAATTTCACCGTTTTCATTTCTCTTTCTAATGAAAACCCATTTATATCCAACCGGCTTTACATTTTCTGGTATGCGGACTACAGGTCCGAAAACTTTTCGTTTCTCAAGTGATTTTAATTCTGCCTCGATTGCATCTTTCCATTTTGGCCAATCATTTCTTTGTCTGCATTCTTTTACAGACCCTGGTTCATGATCCTCATTCTCATTTATCTCATTCATTTCATGTAGCGCTACGTTAAATGAGAATTTATTGTCAACGTTGACTTTTTCTCGGTTCCATCTAATTTCATTTTGGGCATAGTTTATCGAGATCACTTCATTATCATTATTTTCATAAATTTCAGGTACCTGATTTTCATTATCATAATCATTAATGCCTATTGACTCTTCTGGAGTCGATAAATCCCCGACTGGACCATTCTTATTATTTGCTCCTTTTCTTTTTCGAGGATTTTTATCTTTGGAACCCGATGGCCTACCACGTTTTAGTTGTGGCTTAGGCTCGATCATTATATGTTCTCCAGGAACGTTAACTTTTGCAGGAGCATTAACAGCTGATATATGTGACTTAGTCACTCTTTTAAGGTCAGTAAAGCTATCTGGCAGTTGATTAGCTAATCCTTGTAAATGAATTATCTTTTGAACTTCTAGTTCACATTCTTTCGTTCGAGGATCATAATGATTTAGCGATAATTCATTCCAACTAATACTTATTTCCAGCTGTTTCTTTTCTCCCCCTAATGTCGGAAAATTCGATTCATCGAAATGACAATCGGCAAATCTAGCCGTAAATAAATCTCCAGTTAGAGGTTCTAAATATTTTATTATCGATGGAGATTCAAATCCGACATATATTCCCAACCTCCTTTGAGGTCCCATCTTAGTGCGTTGTGGTGGAGCAATTGGAACATATACTGCACATCCAAAAATTCTCAGATGAGAAATATTTGGTTCCTGACCATAATCCATTTGTATCGGGGAGATATCGTTATAACTTGTTGGCCTGATGCGGATTAGTGCCGCTGCATGTAATATAGCATGCCCCCAACAAGATGAATGAAGTTTCGACTTCATTAATAATGGTCTTGCAATTAATTGCAGCCTTTTAATCAACGATTCTGCAAGACCGTTTTGCGTATGTACATGTGGCACGGGGTGCTCAACATCAATTCCAATAGACATGCAATATTCATTAAATGCCTTGGAAGTAAATTCACCAGCATTATCAAGGCGTATTTTCTTTATTGGAAAGTCCGGAAAATGTGCTCTTAATCGAATCAACTGAGCAAGCAATCTCGCAAAAGCTACATTCCGTGTTGATAACAAACACACATGAGACCATCTAGTTGATGCATCAATCAATACCATGAAATATCTAAATGGTCCACACGATGGATGTATCGGTCCACAAATATCACCTTGTATACGCTCCAAAATCTTATGGATTCATTCTTTATTTTTACTGGTGATGGACGAATAATCAACTTCCCTTTAGAGCAAGCAGCACATGATAATTCATTAGATTGAAGAATCTTCTGGTTCTTCATTAAATGTCCACGTGAATTTTGAATTATTCTCGCATCATAATTGAACCGGGATGGCCCAACCGGTCATGCCAAACAACAAATGTATTATCATTAGTAAACTTTGGTTTACGATAGCATGCGATTCAATTGTTTTAACATACGTATAATACAATCCAGAGTCAAATGAATGTAATATTTCAACAACTCGTTTATCATTCGAAACCACTTTTGTAATGTGCAAATATTCAATATTTCTCTTTTCTAGTCTCAATGTGATATCCATTATGTCGAATAGCTTTAAAGCTCAATAAATTTCTTTGAGACTTGGAGAATATAAGGCATTATCAATTATTAGCCTTGTCCCTCTGGGCAGTATAATATTGGCTCTTCCGAGCCCTCAATTATATTTGTGCTACCCGATATGATAACACTTGTTTCTTTCATTTCAAGATGGGAGAAATATTTCTTATTTCTTAGAATCGTATTAGTCGTTGCACAATCTGCAAGACATAACTCCCCATTGCACATGCTTGTATCCATTGAATTGATAAATATATAATAACTAGAATTATTAAATAAATAAGCGTCAAAATAAAATTATATATATAAAGATAAAATAATAAATAAATAATGCTTAAATAAAATTTATAACGACACTTCAGTTTTCTTTATTTGGATCTTTAACAAAAACCAAAATATTCAAATGAGCATAGGATCTAGCACCAATTTTCTGAAATATCGTAATCTTGAGCAAAATTTAATTTCATCGACACTTCACTTTTAATTGCTCTTTATAAAGATCAACGGGATCTTTGGGTGCGAATAATAACCAACGATAATATATAATAATCTTTATATTGCTCAATACATCTTTCTCAATCATATACTAGTTCTCCACTTCGGGGGAAATATTAATAATAACCACGGTAAATATAATGTTCACGACCACTTTTATTGTTTGCACATACATTCACTTCAGGGAATGCAACATAATCATTTAGTCGGACTAATGTTTTTCATTCATCTATCATAATATTTTCTGATCATTTTCTCACGATATTTATTCGTATTATATCCGATGGACTGAACGTGGTGAATGCTTTATAATATACCGAAGTAATTGCGTAAATCACTAGCAAGTATAAAATCGAGAGTGATAAATCAAAGTTTGCCAAATTCAATATATTGATATCATAAAATAAAATCATCATTAAAATATTAAAAGGAAAAATTATAATTAATCTTCTTTTATATCTTCTTTTGTAAAAGTTCTAATGAAAAACGATATCCACATCCAAATAACTGTCGCCGTAATAATAATCATAAGTAATAGATCAAACATCGGACAAAGCGTCATCCTTCAAAATAAAATATATTTCAGTAATTATAATATTAAAGAAAAATTATAATTAATAATTATATTTTAAAAACATTGGTAAAAACATTATCCACATAGCCGTAAGAATCACCGTAAATAAAGTAAGCAACAGAAGATCCATCTTTGTATAAAACGACATGATTCTATAAGATGAATAAGAACATAATAATCAGATAACATATAAATCAATGATAAAATATATGTATAGTTTCATAAAATGCGTTCTTTATTATTTCATAATTATTATCCAAGCTCGGGTAAGATTGTGGTAATAAAATTTGTCCATTGTCCAAAATCTGTTCGATCCAATAATAACTTCAAAATTGCTCAATAAATAAATTAATAATATGCCGCTACTGAGGTGGGGATAACCACAAGACCTCGTGGGCTTTTAGTGTTGTGTACGTGAATATATAAAAAAATAAATCGTAAATAAAAATTCCACACACCACCACGGGGTATGGAAATCTGGACCTCTCGTCACTTATAGTGAACGATATTCCGCGAAACCACTCAGGTATTGGCGTTTAGTTATAAAACTTTTAAAATATACTTTTATAATATATATTTTTAAATTAATCACAATTAATATATGATTAGTATAAATTAAATATTAAATTACCGTACCTCGACTAAACTCGTACGAGATCTTCGACGGAGGTTGATCTTGACGACGGAGAGCGATCGTGCTGATAACGTGTTATAAAAATATTAATTGTGATTAATATTATATTAAGATTATTTTATTATAATTATACTTATATTAAGATTATAATGATAATATAGCTTATAATAATAAAGAGAGAGATTAGAAAGAGATTAAGTATTTCAATACTTGGTGTGTTTTACAATAAACTCTAATCACCTATTTATACTACTAATAATTCACTATTACAACTAATCACATTAATTACAATTATACACCTCACACTAAAATACAAACTTTTCAATTAAACACCTCATCTTATCATCTTATCATCTCATCAACATTTAATACAATACTTCCAAATAATCAATCATTTAACTAATATTATTATTTAAAACATTCACATTAATATTATTTCATAATAGATTAGTATATATATAGAAAATGGGTAAATTATAATATTTATTGATTATAGTCGATTCGGATGGAAAGTAGAATGCGTACAGTTTGGTCATTTTTCTCTGCGCTAATCTAATTTTAATTATTATTATTATTATTATTATTCTTTTTATAATTTTGGTATAAGGAACGAACGTGAAGAAGGCTATATATATATATATATAACTGCAAACGAATCTTCGGCATATTCCAAGCATTGTCTCTCTAAACAAAACCAGCCGCGAAATTTCATCTCAGTAGTGGGTTAGCTGCACACCATGCGGAAGAAGCTTGAAAATTGAGGGAAGGAATGTTTTTTAGAAGATTAGAATAGCATAGGATTTTCAGAGACTGAAGCAACGATAGATTTATAGGCGATATATTTTCTCTGTTGTCGCTTTGATTCGCTGATGCTCGTGGCCTGTTTATGGGTTTCTTCGTGGTGAATTTTGCTGTTTTTGTGCTGGTACAGACTATATTTTGTGCGAATTTTGCTTTATTAGTCTTCCCGGTCATTGCTGGATTCAATTTCGGGGCCTAGGGCTTGGCTGTCTGTTGAGTTTGAGTTATCAACGTTGTTCGATTTTTATAATTTCAAATTTGGTGATTTTCGTTGTTCAGTGGGAATTAACTGTTAAATTGTATATGAGGATGCTGCTGCCTTGTTTGCATGAGCATTGAGGCCTTGGTTAGTTTATTTAGTGTTCTACGTGGGCGATATAAGATTGGGAGTATTCGATAGAGAGAGTTGGTATAAATTTTACAGAGGGGGATTGGTAAGAATACCTTTAAGTATAGCTGAGATTCTTTGTTTAGGTTGTGGTGTCTATTGGAGAACTAAACACTTGCCTTTTCAGACTCTGTTTGTTGGGGGAAGCAAGATACGATTTTGGAGAAGGGAGTGTATGGCACAAACTTTGTAGTAAGGTAGGAATAACATATGTATGGAATGAGATTGGTAAAAGAACGTCACTATCACTTCCAGTTAAGGGCATAGCTGATTTGTTTGGCTTTGAAAGTTAGTGTCATTCCGATACTGGCACGTGCTTTGGGTGCATGGTCATTAATCATGTGGAGCAATTAGGTATTCACTAGGTTTTCTTACCATATCTGATGATGTTAAGTGCTAATTATGGAAAGAGGTGAGCCCACATTGATTCCAGAATGGTTGAGAAATGCTGGAAACTCGCCAGGTGGTGGCTCTATATCTCATTCAGGTAATCATGTTATCATTAAGCGAACATAGACAGTGATTTGTTGTACAATTACAATCTAACCTGTTTTCTTTCTTTTTCAGATAATCACGCTACTTCTTTTTTTTCGAGGAACAAGACATTTGTGAATAGTAATGTTACTGATCTTGGAAAATCACCTAACTTCGAGAGAACCACCTCTTCATATTTTCGACGTGGTACTAGAGGCAATGGATCTGGTAGATTAAGGTCCCATGGTAGTTTTGGTAGGAATCATCGGGACAGGGAAAAGGATACCCATGATCCTCAAGAGAAAGACAACTCAGTTCTTACTCTGAGTGACCGACGCCTTTGGGATTTTCCAGAGCCGTTAGGAGACACCTTAATAAGTGAATTTGACAGGGATGGGTTACGACGCCCTCAGTCAATGATTTCAGAGAGACATGGGGAGACATGGCCCAAGAAAGTTGTTGATGACTCGTGCAATACAAATGGGAGTCACAAAAATGGCATACCAAACAAAGACAGTTTCACTGCCGGGTTGAACAAACAAATTTTCGAGAGAGATTTTCCTTCATTGGGAGCCGATGCAAACACAGGTGCTTCGGAGATTGGACGAGTATCCTCACCTGGCCTAGGTTCGGCACCTCAGAAGTTTCCTTTTGGTACCTCAGTCGTGGCTGGTGGTGAGAAATGGACGTCAGCTTTGGCTGAGGTTCCTGCTTTAGCTGAAAGCAAGGGAACTTCTACTTCGTCTCAGCTGCAAAACTCTACACCTAGTCCGAAATCTCTGTCTTTGGGCTTAAACATGGTAGAGGCTGTGGTTCTAGGCCCTAGTCGTGCTCAGACTCCTCCTCCGGTATGTCATGTCATCCTCATATGGGTAGAAGATAATAATCCATAAGTGAAAGCTGATTTTCAAAGTTGTTATTTGTAGTTATATGTTGGAACCCAGAGGCTTGAAGAACTGGCCATCAAACAATCTAAGCAGTTGATTCCTGTGACACCATCATTGCCAAAAACTTTGGTAAGAGTTCACCTATAACTGATTGATATTGAACAATTTCGATGATGTTGTGCAGGGAAACTTAATGGCGTGCCATATGATGGACGCCTGTTTCTTAGGAATAGTCGCCGCTCTCCACTGATATCCTTATACTTGAATGTGTCTTTGATATTAAATTGAGCATTTTTTGGCTGCAAGATTGAAGATTCTCCAAAGTGGTTCTACTTATTTGTTTTGCATTGAGTAACAGAAAAGTTTGACAAATCATGGAAAATATATTTGAGTTTTGCTAGCCAGTTGGAATCATCTAATCATTGTTGATTTTTCATCCAGGTGTCGAATTGTTCTGACAAACAGAAAAGTAAAACAACACAGCAGCTGTTTCGCCCATCATCTCTGCATTCTCTTAATAATTCTCCCCGTGGTGGTGGGACTGTTAAGAGTGACGTTTACTCGGGCAAACGTCACGTTCTAATTCAAGGGCGAGAGAAGAACAGTGTTAGCTCTGTTTTGAAGGACAACTCAAGTCCTAAAAGTGGAGGGAAAGCAGTAAGTTCTGTAATTGCTTCTTCTGCCTCAACTAAGGTCTCACCGAGCAGTTCAGTCCCTGAGCTCAAACCTGTACTGAACCTTCTGGAGAAAAAACCCGCCTCCCAAGCCCGAAGTCGAAATGATTTCTTCAACTCAGTGAGAAAACAATCAATGGGAAACTACTCGTCTTCTCTTTCTGATTCCTCTTCAGAAACTTCATTGTCTGTTCAGGACACATCACCCTCTTTGTCTGATAAGGTTGCGGAGATTAAAGTCGCAGCCACGCATGATTCTAGCAAGCCTAGGGATGCTGCAGTAGAGACAATCCTACGTGAGAACAATGGTGATATTTGTGCTGAAAGGGATGTCGGAGGAAAGGAAAATGCCAACCCTGATATGATAATTATTTCAGAGGAGGAAGAGGCTGCCTTCCTTCGTTCTTTGGGCTGGGATGAAAACCACGACGAGGGTGGTCTCACTGAAGAAGAGATCAACGCTTTCTACAGGGATCTGAGTAAGGTAGTACGCAAAATTTTTAGTGTTCTCTCCACGTTTCTGCCGTACTGATAAGAATTCGATGTTTGTATTTCTACCCACTTCTTCTTTTCTGCAGTATATCAATTCAAATTCGTCTCGTCCCTCGGGATAATGCGATGCGTACGGCACAAGGTGGTGGTGTGCCATTCGTTGATGGCGGCCGTAAAAGAGATCATCAGCAAGTTTTGGTGTGGTTTTTGGTTGGTGAATATGGTTCTTTTGAAGCTACTATGGTTTCCTTTCTCCTCTGACACGAATTGTTGATCATATGTACTAACTATTATTCTCTAGGAGTAAACGTTATTTGATAGGAACAAACAAATGTACCAAAGCAGGCATTGAAATCCTTAAGGAAGAACACATTTTCTTGTAACAAAACTAGGCCTCTACTGTTGCTGTCGGCCCAAAAAGGTATGTAAATGGGCCTTTTCATATAAGATTGGGCCCATTTGTATTGGAGTTTTACTATTTGAATTTTATTTTTATTTTTATTTTACCATTCGTGTCGTGACTGTATCTTTCATGGAGGTAGTAATATTTTATGTCTATGAAAAGTTTGTTCTGATAATTCAATATTGAACTCTGAAGACAATGCAAGCATGCATGCATGATCATGGCAAAACGATATAATATAAGAATCACTGGCAGTAGTAATTCAATTACACGAGTTTAATAATAAATCAAACCCTCGAATTATTCATATACCGATAAATGTTGTAGCCATGATTTCTCTCGCTAGTATTGATCATCGAAAGGCTCGGCCTCGTTGTAGATATCACACAAAATGTTGGATAATCTTCAGAGCGAAATCTGATCGTCACTATCGTCTTCATCCTTCACAGACATCTGTTCTACCAAAGCTTTCATCTTTTTCGACTTCTTCGTCCGACTCCGAATGTAATATTTAGTCTGAATTTTATTTTTTGTTTTTTGAGATAATTCAAGAAAAAGGCCTTCTAAATCATCTGATAAAACCATCACTGAGACGAATCACCTGCAAAACTGCTTCTTTATACTTTTGCAAGGATTTCAAGTCAAATCCTTAGATATATAGCAAATTGCCTAATGATGGATTTACAATTTGTTATAAAATATAATCTAGAAATAATTGGTATGATATGATATAGTAAAATGTGACACACGCAATTTACTGCATAGCATGTAAATTAGTTCCACTATCAGCTATTAGAAAGAAAAAAAAAAGGGGGAAGATAAATACGTGCTGTCCACTTTGCCTTGAATCTAAACAAAATTTCTTTATTTCTATATACGTACTAAGAACTACGAAGTGGCTCTAATCATTATGTGAAGCTAAGTACGGACAAGAACTACCATGTACTTACCATTTGCGTCTCAACGAACAACATTTTGCTTAAATGTTCGAAGATAAAATGCTTTGATAACTGACCAAATTGTATTAAGGATAATGGATCCACATAAAGCATCTTCAAACCCTTGAAACATACATAATTTCGAAATAGGGTTCTTGTTTTCATAAGTCTTTCGTCATCTTGGGTACCCCATATTTCATTGCATTGATAGTGTTTACAGACTAATCAACGCAGTAATAAAATCTAGAATGTTACAAATGTATGAATATGGTTCCAAAATGCTGGAGAAAATCAACCACAAAACCCCAAAAAAAGCATTTATATAAACTACAAAACTGTCTGCAACAAATATGTATCAATCGTACAACCATAGAAGGGAGACATAAAGCATAAACACACACATACATAGCTAATACAACTAAACATTGATATAACATATAATCAAGATATTATCAAACTTTACATTTACACCCTGAGATTGATTGATATGGATATACTAGCTCGCAGTCCCTCTTCTGAAATTGTATGTGTATGTATATATATATATATATATTAGATGACCTCAAAGCTTTGTCCTTTTCTTACCACGATTGGTCTTCTTCTTGGTCTTGATCATAGTCATCAAAAGCTCAGTCCTCATTTGAATATCAGCAATCGAACCAAACTTTGAGAAGTTTCTGGGCAGAATCATCTGATCATCGTCTTCATCTTCCTCATCAACAAACCTCTGCATCAGATTGATGACTACTGAGGTCGAAGATTGCGCCTCCTCCACGCTTTCTCCTCGAGAGGTATTTGTAACTTCTCTTTCTCTTTCCTTCCTCCGAAAATTCTCCAAGGAAGCCTCGGATTCATCCACGGAGCTGCCACTGAATTGAATCAGCTGCAAAGCCGCGTCGATTTCTTGCTTGGTGAAGGTTGATGATTCCATCTGGGCTTCGAAAGGGTTTTCTTCTATTTTCATCGATATTTTTCTTTATTTTTTTGAATATGCTAAACCAAGAAAAGAAATCATAACCATTGGTGTGGAGTGGAGTTGCCTGCCCATTATTCGTGGTTTCATTTTTCTACTCTATATGACTAAATTGCCCCTCTTTGTATTATGCCTTTTAGGCACCCTCATTTGTTTACGGAAAAGGATAGAATAGTAAATTCGTTATCAAGTCTTAATGTAGTTAATCTTAGCTTAAGATAACCGCCTAATGAAATTGGGCCGTTGCTGTCATTTGCATGGTTTAATGGGCCCAGTCTTATTTTAGGCCCAATTAATTATTCAATAGAAAAAAGAAATGCAAATTTTCAAATTACATTAAGGTCATTAAAAAAAATTATTTTTTATTTTCGAGAAATATCATTTGATAATTCAAATGTTACAATCAAGAGATAGGTTTGTAATAAATAAGTGTATACATCATAATACAGTTCATGTGAAGACAATGGTTTTTTTTTTTTAGTTTTATGTCACAAAAACAATGCATGTGAGGACAATCGACTTGTCTATGTGAGAACCTCAAGTCAAAATCGAGCAAAGACAGCTGTAACGGTCAACGCTCAGATCAAATCTATACTATATTAATATTACACTAATATAAAGGTCTTTTATTAAATATATATATATATTAAAACCACGAGCAAAAAAAAAAAAAAAAAAAAAAAAATCTTTTATCAAAAATAATAATAGTAATTAAAATTGGAATTTACAATAAGGATTCAAGAAAGTAGACAATATCACGAACCCTTCCCTAACAACGCAAGCCCATGGCTCCTACAGCTCACAATCTTCCTCGAAACCTCGCGCAAGCCTCGTTCCAATGGGTCCAGCTCGTTATTGCAGGCGTCGACCACCGAGCCGAGCTCTAGCATGTTCGACCTCAGTTCTTCCTTCGATTCTTCGGACATGGGGAAGCAAGCCGACGACGAAGAAGAAGAATCCACGAAGTCCGAGGTTTTGCAGACGCACTTCTCCATCTTGCATATCTCCTTCAACAGCCCGTTGGAGCTCCTCCTTTCCCTCTTCTTCAGCTCGTCGAGGACTCGGCTGTGGATCAAGAACGCCGGCGTGCTCCACGAGAAGTGGCGGGGGACGGCGACGTTTATCTGATCGACCCTATTGTCCTGACATGGGATGGAGGCGACGAGGGCCCACGAGGCGAATGCGAGGACGAAGCTCATGGTGAATATGGGTATGACTAGGCCGTCGGTGGCTGCTATTTCATTGGTACGAGGTGGGACTAAGCTGTTTGTGATGGACTTTAGCTGCTTCGAGGCGGACCAGGTGAGGGCCACGCTCCAGGAGGACGACCGCGCGTGTTTTTGAGTCGCCGGGGAGTGGCTGTGGTGGTCTTTTCTTGAGCGGACGAACGATCGGTTTCTGTGGGAGAAGAGGGACTTATTATTACAGCCGCCGTCTTTGTCGTCGTAGCCGGCCATCACTATGGCCAACTCTGTAAGCGCTTTTCTGGCGCGGCGGAACTGACCCTCGCCGACTATTCTCTGCTGGCCGTCGAGGGCGCACTGCACGATTTCTAACTGCTTCTGCCACGCGCGGATGGTGGAGACGCCGTCGCGCGTGGCGTTGAATATGTCCATGGCTTTGATCGACCGGTCGAACAGGTCGGCGGCGAGCCTGTCCGCCGGCGGCTTGGAGAGGAGTAGCTTGTTCTCGGCGAGGAGGGAGGTGAACTCTTCGAGGCACTTGGTGAGTGTGTCTAATAGCCTTCGTATCCAAGAAATGGAGAGGAACTCGTCGGATTTAACGAGGGAGAGGTCGCGGAAGCGGGCGGAGACGAGCCGCTGGAAGGAGTCGAGGCTCGAGGATGGGTCGCCGTGGTGGTGGTGGCTCAGCTCCGACTGGTCAAAGTGGTAGTTCTTGACGGTGGGAATGGGCCGCCGGAAGGAGACGAAGGGCATTCGAAAGCCATATCCTTCTGAAGATGCCATTTTTTCTTCCTCCTTCCAACTATATATCTTATAGTTGAAAACTAGCAGAAACCATATGAATCAATTGATCTCCAAAATCCCAGATTGAAAAAGCCATAGCCACAGCCCATCAGCAAGAATCTGAATATTTCAAGACATTAAATCCCAGGAATTTCTTACCATGGATCACTTCAGACAGAGACAATCAAAGAGCAGATCTACCTTCAGAAAAATGATGACTTTTTTGCAAGGAAAAGGGAAGTTAATGAAAAGAGAAGATTTGTACATTTATGGGTTGAGTGGGCTTCTTTATAGACGATGAATAAGAGAGTAAATGAAGAAACTTGGTGAGTAAGACAGTAAATGAAATGTACCTACACAAGGAGGAAATGTTACTACTCAAGACTCACTGCTCACTACAGACAGCAGAAGAGAAGACAATAAGCTCTATGAACTTTTATAAATAAAAAAATAATTATTAGAAAAAGGGTTAAATAAAATAAAGACAAGTTGCAACTTTTATTACATACATACAGGTCTTCACTTCCAGCTGTCTGTTCTCCGATCATGTACAAAATATAATTTTTTTTTATTCGAAAAATGAATCTAATATTTGAAAGTTACTTTGACTCAACCAACAATAATCCTATTTATAGTCTTATACTGTAGTTTTATATATATATATATATATATATAATAATGAGTTGAATAATTATTATTATTATTATTATTATTATTATTATTTTTTGTATGAGGCAGCTGTGCTTGACCGCTGCTTGGCTTACGTCCTAATCGGACATGCACACGAGGTTTTCTTATCCTCCTTCAAATAATTAACACGTGGAATATACAATGGCCAATAAAATTCTTGATTATTTTCTCTTCATTTTTTTTTTGGGTGTTTTATTTGTTAGTAATGTCAAATGGCCAAATGGGTCAAAAGCTAAATATATATTTTTCAAGGTTAATGAATGGCCGACGCGAAAAAAAAATGTTTTAGTAGTAGAATTTCTAAAATGTTCGTAAATATATATATATATATATATATATATATATATATAATATGTATAGTGACCCACCAAGGAGTTAGGTGCTATTAGGGCAGGAGGCATTTAATTGCATGGGCTAAATGTTATTGATAGCCACTCAAAACTTCAATCAAAACGACATGTATGTATATGTCTATTATTGCATGCCATCAATAAGTTGGCAATTATTCGAGATCTTTCATTGACAATATATTAATGGAAAATTCGTTTTAACTAACGACGTCACATCTCTACCATTATCTTCATCATCCAAAAATATTCAAGATAACGAAAATTAATTATTTTTTTTATTAACTTCGCGTGTATATCTATTTTTTTTTTTAAAATAATAGTTATTACATGCTTACGTGGGACACTTGTAAGTAAGCAAGCAAGAGGCCCAATATTTGGGCTTTCGCTCAAATGTGATGGGCCCACCAAGCCCAATTGTTTTGCTCCGATAGTCAAAATTAATCCTCCTCGATCATTCTTGTCAGCTTGCAAAATCGTGCATCTCTCGACCTCAGCTGCCTCTGATAAAACGGGTGAATCTGCAAATTTATGATTTTGTTTTACTTTCTGACGAGGAAATACGGTTTATCCTAGCTTGATTGGCTTTTGTTTGTTCTTATAATTTCGCAGGTTGCTTCGTGATTGTTTAGGTATCTGACTATGTAAGTATCTTTGCAGCTTCTTTATTTTTTTTTTGTGTCTTTCTTTGTTTTTGTATGGAATTTTTTCTTACAGAATGATCTATCCAGCTGCTGTAGTTCGTTGTTATAGGGAAACCTTTATTGGTGATTTGTTAGTGTAGTAGACTTTATAATTCTCAAAGATATATAGTTCCGTTAGTTCTCTTTTGTTATGTGGTGTGAAATGTGTAATTTGTAGTGCTAATGTTGCTGCAAGTCAATTGAACCCAAATGTGATTGTTAGATAATTGATCTGCTATGAATGTTTGAGCTGACCTAGTGAAAGATTAAATTTTTAATTCAGGTCCGACGAGGAGCCAGTCGACCCAAAAAAGGAACTTGAAGATCGATGCAAGGCCCCTTGTACAAGGCCTTTAAAGGAGTACCAGGTTATTTGTTGCAAGATGTTTAGTTAGACTGCTATGTTCTTTTACATTTTGTCGGCTTCTTTTGTGCCTTTTTTCTGTTGGCATAGCTTTGTGGAATAGTTTTTCAGATTGTAGCTTTTGTTAGTTTTCTGTGTTAAACATTGATCTTTTGTGGATGTACTGAATATTAAAACCATACAAGGACTATTTAAACGGAGTTGTTTTGAATCGTTTAGATATCTTGCAGTTCCCTTAAAGTAATATGTTCTTGTTCTCAGCCATATCACTTAGCTAGCATTCAGTTTAGACTTGTCATAGACGTCACTTTAAAGGGGTTATACAGCATAATTTGAATTCCCAACAGAATATTTGGTAGGTTGACAAAGATTTAAACTTTGATTATGAGGCGGGTTGGTACTTAGAATCATAGCTTCAAATTAACCGGATTTTTATTAGCTGTTGGCCGGATTTTTCCAGTGTGCACTTGATTCTACACGCATAAATGGCTTTTTTTAACCTCTGCCAGGCATGTGTCAAGAGAATTGAAGGTGATGAATCGGGGCATAAGCATTGTACCGGGCAATACTTCGATTACTGGCGATGCGTGGACAAATGTGTAAGCATGGGTTTTCCCACTTAATAGCATTCTTTCATTTTGTTAATTTGGAATGATAAGGCGGATAGTTCATTCACTTATTTATTACCGTAATTTATGTGTGAATGCAGGTCGCAACGAAACTTTTTTCTTATCTGAAATAGCAGACCGAGGGCTTCATCGGTATGATAGTGCCAGGTTATATGCACTACTGTTTGGAAAATCCAAGCATATATAATCTTCTTTACCACCAACTGATGCTGCTTTTGATAAGTACGTTTGTTGTTGGCTACATTGAATTATGAGAGCTGCTGCTAAGAATTGTCGAATGAATTGGACCTTTTTTTCCGACTGATTTGCTGTGTACAACTTGCATTTGTTTGCATTTACCCATTACAGTTGGCTTGATGGTAATAACTTGATTTTCATCTTCTTGAAATGGGTGGTTCTTCAAAGGCTTATAGGCTTTTGGGAACCTCAAAGGCCTTTCAACAATGATCATTTCGAAACAAATATATGTATATATGTGTGTGTGTGTATTTGCAAATGGGCTGCTAAAACAAAAGCTCACTTAGTTTGAATTGAATTGTTAAAGTAATCATCTAGCTTTTGATGGAAACCAAGGATTATATATATACATGCCTTGGTTTAAGCAATCTTACAACATTGCAAACGACAAAAATAGTGTTTTGTTTCAGATCAATTAAAGGGAACCAACAATTAACTTGAGCTTTGCTTTTGTCGCTTGCCTTATGAGCCTACAAGTTGGTAGTGGCAATGAGTTCAATTCTCATGAATGTCGTCTCTTTTTTCTATTTTTTTTTTTTTGCAATTGACTAGTAATTTCAAGCTTTTAGCTTTTGACCCTTTGATGTACAAGTACATGGCTTTCATCAGTTAGCTTCACGTAGAAGCCATTGACAGTAGACATCATGGGCCAACAATGGTTCACTTGGTACTTAGGTTGTAAGATCAACGTTTGAAAAACATCAAATATTACCTCTTTCTTTTAAAACCCTATATAACTAACATCAAGGGAAGCAAATATTTGATGTTTTTCCAACTAAAGAAGCATTAGGGGAAGGTGTGTGAGGCAAAAGTACCACAAGGGCTTTCAACAATATTTGTTATGCTGTAATAATAAACTAAGAGCGGTTAAAAGTGTCTTTTTGCAAGAATAAAGGAGAGTGATGTAAGTAATCTTATTTTTGCCAACTTGATTTGACTCACAACACAAGTTGCTGCTATAAAGATGTTATGATACAATCGAAAGCAACTTCACTTGGGTTTTTCTTTTTTGGAAAGGTTAAGAATTTTGACTTCAAGTGGTGCTTTTGGCCAATAGTTATGAACGTTCATCCATGTGCTTTATAATGGATGTGTGATTATTGTGTTTTTATCGATGTGTTTTAGCCCTTACATACTGGTTTATTGTCAACACTTTCTTGCATCACAACTGACTCAATGCTTATGTAAGCAACCAAGAACATAAAAAGAATTCTTTTTTTTTTCTTCCAATAAACGACAATGTCCGAATAATAATAAAAAAAAAAACCCCAAGAAAGTTGAAGTATTGAAAGTGCCCCACTAGCCCATCTTTCTCCTCCAATAATCTCCTGCACGTGAGAATCCTCCAATGAAGAAATAAATAAAATAAATCGACTTCAATGGATATCATCATAAGTGTACATAGCTTTGGTCACAATTTGAAAGACATTAAACTATAGGGTTTGCTTCGTCTTGATACGTTTCTTGTCTTTTTATATACTTGCGGTTTGTACTTTCTTGGAAATTTTTATTACAACAATTCCACGTGAAAATGATTGCATGGACATAATTGATCATATAATAGAAAATTACATCATGGGCCGAACTGATCATTAGGAAAACTAATGTCATCAAGATCATCCATTGACAAGAAAACCTCATCCAGGCATGAAAGTTCTTGTCTACTATCGTCTTCATCGCCGTCGCCGTTCTGCTCGTACGCTCGACAAACGACCCATTTACTATAATCCTACGAACGTGGAAAAAGAAAGAAAAGATTAAGATTTCGCATCGATGTAAACCATGTAAAGATTGTGGTGTTAATGTGTCGTTTTCTTACTTTAGGATTTCTTTTTCTACTAGATGACTTCGAGCTCGAACTTGATAGTCGATATTCTTGCATGATCCAATCGGTCTTAACGCCTTGCTGTGAGGGCTCACCGATATAAAAAGTACAAAGCTTCTTCATACCAATCTTTTGGCCACTGCTTGAAGAATATATTGGCTCCTCAACTCCTATTGCTTGCCAATATCCACTTTCTGTGATCTTATTCTTAGTTCTCCTGCTGTAAAAGTACCATTTTTTACCTTCGGACATTGCTTTGCCTGCATGATCTCTTACACGTAAGAACATATGAATTAAACACACACACACACACATGATATAGTATTATACCATCTAAGTCCCAAGGATCGTAGGGATAAAGATCAAGATCTGGGATTACGTCAGGATGGCAAGGTAGAATCATGGCCTTACGTTGAAGAAAATGGACGATTAAATCTTCGTCGGTGGGATAGAATCGAAAGCCCGGCGGCAAGTTTAAATTTTTATGATCGCCCATCAAGCCAAACTAAATGATCAACACAATAACACTATAAATATTATATAGGAGTAGTAAAGATAAATTTCTTGAAATATTGCGTGAGGTGAAGAGTCAAGACTGAGTAAACCAAGTATATATAGGGAGAGAGTGATATGCATAAAAGGGTTGACATGAAAAGAGAAGATTATATCTATCTATCTATCTATCTATATGTAAAAGCATTTGATTTTCTTTTATATAAATATATATATGAAAAATGAAAAAGGTGTTTGATGGTGTGCTGCTGCATTTCCACTCCAAGGCGGCTGGTGTATTAGTAGAACGTTGGAAAGTTTTGAAGTAACGGGCCATGTTAGATTTTTAGGGAACTTGTGTAATAATATAGTTGTATGTATATAGGTAATGATATATATATAGATATATATATATACACACACACATAGACAACACATTTCTCCATGTTGAAGTGTGTGCTAGACTGCTAGTGCGTGTTTTTAATTTGGTCATCATCACACTTCATGCTTATATCATCAGTTGAGTTGAGTTGAGTTGAGTTGAGTTGAGTTGAGAGTTGTGTGGGGCTTTCTTGATATTCTTAGTGGGAGAGTGCCCTTAAAACAATTATATATCATGATTAAGATGGTCAAATCGTTGGGTTCATACTTTAAAAATAAAATGAAATTTCAAATATATTTGTACATCTATATTGACATAACCATATTGGATGATATATCGAGCTACGAATAATTATTACAAGGGACGATGATATGGGGGATTCTATAAAACGAAAGCGTACCTAACCAACTCCTTTTAAAGAAATGTTAGATATCTAGAATATGATTTGCTCCTAACAATTAGGCATGTTCCAATAATAGAACGAACAATCCTTATATTATAATAATCAAATGATGATAAAAAAAATAACAAACGATGCCTAACTTGATAGTTCAAAGTTCAAACAATATAAAAGTTAAACATCCATTTCACAATTATTTATGTAAAAAAAAAAATACTATAAAGATTAAAAGAGAGTTCAATAGTGTAATGAAGAAGATTTTGTGGATGAACTTATCCTAAATGCAACGCATGCCAATCTTGAGCCGTAATTGAGTTGGAAGTGACTGTGTTAGAAATGTGAACGTCGCTTTAACTTCTTTTAGTGGTAATGAAATTTTATCCTTCATCACTTTTTTGACTATACAATACTATTGTAATTTCAGCTCATCATCTCCTTTTCTTCAAAACTTCTTTGTCTAAACTTTCTTGAAATTAGATTCTTACACGATGAAATCCATTGTTGAAATTTAAATTTTATCAGAAACATAGTGTTCAAAGAAAGGGGGAAAAGCCAACAATTACCATGGAAAAGTCTTAACATGGCTTAACTTGCTGCTATGATCTGCTCATGAACTTGTCTGAATTTCTCTTTAAGCCTTTGTATCTGGCATATGATGGAGGAACAATAAGGACGAACTAAGAGGAGAAGATGACATATAGATAATTTACTACCACTAAATGAAGAAATGGGGCGGAAAGAAAGTACCCTTTTAAGCTCGATTTCTGTTTCTCGCTTCCTCTGCCCCAGGGAATGCCGCATGGCTGCGACATCGAATACATTATCCACGTCTTTGAATGAAGATTCCAAGTCTTCACGCAGAAGCTCGGGCAATTTGTCAACGACGGGCATCAGAAGAAAGCAGTTGTACTGCAGAAGCAGAAGAGAGAAAGTAAATATAATAAAAAAGGTCGAAAATGAATAAATCGATAAGCAATAATATATGGACAGGCCTTTAGTTCGGTGGATGCTAGGAAATACTCTCGAATCCCATGGAATATTTGCTGAACCAAAGCATAAACAATTCTTTCGGATGAAGGTGCAAGTCTTCTGTTCCACAGTGTACTGTCCAGAAGGTCGGCCAGCCTCGTCTCTGTTGTTGGACCGGTGGCATTTGCATCATTTGATGAGGATAAGATGTTTAGTTTTACTACATCTGCTTTTGGCTTAGTCTCTTGCTTGTCGTTGGCTGGTGTACTGTACGATGCATCCTGAGGAAGATTGGAAGAATTAAGGCCGGCGATTGACTGTTCGGTTCCTCCGAAAGAGTCCAAGAACTGACGCAGTCCGGCCCTATTCTGCAATGAGATGAGGAAAGCTTAAGGCTTCTGATGAAGTTATGTAAACGATATACACTTAGTTTTTGTAGGACATAAAATGAGACTGATTGCCTCATCGTCTAAGAGTCCCGAAAGTGCAAAATAATCAAGATCTGAGAAAAAGGAAGAAAATAACTGTTTCCCGAATGAAAAACGACAAGGTTTCCCCCACCTTATTGTGGAGTGACCAAGAAACATAGCGAGTTGTGCTCATCAAATCTTCCATACACCTGCAAGTATATGCACCAAAGATATTCGGAAATGTGAAGATTTTATTTATCTCTAGGGACAGAAAAGGGAAAATGTATCTTAAGGTTACACTAGAATGCTGAAAATCTTATTCATTGAATAATAGAACGATTTTTTAATTAGCTATCTATCTATATGGTTCTTTTGAGAAGGAGAAAGATCGACTGACTTTTCATGGCATGATCTTTCAGTCGATTCGGCGAAGTTGTTGAAGGCAGAGGAAACACGATTCAGAAAAATTTCATGCCCACTAAGATATTCACCATCTTTCTGTAGAAAATTAGTCAGCGTATAAGTAGTCATCATTAGATTAAGAAGCTTGAAAATTGAATCTTTTCGAAGCATTGAGATCTCGATGTCAATATTAGAACCTCGATGACTCAAAGCGCCTACCTGGAGAAGATAAACAGAAATTGGAAGCAATCTCTTGAGGATATGCAGAAGCCTTCCACCTAACTAGTAGACCAAAAAAAAAAAAAAAAAATATGAATTAATAATATAAAAGGAAGTCGAAAGTCTACGAAAATAACTATTTGACGGAGACAATCAGAATCTAAGCGAACATGTCAAAATTAAACTTTCAATCCATCAAAAACAAATGAAAGAACCGCTAGCAAACAGTCAGATACAGCAATTCTGTGTCACCTGGCGAAGGAAAGGCTCGAAAGTGTCACGAGCCTTGGCAACGGCTATTACACAAGCAGTCCTAGATTTCAAACACAAAAGAAACAAATGGTAAGGAAATTGCAAAGAAGCTAGAGTAACTTAAGAACAATGAACCATGAAGACTTCAGACATCTGAAGGCCATTTATTCATTCAACAACACTCATAGCACCTTGAATAGTTCGTCCCATCATGGATATCTTCAACTCCACATGCATTTACAATTTCTTCCCGTGTGATAGGAGGACATTTGATTCCCCCGACAACAAAGCGGAACTCAGCCATAGCACGATGGTATTGAGCTCCTCCATAGAGACGCATTCCTGCATTCTGGTAGAAAAACCATAGCATAATGATTTTTTTTTTGGTAAACTCCATACAATTTGCTAATTAGATGGATTGGAGAAGTATAATGTTTGCTAATTATCTCAATTCAATTCGACAGTTAATGACATATTATATTTCCAAATTTACATTACATCAACAATAAGCTTACGGGTATCAACTTCTGGGGATATTGAAGACCATCAGAACTACTAAAGATACCTCCATTGATCCTTTCATCTTGTAAAGTTTCACCTGGAACAAATACATAAATCTTTCACGATAAAGAGATATATACTCAGCTTTCACAAAATTGTGATAGAAAATGGAATGGTAACTATTTTGACAAGCATAAACAGTTATAAAGCTTAGCAGGATGAAAGTAAAATGATTTATCGTAAACTAAATCAGAGTAGCGAATTATGAAATTGCTTGGTGCCATCTTACCAAACTTTTCTGGAGGTGCAACCACCGTCCCCTTCAACAGAAGTGATAGCTGGACAACATTGATCAAGTATAGCAAGACAAGTGAAAAATGGAACATCGGCGTATTAAAATGCCATTTATCATGTTGAGGGCAAAAAAGGTATAGAATCAATCCGTATACGAGTGGGAGCACATTTTTGTTTTTTTCCAACCTTAGTCAAGAAGAGATCTTGGAAAACCCTTCCCTTCTCCTTCAGCTTTACTTCATCAAACGCACTGAGAAGACCAAAGGTAGAGACAGAATCAAAGGCAAGATACTAAACAACGAAATCATTCTTTGAAACTGAATAGATTTAACTCTCAAGCTGGTTTTAAGCCAAAAAAAAAAACTCAAAGTAGCCCTCAAAGGACATTATGCAAGATTGATTTCTCAAACCTGAGTTCTTGATTTATCTCGTTCAGCTTCCTCGTTGAGCTTCGATATTCTTTTTCAAGAAGTGGAATAATCATTGGCACACTCTCCATGTACCTTGATTGGGGAATATGATACAATGGACATCAGAAAACTAGCAATCAACCTTATGGAGAAATACTAAGTCAACAGCACATATGTTGTGGCACCTTTTATTCAGCAACTCTTCAAGGAATAACTTAAGGCTGCTAACTCCTATTCTGCTCTTCTCCTGTTTTGACAGAGATCTACCCAACTTTTCCTCTAGAGCTTTTATATCTTCAATCTCCCTAAGAGCTACAGCCTGACAAATCATTATAAAGATGCATATCATAATGGCATATGAAGATTCCATTAATAAGCAGCCATTAAATTAATACATCACAAAGGCGAAAATTCTTTTAGTTTCAAGTTAAGTTACAGTTTTATATACTAGCTCTGTGACTCCGTGAAATGTCATAATTAGCAGACATTCTCTCTAAAAATGGCCGGTGAAAAAGAAAGGAGCTTTAATGAAAGGAAAAAAGTTTTTACCTGTTTGAACTCGTCATTAGATTTATAGACTGATTCGGGCCCAGATCCAACCCTACCAGAAGGAACAGATGTGAAGAATGGCGAATCGCCTAGCATAAAGCCGTCAAGAGTGCTCGAAGGCGGCGAAAGAAAAACTTCCACATCTGACGCCCGGGCAAACTGAGGGATTTTGGTATCCAGTTTTGTTGACACCACGACAGTCCTTGAAAGTTCGGGATCAATCTGTACAAAGTGCAAGATGCTTAACTAGTATAAACAATGAGCACATGTAGTAATAATTAAAAGAGCCATGGACAAGGAGGTAAAATCTTCGACAAAATAGACGAGGTTAGTTCACCAGAAAATCACAAATAAGTCTTACATGCCATTTAGAAAACCTAGGACAAAAGGAAACATACTTGCATCACTACCCTCCGAGTTGTGGCATTGCTCCAATCACTACAGTCTTCAAGGCACAATATGATAAACTCTTTATGCTGCATTTTAGCACGCACCAAAGACTCCACAGCACGAGCTTGAGCCTGTCTCATCCATAACACTCAACGTGAAGCTTATAAGTACGAACGAGGAAAAATAATATAGTTTGGCTATTAAGAATTTACCTGCAACGAGCGGTTTTTCCTTGCAGGAGCTGGAGCAATAAGTCCTGGGGTGTCTATAATGGTAAGATTTGGACAGTACTTGTATTCTATACGGATTATTATTTCTTTCGAAGAAAACTGATAAGATTCCTTCTCCAGCCTCATATTCTCAGCTTCAATATATGCCTGCATCGATGTTCATGGTTGAATGGTGTGTTGCTCATTCTGGTATATCTTGAAGACAATCGAAGGCTCCATAAAGAAATTGTGCAATTACAGACACTACCTCAAAGATCAAAATGGTAACTATGGCTACCTTTTCCAAGGGACATGAATATGATAACCACAATCGAGCAACAATAGCAATAAATTTCCTCTGCCACTACAACAAGACAATTTTGTGGACCATACAGAATCCCAGAAAATGGCTGTAAAGAAAACCAGCAATAATAATAATCCAAGCCACTTATCACACAATCTCAGGAAATGGCTTCAACTATGGCTGTAAAGAGAACCAGCAATAATAATCCAAGCCACTTATCACACGCATAAGCACATTATTACTCTTCCCAAGACTTGTCGTTCTAAAACTAACGAGGAGCAATTACCAATACACCAACTCATGGCAAATCTAAGGCATATAGGTGAGCTGAGGGAAGAATTTATCAACAAAATGTGAAAAAGAAAGAAAGAAAAAAAATCACAACCTGAATTTCTTCAAGAGTCTTCTCCTGAGGAACGGAGGGGTCCGAATCATCAGACAGCAAATGGCAGAGAGGCGCGTCACATTCCGGGTTGAACCTCATGTGCAGGGTAATGGGCCGGCGCGTCTTAGTCCCGCCGCCGACGTGGTTGAACTGAAACCCCATCAGAGCTTCAACGAGGGCGCTCTTGCCCTCCGTCTGGTGACCCACGACGAGCACCGCCGGCGCGTCGAACGGCGTGGAGAACTCCTGAGCAAGAGCGTGGAGGTCGTTGTAGGCCTCGTAAAGCTTCCACTGTTGCAGCGCAGCTTGGTCATCCATAGCGAGATGGGGCTCAGTGGGGTAGCGAGTGAGGGAAGAGTTTGTGGGAGTGAGCTGCTTTAGCTTTGCTATCGGATTGCTTTGCTCTGTCTCCTTTTGGACTATTCTCGCGCGCTTAAGTTTTGGACTTTCAATTACCAACTATGTCCGATTTTGATGTCTCTGTCTTTTCTTTGTCTCCTCTCCTCTTTTGCCATTTAAGACCCTAATACTAGCTTAAATGTATATATAAACTCCATTAATTAGTTGTAATATTAATTTTAAGAAAAATTGCATTAATGAATAAATATAAAGATTTTTTTTAATCATCATTTTCAACTAGATATCCCCCTAATCCATACATTCCGACTAAGTTTGATTTGAAACGAATATAAACTTCACAGTCTGCTAGGAGAACAGTATCAAACATAGGGAATCATGGAATTTGAACTATGTAATCAAGAAGATTTAACAATTCCACTCTACCACAAGGTCAACCCCATCATGGGGGCGAATAACCAATATATAGAATAAATTGCATGAAACATAGACTTGAAAAAATCTCAAATAATAATTGACGAATCTTACAAAAATGTCATATTTCTTGAAAAGTTGGTATTTGTTTGAGATTAAAGATTTTGAAATATCTCCAAGAACATAAGTTACCCTCATTCTACTACAGCCTTAGTACAGGCTTTTGAGCGCTTGCATGTCTTTTGAGTCCGGAAAATCTTTGATAGGTGGCCTCCATTTGCAGTGAATCTACTTCTTTTTCTTCGATTTGGCGGCCTGAGATTGGGTATATGGAGAAATTGGGAGGGATATCATAAGCCTCGTTCGAAATAATCATTGATGTGATGAAGAAACAACGAAAGAATAGCATTCCAAAGATACCGTAGGAAGACGAGCATGTTTTGAAATAACTATCGTAAATTTGGAAGATGTTCTCAGGCTAACTAACCTTTAACCATTCGTCCATGGAAGCATCGGTCGTCCCAGTTCCAACTTCAACCTTTGGTGCCTTCTTAGTTTTCTAATCGTCGAAAATAGGGGGAAAATGATTTTGAGAAAGGTAACAACAAGCTCAACAGCATGACATAAGACTGCCTATTTATCTTTCTACAAATGCAGCAGCATTCGCAGATATTCTAATGTTTTTTTATCTGCTCTTCCAAAGATAATGAAAAAAGATATTATTGAATTAAATATAAAGGAATAACCTTGGAGAAATGTTGAATTTGATTACGGATCCAAAAACCGAGAAGGCCAACGAGGGCTACTCCGAGGCAAAACAAGAAAACTGACTCAACACTGAGAGGGCCACCTGCCTCGGCAACTTCAATCGTTCCATTGTAGAAGGTGCTCTGGTATGGGTGTTGATCTATCTCGTAGACAATAGTGCCGACAAGATCATATGTCCCAGACTGTGTAGTTAATGGAGTAAGATAATGGATCAAAAACAATACGGAGGAACTTTGAATAGCGCATTTCTCTGTGGCTTAATTGTTAACTTACCTGCAAGAACTTGCTTACTCCAAGATCATATGTCCCAGACGTGGGAACTGATGCGTTGTTAAAAGCCTAGACAAAAACATATCCAGAAGATGGTCTATTAACCAAGAAAGTCCACGGGTCAAAAAGTAACACTCAAATATCACATGGCCTATTCTCGACCATCCATAATAATACTAAAAGATTCAATAAATCAGACCGCATAACTGTCCAAAGTTGAGCAAGCAGGCAAGAAAGTGTTGATTGTTAGGTATTAGCTCACATCAAAGTACCTGGGCCGAGAGATTCTGAATCAAGTAGCGATGATCATATGGAAGATGCACACTAGCCTGAATAGCAATGACATTAATGTTTGACTCCCCTGTGAACAAGAATGACAGGTTGGATATCGGTGATCCGAATATTTAACATTTTTGCACATAACGAAGGAACGGCTGAAAATGATAAGATAATAAAATAAATTTCCAAAGTAAAGTTACCTTCGTTTTTTATTCCAACAAGAAGTTCACTCTCTTCCCCAGCAACTATAACTGTGAAAAAGGCGATTGAATATGAGAAAAAGTTCGAAATATAAAGAACTAAACCATGGAATCATCAAACATGGCATCTTGTAGATTTCCAATTGCTTCAAGATCGAGGAGAAAAAGAAACGGAGTCTAACGACAAAAAAAAAAAAAAAAAAAAAAAACTAACGTTTTGAGGGATTCTTCGGGAAAACACAAACTGTTTCGACGCCCGGGGCCGGTCCAAAACTTCCTCCAACGAAATCTTCGACATCGTCCCCAACAATCCCAAGATCCCCCACTTCCTCAGCTGATTCGGCTTCTGCATCAGGGTCAGGCTCACTTCTTGCAACTAGCAAAGAAAAATATTACAATTATAAAGTACAAAAAGGTCTGAAGGTTAGCTGAAACACAAACTTGGGATTTTTTAAGTAAATAGCCTTTGATCTGTTCATGTTTAAAAAAATAGCACTCAATATCCGATTTTACCTTTGTACCCTTACTAATTCTGTGAGAAAGACTATTTTACCCTTATTTAATGAGAATCAACCACCTCAACAACACATTAACGAAAAAATTACAAGGGTTTAAAGGTTTACCGTAACGAATCTGAAGCAGCAGACCCGTACAGATAAAAGTAAAAGTAAAAAGCAATCACTTTCAATTCAATTGTTTTCCTCTGCACACAAATCGTTCTCTCTCCCAAATCGTTTTCTCTGCAACTCAATCGACAATGGCAATCAACGCGAGACCCCAAAAAGTGAAGGTATTTGTTCTACCCTTCGTCTTCTTCAATTTAACGCGAGCAGGGGACCTTGCAATGACGTATCGAACCCTAATTTGATGCGGACCCGTGGTTGCAAGCATATGACCCACGCTTGCAAGCATAGGATCCGTGCTTGCAAGCGTAGGTAGCTTGTAAACGCATCGGACCCGTGCTTGCAAGCATAGGACCCACGCTTGCAAGCATCGGACCCGTGCTTGTAAGCATAGGACCTGTGCTTGCAAGCGTAGGTAGCTTGTAAACGAATGGGACCCGTGCTTGCAAGCATAGGGCCCCCGCTTGTGAGCACGGGACCCGTGCATATTATCATGGGACCCACGCATAAGATGACGAGGTTCTCGCCCGGGTCCCATGCGTATAAGCACGGGTCCTCTGTATAATAGCGCGGGTCTCCTGCTCTTGCACGCAGGGAACCGTGCATAAGGCAGGGTTCCCTGCGTGCAAGAGCAGGAGACCCGACAGGGGACCCGTGCTTATACGCATGGGACCCGTGCGGGAACCGCGCAGATGCGCAGGGGTCTGATGCGCATCTGTGCGGGAATCTCAGCATATGCGATACGGTCCCCTGCGCAGCTGTGCATAAGAGTTTTATATTTTCAATATTCATACCATGTAATTTGCTAAAATATGTTATAATTACGTATAAATTAGGTTGTGATGAAGAAGCAATTAAGAGGCGACGAAGTTTATGATTGCCGTATTACGCTGACCTCGCTATACCCCGAGGCCAGCGGGTTGATAAGAAGGTGTCTGAACCACCATGAGTGGGAGAAATAGGGCCGGGAGTGCGTTCGGCCGACTCGTTAGTGCCGCGACGGATTTTAATCTCCCGGCCCAGTTGTTGTGGTACCTCATCCAGAGGCAGACGACGTTGCACAACCGCGGCGAGCTTTGGATGATTGTTGTCAACAAACCACTCCGATTTTCAAAATCGGAGTATTGCCTAATCACCGGGCTCAAGTTCGCAGCCGAGCTACCGCAAGTGTACCCCAATGCAGCTTTCGCCGAAAGACATTTTGCCGGCACTTCCACAGTCCGCATGTCGCACGTGAAGCGTCGATTGGAGGAGTTGGCTGGCGACGAGGAACGCGTGGACACTGACAAGTTGAAGTTGGCAAACGTCTACTTCGCCACCGCGGTCTTGCTGCCTCGACTCTCAAAGAAGGATACCATCGTCAGTTCTTGGGTCCTTCAGCTTGTCGAACACGAGGTGGCTTTCTCCCAATTTCCTTGCGGCAGCGTGGCTTTCAAGGAGGTCATACGGGCCGTAAAACAAAATCTACGGGAGAGGAGGGACGGGGCGAACGCAAAAAGCAGTTGGCTGATCAGTGGGTTCGTACAGCCACTTCAGGTGATTTCTAATTAAGCTTTGACATATGTTGATTTAATTTATAAATAATTGCTAATATTATTTTCGTTATTTGTCTTCAGATACTAGCATACGAGTGCTATCGGGCGTTGCACATGAGTTTTCGGAGCGCAGAGAAGAAGATTTTACGCCACGCATGTTGAGGTGGGTGACGAACGATTGGAGTCGCAAGGGATGTCCGAAGCTGGAGGCGGTCGTAGCTGCCGCCCACGGGTCCCCTGTACGAGGGTTGTTAGTGCCGTCAGCGGACGAGTTGGAGGCGGAGTACTTTCGGGACAGCGTCTTTGACGTTGGGGCGGCGCACGACCTATTCGACCGTGTGACGGGCCTACTCCAGCAGGGAGTGGATGTTAGTTGTTCCCGTCGTGGGGCGGAAGAAGATCGCAACGAGCGCGTTGCGATCCAACAGAATTTCGATGCACAGGCCATCCCCCAGATCCCCGAACCTCCACCGACGGGACCATCACGTGGTTATGGTTTCGCTTCGGAGGCACGCTTCGAGGAATTTTCGAGTCGTGTGGACCAAAACTTCACGGACGTGTTTGGGCGATTCGACGAACTTGGTACCGCCCTCTCGCAGTTCTGAAACGAAGAGGCTCGACGGTGGGAGACGAACGACAGTCGTTGGAGCCTCATGCAATCGTGGGGCGAAAGCATCAGAGGGTTGGGAAACTCGTTTCAGGATCTACGGAACGACCTGACGAGTAGATTTTTTGGTGGATCGCGCACTCCGCCTGCTGAGCCGCCTCATTGTAAGTTTTTTATAATTATTTTTTTAATTAGTTGTGTAGATTACTTATCAGTTTACTATTTACGATGTAGATGACGATCCGAGCGGGTTTGGTGGTGGATGGCACACTACACATGCCGAATCGCCTCATGGTAAATTTTTATACTTAGTGTGGAAAAAATATTATATACTTATTTTCGAAATTACTTGTATAGATTACGATGAGAGATGGACCAACGCCATGGGATCGTACGAGGGTCCGAGTCAGGACGCATGGGACGATCACAGTCCGTCCAAATGGGAGCATCCCCGTTGGGCCGATTTTGTCCAACCGGAATGGACCGGCGAAGAGGCAGAGAGAACGGAAGAGGTGGACCCATCGTCGTGGAGGGGCAGGTACGATGTTGAGGCTCAGGAGGTCGAGGCGCACGCCGAGGCTTCGATTTCTGACCGAGCGGCCGACAAAGGAAAAGGCGTCATGAAGGAGAATACCCCTGAGCGGCCGAAGAAGCCATCGAAGTACCAGCTGTCTCCGTTCACAGATTTCCCACCGACGAGTGCAGTCCGCCCTCCAAAGCTTTCGTTGTTCGAGCGGCATATCCAAGTGAAGATAGCCAAATTTTGGCCCACTGTCGAAGCGCAGTTGTTAGCACTGATTTCGGTGCACGGTACGCAAATCGAGAGCCGACTACAAACACACGACCCTCGGTGGCTCCTAAACCTTGCGACTGAGGGTATGCCGCTCGATGACATGGTACGTATGAATTTACCAAATGCGTTTGCGCTTACTTAAATAGTTTCAATAATGGTCTATATTTTATTGCAGCACGTCGATGAATCCATCTTTGGGATCCTCGCAATGCAGAGAAATAGCAAGGCGTGCACGAGGACAGTGGCGTACATGCCCCACAGCTTTAAGACCCGAGTCGATGAGGAAGGGGTAAGTATCAAAGGGACGGCGCACCCGAAAGGGCTCAAGCAATAGCTCAAGTACGCTAAGGGATAAGATGAATTTTGGATGAACACGCCGTGGGACATAGCGTCCCACATCGCCATCCCGGTCCGTACGCGAAGCCATTGGGTGCTGTTGGTGATTGATACCGCAAAGCGGACGTTCACGATTTACACTCCGATCCAGCTTATGACGGGGACATGCGCTACATCGAGCGTGAGTTCAATAGTCTGTCGATCGTGGTGCCGACGATTTTCAAGCAGATGAAGCTAACAAATCGCGTGTACAAGGGCAAGAGCTGGCCAGCTGGGTGGTGTCGCGATTTCAGAAGACAA
The DNA here is from genome assembly GCA_028392965.1 of Lindernia subracemosa. Classification (NCBI taxonomy): domain Eukaryota; kingdom Viridiplantae; phylum Streptophyta; class Magnoliopsida; order Lamiales; family Linderniaceae; genus Vandellia; species Vandellia subracemosa. The sequence goes on along the minus strand of JAQPCC010000026.1, from coordinate 336,936 downwards.
GGGCACCCGTAAGTTTTCATGAATGTTGCGTTTTATTTGTCGGTCGTATTTTCGTGATAAAAAATGCGTATAATGTTGGATCCGATTTTCAGTGGAGACCACGGCGTCGCAATGTTGCGGGCGACGATATCGCTTATGGTGCCGAAGGACGACGTCTCCCGCCTGACACAAAATCAGATGGCGGATTTTCGAAAATACCTCGCCATTTCTATTTTCAAGGACGATTGGGACAGTTTTTAGTGTTGTTTGTATTTTTAGTGTTGAATATAAATTTTTTGAATATTAATTTTCTGTGTTGAATTTTCTGTGTTGAATATTAATTTTCTGTGTTGAATTTTCTGTGTTCAATTTTCTGTGTTGAATATGAATTTTCTGTGATTGGATATGAATTTTCAGTATGAAACGTGATGTGTGATTTGACATGACAGTCTGACACTTATCATATCCACAGAAAAATTAAAACAACAATAATTGGACCATAATTGAGTCTGGGCTGAATGTTAGTGCGGCGCATCCTTGGTCCCCTGGATGTGCCACGCACGTTAACGGTCGGGTCCCCTGAATTTAAGTGCGGGAACCCTGCTCATAACGCGGGGTCCCATGTGTATATTGTAATTCCCAGTTTTAACATCCAATCAATAAAACTTGAGCATAGATGGATCGAATTACCTTGATAATAAACGCGCGGAAGACTTTGGGTAATTATCAATTAACCTTCATTAATCACCAAGCTTCTCTCTACAATAATCTCCTTTTTCTCTCTACAATTAAGCCCTAATTATGATAATGATGAGAGAGTGTTTCTAGTGAGAGAAAGCTAAAACTCAAGTTGTGTGTATTTTACACACACTTGCCCTATATATATACCAAAGCATACTTTGGTATATTTACACTTTAGTCCCTATATTTACATAAAATACAATTAAGTCCCTAGACAAAGATAACATGATTATTGAACACTAGAAAATATTCCTAACAATCTCCCCCTTAGTGTTCAATTGTCATTGAAGCGCCGGTTGTCTTTGTCTTTGATAATCTTCAGTCTTCATCATCATTTGAACACAGCAGAAAGATTCCTAACAATCTCCCCCTTTGATAATTTTTGCCTTTGTGTTCAACTTTGAATTTGACACGGCCTTCTGTTGCTGTTTGAAGAAAATAGCTGAGAGCATCTGGAGAATCTTCAGTCTCCCCTATTTACATGCACCCTCTTTTTCTTCTTTGCAACTTGAATCTTCGTCACCTTCTTGCATATATCAGAGTCGCGTGGATCGTCAGCATTGACTTGTCGTGTATGCTCGAACCATGGAGAGAGGTCTTGTTTGTTGTGGTTCAGCACGTGCGTTGAAATCTTGGCTTCTTTAATGAGTTCACGTGCTTGGCCTCCTTGATATACTTCTCCCCCTCATGGCGATTCATTTGTATCGTCATGTTGTGTGATCAAGGTGATCCTGTGTACGCTGAACGTGTTGGCATTGAATTTCGGATGAAGTACCTGAAAACGGGACAGACGACCGATCATCGTGAGACATCCCTTGATGTCACTCTTGGTCGTTGATGCGAAGTCACACAGACTTGCATTTGAAGGGACTACGGGGCCACATAGGCATCCCGTTGTCATCGTTCTAGAGTCGTGCTCCAGAAGATGGCCTGCTACCGTTGTTGTTTTTATGTTGCAACGGCAGGACTTCCTTCTGATCATAGAAGCACATCATTTAATGATGCGTCTACAGAAGTTCTGGCATGGTCACGTAGACCTGCAATATGTGTGTAAAAGAATGTATGTGTCCTAGAAAAATTGAAAAAATATTTAGGCTATGAGGACACACTAGACATTTACGTGTTCAAGAAAAATCGTGGTGTGGGGCTGTGGACCACTTTGTTCAATATCTCCCGCTTCCAAATGAAACGGTGATAGCATATGCGGTTCCCCGTGAGATATTGAAACATCTGTCTTTAGGGAGACAAATGAGTAGCTAGGAAGGGTCGTGCATGCGCCTTTGGACCAGATGAAGCGTCTTCTACCCTGGATCTGATAAATCAGTCCTGTACCTATATGGTTATGGCCCGGATAGTTTGTGGTTGAGTTGTAAGGATGTCATCGTGATATGCTAAATACCCTCACATACACTCGGGGTTTGTTCCTGGGTTAGGATCAGTTGGGTCTACTGAACCTTTGGAACAGATATGTGAACAACTCTTTTGTGTCCATACGCTTGTTGGCATTTAGGTAGCTCTCCTTCTTCAAAGCATGAAGGTTGTCTTCAGGACATTCCCTTTTAAGCTCTAGCGCTGTTTTTAGGTAACACTCCCCCTAAATACTTGCGCTAATTCTAATGTGATGCCCGTGCTCCCCCTAAATAGATGGGCTTTTTGAGAAATTGCATATTACGAAGAAATCAAGCGCCTTTTGTATTTGAAGTGACACTCCCCAATAAATGTGCCATTTTGCACTTATAAGTATCACTCCCCCTCGAACATATACGCTTTTTATATTAGAACTATGGTAATATGCTCTTTTGAAATTCACGCGCCTAATCTATCGATCTATCCACTCCCCCAAAAAGAATATAGAATATGAAGACCGAATATTCTGTAAAGGTAAGCGCTCTTTATAATAAGTCGAACTCCCTATGAAAATCAAGAACTTAAGATATAGAATTTGACTCCCCTGAAATTCAAGCGCACTTTGAATTTTGAAATCGGCTCGGCCTTCTTTGAACATTGTAGCTCAATTTTTTTATTTTTTTATTATTATTTTTTTATGGCCTTTTCTTTCTCTTTTTTTTTATTGGTCCTTTTTTTCTTCTTTTTTTTTTATTTTTTTTTATGGCCTTTTTTTTTATGGCCTTTTTTTTTTTTTTGACGAAAAAATAAAAATAAAAACAATGTCAAATCAAGAGCTTTGGAATAGTCTTGATTTGGTGTGTTTGCTCACGTCACATGCCGATCACGTGTGTGGAGCAAACCGAATACCACACGTGTCGGGGTCTTGTGCGACTGCTCATCATCGCATACCGACCATGCATGTGGAGCAATCGTCGTCTATTTACCATGTATGATCGGGACCTGCAAAACAAATTATCGGGACTTTGGTACCCATTTTTGGACGGGTCCTCCCTGATTAGCAGTGAAACAATTATGCATATAAGGTTCAAATTTGGAAGCAAAATTATCACATAAAGCAGTCATAGGAATCCACATTTGTCGAGGACTACTTATTTCCATTTGTAGCTTAGGTTTCCAAATTTGTTGTACCTTTTTGAAATTTAACGTTTCAGCATCGGTGAATGTGCGTCTTTTTGTAGAAGAGAAAATTTTCTCTTTCGCCAGTCGCTTAAGATGCATTTCGGATTTGACTTTGACCTGGTACTTGAGAGAGGAATACGAGCTTATAGAATCAATAGCATTAAGTATAGAAGTGTTGTATTTCCTACCTTCTAGACTCACATCATTCACTTTGTAATGTGTACTAAATGAGCTACTTTTGTTTAGACAATTATTACTTTTGGACGTTTCAGTTTTAATAGAGAATGTGTAATTATTGTCTACTTTAGTTTTAGTAGCTTCTTTCTTTAATTTTGATTTTAGAATGACTCTGGGTATTTTTGGATTAGGAATAGAGGTAGAACCAAATTTAGTCGAGGTAATAGAAGATAATTTGTCTTCCTCTATTCTTTCTTTCTTAATAGCTTTAGTCATTCTTGCGCCTTTTTGAGAGGAATTTTTGAGAATTAAATTCTCCTTTAAAAGCTTATCTATTTGAGCTCGAAACCCGTCTGGAGTGTAGCAATCCTTAGGTTCGGGTTTTATTGATAGTATAGAATGTTCCTTAGTTGGCACTGACTCAATTGTTTGAGTCGACTTATTTAGAGACAAATTTTTCTCAAGTTGATCTTTCTTTACCAGAAGAAGCTCTAGTTCTTTAATTTTAGAGTGTAATCTTGTGCATTCTTCAGAAAGATCTTTATTTTGAGCTTGATAATCTTTATTTTCCTTTAGTTCTGTTGTTTCAGAATTTGATTTAGCAAGATCATTGTTAAGTTTAGCTATTTTCTCATTAGCTAATTGAAGCTTTATTCTTAGATTGGCTTCTTCTAATAGATGTTTTCTTAGGACAACTTCATTATTGGCTAATCTTGCTTCTAATTTCTTGACCATTTCTTTTTCATTATTTGTGGATGAGAATTTTTGCAACATTGAATTGTTTGCTTCATCACATGCAGACAGACTTGTTTTCAACTCACATATTTTTGATTCATGTTCTGTGGTCTTAGTCTTCAACCTTATAATCTCATCATTTGCATTGGTCAATTGACATTCAAGACTAGCTTCAATTTCTAGATGTTTTCTTAAGACACGCTCGTTATTAGCTAGCCTGGTTTCTAGTGTCATGATCATTTGTTCGTGAAATAAATCCATTTTAATCTTTTCAGTTCAAATATAGAATTTTGAAAATTTAAGTTCAAATAATGTTGGTAATTAATTTCTATATAGAATGTTGGATCTTAATTTTGATCAAATAAAATTGTTGGATGTATATTGATCGTTGACGTGTTTTAGAATTGATTTAATTTGTGATCAATATTTTCGATTCTGTTTAAAAATTTTAATTTTTGATATTAACCGCAAACTTTTGATTTCAGTTCAGTTCATAAACTTTTCAGCACAGCAAAGTTTAGATACAAATATTAATTATCGACTTAGATTGTATCTTAGACTTTGTATATTATTAAAAGAATGTAAGCTTTTGCGGTTCAGATTTGACACTGTATTAGTTTACGAATGAAAGAGAAGCTGTAAACAGTGCTTTTTGGTTTACGAGTAAAGAATGTTTACGAATGAGAATCGTTCGTAAACCTTAAAGAACTGTAAACAGTAACTTTCGTGAAGTAAAGGTTAATCGTAAACTAATAGCGATTGTTTACGAATGAAGAATATTCGTAAACCTTACTTAAAGATAGTTTACGAATGAAATATATTCGTAAACAGTAGATATGTGAAGGTTTACGATTGAGATTGATTCGTAAACAGGAACAATCGTAAAGTAAAGCTTTGAAGTTTACGTTTGGCTTGAACGAAATGTTAAATGCGCGGAAGCTTAATTCAAACCTTAATCGTTTGAGAAACCGTTCGATCTGGGCAGAGTGGATCCGAAACCTACTTGATTATCGAGCAGCAAATCCAGATGATAATCAAGAGGTCTTCAATTAATTTTCGATCGAATTTTGTTTGTGTGTTTCAGATAGAAGGTTTACGGGTCTAAGTTTGTATGAAAAGGTTTTCGCAAATGATTTTAAAATGATTTATATGAAAAAAAATTATACCGAGAATAATTTTTGTACTGAAAAAAATTTTACCGGACAAAAAAAATTTCTTTACCCAAAAATTTTTCTAAGCCTCAGAAAACATTGGAAAAGTAGGTACAAAAAAATCTCGTAGCAAAAAATTGAAAGTTATTTGTAAACAGTACCTTCGTAAAGTAAAGTTTACGATTGAAAAGCTATCGTAAACAGTTCCTTCGTAAAGAAAAGTTTACGAATGAAAAGTATTCGTAAACCTTTACACACTGTAAAAGTTAAAATTAACTTTGACTTTAGCCTTTGACCGAAAAGTAGACTTTGACTTCACCCACTGTTGGGATCGTAAACGAGGTTTACGATTGAAAAGCTTTCGTAAACCTTTCGTTGACCGTAAACTTAAATGCTTTGACCATAAACTATAAAGCTTTGATAGTAAAGTTTTTTGTTCGTAAACTAAATTTTTATTCGTAAACTTTACAAATACAGTATATGTTAGATCAAAAACACTTAAATTCTCAAATTAAGCTCAGATAATCGATCGAAAACAGCAATTAAACATGTAAAAACACTCGATTAAACCAGTTCAAAGCAAAACATATAGAATTTTCGAGTTTTTCACATGAACATTTTGAAGATTATAAGAACAATTCGATCGAAAGTCAACACAATTAGTCCAATTTCAGCTTCAATCAGTCAAATTAATCAACAATTAATCATCGCAAACAGTGAATTCTTCGTAAACACCTAAGCAAGCAGCTCAAAAGATCAATCAACAGTTTACGATGAGCTTTAAATCGCGATGAACAGTGACTATCGTAAACCTTAAATTCAGCTCAAAACAAGCATCGTAAACCTCAATTTCAACTCAAATCGATTCAATTCTAACACGTTTGATCTGATACCAATTGTAATTCCCAGTTTTAACATCCAATCAATAAAACTTGAGCATAGATTGATCGAATTACCTTGATAATAAACGCGCGGAAGACTTTGGGTAATTATCAATCAACCTTCATTAATCACCAAGCTTCTCTCTACAATAATCTCCTTTCTCTCTCTATAATTAAGCCCTAATTATGATAATGATGAGAGAGTGTTTCTAGTGAGAGAAAGCTAAAACTCAAGTTGTGTGTATTTTACACACACTTGCCCTATATATATACCAAAGCATATTTTGGTATATTTACACTTTAGTCCCTATATTTACATAAAATACAATTAAGTCCCTAGACAAAGATAACATGATTATTGAACACTAGAAAATATCCTAACATATATGCGCGGGACCATGCCTGATATCGCTGGGGACCCGCGCATAAGTTCCACGGGACCAATCGGGACCCGAACATCTCAGCGCGGGGACCAAGCAAATATGCGCGGGTTCCCTGTTTTTACGTGCGGGAACCCTGCCCATAACGTGCGGGTCCCCTGTGTTCATGTGCGATTTTTGATTTGTTAATTCATGGAATTAAGCCATAATTGTGCGTTTGTATATATTGTTTATCCTCTACTATAATATTAAGTCATCATAAAATAGCACAAAATCAAAAAATTGGATCAAATCACAATAATAACAATCAATTTATAAGATTGTTAAATCCTACAAAATTCGCCAACACAAGGTATGTTTTTGGGAGTGCTCTTTTTCTATCTTCACCTATGAGATTGGTCAACTCGAAATACATGTTGGATTGTTTTTTTTTTTTACGTCGAAGCCTTAGGTATTGTTAATGTTACAGATAATTTTTAAGAATTTTTAATCGAGTAATTATTATTTTATTAATTATTAACTTTTTAAGGATTTTAATAATATTATTATTTTCCCATCCTTTTATTAACGAAATTCATCAACTGTCAAGTCATCTGTGCTGTACAGACTGTATAGGCACGCTGCTCTGACATGTGAATGAGAAAACACTTTTGACCAATAATTGTTCAATTATTGGTACGACTCAATAAGCGAACGTGACCAACCCTAAGTTGGCAGAGGACCCGTCCATAAGCGCACATGTTATCAGCGCGGTACCGTGATCAAATGTGCGGGTCCCATGTTTTCACGTGCGGATCCCCTGTTTTCACGTGCGGGTCCCGTGTTACTAAACGTGCGGGTCCCGTGTTACTAAACAAATATGCGCAAATACAAGGACGTTACCTCGTATCAAATTCCCCCACCGAAGGCAACCTGTTTTTCCGTGCTCTTCCACGTTGTGAACGAACAAGAGGTGGCAACATGTGAATACTACTTTCAATGCGATCAGTTACCGGCCATATGGTCCCTTCGTAAGCTAACTTCCAGACCTCCAAGGTGTAATAATCGTGCACTAATGAATACACCGGGACTTGGGCGTAACCACAAGCTGCAATCGCGTGTGGACATGGGATACGATCGATGTCAAACATCATGCAAATGCATCTGCGCGTTTCTAGATCGACCCCGTGGTTCACATGCTGCCCGTACACGTTATATCTTAGATGCCCGACTTCCGACACATGAAATTTTTGCGACTCGCCGAAATTCTCTCGTATGATCGACTCCACCTTCGGTATAAACCTAGTCACATTCGCAGCGATTGAAGCTTCCGCAGTTCGCCGATGCTTACTGAACCATGATGATGTTAGCCGATGAACCGAGTCCAACAATCCAATAATTGGAAGTTCTCTATCTTTACGTAGAGCCGCATTTATAGACTCGGATCCATTGGTCGTCATTATGTTATATCTTGATCTAGGGCAATATGCCTTTGTCCACGTAGCCTTTGGAACTTCGTTAAGATAGGCTCCCACTTCCTTGTATTTGTCTTCAAGCTGCTGAAAATAACGGTCGGACTCGCTCTTTGTGTAGGCAGTCGCTACACGCCAAAAAATCGGACAAGCACATTTCTTCTTCATTTTCGTCTTCACGTTTTGTTGAATGTGCCACGCACAGAAACCGTGAAACGCGTGCGGGAAAACGGCCGGAACGGCATTCTTTATACCATTGTTTCGATCAGAAATTATTACGAGATCATCACTGTCCGCAACAAAACGTCGCAATCTCGTGAGAAACCACGTCCATGACTCAGTTCCCTCCGTGTCGGCAAGACCCATGCAACAAGATATTGATGGTAATCGCCGTCTTGTGCTGTGGCAATCATCATGACCCCTTTATACTTCCCCTTCAAAAAAGTTGCGTCGATAGAAACGACTTTCCTCATGTACGCAAAGCCTCTGACGCATGCGCCGTATGCCAAGAACATGTACTTGAACCGATTGTCTTCGTTCATCTCCCAATCGGTGATACTGCCCTCATTGGCTTGCCTCACCGCATCTAAGTACGTCGGCAGTAAACCGTAGCAATCGTCCCTGTTACCGACTAGTTCATCAGTCGCAATTTGCTTCCCTTTCCAAGCCTTGTAGTATGAAGCTTCTACTCCCCTGTTCTGCATCATCGGCTGTATTGAACTGGGTGCAGGAAAGTCTTTAGGAGCCCTGAAATTTTCCAACAACGAGCTCAATACGAGCGATGAACTTCCCTGCCGATGTCTACGGCGTCGATGAGACACACCGCATGTGTGCGTGTTGCAGTACTTTCGGATTGAGAAAAGGGGGGAGTTCTTGTCCTGAGCAGCTCGTACTCGCCATTCGCATTTCTCGTTGGCACATTTCACTACGTACAGGGTTTTGTTTGACCTATCCAGTTGGAATTCGAAACACGCAGCGATTGCGATTTTAGTGATTTCGTCCTTGAATTCTTTCTTGCTACGAAATTCTTGTCCAACATATAGGCTTGAACCATCCGTAAGAGAATAGGTACCATCTTCGGCCACATCTACAGCGTCATGCTCCTCGACATCAACATCGTCATCATCATCATCTGAAGCACCTTGCTCCTCGGGTTGTCCGACTTGCTCGTCTTCATTATCGTCTTCTCCACCGACTTGCTCATTTTCATTATCATCTTCGTCGCCGCCCATTCCGGAGTAATCGCCTTCAAAGCCAGTGGTTTCATTACGTTGGTAAGGAATGTTGGATTTCTGCGTGCTGCAAAAACCCTCAAATGGTTGGATTTCTGCGTTTGCGTCGCACTGCGCTATAAGGCTGGCGTCGAAACTCGATAAATCATTATCATGAGGTTGATGTGGCGGTGCAGCACTGACGGATAACTCAAGTTGCACGTGAAGAGGTGGTCTTGACCGTGGACAACCAAAACCAAGGTACGCACGTACGCCGTAATCGTTCTCGATGTAGATGGGTCGCACAAAATTGTAGTCTATGCAAGGCATGTAGCTTATCGTAAGTTTGGTATTGTCGTTGCGTAACGACAATGCCTTCAAAATCTCATCAGTGAGATCCTCCAATGTGCATGAACCGTCGTCGACCAAGATTGATTGCCACCGGCAACTTGGATCGGGAACCCACTTCGACGTATTGTCCTCGCAAATTATCCACTGACCATCGACTTGAAAAAAAATGCTCGTGATCGTCATGATTATGACCTATAAAAGAAGTAAAGTTCAATATAACATTTGAAAAAATAAAATTAGGGTTTAGGACCAGCGCGCGTATGGGCATGAGACCTATCAATAAAAAGCAATTATGCGCGGGTCCCCTATTTTTACGCGTAGGAACCCTGCATATATGTGCGGGTCCCATGATCTAATGAGCAGGAACCGTCGGGACCCCTGCACTAATGCGCGGGTCCCGTGAATTTACGTGCGGGGACCCTGCTTTTATGTGCTTGTCCCATGATCAGACGCGCGGGACGCCTGATATAACGCGCGGGGACCCTGCTTTTATGTGCGGGTCCCATGATCTAACGCGCGGGGCGCCTGCTTTCAAGCAGGGGTCCCCTGATCAACTGGACGTTTTAAAAAACGAACATTGAACATGTTCGTCCTCCCAACCGGAATTTCGAAGCTTTGAGACCCCATTTAGTTTGGAACAGGGTTTAGGACAGAAAATTACAGATTTCGAGGGTTATATTCAAAATCCAACCAGGAAAATACTTACAGTGAAGAATTTGAGGTTCGAAAATCTTTCAATGAGGACTTTCAAGTGTTCTTTCGACTGTGAAGAAGCTGATATGAGGTCGGGTCGACTGACTTGCAGCAGAAGAATAAAATGTAGGTGCTTTTTCTTAAGGACGATGAAGAAGAAGAAGAAAATTAGGTGAGCTTGCTTGGTGGAACGAATGCTTTCTGCTGGAAAATGGTCGTGCAGCTTTAATTCATGCGTTGTATTTTTATTTTTCTTTTTTTTTTAATAATATTAAGGGATTAGAAGAAGATGATTAAGTGTTAATTAAAAAGAGTGTTATTGACCAAAAAAAAAGTCAAGAGTGCTATTTTTTTAAAATTGACTTGGTCAAGCGCTGTTTTTTTAAAAGACCCACAAACTTGTGTGGCGCAAAAGTCAAGGAAAGGTTCCATTGAATAAATGAATCGGCCAGAAGGTACATTCTAATCTTCCACTTTCCAAAAGCAGCAAACCACCCCATTTAACAGAAAAAAAAAGGCAAAACCACTGCCATTCATGCATGTGAAGTGAATGCCCAAACAAGCGAATCAATGATCAACTAGATATGATTAAAGATTACAAAAACAGATCTAATTGTTCATCTTCAGAAAAAAAAAAGGGGGAAACAAAGTAAGATGCAACAGATATAACATTTGGATTATTACCTTGAAGAATTGATGAAGAGAAAAACAGTAGAGAGAGGATCAAGAACGCTCGAATTGTCATTTTCCCCACTTTGCTATTGTGCTAAATCAGAAGAAAGGCAGAGAGAGAACAACTCAGAGAAGTCTAACCCCTCGGCCCAACGTTACAATACAATTAGGGGGATTTTCTGTATTTAAAATAAATAAAAATTATTATTACTATTCTAAAAAAAGGGAAAACAATAATAATAAGCTTACGCGCCATCCGGCGCGTGAAACCTTGCGGTAGGTGAAGACAGAAAGCATATTACCACATATTCAATCGCCGGTGGATCGAAGCCCTAGATTCCAGATAGAGAGCGATAAACATCAGCTACGCAAATCCCCCAAAGATTTTGCTTCAAAATTATCACCAACACTAGCGATAGCGTCAAATGGCTGCGGTCTCCACATCAATCGCCGCCGTGTCGCAGTTCTCCGGCCTCCGAAAGTCTGTTCTCAAGCTCGACAGCTCGTGTTCGAACACGACTCAGTCGTTTATTGACAACGTTGGATCGCACATTCGCCTCGCATCGTCGAACAGAGGATGTCGCGGCGTCGTCGCTATGGCTGGCTCTGGAAAGGTGATATGGCGTTTCTTTTATCTTACTTCCTTCACTTTTTTCGGCTGATGATTTAGTGGTGTATATGAGAAGTGTGTTAGTCGTTTACGTTTGTGTTGCTCATGGTTGTGCATAGGTGAAGATTAGTACCAGATGAATTGTTAGAAATGTGCTGGTTCCTGGAAATGACATAAAAGGAAAAATCTTTTTGTTTTTTTTTTTTTTCCTGAAAGCAAGTATTGGCAGTAATGAAGTAAAAAAGAAAAGTTTAGAGATGGCATAAAGGGAGAAATCTCAGAACAAGCAGTAATAATTCTTGAGGCGTGGCTCGCATTGATGTTGTTAAATTCAATTTGTTTTGAGTATTTTACTATCCAATGCTTATCAATGCATCTTCGTTTTGCTTGCAGTTCTTCGTTGGTGGAAATTGGAAATGTGTAAGTACACTTTTTTATTCTTCTCAACTTTCCTTCGATCTTGTTACTTGGAAGTTCTTGATATAGGATGCTGACTTGCACAAGAGATATTCGATAGAGAAAAAAAATTTAATATGCACTTAGAAGCAGCTTTACTCAAATTGCTTTGACCAAAATACCTTTAAAACCTAACATCACAATCCAGCTTAATTAATTGTTATAATTCTGGCTATTTGGCGAAGTTGCTTGGCATTACAATATCGTCCATAAAAGATGGAAATTAGAAAACTCCTGAAAGGCTGGAAGGGGGTCGTGTGTAATGCTACCTTTAACATAATCTTTTTTATTATAATTTTTGTTCTTTTTCATGCGTGAATCATTTTTTTTGTAGACCCTATTAACTTTAATAAGAATATCTTATTCATATCTGGTTCTTCCTGTTTCTGTTCTGAGTACTGTCTTCAATTGCCTGTGTTTGCCGAAACTATTTAGAATGGGACTAAGGACTCAATCAGCAAGCTTGTTTCTGACTTAAACAGTGCAACATTGGAATCAGATGTTGGTGAGCTTCTCACTTTGCATAGCTTATGCTGTATCATTTGAATAATGATGCTTTTTCCAATTTCTTAGTGTATCTGTGTTGTTATTTTCCCCATTATAGCTAATCTTTTATGTTTCCTTCTATTTATTACAGATGTGGTTGTAGCACACCTCCATTTGTCTACATAGATCAAGTAAAGAATTCATTAACTGAGCGGATAGAGATAGCTGCTCAAAATTGTTGGATTGGTAAAGGTGGTGCATTTACTGGAGAAATCAGGTGCGTGGTCTCCACTCAAAGGACCGATGAATACCATTTTATGTAACTTTGACAATTATAAAATCTTCTGATTTCTTCTGTTGGATTGATCTGACTATTATTCGAGCTTCATAATTCAGATGTTGATCCTAGCTATTGTTTTAGTTGTATGCATTGATTTTGCTGGATATACGTCTATGTGATGAAATTGCCTATTGAATTATGCAGATGCAGCAATTAATTCTTAAAATCCTATAGCCAGAGAGGCTACAGCATTGATTATCATTTTCTCTTTTATTATGTTTATTATGTAGTGTGGAACAACTGAGTGACATTGGATGCAAGTGGGTTGTTCTGGGACATTCTGAGAGGAGACACGTAATCGGGGAAGATGACCAGGTGAGTGATCAAATTTTTTTATCCCAATCGAATTATGATTGTGCATAACAAAATTGAGTGGAAAGTGAGAAAAGATTGTCTCTTCTCAATCTTTCAAAATGTGACAAAGTGCTCTCTTATGTAGTTCATTGGCAAAGAAGGCTGCTTATGCCTTGAGCCAAGGCTTAGGGGTCATAGCCTGCATCGGCGAGTTGTTGGAGGAAAGAGAAGCTGGAAAGACTTTCGATGTATGCTTCAAGCAGATGAAGGCTTATGCCGGCAAGTTTCACTCCTCGTTCTGTTTAGGACCATATTAAAAAACTTAGTGAGTTGCAACGAGGTACTTTTGTCTCCATAGTTGCTGACATCTCACATCGTTTGTTGCATGCAGCTCTTAGGGATTGGCTGAGTAAGAATGTGTCTGCAGAAGTTGCTTCTAAGACACGTATTATCTATGGAGGTATGCAATGCTATTGCTAACTCGACTATAGTATATTCATGCACGGCATATTTGATGTTATTCTCTTGCTATCAGGTCATAATGACACAAAAAATCAATTCCATCCTAACTTCAGTTACCATGAGCTCCTAACCTCGATTAAATTACCATAAATTTTTTACTTAGCTTTGATCTTTGAACTCAGGTTCGGTGAATGGAGCCAACTCCACCGATCTTGCCAAGAAAGAAGCATAGATGGATTCCTCGTGGGTGGCGCTTCCCTGAAGGTATTAATAGCGATCCTAACCAACGTGTCATACATCTCTATTATTGTTTTTAAACCATGTTCTCCTATTAAACGCCGCTTAGGGTCCTGAATTTGCCACGATTATCAATTCCGTGACGGCCAAGAAGGTTGCCGCCTGATTTTTCCGCCAAAGAATGGCTCAGAGAACTAAATAAGTCGTAACTGAACCAAAAGTTCCCAGCCGTTGCGATTTGGAGGTAAATCACATTACGTATAGTGTGTGGCGATTAAATTATAGCATCAAATGAGTCGAATCGAACATATTTCTTGCCAAGTTAAACTTAAGTTTTCTGTATGCCGAGGATCATATGTGGTTATCTCGTAGGTTATGAAATTTGTTATAATATCTTGTGTCTGGAAAATAGCATATGCCTCAGTTTTGAATAATATAAGTTTATTTTAATGCTATGAACTTTTTACAAAATATAATCTTAACGCACTGCTCGAATGTTGAGTATATTTAATATTCACTTTATTTGATTAAAAAATATACATGGTGGTGGTATATATGATATGGCAATAGATTTCATAAACGGTTGCACATGCTATGCTATGCCATAGAAAAGAATAGATCCAACTACTAACCTCCTCAAGACAAAGCTAAATCAGAGTCATTTAGACATTATATTAAAAAAAATATTAGATAATCCTATTATTTAATAAATTTAAACATGTCTGCATTAAAAATTTTCAGAAATTGGAAGCGCAGCATAACAACAATCATTACTGTCAATCAATAATAAACAAGCTCGAGCCTAAGTTCTGGCAGCCATACCTCTGGTGGACAATTAACTAACTTACAATACAACCATATTAAGGTCAGAGAAATAATAATAATAATAATAACAACGATAAAAATTGTCTTTTTTTTCCATGGCAATACGTCACTACCATTTATACACAGCCACCATCATCGTTTTCACGTAAGTTTCTTCTACAAACAGTGAGAGAGAGAGAGAGAGAGTTTCCGAGCCATGAGGCGACACGCAGTAGTAATCCCATACCCTGCACAAGGCCACATAGCACCCATCCTCCGCCTGGCCAAGCTCCTCCACTACAAGGCCGGCTTCTACATCACCTTCGTCAACACTGAGTTCAACCACAACCGCCTGGTCCGAGCCCGCGGGCCCTAGGCCGTCAAGGGCCTCGAAGGCTTCAAGTTCAGGACCATCCCCGACGGCCTGCCGCCGCCGCCCGAGAACTGCGACGCCACGCAGGACATACCTCGATCGGCTCACCAAGTCTCTGTCCGAGAATGCGCTGAAGCCCTTCGTGGAGCTCATCGAGGATATTAATACTGAGGGAGAGGAAGATTGTCCTAAAGTCAGCTGTATTGTGAGCGACGGCGTGATGAGCTTCACCCTCGATGCTGCCGAGAAGCTGAACATTCCTGAGGTTGTCTTCTTCACTACCAGCGCCTGTGGCTTCATGGCCTACTGCCATTACGGCGAGCTTGTCGACAGAGGCGGCTACGTTCCTTTCAAAGGTTATATATTTAGTACAAGTTATTTTCTTTTTTTTATTGTGATTAAGAATCAATTAATATGCATGTTATGTTATAAAAATGATAATACTGTTCTATCAATTATCTTAAATATATAAATATTATATATATAGATATACCTTCCTTATTATAGTAAACTATTCGCTTAATTCAACAGGTATATTTATTACCCATTTTGGCATAAGATAAAGAAATAATTGCCGAGGCTTGTAATAGTTTTGTTCGTTCAATAATTTGCTAATTGTTAGAAAATAAAATATAAAAAATCAAAAAATTATAGCGGACATATAGTAAGTAAAGTATATAAAACTTAAAAATAATATACATTTCCTACGCACTTAAATTTTTAGGTAAAATGATCATTCTAAAATAGCCGTGAAACTTTGTTGAATATTACTTTGACGGTTGACTTTAGTAAAATGATAATTTCTCAAATATAGGTGGCGGTCTTTACTAAGAATCGTCGCCTATAATTATATATGTTGCCCATAACTCCATTATGTGCATCGCGGGTCTAGGGGTCGCCGAGAAACCATCGTCTACCGTCACTTATGAACTATACTGTAGGAGTGTCTACAGTAATAAACTTTCTATTTTCGTCAACTTTTAAAACAGACGAAAGCTACTTCACAAACGGCTATCTCGACAAGGAGATCGACTGGATCTGGGAATGAAGGGCATCCGCCTCCGAGACATCCCGACCTTCATTCGAACTACCGACCCGAACGACGTCATGGTCCGCTACAACATCGTACAGCACAACAACGCCTTCCGAGGACCGAGCCCGAGCCATCATACTCAACACCTTCGACGACCTCGCGAATAAGAAGTCCTCGAGGCCATACGCAGAAAATTCGAGGGCATCGACGTCCACACCATCGGGCCCATGCAGCTGCTCGAGAATGAGGTCTACGGAGAAAAGAGGGCCGCCGCCAACGGCTCGATAGGTTCGAGCCTGTGGAAGGAAGACGCAGTGTGCATGGGCTGGCTCGACGCGAGGGAGGAACGGCTCGGTGCTGTACGTATACTTCGGGAGCATCACGCCCCTATCCCCCGACCAGGTGGTGGAGCTCGCCTGGGGCCTGGCCAAGAGCGGCCACAGCTTCCTTTGGACCGTCCGGCCCGACATGATGGACGACGGGAAGGGGTCGTCGGTCCTCCCCGAGGATTTCCTGGAGGAGACGGGGGACCGCGGGCTCTTGGTGGGGTGGTGCCCGCAGGAGAGGGTCCTGGCCCACAAGGCGGTGGGAGGGTTTCTGAGCCACTGCAGGTGGAACTCGACGGTCGAGGCGATCGCCGAGGGCGTGCTGATGGTCTGCTGGCCGTTCTTCGCCGAGCAGCAGACGAACTGCAGGTACGCCTGCGGGGAGTGGGGGGTCGGGATGGAGATGGAGGGGGAGGTTAGCCGGAGGAAGGTTGAGAGGATGGTTAGGGTTATGATGGCCGGCGGCGAGGAGGGGAGGGAGATGAGGGAGAGGGCGGTGGAGTGGAGGGAGAAGGCGAAGTTGGCGGCCAAGTTTGGAGGGTCTTCCTACGTGAATTTCGACAAGTTAGTTAATGAGACACTTAAGTTCTAATCTCTCTCTTCTATGAGATTGATTATATATATAACTATAAATATATCTATACTTTATATATTGAGTGAGTGCAATTATCTTCCAATTAATTGGTATGACAAGTATAATTACTATTTTACCCTTTACTCTTATTATTATATTAATATATTTATTTTATTAAGGATAAATATAGTAATTTTCAATTATTGGTATGCCAAGTCTAATTACTATTTTGTCATTTACTTCTTAAATTTATTATAATATTAATTTACAATAATTATTTTTACATACAAAATATATTTAATTAAAATTAAATTTATGATTTTGTTTATTAAATATTTTGAATACTAAATAATAACTAAAATATAAAGTAATTTATATATATATATCATAGCACACACATCGAGAATGCGTAAACTACTGGTATATATTATGGGTTTCTGTTTTTGCTAATAAAATGGATGTAATATGAATATATGTAACTAACTACTTTTGAGCAGTTGTAATAATTGTATCTTCGGATGTACTTGGGTGTAATAACGTCCATATCATTTATTTTCTATATTGATTTGCTGTACGCTTTTTCATTCCGTCGTTTTAAAAGTCAATTATTAAAATAATAAAATAAGACGACTTCTCAGTTGGTAGAGCCGAGGACTGTAGTTGGACTCAATTTGGTTAAAAAAAATTAAGATTCTTCAAAATTTCGAAATTGAATTTGGAAAATCAACAGCATTTCTAATCTCCTTTTTTAGGGAGGGAAGGTTCTGCACTAACTGGTCAGTCGGTCGTAGATAATATAATATAATACCATAATGGGTATCGTACATATGCTCCTCCACAAGATAAAACACTATACTCTTTGTTAAAGGATAACTTTTCAATTACTGAGGATAATTCCCGCTAGAAGTTGGGGTCGAAAAGATTCGCTTTATATTAAATTTAGTCCGAGGGTGTAAACAGTAACATTGTGTGTGGATATTAATTATTAATGCATATTATGAGCCTTCAAAAGTGAAGACAAAAAAATATGCATGAATTAATTTATAATTCCACATAGCATATATCCATATTATCTATCATGGAATAAAAGATGCCATGATATGATATCAAAGAAAGAATATTTATGTTTTACTATAAATACCACCCATATTTGGGATGGAGCAACCAACAAGCAATCAAAAGTAAGTTAACGAAAAATGGCAACTTGGTCAACCCACTGCCGGCGATGTGGGGCGGCATCGCAGGCGCCGCCGTATTGCATGGTGTGCCGCCAGCCAATCTATGTTCGATGTGAATAGCCACGGCCGTGCGAATCAGCTGTATCGTCCTCCTCCTAATGCTCACGGACGTAAACGAGCCGTTCTCTGCGGCATCAACTACGAGGGACACGACGATAGCCTCGTGGGCTGCGTCAATGATGTGTTGTTAATGAAAAAATATTTGATAGAAGGATGCGGATTCCCGGGCGCATCCATAGTTGTGCTGACATGTACTCTGCTTCTTTCGCCCTCTAACTTCGTGGTGATAATTATTTTTATCCGTTCTATATATAAATGGTGAGGGGTGTATAGTAACTATTTCAAATTAATTTGGTATGACATGCATAGTTACTGTTTTATCCTTATTTATTCAGATTATATCCGCAGAAATTAATTATTTCTTTTACGTACTTAAAAAATAATATACAGCTAAAATTAAAATTACGATTTCATTTATTTAAAAATAATTCTTAAAATATAAAATAATATTATATTAGAAATTCAAGGTTTCATAACATGGGAAAACATTTTCAAACACATTCCAATGCCAATGATGTACATACATAAATATACACAGATGAAGAGCGGGATTACTACCGCATCCCGACGAGGAAAAACATCGTTGGCGCACTGCGATGGCTGGTGCAAGGCTGTCAGCCCGGAGACTCCCTGGTGTTCCACTTCTCGGGCCACGGTTCGCAGGTCGACGACAATGACGGGGACGAGTACGACGGCTTCGACGAGGCCCTAGTGCCCCTCGACCACGAAGCCAGCGGGATGATACTCGACGACGAGATCAATGCCATCATCGTCAGGCCCCTGCCCAGAGGTGTCACGCTCAACGCCATCATAGACACTTGCGCCAGTGGAACCTTTCTAGACCTTCCGCACGTCTGCAGAATCAACTGGTTCGTTTTTTTTTTTTCGGAGCCCTAGATAGATGCATCCGTTAGTCAACTTTCGATCTTTTTTTTTTATTATTTTTGCTAAATTGCATATAATCCACTCGCGGTTTAAAGACTAAGCACCAAAACCTATATGATTTGTAAATAGCGTAAAATACCCTCGTGGTTTATTTAATCATGCGCTCATTGTCATTTATATCCTCTAATCGGGGGTAGAATTTTAATGTTATAATATAATTTACCCCCTTTTTTTTTAAGGAATGGGAACTACAAATGGGAGGATCATTGGATGTCGGGAGCTCCGTACCGAGGCACCAACGGGGGGCATGCCATCTCTATCAGCGCTTGCGATGATCATCAGCGCACAAATGTTAGTAGTAACTAATTATAACGAACTATAAATCTCGGTAAGATTTTCCAGTAGAATAAAAAAAAAGCTCGTTTTAACTACAAAAAAAGTCGTCGTTACTGTGCAGGATTATGCAGGCGTACCAGTCGGCGCTCTAACGTATAGCCTTATGGAAACCCTGGAAAAAGAACCGAGGATAACTTACGGGCGCCTGCTTATGTCCATAACGAAAAAGATGGGTCTCGGACGAACAACGTCGGGTTCGGACAGTGATGAACCGCCGCAGGTTCGTATTTTCGCTTATATAGTCGACCTTTAACACCATTCAACAACGTTTTTTTACCTTCTGTCCGCAGGAACCTCAGCTGTCATCTTCTCACAAGTTTGACATTCACTCTAAGCCTTTTAGCTTATAAGAAAGGCTACTGTGTGTAATATCTATCTATCCATCTATCAGTCTGTCTATCTATCTATCTATCTATCTATCTATCTATCCAATGTTGCTTTGCTTCAAATGTATGGTGAGGCTGTAGAAATCTGATGCTCTATCTATCAGGCTTCGAAGGCCAGAATAATGGTTTTGATGAATAAAATGATATCAGTGTGCAATAAGACTTTCTAACTCAATAACAAACAAGGTTTACGCAGTTTCTAATCTGCAAAATCATGCAGTTAACTTGCGATTTCAGAGGAATGCAAAGACCGCACTTTTTTTTTTTTTTTTTTTTTCCGAAGAGCGATGGTACACGAATCAAGAAAAACGCGCTGAATAATGCTAATGGAACTCGTTGGACAAAACTTTGGTACATTTGTTTCAAAGACTCGCGTCGCTTTTTTTTTTGTAAATCATTTAGCTCATCCAATTGCGTCCGGCCTTGCCTCAGTTTCATAGAGAGGAGGGCGATGTTATTTCTTTGAGCTGACAAGACATCCATAGGTCGCTGGTTTGAATCCATCCGGTCGGAGTTTAATTTTCTATTAATTTGTTAGGAGGTATCGCCACTGATAGTCTTCAGCCTTAATGTCGGATAAGGGACAACCCGGCTTTCTGGGGACTAATCCCCCTTGTCTATGTAGTCCGCCCCGAGTCACACAAACAAAGGCATAGATGGATTTTGAACTCGTGACAAAGTGGATTTAAGAATTTCCCTCAACTTCATAAGTGTCTCAGTGCATGAGTTTGTCACTCAGGGCGGCTTGCTTAGGGTGACGTACCTCCTATTGTGATTTGTAAGCTATTGTAGTGGACGTGAATTTACCCATCTCTGATAGTCAGATCAGATCCCGCCGTTACCGAAAAAAAAACCCTCAACTACTAGATAGGGATGGCAATGGATATGCCTATTTAGACCCAAACTCAACTCAATCTTTCGAAAGTTTAGTGTTAATCGACTAAATTTAAATAAATCTTTCATTGGCATTTTTGCCCTATGCCAAACACTAAGGACAATTTTACGATCTATTTAGAGGAAAGTTTCCACTAACTTAGCTTCTATTTCAAGTTATGAGAAAATGGGTACGGTACATATGCTCCACTAGAGAAGCACAACTCTTGTCAAAAAGCCACCTTTTCAAAATCATTAGTCTACAAAAATGATAATACGAATTATTCTTATTCTCGATTCCACCTTCAATGCACTAAGATATGTATATGAAGCATCTATCTATATATTCCTACATGGAATAAATTTGATATGATATCAATTTGGAATATTATTACATTTTACTATAAATCCACCCTCATACAAGCAAATCTTAGTAAATTACCGAAAAAATGGCGACCTGGGCGACCCGCTGCAGGCGGTGCGGGGCAGCATCGCAGACGCCGCCGTACTGCATGGCGTGTCGCCATGCGATGTTTCTTAACGACGGCTATAACGGTTACGGCGGTGATGTGATGAATTTCAGCCCGTATATGACGAGCCGCGGCCATGCGTATCGGCCGTATCTTCTTCTTCCTCCTCATCCTCCTCCTTCACCTCGTGCTCACGGGCATAAACGGGCCGTTCTCTGCGGCATCAACTACAAGGGGCACAAACAGAGCCTCGACGGCAGTGTCAACGACGTGCTGCTCATGAAGAAACATTTGATGGAAAGGTGCGGGTTCCCGAGCGCTTCCATCGTCGTGCTGACGGGTATTTGATTCCTTCACTTACTTACGTCTTGAACGACCACTTCACCTAAACAGCTAAGCTGCTAGAGATAATTATTTTTATATTTATATATTTTATTTGTGAGACTTCGAAATTAATTTTTTATTTTATAAGCGTTAGCGGTGCAATTTTTTAGTGGATTGTCATAATTGTTGGAAATAAGGTATATAAAATTAAAATATGAAACATGTATTTAGCTTAAGCTTTTAGGTGAAGTAATCTTTAACATGGTACATAGTTCAGACCAAAAGAAGTCATGAGTATGAATCATCATGACGATTCATTAAGAAAAATTAAACTTTTAAGGCTAGATAAGAAGGAAATCAACATAGATGTGAGTGATGGTGCGTGTTGGAAATAAATTGTATAAAATTAAAATATGATACACTATCTCCCAGCTTTTTTAGGTGAAGTGGTCAATTAACAACGATGATTTGAATTCAAGATCATACGTACACAAAACATTTTCCTACACATTCATACCAAATGATACGCAGAGGAAGAACGGGATTACGACTGCATCCCGACGAGGAAAAACATCATAGGCGCACTACGATGGCTAGTCCAAGATTGTCAGCCCGGGGACTCCCTGGTGTTCCACTACTCGGGCCACGGCTCGCAGGTCCGAGACCGCGACGGGGACGAGTACGACGGCTACGACGAGGCCCTAGTGCCCCTCGACTACAAAACCCAAGGGAAGATACTCGACGACGAGATCAACGCCACCATCGTCAGGCCCCTACCCAGAGGAGCCACACTCCACGCCGTCATAGACACTTGCTTTAGCGGAACCTTTCTCGACCTTCCTAACGTCTGTAGAATCAATAGGTTCGATTTTTTTAAGCCCTAGATGCATCAATTACTCAACTTTCGATTAGGCGTTGACTAATATTTTTTTCGCTCGATGAAGGGATGGATATTACAAATGGGAGGATCATCGGATTTCCCGAGCTCCATACCGAGGCACTAGCGGCGGATACGCCGTCTCTATCAGCGCTTGCGATGACCATCAGAACTCCGGCGATACCACGGTTAGTAACTGATTTGTTGATAACGAATAATCTCAAATCTCATGAGTAACCCCTATGTAATTCTATTTTTTTTTGTACTTATGTCATGCGTAACTTCTATATATTTATGAACGAATATGAAAAAATATTCTATCATAATGGAATCGTAAAACTTGCAAGAATTTTCATGCAGGCTTTTACGGGCGTGCCAATCGGCGCCCTAACGTATAGCTTTCTGAAGACTTTGGAGCAAGAGCCGAGGATAACTTACGGGCGGCTGCTTATATCGATGAAGAAACGGATCGATTTGGGACGGCGAATGGCGGGCTTGAACGGCGACGAGCCGCACCTATCGCAGGAGCCTCAGCTGTCGTCTTCGCACAAGTTCGACATTCACTCTAAGCCTTTTAGCTTATAAGGAAAGGAAGGCTATACTCAAATATTCCATCATATCCAATGCCACATTCCATCTATAATTCTATATAAATGCTTTTCGAATAAGTTGCTTTATATAAAAAGGAGCTGCTTTATACATATTGGCTTTATAATAAAAATAAATAAAACACTGATAGAAAACTAAATAGTTGGATCCATTTATTAATATCGTGAAATCCGTAGGGATGCAATAAATGCTCAAACAGTCTCACCTACCCCGAAAAGTCGTATGTCCATACAACATTAATGTTTCTTGATATGCAAAATTATAGAAATATTTATGAAATCATCAAAAACTAATATATATATATATATATATATATATATATAATGTATTTCACACAGTACGGAGCTGAAAATCGTAACGACATCTAACCCTCGAAGATGAAAGTTAGGTTTACCTACCAATCTAGTGTATTGTATTGGTATATAATCGGAAAAAATAAAAATCTAATAATGTAAAGTATACATATTCATTATTATATTATAATTGATTTCACGTGATCCATTATCTAAGTCATGAAGCTATAGTAGCGTGGTCATTTAGAAATACCGAATAATCTTATTATTACACGTTGTTCCAATAATTATATATATTTTTTTTAAAGTTGAATGGCCGATAGTTTATTTTTTTTCCGAGGTATACCATTCGATCTGGCTATGAGTTAGCCTCTAAATACCAGCGTGGACCTGCGTCACACAGACCTGACAGATGCTTAATTGCGTCACACACTTCAATGGTGAGATTAATCTCCTGAGCCAGATGAATACGTCACAACCCACCTGATAACGATAGTCATGGAAAATAAATCACATGAGGACTACTCAAGAAATTGTGGAAGGGGAGATTTCATCCCACAATCTAACCCACAAATCTCTAAGCCCTTCCTTGATAGTTAGACCAATGCTTCATGGCGAAAGACCCTTAGTAAGTAACATAATTTTCAGATAAATAAACTTGCCAATCTTGGAAATAAAATAAAATAAAATTAAATTAAATAAAAGCATGTGCATGACAATTAAATAATCGTGCCCGACGACCTACACGCTTTTAAATCCCCACATCCATCGCCAGAGTTTGCACAGATGCACTGAAGGAAAACCAATGGAGTCTACACTCCTCCTCTCACCTACCTCATCCACAATGTCCATTCTATCCCTGACCAGGTCCCTAAATTCCCATTCTACCCTTCTCAAAGCCCACGTCTTACACCGGCGCTTGTCCGACGCTCGCCACCTCATCCAGCTCGCCGCACGCGCCGAGCCGAGGAGATTGCTCGGTCCGGTGGGCCCGCGCCACGGAAGGTTGCCGTTTAGAGCACTGTACTCGGTTTCTGGAGGTGGCGGAGGAGGGGCTGGTGGTAACGGTGGGGGGAGTGGAGGAGGCGGCGGTGGTGCGTCTGGCGGGGGAGATGAGAAGGCTGGAGTGGTGGTTGACGATGGGTCTGCTGCTCCGGGCTCTGATGTTATCATCCTTGATGTTGGGGTGAGTTTTTTGGGTTTTGCTTCAAGTGGTGTAGTGTTTAGATTTATATGTATTGCTAATGAGACAAACACATCGTACTGTTGCAGGGCATGACATGTGGGGGATGTGCTGCTAGCGTGAAGAGAATTTTAGAGAGTCAAGTAAGTGCTTATAATTTACTGCTAAGTTTATGTTGCACTGTGGATCTTTCTTGTTCATCTCATATTGGGTTCCTCTCTACGTCTCTCTATCCCCTTCTCTTTCCTCTGAATTTAGAGTTCTGCCTAGTCTTTTTAGTTTTCCACTGAATTGTAGTGTCTGGTGGTAGTATGACTCAGAGATCAGCATTGATTAACTAGTAATTCCATGGACTTATTACAGCCTCAGGTTTCTTCAGCTAGTGTAAATCTCACGACTGAAACAGCAATTGTGTGGCCTGTATCTGAAGCTAAGGCTTCACCCAACTGGAGGAAGGATGTCGGAGAGGCTCTTGCGAAGCATTTGACTACATGTGGGTTCAAGTCTAATCTTAGAGGTGAGCAGTTTATCCTCTGTTAGCACCAACTGTTATTTCATATTCTGATGATGTTTGTTGTTTATGACTGTCAATTTTCCATCTCCATGTCTTTGTTATAATGTGATCATTATTCATTGATTCAACGTTTGTTGAAGTGGATTTTCACGAGGATTAACGTTATTCGTTAGTTTTAGAAGATACATGATTAGGTGAATTGCCGCTTCCCAACTATCGTGAAAGTATTGGTGTTATTTTCATTCCTTAGGGCACCGAAGCTTTGAATAGGATTCGTAAATTGTGACAAGGTGTTGGTCTTTGAAGAGAGAGCTTTTTCACCCGCACAGTGTGTTATATAGATACCGGAATTGCATCCTTGAGATCTGTCTATGAGAGAATGGTCATATATTACAAGAATCCTTGCATAGGATGCTCATCCATCATTTCTGTAACTCATCATTTCCGAGTTTGTAGATGTGGGAAAAGAGGGTGGAAGAAATAAAAATCTTTTTTGGTGGGCTGATGAAAATAAATTGGTGTTGAAATGTATGCCCAAGCATCAAGCTCTTTTTTCCATGTAGAATAATTGGCTGAAGAGAATGTTTTATTTCTCTCGACCTTTGGGGGAGCCTTATTTATTGAAAGTTTGGTACTGAAAGTTTTCTTAAACAACAAAATTTTCATGGTTCTATTTTTGTCATTGCTCTTGTCAATCACTATAATTTGTTTCTACTGTGGGAAATATTTGTATATAAGTTTCCAACCACATTTGATCGCTTGGATTCTTTATGAAAAAAGCAAATACTGTATCTTTTCATGTTTTTAGTCAATTAGGTTATCTTCTAAGTCACAATTTGACAAAGCCGTATCACACTTCTCCCTTCACCTAACTTATGGATGGTTGCATGGGAAATTGGCAGATCACGGAACTATTGATGGAATTATTCAGTCATAGGTTGCAATGGATTCTTGTAACAAAAAACCATTCTCGTTCATGGTACGTCCCATCTCTTTTAGCATCTTCAATGGTGTTTTTGTATCGACGACCCTATTTTTTTTTATCAAACAGGAGACTAGCTCCCATAGTATGTCTAATGACATAATTCCTTTATTATTAGGTTTATCATCGGCTACTAGTGGTGTGGTGCAACAAAGACAGGCTTACATCAGCAGATTTTCTAATATAACAATTTCGGAGGAGAAATTTAAGTTGACTGAATTGTTATTGTAGCTTCTGTTAGGACTAAGAAGTTTCTGGGGTAGATTATAGTTGCTAGTTGATGCGCCGTGAATAACATTCCACTTATTTATTTCGCTTTAATTTCTGTTTTCACATCTGAAGCAGAGTTGCACTTTTTGTAATCGGCTGTATGATGACAGAGTTAAATTACTGCAATTCATCATAAATTATCTGAGTTTTTACGTTGACGATCAGCTCTTGCCTTTCTTTTTCATGCCCATTTTGATTCCTTACTTCGTTTGAGTCATATATGCAATTTGGATTCTGATTAACTGTATAGTATTCATCAAGTTCCCCAGAAATATATGGTAATATCTCCAATTTGGATAACTTCTTTGTTGAAATATAATTCAGCTCCTCTACAAACCATTTGATCAGAATACACATATTTGATATAATGTGATATTTTAAGTTTTTTACAAGTTTCTATATATCTAAACCGCGTTTAGAGCAACTCTCATGTTCTTTTTCACACTATTTATATGAAAGTTGATATCTTCCAACTACGTTGTCGGCCCAATCACCCTCGAAAATTTATCAGTTCTTTTTAGCACAATCATGCAAATTATTTTCCCTAAAGAACTTGATGCTTTGGTGGAGTGGTTTCTAGTGAATATTCTGATCAGCAAGAACAAACAAAAATACGTTGTGGTTGTAAGATTTATTATTGCAAATCTTTTCTTACATCTGAATTTGCGCCATTGTGGTTCCATAACTTTTGATTTGTGAATGTCTCAAGATACACACCATGTGAGCTGATCTATGTCATTTACTGAAAAGACAACACTCTGGTACTAGGTAGACTCAACAATTATGCGACACTCCTATATGCAATCACTTGAACATATTCATTTCATTATTACATTGATTGTTCGCAGAAATTACTTGCAATCTCTAACCACACCTATTTGTTCGCAGATTTGAGAGGGGTTAACATCTATGAGAGGTTTGAGAAGAAGATAAGTGACAAACAGGCACAGCTAAAAGAAAGTGGTAATTCTCTCTTTACTATGTTATAACTATGGTTCAATTTGATCATGGTAGTACAAGGTTGGGAGGTTTAAGGAAAGAGATGGAAAGTCAAGGGAGTGAACTGAATTGTACAATTTCGAATAAAAGCCATATCAACATCAACTGCAATTATGCACTTTGTTCAGGGATCTCAAAAATTTCTGCACTCAATATGCAATCTTACTTTTTTGTGCGTGGAATTTTATACTCTCAGAGACATCATTATATTTTGCAGATTGACTTTATACTTGGTGTATCTGTATATTTCACATGGTCAGAATTCTTTTATCTTTTAAAGAACAGCGAGAATGGAATATTAATCTATTGTACTTAAAGGACTTAAATGCTAGAACCAGATGAAAGAATATTCGCGGTGAACAGGTCGTGGACTTGTTGTATCTTGGGCTCTCTGTGCTGTGTGTGTCGTAGGCCATCTCTCCCATTTCATTGGAGCTAAAGCTGCATGGCTACATGCATTGCACTCCACAGGATTTCACATGTCGTTGTCTCTTTTCACATTACTTGGCCCTGGTCGTCGTCTTATTACAGATGGCCTAAAAAGCCTCCTCAAAGGAGCCCCTAATATGAATACTTTAGTTGGACTAGGGGCTCTATCATCCTTTGCCGTCAGTTCTGTGGCAGCCTTTTTGCCCAAGCTGGTAAATGTTGTTACTTAAACTCGTATCATGACAGCGTTCATAAGCAATCTTTGTTTTTCTTTTCTTCCTGAATTCCTGCGATACATGATGTATGGATAAATTATGAACATGTAAGCTGCATTCTATTGAATGAGTTTTCGTCCACACATAGGGATGGAAAACGTTCTTTGAGGAACCGATAATGCTGATAGCATTTGTCTTACTTGGAAGAAACCTTGAGCAAAGGGCCAAGATAAAAGCAACCAGTGACATGACTGGCCTTCTTAATCTTTTGCCATCTAAAGCTCGGCTTATGATAAGTGGTGATACTGAAGAATCGAGCTCAACTGTTGAAGTACCTTCTAACAGTCTCGTAGTTGGGGATGAAATTGTTGTACTGCCTGGTGTAAGCATCGCATGCATACCCCTCTCTGTCACCCTTTTGTTTCCACTGTAGATATGTATTGAACTTGATTATTATTACATTTTGATAATTCTTTAAGTTATTCATCAACATCGATATCCTTCAGCATTTGTGTTCTGATGAATGTGTCTCATGTTTGTAGGATCGCATACCAGCTGATGGAGTCGTCAGATCTGGCAGAAGCAGCGTCGACGAGTCAAGTTTTACAGGGGAACCTCTTCCTGTGACTAAATTACCCGGGGTGATGATGCCGTCGTACCTTTTCATTTTACTCAAAACTTGTAACTTTTTCCTTCTTTTGCTTGGACTTGATTGCTGCATTTGGATGAACAAGACGAGTCGGATATAAAGAGCTGATTAAATTGATCAATTGTGTTTTGACTAACAAATTGCGATAGAAACATGGGTTCTAGGGAAAGAATAATGTTTTGGATTGTGGCAAATTTTCCTCTGGATTCAGCCCGGCAAGTAATGTTTCTTTGTCATGTTGTTTTCTAAATGTCATGTTGTTCTCTAAATGTCATGTTTTCTTCTTTTCAAATGACTTGGAAAATTCTTATAATATGAGTTACACTCATACTCATCTTATGTGGTTAAAACATTAGGTTTCACTAAAACTCTTCATAAGGTTTAAGAATCTGTAGTAGTATCTTGAACTTGAAGTCAGGTAAAGGCTGGCCATCCATCATAACTTGTTTTTTGTTTCCTTCACAATATTTGATTGTGTTGACTTGCTTTTTTAGAAATATGCCTTAAGTGGATTTTCTGGTAATAGGCTGACGTCGCAGCTGGAAGCATTAACTTAGATGGAAGGTTGGTTGTGGAGGTGCGAAGACCAGGTGGAGAGACAGCAATTGGGGATATTGTTCGGTTAGTCGAAGAAGCACAGACTAGAGAGGCTCCTGTACAACGATTGGCTGACAAGGTCTGTTCTCGACTTTCTGTTTAGCACCTTGACCATGATAGATTTATCTCATTTTGCTGAATGAAAGTTTTCATTTCTAATGCTGTTGAACAGTTTTTCTAATCGGAGACTGGATTTAGGTAGTCTTTTCATGGTTATACATTTAGGTAGAAATGCTAAATGTAACAGTTATCAAGATACAATGAGTAATCAAGTGAAATCTGGGTGGGTATATTTGTGCTCGATAAATCTCAAAAAAAAATTTATTGTTCTCTAATGTTAGCACGATATAGTACAAAAATGCTTGAACAATTTTTGCCACCCTCGATAACACTTGAATCTGCCCATGTTTGAATATCTATTTCCTTTTCGTAGCTTTAATTTCTCACTGAAACCTTATTATTTTGTTTTTTAAACTTATTCCCTTCTGCTTCTACAACTTTGACATTTTTCATTTGTTTGACTATTTACAGAGGTGCCAATATAGTTGGATAGTTACCTTTATCCATTATCTCTGTTAATATATGATTTCGCTAAGTTCCCACCTTTTGCAAAGCCGATAGAGTTTTCATTTAGAATCTATTTCAGTATTAACGAAGACACTTTCTTGAAGGTCTCTGGACGCTTCACTTATGGGGTAATGGCACTCTCTGCTGCCACTTTTATGTTCTGGAATTTCTTTGGTTCTCAAATTCTACCCGCAGCTCTTCGTCAAGGAAGTTCCATGTCATTGGCATTGCAACTCTCATGTAGTGTTTTGGTAATATCTGCTACTTCACCAACTGATCATACCTTAATCAAATTTTAATAAGCAATATTTTCATAGTTACCATCTTTTCAAGTCCGGAAGACATAAAAATAGTTAAATCTGTTTACTCGTTGCATTAACCTAAAACGTGTTCTTACTGCCGTTGATCTTTACATTTTTTTCTGATAAGTTATTCTTGAAACTTATTCCTTATCTCCATGATCAAGCTTATTTCAGTGACCTCTCTTTTTCCTACTTCAGGTTGTCGCATGTCCGTGTGCACTTGGTTTAGCTACGCCTACAGCTGTGCTGGTAAATTTCTCAGGATTTGGATTACTTGTGAAATATCTGCATAGTTTATTGATAAATATAAGGTTTCTTAAAACCCAATTGGTTTTAGGTAGAGCAACCTTTTTACTGCGTCTGCCTTTTCCCAATGTGGGTTAACACTTTACAACACACATGGTCACCTGTACATGATTAAAGACAAGCACGTTGATGCATCCAATTGGGTGACTTTGTGTTGCACACGATTGATAACTCACAGATAGAACCCACTTTGTTACAATGTTGACGGTTCCACCCTAAACCCATTGATTCCAGTTTGTACTATAAAACTTTATTCTTACGTTTCCACATCAAAGTGAAATAGAGTATTTATTTCTTTTTTCTTTCAATTCGTGCCTATTGGTGTTCCAAAAGTAACTTCCCGAATTCCTGGAGATTAAGATGCATCTTGGGTTGACGTATTGTGCGACTTGTCAGATATATTGGGTCATATGGGATTTCACCATTCTCTCGCCCGATCTCCCTATATGAGCCTATGCTCAACATTGACAATGAATCTTTATGTTTATTTTACCTCAAGCTAACTATTAATCAGTGACATTCAGGTAGGAACTTCACTTGGTGCCAGAAGAGGACTGCTTTTACGCGGTGGAAGTGCATTGGAAAAGTTTTCGACTGTGGATACCATTGTATTTGATAAGACAGGGACATTAACGATTGGTAAACCTACAGTTACTAGAGTTGTGACCCAAGCCTACCAAACGGATGGAAACCCACAGTTCAGTACATTATCATGCGCTTTGATAACTATAATCCATGTTGCTTGGGTGCTTTATTGATGTCAGTTTACATCCCATCTCATGGTGTTCGGACTTAAGTTCGTAGATCGTGACTTCTAGTAGTTTATTCACATGGGCTCTCGATATTACGAAATTGTCTCTCCATATTATTATTTAATAAATATGTGAAGGATTATAAAAACTTCATGGGTAAAAGATAATGAATGGATGTCAATTACATGTATGAGGATATGTAGGCATGGTTATGGGGTCTGCACGGCTCCTACTTTAAGCTGTTATGCGTAGTCCATTCAGATATTTCTGTTTTTGTATTCAAGTTAAATGTGACTAATTGCGATGCAGGTTGAACGAGACTGTTAAACATAACTGGTCTGAAGCTGAAGTTCTCAAATTAGCTTCTGCAGTTGAATCAAGTACGATACATCCAATTGGAAAAGCAATCGTCGAGGCTGCAAAGTTTGCGAAGTGTCCAAACGTAAAGGTAATTTATATCTTGTACCTGATCTGATCTGATCATTTATTTATCCTTTTAAAGTTCTCATGTGCTGTAATTTTAGGTGGATGAAGCAACGTTTACTGAGGAACCTGGATCTGGCGCTGTGGCAACCATCGATAAGAGAAAAGTAGCTGTTGGTACATTGGAGTGGGTTCAAAGGTAATTTATGCCACTACCATCTTGATATATCGTATTAGAGGTGCCATCATATTTTAATTCCATGTGCTTGTTAGGTAACTTAGGTTGATATCTTTCTTTGGTAGCATTCTGGAACTTTTGGCACAACTGAATTGTCAACCAATTATTTTAAAGCTTTGGACTAGGCTAGTTGCTTGTATACCATCGACACCAATATTTCAATCATCTGAAACTCTCAAACTTGTAGGTTACTTACAACAGAACATGTCCATTATTTTATGTATCTATTTCTCACTGACCAAGGACTAAAGAAGGTGGCATAGTGAATTATTAGGTGACGACTATTAATATCATCCACGGAGCTCGACACCTCACTCTTACTGATGACTAAGCATATTCCTATGGCATGCAGAATTTCCGAGGAATTATACTGTTTTGTATAGTCAAGTATCATTTTCACATAATATCAATATCAAGTTTTAGAACCTCTTTGCAGGCACGGAGTAGTTGGCAATAGCCCATTCCAAGAGGCCGAGGAATTCAAGAATCAATCAGTTGTTTATGTAGGTGTAGATGATGTCCTTGCTGGGGTAATTTATGTCGAAGATCAAATCCGAGAAGATGCAAAGCTTGTGATTGATTCATTGACTCGTCAAGGAATTAAGTCTTATCTGCTTTCTGGGGACAAAAGAGGTGCAGCTGAGTATGTTGCATCAGCTGTTGGTATCCCAAAAGAAAGGGTGAGACAATCACGCTAATTTGTCATATGCACATTATATTTGGTGCATTCATAGAAAAAAGCTCTATAAGTGTAATAACCGAAATGGGTTGATTTTGCAGGTTCTATATGGGGTGAAACCAGACGAAAAGAAGAACTTCATCGGGAAACTTATGGAGGATCAGAACACCGTAGCTATGGTTGGTGATGGCATCAATGATGCAGCTGCCTTGGCTTCATCGCACGTAGGAGTTGCGATTGGTGGTGGTGTCGGGGCTGCTAGTGAGGTCTCTTCTATCGTGCTGATGCAGAACAGACTGTCCCAGGTATTACAATACAACCGTTCTTGGATTACAAAGTATCTTATTGCAAACTCACTCACTCTCTCTCTCTCTCTCTCTCTCTCTCTCTCTCCTACTATTTGATGGATTACTCTTTATTTGCGTTATTGGGACAACTTCTGTTATGCAGTTACTGGACGCACTGGAGCTGAGTAGACTTACTATGAAGACTGTGAAGCAAAATCTTTGGTGGGCATTTGCATACAATATTGTAAGAACTGTCCCCTTTCCCATTTTCTATGGCAACCCATTTATTCTGTATTTCACCAACTAAGACCAATCAGTAAATTACATAGATATATTATCAGTAGGAAACTGTTTACATTATCAGAAGTTCCTACTAAAGTTCACTAGGTAGACTTATGTCGTCAAAAGTTGCAATGCAACTCTCTACGGTGATCTTAGCAATTGATGATTGTTTTTTCTACTCCGTCGCAGGTCGGAATACCCGTCGCAGCAGGTTCGTTGCTGCCCCTGACGGGGACCATGCTATCGCCTTCTATCGCCGGTGCGCTCATGGGATTGAGTTCAATCGGCGTGATGTCCAACTCATTGCTTCTGAGATTAAAGTTTAAACCAATCGAGAAAGATATATTAAAAACAGCCGTAGTAGAAGACATTGAAGCCCCTTCAGATGCTGAGAAATCGAGGAAAGAAAACGAGAGGTTGCAGGCCGGTTATAGCGCTGCTAGATGAGGCTCGAAAAACATCGGGATAATATACTTATATACACCATGGTTGAGTCGTTCAAAACTCGCATGCATCAATAGTTCTTGGCCTTTGTCCCACTCAATACATTGATTGAATCTATGAACTTAATGATTTTGGTGGTATTTGAGATGAAATGTTGAAGTAATTGTTCTGGCCAGACCAACTAGCATATTTTACAGTCATATGTTAGTAATAAGATCTCCAAACAGAAAATACTCAAAACTTAAAAAAGTTTTGGGATCTTAAAATAGTGCTGAAGCTTTGCTATGCTCTATTCAGTTTCAGACCATATAAGTCATGCCCACCTGTATGAGATGAGAGTGCGGAACACTCAAATTCGCAGTTCCTCTCCGACAGTTCTTCCGCAGGAAAGCGTAGAAGTAGTTTATGACGAGCTTCTTAAAGAACCAAGAATCTTTCCTCGCCCGAATATCGCCATGTCCGAGAAGATACACAACTCCAGACTCCTTTGCCCTGCGTAAGAACGCAAGTTCCTTCTCAGCGTCCAGCGCAATCGGGGCAGTGGAAGGCTCGAGCTCTTCTTCCTCTTCTGGAATGAAATTGTTCGTAGTATCTCTAAACCCCGACAACAGAGGGGCATTAAGCGTATATAAGCTTCCGTTTGAGGCTGTTGAATGTCCTGGGGAAGATATATCTCCGTCCGAATATGAGTCGTCGTCTTCGTCGCTCTCCAAAAGCTTTTCCTGAGCTTCCCTACGAATGAACTTCTCGAGACTCTCGATCAGCAGTTGCTCGAACGTCTGGTAATGTTCTTTTCGGACGTCCTTGTACCCATATCTGTTTAATTGCAGAATCAAGCAAAAGAATCGTTTCCTTAATGATGCAATCGAATCTCTTCTGATAAGTCGAGGCAACCTACTACATAAGTCATCCTCCGGCATGGACCACCACCATTATAGTGACTATCAACCATGACTGATTACTCTGATAAACTACTTGATAATATTTCTTTCTTCATATTTTTTGCAACCAAACTATCAATATCAGACCACTTAGCCAATTCTTCACAAAGTTAAGACTGTCCTGACATGTTTGTTAGATATGTGCACTATTCATAATCAGCTTGCACCATGGACAATACAAAAGCCAGTCTGCCGTTCTCTCTCACAATTACAATTGTAAAGGACTGAGATGAAGTCTAACATTACTCAAGAGCAAGTTTGAGGGAAAATATATAAAACATCAAAGAAAAGAAAGCGGAGAACGAGTGCAAAAGAAAAATACCTGGCGACACAACGAAATATGTGGTAGTTTTTGGGGCAGACTCGCCTAAACAAAAACCTTTCACCTTGAGGCACAACCGGCACGGGAACATATTTTATGCATACAAATATGATCATCGAATGCAAAGCTGGAAGAGTGGTGAGAAAATGACCGAATATAGCTGGTATTCCCTTGGCCAGTTCGTTGTAAAGCAAACCAATACCAGGAGCTCTAGTAGTTCCTAAGTCAGGACCAAGATCCCTCAGTAAATCCATCGACATCTTTTGCTTCACCTCTGTCTCATACTTCAGTTTGCTCCCATAGTTCCAAATGTACATAATTAAAAATATGACAACTGCAAAGACTAGTATGATCCAACTCCCATCCCCCACACTCCATAAAACAGACGAAAAGAAAGTCAACTCCAATCCCAAGAAAATAATAACAAAACTCATGACGATAAGGATGTTTATTTGCCATATGAGAAGCATCACGAGAGTTACTAATATTGTGCCCATCATCATGACACCAAGTTCAGCAATACCTGTAAATGAAGTATTTAAATCAGAGTACTTACAAGCTAAACCAAAGTACAGAACGGGGATGATGCCCTGATAATTCCGTTACATCACTTATAGTGAGTAACTCGAATCAGGTTATCCATATGCATCTTTTGGAGGATTGCTAAGCAAACATGATGCAATAAATTGAAACTTCAATGAAATAAATTAAGGAATTACCATACGCATTTCCAATCTCGTAAATATTAGAGATATTGCAGACCAATACCAGCGTTAGAGCCAGTAGAAACCAATTCATAACTGGAATATATATTTGCCCCATGAATTTTTTTGAGGTGTGTATTATTTTGAGACGAGGGAAGCAACCGAGTGCAGTGGATTGTTTGATGCAAGCAAAAGTTGCTGTAGTCATGGTCCTACTAGCAATCAGTGCTGCTATGTTAGCTATGATGAAGACAGGCCAGAAAGCTCCACCTGCAGCAGATAGATAGTGTAATACTTAAGTGACGTATACGTAGCAATGTTTCATATCAGTTGCATGCAACATTGAAGAAAGTCAATCAAATCCAGGTTTGAATTGAAAAATAAACACGTCTAAGTTCCATCGATCATGAAATTCATCAGCTCAACCATTATAAAGAGGGGAAATAGGCTTAGCTAATGAGAGACAAGTTAAAGTGACAACTATTAAAATTTTATCACCTAGCTAATTCAATATTAAAGAATAATATTCACCATACAGAAAAGAAAATTTTACTTGGCACCGAAGAGAAGAATGCTTGTGTGGTATCTGCATGGTTCTCCATTAGATAAGCAGCTTGACCCAGGTAGCCCAATAGGAGACAAGGCAACACAAGAAACACAAATGTAAACTGCCACAACCAATGGTAAGCCTTTGGTAAGAGAAGCCCATGGTTTTACATAGCGAGAATAAATCAACATGATTATTGAAGACAAAAGCGGAGTCCTCAAGAACTTGCAGCTTACCTGGACAGATCTAACAGAAAAATAGGAAAGATCTGCGAACATTGCTTCAGAACCTGAGTCATATAACTTATCATCAGAAATTAATTAGATGATATGTTTCTTGAAAATTATTATGACAGGAATTTCTCAAGAATGATCTCTGATATTGCAGTTTAGGAGAAATAATCATTTACGAGCAATCCTACATTCAAAGATGAGCTAATTCAATTTCGAACAGATAATCAGTAAGCTTATACAAGATCGCCGAAGATTTTTTTCATTGTTAGAGAAATCACACACCCATCCAGTTGCTCTTCATCAACTTCATAGACTTTGTTGGCAATTCCTAGAGTCAAAAGTTTTTCTATTGTAAGACTTTTAGATCTCCGTTCCTTTTTTCAATTCTCCAAAGGTCAATAGCATTATCAGTATAAACAATCTGCTGGTCCATCTACTACAAACTTTATCTGAGTCTACAGTGATTCAATCTAATAACCTTACATATATTCATACATTTATGCATATGAAAAATCAATCTGGAAAAGAATGAAGAAGAGGTACACGATTGTGGATCAGAATTACCTGTTGCGCACAGAATGCAACCTCCCAGAGATGACCAGGCCTTGGTTGAGTTGCGCTTGAAGAAATAATAGATATGAATTGGATTAAGTGCCCGGAGAACAGTAGTATCATACTTCATAAGATTGTATATACCAATGGCCCCAAGAGAACAAAACCATACGAACAAGGCAGGACCAACCACAAGTCCCACTTTGCTTGTTCCATACTTTTGTACGCTGAACAAAATTATGAGGCATGCGACCGAGATCATAACTACGTGATCTACAGTTTAAACAGACACGAGATTAGTTGCTATAATCGTCTAAGATGTCCATGATGAATTTCCAGCAGAAAGAACAAAAGTGATAACTATAACAGTAGGATAAAATCCATCACCATGCTCTAAACCCGGAACTCCAATTTTTAAGCCGTCAACAGCGGATATAACTGCATCAACATACTGAATTTGTTAAAATTTGCGAAATCGAATAAATATACAAAATTAATACCCCCTATGATATATTAGCCCTTCCTGGGCTACTAAAGCAACAAGTTCCTTTCTGCTAAAAAGCACCTGACATTGCTGGAGTGACAACGCCATCAGCTATCACCATGGAGGTACCGACCAGAACCAACACTAGAAGTATCCTTTTCAGAGTCAGAGATGTTTCAAGTCTTTCCTTTATTTTCAATGACCTTTCAAGTTCTGCAGAAGGCACCTTAAGTCTGAAACTAGATATACGGGCATCTGATGGTAGTTGATTGGGCAGAAGACTGACTTTGGCATGTCTACAAATCAAGGAGTACAAAGCAAATGTACCACCTGCAGGAATTGGAAATTCAAAAGGTTTACTTTATCTACATAAGGCGATCAATATACAAGGATCCAACACGAAAGCTAACAAGGAGAAAGACCTTCGCCATCGTCGTTTGCCCAAAACACGATGAGGACATATTTGATCAGGGGAATGAGTATTAAAGTGTACAAGACCAGGGACAGTGCACCAAGAACATCTTCATCGCTATTTGCAGGCGCTTTACTGAAGATAACGCTGAACGAATACAACGGACTAGTACCAACGTCACCAAAAACAACTCCTAATGTCTGAAAGGCCAGTATGATTCTCCTGCCACAACCTAGTTCCTGAAATAACCCATAAAATCTATGAACATTGTTCTCTATCATGTAATTATAACAAAGCTCAGCGAAACATGTGACCATCTTCGAAAGGAAGAACTTACTAATTACAAGGAACTAAACTCAATTGAAACATAAACATCATTTCGCTAAGCAAGTGACAGCTCAAACCTTAGGATCAACCCTCACATAAAACCACGCAAACCCATATAAGGTCACCATAAAATTAACCTAAAAATTTCACACCTCGAAGTCATTCCTCTGAGCTCCCGGAACTTCAAGCGCTTCGACGTCGAACGAATCGACCCTCGGACCCGTGCGAATCAGTCTCTGCTCGGCATTTTCCTCCTCGTCGGAAAAATCTTCCCCTCCGTGGCTTCGCACGTCTTCCTCGATCTCCGAGGCAGCATCATCGTCTTGATACACCCAACGCGACTCTACAGAGTCCATCGACGGTAAACCCCCGCCGTTCGACCTCTCCGATCCATCCTCCGTCGTCATCGACCCGCGCGTCGCCGGTATATGCGTATTCACGATCGCTCACACATTTCTCACACGAGATGAACGCTGCACCGTACAAAGTATCGTCGTCGCGTAAGGTTTCCGCTTTCTTTGGCTTTTGCTTTGCCTCTGCTGGTTCAGGTTTTTACTGTGAGTGGAATCCGTTGTCTATGGATATTTTACCTTTTACAAAAAAAAAAAAAAAAGAAAAAGAAAAAAACTTAATTATCTATGTATTAAATTAAGGATCATTGTGTGTGCTACCCTAATTATTAATTAATAATATAACAGGATAAATTACAAATTTATTATTAATTTTTTTTATTTATTCTAATTTTATCTTCATAAATCAATTTTTCAAAATATATAATTAAAAATAAATTTATAATTTCTTTTATAATATATTTTAAAAAATCAATTAAAAATATAAGAGAATATTATATACGTAAATATTATATCATACCCTATGCATTAAAAGCTAGTTTTATATTAGGGGTTGGTGATGTTTGACAATAATTTTTCAAATTAAAATATTACAATTTTAGAATAACAAGCTTTAAAATTTTATGAAAGTAAGTTTAGAAAACGTTATAAAATTACTTTAATTTTGAAAATTATATACTAAATTAAAAATATTCTTTGAATGCTCTTCCAGTGTACGTTATGTCATGCTTTAAGCTGCCAGCTCATATTTGTAAAGACATCAATCACCAAGACAACAGATAAATGTTTTCTAAAGACCAAGGTGATAGGAAGATTCATTGGACAGCTTGGAAGAATCTGTCACTTCCTATGGAAGATTTCTGGTGGATTGGGCTTCCAGCAGATACAACAGTTCAATGATGCTTTGATCGCCAAACAGTTATGGAGGATCATCACCCAACCTAACCTGCTACTGTCCAAGATTCTGAGGGCAAAGTACTTCCCAAAAGGTGATCTCCTATCTGCAGTTGTACCTTCCAGTGCATCCTGGATGTGGAAATGCTGGTG
Organism: Lindernia subracemosa; assembly: GCA_028392965.1. Classification (NCBI taxonomy): domain Eukaryota; kingdom Viridiplantae; phylum Streptophyta; class Magnoliopsida; order Lamiales; family Linderniaceae; genus Vandellia; species Vandellia subracemosa. The sequence continues at coordinate 297,542 of JAQPCC010000026.1, read as the reverse complement.
TCAAGCAAGGTATGTCCTTTTGAAGGGTGCTGAGAGAGTGACTGGAGAAAAAGGGGGGACTAAGTTGAGGTGGCGACATGCTAAAAATGGAATGTTCTCTGTACAATCTGCGTATTCTTTTCTTGTGGAAAACTCTCAAGATACTGCTTGCAAAACAGAGGGGAGTGTCTACAAAGGAGACAATATGAGACAGCTGTGGAAGACCATTTGGCGCATGAAGATTAAAAACAAAATGAAACACTTCATGTGGAAATGCCTCCATAACATTCTCCCTACGAAGGTAAACCTGAGTAAGAAGGGCGTCAAGATTGATACTGTTTGCTCTAGGTGTGGCTTGGAGAAGGAAACGGTGGATCATCTTCTTTTTTTCTGCAATGAGGCCTGCCAAGTTTGGAAAGTAGCACCATTATCCTGGAATCACATGCAGGATAACGTTGGTACCTTTGGGGACTGGTGGGGTGTTATCTGTAGAGGTGCTAACTTCAAGAATATCCAAGAGCGGGCTCAACTTTCAGTTTATATTCTCTGGATGCTTTGGAAATCAAGAAACCTTTGGATTTTCGAAGGCAAATGGAGAGATGCCAAGGCTGAGTGGAAAGAGTTTGCTGAAGTTTGATCTGAGTGACTGAGTAGATCATCTTCGTTTTGCTTTTTTTGTGAGTGTTGTGATTGTTTGGTGCTCTGTGTGAGCCTGCCATCTGTTGTGGATTGTACACAGATGGTCCCTCTCGGTTATTCAACCGATTGTAAATGTTTTTTTGTGATGAAATGAAAAATCGATCGTTTCGAAAAAAAAATAAAAAAAATTAAAAATATTCTAAAATTGCTTTAATTTCGAAACTATCTTAGAATTGCAAATATACAGATTAAAAAATAGTTGCAAAAATAAATATATCATGTAAGAAATATTTTTTATTGAACTAGTCGCTATCCATAACGACGACTTAATGTGTCGTACGTTCACAATTATTTTTTCTATCATTATTCAAACGTAGAGAGTCGTACAAAAAGCAGTGCCGAATTTGGGTATGTGCATCCTGACCCACTGCATAGGGCCACAGTAAATTTAGGCTAAATTTCGAAAGGCCCAGGGCCACATTTTTGGGCCAAACTTTTAATATGTTTTTATATAGGGCCTTATTTTCTTAAAAATCCACTGGGCCACCAAAATTAAAAAAACGGCCTGGTACAAAGCCGTAACATTTGGTCACAGCAAGAGACTGAAAGCGGCTTAATGTAATGAAATGGATGATCCATTATATATATATTGAGATTTACAGATACACATCATATTTTTTCACGAATGATGCATAAGAATACAACTCAACTTTTTACGGGAAGTGATCCTCGGCGCCACCGAGAGTTTGTATAATAGCCTCCAGAAGCTTTATCTCTTTATCGCGCTTCGAAATCTCGTCTTCCTTGGCATGCATCTCTTCCACGTGAAGTTCGAATACTTCTGAAAGCAAAAACAGATGATGTTATGATCTGCTAAATGGACTTAAATCTATGTAGTACGTAAAAGGTGAAGACAATGTTCAAACAGACTTGAAAGAAAAGCTAGCTTCCCTTCAGTTAGTGAAAGGAACCAAAAAGGATGATCAAGGATAAACAAAAGCAATGCAAAACAGAGCTAAACAAACCTAAGGCAGACTTTCTTGATAGCCAACAAAAGACAGAGTTTTATATTTCTATGTAAACTTGTGATGAAAAGGTTATAACATAAACATACTGGTGGTGTTTTCAAGTTCTCTCGTGATTTCCAGGGCTCGTAGCTCAGCAGCTTTCTGTGCAGCCTCGGCCTGACGTTTTTCAGTGCGGGCATGAGCAGCAGCTGAAATTGAAGCATCGAGTTGTCTTTCTAAACTCCCAACTCTTTGCTCAAGTACCTAAATTCCATTGCCAATGTACATCATACAAGCCTTTTTCTTTTTTGTGTAACCTTTCCATGCTGTTAGTAGTTGCCGAATCTTAAACGGGATATGATACAAGAGCGAAAAAACACGAATAGAGAGATATAATGCTACTTCCAAGACACATAGAGAGGCTAACAACTGCTTTCGGAGTAATAATATTACTAGTCAACTGCTTGCATCTACCTAGGCTAAATAGTCCTTCAGTGTAATAACAAACATCAAAGCAAATACGTGAGAGGAATCAATACCATCCTGGAGGAAAGAATGCAGTAATTCGGACAGCCAAAGTAGATCATCATGTGTTCCCAACATTATATAAGTACTTATAACCTAAGTAAGAAATCAAAAATAAGCAAGAATTCAGAAACTAACCCATTATATGATAGCTAATAAGCCCCAAAAACACTCTGTGATACATTCTATCAGGCGCATTATTTCTATACAATTGAATACTCAGCACCACAGAACAGAATCCTAGTTAGAAAAATCCATAAAGGCACATCAATGATATCATTTCAGCTCAAGCAACAACAAAACTAGCCCCAACTGTTTAAAACTCCACATGGAACAACACTGTCCCCGTCAAGATAAGCCCCAAAACACCAAAACAGACATTAAAACAAAAAAAAAAACAATGAAGAAGCAAAATTAAACCGAAAAACCTTGATGGTGCGAGCTTGTTCGTAGCTGAGAGCAGCCTTAGCGAAGGTTTCTTCATCAACGTAAACAGCTTTTCTCGCGAGAACGTTTCGTAGAGAATCGAGATTGGATAACATCTCAGTCAGATTCTCGATCGCAGTTTCCCATCTCTCGCTCCCTTTCGCCTTCGCTTTCTCTCTATCCTCCATTGTTATTTTCCTTAACCTCTGGCGATGACGACGAAATTACTGCCTGACTTCATCATACTATGCAGAGCAGAGGCGATGAAGTTTTGTAATTTGTAATATATTATATTTAAAATATTTAACATATGAACTTATAATTTAATATTTAATTGTATATTATTCTTACTAATATATAAAAAGAAAAAATCTAATACATTAAAAATTTATTAAAATACAAAATAATAATTTACTCAAATTAAAATAAATGAGGGGAAATATTAATTACTTGACCTACTAAATATAATTGAAGCAGTTATTATTCATTCCACAATGTTTCTATATAGTATATATATATACATATATTCTAATGCAATTACAGAGTATAATTCGAATAGAAAATTCCAAAAAATTACAAATGAAGCATTTTTAATATAGCATTTACAAGTCTTAATTAACACTACTTTCCAACTTTATCTAAAATCTACTTAATCAAGGCCCAATACATTTCGAAACTAAATTTAACAGACCCATTTTCTAAGGCCCTAACTAATTTTATATATAAAAAAAAAAATTATTTGATATTTTACACTGACAAGATTTTTGCATTATATATATACAATATATATACTTTGCGTGAGAGAGATTATATCGTTTGACTTGCTCTTCACTTTCCAGTAGCAGCAGAACACATCCCACACAATCTTCTGTGAATCCATACTTCAAATAGCATCAACATGGACACTCCACATAAATGCATCTGATTTCTTTTTTTAAATTAATTTATCTTTAAAATTCAAAAACAAAAAAAAAAAGTTTTATAATTCAGACTGTTGAGATCTTAACATAAATAATTTAATATTATTTATACATATCATAACATAACACAAAAAAAATATCAACAATTAGCAGTTTCGTACCGAGTTGACAATGTACCATCACATTCAACACTACTAAATATGGAAAAAATAAATAAAATAAAATTGGAAGGCTAGTGTAGTAGACACTGCAAATATGCTACGGTGGTAATATATATAAAAAAAAAAATAATAATAATAATAATAACTAAAACGATGATAATTGATATACGAAGAAGTAGTAAACATAGACCCTACAAAGTAGCATGTTTTGAAGAATAGGATGCTCTAATATATTGTAATGGCAATCCCACTTTCTCGCCTTCAACCACTATTTACATCCTAAAATAGAAATTAAATAGACATATATTTATTTAAATATTTATATATATATTGGAGAGACACGATCATATACATGGTTTTTACACCTATTTATGGGGTATTATATGATCTGTCCAACCCTTTATGATCCTTGGATATTATAATTACACCTAATCAACCTATTTTGTTTGGTAACTTGTGAAATAGTCAAATAAATATATTGTTTAGTGGGGATTCATTTTTTTGATTGGCTAGGTGGACATCACACTGAATTATTACATACTATAATTAGGAAAATTGATAGCAAAAGGAAAAAATTCGATATATCTTAATTATGATTTTATTAACGATATATGATAAAAAGGAATAGGGAGAGTCTTTTGGTATAAGGTTAAGATTTAATCTCATAGATTAATCCTTAAACATTGGAATCGGGGACATTATCGGATTTAGTTTGTTAAAGATCTGTTCAAAACTGAGAAAAAAAGGTGTCTTAAATTTTAAAATGTATTTCTAAAACATTATATTTCATTACATATCAAAAGGAAAAAAAAAAAAAAAAAAAAGTGGAAGCATGATGTTAAAATGATTTGGCGTTACGTTATTCGATTACGGATTATTATCTAATTAAAACTAGATAACGTGCTTATTATTTAATTAAAAAAAGAAAAGCATTTAATTTATCTTTTCTTTTTATTTCGTTTATAACGTACAACGTTGGATGAAACTGTCTCCCTGCAACATCTGCTGCCTGCCTCGGTATATTTTGCTCCTTTTTCTCCGGCGTACAGAGAGAGAAAGAGGTGAGAGAAAACACACACAGAGAGAGAGAGGCGTGGCCGTTGCTTTTCTCAAGCTTTAATGGCGGGAGACTGTACGACTATGTTTTTGTCTGGGAGTATATATACACATATACATATACAGTACAACTATTGCTAAAACCTCTATGTATCCCATATATCAATGTTCTTTCATCCCTTGCATGCTTCACCAAACTCTTTTTACTTAAAAAACCCAAAACCTAGATGAGCTAAGAAATCAAAACAAAAGATGTATATGAGTAAGAAGATCGAAAAATCTTTTTCTTGAATAGTATCAAACCATCTTTCCATTAAAATGACCAGCGTTCCTCCTTTTCCTAGATCAGCCCAGATTGTTGAAATCGGTCATCTTGGACGGCGTTTTGTGGGCGTCTCAGTTTATTGCCGGTGATTGTTTCGTTCGTTTGTTGTATTTTCGTTTGTTGATTTAGTTCTTTGTCTTCTATTTGGTCCCTTGCTTGCGATTTCTTTTATTTTTGGGGTCTGTTGTTGGGTTGTTGTTTGATTAACGTTAAAGGGAGTAGAGATTGACGATAAGGTTGTAGCTGAAATGAAGACCGACGATGAGTTTGAGAAGCTACTGAGTGAGATCCCTCAGGTGACGTCATCACTGAGTCATCATTCCCCAGCTATTACCGATGTGATGCTTCATCGTTATCAACAACTGAAGGTGAATAATAAGGTTGGGAGTCATGGTTATGGTCATGCATCATCGCTGGCGTCTCATGGTGTGAATGGTCTTTGTCATTATGGCCATGGTTATGTCGAGGGAATGTATGGGGATATGATGTTGAGGCAAAGATGTGCATACCCATCGTCATCTTCGTCTCCTCTGAGTGGGTTTTCCTTTCCATATGATGAATCTCCGGCGAGTTTGCTTTCTGGCAATGGGCTTTCACTCTCTGCTATTGGATCTCCAGCACCACCGAACTGTGAGGAGCTGAAAATAAACCACCCTTTGAGTTACGGAAATGGCGGTGGTTTAATGGATGCATTCAATCTGTCTGGGGATTTTAGCAGAATGTCCATTGCTGATAGGCAAGAGGGTGTTTCAGCATTACCTAATCGAGTTATTCAATTCGATCCATATACGAATAGGGCTTTTCGAATGAATCTTGATAAGGATGAGTCGCCTGATAGATATCGAAGCTGCTTTTCAGATCCTTTTGGAGGACCTCCGAGTTACGACGGGGAGATTGGTTCGGCATTTCCCGGGATGCAAGGTGATCGGAGAAATCTTGGCATGTATTGTTCGGACAGATCGATTGGTCAGCACAAGCCTGCGAACTCTGTTTTGAGCAGCCCTCAATTTCATTGGACTAATGAGCTGCCCAACAACATTTTATCCAGGGAATATCCTTTGTCGTATGGGTCGGATAGGCCTACTATGGGTGGTGATGGTTTTCACTATGCTTCACAAAATGGGATGAATCTGATTGAAACTAATCCCAACTATCGTTTGCCTCACATGGTTCAGATGGGATCTTATTACAACGACGGAAAGTTGCTCAATTACAAGCCACCGATGTCTAACGGCAGGCTAAGAGTTCCTCGGTGTGCCAAAATGCCTCAGCAGAACGGCGAGGCGTTCGCCGGGGAGGAGAGTTTCATCATCCAAGGTTGTTTTGGGGCTGAAAATGGGACGAACAGAGGAGAAAGTCGTTCGAGGGGATATGACAAGCTTCCAGGACGTAAGCTGCGTAATGACGAAGGCCGTCCAAACCTTTCTTCAGCTCAAGAAAGTTGCAGGAGTCCAAAGATGTACAGCCCTTCGTACTTCTCGTCGAAGAACCTCTCTCTCGCGGGGGCTCGCGAGCACATATGTCGCTGGGCAAAGGATCAACAAGGAGGCAGATACCTGCAAGGGAAGTTAGACGAAGGAAAGGAGGTGGATTTGATATTCAGCGAGATAATCAAGGAAGTCGTGGAGCTAATGATCAACCCATTCGGCAACTATCTCATGCAAAAATTGCTGGATGTTTGTGATGAAGAGCAGAGAATGCACATCATACTCAGAGCAACTGAGAAGCCTGGACAACTTGTTACCATATCTTTGGACACTCACGGGTATGTTCGATCTGTACTAGGTTTTGCTTTTTGTATCGATGAAAGCTTCATTGAGCACTTTACGTCTTCCTCTTCGTTTCAGCACTCGGGTGGTGCAGAAGCTTATCGAGACCATAACATCAAAGCAGCTAGTTAAGCTAGTCGTTTCGGCCCTTGAGCCTGGATTTCTTCTCCTCATCAAGGACTTGAATGGCAACCATGTAGTTCAGAAGTGCTTAACATGCTTCCCTAATGAGGACAGTAAGGTAAGTGCCCTTCGTATGTATTTTCTTGCGAATTATCTCGTATGTTACTTTTTTCTCTGATTCATTAGATAAACTCATCCCGACGAGCATTATGTATAATTATTGGAAATAAAATCCATCAAAATTGCAGTTCATCTTCGTCGGCGCTGCCAAGTACTGCGTCGAGATAGTTACACACCAGCATGGCTGCTGTGTTCTTCAGCAATGCATAGCTCACGCTGAAGGCGACCTTAAGGAACTATTAATCGCCAAGCTCTCAGCAAATGCTCTTCATCTTGCCCGAGATGCATTTGGGTAACAACTTTTTTACCATTCACTCCTCCTCTTACCTTTCCATTCCCCTGTCCTAAGATTTCCAATCAAATTCTCCTACATATAACAAACATTTCTTGCAGAAACTATGCAGTTCAATTTGTTTTGGACATGAAGCTCCCATCTGCAAAGGCCACCATCACCTCTCAGTTTCGCGGAAACATCGTGGACCTCTCCAGGGACAAGTTCGGCAGCCATGTCGTCGAGAAGTGCCTTCGTCTCTGCGACGATCATGTCAAGTCTTCGATCATCCACGAACTGCTCTCCGTTAACTACTTCGAGCAGTTGCTTCAGGACCCACTTGCAAACTATGTCATACAAACCGCCCTCAAAGTTTCCGAGGTATGCATGCTCATGACCCCCTCCCAGCTTTCGGTAATAAGAATCCAATCGAGCCACATTTTTTATTTCCCGAACGTTTGCTTCTTCGATATCTTAGGGTGCGGTCCATAATTCTCTGGTGGACAAGATCGAATCTTGCAGGGAGAGGACGAGGAATAGTCCTTATTCGAAGGGGATCTACTCTAAAAAGCTTTTGAGGAAGTAGATTTTGTCATGTTGGGCAATGAAATCTTTTGGTAAGAACTAATAAAACATTTTGCTGTCTGTTGTTGTTGTTAGAGGAACCTCCGGCGTTTGTTCTGACTGAAGTGGTTCTTACATGCCGGCGATGACCTGAAAATCTTTTTTTTTTTGTTTCCGTTGGAACTCTTCTCTTCTTGAAGAGTGTTGTCGTCACCTTTCTTTGATTTGCAAAGAAGAGCTGTTAGCTGTGCTAGTAAATAAATATATTCGTTTTTTATATATCATTTCCACCCTCTCCATTGAGTTCTTAATAGTAATAATGCCTTTCTTGTAAGGAAATTTGGAGAAAATCTTTGTTTAATGGAAGTATTAGTTTTTAATAATTTAATTGGAGGTCTTCGAATTCATCAGGATCTTGATTTTTTATGTTGACTGGAGAGTGAGACATTCTCACCTTATATTAAAGCCGTCAAAATGGACCGACCTAAAGCCCGTCAAAATCCCCCATTTGATGGAGCAGGACAAGCCTAGAAAATGGAGGCCTGCCCTGCCCCCCATCGGGCCATAGGTCCGGTGAACCTGGCCCGCCCGAAAAAAAAAAAAAAAAAAAACCATCGTTGCATATAGTTTTAAAATGCATTTAAGAGGATCAATTAAAATAGATCCATTGAATATAAAATACCCACTTTGTCCAACAAATAAAATAAGTGTACTTCCCGCACATGTGCGCCCATCTAGGCCCGCCAATTGTGGCCCAACCCGCCCCTTTGGCGGGCGAGGCGGTCCGCGGGCCATTGGCCTTTTTTACGGTTCTACCTAAACACGGAGATTAATTTCATCTTCAGAGCGTTGTTATAAACCCATAGCCCGGGATGAAAGAAAATTTTAAATTAATTATTGATTAGAGCAATCTTTATTTTCAATTCCCAACATTATGATATTATTTGTTACAACAATGTTGTATTAATTATTGATGGAACGTTTCCAACGAATCATGTGAGGAAAAAGGTATACTGTCACATGTCATTCTCCTACTTGCATTTGCAACTTGCAAGTTGCAATGCAACCCTTATCCAGCTAGCATACTTGTTAGCTCTTCTTTTTTTTTTTCTTTTAGTATATAATATCAATAATATATAATAACTAGTATAAAAAAACAAAATCCGACTTTTATTATTCTTTCTCCTTTCTAAAATAATAATTCGACAAATTCCACTTTTAGGCAACGCCCATTCCAATACAATATGAATATGAAGTCTACATCCATTTTATATTCTTAATTCTTAAAAAAAAAAGGAACACGTGAATAAATTTGTGTATCAACTTTCTATGGTTGTTTATATTCTTTAGATAAAAAAAAATTATATATATATATATATACCTTAACATTTTTGTATTAAAGTAACGGAAATACTAATTGTTGTTGAGCTACATTGATCAACTCATAAGGCCCAACTAAAAAGCCCAATAAGTTATGTGGCGCGTAATCGATCGACACGTGGACCAATGGGATCGCAGAAAGTGATCGTATCTCCACCCTCGCTCTCGTCCACGAGTTGGGATCGATTCGACCGCCTTGAAATTGATCTCACTTGCCACGTGGCGATCACTAAGCGACGCCTATTTATTTATTATATTTCCTGGGAAATAATAAACTAATCATCAGCACACAGAAAAAAAAAAAAGAAATAGCGAAAAAGCTTTTTACCTCTCTCTAGAAGCTCCGAGATTTCACTGTACGAACGATCTGATTTAGGGTTTCGTGAGCTGGTTTCTTCTGTTTTTGAGCTAGCACGTTGACTGCGAGTGAAGTTTTTGGCCGTGTTCTATCTGTCTGCTTTGTTTTGATTCTTCTGGTGAGTTTTCCGTCGGTGTTTCGTTTTTGTTTTTATTATTTTTACTGGTGAAAGGATCGAGATGGAAATATGGAAGCTTAGAGGTTATAAATCTTGCGATTTTGTTTTCTGTTGGTGAAGCAAAAAATACATGAGTTGAGCTGATTGTTTGTTTTTGTGTTAAGATTTTCTTCTTCATACCAGAATGAAATGAGGTGATATGGCTGGTTGGCATTATTTTTATGAATAAGTGGCAGTTTTACGTTTCTTGCTTCATTTATTCGGAAATTCGTTTGATTTACTCATTAGCATACGTATATATGATAGTATGTGACAATTGGAGTTCCAATATTGACTCGGTTGTTTATTTTGGCAAATGGATTAGTTTTTGCTTTGCCTTATTAGTTTATTTTTTTACAGGTTGATTTAACGTGCGGTAGGCGAAGGAAGAATTTGAATATGAAGCGAAGCTCGTGTAATTTGACTGGGGGCTGAGAAGTTGTGAGTAATGTCATACTTGTGCATGTATGAGGTAAGGTCCTTTCCCTTTGGCTGTGGATTTCTTTGATCTGGGCACGTGGCCGAGAGAATAGTTTTTTGCTTTTCCCTAATCTTTGACAAGTGCAGTGAAAAGCTTAAGTTTCTTTGCTTTGAGTGCAGCAAATGGTTTCTTATTTGTTGAATCGCTTGTTATATTTTTCGTTATAAATGCTCCACTGCAATTTCTGTATGTTGGTCTCTGTCACTCATTTCATGGAAGTATCCTATGCAGTTATTACAGCTAAAATTGTGTAACTGCTGCTACAGTTTGAAGACATAGCTTGGGATGATCTTTGCCCAAGTGATGATCACACTGTTCCACATCCGAGTTCTGAAAAACCTGGTGGTATTTCTGGTCTAGCTGATATGAAACCAAGACATGACGTAGTGACTTCACTTAACATTCAAGAAAGGTCTGCTGATGGATATGTTTACCATACAAGAGATAACGGAGAATTTACATCTTTGAGTGAAAGAAGTAAAATGTTGGACAGGGGTATATTTTCCTCTTCGATGGATAGAGACTCAACTCAAGAAGCATCATGTGTAGCTTCAGAAGATTTGTCATCGAGTCATGTCTTTAAAACCAATGATAGACGCTCAAATGAGAATGGATTCTGCATGAATCTTGATGAAAAGACTGCTACAGCTGATAAGAACTCATTCAGTTATCCTCTTGCTGATACAACTCATGCAGTGAATAATCTCGCCTTTTTTGAGAATGCCGGTGCCAGAGACTCTGGTGACCTCTTGGATTATGACTGGCCTGAAATAGGCAACTTTGAAGACGTTGATAAGATGTTTAGGTAATGAGAATATGATGCGTCTTTTTGTTTACATTTTTATCATATCACTTTTGATTATAATTTTAATTCTTTCAGGAGTTGTGATTCAACATTTGGACTTGAGGGAAGCAAAGATGATGGGTTTGGCTGGCTTTCATCAGCAGATGACGTTGGAGAGTTTAAAGATGTAATGGAATCCGATACTAGGTTTACATTGTCTGAAAATGACGACTCCAAAAGTATAACCATTAATGATCCTGCTATGACTAGTGCACCAAATTCATTCAATGATGATATTTGGAGCTCAGACAAATCCCAGTCTTACTTATCTTTTGTCGATGGAACTACTTTGGCTAATGGAAAAAATGGTTTTACTGCTAAAGGCCAAGTAAGAACTTCCATGCTACTTGATTTATGTTGGGTTTCTATTATTACTAAAGAATTGACCTGATTATGTTATAGTGTAATGCCCGTAATTCTACGGGTATGAAAATAAGAGTTAGGACTAAGACTAACAACCGTCACACATGCATGACATAAAAGCTGTAATTCAGACCTATTGGCCCAACCTCAGAAGATGCTCAATAAAGTTGACTTGTGTTGAGATTTAAGAATTTTTACCATGTTATCTCACACGTGCATGATAATAGTATGATATCATAACCCTTGTTTTGTTTTATTTTGGCAGATGATCAATATAGGAAACCAGTCGAAGCTACAACAGCATTCAGGGGGAAAAAGAAAAGGACATCACCCTGCCAATGGCAGCTTCAGTTATTCGAGTAATTTATCCAATGAAACAACACAAGTTCCATCTAGAGCTACCTCTCATCTGGATTTCTCCTCTGGGGTTATGCGACAGCATCAAGCCCTCAGTCCTGGTTCCTATGGTTATAAACAGAATCCATTCACGTATACGCATTCGGGCAGCAGTTGTATACCTGGTCCAAAGTTAACAAACGGGACACTCTCTGCTTTGAAATCTGAAAAGAACATTGGTGACCCCCTACTACAGGTAACTGTTCCAAAAGCAACTGGGAAAAGAGAAAGGATCCCAAATTTCCACAACTCCCAATCATCCATTAATGGCAGTCCAATAGTTGGGGCCTCGCTATCCGACTCCATGAAGCAGGCCCAGTTGAAATTTGAGAATAATAGTGATGCAGAAGGTGCCTCCCAGACTATTCCTGCAGAATTTGGTTCCTCAAATGTACGAGAAAGTCCAGCAGAGAGTTCGGGGACGGAAGATAATTCAATGGAAGCTGCTAGTTTTCGGCAGCTTCAGCTCGTTATGGAACAGGTATTGGTTGCTTAATTATCATAAAGCTTTCATACATCTGCTACATAGTGCTCCTAGCTTTTGCTAAATCTGAAGATTCTTTCAACATAGCTATAAAACTAGCTGTTGCCGGAGGACACCAGTTAGCTTGTACAGGCGAAACCATTAAACCATTTTATTCATTTTAAGAATATCTACGTTTGTTAAGTTCTAGAATCTGGTGTTGGTTGCCTTTCTCGTCATTAACTGAAGGGCTTCGAAATATTCGAACTAATTATGGTTGGCAATTTCTTTCTTTTTTTGGACTAGTTGGATCTGAAAGCAAAGTTGTGCATTAGGGACAGCTTGTACCGTCTAGCTCGCAGCGCAGAACAAAGGCATAACCAGGCAAACTTATGTCATAATGGAGATGAAATGGAAGGAAACGGAGCACTCATGGCAGAAAGTGCAAGCAAGTATGCCACTTTACTTCTCTGTCTCTTAATCTGCTCTAAACGATCCAAGAATTTAAGTATCTGACCATTTTTTTTGGGGGGGACCAGTTTTATAGACATGGAGACACAAACAAATCCAATAGATCGTTCGGTCGCACACTTGCTATTTCACAGGGCTCCAGGATCGTCGGTCGTACCTCCAAGCGAACTATTACCGTCGAATTTGCCTTCTGCTGTAAGCATTTTACACTCAAAAGCACTTATTTCTTATACAATCTATAGCATTTAACAATCATTTAACCCAAGAAGTGTCTTACCCTGAGCAGGTTCAGGGGTCCATGGCATGCCCGAGTACAAAGTCGGAGAATTTGGTAATTTGCAAAGAAATGCCGTCTGGAAACGAAGAAGTTGGCTGATCCCATATAGGAAATGTGTCAAAAGGAGGTTTCAGCAGAATACAAGCTAAAGCACCTCTGTACTAAGTTTGTGATAATGACTTCCTTTGTATATCGAATGTAATGTCATAAAGCTCGCATAGGCTGATCCCGGCGGTTGAGTTACTAAAGCGTTTGATCCTCCGTAAAATATGTTCGATTACTAAGTTTTCTTCCTTGTAAGAAGTCGTGCTCAACCTCTATTTGGTGGTATGCTAAGTATCCCTTGAGTCAATGATATATTCCATCAATCCACATCATAAAACTGGTAAATAAGATAACAGACAAGGTAGCACATGCCACAAACAAGAGTTTGAAAACGCAGCAAGAAAAGTACAATAAACCAAAAGGTATAAAGCCTAGTGAAGTAGTAGAGAGACCGACGATGATAAATAAATAGAACATATTCTCTTACTAATCAAACTGCTGGCGCAGCTGCATTTCCGTTTCGCTTTTCCACGTGGCGTGCGAGGATTGGCCCTTCATTCTCTTGCTCTTTTCCTTATCCTTGACAGCCGATCCTTTCTTCTTGGAAGGTTCTTTATCAGAGTCCAATGGAGGTCGATCACTACACACGGGGCATACCATTCCTTTCACGTGAGAGAAAGTCTTCGGGACACCACACTTCAAACACATCCTGGTACGTTACAGTCTTATTAGTTCTATCGGTATATCGCTGTATAATGCTGTTATATAGGCTCAGCTCATCACATCTCCCAACCCACGTGGGACAACATTCTCCGAGAAAGTGTTATTACATGTATATTTCATGAGAGCTTTTATTGAGGTTGAAGTAGAATTAGAAGACACCTCAAAAGATCAGCTGCATCTTCTGCATTTGGATTTCCAGCGGTAGACACTCGTTTTCCACCTTGGGCAGCGCTATTGTTCGTCCCACCTTGTGATGCACTGCTTCCAATATCGCTTCGAACCCTCTCATGGATCCCAACTAACTGAGCCTTGGACTCCACCACAGCACCTACCAATTCGAAAACAGCAGTATATAACGATAGAGAAGAACCTCAAACTGTATTGGAAAATACTCAGAAGGCAGTATAATCATCACGGAAGTTCTCAGATACTGACTGCAAAAGTTGGCTCTCAATAATTGTAAAAAAAGCTCAAGAGAGGAAAAATGGCGGCAATAACAAGGTAAAAAACCTGCAGGCAAATCCTTCCTATCTCTACGATTTCTCTTCCCACCGTGCCTTTGCTCCTCTGACTTTGCGTCCTCTTGAACACTGTTGTTCAGAAACTTCGGCGGCCCTGAAATCTACATTTTTCATCCCCGAAATAAAAATAAAAAAGTGAACAACAGAAAAAAAAAAAAAAAAGGCAGTAGCTTGCAAATTAGGCTGTGGGTAATTGACGAATAACGAGCTGTATTTACTTCAGAAAACGCGTCGAACGCTGACGGCAACGACGAAGAGGACGGCGGGTTGGGATCCGACAAGGGTTTGTACGAATTCGCCTTCTTCGAGACGACGCCGTTTCGCTCGTCTTCGTCGGATGAGAATTGCCCTTGGTCATTGGCGGCTTCTTCTTCTTCTTCTTCTTCTACTTCGGCTGAGGAGTAACCTTCCAACAAAGCTAAGCTCATCTTCTTCGATTCGATGTGATATATCGCAGTGCCAAGGAGGAAAATCAGCTATGCTCGCCTTCAATTAGTACTGTTGGCCTGAGAATCATTTGGTGTAATTACATCTATACCCTCTATCAATTTATATTAATTAATTAAAAAATAGAATATAACACCGAGGATAAATCAGGAAGAACAAATCCATCGTTCCGTTCGAAGTCAGTCAAACCCTTTCTCTGATTTCTTTTTTAGCTCGTTTTCCGTCGATTGATCTTCATTACCAGGGAAATAATTCGGTGAAAGATCTCTAGGATTTATATAGGTAAGGTAGTGAGCTGATTTGTTATCGTTTGAGGAAGATTAGTTTTTGTTGTGTGAAGGGCTCGTGGGATCGATAATCGTACCAAGTATCAACAATCGTCACAGACGAAGAGGGGAAGAGGTTTTTGGGGATTGAGTTGAGATATAGTCACTGTCATGGATAAAGTGTTTGGTAAATTGCGTAATTTGGATGCCTACCCTAAAGTTAATGAAGATTTCTACAGCCGTTCGCTTTCTGGCGGCGTTATCACGCTCGTGTCGACCATTGTCATTGCTTTGCTTTTCATTTCTGAGTTCAGTACGTATTGTTCGACCCTTTTATGTAATTTGATCTTTTATTTTCCTGGAATTCAGCTGTTTGAAGGATTGTTTTGCGGTTTGTGCTTGTGATCCAGTGATTATTTTAATGTTAATGCTTTTTTTCGCGGCCATTATCTTTTGTTGAGGTTTGTTTCGGCCTTGTGTGATATGAGGAAATATTTATGCGATTTCTACTGTAGGAGATGTTGAGATGGTATATGAGGATCTGCAATTTTCTTGAAGTTTTAGGGTTTTAGTATATGATTGAAATGTGTTGTAGGGTTTAGAGCTTGTGCAACTCTATATTATTCGTTGTCCATTTGCTATGGTATTGATGTTTCTTCAAATTCTGCCACATAGTACAGTTGTTTTGTGTATTGGAAGGGGTGGGTTTTGGTTTTGTGTTGGCAATCTATCTTCCGTATGTATGACCATTTTAATGAAACCTCTTGGTCGATCTTAATTTTTTCGATGTATTT
The DNA here is from genome assembly GCA_028392965.1 of Lindernia subracemosa. Taxonomy (NCBI): domain Eukaryota; kingdom Viridiplantae; phylum Streptophyta; class Magnoliopsida; order Lamiales; family Linderniaceae; genus Vandellia; species Vandellia subracemosa. The sequence goes on along the minus strand of JAQPCC010000026.1, from coordinate 281,671 downwards.
TTCCATATTTTTTTTGGGGGGAAGTTCAGTTTCTTTAATTTGAAAGTAACATGTCTGTACATAGTGCGCCACGAGTAATCGTGTGGCCTATTTTTCCATATTTACATGTCAGCAAAAGGATATACATATATGCATAAATAAATATAATTATCATGTCAGTGAAATGGTAGTTTTCTTTATAATATTATTGTCTCAACCAACTCCGAACATAGATCAGAGACCAGTCTTTTCAGTGTGTTCTTAAGATTTGCGTTAGGATGCCTTAGTAATGGTTTCTTTGCTTGCAGGACTGTACCTTCATACCGTTACTGAAACAAAGCTTGTTGTAGACACATCAAGGGGAGGAAAATTGCATATCAATGTATGACAACTAATATTGCTCTCATTTGCTGATCAATGTTCAAAAATCTTCATCTGCTGTTATATCTGTAGACGTTATGTTTATAGCTTTCTTACTTTGGGAGCTGAGTATGTTCAGATATTGTATTTATTCTAGTCGTATCTTTGGAAATGGTTGTATTCTGTCCCATACTAATATTTTGTCTTCTGGATGAAGTTTGAGAATCAAGTCATTTAGTTATTAACGACATGTTTAAGTTTATTTTAGCACTTTTCGTTCTTTTAATACGAGTAAATCTACTTTTGATTGCAGTTTGATGTCACTTTTCCCGCTATTCCGTGTACATTGTTGAGCATCGATACCATGGATATCAGTGGGGAGCGACACCTTGACATAGTACGTGGTTCATCTGATCTTTTTTCAGTTTTTTTTATTGTTTGAACAATCTACTTGTAGTACATCATCATTTGTGTTTGTTTATGTTTCTTTTCACATATTCTTTCGACACTAAACTTGCAGAGGCATGATATCTTTAAGAAGAGAATTGATTCTCATGGCACCGTGATAGAAACGAGACAAGATGGAATTGGTGCTCCAAAGGTTAGTAAATTAGTTATTCGTCTCTCTCTCTCTCTCTCACTATATATAATATATATATATATATATATCTCCCCCCTGCCTCTATATATATTTTATAGAATATATATTAAGTGAGACTGATTTGCATTTGTCATGCAGATTGAAAGGCCTTTGCAGAGGCATGGTGGCAGACTTGAGCATAACGAGACATACTGTGGTTCATGTTATGGAGCCGAAACGGTATCTTTCATATTTTATTCCAATGTTTTTCCTTGATCATAGATTAATCATTATCTGTGAAAATGACATCTCTTCTCTTCGTCATTCTAGTTTGGAGCCTATTTTTTCGTAGAGAAAAAAAGCAGCATAAGTTTCAGTCGTTTGTATCCGAAATTTGTATTGTATAGACATCAATTGTTTACTGATGATTTTCTGGTTTTCTGGTTGTTGCCTAATAATCAATCTGGCAATATATTGGTCTATAAATTTAATCTTAATTTTCTCTTGCAGTCTGATGAGGAATGTTGCAACTCATGTGAAGAGGTTCGTGAAGCATATCGAAAGAAGGGTTGGGGTGTTACTAATCCAGATTTGATCGATCAGGTTTTATGACTGTGATAAGCTGTACTTTATCGATTATATGGTTTTTAGAATCAGTGAGCTACTGTTTCTTCTTGATGCCTTGTGAATTTATGATCTTATTAATTACAATCTTGTGAATGTGCTTGATAGACTTACATCCAAACCGTAAAGTGGTTGACAAGCAGGCCTAGATGTGATAGTTGAAACTATCAAGTACAACTCTGCGAGTGAATTGGACTATGCCAAACCTTGTACAAGCAGATTCGTTTTTATTGATATATTTGGCCATAATGAAGCTTTGTTTTTTCACGATATGTATAGAATAGTGAGTCCACATGCTGCTGAGACTTCATAGAATGCCTGCGTTCTTTTCGTTGCGCTCGAACCGCATAAGATCTCACCTGTTGGCCCAGAGATGAAAGTGGAAATTATTGACTGGGAGCTTAATTTATGACAAACCTAATAATGCATGGGGCTTAGTTTTCAATGTTTTTGTCTTGCAAATTATTTCTGTTTGGTTGGTTTTGTCACGTGAAGTTTCTCTGTGGTATATATGACAATGCCTCTTGATGATTGTGGATGATAGTGACGTGTAATCTTTAATGAACATGCGTATGAGTTTTTATTATAAATTTTTCGCAAATGAAAACGTTTCGTTCGGTGTAATATTTCCATAGTGCAAAAGAGAAGGTTTTGTTCAAAAAGTAAAAGAGGAAGAAGGTGAAGGATGCAATATACACGGGTCAGTGGAGGTTAATAAAGTGGCTGGGAATTTCCATTTCTCCCCGGGTAAAAGCTTCCATCAACAGGGTGCTAATCTTCTAGAGTTACTAGCTTTACAGACAGAAAGTTATAATGTAAGCATCCGACTGCCATTGGTTGGTGATTTTATGTTTTCACCTTTAACTGACCAATCTCCATTTTGTTACACATCATTCCCTATTTTGTTTTAACTTTTCGTTTAGATTGATAATGCAATATGCCTTGCTTTATCGTGCCATGCAGATAAGCCACAAGATTAACAAATTATCATTTGGTGATCCCATTCCTGGCATTGTGAATCCATTAGATGGGTATGCTGTCTTTTAATTTAAGGCTCTGTTTGGAATCCCTTCTGATGGGTGATTGGTTTGGATTGTGATGTCAATTAGTTATTCTATTAACTTGCAAATCTTGATGAACCTTGCGATGAAATTCAGGGTGCAGTGGGTTCAAAAGATGCCAAATGGAGTATATCAGTACTTTCTCAAGGTTAGTCCCAGTTGCTTCTTCTCATCTACCAATTTCCATGTATAAGCCATTGTGAATTCTATAAATTCCCTTTCTGAAACAACACATCACTTTAAGTGTCTTTCTTTCTTATTTTATTTCTAAATAAGTCTTATATATACTTTTGCAGGTTGTTCCAACGATATATACCAATGTTAGAGGTCATACCATTCAATCTAATCAGGTAATATAGGACAAGATTGGAATTTAAAATCAGCACTCGGTTGTCATGTTTCAAACGTTAAGGCATAGCTGCTTGTGCAGTTCTCGGTGACCGAGCACTACAAAAGTTCCGAAGAGGACCATTTCAGATCGCTCCCTGGAGTTTTCTTCTTCTACGACCTTTCTCCTATAAAGGTTGGTGTTTCTTCGCCGGAAGTTGATTGGATATCGCCCTCAAATATTCTCCTAATGTAATCTACTTTTGAAATATAATATATTGCATGAGTTCCATCTGCTGAAATACAAGATTTGACGCCGTAATCTATTCTAGCATTATAGAATTAGCTTTATATGATTAGCTTTATATTGTACCTTGCATTTCATGATTGTGTTTGCTTGTCACAGGTAACATTCACAGAGCAGCACTCATCATTCCTACACTTCCTGACTCATATCTGTGCCATTGTGGGAGGTATTTTTCTTACGTTTTTAACACATAGTTATGCAATATTGTTGCTTTGCCTCGTTGTTCTTTTAGCAATTTGTGAGTGTGGCAGATCGAAAATAAAAATCGAAAGGAAGTAAATAATCAGACAACTACTTTCAAAACTCTGTATCCTATATTAATTATTAATGGTGTAAACCTGTACGAAATTCACGAGTTTCACCTTACTATGGCAGGTGTATTCACCGTGGCGGGTATAGTGGACTCCTTTGTATATCATGGTCAGAGAGCATTGAAAAAGAAAGTGCAGCTTGGCAAACTGAGGTGAAGCCTTCTATAACTTATCATCGGAACGTCGAAAGAGAAGACAGGCTAAGGTATATCACCGCCACTTGAGTTGTGTTTTGCTGCACAATCATTGGGCTTAAGCTTTCTGTACGAAGAGCACATCGTTTTTCTTATTCGACTAGTTGAGTATATGGTTTTGTCCCGACTCCTTTGCAACATCAAAATTAGACATTGCAGTGCAGTTCCACATTGATCCTTAGATCTTTTGTCAATCTTTGCTATGTTTCTTATCGTGTCATTTCTTTGCTGGACATCACATTTATTTCAACGACAGATGAATGAAATGAAAAATTGCCTTATTTTGTGAGTTGGTTGAAAAAAGAAAAGGAAAGAAATCTTCTTGTCACTTTTGATAAGTGAAAAGCAAATGAACAAAGGAACCATATATATGTATCTATCTGATATCTGCAACTACTCTCCTTCCATGATTGAAATCTGAGAAACCTTCGATCTGAAAATCTCAAACTCGATGCTCTCTCTTTCGTCTTTTGAGAGACACGAAGACAAGCACTGATCTATCATTTCCTTACCACTGACCGATGATGGCATGTTAGTTCTCGAATACCTTAACTTGTGAAATTTCAGGACATGCTGCAAGTTGGCGTCCGAAGGATCATCCATGTAATTCCCAAGCATATCCCGAATGGCCCCACACCATATCGGTCTGGCCACTTTAAGGAATTCGTTAACGATCGAAATGGGCATGCTCGTCGTTCCCACGTCTGCCTCGTGTTGCCCACCTTTCCCGTGATAATCTGACCCTCCGAGCTTCAGAAGCTCGTATTTCTCAGCCAAATCACAGTATTCTGCAAATAAGAAGGAAGAGTTTGAACTTAAAGAGGCTTCGACAAAAGCTGACGTGTAATAACCATGGAGATGGTCACCAAACTTCGAATGACAGTATCACCTGATAGTTTACCATCGCTTCTATAAGCCTCCAAACCATGTAGCCCTGCTTCTTTGAGCCTTCTTATAACAGCGGCTGGGTTTTTCAACGCCCACGGATGCGCCAAAACTGCAACTCCACCCGTCGAACGTATGAATTCCACGGTATCCTCAGCAGCGGGCTCACTTCCCCTTTTGAAAGAAAAATCGAGCATGTCAGTTACTAATTCGAACGTCCTTCAGTTCAGATCATCAGGCATGGTCTATATCTAGTATTACGTTGAATAAGCTGGTCCGCCGTCGTAAAGATACCGAGCGAAAGCTTGTTTGAGATTCTCAACATGGCCAGCTTCAAGCATGGCCCGAGCTATGTGTAGCCTCCCTGGGGCAACGTCTTTTCCAGCGATCTTCGTCACCTTCTCCCATTTGATCGGCAGCTTGAGTTCGCTCAGCTTCGACACGATGTTCTTAGCACGGAGAAACCGTCCTTCTCTAATGTTGCCCAAGAACTCCTCCAATTCCGCAGATTTGGACGGCCCAAGACTACCGTAATACGCCAGGATATGAACTGGCTCTTCTCCGCCCGAGTTCCTTCTCGTAAGGTAAATATACACCGCGAAAAAATGTCAGTCACATCGTCGAAACAAATAGAAAAAACCCAATCAAGAATGACAATTGAATCATTAAAAAGGGAGGGGAGAGATTTTAACCTCGAGTGGAAGATTGTACTAATTTCTACGCCGGGGATGATCTTTATACCGCCGAATCTTCGAGCTGCTTCCATGGCTTCAGGCATGCCAGACATTGTATCATGATCTGTCAATGCCAGAACTTTTACCTGTTATAAACACATGATTAAAAATCAAGCCTTTTTCCATGCTCAATCAATATAATCAAATAAATAGACAAGCCAAGAATTGAGAGAAAAGCACAATAATAAGGGGTTCTTTCATCTCATCTCAGGGAAAGAAAGGAAGAAAGAAAGATTTCCAAAGCAAGACAAAGCAGAGAAATAAGAGAATAAATCATTCTTAAATCTCACCCCATTGTGATGTGCTCTTTCGACAAGCTTAGATGGGGACAAGAACCCATCGCTGCACGTCGTGTGGCAGTGAAACTCAAACACAAGCTTCTCCTTAGGCTGATACCATTGAACCCCAAAACCATCGAGGAATGGATCCACAAAATTAGCGTTATTACAACTGTTTGATTGCTTCTCCAAGAAAACCCATTCACTGACACACTTGTACGCGGCGGTCTGCTCAAGATTCATTTTCCTCTTAGCACCACCTCTCTTCTTTTTCTTCTTATTGCTGCTGTTGCCACCGTTCGAAGTTGACTTTTGGGGGGTTTCTTTATCGCTCATCGTATTCTTCTCGGGGGAAAAAAGTTTTATGCGAAAAAAGAAGGAGATGACGAACACTGTAATAAAAGAGAGATTTTTGCTTATGTGGGAGGGTTTTTGGTAGACTGTTTCATGTCAAGAAACAGTGGCATGTCTAGGTTGTAGTGTAGGGTATCTAAGCAGGCTAATGCGTAGGTTGTTTGAACTGTGTGTTTTGTACATGGAAACTGAGCAGCTTCACTTTACAGGGTTACTCTGGCGGGGTAATATGCCTTTGGGAAATATTCCTAATTTCTCCTCCTTTACTACGACATATATTATACTTACAGTTCTAAAAAGCTAATATTATACTTACAGTTCTAAAAAGCTATGTATGCTATGCAATTGTTGATTTCTATTGTTATAAATATAAAGGGAAAATTAGGTACAGTAATAGGTGGTGTGGTGTTGTTTTGATGGGATAGTCCAGTAAAATGGGTAGTATATATCATCAAAGATATATCAAGAAATCGCAATAATATTAATAATAAAAAAACTGGAATATATGATGCAATCTTCGAAATGTTTGACAGTAATAGGAAAGAACAGCAGATATATAGTAGCATTAAAGTGTGACAGAAAATGTTGAAAAGTCTAAAAAAAATAGCCACTTTTAACTAAATAAATACAATAAAAATGAATAAAGATGCCCATACGATTTCTCTGTCTAATCAATCAACCATCCATACTATAATGTAATGAAATCAAAAGTCAGTATAATCAAGCTTCTGAAGTTTGTCTCGGGCTCTTCATCCCACCGTTTAAATACGTCAGAAACAGCAGACTGTATTGTCAAGATCTCCATTAAGTAGAGAAGTCTTGTCTTAAAAGAGTAAGGCTTCAAAGTAAAGCTTGTCTTCTTACGTGGGTTTCTGAGTAGAGCAACACAATAATTTACCAAAAAATGTTTTAAAAAAAAAAAAGTGACAAGTGGTGTATTTAATTGCAGAAAAAGGCCCATGTCTGCAAATAGAGACTGTAAGAACTGCCAACTGAAGTGATGTGACGGAAGAAGATGGCATAGATAGATGCATGCACATGTATTAGGAATCAGATACTGAAGCATCCTTCTTTACCATTTTAATTTTACTGTTTTATCAAAGCCTTACCACAAGTGAATGCACGCTAATAAGGACCAAAATCAAATGTGAAGCTCATTAGTGTGCTTAGGAATAGGATTTGATGCTATATACTTGGATATGATGTAGTTCAAGAATTTTTATTTTGAAATAACTGTGAGATAATAACAGTAGTTCTTTCATGGCAATCCTACATACCTTATTTTACAAGGCCTCAGAGATTTGGTGATGATCATGTGGCGAAACACCATCTTTGGTCGTCAAGAACTCATGAATGGCACGGTTATGAAAGTTCATCCTTTGATTCTCGATACCTCCATTACGATCGTGATAACTGCGACTATCTAACAATAGAAACCTGAAACGGACATGGAAAAAGGAGATGGCGTACAAGAAAATATACTAGAGCGGTCGGTAACCGCATGCTTCGGATTTGAATACACTTACTCAGATAGCAACATTCATCTATTTGAACTCCTCCGTGAAGGGTTTATCTCTGTGGTTCTCTCGTGGAGCTTGTCAGTGACTAACTTTTCTTTCCTAAACCGGGCAAGATGTTCGTGATATTCTTCTAGTTCGTTCTCCAACTTCTCAATGAACTGACTTGTATGATCTAAGGATTGTTCATAGCGATACTTCTCCAGAGCCTGCAGTTAAAATATACATTCAAAATGACATTAAAGAACAATTATAACAAGCAACATGGGCCATCAAATGCCACCCATATTCTAGTTACAAGATACATTCTATCTCACATATCATCTTTCCCAGTTAAACAGAAAAATGAACTAACTGTTTTTGCATCCTATTCGCGGGTGCCCGCATAATGTGACATTCATCCACGATTTATTAGAGATTGTAGGAGTTGAGATTGACGGGAAAAAAAGTGAGAGAAAACAAGAAGGCCAATGAGAACATGTGGCACCTTATGATTATATGTAGAGTCGAACGTCCAGAACATTCTACATCTGGCTGAGAAACTTCAATTGATTTTGTTCAAACTAAGGTTATTCAGACAAGCTAGGTAAGAGGTGAACATTCAAACTGGCAATCCATCATGCTCATGAAATTCTGATGAGGTCAACCAAGAAAGAGGGTGCTGTTACCTTTGCTTTGGATAGAGTCTCTGGAGGTGACATGACATCTGGTTGAACATAATTCTTGCCACGATAGAAAATGATTATATTGTTTGGCATTATGTCGATGATAATGCCTTTACTCAATCTAGCAAGCTCCTCAGCATATATGTGAATTTGTCCAGGTCTACAAGGTTTACAGACAACTTTAACCGTTTCGTGCTTCTTCCAATGGAGATGCATATTAAGCACAACACCACCAAATACTCCTCGTCTTCCCACTGGAACATAATGTTTCTTCTTCTCACCAGTACGCTTTAGATAAAACTTTTCCTCTTCTGTCAATATCTCGGGATCATACGTTTCAGGAGGTGCTTTAGGCATCTCATATTTCTTCAGCTTTTCGATCAACCAGGCTTCTTTTCTTTTTGCCTGTAATGAGCAAAGTGACAGAGGACATGATCATCAACTTAAGGATATCCGAAAGTAATAGCAGGATTAAGTTCAAATTTCCACAAAGGCACTTCACCTACCTTTTCAAGCTTGTACCTCATTCGAACTTCGGGATTTGGAGATTTCATTTTCTTTTTTGCTTTCAACCGATAGAATCTCAGTTCATTGAGCTTCGCTTTTCTAGAGATTCTTGCCTGTCTTGCAGCTTTAATCATCTTCTTGAAAGATTTCTTCTCACCGCATTCATCGCCAATTCTAAACCTGATAACATCTGAATCCGTCTTCAGCTCAACAGATGCATTGCTTGAATCTTTAGCATACCCCCTATGAGCTGTAAGGTGATGCCCGAATGTACACAATCCCTCAACAAAGATAGAATTCCCCAAGACAGGCGCATATGGAAAGTGGCGAAAAGTGCGAGGTTTTCTCTGATTCCCATCCCGAAAATTATATAAAGGCACCTTAGCTTCCACTGGATAAGCATCTGGGAAAGTGCTTCTTAATAGGCGTCCAAAACTTCGAAGATAACCCCTAAGCATGATATAAGACCCATCAATCAATAGCTAACTATATCCTTCCAACCTAACATACCCATATCAGATCATTTGGCTCAAAGGAATGATCAGTAATTAACACGCATGAAACTTGCAAAGGAGCAGGCTGAAAATAATCATAAGACGACAAAAGAGAGCTGAATATAAACATGTTAGCTTCCCATTGCCTGCAAAAAACTGTACAATTACTATCTATCAAAAAAAATAATCAATATAAATCTCCGCTATAACAAAAATCGAACACACAGTGATTGGGGAGAAGCAAATAATCAGAAAGTACAAATTCTTCGGCCGCTTCACTTAAATTCAGTAGCGTACGTACATTAATGGCAAGTTCCACGTTAGAAAGTCAACAAAAACACGCAACAATACACGCAGAGAAAGAAATTACCGAGAATTAAAGGCCGCGATACGAGCTTTGGTGAAGGCCATGCTCGAAGAGAAGAAAAAATCGAAGCGTGGCATTCCTCTGCATCTGTTGAAGGAGGTGACTACTGAGACTGACTACCATCAATTTGGGCTTTTATGGGCCTATTGGACAACATACTATTTGGGCCAATCTATAAAATGGGCCACGGTATTTGGGCCGATTCTTTACGACACCGTTTAAACGGCTACATCACTTTCATTCCACCCAAGAAGGACTTTCGGCTTTTGTGGCTGTGAAAACACAAATATGCATGCATTGTTCCTTCTCTTTATTTTTCTTTAATATAATTAATCAAATAGAGAAGTAAAATTGTCCTATGATTGCCCATAACAAAACTCTAATATTACATACATTAACCTATGTTTGTATTAACATTACATAAGATCACTAGGATACGGTCGAGGCTAAAGGGGACACATTTGGTCCCTACCCGAATTACTACTACTAATTGGAAAACTCATTTTCTGCGTGAAGAATCAAAACTCTATCATATTTTCAAGAAATGGTTTGTCTTTTTTCTTTTCTTGTCTTTCTTCATGCATGATTAAAAAAGGTTGCATCTTTTTGCTTGTTTTGCAACTTGCAGTATATGTTAGATGATTTGTACAATGAATAGAATAAATCTTAAAAGGGATTCTCTTCTTCTCAATGATGGCGATATTGAAAGAAAAGATTTGGTCGACACGTTTCGAGCAACCATTGATTTGCTTATTATACAATACAACAATAAAACCTCCGACCCATTACTTATATAAATCACCTCTCCTCTACTGCTTACCACCAACACACACACACACATACACACGCCTATAGCTATATATTTATAATAGTCCCATATATCCAAGAGTGTCTCTCTCTTTCGGACAGTAACATCCGTTATGCTTAAATAGCCTGGGGTTGAAAGCTTATACGTGAATAAACTAGGCCATTGTATTAAATTAGGTGAGAAATCTTGATATAGAGGGAGCGAAGGAGGGAGATATATATATATATATATATATATATATATATAATGAGGATAATCTGTGATGCGTGTGAGAGTGCTGCCGCAGTTTTGTTCTGTGCAGCAGATGAGGCAGCTCTTTGTCGTGCTTGTGATGAAAAGGTTTTTTTTCTTCTTTTTTTTTTTTTTTCTCTGGCTGTTTTCTTTGATCATGATATGGCTTGTCTATGGTATGACATCTGTGTCTGTGATTTGGGATCCAATTTCTTCTTAGTTGTGTGGTTACTGTGATTAAATTTGCTGATTGTGCCCATTTGTTTTTTTTCATATTGAAATATCTTCTTCTATGCATAAATCAAGAATATTGCCCCCTTTTTCTTTTATTATTATTATTATTATTTCTGTGTCTGTCTTCATCCTCCATGCATCTGGGATACTGCAAGATACTTGCCTTGTGTGGCCAATGAGCAATTAATTACAAAAGATGTCTGTCTCAAGATTGTGATATACTGTCCAATTGTTGAGTTTCAACTCTCCACATGCTTATGGTTTAGCACAAGACACTTAAGCAGCATTTGTAAGCTAAGGATTGAAAGTTCTCTAATGGCAAATATGGATTTCTTAGTAGTATCCGAGAGAACCCTTTCACTGAAACTTCTTGTCAGGTCCATATGTGTAACAAACTAGCGAATAGACACGTAAGAGTCGGACTAGGCGACCCAAGTGAAGTCTCTCGCTGCGACATATGCGAGAATGCACCTGGTAATAAGATAAATAAAAAATGCCACTTTTTCCTTTTGATGTTCTCTTTCGAATACATTCCTATGAGATAGTATCTCCTATGTAGCATTCTTCTACTGCGAGGTGGACGGAAGTTCCCTCTGCCTCCAATGCGATATCATCGTACACGTCGGTGGTAAAAGGACGCACGGAAGGTATCTTTTGCTGAGGCAGAGAGTTGAGGTTTGTTGTTATTATTGTAGAGTACACACAAAAGGCCATCATTCTTTATTTTCAGACAGACTTAGGACGACGTATGGACATTGATAATGTATATGTTCATTTCCTTGTCTAGCATCCGAGGGACGAGCCAGGGTCACAAAGAACAGCCAATCTCAGTGAACCATCTAAGAGGGAAGAAGCTCCCATGTCCACCTTTAGAGCAAGAGAGAATAATCAGAGGAACCATGGTGGTAATAATAACGTCGGTTGTGAGGATAGAATGGAGAATAATTAGATTGATCTCAATTCTAGGCCTCGAAGGATTCATCACGGGCAAGCATCGAATTTCCAGGTATTTGTCTTTTCAAAATCAAGATTCAGTCTTGTGCTACTCTATTTATAATCCTCTCGATGTCATCGTGCTTTTTTTTGTGTAAATCGTAATAAGGAAAGAGAGAATGCTTCGGCAGATAACAGCCATGAAGCTGAAAGTGTGGTGCCAGGTGGATACTTCGAAAGAGATTCAGACAAGTGAAGTGATGGAAGGTATAGTATATTTATCGATCTAAGCTGCTATAGATGAGTGTTAGAGCTATTACAAGCTCCATGTACCAAGGAGGATTGCCGGTTCGTCTTCCTTCTTTCCATCTTTTTACTACAGCCGAGGCAAGCTATCGAGCGAACAACGACGTGGTCAGTAGTCCCATTGCTGTTTATCGAAGAAAGCTTAGTTTGATTTAGATCTGCATGTATTACTTCTAATTTTACTGTCAAACTATTTCAAATCTTTATTATTAACCAATGAAGCATACAAAGATTATAGAAACCAGCAAAAATAAGTCTCAGAAATACTGTAATCATCATCATCATCATCAACAGCATAGCCACACCATTGCTTGTTTTGTTTTTTTTTTAACGAAGGATATAAGACATAGTAATTTAGTAGCTGTAATTCTTAGCGAACATTCCTTCTTTGGCTTCCTCGGATTCTCCCTCGCCGGTGTATTTCCCGAGCTGAGCCAAAGAGTTTGCCTTGGCTCGGACGAGCAAGGCGTCTTGGGCCGCCTTAAAGTTCTCGGGGAGACCGCCCCATGTCTTAAGGCAAGTGTTCTGAAGAGCCCTGGCGTAAGAAAACGACACGTGCCATGGGTTTGGTGCTTGGTTCATTGCGTTCAAGTTCAAGGTGGCCTCAACCTCAGATTGCCCACCAGACAAGAACTGTCCCATGAAGGTTGTTAAGATTAAGAATACTTTGAACTAAATTTAACCATATATATATATTGTATATATATACCATGATTCCAGGGACAGCAGGTGGAATCCTTCGACGGAGGAGCTTGAGGGTGTAGTCAGCAACTTGGTCGGGCGTGGCCTTGTCTTTGCATTCAGCGCCAGGCGTGACCATGCTGGGCTTAAGGAGGATACCTTCGAACATAACGTTGTTCTCCGCCAAGTAGAAGAAAACCTCCGCCCAAACCTTTTGGGCAACCTCGAAGGTCCTGTCGATTCCATGCTCGCCGTCCAGCAATATCTCAGGCTCGACTATTGGAACCAGCCCATTGTCCTGATTCAACCGCCAGTAAATACGACCCGACCCATTTCGAAGTTAAACTAAAACGTGAGGTAAGAAGATCCTAATATGCTTATATATATATACCTGAGAAATGGCAGCATATCGAGCCAAGCCCCAAGCAGCCTCCTTCACGGCCAGGGCGGATGGACCGTTGGGAATGCTCACGACGGTACGCCTAATTCGAATAAATAGTTAACTGAGTAAAGTGTAACACTTTTTTTTTTTTAAATGAATCAACCTGTAATAAAATACCATTTGGCGAAACGGGCGCCCTGTTGGTAGTAAGCGGCGGAGCGGGAAGCAAGGCCATCGAGGCCTTGGCACCATGACTCGCCGTTCGAGCCAGCAAGTGGGACCAAACCCTGGCGGCCAGCGCATCAACGGTCGTAAATTTAGCTTCTTTCCATACACTTTATAAGAGTAGATAGAGATATATGCATCAAACTAACTAACTAGTTTTATTACCTTGTCGACTTTGATGCCAGGCACTATGTTCTGCTCGACGAGGACGTCCACCATTTTCTTACCCTCGGTCGTCGACTGGTACAGAGTTTCCTCGAAAAGGATGGCTCCCGAGATGTACTGGCCGAGGCCGGGGGCGGTCACCAGGAGGGTTCGATAGGCCTGGCGGTTGGCCTCGGTGTTCTCGAGCCCGATCGAGTCCAGGCGCTTCCCGCAGGTGGCGTTCGATTCGTCCATGGCGAGGATTCCACGCCCAGGCGATGCAACGGTTTTCTACAGTAATAAATACCATCAGTTTTTACTTCTTTATGTAATTGGATGATAAATCATTCTTTATGAAATACGAACCGCTGTCTTGACGAGCTCGTCGGCGTAGGACGATGCGCGGACGGAGAGAGGGGCCTGGGCGGGGGAAGAGTTGGACCTTACGGCGGCCAAAGGTTGTCTGAGAAGGGCCTGGCCGCCGCCCTTGACGAAGTCGGACTTGTCGAGCAATGGGCATGTCTTGAGGAATGATGCTGAGGCCATTTGTGTAGCTATGTGTGTGTGTGTGTGTAATTGAAGTGATAAGGAAGGCCAAAGCTTATTCACATATTATCACCATGCAGCAGTTGTATATATATATATATATATATATATATATATACTTGCATTGCTGCCATTCAAGTGTGCTGATAAAGAGATGTACAATTAGAGGCTGCCGTGCGTCGCCCAATGAGGAGCTGCCACGTGTCCTTTGATGATTTTGTCCATCTTGAGAGAGTTTTTTTTTTTTTTTTTTTTTTTTTTTTTTTAATTGTAAATAGAAATATTTTTCATCGCCAGAAATAATGTGAGGTTGCAGTTTTGTTATGTAATGATTTTTTTCTTTTTTCTTTTGGCTTTGATTTTGAAGGTAACGGTCATAATTTAATCCCAGGATTTGACACTGTCGTTTTGTTGCTGAACAAATTTAAAGTTCATACTGCAGAATGAATATATATGTCAGAAAAACTGTGAGGTTAGTATCCACAAAGCTTCAAATCAACACAAAAACAGATGAAACGAAAAAAAAATCTAGAATTCAAAGCGTTTCGCCTATTCTGACCTCAAAACATCGGAAAAATTGTCATTATGTTCGGTTAATGTTCGGTCTATCTATCGATCATCTAAGGATGGTTATCCTTCGTCAATGCGATTCTTATAGAATCGCCGCTGTGTCAAATAACATAAAAGACCTAAACTAAAAAGAAATGCGCTTATTCGACGTTATTTATTCGACGTTATGTAAACATCTGACGAAGGACGAGCCTTAACTTGGACGCAATGAGAGGTCAGCAATTCCAGAAATGAGATCGTCGACCGAAAGGTCCTTCAGCTCCTTCATTGCTTCAGCGTTATTAGAAATCGAACTCTGCGTTCTTGAAGAACTACTACTCCCTTCAATGGCTTTATCCATCTGTTTAAATAGATCATCCTCTTCTGCTGGCGGCAAGTTCAAATCCCAGACCTTGAATATATCAGAAGCTGTTTGCTCAGGTTCGGGCGCTTGAAAGACAAAGTCCATCTCAGGATGATCAGACAGGCCGAGGTCTTTCAAGTCCTCATTGTACGTGGGAAGAAAGACATCCTTAACTTCATGCTTCGACCAGAAATCGTCGGGGTTTTCATCGTTCGATTCGTCGTTACTGTCCTTTTCATCTCTTTTACTGCCGCCCGGAGTACTTGTGCTGGTTTCGTCTGTTTGAACTGTCTCTTCGTTAGAAGAAGAAAACTTCATAGCGACGTCTTCATCATAAGAGTTGTTCTTCTCAGACACAGATGGGACGGGCTGAGCACTAAGAGCTTCCAACAATGCATCTTGAAGTGAATCCCACCCATTTTCTAATGCGTCGCCGGCCAAACACGAGTCTGCCCAGGCAACATCTTCAGGTGAAAGCATTCTGCATATATACATACCAATTCGACGGAGTAAGGCCCTAATTCACATCGAAAAAAGACTTCAAACGTCAAAAACTAAATGCCTCAAACGCAGATAAAGGTAGAAATCAAGACACTGTACCCAAATAAGAGGAATTCATAAATGATTCAAACTTGTAACTGGGAGAGCCTTGGAAAACATATGCAAGCTTCATATAAGATAAGTAGTAGCTGAAATGCATCATACAACACTAAGCACATGCGCGCGCCAGTATAAAACCCACACAGGGAAGATCAGACGAGAAAAAAAATATACAAAGCAAATCGACTTGTAATTGGCGTACATTGACGAGGACCGTCGGAGCTCAAATACGCAGTGAAACTTAATTAGGGACAACAAAACGTAAATGGAAGAAAGCGACAAAGACAGCATACCTTGCCGGAAAATCGATACTTCAGGATTCTGGCGAACGATCCTAGAAAGAGGTAACCTATCGATAAGGGTTCTTCTGACGAATGATTTTAAGAAGAGAACAACCTGAAATAGAAGAGAACAGATGCTCTTATTTATAATAAAAAATAATAATAAAAATAGAAATAATTATTTTTAATCAAAAAAGAAAAAAAGAAAAATTCAAAATGGGCCGATGGACTAGCCCAGTTAGCTATTTAGCAATATCAACCCTTAAAAAGTATATCAATTAGCAATAAAAATTAAAATAGTAGTACATTTAGGAAAAATAAAGAGTTATATAAGTTGAATTATATGTAGATTTATACCAAAAAGAACCTTGAATAAAAGTCAATTTAAATATTTAATACAAGAGAAAAAACTTAGCCAAAACCCACTAGAAAAGAAAACTACAGACATTTAGTTTTATTCCTCTGTTTCATTTTCATTTTTATGTTCCCATATATTGTAAGCAAGCCTAATTATAGTAATAAAGAATAACAATGGCTGTAATAATCCTATCAGCCTCTACCTTTCTTGAATTTCCAGCAAGACGAGAGACTATTCTTTGCTTTCCCACCTAAACTCCTCCTCAAATACCAAACCCTTATTTTTTTATGTACAAATTCCCATCAATTCAAATTCGCCGAGAAGTACGCAAGAACGCCGACGAACGGCGCGTTGATGTAAGTCGTAGGCTCCGACTTCTGAAAATCGACTCTATCGTCGTCGTACTCGTCGTCCTCCCCGGGCCCGCCAACCACGGCCCCGACCAGAACATTCGGGTTGGGCTCGGTGCTGTTGTAATAAACCGAACCCTCCTTGCACCCGACGGCTTGAGGATGGTCCTTGATGGAAGGCACCGACGAGCCGCGGTGGTGTATCCTCTGAGGGTACAAGCTGCTGTATCCGACCATGTACGACATTCCCTTGGGGTTTTCTCCCAATACGTAGTTAGCTTGGGTTCGAGCCAAGGCTCGGAGCGTCGAGGGGCTCACGCTGAGCGAGCCGCAGCTCACGGCCTGAGACGATCTTTCCAGGTAGTTTGCGTAGGTGAGTAAGAGGAAAGAGATCGACGTTGCATGTTGGAGGTTGCTGCCGCCGGGTCGGTAGATTAGGCCGCCGGGCGTGTAGCCCATGTGGGAGGACGAGGATTCAGGGATTAGGGCGCAGATGAAGCTCTCCGCCGATGCTCGATAGGATTGGAGGCCGTACGACATGCTAGTGCTCTCTAATGCCTCCTGAAGAAAAAGTTCAACCGTTAAAAAAAAAAAAAAAAAAAAAAAATGGGTCGGATTGGTTAAGAATTTCTCGTGCGTCCGGGACGAAAATAAAATCTCGAAGGTAACCTTGGAGACGAGGACGTTTAACCCGGCGTGCTTGTTGTCCCACCCGAACTCGTTGACGTTGTCGTCGGCGCCTAACGTTTTGCCATTGTTTTGCAGGTAGTTGAGGTAAGAGTCGTCTTGGGACGCCCTCCTTAGCCATGCTGCTCCCCATAGCAATTCATCCTATACGTTGGAAATAAAATATATTGAACTAAAATATGATACAATATCTTCAATCTTAAACGTTTAAGTGAAGTGATCATTCGACATGCTATCAAAGTTCAGGCCAAAAGGTCATTGGTAAGAAATTTCACGACCACCCATTAAAAGAAAATTTATACTTCTAAAGGCAAGATAAAAAAGAAATCAGCCTAAACGTGAAGGGCGTGTTGGAAATAAAAATATATACAATTAAAACATGATATATTCCTCTAAAGCCTAAGCTTTTATGTGAAGTAATCATTCAACACTACACATTTACAAAATCGTAGTTTAATAACATGCATCGCCTCTGTCGTCGAGTTAGAGAGATTGAATTAGTTACCTGATAACCGTCGAAATCGCAATAGAAAGGGCACACCCCATCTCTAACATTGGCATTATCGCTATAAGCGCCGCGATAGCTGTCGGCGAACTCGAAAACCTTAACGGAAGTCCGAAGCAGAGTCTCGGAATATCCGGGATCGGACGACCTAAACGCGATGGACGAGGCGGCGAATGCCGCGGCGGTCTCGGCCGCCACGTCTGAAGCTGGGTTCGGCGCTTTGACCGTGTAGACGGTTCGAGCCGTGTCCATGTCTTCAGGCCTTTCCCAGCAGTTGTGGTCACTAATTGGATCACCAACCTTAAAAAAAAAAAATAATAATAATAATAAAGAAATTACTTGTGAATCAATGTAATATACATATATATATTTATATAATATATAATCAGTGTAATTCTTCATATGTGGTGCAGAAAATTTCAGGACTCAGACAAACCTCACAGGTCGGAGAGACCTGACACTTTTTCTTTATTTCTCAAGAGATCAACCACACAGTTTATACCATACAAACTCTCTCTCTCTCTCTCTCATTATTGATTAATAACACACTAACTACATAATGGGGCCTTAATAGAGGGAGACAATGACAATGACATTCTTGATAATCGCTTAATTAGGACAATATTCTTCGGATAGATCAATGAATATTTTGTTTCTGAAGAACATCTAAGTGCAGTTTAACGTTCGAAATGACTTTAAAAGATGAACATATATACCTGCACGAAGATGCGGTCGGGGAGCTGAGAGACGCTCTTGAGCAGATAGTCGGTGGCCCACCTAATCGCCACAAGGGCATTCCTCAGCTCGGCCGGCGGCATGCACTCGCCGAACTCAATGACGCTCCACGCCAGCATCGTGGCGGTGAATGCCATCGGGAAGTTGAACTTGACGTTGTCTCCCGCGTCGTAGTAGCCGCCCGTCAGGTCGGCGCTCACCGTCCAGCCATCACCCAGCCCCGAGTTCCCCCGCCACGACAGCCTCTGGTCGGCGGGGAGGTAGCCCGAGCGCTGGCCCTCGAAGAAGAGGATGGACTTCGTCAGCGCGTCGGAGTAGTCGTGGTAGGACGACGACCGCCGTGGGAAATGCAAGAGAAACAATGCGAAGAAGAAGAAGGAGCAGCAGTAGTGGGATAGTGTTGTTTCTCTTATTGCCATTAGTGTAATGGGAGAGAGAGAGAGAGCGAGTGTGGCAGTGTAATAATAGTAAGGGAAGTGAGGATAGGGAGTGGGGTTTTTGTCTTTTATAGTAATAACGTTGGATGGATGGAATGGAAGTAAAGAGTCGTTAATGCACATAACTGTTAATAACCGTCGTTAAGAACTATAAACGGCAGAAGAGAAGTGAAGAGATGGAAATGAAGGCATTTGACGGTTTCATTTCACGGGTTGGTTAGGCAGCGCCAATAGAAAAACAAAGGTAATGAAGGGCTAAGTGGCGCCGACACGAGCGTCAGTAGAATTTCACATGCCCCTAATTGATTGCACTATGGTCTTTTTATTATTATTATTTATTTAATTTATTCTTTTCGTAGGGTAGGTCCCTTTTTTGGTGTGGCATTAAGTTTCAATTTAATATTTATATTTTTTTGGTTTATTTCATGTCTGTTGTGGCTATTAAATTTGGTGGGGGGAAATGAATGACTAATAATAATTGTATTTAATATTAGAAACTCCATGATCCAAGATTTAGAAAATTGCGGTACTTAAGGTAGAATAAGTATGTTATATGTTAATATTTCATTATGCATTCATTCAATCACGGGCAAGACCATATGTACTTTGTTTTTTCTCTTAGCAAAGTAACGATTGTACAACAAGCATGTGAATAAACAGTCAATGCTGGTTTTCTTCACGTCCATCATATATATATATATATATATATATATTCACGGCGGAGAGAATATTTTCTTCGGATGCATATGATCCATTGTATTGTACGGAAATATAAACCAAAGATTCATTTATTTTATAAAATTAGTGAAGGAAGACCATGGCCATGGCATGGGTCGTTGCTTGAGTCAAAATCGAGTCACCTCGGATGTGATGTAAGAAACTATTTGAGCCATTGTCACCATTTTGGCTTTTCCTCAGGCAGACGGCAATGAAGATTAAGAGCCCCTGTCTGAGCAATTGACACAACGTATTGCCTCTTTTTCTCAAATAAATGAAAGAAGAAGAGACGACTGAGAATATACTTTTCTCTAACTACAAGTTAGGCGACTCGATTGTGGTGGCCCACGAATATGATTTTCTCCTCTCAAGTGGGCTAAGAATCTTCCAGCAGTAACCGCCCATAATTTTCAGTTACTGTCCAAGGCTGTGCCTTGAAAGAAGAAGATGGAAAAGAAAAGAAAACAACAAGAATAAAGCCATTTATATGCAACTTTATACCAAGACATAAATTAAGAATAAATAGTATCACCTAAAAACTTTTATTCATACAGATTGGTAGAGGAGAGCAGTTCAAAGTGGTAGCTAAGAAAAGAGAACCAAAGTTCAACGATACACAACGTAGTAGTCAAACAACACTAAAACCACAAGGCAAACATCAGCTAAATGCCAGCCATAGTCTTTAAGAAGAAACTAAGTTCATAGATTCAATAAATAAAAGGCCACACAACAAGGAAAGACAGCATAGCATTTTCTAAAGTTAATACCTTCTCGGATAACGGTCTGCAAATCGAGCGGACGGGCATTCATAAGCCATGTGTCCTCTTCCTCCACAGTTGTGGCAAATCATCGTGGCAACGCAGTCCCTGCTCACATGCCCAAGTTGCTGGCAATTGCGGCACACGATGTCACGGTGGAACCCACCACCACCACCGCGACCGCCGCCCCTCTCTTCTATTGCGTTGGCCCTGGGGCATTCTCTGGCAAGGTGCCCGGATATATTGCACAAGTTGCAGACGGGGTCGCTCTGACAATCACGGGCGAGATGTCCGGTTTTCCTACAATTCTTAC
Source organism: Lindernia subracemosa (assembly GCA_028392965.1). NCBI lineage: Eukaryota > Viridiplantae > Streptophyta > Magnoliopsida > Lamiales > Linderniaceae > Vandellia > Vandellia subracemosa. The sequence goes on along the minus strand of JAQPCC010000026.1, from coordinate 260,983 downwards.
ACGCCTTGTCGTTGGTGCAGTCCGCTGCGATGTGGCCTTGCTTGAAACAGTTGTTGCACAGCCTCAGATCACCGGGCGGGAGTAGAGGTGTGGTGCAGTCTCGGGCACGGTGGCCTGCTTTGCCACACGAGTGACAGATGCCCTCGTTGGGACAGTTTCCAGCCATGTGGCCTGGTTCTCGGCAGTTCCAGCAGAGGGACTTTGTGGTGCATTCTGATGCTATGTGCCTGATTACAAAGTGAAAGAGAGTAGTACTTCAGAGTGCTAAAGAATTATATTGTTTTAGAAACATGTAAGCCTGGGAAATCAACTGCAGTATAAAATGAGAATCAAAGATCCAAAGATCAATTACATTCCTTTAGCACACAAGCGCAGGGTAATTAACATTATATATGAAGATATTAATCATTACGATAAACCAGCCTTGGTTAAGTTGTTAAAAGAACATGAGACATTAATATCATTACCACCACATAATTATAAGTATCAAATCAAGTTGCCATCAATGCTGTAAGATACTTACCCTGGGAGACCACAATTGTGACAGATGGCCACATTGGGGCATTCTCTAGCGAAATGCCCAGGCCTCTTGCAGTTTTTGCACAAACTGTTCTGGCTGCTAAATGATGACATTGACAGAAGTTAATGAGCTCAAAGGTCCGAAAAGGAAAAAAATTTCAAAACACAGTGCTTGCCATTCTCAAGAGAGGGAGCATAGCAGCAGAAGAAGGAACAATGCAAGAAAAAACTCAAAAGGTATTTGCCTTCAATTATTTCATACTTCTTTGGAAGGAAATCTAAGAAAACATGCACTCATATTAAATATTAACAGAACTACAAATAAGACCATGCTGATATGTAACACTGAATCAAGAAGCCATAGACATCTTGAATAAAGTATTAGAACACACTATACTTCTCACCCAATCCCATTCCGCATCAGCTCCTTCCTTCCACACAAACCCATAGATTATACGGCGAATAAAATTCACAAACAAATCAATGAGAAAGCACTCAGATCACCTGAAAACCCTCCGTGAATCGCGTCTATAAGGAGCATCACGATAAGAATAGCGTTCAGTACGCATTTTACGGTCCACCGGACTCCTGCTCCTGCTACGGCTCCTGCTTCTTAAGCTCATGTTAAAATTCTCTTAATAACCGACCGATACCTATGCGCCAAATTTTACCACCACCACCACCACAGCTGCTGCCTCCTCCCTGTCCACCACAACCACACATCCACACCAATAAATCCCACATACGTTCACACTCCATGATCTGAATCACGAGATCCCTCACTACTATCACATTTTCCCAATAACAAGTTCCACCCAACATAAATCACGTCCAGCACCCATTAAGTTCTCATCAACACATATAAATTCCTGAAACTACAGACAACCAATCGATATCATCACCCACAATCCACACCACGAGAAAACACATGCACAATACAGAGGCCAACCTCCCTCCTCCAATTTTTCCAATACAACTATTATGAGTGCATCCGAAGCTAAGGAAAGAATAAGAGCGAAAAATTCAATCCTTTACAGACATAACCATTCTCCTCTTCCATTCACTCAGGAGAACGATAGTTTATAGGAAGTGCTTATTTTCCTATATTGGTGACTATTGCCGTGCGAATAATAATTTGCAAATCCACAAAATAAGATTTTGTTGTCACCTAAGACGTACATTTACAAAATACCAACTGACACCATAGTAATTAACGAAATTGGAACATAATTTGTTCCCTACACATCAGATTTTCATACACTTTGGCAACAACGTTAAATTCTATTCTGAACCGGCTATGAGCGCAATCGCACACATATGCAAAGGCAAAGTAACAAGCAGAAGTAAAAGCAATTGTGTAACATAAAAACGCATATTTATTTGCCTCATTCGAAACCTTCACTTGCATATTGGACAAAACAGAAACGTAGCCACACACAAAGAATTTGCCCACAAATGCACGCGGAAGGAAAATATATATATAAGTGAGTCCACATCGAATCGAATTTGAAACCCTAACTGGCAGCTCGGAAGCCTGATTAATCATAAAATCCTGAGCTAACTCAAATCCATACCGTACATCGCCAATCCCCACCCTAACAATGCTTCGGCCAACAAATGATTTTTAATTACTAACCACATCAAGAAAAATTACACAAAAACCATAAGCACTCGCATAAGATCTATGATGTTAATACAAGAGCAGATAAGAAGATTTAAAGGAACGAGATGAATCACCTTATGTGACGCAAGGACAACCGAAATCTTGAGGTTTTAGCTAAAAATGGAAGTCCCTAGCTGAGGATAGTACACAGAAGAACAAAAAGCTAAGCTTCTGTGAAAAAAAAAAGGAAGTAAGAGGGTGACGATGATTTTATATTCCAGACGGCCTACCCCACAAAGTATGGATCGATTTTCTTTTTATTTACGATTATATATTATTTGGGAAAATATTATAGTAATTCAGTTTAATTCAGTTTTGCGTGAATTGGGCCTCAAATAAAAATAGATACTGTTATAAGCCCAAATACCATGGGCTCAAAATTTACTCCTCTTTACCCATATTTCCTTTTTTTTTTTGGAAAAACAATTCCAAGAATTTTACTAAAAAAATTACCACAACCCAAAAAATAAAATAAATTTTTTCATTGGATAAGGAACAAAAAAAAAAAAAAGAAATTATGGTTAATTTTGGCATAGTGTGTTGTGTGATATAAAGTTGGCATATTGAAATCTTTCTGAAAAAATGTAGATGAAATGAGTTATTGCACATAACGTAATAATTCCTAACCGTCCCTCACATGGCATGCTTTAGTGCAACTTTACTCAACACCACCAACTTGATGGGCATTCGACTTATACATATTCCCACTTAATATACATTGAAAGATAGACTCTTTATCTTATAGAAATAGCTTCTGTTTTTTTTTTTTTTCATTATTACAAGCACTTTAGAAATGTTACTCAATAGTCACTAACCATTCAAAACTAAAAAGCATTTCTCTGTGTTTCTCTACGTGTCTAATTCACATTACCTTATCTTCAATCAAATGAGAATATATCTTGACCCATAGGTTGGAGCCTCTCGAAGTCTTTCATTGGTTTCTCTATATATGTAAGCTTAGCTATTATTGCATTATGTAATTTATATTCTTTTGTAATGAATATTATAGACATATTTGATATTTCGAAGGTAAGACTACGAACCACACAAGGGATGTGGGCCCCAAATCCCAACTAATTGATGTAATGGGCCATTTGATTTTTTTAGGGGTAAAATGGGAATAAAATAAAGAACATACAAACGTGAACGAAGGGCCTTATGTCCTTTCATAGGCAGTTTTGTCCTCAACTCTCAAGTGTTTTTAGCCGTTTCATCTTTCAACTCACTCATGACTTTTTGTCAAAAAGCACCAAGACTTCATCAAGCCATTGGGGCATAATTATTATTGAGTGGAGTGAACTTTACTAATTTTTTATTTTTTTTTCAAGGGCGAACTAACCATTAAATAGCACTAGTATTTTATGCACACTCGATGTGTTTGTTATATATAAATATATAATATTAATTTAAAATTTATTGTGTATTCTTTTTAAGTATCTAAAAAGAATAAAATTATTTATGAAGATATGATTATAATAAATAAAAAATTAAAAGGTACAATGATAATTATTCAATCTAAAATAAATTAAGGGTAAATAGTAATTTTATTTGTAAAATTAAAAGTTAAAGGATAAAATAGTAATTTTATTTGACAGACCAAATTAAATTAAAATTGACAGTTTTTAAGAGGTCTTGAACCTTAATATAATAGAATATATATTTATCGAGTTTTCTCAATCCTATGTTAAATTAATAATAATGTTATCATAAGTCCCGGAAAATCAAATGATCTAATCATATTGCATATAACTTCCTTAGTAACCCTATCATGCCTAAGAGGCTAAGAAGTGTTAAACAAAAACCCTAATGATATACTAAGAAAGCTACATACTATCAATAAACCATATGTTTAGTAAAAACCGACCCTAAACCCTAATCGCTAAACGGTCAACAGCTCGGCCACGACGGTCGACGACCCGACCATCTCCTTCTTCCTACGCAGCTCCAAAACCTTCCTATGGCTATTCGAATGCACTTCTTGAGAGAACAAAGGGCTACAAGCCGGCAGATATTCGGGAAACAACCGACCCGTTTTGTAGCGGACCCCACATGCATTGCAAAGGGTTTTCGGACCCGACGGGCCGGTCCGCCACTGCGGAGTCTTCTGAACTTGGCAATGCGTGCACCTCCGGCCCACGGACGAAACGGATCCTGGCTCGGTTCTTCTCTTATATTTCTTCGCGGGCGGGCGATGACCCTCCGACCCGTTCGCTAGTGGGAAAGGACTCGAACCGTTGGATGAGAGGGATGATGACGATGAAACTACGGTGGTGATGATGGACGGTTGAGATGAAGATGACCAGCGCTGCCCGGGTGATCTCGACCGTTTGTTGCGTGGTTTGCGGGGGACTTTCTGGTCGGGAAGAACCGGCGGGTCGGCTTGTTTGGACCGGGTAGGTGTGTTTGGACCGGGTTTTTTTGTGAAGGTTTCGATGGGGTAGAGTAACGTTGATAGGTTGTTCGACGTTGAGTCGTCGACGAATTGGGACAGCCACTCTAAGTTCTCCAAATCATCGTACTAATGGATAAGAACGTAGATTAAAAAATTAGAATAATAAAAAAATAAATAATAAATTTGTTTATGCTTAAATATGGAGAGAAAAAAAAAAAAGTACCGGGACAGCCAATTCTCCGACGGACAAAGCATCCTCGACGGCGGAGGAAAAAGTCGAGCACGACAAAGAAGAAGAGATTTTCTCTCTCTTCTCCTCCGCCACGTCATCGCCGTCTTCCTCGGAAAAGAAACAACCGCCCTCGAATTCCTTTTCGTTGAAGTCGAGGTTAAGCAAGTCTTCGACCGGGAAATCATCGCAGCCCGCCACGGTGCTGCTGCTGCTGTTATTACCGCCGCCGCCAAAGCACCAAACGTCGTCGTAGAGTGGTTCGTGAGAGGAGGAGGAGTAGCTCGGCTTCACCATAGCCATTTGCGACAGGAAGCTCGACTTCAACGCTCGTGCCTCAATACGCTCCATGAAAATTAATTCAAGAAAGCTTAAAACCAAACGATGAAAATATATATATGTTAAAAGGCAAAAAAGAGCAGAGGAAAGGAGATTAGAAAAATGGGTTCGTGCTAATATTAGAAAAAAACTGTAATGAAGGGTATTGCTTCGTAGGTGGGATGGAGAGTGCAAGTAGGCGTTATAACATACTACATAATGGTGGGCAGTAACGTTTGAATAATCAACGTACAGCAAAATAAAACGATATTTTTTGACGAGTGGATAGAAATTAAAAAAAGAAACAATCAAATTGCAATATTACGCTGACTACTCCTTTTTTTTATTACATGGGATGGGATTATTATGACAAGAGAAAACGGTGGGATTTTTCGTTGATGGCGTCGTATTGTATTACATAGAGAAAGTCAACATTCGTATAAAAAGGGAAAATTCAAAACAATAGTAAATAATCGAGAATGATGACAGCTATAATTGAGCTTTTGCCTTAACCGCGTTAGTAGAAGAAGACTATGTATTCGACTTGCGTAATTAGGCTAAGTTTCATATTACATACAATAAGAGCCCGTTTGGTTGGAGGGATGTGTTTAGATGGTATTAATTTTAGTTGGGTTTATATAATGGAGGGTATGAGTTCTTTGGGGTGTTTGGTTGATGGGATTAAATAATGATGTCTGGTATGTTTGGTAGATGAATTTAGATGGTATTAGGTTTAGTTAAACTCAATTACTATTTTATCCTTATTTTGAAATTAAAAATTTTATAAATCATGGAAAATTCTCGGTAAGGAGATAAATATTTTTAGAAAAATATATTTGTATAAGAAAGAGAAAATTTGGTTAAAGAACAGAATCGTACTTTCAAGCTTAATTACGGTTTACGTGTCGTGTTTGGAGGGTTTTTATTATCATTGGTGGTCGAATGTTATCGACGTTCACCTTTCGTGGGTGTGTGATATGTTCGTCCGAAGTAGTTCCGTGGTATATATAGAGAAAACACTAGAAGACAAAATACAAGAAATTAAGGGCAATATAAAAAATATATTTTATGATAAAGGGTAAATAGGTCAAAATTGCGTGGGATTAAATAAAGACATAGGTGGATGCTCCTTTAGTTAATACCCCCTATAGGGTTTAAATAAACCCTCCAACCAAACACCACTTTAATTATTCCTTACCCCCTTAATCCCTCTAATACCCCCAACCAAACACTCCCTAAGCGTAGAGCCAGAGAAAAGGGGAAGAATAAAAGCGAAGCTTGAAATAAGAATATCTACCATGCAATTTTTTTTTGAAAAAAAAAATGAAATCATGGTTGTAGTTAACTGACTCTTGCCTTTATTTTTTTATTTGAGGGTTTCCTAATGTAGCCACGAAATTCTTTGTTTTTTTTTTTTAATCCTTCTAATCTAATAATTCCGTTCTAAGTTCATTATTTTTTTCTTCCAAAATTCGGTTCTAAGTTCATACAAATTCATGAGCTCCTTGAAGAGAGACTCATGTGTCTAATCACTTTACTTTGAAACCACAAAATTACTATTGATTATGTGAAATACGACAATGGGTCGGCAACTATTATAACTAAGTACCCAAAACAAAACCTAACGATCTATCAATTAATAATTAGTATTTTATTCATCTTTACTTAGCATAGTTCAAAATTTAAAAATCAAATCGCCCTCGCCCCCCGCAATTAGGTAGAGAGTAGGTGCGTGTCATGGCGTAGAAACTTATGAAGAAAGTGACATGCAATAATAATAATAATAATAATAAAAGAGTAATAATACAATGTATAACTTATTGATAAGAAGATATGGCAGTCGTTGTTATACATCGGGGAAAAACCTTAAAAAATAAGAAAGAAATCGTCGAGATGTATAGTATAGCGTTGCAGCATATCAATATGCGTGTCCCAACATGGAACGTGCCATGTTATTGAATATTTCATCAAATCGTAAGTCGTATAGTATTATAAAATTAGGATAATGCTTTTTATTAAGAAGGAATACAGAAAGGAATCAATAGGTTAGCTAATATTTCTAATCTGTCCGAGATAGTGTCCAATATTATTACTGGTGGGTTTGGACAAGTGGTTGGGTTTGGTGGGATCCACCAATGAATCATATTACTGGCAATAGAAGGTTAATCACAGAATCATACACTTTTAGTGCAATTCTAAGAGTACACAAATCTCTCATTAGGATGGCTTTGGTAAAGAAATTATTACTGCAGGCGATTAGCTAAGCTATAGCTCAAGCATGACAGTTTGTTTACAAAGGAGCTTTTACAGCTAAATATTGCATCCTGCGACGATAAAGAGAGCAATATGAAATATGGTTAAAGATCTTCACAGTCAAAGAAACGTAAGAGAAAGGAAAAAAAAAAAGAATATAAACTTACATATATTGGTTGGTCGGCTTGCGGACAAGTAAGATAGAAGAATGGCGAGTATGACAAAGATGAGGATAACCTGCAGCCAAGGGGAAGAAGTACATTATTCAGTATTTACAAGTGAGACATGGAGAAATAGAGGGAGCGTTATAATTACTAACCATGGTTGGGTTGTATTGAGACTTGCTCGGGATAATGTAAGATTTCCTGAGGGAAGGAGACGAAACAGTTAGAACTGTTGAGTTTTTGAAAACTGGCGAATGGATGAATCATTCCCGATTTTAGACGATCAAATAAAAAAATTGATGGGATTGCTTTGAGTATGCTAAACTAACCTGTTGGTTAAGGTTCCAGACTCCCTGCAAGCTTTCAAGATTGATTCGATGCGTTCCTTTGTCTTGTTAGCGTTGGGATCATTGTCGTCGACCTGGTAATGAAACACGTTTCAGCCATTAAAATTCTGAACCAAACCACTCGGCAGCAATTGAACAACCTAAATTGTACAATGACATTTCATTGCATTATGAACCCAATTATTTCTAACAGAAAATCTGAGAGTTTAGTTTCTGTGATGCAGTCCTCGAGTAATAAGTGGACTTCAAAAAGACTTGGGATCCGTGGAATTCAGAAAGCTTTCTTATTTAATTTTCATAAAAATTTAAGAGTATGTAATTCAAAATTTAGTTCGAAAAGCAGGATGAATCTCACGCTTCTTGTTTTCATGTAATATAGGTTAGAGCTTAAGTGAAACAGAGTTATTGTAAGGTTACGCTTGTCAGGTGGCTGCACTTATCAGATATCAGAACCTATCTAGTATCTCTTACTCTAAGATGGGGAAACTAAGTTAATAAAGGTTATGTAGATGGTTCTAATATTTAGCATCATACCTTGGATTTCAACATGCGGGAGAAATCATAAGAAGCTCCATAGACATCAGCCATTGTATTAGTTCGGTCGATAACTTTGGCAGTGAGACCTGGGTATAATAAAATGAGAAAATACAAGTATAACTTTGGCAGTGAGGCCTAGGTATAATAAAATGAGAAAATACAGTAATTCAGGACTCCTTGATGATGAAATAGCAAGCACGAATTACATATAAAACTAAACCAAAACCGAAGGGACATAGCACAAAAAACTTGCGACTGGCAGGTCTACAAGGAAGATGGCCATGATAAATGAGAAAAAGGGAACAAAACAGTGAATAAATTTCCAAGTCATGCACAGAGTAGTAAATAAATCACTCTACCTTCATCAAGCACGGTGAAGGTTAGAATTATTGCAACAAGAACATGTCCAGAATTTCAACTTACCGCGTCTCATTTTCACAACACCTCTAAAGACTTCAATGTTGTTGTAACACAAAGCTAATGTCCCAATGGCCATTATCTGGTAATAAATAACAAGAAATTCAGTTAAGATTCTGATGATGTACATCAAATTTATAAGAAATACGGAACTACATTTTTTTATATATGGAACATAGTAGATTCTCTTCACCTGCGGGATAGCACAGAAACGAAAGATTGCTCGATCCCGCAAATCGGACATGTATATCAGGCAATCTTCTACATGTGCTAAAGCATTTGTGACCATGTCATTCAGGCACTGAACTGCCTTGGCTGAGTTTTCTTCGTATTTTAAGTCCTGAGAAGGTAAAATAACAAAAAAAGGGATGATTTGCTCGTGCATCGCATCATATTCATACCTTCTAAGTAACTGAGACGTTAAACATACCTCAAGTTTGTCAACATATTTATTCCATATTTCACGAGGCCAGAACATACGTGATTTTGGAATCTCATTGATATCCTCCAGATAATCTCTGATAATATTTGTTTTCTGCATTTTAAAAAATTAACAACAGTTGTGGAGTCAAAATGTGGAGATCTTTTTACAACGAGGAAAACCAATGCTGAAGAATGGATTCATTACCTGCAGGAATAAACCCATTGAGTCAGAGAGTGTATCAGAAGCCAAATCTTCCTTTCCAGAAGCATGGAACAGCTTTGACAACCCTAATCCGACAAGTCCAGCAACATAGTGGCAATATTCATCATAATCTCCAATTGTTTCTACCTGATGATTGCCAACTATTTTCGTCATATGTTGTATTTATCAGGATATAAACGAAATTAGATGTGAGGCGGAGGTGACATTGTTGCTTACGAAAAAAGCTAACAAAATATTTGCAAAATATTTTAGATTTCATGCAAAACCAAAGATAATTACTTATACAATCTTCTGTCTTCATAATGTCTCTGAGGTGCATATTTCCTCATTACCTCTTTGGAAATAAATTTTGCCATTCCTGCACCCATTCTCATGGTAATATCCTGAATTGCCAATTGAAAACTGCAAAAGGAAGTAAAAGTTGTCGAGACATTGCAGAACAATGACTATGACTTGAATCAGCAAAGGACTCGTGTACTGTAGCACAAGCCTGGACATCTCAAAGTTAAGAAGTACTTCGAGTTCAGATAAGAATGAAACTGGGCATACTACCCTTCCTTTACAAACCAACAGAATTACGATTCAATGCCATTCTGTGTAACCTCTCAAATAAATGGCAGGAATTTAGTCATGATTCCGCGCTTTCATTTCTAGACTTATACGATAGCAAAGATCCAGTAACAAATCCGACAGACAAGGAGCAGCCTTTCTCCAAACATCCACCCAGATGATCAACCATATTTAATTTTAAGTAGAAAAGAAACAGAAATTATCGCTATAAAGAATACCCCAGCCCAAGCTCCAGAAAAGCAGTGGAAACATGATGTAATTCATCCATGAGAACTTTGTACTCCTTTGTCCCACCTGTGAGTTTAAATACTATGAGATATAACTGGGACAGATCTAGGTCCTAAATTTATGCATATTAGATGACTTTCTGAGAATTTTATAATAGTTAAATCAAGTAGGAATTTATATCGATGAAGTACCACCAAGCAGAAGTGGGAGGAATTAAAATATATAATCCAAAATGAATGAGACCTTGCAGCAAGATGAATGTAATTAATTGCAAGAGTGACTGTGAAATAAAAATAGGCTGATACTATCAGTAGAAACTTACATGAAAAATGCCATTCGCGATCATATATGTGGCAGTGGAATGCCATCAGAATGGGTACTTTAACCTCTGTTGCTATGCTCGTGTCATCCTCTGCCAGCATGATGAGGTAAAATACTTAATATTTAACTAGGGTGCAAAGTGGAATAAAATTGTGGGTCATGAACTGTACAAGCCAGACAAAATGGAAAATGATATGCTTGAGCTCCCGTAATGCCTTAAATGATGGAATTAAGATAATCTTTCTAGTGATGAGCAACTGTTACTGCTTCTAATAAACGAGTCAAACTTTGGGAGTGTTGAGAATAGAATAGCATCATCATATAGCTTAGAAACCCCTTAAGACACACGTCGCTGGTTCATTCAAGTTGCGGAAACTGTCTTGTTTGCAATATTCTCCAAATATGAGATGGCTAACTGAAAAATTTATTCAGCTGAAGAATTGTGAATAAAACAGATGAGCAAAAGAATTCAGTAGTAGTAGCACAACAGCTTACCAACGGTGTCCAATGCTCGAAGAACCAAATAGAAAATGCACACCTGCAATCAAGACCGATTGTAGACCGAGCTTATTCTCAGATGCGAAAAAAGTGATACACAGTCCAAATATGAAAACAATTTAGAACCACATTGACTGACTCCATGAAAATTGTGCCAAAACTTTTCAAAATAACTCAAATAACGTCACCAAAAAAATCACCAAGATAACTCACAGCATCGCGGAGATCGGTATCGAGCTGCTGAATAACGAGGCCGAAGCTTCTCGAAACCTTGTGCAGCATCGTGTAACAGAATCCCCAGTGCGGCTCCGTAGGGATCTGCTTCTCCGCACTTCTCGCCGCTAACTTCAGCTTCACCATCGGATACAAATCGCCCGGATGCTTCAGTATCGCACGCAAAGCTCCCATTTCAGCTCCTGGTAAAATCAACAAATCACAAAATCAACCCATCGGTGACTAAAATCCACACACCTATCGGCATCACACATACTACGGCGCGATTACCGTTCCTTCGATTCTGCAATTATGAACGTCGTTGCTTCGGTTGGTTACAAAGTGATGCGAGGACGACGAAATTTATGCGCCGCGAGTGTGTTCAGAAAAATAAAGGCGTGAAATGTCAAACTCGGGCCTTATTATCTGCTAACGGAAGTGCCAGCTAGATAAGACCGTGTTTGGATACATCAACTTGGATTCGGATTTTCCGAATTATATGAATTTTTTTTATTATTATTTTTCTCCACCAATATTTTCGTGGTGAAGATTTTGTAATATTTTGGATCTTTCATCAATCTGTCTCGAGCAATTATTATCAGGTGTCAATTGTCATATTATTTTAATATACCACGTGTCTTCGATGTTCATTAAATAGGAACGATAAATGAAATAAATATTAAATATAATATGTTCCATTATTTATCAAACACGGAAGCATTTAGGTTTTCTGTGTTATTACAAGTTCCAGCTGGCACTTTTCATGTCTTCAATATTCGTCATCGCTCGTTCGCCGCCACACGTATATATATTGGTTTAAGCTATTTGGCGCTTCTCCTCTCACACATTCGCGAAAAAGCGAAACCATGGCTCTCAATCTCAAAGCTCTGTATAAAAACGCTTTTCGTTGTAATCTTCAAACGCTTAGGGCCGAATACAATCGGAATTTCGCTTTCATCGCTCCTAAGGCTAATCTTTCAGTATTGAATTGCAAGACCAATCGAGTTGTAATCTCCAATTGCATTTCTTCGAGCGATGAAAGTGTCAGCGCCGTTGCGGAGAGTTTGTCGATTGAAGAGGAAAAAGAGGAGAAATTAGTTGTGGCGGAGGAAAAGCATAATCGTAACGAAGAGAAGTTATCATCGGATGATGAGAATTTGTGGGCTCAAATGGTTGAAATTGCGAAGTTTTCTGGCCCGGCCGTTGGGCTTTGGATTTGCGGCCCTTTGATGAGTTTGATTGATACTGCTGTTGTTGGGCAAGGCAGTTCTATCGAGCTTGCTGCTTTAGGTTTTATTCGTTTCAATCTTCTTCGCTGTTATTTTTTTTCCTTTGGGTATTTGTATGTTATGTTGTTTTTCTTTTGTTCTGCTTGTTGATTCTCCTCGATTTGGCTTCTGTGAGATTCTTGGCAGGTCCAGGGACAGTGTTTTGCGATAACACGAGCTACGTCTTTATGTTTCTTTCCATCGCAACCTCGAATTTGGTTGCCACTGCTCTTGCCAGACAGGTCTGCTGATTGTGTCTGGAAGTTTGTGTTTATTGATTGCTGAAACGTCATGCTTCAAATGTGTTTGCTTCATTCGTTGACAAGATAACTCATTGAATTGTGTAGTTTGTTAAGTTACTACAAACATTGGTGTGACAATTACCTCATTTTGTGAATTAGAATTGTGATTGTCCCTATAATTATATGACCTAGAAAGGACATTGTTGGTGTGAAGTTGTGTTTTCTTTACACTCAGCTTAATTTTAGGCTGCGCTTGGTATGCGGAATCCGTGAGTGGAAAGCGGGACGGAAAACTAAGCTAGCGCATTGAACAATGATACTTTGCGCTTCCCTAAACAAAATGAAAGGAAAATGAAATGGAAAAGAAAAATAGTTTTTTATGTTTGGTTGATTGAAGATATAGATATGTAAAAGAAAATAAGAGAAAATATAGCTTAAGTTTATACATTAAACTAAGGAAAACTACTTTCTTCACCAAACGGTGAGGAAAAAGAAAGGAAAACTTATTAAAATCATTTTCTCTCCAATTTTCTTTTTTCACACTACATTCGCCAATCCAAATAGAGTGTTAGTTTTCATTCAGAATTTTTTGCTCATTGTCGTGGAAATGTGGTGACGAGAATTGGAAACTTGAAGTGTATTTATGGTGAAATTTTCAATTATGTGGTGCAGGACAAAGATGAAGTGCAACATCAGATATCTATATTGTTGTTTATTGGGTTGGCTTGTGGTTTCCTTATGCTTTTCTTCACGAGATCTTATGGTCCTTGGGCGTTGAAGGGTAAATAACTATATGTGTCACCTTTTGTTGGTTAATTTTATTTTTATTGGTTATATACATAACTGACGAAGTTTCTTACACTGATGTTCAGCTTTTACGGGGGCAAGTAATACTGAAATTATAACTGCGGCGAATACATATGTTCAGGTTCATAGCCCATGAACTCTCCTACCTTGGTTGCTTGAGGTTTCAATAGTTTGCAATAATGTTGTTGTTGAACCGTGCCTCTAATTGATAGATTAATATTAATGCATGATCAATAATGGGCTTTTGGTTTGCTTCATTAACAATATCTTATTTCCAGATTCGAGGCTTGGCATGGCCTGCAGTGCTAATTGGATGGGTTGCTCAGAGTGCAAGGTTTTCAATTTTACATCTTTGTTGTCTTCTGTTACTTTCCACTCATTCTTATCCGAACACTCTTCCATTTCATCATTTCATCAGCTTTATTATTTGGCAATGACAAATATGCTTGGTTTTGTTCATGATTAATGGAGTTGTTAGCCGATTTGGACTCTGCTTGACTAATGGATTTTCCGACTTTATACTGCATAATTCCCCCACCGTGCACTCAAATTTATTTAGAAGCTTTAAATATGCGCTACTACATAGTTATCTCCCCCTCTGTATAGGGGTGGCAATGGGTAGACCCACTTAGATCCAGACCCTGACTCGGTTAACTTATTGATATAAATCCGACTCTGGATAATGGCTCGCTAGATCCGACTCAGACCCATTGGATCTTCAAATGGGTCTTTAATGGGCATTTTTGACATCCTTACCTCTATAGCCCAGAAAATGGCAAATAATGATCGTTTATCGAATTCCAGAAATATATTAGTTGATGCATTTGGTTGACTCCGCAATATGAATTTCTGTCTCCTTATTGCTTGTGACTTTTGCGAAATTGCAAATCTTGAATAGAAGTTCTTACTAAGTTTTCTTACGTCTGGTTTTCTCTGCAGCTTAGGAATGAAAGATTCATGGGGACCTTTGAAGGCTTTGGCAGCTGCTAGTCTTGTAAATGGCGTTGGTGACATCGTGTTGTGCAGATTCCTGGGGTATGGTATTGCTGGTGCAGCATGGGCAACCATGGTATCTCAGGTATGGTGTGAACTGTGAAGATACTTTGGGATTGTGTGAAATCAAATATGTGATTGCATACAGTTGGAAATAAAGTATATAAAATTAAAAAATGAAAAATTCCCTCCAGGCTTTAAGCTTTTAAGTGATGTGGTCATCGAACATGGTATCAGAGCCCAGGCTAAAAGAGGTCATGGGTACAAAAATCCTCATGACCACCCATTTAAAAAAAATTACACGTCTAAGGTTAGATAAGAAAGAAATCAACCTAGACGTGAGGGGGCGTGTTGGAAATAAAGTATATAAAATTAAAAAATAATACGCTCCCTCCATGCTTAAGCTTTTAGGCGAAGTGGTCATTCAACATTTACCACTAGGCATATATTCTTTAACTGGTTATATTTCATATTTTCCGATAAACCATGTGTTATTTTCTCCATTTGGTCTCTAATGGGCGTTTGTCCTAGGTTGTTGCAGCATATATGATGGTTGGAGCTTTGAACAACAAGGGATATAATGGTTTTACCATCTCTATCCCGTCCCATGACGAACTCCTTCAGATATTTATGCTTGCAGCTCCAGTTTTTGTGACAATGATGTCCAAGGTTGAAGAAGATACATTTTATCACTGTATCATTAAGTTCACTTACTGTCACAATCATTCTTCTGTTATCCCATTCTTTTGGCAATTTTTTGACGAGCCACACTTTATAGGTTGCATTTTACTCTCTGCTCGTGTACTTTGCCACATCTATGGGCACGAGTTCTGTTGCTGCGCATCAGGTTTGGTTATTTAGACGCCGCTGATATCTGCTATTTCGTGTCGTAGTTTTTCCTTTCAGTCAATCTAATGACATTGGATCTTTCCATCTTGACAACCATTTTTGCAGGTAATGATACAAATTTACTGCATGTGTACCGTATGGGGTGAACCTCTTTCACAAACAGCACAATCTTTTCTGCCTGAGCTACTATATGGAGCTAACCGAAACTTAGAGAAGGTAACAAGCATTGCTTTCATTTCAATGAATATTTCCACGACCTTCTAGAAAAGCCCATTAAATCATTTGCCGACATGGTCTTCCAGTTTGAGTAACTTGGACACTGTTTTTCAGAGTTCTTCTAAAGCACAGTCCCATTTATTGAACGAAACATTATTTGATACCTAATATTATTGCAATTTCTTTTTGACAAATGATAGGCTCGATCCTTATTGAAATCACTCGTCATCATCGGCGCACTAAGTGGATTGATATTGGGAGTTATCGGAACATCCGTACCTTGGCTATTCCCCAAAATATTCTCCCCGGATCCTGAGGTTATACAAGGAGTAAGTTGATTTATGTCTCCGGCTTATACATGTATGTACTTTAGATAATAATATTGATGGTGGTGATAAATCATAGGGTGAAACTGAAATATTTTTGAAGGTGTTTAATTTGTATCTCCAAAATGATATATTTACATTTCAACATGCCATGCATAATGCAGATGCACCAAGTGTTAATTCCCTACTTCCTTGCACTGTGTATCACGCCCAGCACTCATAGCCTTGAGGGTACACTATTGGTATGTCGACTCTAATGCATTGTTTTGGCAATTGGAGATGCAAAAGAGTGTTAAATGAGATGCATCTACCTTTTGCAGGCCGGACGAGATTTGAAGTTCATTAGTATGTCGATGAGTGGCATCTTCTCCTTGGGCACCCTTGTTCTGCTGGTATGCATGTTTTAGTTCTGTTACTTCAACCGACCAAAACAAGTCGTTTATACCGATGTAATGGATCGTAAACATTATTGTTCTTTGTTTCTCCTAAAGCTTTTGAGCAGCAATGGCTATGGTTTGCCTGGATGTTGGTTTACGCTCGTTGCATTCCAATGGGTAAATTTATCTTTCCCATCGTCACCGCTGCATTTACATTAATTTATATTTGTAATAATTTGGATCTATCGTTCATTTCTTCGTCTAGTCGCGTTTCTTGGTGGCTCTAAGGAGGCTCACCTTGCCAGACGGGATTCTTTATTCCGACGACATGTCACGCCACCAGCCGGGGAAGCTCAAAACCGTGTAGACTATAGAATTCTTTCGACGTCGCCGTAAATTATTTTCTATCAACATTTGCTGCTGCTGCTGTTGTAATTTATGAGTGTAAGAGTGTATTCTTTGTCTGGGGATAGGCAGATATTTGTATTGTCTTAATAGGGGAAAAGACAGTTCAATGTTATAGATAGCGTATCCCTTGGATACGTACATACTACATACATACGTCGGTCGTTGATGAGATTTTTTTATATGTATATATTTTTATTTAATTAATTATTTTCTACATCTCATGGATAATTTGGCCATTTTATAGCAAATTATACACCCTATCATATGGTCTAACTGAATATATATATATATATATATATATAATGATGGGATGCAAGTGACAATCGTCATCATTTTCCTTAGATTTCCAAGCAATATAAATGTCTTATTATCTTGTTTTACACTCCTTTGCCGATCCGACTTTTATCAGCTGATGATTGAATTGAAGGTAGGGGTCCAAATCGTAGGAAGATATTATTTTGAGAAGGATAGGTAGTATAGTAAAGCAGTTTAAATCGCATTGAATTTAATTATATAATCTAGAGATTTTATATAAATTCACAACACTTGTCGGCATCAATTTTTTTTATTATTTATAAATATGACATAATAACAATCTTTCTTGTCATCGTTTAAGACAAATCCATATATTAATTATAGCTGTCGGCATATTTGATTTATGCCATTTTTCGTATGTTATTATTAAATAAAATAAACTTTAAATAAGATGCATCTTTTAGGTATATGGTAGTTGAAGAGAGCTTTTCGTGCAACAATTATTTATATGTAACTGTAATCTCAATCGTACACCCATAGCTGGAAAAATTAATACAGTAGACATTCTAAACCTTATTAAAAGCCCTATTTAAACTTTTTTAATATAGATGGACTACAGATTTTTATACTAAAGTAGTATTTTATTGAGCATAACTAATAGTGGGGCCCACTATACAGATAGATCTGCTAGGGGCAATTCTGTATTTTCCTTTAGCATTGTCCGGTGGTCGGAATGTGTCGGGGAATGTCGGCGCGTGCACTTCACTCTCCTCAAAGGCGAATGGTATTGGCCGTCACCGAGGCACCACATCCTTTGTTCGTTCCTATTTTTTTTTCTTACATATTCCCGCTCAATTTTTCATTTTCCGCTCCCAAATTATTTCGAAAATAAAATAAAAATATCGCAATTTCATTAGGAGCCAAGAGTTGTTGTACTATGTGCTTGCTGAGTGGTACCATTGAGCTGAAGTTATGATTTTATTTGGGTCCTACTATTCACACCTCCTCCTTTACACCCTACACCCCCCTTTACACTCCCAAAACACATAAAATTTGTTAAAAAATATTTACTTAACTACATGAATTCAACAATAATTATTTTATGATTTATTTTTAACAATATTAATTGCATGGGCTATTCAACAATATTAATTAAGTTATTTTTCCAAAGTACATCGATATAATATTTAATTTATTTTTTATTATATTTAGAGATGTTCAGACGGCTTGAAAAATCCGAACCGAATCAGTGATCAACAGTTCGGTTAACCGGAGTCAATGGTTCCGATTATAACCGGAGGAGTTTGGTTCCGATTTTTATATTTTCAAAATCGAAAACCCGTGGTCAACCGCCAGTTTTTTTCTAAAATAAAAAAAAATTATTAACGGTTTGGATCTCGTGGCCGTTGGAAATCAACGACCATAGTTTACTGACCGTTGGAAAACCGACGATTTTAAACGAAAAAATGAAAATAATTAAAAATAATAATAATAAGATTCGGTTTGGAAATGGAACCGACGGTTCCAAACCGTGGTTAACCGCGGTTCGATTATGGTTTAAGATTTTGATGCAACCGGAACCGGCGATTCCACTGGAATCGAAACTGGAACCGGTTGAACACCACTAATTATATTACTCCTTATATTAATCGCTACATTTTTATATTAACTTTAAGAAAATTAAAACTTAATATTTAATATATTAATATCAAATAAACACAGATATAGTGGTTTGAAACTGTCTTGCTGAAGCGGTTTGAATTGGTGGAATGGATGCAATTTGAATCGTTGAATAATTAAGTATTTTAATTGATGCAGTTTGAAATTAGAATTAGTTTAGTTTAATGGTAAGTATTTAATGATTTTAAATTTGTAAGTATTTAACTGTTTAAGTACTTTAAAAATTGATAAGTATTTAATAGTTTACTTTAATTAATTAGGGGGTACAAATAGAAAAGAGGGGTGCCAATAGAATTACCCTTTTATTTTTCTAAAATAATTTATTGAATAAAAAAAAGGAAAAATCAATTACCAAACAAGGAAACAAAAAACATTACTTCTGCAACTTTCATTTTCTCCTCCGTCTACCCCCACCCACTCTCACACCCACAACCACGTGTACGTGTGTGTGTGTGTGTGACTGTGAGCTAAAGCGTCACTCCTCCACTGAATCTTCTCTCTCAAAACAAATGGGAGAAAAAAAACGAAGCATGTGATTTCTGACACCGATTATTTCTCGAAGCTGAAAAACGAAGCAATCGGAGCTGCATAAGTAGGAGTAGAGTGTGTGTTTTTTTTTTGGTTTCCATTAATGGCTTCGTCTTCTAGAGGAAGGAGCAGTTCGCCATTCAACCATCGGAGGCCATCGAGTCCGTACTCGTCCACGTCGTCGACGTCGTCGTTCGCTGGCGCTCGATTGATGCCGCGTTCGAGCTCGTCCTCCGCTGCGGGGTCGTTCTACGGGTCTCGATCGAGGACGCCGAGCCGAGGACAAGCCGCCGATTACGGCCAGAGCCGAACGCCTGTGAGCTATCCTTCGATGGAAGAGCAGATGACCTCCGATCCAATGGATGGCGAATCCAGATCAGGCGATAGCATTTCGGTTACGATTAGGTTTAGACCGTTGAGGTAAGTGACCTTAGGTGTTGTACTTTAGATCTGATTTGAGTTTTGAGATGAGTTTGTTTCGACTGCCGAAGCTAGGTTTGGTTTTATCGGCAAGCAAAATGGGTTAATATTTATGTTTGTTGCGTTGTCAGTGAGAGAGAGCAGCAGAGAGGTGACGAAATCGCCTGGTATCCGGATGAGGATAAGATCGTGCGGAATGAGTACAATCCGATGACTGCCTATGCATTTGGTGAACCTTTTTTCCGATTCATCTTTTTTTTTTATGTTTTTGTGATGATGACATGATGGCCGATATCCTAATCTTGCTGATATTATAGTAGCTTTTGGACTGAATTTGAATATGAGTGGAAATGAAGGTTATTCCATTGAGTTGCCTGTGAAATTTATAATTAAATTTTGTTAATTCCGCAGAAGGATCATTTAGCATGTATAAACTAGAGCCTTTTGCATTTTGACAGTGTTGGTTTTGATGAATTTCAATTTATCATTTAGTTGTTGAGTGCTGAAGTATGATTGTTCATCAACTGACACCTTTATCTTTGACTTTATTCCTATGACAGATAGAGTGTTTGGCCCTAATACTGGTACTACAGAGGTGTATGAAGTGTCTGCTCGACCTGTAGTTAAGGCGGCAATGGAGGGCATTAATGGTATGCCTGACATTATCTTGAAACAGCAGCCAGCATTCCTTAATGTGATGTCGAGCAGTAACTTTTATGTGATTTAGGCATTTCGCATTTGGCATGCACTCATCATTGCACTTATTCATTTGGGGAAAACTGTTCAATTTGATGCAGTTATTTCTGGGTTTTACAACTACTATTTATTGATCTAATCCGTAGGTACCGTGTTTGCTTATGGTGTCACCAGTAGTGGAAAGACGCACACTATGCATGTAAGTCATTATTTTCAGTACTAGACACAAGTTTTAAATGTTGATCCCAATAAAAGGCCAATGCATGGTTATAAATTCTTAATCTCAACGTTTCCAAAAATGTTCTTATCAGGGGGATCATAATTCTCCTGGCATCATACCTTTGGCAATAAAGGATGTCTTCAGCATAATTCAAGATGTAAGTATGGTTTGCATTTTCCTTTATTCTTGCAGTGTGTTGTGCTCTTAGAAGGCAACCATAATGCCACATTCCTTTATGGTATTCCATTTCTACATTGTATGCTTCTATGTAGTCGTGTTAGTTACTATCAGTGCATGAATTACTAAAGTTATTCTTTCTCCAGACTCCTGGCAGTGAATTCTTACTTCGGGTTTCATATCTTGAAATCTACAATGAGGTTGGATTTTAATCTGAATTTTAGTTTCCTTCAAAGTTTATCTGCTGATGCTTCAATTTTCTTGGCTTTCTTCTGTATGTTTTCGTATCTGAAACTCCTGGTCCCCCTCCTCTAATTTCTTATCCCCTATTCACCAGGTCATTAATGATTTGCTTGATCCAACTGGACAAAATTTGCGTATCAGAGAAGATGCTCAGGTTTTTCAGTTTATTTCCTCTCTGCGGCAATGTTTCATGCAGTTTCAGCTCTACTTTTACTCATTACTGTTTTGTTGCACTTGAATATTTCTGACTGCACAGTTTTAATATTTCTTGTATTCTCACTTCTATCTTCTCATAGGGAACTTATGTTGAGGGTATAAAGGAAGAAGTTGTGCTGTCCCCTGGACACGCTCTTTCATTTATTGCTTCTGGGGAAGGTGCCAGTTCTCCTTTAAATGCAATTTATTTGTACTCTTATGCTTTCACTTTAATATTGAACTTGCTTGATTAAGTATTGTTATGTTCTTTCCCTATAATTTGTATCGACATCTCATGGTGTCAGTTTGTTGACATATATACTGGTATAGTGTGTCGTATTTTTAACCTGTGTTGGATGTAATGCAGAGCATCGCCACGTTGGATCAAATAATTTTAATTTGTTCAGCAGCCGTAGTCATACCATCTTTACGTTGGTAAGTTCTTGGTACCATTTTGGCTGTGTTGATTTCCTTTCTATTTCCTATAAGGGCCTTGCAATTGTGAGTCTGTGCTTGTTGAACCTCAAAATATCTTGGATTGTAGCGATTGTGGTTTCTCAAATTATGTTGTAATAACTCCAGTTTTTGTTTTAATAATTCAAATTTTATCAGTTCATTTTCACTTGAACCCAAAAATTTCAATAATCTTTTTCTGTCCATAGATGATAGAAAGCAGTGCTCATGGAGATGATTATGATGGTGTTATATTCTCACAGTTGGTAGGTGCATACTTACTTGGAAATGAATTGCTCTTTGTTATAACATCGTACTGCGCTACATTTTTCTCGACCTATTCTTCACCTCTTTGATTTAGAACTTAATTGACTTGGCGGGATCTGAAAGTTCAAAAACTGAAACAACCGGGATAAGGAGAAAGGAAGGGTCATACATTAATAAAAGTCTACTTACACTTGGAACTGTAAGTATAATTTTTTTGTTCCCATAAATTGATTGCTTATTTTTTTTTTATATACATTTCTAATTTTCAGTGGTAAGGTACCTCTGGCTGCCATCCTGTGGTAACTTGTTGTCTATACATACCTAGACCTAGCAGATTTAATTTGAATTGTTACAATAAATATATGCAACATAATTTCTCATGTAGGAATGATATTAGAATTTCTACAAATCAATTCCAATGATTTCCTGCATTAATATTTTCAATGACGTGAAGGTCATTGGAAAACTTAGTGAAGGGAAGGCGTCTCATGTACCATATCGTGATTCAAAGCTCACCCGACTTCTGCAGTCTTCTCTAAGTGGGCATGGTCATGTTTCGGTGAGATTGAATTCATTCATTTAACGGTTTTACAGTTTTTTTTCCTAATATATAGATACCTATGCTTTTCGAAATTTTACAGTTGGAGTAGGTTTTACTAAAATTAATGTATTAATAATCTCCTAATGGTTTTAATGTCATCTGCCTATATCCCTCAGCTTATATGTACGGTGACTCCTGCATCAAGTAATTCTGAAGAGACTCATAATACCTTAAAGTTTGCCAGCAGGGCTAAGCGTGTCGAAATATATGCCTCACGGAACAAGGTGAATTCAATTGTGGATCGTTTACTTGCAATTAACTCATCTTGTGATTTTTGCCAGTTGACATTTAGTTATTTTTTTGTTTTTTTTCAGATTATTGATGAAAAATCATTGATCAAGAAGTATCAACGTGAGATTTCCTGTCTTAAAGAGGAGCTCGATCAACTACGGAGGGGGATGCTTGTCGGTGTCAGTCATGAAGAAATTATTGTGTTAAGGCAACAGGTATTTCCCGTCTTATTTTGATGTTAGCATGATTTACATGGCTGACTTGGTTTACTGCTGCCTTCTGTATCTGCTATGCAGTTGGAACAAGGACAAGTTAAAATGCAATCAAGATTGGAGGAAGAGGAAGAAGCTAAGGCAGCTCTAATGAGCAGAATTCAACGACTAACAAAGCTGATACTGGTTTCCTCAAAAAATAACATGCCTGGCTATTTGCCTTCGCGCCAAAAGAGCCTGTCTTCTTCAGAAGATGATGTAAGCTGGTTGCATATATTGATTGATCTTTCCATGTAGATTATAAGAGTTCTACCGTTTTGTTTTCATATTGCTGTATTGCATCCAATCCAAATTCGATGTTCCAAGGAAGAGTTTTCTATCTGTGATGTACTATCATGTTTTCCTACATGTCAGTTTAATTCGTTGTTTGCATCAATCACAATTTTTTTATTATTCTGGCTTAGATTTCCTTCAAGTAGGTATATGTGCCTTCTTATGTTTATTTAGACGAAAACTGGTATTGTCCTGTTTGTTTACAAGTTTCCTGTAATGTTCTCTGACAGAAGTTCGATGGCGAGAACGAGAAAAATTCATTGTCCTCTGGTGTAAATATTCCATCAGATGCTTATGATTTTGTACAGAGACGATCATCCAGCAACTGCAATGATGATACATCACAAGCAGGCAGTACTATAACTGAAACGACTCATGCGGGTGAACTTATAAGTGGTTCTTCCAGTGCACCGAAACTGCCTATAGTATGTATTGACTCTTTCTTTTTAGATTCCAACTTCATTTAACCCCTCAACGTTTTTTATGTCACTGGTAATGCTATCTCCAACAGAGGAATGCCCATCCATGTTCTCTTTCATTTTTCTGCCTTTATGTTCATATGTGCATATTTAGTTGGTTTCACGTATTTCTTGTTGCATATCTGAACACAGTTGTGGGATAGAAATTGTTATTTTGTCGAATTCGACTCCATATGTAATGAGAAATTTGTGCATGATATGGTTTTAACTTGGTTGCTCTTTGAATTCGTCCTTCTATTTCAGTTCTACTCTGTGTGAATCTACAGCGTTTTATTTTAATTTTTTCTCATAGCTTCCTTTATTCTCTACCTTTTATCATAGGATGAGGTAACAATGTCGGACCACATGGACCTACTTGTTGAGCAAGTGAAGATGCTTGCCGGAGAGATCGCATTTGGCACCAGTACCTTAAAGCGTCTGGTAGAGCAGTCTGAAAACGATCCTGAAAGCTCAAGGGATCAGGTAGTCCATTTGTTGATAAACATGCCTTCTCTCCTCATGTTAACATACAGCTAATTTTTGGCATGATGCTTCTGACAACTGGTTAGCGATAATGATGTAATAATAGTTTCAATCCTCTACACAGGTAGAGAACTTGGAGCGTGAAATCCTAGAAAAAAGGAAACAAATGAGAGTTTTAGAACGGCAAATAGTTGAGAGTGCCGAAGCTTCTGTTGCTAATGCATCTATGGTTGAAATGCAGCAGGTTGTTGTCTTACTCATTCACTAAAAAATGAAGTGGTTGCAAAAATGCAATTCTCCTTATTTGTAACATAGTTGAGTAATCAGTTTTTTTTTTTTTTTTTTTTTTTGGGAACAGACAATCATGAAATTGACAGCTCAATGCAGTGAGAAGGCGTTCGAGCTCGAGGTCTTTCTTTCCCTTTATTACAATTTCGAATTATTTTTTTGGCAATATCATCATCAGTTACTCGTACAAGATTATGCTGTGTCAATTTTTTTTGCGTAACATTAAATGCTGATATTTTACTAAATCTTAGTTTATTTTACAATGCAGATTAAAACAGCCGACAACCGTGTTCTTCAAGAACAGCTGCAAAACAAGGTTGTCCCTCTACATTTTGCTTGCAGTGTGTCTGTTTCAGTTTATTTTTTTTATCGTAGATTTTAAAGAAGCCCTTCTCTCTTGGTTTTTCCGCTATCTCACCACCAGTGTGCTGAGAACACGGAATTGGAAGACAAAGTAAGCAACTTCGAGAAGCAATTAGCTTCAGTATCTGGAGAAAAGATGTCATCTTCTGTTTCAGATGAAAAGACGAATGAGTTGAGAGTGAAAATGCAGTCACTGGTAAACTTTTTATACAGATCACTTGTAATATTGTGGCATTTAGAACTTTGATATCTGCTCAAACATGCAAACTTGGCTTTATTATTTTTTATGGAAACTTTTTTCTCTATCTCACCACCAGTAGCCTCGGTAACTTCGTGCATATGCCTTTTCTGTCTTCTCCTTCTCCTGAGGCT
Source organism: Lindernia subracemosa (assembly GCA_028392965.1). Taxonomy (NCBI): domain Eukaryota; kingdom Viridiplantae; phylum Streptophyta; class Magnoliopsida; order Lamiales; family Linderniaceae; genus Vandellia; species Vandellia subracemosa. The sequence continues at coordinate 235,707 of JAQPCC010000026.1, read as the reverse complement.
ACTTACCTCTAAAATTTAAATCCATGACCCACAATGAACTTTCAAGTTTTAGTTTGAATTATGGAATGTTGATAATCTGTGCTTCTTTCTGCTTAATCTTTGTTAGCTTCTTTTATCAAAGCCACTGGCCACTAGTGCCTGCATCATTCAACCGAGTATAAGGTTGTGAATTTCATTTCTTCAGTTTGAGTGAAAATGCTGCTTATCCACTGTGCAGGAAATTGAGAACGAAAAACTAAAGATAGAACGTGTTCAAATCCTGGAGGAGAACAGCGGATTACACGTACAGAACCAGAAACTATCCGAGGAAGCTTCTTATGCCAAAGAACTAGCATCTGCTGCCGCTGTTGAGCTGAAGAACTTAGCCGGCGAAGTCACTAGGCTGTCATTACAGAACGCCAAGTTGGAAAAAGAGTTGCAGTCTGCTCATGAATCGAGTTCCAGAAACTTCAACAGAAAGCACAGCGATGCTCAGAGGTCTAGAGGCAGAAACCGATTATCTGCAAGAACAACTGATGTTTCGGTAACCAAAAGCGACGACTTCAGCACGTGGGATTTGGATCCCGAGGATTTGAAAATGGAATTGCAGGCGAGGAAACAGCGTGAGGCCATTCTCGAGGCTGCGTTGGCCGAGAAGGAAATCTTGGAAGACGAATACAGAAAGAAGTTTGAAGAGGCAAAGAAAAGAGAGGCTTCTTTGGAAAACGATCTGGCAAATATGTGGGTGCTCGTCGCGCGGCTAAAGAAAGAAGCTGCTTCCAATGGTGTGCCAGATTCAAAATGTAATGGCAGGAATGACGATGACATGGACCAAATCATTACCCAGCAGAAAGACAATGATACTGATTTGAAGGAGGATGTTGTTATACGTGGGAAAGATGCTCAAGAAAAATTGAACCTGGGTTCTACCGTTCCCAAGGAAGAATCTCTTGTTGTCCGCTTAAAGGTGGGTAACTTTTGTCTGGTTTCTTCCATAACATAGTCCATGTTTACCTTGCTTGGTAGACTCTTAGGATATTGAATGCAAAACTATTCAATTTACTTCTGCACAGCCGTCATTTTCTTTTCTTTTTAATTTTTTGCATGTGTTACATAATGGTTGAGTTTCTAGTCTTGGAAAAAACAGCTTTGTCAGAGGATTGTGAGTGTAATATGCTTAATGCTATTTCTTGCCTGGATTTGTCTTCAGGCTCGGATGCAAGAGATGAAGGAGAAAGAACTCAAGTACACAGGGAATGGAGACGCAAATTCGCATGTATGTAAAATATGTTTCGAGTCTCCTACAGCTGCAATGCTTCTTCCTTGTCGCCATTTTTGCTGTAAGTTATTTATCCTGATTGATGTTTATTTCTCTTCATTCTTCAAAAGCACACATGGTCCTAAAATTACGTTATTGCTGTCATCCTTGTCCTTGCAGTATGTAGATCATGCTCGCTGGCATGCACTGAGTGTCCCATATGCCGATCGAAGATTGTGGATCGGATTTTTGCCTTCACTTGAACAAGTAATGTACATCCGTTAAAACTAAAGGTAAGAACAACCATTTCCCCTAGGTTTGCTACGTTCTTATATATTGTGGAAGTACACCGATGAAACAATCGTAGCCAGAGATGCAAGTTATTACCCGCGCTTATGTCTATATTTCATCCCTTTCTTGCAGGGAAAGATGCCCCATTCTTAAATCTCTTTACCTGCTCGGCTTACGTCTGAAAATGGCGGGTTCTATTTTTTTCGTCAGTTGAAAGAAAAAACTGTACGTAATCAACAGTAACAACGTTATATATATACATGTCGTTGTGGTTCGCATTCTCAAACTGGAAGTAGGGACATGAAGTGGAGAAATATAACTCGTCTGCTTGTAATATAATTTTTTTGAACGTCATTTGTCTGCGGTTAATGGAGTTACATCAGTTTGCTCATATATCAGTTAACGGAATAAAAACTGTTTTACTTCTAAAGAGAGAATGTTCCTATTAAAAAATTAATTACTAAAAGAAAAAAGAAAAATTTCCGTTGCCGGGAATCGAAGGCGGGTCTCTCCTGGGTGAAAGCCAGATATCCTAACCGCTGGACGACAACTGATTAATGGTTAATTATTCGATTAAAAGACAAAAGTTATAATTATTAATATACATTTCTATTTTTGTATTAGGCCGAAAAACCAAGGACATTTTGCAGGCCCAAGGGAACTCATTTCCCTCGCTCTTACCGTCACGAAACTTGCGTTCGATTACAGCCACTTAAACACACGCGCGCGCATCGTCGTGCTAATCTCTGACCTCTGGTTAGGTATCAACTGGATTTCCTTGTACTTTATGATAATTGCTTTATAATTCCTATGCATTTGACGTGAATTTTGATATCTATAATGCACTCTATTCCGCAATGTTTCTGCTGAATTTTAGATCTGTTTCATCGTCATTTCTAAGTTTTGTCAGGATTTGTCATGTGATTCGTAGTTCAGGTGATCTATTGCGAATTTCATTGTTTGAATGACGCGTTTGATTTCTCATCTGGTTTGTTTTAATTGCTCCACCGTCTGTTTTGTGGTTGATTCGAATTTCACATGTAAGGCTGAATTAGAAGCATCGACAAAATGGACACCACAGAGAAAAGATGATAATTCCATTCCAGCTGGCTTCGTAAACAAGAGACAAAATGAAGAGACAGGACGAAGAAAACTTACAGAACGATTGGGGAAAAAAAACACAATCTGTTTTGATTGTTTGTTTGTTCAACAAAACCTTCGTCTCGAGGCTGAGGTTGATTTGAGGTGAATCACTAGAATTACTCATACATTTTGGTATCATACATTTGCTGAGGAAAGGAATTATTGTAAGTGCTTCCTTGTTCGCTCGTACACGGCGACACATGATCATCTATCTGCAAACAAAAATCTCAAAATCTTCAGTACTATAATGATGATCTATAAATGCATTTGTTTGATATGATTATGTGAATGATTGCAGCAACAAACCTTACAGAGGCTATAATTGGAGGAAGGGTCCAGAAAATCATCGACATGCCACCCTGGTAAAGTTTCCATCAAATACTCCGATATGCTACTTGCAGTATCAGAGCCCAGTTGGCTTAACGAATTATCTTTAATCGGATTCGACGATGATTCCGAGCAATTTGTGCTCTGAACGTTAGCTGCTAAATCGTTCTTCATCTCTGCAGGTGCAAGCTTGACCCCTGTTAGAAAAAACCTATTGTGCTTTTTGGTGTGTTCGTTGGCTTTATGTATCGGGCCATCGCAGTCTCTGCAGAGTAGTGCTCTGTCTTCTTGGCAGAACAATAATGCTCGTCTCTCCTGCAAAAACAAGAAAGAAAAAGAGGTAATAACTATAAGCGTCTGTTTATTGTCTTGATCTTATAGACAAGAGTTTAACAGCCAGCAAGTACGTGTCAACTGACCTGGCAAATGTCGCAGAGAGGACATTCGTTGAGCTGAGGATAAAGAAGAGAGAAGCGAGGGTGTTTGCTCGCGAGTTTATTGGCGCTATGGACTCTGCTATCGCATTGCTGGCACAGGGCAGCTTCATCTGCGGTACAGAAGATGGTAGCTTCTTCTTTCCCACAAACATCACATTGAATCTTCATTCTTGTTTGTTTGCGCGTCCGTGTGCTATGCTACAGTGAGTTAGGTTGAATAGTTGATGAACTTAATGGTGGGAAGTAGAACGAAGTATATAGGTAACTGGGTTGTAGATTGAATGAGGAAAGAGAGCAACTTTTTATAGGCATACTTAGGGTGATGGTGTATAGGAGAGGAAGAAAAAGTGCACCTAGGTATTTATTTCTCAACCTTCAAATCCCAATAATAAAATAATACTAGCTGCTATGGTATTTCTCAGTCTTTAGAAAGCTCTAGTAAAAGAAAAAATCCATGCAGTTCTGCGGCAGTTTGATTCATTTAAGTTAAATCTTTATTGTGTGCTTACAAAGACAGGTCGATGCTTGCTTGCTAGGTTTGTGTAGCTAGTTGGCTCTACCATTATTTCTTTATATCCTTGAGCTTTCGACCTTTGCTTTTGTCTGCCTATAACTGTGATAGGGGCATATCTGTATGGGACATGAAAGAGTTTTTATCCCTTCATTTAATGTTCCTAGCACTTTCTTATCGAACTAAATATCATTAGCAGTTAGCCCATCAATTAAATTTCTTGGGTTCTTTTGAATTATATATCTCTACTTCTAGCGTGGCTGTGTAGTAGTAGCAATAGTAATATTGCACCGTAGGGTGGGGACTAAGATCACATGTCAAAGGGTAGGAGAAATTCTAGCTAATTATATTTGATGATTTGATCCTAAATTGTTGTTACTTAAGAGTATTATCTTTATGTTACACATTGAATCTTAGCATCAAATGTTAAGGACTTCATGCTAAAGACAATCATCTTTTTCATTTGTTTTACTTCCCAAGATATGATATAGATAGATATAGAGATGTCATGGGCAAAGAGAAAGGCGGTTGCTTTCAGCCTTACTTGTCTTCTGATGATGGTAAGCACATTGAATTCTCCACTTCAATAGGCCAGCTAATGTAATTACTACGGCTACTCCTCCAAGTGGGAATATAAAATAATAGCTTGTATAATGGTTCAAATATGTGTTTTATCAATCCATTGGCAGGAGCTTGGGAACTGTTTAGACGATGGTAAGACTTAGCCAACTTAAAAAAACTAATGCAGGGACAAATTTCAACTTTTCAGCAAAGATGAGCTAATGCTTAATTACGAGGTAAACTAAACACAACTGCTTACACGTTGTATGTCCGAAAGTATATTTGAAGAGTTGTTGTCAAGGGTATTAATTAATTAGAACCAATTTTCATTTTTTTTTAAAACAATAAAAAGGTGCCTTTTCCGGCTGGATAGATTTGGGCTATGGAAGTTCAACCCTTTGGGCAGGGATTCAAATTCCATACTCTCGATATTAGATATAGATTGGGGACTTATTTGCATGGCCGAGGGGATTAGTCTTTATCTTTGGCAGTTTGTAGTTCTGGCGTAAGTTCATAGTCGGAAAATGTGGGCAAAGGTCCGATATACTTTGCATTCGTATATAGTATAGTATGAGACAAACAATTAGTTGAACTTTAAATCAGCCAAAAGGAAGGAGGATAGTTTAAATGTGTATATAATTCGAAGGCCCCCCTCGCCGATAAAGTATGAAGGTCGGCAGAGTACAACTGTAAAGTACACAGAGAGAGAGAAATGAAAATTTTCTGTCCGCTTTGTTTTTGTTTTTTTCCTATGAATTGTGATGATCTCTTTTAGATCACCTATAAACACGTAAAATACGCATTATCCATATTAACTTCAATTATGTCGCTTAGAAGGTGATGAACACGATATATATTATTATATAATAGATATTCAATATTTGAAGCCATAAAGTGCAATACAGTATGGAAATTCAATTTTGTGGGCGTGGAGAGAATGGAATGTACTAAATGACAAGTTTCTTTTTCAAACCTACATAACGAGATATGGATGAAATCTTCTCATACCTTCTATGAGAAAACGACATTTTTTTTAAAAGGACTGTGCAAGTTGTTCTGAGTTCGATTGCTGCCATTGGTGGAGGAGATAAGGTACTAATGTTATAATATATATATATTCACAGTGTTGTGTGCATGGAAGATGATATTTTGGATCAAAATATGTTAGGCGTCTTATATCTTCTTGGCCACCACAGTCCACAAGCATGTATGTACTAGAAAGTAATAGCCATGTATTTCTATTCTTCAGTCCTCTTCATCTTTCTTACCGTTGAATTTTAGTACGCCTACTTTAATATTACTACAGATCAACATCACTGCCATGTCTCAAAAAATAAACTTTTGTCCGCCAAAAAAAAAGGGTTTCCTCAGTTTCTGTTAATATTCTGAATTCTGGTAAGTCATACGATAATATTTGGTCATTTTTTTTATGAAAATTGTTTTATTTTTCTTTTTTCGGTTTTGCCGTAATTGCCATTTTACACCAACAATTAAATTTGGCCAAATTACAAACTTGGCCCAATACGGAGAGCCTATAGTGTTTTTTTTTTTTTCGAAACGATAGCAATTTTCATAAATGTCAAAAAGAATTTATACAGCTAAATAGCCTAGGAGTCTTCTGCTTACAAACTGCACAGATAGGCGAAAAGCTCACATGGAGCAAAGACATGAAGTCAAAGACAAAACCTAAAAGACAAAAGTCAAAACGAAGATTTCATGCAATTGTTAGTCCTTAAGCCAAAAGATTGCACGACCCTGTATTTGTAAAAAGTACCCTACAGCAATCGCAGACAAAACAATGAAAGTCGAACCATCAGATTAGCTAAGTTCCAAGAATTCTGCCCACTCGAAGCCTGCTAACTCGATAATGGTTCTATCGTCGCGCCACTCCCCTTTGAAAATCCACAGATTTCGGGTCTTCCACAGCATCCATAGAATATACACGGACAATTGAACACGGTGTTGAAAGGTGCTCTTGTCAGGCCCAGAACAAAGAGTCCCCCACCAGTCCTTGAAGCTTCCCGAACCATTTTCCATGCAACTCCAATAAACAGGGGCCAATTTCCAGGTATTAGAAGCTTTTGGACAGTGGAAAAGGACATGCTCCAAAGATTCCTCCTTCTCACCACACATTGCACAGAAAGTGTCAATCGTCATCCCTCTTCTTTTCAGATTAGCCTTAGTAGGCAAGACATCATGAACGCATCTCCAAAGGAAATGTTTCACCTTGTTCTTGATTTTCAGTTTCCAGACGCTCTGCCATAACCTTTTCATGTTTTCCCCTCTATCGCTCCCTTCACAGGTGCAACCTTAGAAGCCAATAGATTATAAGCAGAACTAACTGAGAACTGACCTTTTTTATCGCCGGTCCAGCAGAGCTGCAATCCAATCCTTTGAGATGAAGAAAGGTGGTCTGTGAGTTTGAAGGAAGAGCCATCCTCCGCCTTAAGAATTGCCCCGGCCAGAAGCACGTGTCTCGAATGAAGCCAACATTTCCACATCCATGAAGAGGAAGCTGCTGCAGTGGTCTTGAACAGGCTCACCTTTGGGAAGTATCTGGCCTTGAGTAGTTTAGCAACCTGAAGATTGGGTTTAGTAAGAATCCTCCGAAACAGCTTGGGGGCATGAAATGTTCGCTGGAGGCGGCAGTGATGTCCGTGCGTCGAGTATTGAGACGGGAACGAAGCTGTATATATCGAATTTGGACTATGGAGTCTCAACCGATGACATTAAGGAGCTGTTTTCTGAGGCTGGTGATCTAAAACGATATACTGTACAGTACACTATGATAGGACAGCCTATAGTGTTAATTGGGCGAAAATAAGAAATGAGGCCCAACTTGTGTAAGAACAACGACGACTTATCGCTGACCACGCTTTTTGTTACATAAAAATTCTCCAACTAAAATAGCTAAAAATTATTATGAAATATTAAATAAATATGTGGATGTATATTGTTTGGAATGGTGGTTAAGTAAAAGGAGTGGTTTAGAATGGAGGTTGTGATTATTTTATTGATTAGAATGGTAGATGAGATTTTTGTGTGGTTGATGTAATATTTTATTTTGTGGATGTAATTGGATGAATTTGTGTATAAATAGGTGATTTGGGATGTGTAAAAAGATAAGAGAAAGTATTGAAGAAAATAAGTTATTATCTCTCTAATTATATCGTCATTAGTAAAATACTTAATAGTTATAATATTTTATAATACGTTATCAGCACGAGCGCTCTCCGTCATCAGTTTCAACCTCCGTCGAAGATATTGTACGAGTTTAGGTATGGAAATTTTATTTTGTATTTACATTAATCATTCTCTAATAATGTTATATATATAATAAATATTTAATTTTAAAATTTATAACTAAAACGTCGATAGCCGAGTGGTTTCGCGGAATATCGTCATTACAAGTGACGAGAGGTCCAGATTTCGATCTCCGGTGTTGGCATGTGGAATTTTTTTTTTTAAAAAAAAAAAATGATTTGGGTTGGATAACCGTCTAATTACAAATTTGCTTTAGAGCGGAGTACCGCCTAATTACGAATTTGACTTGGATCGGTCATTCTCCCAGATTTACTTAACATTTTATTTACAATATTATCGTTATTAAAAATTTTGGGTTGGATTACCGTCTAATTACAAATTTGCTTTAGAGCGGAGTACCGCCTAATTACGAATTTGACTTGGATCGGTCATTCTCCCAGATTTACTTAACATTTTATTTACAATATTATCGTTATTAAAAATTTTGGGTTGGATTACCGTCTAATTACAAATTTGCTTTAGAGCGGAGTACCGCCTAATTACGAATTTGACTTGGATCGGTCATTCTCCCAGATTTACTTAACATTTTATTTACAATATTATCGTTATTAAAAATTTTGGGTTGGATTACCGTCTAATTACAAATTTGCTTTAGAGCGGAGTACCGCCTAATTACGAATTTGACTTGGATCGGTCATTCTCCCAGATTTACTTAACATTTTATTTACAATATTATCGTTATTAAAAATTTTGGGTTGGATTACCGTCTAATTACAAATTTGCTTTAGAGCGGAGTACCGCCTAATTACGAATTTGACTTGGATCGGTCATTCTCCCAGATTTACTTAACATTTTATTTACAATATTATCGTTATTAAAAATTTTGGGTTGGATTACCGTCTAATTACAAATTTGCTTTAGAGCGGAGTACCGCCTAATTACGAATTTGACTTGGATCGGTCATTCTCCCAGATTTACTTAACATTTTATTTACAATATTATCGTTATTAAAAATTTTGGGTTGGATTACCGTCTAATTACAAATTTGCTTTAGAGCGGAGTACCGCCTAATTACGAATTTGACTTGGATCGGTCATTCTCCCAGATTTACTTAACATTTTATTTACAATATTATCGTTATTAAAAATTTTGGGTTGGATTACCGTCTAATTACAAATTTGCTTTAGAGCAGAGTACCGCCTAATTACGAATTTGACTTGGATCGGTCATTCTCCCAGATTTACTTATCATTTTATTTACAATATTATCGTTATTAAAGATACTAATAATAATTTATCTATGTTATCTAATTATTATGTTATTTTTCAATTATAGAATCATGTCGTTTTATACAAAGATGGATCTTCTTCTTCTTACTTTATTTACGGTGATCCTTACCGCTATGTGGATAATATTTTTAAGGCTTTTTAAATATTATGATTAATTGTACTTTTTCCTTTGATGTTATAATCACGAAACTTATTTTACATTTTTGTAATTGAAGGATGTCGCTCTATCTGATGTTTAATCTATTGGTCATGATTATTTTTACGGCGACACTTATATGGATGTGGATATCGTTTTTCATCAGAACTTTTACAAAAGAAGATTTAAAAGAAGATTTAAAAGAAATTAATTATATTTTTTTTGTATAATGTTTTAATTATTATAGCATGTTTTGTATTTTAATTATTATAACATGTTTTGTATTTTATTATAGTAAATGTCGAATTTGACGAGTCTTGAGTTTGTTGCACTCGACATCACTGGCAAAAATTATTTACCTTGGGTTCAAGATGCCGAAACCCATTTGACAGCAAAAGGTTTAGGTGACACTATTGATCCCACGAAAACAACAACTATACAAGACAAGGCGAAAGCCATGATTTTTCTTCGCCACCATATTCACGAAAATCTGAAAGTTGAATACTTGACAGAAAAGAATCCAGCTGAGTTGTGGAAAAATCTGAAAGAGCGATATAGCCATCTGACCACCGTTATTCTTCCCAATGCAAAGTACGAATGCTGAATTTACGATTGCAGGATTTTTCATCGGTAAGCGAATATAATTCTGCTGTTTATAGAATTACTTCCACACTGAAATTATGTGGAGAGATAATTACCGATAATGATATGCTGGAGAAAACATTTACCACGTTCCATCCGCAGAATATGATATTACAACAGCAATATCGGGAGAGAAAATTTAAAAAGTATTCCGATTTAATTTCTTGCTTACTTTTGGCTGAGCAAAATAATGAATTGCTGGTAAAAAATCACGAATCCCGAGCGACTGGTTCTACTGCACTCCCTGAAGCGAATGCAGTCAAAACTAATAATGATAATAGTCGGGGTAATGATCGTGGACGTGGTCGTGGTGGATTTCGCGGCCGTGGACGTGGTCGTGGTCAAGGTCGTGGTCAAAGCCGAGGTCGTGGCCGAGGATATTATGGTGGTGGTTATCAGTATCATCGTGGTGGTTATCATAATTATCGTGGCAGTCATCAAAATCTTCCCCAGAAGAGGAAAATTTATGATAATAAAGATGAGAAGAGGCAAACTGAACAAAAGAATAATGATGAAAAGTGTTATCGTTGCGGTGGTTCTGGCCATTGGTCGCGCAATTGTCGTACGCCCAAACATCTTGTTGAGTTATATCAAGAATCTCAGAAGGGCAAAGGAAAGAAAATTGAAATGAATTTTGTTCAGGGAGAATTCCCCTCTACCTCTGATGCCAATGATGAAAATGCTCATTTAGAGGCTTCGGATTTTCTGATCGAAGAAAATTAATCTGCTTTGATTTTATTTATGTATTATGTTTTACTATTGTGTGTTTTATTTGTTTTAAGTTATCTATATGTTTGTAATGCAATATTTCTTTTTCATTAATAAATATTATGTGTTTGTTTATAAAGGATATTTATTTGATGGATGCGAGCATGTGCAATGGAGAATTATGTCTTGCAGACTGTGCAACGACTAATACGATTCTGAAAAATAAGAAATATTTCGATCATCTTGATATGAAAAGGGCCAGTGTTATTACTATATCAGGCAGCACAAATATAATTGAAGGCTCCGGAAGAGCTAATGTTTTACTGCCTAGAGGGACAAGGCTGATGATTGAAAATGCCTTGTATTCTCCTAAGTCTCAAAGAAATTTATTAAGCTTTAAAGCTATTCGACATAATGGATATCACGTTGAGACTGCAGAAAATGGAGATATTGAATATTTGCACATTACAAAAGTAACTTCGAATGGTAAACAAATTATGGAAATATTACCATCTTTTGATTCTGGCCTATATTATACATATTTTAGAACGATTGAATCATATGCTATCATAAACCAGAAGTTTATTAATGACAGTAAATTTGTTGTTTGGCATGACCGGTTGGGCCATCCCGGTTCAGTTATGATGCGAAAAATAATTCAAAATTCACGTGGACACTCATTGAAGAACCAGAAGATTCTTCAATCTAATGAATTATCATGTGCTGCTTGCTCTAAAGGAAAGTTGATTATTCGACCATCACCAGTAAAAATAAAGAATGAATCCATAAGATTTTTGGAACGTATACAAGGTGATATTTGTGGACCGATACATCCATCGTGTGGACCATTTAGATACTTCATGGTATTGATCGATGCATCAACTAGATGGTCTCATGTATGTTTGTTATCAACACGCAATGTAGCCTTTGCGAGATTGCTTGCTCAGTTGATTCGATTAAGAGCACATTTTCCAGATTACCCTATAAAGAAAATACGACTTGATAATGCTGGTGAATTCACTTCCAAGGCATTTAATGATTATTGCATGTCTATTGGAATTGATGTTGAGCACCCCGTGCCACATGTTCATACGCAAAACGGTCTTGCAGAATCATTAATTAAAAGGTTGCAATTAATTGCAAGACCATTATTAATGAAGTCGAAACTTCCTTCATCTTGTTGGGGACATGCTATATTACATGCAGCTGCACTAATACGCATCAGGCCAACAAGTTATAATGATATCTCCCCGATACAAATGGTTTATGGTCAGGAACCAGATATTTCCCATCTGAGAATTTTTGGATGTGCGGTTTATGTTCCAATTGCTCCACCACAACGCACTAAGATGGGACCTCAAAGGAGGTTGGGAATATATGTCGGATTTGAATCTCCATCAATAATAAAATATTTAGAACCTTTAACTGGAGATTTATTTACGACTAGATTTGCCGACTGTCATTTTGATGAATCGAATTTTCCGACATTAGGGGGAGAAATGAAACAGCTGGAAAAGAATATTAGTTGGAATGAATTATCGCTAAATCATTATGATCCTCAAACGAAAGAATGTGAACTAGAAGTTCAAAAGATAATTCATTTACAAGGATTAGCTAATCAACTGCCAGATAGCTTTACTGACCTTAAAAGAGTGACTAAGTCACATATACCAGCTGTTAATGCTCCTGCAAAAATCGATGTTCCTGCAGAACATACAAAGAGTGTTATCGAGCCTAGACCACAATTGAAACGTGGCAGGCCCTCGGGTTCCAAAGATAAAAATCCTCGAAAAAGAAAAGGAGCAAATAATAAGAATGGTCCAGTCGAGGATTTATCGACTCTAGAAGAGTCAATGGGCATTAATGATTATGAGAATGAAAATAAGGTACCTGAAAATTCTGAGAATAATGATAATGAAGAGATCTCGATAAACTATGCCCAAAATGGAATTAGATGGAACCGAGTAAAAGTCAACGTTGACGATAAATTCTCATTTAACGTAGCGCTACATGAAATGAATGAGATGAATGAGAATGAGGATCATGAACCAAGGTCTGTACAAGAATGCAGACAAAGAAATGATTGGCCAAAATGGAAAGATGCAATCGAGGCAGAATTGAAATCACTTGAGAAACGAAAAGTTTTCGGACCTGTAGTCCGCATACCAGAAAATGTAAAGCCGGTTGGATATAAATGGGTTTTCATCAGAAAGAGGAATGAAAACGCCGAAATTGTGAGATACAAAGCACGACTTGTTGCACAAGGCTTCTCACAACGACCTGGTATTGATTATGAGGAGACATATTCTCCTGTGGTGGATGCAACTACTTTTCGTTATATAATTAGTCTGGCAGTACGTGAAGGACTCGATATGCGTCTTATGGATGTTGTCACCGCTTATTTATATGGATCACTTGACAGTGACATATATATGAGACTTCCCGAGGGATTTAAGTTGCCTGAAAATTCAGGGCCCCGACACGAGTACTCGATTAAGCTGAATAAATCGCTTTATGGATTAAAGCAATCTGGGCGTATGTGGTATAATCGCCTGAGTGAATATTTATTGAAAGAGGGGTACAAAAATGATCAAACTTGCCCCTGTATATTTATGAGAAGGCGTAAAAGTGAATTTGTTATCATCGCAGTTTATGTTGATGATATTAACATAATTGGAACTCCCGAAGAGTTATCAAATGCTGTTATTTGTTTAAAAAAGGAGTTTGAAATGAAAGATCTCGGAAAGACGAAATTTTGTCTTGGACTGCAAATTGAATATTTGAAGAATGGGATATTTGTACATCAAGAGACATATACGAAAAAGGTATTGAAAAGATTTTACATGGATCAAGCTCATCCATTGGATACTCCGATGATTGTCCGATCATTAGACGTGAATAAAGATCCATTTAGACCTCGTGAAAATGATGAAGAATTACTTGGTCCCGAAGTACCATATCTCAGTGCTATTGGAGCACTAATGTATCTTACGAGTCATACGCGACCTGATATTGCGTTCGCTGTAAATTTATTGGCGAGATATAGTTCGTCACCGACTCGTAGACATTGGAACGGGGTTAAACGGATATTTCGATACCTTCAAGGAACAACTGATATGGGATTGTTCTATTCAAATGAATCGAAAGCAGATTTAATTGGGTATGCAGATGCTGGTTTTCTATCTGACCCACATAATGCTCGATCGCAAACTGGTTATTTATTTACATATAGTGGAACCGCTATTTCATGGCGATCAGTTAAACAAAGTTTAACTGCCACTTCATCTAATCATGCAGAAATTCTAGCAATTCATGAAGCTAGTCGAGAATGTGTCTGGTTGCGATCGGTAATTCAACATATACAGCAAACTTGTGGGATATTATCTGAGAAATTACTTCCAACGATTTTATATGAAGATAATGCGGCATGTATTGCCCAATTAAAGGAAGGATATATTAAAGGGGATAGAACAAAACATATTTCACCGAAATTTTTCTTTACACATGATTTGGAGAAAAATGGTGATATTGATGTACAACAAGTGCGATCAAGCGAAAATCTTGCAGATTTATTTACAAAAGCACTTCCTCCCATTATTTTTAGAAAATTAGTATATTCAATTGGAGTTCGAAAACTTCGAGATCTGAAGTGATATTGTCATCAGGGGGAGCAAGTGCGCGTTGTACTCTTTTTCCCTTAACTGTGGTTTTTTCCCTATGAGGTTTTCCCAGTAAGGTTTTTAATGAGACAACAAGTGAAAGCGTACAAAAGGAAGTATGTACTCTTTTTCCTTCACTAGGTTTTTATCCCGCTGGGTTTTTCCTAGTAAGGTTTTAACGAGGCATATTCCTTAATATACATCCAAGGGGGAGTATTATGAAATATTAAATAAATATGTGGATGTATATTGTTTGGAATGGTGGTTAAGTAAAAGGAGTGGTTTAGAATGGAGGTTGTGATTATTTTATTGATTAGAATGGTAGATGAGATTTTTGTGTGGTTGATGTAATATTTTATTTTGTGGATGTAATTGGATGAATTTGTGTATAAATAGGTGATTTGGGATGTGTAAAAAGATAAGAGAAAGTATTGAAGAAAAGAAGTTATTATCTCTCTAATTATATCGTCATTAGTAAAATACTTAATAGTTATAATATTTTATAATAAAAATAAGGGAAGAGGGTTATATAACGAGTTAAGCTTATCTAATTATAGATATTTTTATTATATATGAACGCATTACGCTAATCATCTTATAGGAATTGATATTAGGAAATTATAGAAACTTGAATTTTTTTTATTTTTATTTTTTTTTCTGAAATCATGGCATGCAATGCGGTAACTTGAACGCTTAAAAAGACTACAATCTCCCCACTTGCAAAGGCTAACCGCCACGTGTCCATCATCTCGTGCTATTTATAAATCACAGTCTTGGCTAAGCTGCTCTAGTAAACCGAAAAAGATGGCAGATAAACCACCATCAGCTCCAACCTCACTCAACGACGACGACTGGGTAATCGTCGGCCAAGACTACGGCCTCTCAGTTCTAGACAATGAATTCATCTATATCAACGACGACAAAGAAGAAGAAGAACACTCCAAGGCGGCGGACAATGCGGTGGCAGCAGAAGAAGAAGAGGACCACGACGACGTCACCTCGCTTCTAGCTGTCGTAGTGACTCTTCCCCAAGAAGAAGAAGAGGACGTTCACGACGAGCAGGAGGACGACGTGGACTCGGAGGCCGACGACGGCGTGGACGACGAGTTGGTGCCTTGGGGAACAAAGTGTAGGCTGGCGAGGGAACGGATGAGGAAGGTAGGGAAAAGGGGCGGGCCCAAGGCGACCAAGAAGGCGCCTTATCACCATAACAGGCAAGGCTGCCTCCGTGGAAAGCATGGGTTTGGAGTGCAGCAGAGCTCCTTCATCAAATGACAATTCACCCTCTAGGGTTTTGTGGGATTTCTCCAGGGTAGTTCTCTCTGTGTATTTCTTGATTTCCTCCACCATTTTAGATTTGGGCCAATATTACGAACTATATTAATAATGCATTTTCCTCATTTTCATGGCTAATTCATTTTGCAAAAGAAATGATTCTTGACAGCATTGGGGGGATCTTTAACTAGGTCCTTTCTCCAGCTAAAAAGATACCATTTTTTAGTGTAAGTAGAGAGAGGTCGTATAGTCAGGTTTTCTTGATGGGGTGGGTAAAATAAGTACTAAAAAGTAACTGTCAGTATCAGGCGATTACCCATTTTTGGGGTTTTATTCATCGAAGCCAAGCACCACATAATAATAGTAAAAAAAAAATTATAATATAAAGTTTTTTTCCCCTAATTTTGTTTGGTTGTAATAATGCTAATGTACCCATTACAGAGTTGATTTGATGGGCACTTAGGGTTTCTTTCAACTATTTTGTTTGCTGTGTTAGCCTCTTTAGTCGTGATCTTATTGCCTCATAAAAGTTGAAGCCTTCTCTCTCAAAAACACTAAGAAACGTATGTATTTGGATTCATATATGACATTACCTTGTAAAGATCATTCTTTTCTTGACCATTTTGTTGCCACTCATTTTATTTTATTTTTGGATTCCAAATAGTCTTTTTCTATTTTTCACCGACAAGGATCGTGGATGGTTTTTTGGCGTTTGTTGTTATATCAAAATTTAAAATTTCATTTCTTGATTTTTTTATTTTTTATTTTGAAGGAATTTCCTGATTTATACACATATTATCGTATGTTTATGTATATGCAACTTCGTCGATGCCTATTAACTCATTTATAATTGGGGTTATATATTATTATTTTCATTTAGAAAAAAAAATATAATATAGAAAAAAACTAGGAAAGCCCCATATCTAAACAACTTGCAACTTGGCAGCATATTACCTAGCCATGACCACCACCAAGGTGAAGAAAATAGGCAACGACAAAAAAACAAACCTAACCATCTTTCTTGAAATCAAATATAAATATCCATTAGATCCCCACACAAAATGAAATGAAAAGAGATCCTTGTTAAAAGAAAAAAGAACTGCTCAAAATTTTCTTTTTTCTTTCATGTTTTTCTTTCTAATATTGTCTACATTCTGACGTTTAGGACAATGGGAAGTGAAGAGCCAACTGGTCGAAATTTAGACAAAAGAAAGAACCCATTACTATCATTGTCACCTTCATCATCGAAGAAAAGGTGCCAAGACTGTGGAAACCAGGCGAAGAAAGACTGTGAACATGCGAGATGTAGAAATTGTTGTAATAGACGAAGCTTTCATTGCCAGACTCATGTTAAAAGCACTTGGGTACCTTTGTCTAGAAGAAAACCTAGGCAACACATAGTGCACAGTACTGCTTATAATCAACAGCAGCAAAC
Source organism: Lindernia subracemosa (assembly GCA_028392965.1). Lineage (NCBI taxonomy): Eukaryota > Viridiplantae > Streptophyta > Magnoliopsida > Lamiales > Linderniaceae > Vandellia > Vandellia subracemosa. Next base: position 218,792 of record JAQPCC010000026.1, on the reverse strand, counting down.
CATCATCAACAATGGAGGAAGCCCTAGAAGTTTCAGAGAAACCCCATCATCTTTAGGTACGTATTATGCTGCATTTACAACTTTTCTCAGTCTTCTTCTTTAGGAGAACTCTTTTAGCATAGTATTCAAGATTTTCCAGGTCCCACAAAACGAAATAAGACATACCTTGCTTCCTAGTAATTTTTACTGTTTATGGGTATGATAATGAGATTCGATAAAGATATGCTAATAATAAAGTAGCCATGGTCATCGATCTGTAAAGAGGGATGATCATATTCAAAACTCTGCGAAGTCTTGTTTGTGTAAAGCAAGTCTAAGAAAACCCTAGCTAGCTGGGTAGATTTTTTTTTTCTTTCTTTATCTTTGTCTGAACGCATGGAAATTGGAAATTTTGTGATTTTACTCCAACAAAATTAATATATTATTCATTATAATTCATAGATAAAAACTAAATATGGGTTATGAATTATGATATAGGAGTCGAGAGAATGAACAAAGGGTATAGACTATAGTCATTAACTTTGCAGCCAAAACATATATGTCTTTTTCATGCTCACCTTTCTTGCAAGTATTTAAGGTTGGACATTGATGTCATAAGGGCTTTAGTTGATTTCCTTTCTCTTACATAATTAATTTCGAAATAATTCGTTTCACAATTAAAGATTCAGTAGGAGGACACTACCCCGGCGGCGGAACGAGTTTCCCGGCGGAGTTCAGATGTGTACGGCTGAGCTCAATGGACGGCAACGTCGCCGAGTATGCATATCAAGCATCTGTGAACATTGGAGGCACACTCTTTTCAGGGCTTTTGTATGATCAAGGAGAATCGGAGGGAACTGCAAACTTCCAAACTGTAGAGAATATTTCTGCTGGAAATTTGCAGCAGCATCTTTGTATGATCAATAATGGAGGTTTGAGCACTACTAATGGAGCCACTGCTACCACTCATTGTTCGAACCCCTTCTGTGCATTTCCCTCATCGGCACCTTCGAATTTCTTCTAATTAATAATGCCAAATAAAATATTAATTGAAGATTAAGAACTTATGCAGTTCTTGAATCTTGATCATCTATTATGTTTATGCTTGCAAATATGGCTGTAGATATGGCCATCGAAAGTATGATCAAATATGTATAATAATACTTATGTCATGTGGTGTATATTTCCATGTAATATAAATAATAATGTTGCTTGCGAGAGCATAATTTCGTTGCTTTTATTTTTTCATTAGATAAGTTGTCGGAAAAGGGAATTAAATGGGATTCTGCCTAACAAGTAAGAGATCTTTCTATCTGATTTTCAAATATTTGGTAGAGAACTATTTGCATTTTGGCTGATTCTGTGAGTGCGTTTTCATTATTATATAGTACATTTTGTTGGATGGATATTCACACCATTTTGTATATTTCGTCTTTGGATTGATTGTGACATTTTCTAGCTAATAAATATCATATATATATATGTTTGTATTGAATATTCAATAAATGTAATAAACTTTTGTGTTCACATTGGCTTCACAACCCTAGCATTAGCGTTAGCGACGTATGATATTCGTAGTTGTCAATCAAATATTAACGTTTTTATAAAAATTTAAATCTACTCCGTTAGCCCAATATCCATAGGCCCAAATAGAGGTATAAGCCCAAATAGGCCCAATCCCAATCGAATGGTGAATAATGGTGGGGTCCACTAACAGGCGAACGTTAATCTTTTCTTTTTCTTTTTTCTTTTTTCTTTTTTATTTATCCAGACAAGTAAAGTTATGCTGCAAGTATAATGTGATGTAATGTATTGATCCATCCATCTACTATCTCTCTCGCTCTCTTTCTATCTATATTGTCTAGTTATTACAGCTGGTTCTACTACTGCTAGAGAATATACCTAATCTGATTGGACGGTGGAGTGGAGATATGGGTGAGCTTGGGAGAGGAGGAGGATGCTGTCCGCCGATGGATCTGATGAGGTCGGAGCCTATGCAGCTGGTTCAGCTCATCATCCCCATCGAGTCCGCTCATCGCGCTGTTTCGTACCTCGGCGACTTAGGCCTCATACAATTCAAAGACGTTAGTGACGACATGAACTGTGGCTTAATCTCTGTGTCACTTTTTTGTTATTTGCATTTATGTGGAGATTTTCATCGGGGGTATGACGTGGCTTAGGGTTTTCAGCTTTTAGACTGTCTGTTTTATGTCTAGTTGAATTGCCGTTTGGTGCTGTGGATGTCGTGAACCTGCGGGTCAAAATGAGTTATATACTTGAAATGTTTTAGTTATAGAGAAATAGAGAGTATATATTGTGATGGTTGATTTAGCTTCGATCGCAATGTCTTTGTTTATGTTATTGGTCTTACTTTTTTCTGTCTTAATTTTTAGTAGGTTTCGTGAATGTGGTTAGAAGATGGAAGTATGTGAGTGAGTACTTACTATTAGATTTGATTATGTTGCAAGGGAGATTTGACTAGGCTTTGTATTGCTTGCTCTCTCTTGTAGTCTTCCAGTATTTTGTAAATCTTGACGTTTCGGTTGTTTTATTACTTCCCTCTGTAATTTACTGTGCGGGGAAAGTGCTTCTGCCGCCGTTCTGTTTTTGATTGATATTTTCTTGCATCTTTCGTTTTCTCAGCTAAATGCGGAGAAGAGTCCATTTCAGCGAACATATGCCACTCAAGTAAGTTTATATGCAACAATACTGCCAAGTTTTTGCCTGCATTAAAAACCATCAATTTGTCGGCAAATTTTGCCATGACTTACAGTGTTGGTGTGAAAGAGGTTGATTAAAAAACCGAGGAAAGTAATGTTATGTGTTGCATTTAAAATATTTCATTTACTTGCTATATTGATTCAATTGGAAATACAATTGATTGGTTAATTATAGCTTTGTTAATTGCATGTTAGATTTAAGTTTTCTGCAGCTATTGGCTTTATGTTTGAACACCATCATTCCTATCAGCTACAAAGTTTTGTCTTTATATGGTCAAAACGTGCCTTTGGAAAGTACAAAAAAAATCTATACCATATTCAATGTAATTTCTCCAGTCTTATATTCATTGGTTGTGTCTCTTCTGAAGATCAAAAGATGTGGAGAAATGGCACGTAAGTTAAGATTTTTCCGTGACCAAATGTCGAAGGCAGGATTGTCATCTGCTGTCAAATTTGATACACAAACCGGCATCACGTTGGATGACCTCGAGGTACGTTAGCGAACAGTAAAAACTTTAGTTCGTAAACCCTTTTGAAGGTTTTATTTTAATCTCCTCTTATGTTAGGTTAAACTTGGAGACCTTGAGGCAGAGCTTGTTGAAATTAATGCAAATGGTGAAAAGTTACAGCGCTCATACAATGAACTCGCAGAATACAGGCTTGTTCTACAAAAGGTGTAGACTTCATTTTATTTTATTGCTTGCAGTAATTTCTCTGCCTTATACCCTGACTTAAGGGGACACTAATATAGCACTAGAAAACTTCATCAAGTGTTGACGTTATTGAAAATATCAATATGAGAGTAAATAACAAGCAATTTAACCCAACATGGAACCTTTTTTTTTTATTTCCTTAGGCTGGTGAATTTTTTCACTCTGCTCGGAGCAGCGCTGAGGCGCAGCAACAGGAATATGAACCAAGCCAAAGTGGTGCAGAGTCCTTGGGAACTCCATTATTATCACAGCAGGTACTAATTTTTTTTGTTTCACTTCAATGTTGACCCATTTGTCTTATTGTAACCGTGGTTTTATGGTGTTGTTCCACAGGAAACAGCAACTGACTCATCCAAGCAAGTTAAGCTGGGATTTATGGCGGGACTTGTACCAAGAGAGAAGTCTATGGCCTTCGAAAGGATATTGTTCCGAGCTACCAGGGGTAATGTGTTTTTAAGGCATGCTGTTCTTGACGAGCCTGTTACAGACCCAGCATCTGGAGAGAAGGTTTGTATAATGGACGTATACATTTGTGCATGTTCACATCAGATCAGATAGTTTCCTAAGAAATTATGATTAATTGGTTCCATCGCTAGTTGATGATGGTATGTTTGGTTGGAAAAGCTTTTCTGTCAGGATATCCAATTCCATATATTTTTTCTTTGGTACTTTACTTGCTTTCCTTCGTTCTCTATCCTATTTTAGAGGTCACACAATGACTATTTTAAAATTTTATTTGAATTCACTTAATATTGCCCTCTTCTGTAGTGCTAAGTTTTACTTTAAATGTACTATTGTTACTCGAGGAGTTTGGATTTTCCAGAAGCAAAAAGTTATATTCTTTACGATATGTGCAGTAATTTTTTGTCAACGGTGTTCAAAATGGCTTGATAGGCAAAACATGGTGCCATGAGTTAATGAATCTTCTAAATGGCGACACACGATCTCTGCATTATTTATTCTCTAACTTAAATACTCCAAACCTTTGGTTGACCTCATAAGCAACCCGAAGGGTGATGCATAGAGAACTCACTTGATTTACTTGTATCATAGGTTGAGAAAAATGTCTTTGTGGTCTTCTTTTCTGGAGAAAGAGCGAAAATCAAGATTCTCAAAATATGTGAAGCATTTGGAGCAAATCGATATTCTTTTCCCGAGGAATTAGGCAAGCAAACTCAGATGATCAATGAGGTATGTATAATGTTTCTTTCATGGATTTTCGGCATCCCTTAGGCATATTTTCTTCCATTTTTGGCATTGTTTTTTATTTACCCTTCTTACTGTTACTGTTAAAGATTATGAAGTTTTGAGTTCCCATGATTTTTTCTTCACTAGTTCCCAAGATTATTGTGAAATTAGTAATACTATATGCATGTTATGCAGTACCTAAGCCACCTAGATGATTGACAAAGCTTTACCTTTATTTTACGCTATGAATGTTTTTATATAATAGTTATGATATTCATCTATTTACTTTATCGTTCTATCTTTCTTTCCTTGTTCTCCTTTCTTCTTCTGAGTTGTCTGGGAAGATTACATTGTAAGATAATAATGCTACAGAATTGTAATCGAAGTAATATTGCATGATGAGTTTTATTAATATGGTATCAGAGCAATCTTCCGCTCGAGAGCGGTTCGATCTTCCCTCACCGTCACCCAAATCATATGTCCACGTGTTAGGCCAGTCATGCCACACGTGAGGGGGCGTGTTGAGATTCTAATTAAGTGAGTGTCCCACATCGAACAAATCAAGCTCTCATAATCACCTAATATATTCAAGAGGCTCATTCACCTTTCACCAATTGGTTTTAGGATGAAGCCCTCGATTTATTAATATGGTATCAGAGCGGGTTCGATCTTTGCTCACCGTCACCCGATTCAAATGTCAACGTGTTAGGCCAGTCACGCCACACGTGAGGGGGCGCGTTGAGATTTCTATTATGTCACACAACGGATAATTCTCCTCATCCGATTCACTTAATATATTCAAGAGGCAACCTCACCTATCACCAATTGGTTTTAGGATGAAGCCCTCGATTTCTTAATATGGTATCAAAGCGGGTTCGATCTTTACTCATCGTCACCCGATTCAAATGTCCACGTGTTAGGCCAGTCACGCCACACGTGAGGGGGCGTGTTGAGATTTCTATTCTATCCCACATCGGATATTCAAGAGGCTCCTTCACCTATCACCAATTGGTTTTAGGATGAAGCCCTCGATTCCTTAATAAGTTTTCATTAGTAAATTATGTTTTTGGTTTCCATTCCTTTCATTTTGTTCTTTATGTTTTTCTTCAGGTCTTTGGTAGACTTTCTGAGTTGAAGACTACCATAGATGCAGGACTTATCCACCGTGGAAACTTACTGCAAACTATTGGGGACGATTTTGAGCAGTGGAACTTAATGGTTTGCACTTTCTGTTAAGCTTATCTCGTTTCGTTGTTGATACTAACTTTGTATCGTTGCGGTCAGAGCCAGACCCATACCTCTGACTAGGCTACTTCTTCTCGAATTCATGACACTATGTCAGGGTTGTTTATGTTCGTTCTTGGTGTACTGAAGGTTATCATTGTGTTTATCGTTGTAGGTGAGGAAGGAGAAAGCTATCTACCACACTCTGAACATGCTAAGCATTGATGTCACCAAGAAATGTCTAGTGGCAGAAGGGTGGAGTCCTATCTTTGCGACAAAAGAGGTAATCAATCTGAACGTGCTGTTTTATGTCTTAGGTTCTCATTCTTTTTTCATATTTTGAGTTTGACTGATAGTTGTTTGCTGTGTGAACATGAACCTTTAGACCATGTTTTGGTCGAAAGTTTTCTTAAAGTGATTTTTTTTTTCTTTTCATTTTTTAGATTCATGATGTATTGCATCGTGCAACACTTGACTCCAATTCAGAGGTTGATCCAATTTTCCAAGTCTTGCATACACGTGAGATGCCACCGACCTTTTTTCGCACAAACAAATTCACCTCGGCCTTCCAAGAAATTGTCGATGCATATGGGTGAGTAATTTGTGCATATGAACTAAAATTCTCGTTGAAAGACTTTCATAAGATGATGGGAAAGCCAGAACCTCATGAACTTCGAGGTTTTATTCCATGCAACAATACAAACTCTTGAAACCCAAGGTTCGGCAAATACAATGAAGGTGGATGACCAGCAATTGTATATTTCATCTTTAAATATCAATTCTGAAAGTTGTGAAATTGTGGTCATCCACCGTTGTTGTATGCTTCCAACCTTTGCCTTCATGAGTTTCCTGGTCTCAAACACTTGTTGTAGTGAATGTGCATTCAAAACCTCTCTTCAAAAGTTTGTAGATTGCCATTCATCATATAAGTCTTCTAGAACCTGTTTTCCCTAAGGTTAATGTACGCTACAGATAATTTAGTGTATTCATAGAATCACTTCAAAATTTTGCAGTGTAGTTGGTTTCTGAGCTGCTAATGTACTTCAAAGCTGTTTTATGTCATTGCAGAGTTGCTAAATATCAAGAAGCCAACCCGGGTGTGTATACTATAGTCACATTCCCATTTCTTTTTGCTGTTATGTTTGGGGATTGGGGGCATGGCATATGTCTTCTACTTGCTACTTTATACTTCATAATCAGGGAAAAGAAGCTCTTGAGTCAGGTAATTTCATATATTCCTGATGTTATCGTTGGCATGTTTGCCATTTCTTGCACTTTGCTGATAAGTTATCACATCCTAGATGGTTAATGTTAATCTCCTTAACGAAAGAGTCGTTTATTCCATTACACAATTACAGTACATTACTTTATTCTAGGTCTAACATTCAGCCTTTTCCCAAGTACAAGCCCTGGGTTTGTGCAATGTAACTCGCCTGATTATTTTACTCCAACAAATGCAGAAACTTGGTGACATAATGGAAATGACTTTTGGAGGCCGTTATGTTATCTTGCTGATGTCAATATTCTCAATCTACACCGGCCTGATATACAATGAGTTTTTCTCTGTGCCGTTTGAATTATTTGCTAAATCAGCATACGCATGCCGTGATCCATCTTGCAGGTGTATATATAATATATCTACATATATATATATGTGTGTGTGTTTTTTTATATAGATCTGACGACTGAAATTCTTCTCTGCAGTGAAGCTACAAGTGTGGGATTGATCAAGGTGAGAGACACTTATCCATTTGGAGTCGACCCTGCTTGGCACGGTTCTCGTAGTGAGCTGCCGTTCCTGAATTCCTTGAAAATGAAAATGTCAATTCTACTCGGGGTAGCCCAGATGAACCTTGGAATTATATTGAGCTTTTGCAATGCGCTCTTCTTCAAAAGTAGCCTTAATGTTTGGTAAGTTGATATTTTAACCATCTTTTGCTGATTGGGGGTGAATCTCATTATATATTTTATCCTTATATTTCAAGGTTTACTTACGACCTTATCCGTGTTGTCTACATACGATGGCAGGTTCCAATTCATCCCTCAGATGATATTTTTGAACAGCCTATTTGGATATCTTTCTGTTCTCATCATAATCAAATGGTGCACTGGATCAAAAGCGGACTTGTATCATGTGATGATCTATATGTTCCTTGGCCCAACCGAAGAACTTGGTGAAAACCAGCTCTTCCCTGGTCAGAAGATGACTCAGGTCAAATACTCAGCTCGTACCCTACGGAATTTTGTGTTATAAACATGACACATTCGATCTTTTATGTCATAAATGCTTGAAATCTCATTTCATTTATTTGCTTCAACAGATTGTGTTATTGTTGCTGGCACTCGTCTCTGTCCCGTGGATGCTGCTTCCAAAGCCATTAATCCTGAAGATGCAGCATGACGTATGCAAGTTTTCTTTTTTCTATTGATTTATATACATTATAGTAGTATATATATAGATATACATTCAATGCTTTCGCTTAACCTTTTTCGCGGCCGTATCTTTTACTTCAGAGGCACCATGGAGAGTCCTATGCACCTCTTCCAGATTCAGAGGAGTCTTTACAGTCAGATGCAAACCACGATGGTCATGGTCATGAGGAATTTGAGTTCAGCGAAATTCTAGTGCATCAACTTATTCACACTATTGAATTTGTACTTGGAGCAGTTTCAAATACGGCTTCCTATCTTCGTTTATGGGCTCTGAGGTACATTTTATTACATCAATTAATATCAGTTTATACCCTTTGTGCTGCAGAGACATCAGTTGTTCTCGTGGAAAAAAGTAACAGCACCAAGTTCTGTTGCTACAAGGTTGTATTCTACAATGTCCTAATTGACAGTTTTGTTTTCTTCTTCGTCGTACTCAGCCTTGCCCACTCCGAGCTATCCACTGTATTCTATGAGAAAGTTTTGCTACTGGCTTGGGGGTAAGTCTCTTATAACTGATCTATGGATGATTTTCGTTTGCGCATCTTATCTGAAATAACGACTTCTAACATGATAAGTGATGCAAAATGCAGCTGTGGAATTGATTGAGATGAGAGTATATATAATCTTCTACGTTTTAAGTGGTTGGCTTTTCAAAAGAGAATTGGAAAAAAAAGAAACGATTAGTTTGTTTGTTGTGTATCCTTTCGACCGAGTAAATAGTGTCATTTCATTTCAACGATTCTTCTTACCATCCAATCCAATCCAATCACGCTGCAGGTACAATTTCTTCATCAAAATCATAGGAATCGTCATCTTCATCTGCGCGACGGTCGGCGTACTGCTGGTGATGGAAACGCTCAGCGCTTTCTTACACGCATTGAGGCTCCACTGGGTCGAATTCCAAAACAAGTTCTACGAAGGAGATGGGTACAAGTTTAACCCTTTCTCATTTTCTTTGCTCGACTACGAAGAAGAATAAACGACCCACTCGATTCCCTTCATTCGAACATCCTCGTGCATGAAAAATGAATTCTGCTCTTTGAAGCCTTATCTGTTTTTGCATGGATAATGGAAAGATGTTATTACTTGCATCATATCATCATATGCCCAGCCCAGATGTGTAATAATAATGTCATCTATATGTGTAATAATAAGCCGACCCACCCTATTCAATGAGGTCTGCATTTTGCTATTATCTGTTCATTCATATTCTTAGTTGATGAAATGTTGCTATGATTATTATTATATAATTTTCAGTGCCACATGACCTTTCATTTCATATTCTTCGTATGGATTGGCTTTCAACTTCTATATTAATACATGAAAATGAAACTTGGCAACTGAGAAGACGTTAGACTACCTACGTACGATATTCTTGTTTCCCTCGAACGGTCCTAAGCACTTATCTAACTTCAAATTCTTTCTTCGTCCTTTCCTCGGCGTTCTACATGACAACACTTATTGAAGACTTCAATGATTTATTTCTTGAAGATGTTATAAAAGACAATCTCCACAAATATCAGCAGGTATTTTATTTTCATTTCTTTGCGTAGTTACGAATTATATTAACTATACGACGTGGCTTGAGCAGCCGTTCACATTGGCCCGGGCCGGTTGAGTGATCCCCGACGGATCACATTTACATTTTGAATCGTGAACTACAAATTGCGGATATTTTTTTTTTGAAACTTTTGTTTAATATATGAATAAAAATATAGAGCTAAATAATTCATGAAGTCCTCTGATACAGTACGGACGAACAACCTATATAATCTGAAAGGAGAAAAACTTTCAAATTTTGTAATTAAAATTACTATTTACTCTTTATTTATTCATATTTCAAATTAAATAATTACTATTTCATCCTTCAATTTTTTAATTTATTATAATTATGTCCTCTAGATATATAAACGCACTCTGTGGTGGCGCTGGCGCCCGCCCATTTTTCATCGTCTATTAATTTCAGTATCTCATTCGCCTCCCACGTTTTAAGAGCACTTGAAATTACATCGCATGCTGTATTTTGAACTGTCTTATTCGGTCTCTCTGATTTTGCTTTTCTACCTATGGCCGGCGAAGAACAGTTATCTAAAATTAAGGTGCTCGATGTTGTTGCTTCCTGTGGCTATTGTTGTTTTAGCCTGATGAGGTGATTGTTATTTGATGTGGTTAGGGTGCGAAGGTGCTTATGGTTGGCGCTGGGGGAATTGGATGTGAGCTGCTCAAAACCCTCGCGCTTTCTGGATTCAGCGATATACACATCGTGAGTTTGTTTTCCTTTTTTTTTTCTATGTTGTTATTATTTGCTTACTGAAGGGTGTTGTGTGTCGGTTTTCGCCCCTGGTTTGTTGAGTTTACAGCTGATTTTGCTGGACTATCGATGATTTGAAGGTTATGTGTGTTTTCTATGTTGTGTGTAGAGTATAGGCTGGTTTATTCTCACAACTAGGGACTGGATAGTTCACCTTTTAGGACAGTGGGGCTGGAGAGTTGAAATGCAGATTCTATGCATTAAGGACGACGCTTCGTTGAAGTTTTTCCTCTAGTTGTTTTTGAGTGAGTAATGTGCATTCGTTGAAGTTTTTCCTCTAGTTGTTTTTGAGCGAGTAATGCGCATTCGTTGAAGTTTTTCCTCTAGTTGTTTTTGAGGGAGTAATGTGCATTACTTGGAATGTTGTGTTAATGACTGCATAAGGGAGATTCTTTGGTGCAATTTTCGATGCATCGGATTATAAAATCTATTGCTGGCGTACCATTTTTTCAACAAAAAAGGAAATTGTTGAGACTTAAGGATTTGTCGGTTGATACGCATCGAAGTTCAGTTATCGGTTGAGGATCCATCATCGATAATCCATATGCGCCTATCAAATGCAGATTTTTTTTTATATTAACAATGTTATAATTATAAGGTCCTATTTACAAATGTTGATGCTTACACTCGGTGCAAATCCTATTCTGGTAGTTATCAACAATCAAACTGAGCCTTTTATTTCACAAATCTATTCCATATCTTAGGTTAATATTCAGTGGCCTGAGAAAGGCTTGCGCAATTCCTCGTGTTCGAGGATATGAATTTTTTTCGGTATTCAATATTTATTGATTTGTTGCAGATAGACATGGATACCATCGAGGTCAGCAACCTAAATCGACAGTTTTTATTTCGCCAATTGCATGTTGGCCAGTCCAAGGCCAAAGTACGTGGCCATTACTGAAAACCCCGTTTTTTAACGGTGAATTCTTTAATTTTTATTGTTGTCGTGTCGTTGAATTCTTACCAGGTTGCTCGAGATGCAGTTTTGAAATTCAGGCCACATGTCAGCATTACACCTTACCATGCCAACGTAAAAAATCCTGACTTCAATGTTGATTTTTACAAGCAATTTACTGTTGTCTTGAATGGTCTTGATAATTTAGAGGCCAGGCGACATGTGAATCGTCTTTGCTTGGCAGCTGAGGTCCCATTGGTTGAAAGTGGTACTACTGGCTTTTTGGGACAGGTGGTCTTTTCCTGTAATCATCTATCGGCATTGTCTATCTACTTACACTGCTACCTATATGGGATACGAGTCTGTAGTAGGTGATCATGTGCTTCATTTTTATCTTCATTAGGTGCATTCCACAGCCACTAAAAGTGGATTAAATAAATGAGAAAATCATTGGTTAATTTATTTTCTCCTATCAAGGAGCCTACTACGTGCATAAAATTTAGGATTTCATATATAAGTTTTTTGATTGGTTTGCTTTTATAAACATAACCTTATTCGGGGAAAAATTGGTGCAGGTCACTGTTCACATAAAGGGTTTAACAGAATGTTACGAGTGCCAGCCAAAGCCAACACCAAAAACATATCCTGTTTGTACTATCACAAGTACTCCCTCAAAGGTATTAAATTTCATACATTGTTCAGTCTTCTACCATAGATTTCTCTTCCAAATGACTGGGATAGGTTTGTCCGTCATTGATATTAATACATGTTAATGTATTATCTCAAGTACCATTCAAATTATATAATATATTCATATAGGTATTAACTGTAAGGCCTGCAATACCTGTTGTAGTTGTAGATGAAGTTATGACTTAGCCTTTTTAATTGATTTAGGAGGACATGTTATCGACTTATCACAAGATTTGATGTTGGATAAGCGTTATAATTGTGAAACTAGAAATTGGTATTATTTGGAAAATTTTAAACAGAATGTTTGCCTTGTCATGTTCTGCAACTATTATCAAGAGTTTTGTATTTGAATATTTACTTATATTTCACAATGACACAGTTTGTTCACTGCATCGTCTGGGCTAAGGACTTACTTTTTGCAAAGTTGTTTGGGGACAAAAATCGGGAGAACGATCTAAATGTTCATTCTACTGATGCATCAAGTTCGTCGCAACATATATCAGATGTTTTCGAACGCAAAGATGATGAAGGCATTGATCAATATGGAAGGAGGATATTTGATCATGTTTTCGGATACAGCATTGACTTGGCTTTATTAAACGAAGACACGTGGAAGAATCGCAACAAACCAAGGCCAATATACTGCAAAGATGTATTTCCCACCAATCAAGTACGTCAGAATGGGAATCAAGCTAATAATAGTTCAGTCCCTGGAGATGCTTCAATGGTATCTGCTATGTTATCTTTAGGCCTAAAATCCCCACAAGATCTATGGACCTTGAAGGAGAACTCGCTGATATTTCTCGAGGCTCTGAAATTATTCTTAACGAAGCGAATAGAGGTTCTAGATCAGTTGTGAGCTATTATTTACGTTTGGTTTTGTTTTCCTCATTGATAGCCATCCATCCAACTTATTCCTTTTCAGGAGATTGGTAACTTGGCTTTTGACAAGGATGACCAGCTAGCTGTGGAATTCATTACTGCTGCAGCTAATATCAGAGCTTCCTCATTTGGTATACCATTGCAGAGCCTTTTTGAGGCCAAAGGTGTTGCTGGCAATATAGTACATGCGGTTGCGACGACAAATGCTATTATTGCTGGGCTGATTGTGAATGAGGCAATTAAGGTGCTGCGAAATGATAGGAATAACTACAGGTCTGTTTCCTGGCGATGCTTTGTACATTAAAGTCTTCTTTTTCTAAATAATATTTCCCTGACGGTAACTTCCACTTGCATCTCATCCTGCAACGTAGAACCCTTATTGCTCTTTCGTCCATTTGTAAATCAGTAATATGTTCTTGGTGGAGACAGCTAAATTGTCATATATCATTTATTTAATTAGAAAGCATGATTTTGTCTAACTGTTAATTGGTATATATCCTTGTGTAATATTGATGTTTTATTATTATTTTTGTTCAGAACGACATTTTGTCTTGAACACCCGTCGAGAAATATGCTTCTTATGCCGGTGGAACCATTTGAGCCGAACAAATCGTGCTATGTATGCTCCAAGGTTTGATGGACCTCTCTTATTTTGTTTAAGTAATTTCAGATTCCGATTTAGCTTCGATATGGCACTCTTAAGTTTGTTGCAAGCATTTTTTTTTCTTATTATTCTATTACGTGTTTATAATGTAGACGCCATTGACCCTAGAGATAAACACACATCGTTCGAAGTTGAAGGACTTCGTCGAGAAGATTGTGAAAGCTAAGCTTGGTATGAATTTGCCTCTGATCATGCACTGTTCTTCCCTTCTCTATGAAGTTGGTGATGATCTCGACGATGATGAGGCCGCCAACTATGCAGCTAATCTTGAAAAGGTTGGCAAGCCCTTCTCCTTTGTGCCTTTTCTTTTTATTTTCCCATATCATTCTCCCTATTGTGTGCCTTACGAATAATCTATATTCTTATAGGTACTATGCGATCTTCCTTCCCCAGTCGTTGGTGGAACTATCCTAACAGTTGAGGATCTTCTGCAAGAGCTAAATTGTAGCATCAACGTTAAGCACAAGTATGGACACGTCGCTGTTGTTTGTTTCTATTGCAGAAATAGGCTTCGACTACTTTTATTCTTTCAATCAATCCGTATTTTCTGCAGGGATGAGTTTGATGAGGAGGAAGAGCCTGATGGTATGATTCTCTCCGGCTGGTCAGAGGACGACGGCATTAACATGGGTGAAGCAGCAGCAGAAATCGAAGTCGAAGCAGATGATGATCGTTTTGCGAAGAAACCGAAATTATCAGACATCTCTGGTTCACCGTCTCTTATTACCTGCGAGACAAACGGTAAGAGAAAAGCGGAAGATGATGACGTTTTCATGGTTGAGGGCGGGTATTTTGCGATCGATAAGAAAAGACACAGAGAGCACAAAGGATGACAGACATTCTTATGTTTTGCGGAATTTCTTCTTTTTTTTTTTTTTTCGTTGCAGCCAAAAATTATAGTAGGGAAGGCACACCGTATGATATAACTTACCATGTAGAAATATAATTTTTTTCAGCTTCTTCTTAGTGTTTGGTTTGATGCAAAGACAAAGTAAATCAGGTTTTCAATGAAATCGGCCCTCTATAATTTTGGGACCTTACCAACCTAAATGTTCTTACACTCAAAATCAATAGATAAGAAGGGAATATATATTGACATGTTTGGTTATAAGCCCTCACATTTAGGGGCGGGAAATGGGTATAGGGTATCCGGTATCTGATCATGAATTAAAAATTTATGCAAAAAATAGTATAATCAATTTTTAATAGTCATAAAATAATTAAGAATGATATAAAAATAATAATTACTCCTCATATTAAAAAATTTAAAAGAGAAATAAAATATAAGAATATCATATATTTTATAAATCTTACTAAAATATTAATTAAAAAATAATAAAATTTTAAATATGGTATCCGATACCCGACCCGATGTGTACCCGACAAAATCAGGTATCTGATTGGCGGGTAGCCGATATACATCGGGTTGGGATCGGGTAGGAAAATCACTACCCGCCCTAGTCGAGTACCCGACCTGAATAACCCGATCCCGTCCAAAACCCGACCCGTGCCCACCCCTACTCATATTAACGCTCAAGATAAACTAGGCAAGTTGGGCAATATAAATGGGGTTTAAAAGGGGTTTGGTTTAGGACATGGTGTAGTGTATGTATATTGAGGGTAGTTTTGTAAATAACCAAAGTTTTGTCCAAGTATACTTTTTATCTCACCCATTCTTTTCCCATTTATATAGGTATATCTCCACACAACGTCATTGTAATCTCCATACTCCGACTAGTTTTGATTTGAATCGAATATGAACTTTATCTTCGGCTATGAGACGACCACGGCTTCTAGCGGGACTAATAATCCCTTGTCCATGAGACCTACCCCAAAATCCCCACAAACAACGATAGTCAATGTTCCTAGAGGATTTAAACCTCTGACCTCCCACTTGAAAGGTAAGGAACCGAACCGCTAGGTCAAGCCCCTGGGAATTTATATCACCCATTTCACTCTGATAAATTATAATCAAGCTCCTACTATTTTAGTGGGTTTTCGAATAATTTCGGGCTTAAAAAAAATAAAAAAGTAAATTAGGTTCTTATTTGCCTTATCCAGAACAGCAAAACAGGTACGCCACGATAACATGATTAACAATTAAAACATAATTAGCATTTAGCAATTCAACAAACATATATTTGTATTGATATTGTCTCATAAGTGCACATAAAAAGTAGAACAACAACATATATATTTTACACGTGTCTTACAAAACTCATCACCTTACTCGATAGCCAATATACGCGAGTACATGCATATATATATATATATATACGTATATTACAGACAGAGTGGGGATAATGACTGCAGTTTTTTTCTCTCTAGATATTCTATATATATATATATATATATATATTTGGAACGTGATGATGATTTAATTTGGAATGAGTTTGAAAGGAGGCTTCACAAGAGCTGGCGTGGGATCATATCTTCCATAATCGTTTGTTTTCACTTTTAGAACCCTTTCATGTATGATCACGTCATCATCTCCATGGTTGACGCCACCCTCATCCCAAGGCTCTATTAGTTCCTAAAGAAGAAGAATTAATAGTGTCTTAAGCCCTTTTTATTAATTGTAAGTATTTATATATTCTTAATTGCAGCATGTAATAATTACCTCAGTAGTTGCACTGATCACTTTCTTTAACTCAAAGCCCTTAGATGGTCGACCTGCATTAAAATTATATTACATGAGCCTATGATATTATCCTTCAAACATACATCAGAAAAACAGACTCACACACAAACCCTATATATAAATATATATATATATATATATAGAGAGAGAGAGAGAGGTCATGCGTTTGAGTTTCATTAAGACATGAAATTCATATTCATGAAGTAGTAAAGAGGATAACAACGCAAACCTGCGAGCGAGGTTGAAAGAAGAGATGCAGAAATGAAGAGATAAAGAAGGAAGAAGCTCTTCATCGTTAGCATTTGATGATGATAATTAGGGTTTTTTGAACTTTTGTGTGATCAGTGTAGGAAGGAAAAACAAACAAATAGTAGCATTTGGCACTCTCTATATTGTATGCTCAAGGCCAATGAATTCCCTCTCTTTTAACCATTAAAAAATATCTCAAAGTGATAAACCATTAAGTGATATTGTATTGTATTCTAAAGTAAGGCCATCTTTAAACTTTTTGGTTTAAAATTCAAAAGTTGAGAGACAGCGTTTTATTGTTGTTGGGGCATTAAATCATATAGCCACTTAGTGGATTAAATTAAAGTGTATTTTGCATTAATTAATGCAAAATTCCTTTAACTATATAGTGAGATCATGGGACTGTTAATTGATCCCCACCACACCAAGTCATATCATAGACAAAAGATGATGTGATTTGGCGTTATTGAAACTAGGGGTGTTCATTGGACGGTTCGGTCCGGTTTTTTCAAATTTCGGTTCGGTTTTTTGGTTTTCGATTTTACAGATGCCTAATCCGATATCCGAACCATTTTAATTTGGTTCGGTTCGGTTTTTTACACTTCGGTTCGGTTTTTTTCGGTTCGGTTTTTCGGTTAACCGTTAAAGATTTTAATTCATATGTATGCATCATATATATAGGAATTAACTCTTATAATATATATATATATATATATATATATATATATATATATATATGTTACAATTGCATTACATATATATATGAATTAAATAGTAATGATATGATAATTGCATTACTCATATGTGTGCGTAATTCGTGTATATATATACACACGAATTATCTTTTATAACATCTATATATATATGAATTAAATGTTATAATATAGTGCGCTATAAAATAAACATTGTAATTTTAATTATTTTTTATGAAAAATATAATTATTTTGTTGGACTTTATTATCACTATAAATATTAATCACTTTCATAAACTACAATATTTTAAACTTGTCTAATATAAATTATATATAATTAAATATATTTCGGTTTTTCGGTTATTTCGGTTATTTTTTCTGAAATCCGAAAATCGAACCGAAAAACCGAAGTTTCCTAAATACAAAACCAAAACCGGCCGAAAAACCGAAATAACCGAACCGAAATAACCGAAAATTTCGGTTCGAACGGTTTTTTCGGTTTTATCCGAAATTTGAACACCCCTAATTGAAATACAGTGGCGAAAAATTATATAATTCATATTAGGAATATCAAGTAAAATAGTGTTAGCCACTCTAACATGTATATTTTTTATAAATATATCATGCATTTTATAAGTCACTAAATTCAAATATTGTATCTCTCTATACTGTTTAGACTCATTAGTTGAGGACTTGAAATATCTTTTATGGAAGTGTTAGTGCTTTCAATCATCCAAAACGACAAAGACAATGCACCAAATCCCACTTAAAAGACAATTGTGGAGAATAAAGATTACATTGCACCATCATTCTTTCCAATTAATTAATGTCACTTCTCTTTTGTTTTCATTCTATCCTTTTTTTGTATTAAAAAAAAAGTGATAATATTCGAAAAAGACCTACCTATAAGGTTGCCTACCCTTATTTACTGATATTGTATTGTTTCTAAAGAAGAGCTACCAAACCATATCACCATTAATCTAACTCTCAAAATTGCGTAATTATTGATATATAGCTAGTGACATCTTTCTGCTATACGCCTTTTCTTTTTTCTTTTGAGTGGGTCATAATGAAATAATTAAATAAATAAAGGTGCAATTTATAAAACAGACTTGAACGGTTTAATTTTATCCAATCTTGATCACGTCATCGATCCAAGGACACAGCATTAACGAGCCTACACGTGGGCCCATTTACGGAAGTGTTAATTGGGCCTATTGAGCTATCTTGGCCCATTGATTAATTACAATCGGTTGACAATTTATTTTTAAGAACTAGTATTTTGTGAGTTATTTGTAATTGAAAATATTTAATAAATGAAATTATAATTTAAAATTTAATTGTGCATCATTTTTAAGTATATAAGAAGAAGAAATTAATTTATAAGGATATAACTATAATAAATAAAAAATAAAAGGAAAAGGGTGTAAAATGATTATTATTCAAAATTCAATATATAAAGAAATAGAAGAATAAAATAATACTTATACTTGACATTTTAAATTAAAATTGAGTCGATTACTATAAAATATATAAAAAAATCCCTTCTAAACAAAAAACAAATCATATAGTATAGTATTAAAAAAAAATAAAAAATCACATGTAGCCTCTAGCCCAGCTAAGTACCAACTAACGACTATTCAACCACCCAACCCACACCACATATAAACCAAACACCAACCAAAAAAACGTTCTAGCGTTTCCTTCTAATTGCACGAAACCGTACCAATATTAACCGCACCATAACTGCATGACTCGTCAAATCAAATCGGTGGAATAGTTACATAAATGTTCAAAATAGTCCCCGAAAACTAATATGAAATCTAAATTGGCTCCAAAGTTGATGTTAAATACCATACATTGCAAAAGTCAAGGATGATTTTAGATTAAAGCAAAACATTGAGGACTGAATTGTTAATTACCCAAACTTTGAGCTGGCTACTGCCACGTTGGATGGGCCTACACATAATACCCACCGCAGTTAATATTTTTGCCCCACACAACTCTCCAATTATCCGGCGGCTAATTTATTTATTTTCTTTTTGCATTTTCCTATACCAAATAATATTTTGTTAAATATAATTAGTAAAAAAAAACTATTTATGGGCTTTTTTTAAACGCACGCCTCTTCGTTATCGTACGTTTCGATCCTTGGACGATTTTTGTTGGATGTGAATTTTGACCGTTGGATCGGCTTCGGATCTTGCCAAGAACGTCGCTTCAGAGGTTTATTACTCACATTTTTGTTGTTTTTGATGTAGGCGAAGCTCATCCGTGTTGAAGTTGAGTTCTGAATCTGGATAGAGAGAGAAAGAGCTTCATCACTTTACTTTTTGCTTAGTGTGGTTTTGTTTTTTTACATTTCTTTCAGTGTATCGAGGGATTGAGCTGCTTGATTGACTGAGTAGATCGATCGATCGTCAAAGAATTGGTTGTCGGTGATCGAGCAGTGGAGATGTCCGGACCCTTGGACCGATTCGCTAGGCCTTGTGAGTGAATCTTTTTTGCTTGAATTTTTTTTATTATTGTGTTAGGGTTTAGGCTCGCCGATCGATGCTTTGTTTGACCGTCTAATTATGTGGATTTTAAACAAAGATGAATCAGTCGAAGATGATTATTGTTCTATTTGGGGTATTTCTTTCTTTCTTTTCTCTTGATGTTTGACCTTTGAATTATGTGGGATTTAAACAAAGATGAGTCATTTGAAGCTGATTTTGGCTTTCTTTATGCTGCCATTTTAGCCTAACTGTAGTAGCAATATTTAGTTGAATAGAAATTTTAGTTACTTTCTTAAACAATGCTTCAGTTGTTTTTGCTGTCCAGAAAACCCGTTACTGTTTTCAGGATTTACTTATATATATATATATGTTTGTTTTTTATGGAAAAGGCTTTGAGGGTTCATCTGGTAATGACGAGAAACGGGAAAGAAAGTCCGACTTTGAGAATTCAGAAGATGAAAGAAGGACTAGAATAGGCTCTTTGAAAAAGAAAGCACTTAATGCATCATCTAAATTCAAACACTCTCTAAAGAAGAAGAGCAATAGAAGAAAGAGTGATGGTAGAGTCAGTTCGGTTTCAATCGAAGATATCCGTGATGCTGAGGAACTTCAAGCTGTTGAATCTTTTCGGCAAGCACTGATCCTGGATGAGTTACTCCCTGAAAAATTTGATGATTACCATATGATGTTGAGGTCAGTATTCTTAACAACTTATCTAAATGATCTTCCTGATCAAACGCTAAGCTGCTTGTAAGCGAGGAAATACTGTTATAATCTATTTAATTGGGATGGAAATGCTTTATTCTTGCTATTAAACCATCTCTCAATCGTAAACACCTGAAATTGATCAGTTTTACAAGCATATTGCCTATATTTTCTTTAGACAACCAATCTTTCGTTGATCTGGGAATTTGATGTCCCTGGTTATTCAATAAACCTAACATGCATGCAGGTTCTTGAAAGCAAGAAAATTTGATGTTGAAAAATCAAAACAAATGTGGGCTGATATGATCCAGTGGAGGAAAGATTTTGGTACCGACACTATTGGTGAGGTAAGTGGAATGGAGCTAAATACAAGATCATACATCTGAATGCACTATGTCATGATTAGTATTTATCGACTTGTTGGGTAAGACTTTTACTCACTCCCTTTCTCTTGCCCAATCAGGATTTTGAATTCGAAGAGCTGAATGAAGTTTTGAAGTACTACCCCCATGGGTATCACGGAGTTGATAAAGAGGGGAGGCCAGTGTACATAGAGAGATTAGGAAAAGTTGACCCTAACAAACTAATGCAAGTGACCACTATTGATCGATATGTAAAGTACCACGTCAAAGAATTTGAGAGAAGCTTTCAAATCAAGTTTCCAGCTTGTACCATTGCTGCAAAGAGGCACATAGACTCGAGCACGACTATTTTAGATGTTCAGGGTGTGGTATGTATCCCCCATTGCCTTGTATGGTGTGACAATACTATTTTTAGATTTGAAATTCCCATTATTTGTTATTTTGGTCATAATCCTCGTTAATGCTTCTCAGGGATATAAAAACTTCACTAAAAGTGCGAGAGAGCTTATTACACGGCTCCAAAAGATTGATGGAGACAATTATCCTGAGGTTAGCGAACTCTCTTTATGTTGCTGGCATGTGTTATTTACAATTCTGACTGTTAAATCTCTTACATTGCAGACGCTCCATCAAATGTTCATTATTAATGCTGGTGCTGGTTTTAGGCTGCTGTGGAATACTGTGAAGAACTTTATCGATCCCAAGACTGCCTCTAAAATTCATGTTTGCACTTGCATCCAACTATTCCTAGTTTCATGTAATTCTTTGAGCATTTATCTCCAACTCATTTGTCTTAACCTTTTAAATCTGTTTCCAGGTTCTGGGAAACAAGTACCAGCACAAATTGCTTGAAAATATAGATGCCAGGTACCATCTAGGTTTCCCGAATAAAATCTATAGCTATTTTTGTGTTGGTCTTAACAAACGACATGTGTGCAGCCAATTGCCAGATTTCTTTGGAGGATCATGTAACTGTGCAGATCAGGGAGGCTGCCTCCGCTCTGATAAAGGACCCTGGAAGAATCCTGATATACTGAAGGTCGTGCGTCTGTTGATTTTTCTTCGTCCTATTTGCTTATTATGATACTCTGTTACCTTTTTTGTCAAATATTTTGTTCTGATATTAAGCAGTCCGAACTTTTGGTGCAGATGGTGCTCAATGGAGAAGCACGGCGTGCTAGACAGGTTGTTAAAATTATCAACAGTGAGGGGAAGGTCATATATGCAAAACCTCATTATTCCATGGTATGATTGCTTTGTCTTCTTCTAATGTGGAAAGCACGGTGTGATCCTATTCTCCTAGTGGAGGTATCTTATGTTTTCTGTTGTCTAAGCAGTTAAAAGGCAGTGATACTTCAACAGCAGAATCTGGATCTGAAGCAGAAGATATTGCTTCACCAAAGGCAACCAGGAGTTACTCACATCTTCGTTTGACTCCAGTTCGTGAAGAGGTATAGTCAATCTTGATGCATTGCTAGTATTTCAAATTTTAATAGATGGCGCCTTTATTTAGTAGCATAACTTGTTGGTAGTTCTCTTAAATGTTCTAGCTATTCATCTCTATTTATTGCTCTTCCGAGTTACTGGAGTTTTAGGCTCCAACATCTTTTTAAAAAATTCTAAGGGAAGTTTCGGTGATTTTACAATTTACAGACTAGGGGCATTGGAACTGTTGGACATGTTGGCCACTTCTCTGGATATGATGAATACGTACCTATGGTCGACAAGGCCGTTGATTCGGGATGGAAGAAGCAGTCATCTCCTCAGATGGTTCATGTACCCAAAGGTTGAGCCCTATGTTTGGCCTTTATTTTTATGCATGAGTATGAAAATACATGGCACCCGTACTTATCAAATTTTATAATGTTTGTTTTTACTAGACAACCAATAAGATATAAATATTTACTTCATAATAGAATTTGGTAAGCTATGAAATGTACGTGTAACAACTGAGGTCTAAACTAAATGTATTTGAACAATAGTGCGCGGGTTTTACTATAACTATCCCTAAAGCAGATACTCTGAACTTTAAATTCACTGGTGTATGATTCTGTATTTTGTCTGTACCTTTTGTTTCCAGAGTTGCTACCACCACCGGACACTCCGAAAGCCGCTGTAGGACTCCGTGCAAGATATTTGGCAGCTCTCATGACCTTCTTCATGGCATTTATCCTGTTTTTCCGGTCATTGCTGTCTCGTGTTGCCAAGAAACTCCCTGATAATGCATCTGTGTCTCAGCAAGAGCAGGTTGTTCAAGAGTTTGCCTTTGAGACACCTAGGGAAGAGTTCAGACCTCCATCTCCAACACCATCATTCACAGAGGCAGAGCTCCTGTCTTCGGTCATGAAGAGGCTTGGCGAGCTCGAAGAGAAGGTAAATACTCTTAAGGAGAAGCCATCTCAGATGCCCTATGACAAAGAAGAGCTGTTGAACGCTGCTGTTTACCGTGTCGATGCCCTTGAAGCAGAGTTAATTGCTACCAAAAAGGTCAGTTGTGTGCTTTATGTTCTATAACAAGAATGTATGTTTGTTTTGCTTTCTATGTTTGTCTACTCTGCATCACTGATAATTGTTTGGTTGAATGTTTTTTCCTTTTATCCTTTTGGTGTATTGCTTTCTTTTGAAGGCAAAGGAGATAGATTTCTTTTGGTGGATTGCTTTCTTTTGAAGGCAAAGAGATAGATATCTTTTGGTGAATTCCTTTTGGTGTATTGCTTTCTGAAAGCATCTTTGTATAAGTGGTTCATTTTTTTTTACAAATGAGCAGGCTCTGTATGAGGCTCTGATGAAGCAGGAAGAATTGCTGGCTTACATTGATAGTCAAGAAGAAGCCAAATACAGGGTACATTCTTGCCTTTTTTTTTTTCTCGACTCTAATGCATAGTTATACTGTTTCTCAATGGTAATCAATTGGTGTGTACAATTCTTTGCTGTCTTCTTTTCACTCCAGAAGAAGAAGTTTTGCTGGTAAATGCGGCGTTTGGAGAGAGAGCGTTCGATGGTTGAGTTTCATCATCTTCGGCTGCATTTGAGGCTCTCACTGCTCCAACTATCTTCATCTTACTACCTGAGTACCTTATTCCGTGTGAATCTATGTCTGCTTGCACTTGTTTGTTAAACCTAATGGGAGTGGTTTGAGATTGTTGAGACGAATTTTTGTGTGTGAATGCTTAATAACAATGACTACTCAACTCAACTTTTCAAGATTTTCAGTGGTTTTCATTTCTTTCTTGCATATTATTGAGAGATCTATTGGAGATTATGAACGTTCCCATACAAATTATACCCCTCAGAAAAAAAAAAAAAAAAAAAAAGATGAAACATCAAGTTAAATTATAAAGTTTAAACAGAGATTTATTGTGAAATTCAGGCAACAATCATTATTTTTCTGATTATTACAACTTTGTCGGTATATTGCTCGCTTATGTGAACCCAAAACAAAACACTTTCCCCAGTAAAAGTCTTCACATCTGCTACACTCCAATGGCGGCTTCAAGTCTTCTGCTCCAAACCCTTCCAACGAAAACCCTAAAAGTCTCATCGTCGAAATCTTATTCCACAAACCCCATTCTGTCCCTCAAGCTCAGACCCATTTCTAGAACCTCATTTCCTCTGAAATCCTCTGTGACTAGGGCAGTTTTGTCCACCGAGCAATCGACCAAGACCCAGAAATTCCAGCACTGTTTCACCAAGAAAGAAGATGGGTTCTTGTACTGCGAGGATATTAAGGTTGAAGATGTCATGGAGGTTGTCGAAAAGAGGCCCTTTTATCTGTACAGCAAGCCTCAGATAACGAGGAATGTTGAGGCCTATAAGGAAGCCCTAAAGGGGTTGAATTCGATCATTGGTTATGCGATTAAGGCTAATAACAATCTCAAGATCTTGCAGCATTTGCGTGAGCTTGGATGTGGGGCTGTTTTGGTTAGTGGCAATGAGCTCAAATTGGCTCTACATGCTGGTTTTGATCCTACGAGGTATCCAAATGGACCTTTCCATTCCTTTTTGTTATAATTTCCTTTTTTTTTTTTTTTTTTTTTTGTCTAAATATATTTTTAGTGCCGTATATTTGAGAGGCAGCGTTTTAAGGACACTTAAGTTAAGGGTGACAATTTTAATCCTATAAGTATCAAAATTGAAGCAATTTAAGGACACTTAAGTTAAGGGTGGTAATTTCAGTCCTATAAGTATTGAAATTGGAGCAATTTTAGGACAGTGATACCCAAAAACTTAATTTCAGCTCGGAATTTACACATGTGGTTCCGAAGATACTGATTTGTACTAAATTTATTTTCTATTTCCTTTAATTAAACGTCACTTTATAGTCCAAGTCAGCATTTCCGGTTTATGTGTATAAATTTTGGGTTGAAATGATGTTTTCGAGGTTAATTTTCTTAAAATTGTTTCAATTCTGATACTTGCATGACTAAAATTTATTCTCTTTCCTCCAAATAAGCTCTTACTTATTTTTTTACTTATGAGGTGACGATTGGAGGAAAGAGAAACCAAATTTAGTTCAAGTCAGCATCTTTGATGCCACGTGTATAAATTTCGAGCTTAAATTAGATTTCTAGGTTTAGCTGTCCTAAAATTGCTTCATTTATAATACTTACAGGACTGAAATTGCCACTCTTAACTTAAATGGCCCTAAATTGCTTCATTTATAATACTTACAGGACTGAAATTGCCACCCTTGATTTAAATGGCCCTAAATTGCTTCAATTTTTATACTTACAGGACTAAAACTACCACCCTTAACTCACGTGTCCTTAAAACGCTACCCCCTCAAACATACATGACTAAAAATATATTTAAGCCTTTTTTTTTGTGCCAATCCATGTTTTATGTTTCTGCAACTGTAATATATTACTCTCTGCCATTTAAAGTTTTTGTGGGACATGGGGACGTAACAAAGGGGATCTGGAGTGATTAATGAAGAAAATCTTGATAATAACCTCTATACGAAATGCTGATATGGATCACCATTGATATCGACACATCTGATATGTGATGTTATCCCGTGGTTTAGGTGTGTCTTCAATGGAAATGGGAAGACTTTGGATGATCTAGTACTAGCTGCTCAAGAAGGTGTTTTCGTCAACATTGACAGCGAGTTCGACCTGGAAAACATCGTATCTGCTGCAAGAATATCTGGGAGAAGGGTGAACGTGCTGTTGCGTATCAATCCTGACGTCGATCCTCAGGTATTTTGACTCCTTAGATCATCAGAAGTTTTGCATGCTTTCTAACTAGATTTTAATGATGCAAGAATCTCTTTTATAAAGACCACAACTCTCATTATTGCATCGATTAGGTCCATCCTTATGTTGCCACTGGAAATAAGAACTCCAAGTTCGGCATAAGAAACGAGAAGCTGCAGTGGTTTTTGGATGCTGTTAAGGCTCATCCGAACGAATTGAAGCTTGTCGGGGCACACTGTCATCTAGGTTCAACTATCACTAAGGTGACTCTCTTCTTACATTACACCTATAATCAATATTACACACGCGTTTGAGATTAGTCATTATTGTAGCTGATTTGAGTGTACGGTAACTGTAATAATTATCTTTCTTTACGAATGAGACATATTGTAAGAGAATAATTGCTTGGGAAATGAGAGTATGAGGAAATAGCTTTAGGCTTCTGAACGTTGTTTGAGGTTAACATTGACAGTCTTCGTTTTCTGATATGTATCCACTCCAGGTAGATATTTTCAGAGATGCAGCTGTCTTAATGGTGAACTACATCGATGAGATACGATCTCAAGGATTCGAAATTGACTACTTAAACATTGGAGGTGGGCTCGGAATTGATTATTACCATACTGGAGCTATCCTTCCTAGTCCGAGAGATCTCATCGATACTGTAAGTTCCCTTAAGCACATATGGTCTTAAACCGATGGAATGATAATGAAAGGGCAAAAAAATAAAAGTTTGAAACTGATAACAAATGTAGAGATCTGCTTAGGTAATCAATCCCATGGACTTAATATGAACGAACCGTAAACATGAGGGATAAAAAAAAAATCTCTAAGTCCCCCGATTTCTTACACGTTCCTATGATGTAGGTGCGCGAGCTGGTTCTTTCAAGAAATCTGAACCTCATCATCGAGCCGGGGAGATCGGTCATTGCAAACACTTGCTGTTTGGTCAACCGAGTCACTGGGGTCAAAACCAACGGGACTAAGAACTTCATAGTGATCGATGGTAGCATGGCTGAACTTATTCGTCCGAGTCTGTATGGTGCATACCAGGTTCAGACACGAACTATGCTTTCAACGTCCCATTACATAGTTGCATATCACGGTGAATGTTATTGAGCTATAACTTTCTTTTACAGCATATCGAGCTGGTTTCTCCACCTCCCTCGGGAGCAGAGATCTCGACCTTCGACGTGGTCGGCCCGGTTTGTGAATCTGCTGATTTCTTGGGGAAAGATAGGGAACTACCCACACCAACTCAGGTATTTGTTTAAGACGGTAATAAAAACGTTAACTTTGGGACAATTACTTCCGAGGGATCGAATTTGGGAGACCGAAAATGTTATTTCCTCTATGAATTCGTCTTCGCTCTTTCTTTCCTTCTTTTAGGGCACGGGGCTGGTAGTTCACGATGCTGGCGCTTATTGCATGAGTATGGCTTCGACGTACAATCTGAAGATGCGTCCGCCTGAGTATTGGGTTCGTTTTCGTTCTCTCTTGATTTAATTACTTATAAATGAAAAATCAAAATTTTTTTTTCTTCGATATATCGGTTTTGAGAAAGAGTATTCGTTCTCAGGTCGAAGACGACGGGTCGGTGTCTAAAATTCGGCACGCCGAGACTCCTGAAGACCACCTTAAGTTTTTTGAGGGTCTCTAAGTTTGCTGTATGTTTGTGTATTGTTTTTGTTTCTCTTTGAGGGCATTGTTCGTTTTCAGACATTGCGCTGGACTAGGTTATTGTTTGACTGTTGATGAATAATTCTTAAGGCTTTCATATGTGTTGGAACACTTTTGGTCTCTCTATCTATAAATTTTCCTAGATGAAAAAAAAAAGTATAATAATATTAAAAAAATATACGAAATTTGTTATAAAAATATTAATTGTGATTAATATTATATTAAGATTATTTTATTATAATGATACTTATATTGAATTATAACGATAATATAGCTTATAATAATAAAGAGAGAGAGATTAGAGAGAGATTAAGTATTTCAATACTTGGTGTGATTTACAATGAACTCTAATCACCTATTTATACTACTAATAATTCACTATTACAACTAATCACATTAATTACAATTATACACCTCACACTAAAATACAAACTCTTCAATTAAACACCTCATCTTATCATCTTATCACATTATCATCATTTAATATAATACTTCCAAATCATCAATAATTTAACTAATATTATTATTTAAAACATCCACATTTAATTTTTTCATAATACTCCTCCTTGGATGTTTTCAAAGAATATGCCTCGTTAAAACCTTATTAGGAAAAACCCAATGGGATAAAAACCTAATGAAGGAAAAAGAGTGCATGATTCTTTTAGATACGCTTTCGATTGTTGCCTCATTAAAAACCTTACTGGAAAAACCACATGGGAAAAACCTCAGTGAAGGGAAAAAGAGTGCAACGCGCATTTACTCCTCCTGATGATGACATCATTTAAGATCTCGAAGTTTTCGAACTTCAATTGAATATACCAATCGTTTGAAAATTACTGGGGGGAGTGCTTTCGTGAATAAATCTGCAAGATTTTCACTTGATCGCACTTGTTGTACATCAATATCACCATTTTTCTCTAAATCATGTGTAAAGAAAAATTTTGGTGAAATATGCTTTGTTCTATCTCCCTTAATATATCCTTCCTTTAATTGGGCAATGCATGCAGCATTATCTTCATATAAAATCGTAGGAAGTAACTTTTTCGATACTAGCCCACTTGTTTGTTGTATATGCTCAATTATCGATCGCAACCAAACACATTCTCGGCTAGCTTCATGATAGCTAAAATTTCCGCATGATTAGAAGAAGTAGCTGTTAAACTTTGTTTAACTGACCGCCATGAAATAGCGGTTCCGCCATGTGTAAATAAATAACCCGTTTGCGATCGAGCATTATGTGGGTCAGATAGAAAATCAGCATCTGCATACCCAATCAAATCTGTTTTTGATTCATTAGAATAGAACAATCCCATATCAGTTGTTCCTTGAAGGTATCGAAAAATCCGCTTAATTCCATTCCAATGTCTAGAGTTGGTGATGAACTATATATCGCCAATAGATTCACAGTGAACGCTATATCAGGTCGCGTATGACTCGTTAAATACATTAGGGCTCCAACAGCACTGAGATATGGTACTTCAGGACCAAGTAGTTCTTGATCGTTTTCGCAAGGTCTAAACGGATCTTTATTCACATCTAAAGATCGAACAATCATTGGAGTATCCAATGGATGAGCTTTATCCATATAAAATATTTTCAATACCTTTTTCGTATAAGTCTCTTGATGTACGAATATCCCATTCTTTAAATATTCAATTTGCAGTCCAAGACAAAATTTCGTTTTGCCGAGATCTTTCATTTCAAACTCTTTTTTCAAACAATTAACGGCTTTTGATAACTCTTCAGGAGTTCTAATTATGTTAATATCATCAACATAAACTGAAATGATGACAAATTCATTTACAGATCTTTTCATAAATATGCACGGGCAAGTTTGATCATTTTTATACCCCTCTTTCGATAAATATTCACTTAGACGATTATACCACATACGCCCAGATTGCTTTAATCCATAAAGCGATTTATTTAGCTTGATTGAGTACTCATTTCGGGGCCCTGAATTTTCAGGTAACTGAAATCCCTCGGGAAGTTTCATATATATATCACTATCAAGTGATCCATATAAATAAGCGGTGACAACATCCATTAGACGCATATCGAGTCCTTCACGTACTGCCAGACTAATTAAATAACGAAAAGTAGTTGCATCCACCACAGGAGAATACGTCTCCTCATAATCAATACCAGGTCGTTGTGAAAAGCCTTGTGCAACAAGCCGTGCTTTGTATCTCACAATTTCACCGTTTTCATTCTCTTTCTAATGAAAACCCATTTATATCCAACCGGCTTTACATTTTCTGGTATGCGGACTACAGGTCCGAAAACTTTTCGTTTCTCAAGTGATTTTAA
Organism: Lindernia subracemosa; assembly: GCA_028392965.1. Lineage (NCBI taxonomy): Eukaryota > Viridiplantae > Streptophyta > Magnoliopsida > Lamiales > Linderniaceae > Vandellia > Vandellia subracemosa. The sequence continues at coordinate 188,758 of JAQPCC010000026.1, read as the reverse complement.
TTCTGCCTCGATTGCATCTTTCCATTTTGGCCAATCATTTCTTTGTCTGCATTCTTTTACAGACCCTGGTTCATGATCCTCATTCTCATTTATCTCATTCATTTCATGTAGCGCTACGTTAAATGAGAATTTATTGTCAACGTTGACTTTTTCTCGGTTCCATCTAATTCATTTTGGGCATAATTTATTGAGATCTCTTCATTATCATTATTCTCAAAATTTCAGGTACCTGATTTCCATTATCATAATCATTAATGCCCATTGACTCTTCTAGAGTCGATAAATCCTCGACTGGACCATTCTTATTAATTGCTCCTTTTCTTTTTCGAGGATTTTTATCTTTGGAACCCGAGGGCCTACCACGTTTTAGTTGTGGCTTAGGCTCGATCATTATATGTTCTCCAGGAACATTAACTTTTGCAGGAGCATTAACAGCTGGTATATGTGACTTAGTCACTCTTTTAAGGTCAGTAATGCTATCTGGCAGTTGATTAGCTAATCCTTGTAAATGAATTATCTTTTGAACTTCTAGTTCATATTCTTTCATTCGAGGATCATAATCATTTAGCGATAATTCATTCCAAATAATAATCATTTCCAGCTGTTTCTTTTCTCCCCCTAATGTCGGAAAATTCGATTCATCGAAATGACAATCGGCAAATCTAGCCGTAAATAAATCTCCAGTTAGAGGTTCTAAATATTTTATTATCGATGGAGATTCAAATCCGACATATATTCCCAACCTCCTTTGAGGTCCCATCTTAGTGCGTTGTGGTGGAGCAATTGGAACATATACCGCACATCCAAAAATTCTCAGATGGGAAATATTTGGTTCCTGACCATAAACCATTTGTATCGGGGAGATATCGTTATAACTTGTTGGCCTGATGCGGATTAGTGCCGCTGCATGTAATATAGCATGTCCCCAACAAGATGAATGAAGTTTCGACTTTATTAATAATGGTCTTGCAATTAATTGCAGCCTTTTAATCAACAATTCTGCAAGACCGTTTTGCGTATGTACATGTGGCACGGGGTGCTCAACATCAATTCCAATAGACATGCAATATTCATTAAATGCCTTGGAAGTAAATTCACCAGCATTATCAAGGCGTATTTTCTTTATTGGATAATCCGGAAAATGTGCTCTTAATCGAATCAACTGAGCAAACAATCTCGCAAAAGCTACATTCCGTGTTGATAACAAACACACATGAGACCATCTAGTTGATGCATCAATCAATACCATGAAATATCTAAATGGCCCACACGATGGATGTATCGGTCCACAAATATCACCTTGTATACGCTCCAAAAACCTTATGGATTCATTCTTTATTTATACTGGTGATGGACGAATAATCAACTTCCCTTTAGAGCAAGCAGCACATGATAATTCATTAGATTGAAGAATCTTCTGGTTCTTCATTAAATGTCCACGTGAATTTTGAATTATTCTCCGCATCATAATTGAACCGGGATGGCCCAACCGGTCATGCCAAACAACAAATGTATTATCATCAGTAAACTTCTGGTTTACGATAGCATGCGATTCAATTGTTTTAACATACGTGTAATATAATCCAGAGTCAAACGAATGTAATATTTCAACAACTCTTTTATCATTCGAAACCACTTTTGTAATGTGTAAATATTCAATATTTCTCTTTTCTGCAGTCTCAATGTGATATCCATTATGTCGAATATCTTTAAAGCTCAATAAATTTCTTTGAGACTTAGGAGAATATAAGGTATTTTCAATTATCAGCCTTGTCCCTCTCGGCAGTATAACATTAGCTCTTCCGGAGCCCTCAATTATATTTGTGCTACCCGATATAGTGATAACACTTGTTTCTTTCATTTCAAGATGGGAGAAATATTTCTTATTTCTTAGAATCGTATTAGTCGTTGCACAATCTGCAAGACATAACTCCCCATTGCACATGTTTGTATCATTGTATTGATAAATATATAATAACTAGAATTATTAAATAAATAAGCGTCAAAATAAAATTATATATATAAAGATAAAATAATAAATAAATAATGCTTAAATAAAATTTATAACGACGTATCAGTTTTCTTTATTTGGATCTTTAACAAAAACCAAAATATTCAAATGAGCATAGGATCTAGCACCAATTTTCTGAAATATCGTAATCTTGAGCAAAATTTAATTTCATCGACACTTCACTTTTAATTGCTCTTTATAAAGATCAACGGGATCTTTGGGTGCGAATAATAACCAACGATAATATATAATAATCTTTATATTGCTCAATACATCTTTCTCAATCATATACTAGTTGTCCACTTCGGGGAAAATATTAATAATAACCACGATAAATATAATGTTCACGACCACTTTTATTGTATGCGCATACATTCACTTCAGGGAATGCAACATAATCATTTAGTCGGACTTATGCTTTTCATTCATCCATCATAATATTTTCTGATTATTTTTTCATGATATTTATTCGTATTATATCCGATGGACTGAACGTGGTGAATGCTTTATAATACATCGAAGTAACTGTGTAAATCAGTAGCAAGTATAAATCAAAGTTTTGCAATATTCAATTTATTGATATCATGAAAATAAAATCATCATTAAAATATTAAAAGAGGAAAAATTATAATTAATCTTCTTTTATATCTTCTTTTGTAAAAGTTCTAATGAAAAACGATATCCACATCCAAATAACTGTCGCCGTAATAATAATCATAAGTAATAGATCAAACATCGGATAAAGCGTCATCCTTCAAAATAAAATATATTTCAGTAATTATAATATTAAAGAAAAATTATAATTAATAATTATATTTTAAAAACATTGGTAAAAACATTATCCACATAGCCGTAAGGATCACCGTAAATAAAGTAAGCAACAGAAGATCCATCTTTGTATAAAATGACATGATTCTATAACATGAAAAAGAACATAATAATCAAATAACATATAAATCAATGATAAAATATATGAATTGTTTTATGAAACTCGTTCTTTATTATTTCATAATTATTGTCCAAGCTCCGATAAGGTTGCGGTAATAAAATTTGTCCAGTGTCCAAAACTATTCGGTCCAATAATTACTTCAAGATTGTTCAATCAAAAAATCAATAATATGCCGCTACTGAGGTGGGGATAACCACAAGACCTCGTGGGCTTTTGGTGTTGTGTACGTGAATATATATAAAAAAATAAATCGTTCTTGTGTATTCTTGATAAACCAGCATTTATGATAAAAATTCCACACACCACCACGGGGTATGGAAATCTGGACCTCTCGTCACTTATAGTGAACGATATTCCGCAAAACCACTCGGGTATTGGCGTTTAGTTATAAAACTTTTAAAATATACTTTTATAATATATATTTTTAAATTAATCACAATTAATATATGATTAGTATAAATTAAATATTAAATTACCGTACCTCGATTAAACTCATACGAGATATTCGACGGAGGTTGATCTTGACGACGGAGAGCGTTCGTGCTGATAACGTGTTATAAAAATATTAATTGTGATTAATATTATATTAAGATTATTTTATTATAATGATACTTCTATTGAATTATAATGATAATATAGCTTATAATAATAAAGAGAGAGATTAGAGAGAGATTAAGTATTTCAATACTTGGTGTGATTTACAATGAACTCTAATCACCTATTTATACTACTAATAATTCACTATTACAACTAATCACATTAATTACAATTATACACCTCACACTAAAATACAAACTCTTCAATTAAACATCTCATCTTATCATCTTATCACATTATCATCATTTAATATAATACTTTCAAATCATCAATAATTTAACTAATATTATTATTTAAAACATCCACATTTAATTATTTCATAATAAAATTAATATTCTGATGTTGTAATTAGAGAAGAGATGCAAATTCCATTGGGCTAATGAGGAGTAAATGGCTCGGCCTTTTTTGGTTTATGTGGCAAAAATGACGTTATTACCCTCGCTGTTGAAGCATATTACTGTCCTCCCAAGTAAAATAGCCTCACCGTCGTTTAACCATTCAGCGCTTGGTTTTGTTTCTTTTTTCGGGAAATGATCGAACAATTCGTTTCAGATATCTAATCTGATCTGAATCTTCATTGCCTAGTAGATCCATATCCATACGTTTTCCTCCAGGACGGAAGGTAAAACCTTATTTCGCAGCTGTTTTTTTGATAGAAATGTTTTGGAATGCGTGTATTTTTATACCTAGAATGCTTGATTTCATGTCACTGATTCGATTATGTAACCTGAGATTGCGTTTAAGATTGTTTCGATTTTAGGTGGTTGGTAGTTTTTTTTTTCCAAGATCTGCTATTGTTTGACTTTTAGTCTATGTTGCTAGTGTTTTGTTTTTCATTTCTGTTGTCTTTGTTGAAGTTGAATTTTCATGGAGGGAGCTGGGGGTGATGGTCCCTCCACGGCAGCTGCTGCTTTAAATCAACGAAGGCACGAATTCTCGCAGCTTTTTCAGTATTATTTGGATAAATCTACTCCACATTCCCTGTATCGTTGGATTGGAACTCTTTTTTTAGTGATTGTTTACGCTCTCCGAGTTTACTATGCCGAAGGGTTTTACATAGTGTCTTATGGTTTGGGGATCTACATTCTCAATCTGCTCATTGGATTCCTATCGCCTCTTGTTGACCCGGAGATTGATCCATCGGGTGAATCACTGCTTCCTACAAAGGGTTCCGATGAATTCAAGCCCTTCATTCGCCGTCTCCCCGAGTTCAAATTCTGGTGAATGATCTTGACTCTTTTGCTCTTTCGTTTTAATTATGGTTCCTTTTTGTTGCATGATCCATATATGAGTTATGAGTTACTTTTGATTCTCATTTTATCTTCTTGGGGGATCTGAGGCCATTCCTTTCATTATATTTGAATCATGTTCCTCTGACGATGACGTTGTTGAAAAATTATCTGCCTCATTAAGATATTTCCCTTTGTATTTTGTCATTTATGGGATTATATACCCAACATCTTAGCGATTCAGTTATGATTATAGTAAAGATTTAAGTGCGTTTGGGTTTTTGATTTTGCTTATTGTAATAGTAGATAAGAATTATGAACAAACTGTCTGATTTCACCTGGTTGATTCCATAAATGCTGATGGTTTCTCAAAGGTACCTTCTTTCTGCTGCACCTCTCGGTCTTAATGGCCAGGCTGCATTCATAACTTGACTGTACAATCTCTCGTGCTCATCTCTTTCATTATCTTTTTCTTGCCTCCGCAATGTTACCAATTTACCATTGACTTTTTCGATTTAAGATATCATGATTTAGTGTGACAACTTTTTACTTATTTGTTGGTGGTTTTCAGGTATGCCATCACAAAGGCTTTCAGCATAGCATTTGTGATGACCTTCTTTTCCATGTTCGATGTCCCCGTGTTTTGGCCAATCCTACTGTTCTACTGGTTCGTTCTTTTCACCCTCACAATGAAGCGCCAAATCATGCACATGATCAAGTACAAATATATCCCATTCAGCATCGGGAAGCAGGTATATGCTCATTCCATTTGAGACGATTACTCATATGAAAAAAAAAAAATGAAAGCTCAACTGTTTCCGCGGGTATTTCCCATTGCATTGAGTTCTGTTTATTTAGATATTATTTATTATTATTTTTTTTTTACGACAGAAATACAAGGGGAAAAAACCTGCTACGAGCAGCCCGCGATTTGACTGAACTTCTGTTAAGTTACATTTCGATCGCCCGAAAAGGAGAATGAAAAAAGATGTTGCGATGAAAAGTCGAAATGGGGAGATTGAGATTGTAAGAAAAATGCAGAATCTACTTTTATGTAGTTTATTTATGGAGAATTTGTTCTTGCATTTAGATTATTATTAACAGTAACTTTGGAAAATACAGAGGAATTTATTGGCATGTAATTCAGTCTTATGCTGTTATTTGATTTTATGTAGCCTTCTTCAGTTGTGTTTTTATTGATGAATTGGTAGTTTATAGAATGATTCAATGCGGTCTAGAAATCCGACCCACACCCATAGTTTACGAATCAATTAAACCGATCCGAATCAACATTATTAATCAATGGAGAAAAACCACCTACCCGTAGTTGACCCGACCCGAAAAACCATCGGTCCCAGAATGAAACCCTAATAAACAACCCTCCTTCATAACTCCTCCCTAAACCCTATTGTGTCACCCACCAAGAACAATGGGGAAAACGAAAGGTAAGCATCGTTTGGATAAGTTCTACCACCTCGCCAAGGAACACGGCTATCGTTCTCGAGCGGCATGGAAGCTCATCCAGCTCGATTCCAAGCACCCGTTTCTCCGGTCGGCCAACTCGGTACTCGATCTGTGCGCTGCCCCCGGAGGTTGGATGCAGGTCGCCGTAGAGAGGGTTCCAGTGGGCTCGCTCGTGGTCGGCGTCGACCTCGATCCGATCCGACCGGTGAGAGGTGCGATCGCGCTGCAGGAGGATATCACGCAGCCAAGGTGTAGGGCGAGTGTCAGAAGAGTTATGGCGGAAAATGGGTGCGGGGCGTTTGATGTGGTGCTCCACGATGGGTCGCCGAACGTTGGCGGCGCGTGGGCGAAGGAGGCAACCAGTCAGAACGCGCTGGTTATTGACTCGGTGAAGTTGGCTACGGAGCTGCTGGCTCCCAAAGGGACGTTTGTTACGAAGGTACTTCTGTTGAAAATCATGTGCTTTTTGTTATATTGGAATTAAACTGTAGACTTTCCTTCGAACTGAATCATTTTATTTGTAAAGCGTTAGCTGGTTTTAAAAAATCGATGTAGTAATTTGTATTGATGTCACAGTGTTGGAGTGTGATTTGTGGGTGTTTGGGAACCTGATGTTGGACAAAATCATGCTGTTGTGATTATCTGTTATTCTTCCCTAATAGACTCCAATTGTGAAAAATTAGTCAAGGATTACAGTTTTGACGGTTAAATTGTTTGATTAAATTACCAGGTCTTCAGGTCGCAGGATTACACAGCCGTCTTATATTGTCTGAGACAGGTAACTTTCATCATTCCTTGGTCCTTATATTAAGTTACGTTTACATGTGTGGTTCTCGCTGAGACGATGTGTTCTCTGCAGCTATTTGAGAAGGTTGAAGTCGATAAGCCACAAGCTAGTCGGTCGACATCTGCTGAGATTTACATTCTTGGTTTCAAGTACAAGGCACCGGCAAAGATTGATCCACGCCTTCTTGATATAAAACATCTATTTTCTGGCGGAAAAGAACCCCCAAAGGTAGCGTCCACCTCCTTTGATTAGGCTTAATTGTTCACTCTTCCTGTAGCTGTGTCACATTTTCTGACTTTTATCGAATATAATTGATGTCAGGTCATAGATGTACTTAGGGGGACGAAACAAAAGAGACACCGCGACGGGTAAAGTTTTACAAAATGACAAGTGTTGCTATGATGTTTTGATTGGCTTGTCTTCTGCTGAATCAAACACTTTTCTCTTGCAAAATCTGTTTCGTTTCCTCTGTTCCTTGTTAGCCCCTCCTCTATTACCCTTGAAAGTCCTGTATGTTAGCCGGTTATGAACCAAACCCATCATTTTTGCAACCTTTGTGCATCGTGCTGGTGCTGTCTCATCTGTATTTTGATGTATTGCGTATCTATCTCTGAAAGAAACTAACAAGTGAGCTTTTCAGGTATGAAGATGGCGAGACAATCTTGAGGAAGTTGTGCTCTGCATCTGAGTTTATTTGGTCTGAAACTCCTCTTGACGTTCTTGGTTCAGCAACCTCAATCACCTTTAGTGACCCTGAGAGCTTGGCCATAAAAGATCATACATTGACAACAGAAGAGGTTTATTACTACCATCGAAAATAAATTTTTCATTTAATACACATTATCTGTAAATTTCATAAATATATTCTCTTAAACGAGATAGGTAAAAGCTCTGTGTGATGATCTGCGTGTTTTGGGGAAGCAAGACTTCAAGCATCTCCTGAAGTAAGCCCCTCGTATTTATATACTGAAAAAACACGTGGATTATTATTTTACCAGCTAGTGCGAAAATGAATTATTAATTTCCAACTAGATGGCGCGTGCATATAAGGAAAGCTCTTTCTCCATCAGAGAAGACTACACCTGCTGCTTCAGCTGCCAATAATGTGCCTGAGAAGGATGAAGAAGAAAGAATTCTCGATGAAATGGAAGAGCTGACAAATGCCATGGAGCGGAAGAAGAAGCGAGCTAAGAGAATTTTGGCAAAAAGACAGGCAAAGGTGTGCCAATGCATGAACATCCTTTCCTCACGTTGCATTTATATATCTAATATGTGCCAAATTTTACTTGCATGGATTCTTTGTTTCTTTAACTTTAAATCATATCTTTATGTGTTTCAAATGATTTTTTTTTGGTTTCCATCTCTCATTAATCAGGAAAAAGCTCGGAAAGCACTGGGCCAGCAAATGGATGTTGACGATAGTTACGTGGATCAAGAATTGTTCTCCTTATCTGACATCAAGGTACTGATGTCAACATTCTGTTTTGTTAATTGTTCATAGGATTTTTCCTTTGCTTTTATCATATTTTATTGTAATCTTTTCGTTTGAGCTTTTACTTTGTCCCCATGCCATGTCATATGCATGCTTGCTAAATGATTGTGAGGCTGAAAATATGTCATGTTAAGTTGTGTAATCAACTTTTCTTTGTCCGATCACCCAGGGTAAGAAGGATCTTGTTGCTGTCAATAACAGTGAATATGATGATGACGCCAACGATGTTAAAGATAGCGAAAGTGATGAAAGCCATGATGCAGCCGAAGACTCCTATTCCAGTGATATGGACTCTGAAGAAGAACGAAACAGGTATTGTCTTCCCATGCTTTAGAAATATGAATGTAAAATGTATAGAAGTTTTCACATGCTTGTATAACTGATGAAGCATCGTTCAGGTACGGTGAAGAGATAGAAAAACTACTTGATGAAGCATATGAACATTTTGTGGCTAAAAAGGACGGAAGTGCGAAGCAGAGAAAAAGATCAAAGCAGATGCACTCAAATGATGATCAGATTCTGGAGGTACATGCATCACTTTGCCCCTCTAATCATTCTTGAACGCGCTTTAATGCACTCGCAATTAGGATTTCACCTTTATGTATTTGCTGTTTCAAGACTAAACTTTCTTAAATTCTGCTTCTCCGTCAAGGAATGTTTGTAAGGAATGGTTGAATCATTAAATTGCTCTATGAGTGATATGATTAATCGATTCTGCAGGATGATGATGGTGATAACAATATGCTTCCTTCTGATCAAGACTCGGACAATGACGTGGCTCCTGAGGAAGCAAACCCCCTCGTGTTGTCATTTTCTGATAAACCACCCACCCAGGAAGAGATTGCAGCACAATGGTTTAGCCAAGATGTCTTTGACGATGCTGATGAACACGAGAAATCAGACAATGAAGAAAGCGAAGATGACATGCTGGTCGATGGACATGTTGAGCGTCCTAGGTTATCACCAGGGAAGAAAATGAACCAAGAATCTGTTCTTGAGAATAAGAAGACGTCAAAACCAGCAAAATCTTCCAAGGTTGATGATGGTATCGAAATTGTTCCCGCTCCAGGATCAGATTCGAGTGATTCATCATCCTCCGACGAAGAAGACAGAGAAACCAAAGCAGAAATACTGGCTTGTGCGAAGAAGATGCTGTCCAAGAAGCAGAGAGAACAAATCCTCGACGATGCTTACAACAAATATATGTTCCATGACGACGTGGGGTTGCCCAATTGGTTCTTGGAAGAGGAAAAGAGGCATCGTCAGCCTATCAAGCCTGTGACGAAAGAAGAAGTTGCTGCTATGAGAGCACAATTCAAAGCAATCGATGCTAGACCAGCCAAGAAGGTGGCTGAAGCAAAAGCCCGTAAGAAAAGGGTTGCATTTAGGAAACTGGAGAAAGTTCGCAAGAAAGCCAACACCATATCGGATCAAACGGACATATCTGATCGTTCTAAGAGGAAAATGATCGATCAGCTCTACAAGAAGGCCACACCTAAGAAACCTCAGAAGGAGTACGTCGTTGCCAAGAAAGGAGTACAAGTGAAGCCTGGGAAAGGTAAGGTATTGGTCGATCGAAGGATGAAGAAGGATAACAGAGGGATGAGCAAGAAAGCCAAAGGTGGTGGTAATAAGGGAAAGCAGAAAGGTAAGGGATCGGCCAAGGGAAAGGGTAGTAACAATAACAAAGGAGGAAACAAGGCGAAGTCGAGGCAGTAAATGAGATTTCGAGGGTAAAAATTGAGTGAAAGATTGCTCTTATGTTCTATTTACTGTAATAGTTACTTATAAAAATGTTTTATTTCATGTTTAAGACAATTTTTGCTCTATCTAATTTTTGAAGCAGATGAAACAACATTCCCTGACGATGTTAAAAAAAAAAAAGATTTCAATAGAGAAATTTAAGTTCGACAGAAATTTATTATTGATACGATAAAATTTGTATGTGTATATTCGAATGGATTTCCAATTATTACAGTGGCCCTCTCTCTCTCCAATATATAAATAAATACAACGGCTAGTTAAAAATTGACTCTTTTTCTTCCCTCATTTAAATTTGAAAATCAAGGGGCAACGGCACCCTATAATTCAATGAATGAATGCCTTTTCAACACTTTCAGTCACAACATCTCATCATCTCACTCGGCTTAAAGATTCATCTCTCATTCTGTGAAAAGCTCTTCGCATTTCTTCAAGGTTAATTTTTCGTTGCTCGCTTTTTCTAATGCTCTCTACGAAATATCGAAGCAAAGCATGTAAGAACACACAAGCCCAGGCGTTTCAAGATATTCTGTAGGTTTGCTTCATTTTTTTGTTTTTTCTTTTTTCTGTTGCAGACTGATTCTTGAAGAACTGAGGATCAAGAAAGCGAAGTTTAGATTCGATCGCTTGGTTTCAGTTGCTGGTACGAATATTGCTTTTAGGGTTCATTTTGGCTGTTGTTCTATTTACTGTTAAGAAAAATTAGGTGGATTTTGCTTTCTAGGGTTCATCAAATTTGGGGGAAAAGATGAATGACCTAATGACGAAATCATTCTTGAGTTACGTTGATCTGAAGAAACAAGCGGCCAAGGACCTTGAATCCTCTCCAGATCTCGAGATGGGCCAGCTCGGTCCATCGGATGAGAAGAACCTATCCAGTTTTTTCGAAGAAGTCAATACTGTGAAGAATGATATAGACGAAATCAACAATTTCCTCCTTGATCTCCATGACCTTAGCCACAAGCTGGGCACTTCTCAGAGTTCTAACATTCTCCGAGGTTTTAGAGACAGAATCAATTCGGACATCATCACCGTCTTGAGAAAGGCTAGGCTCATCAAGACAAGGTTAGAAATGCTCGACAAGTCCAATATCGCAAACCGTACTCTGTCTCCTGAGTTTAGAGAAGGAAGCCCCGTCGATCGCACCCGAATGACCGTAACTCATGGTTTGAGAGTTAAGCTGAAGGAAACAATGAATGACTTCCAATCTCTGAGAGGGGAAATCTTGACAGAGCACAGAGAAGGGCTAAAGAGGCAATACTACTGTGCCACCGGCGAGAACCCTAGCGAGGAAACGATCGAGAAGATGATATCTAAAGACGGGCTAGTGGAAATCTTCAACGGGAAAGAAGATATGATCAAGGAGAATGAAGAACGGCACGAGACTTTGAAGGAGATACAGAAGAGTTTGGTTGAGTTGCATCAAGTGTTTCTTGACATGGCTGTAATGGTCGAGACTCAAGGCGAGCAGATGAATAACATCGAGCAGAATGTGGTAAACGCCGGGGCGTATATAAATGGCGGGACTAAGGAGCTTGACCGAGCCAATAGGTTGAAGAAAGCAAAGACGTGGGCTTGTTGGATCGGCGTGGTGGTTCTTGTGTTCATCTTGGTCTGCCTCATTGCCATTATGTTCTGATGAATCTTGAATGTTTCAGTTCAACCGTGAGACTTGTTGCTATGGATGTAATGATTTTCTGGGAATATTGAGCTTGTTTTTGAATATGATTTGTATGATGGTTGAAGCATTATTATATATTAATAAACCTTTCAAACAAATGAATTCAAATCAATACAGAATATTTAATATTACACTTTTTCAATGTTAATGCTCTCTGTCTGTCTTCACCTGCATTCTGCAGCAATGATTTTGGATGAATTGTTTCCTCTCATATTATTTAATAATTATTTATATGATGAACTTCAACAAGGCGGAAGGTCCTTCGGCGGAGGCACGACGGAGTACTCTGGCCCTGGGCCGTCCTCCACCACAAACGCCGTCTTCAATCCCCACCCAGTATGAAGCTCCAAGTGACAATGCATAAACCACACTCCTATGAAACAAAATATATTATCAACATAAATATACTCCAAAAAAAAAAAACTCATTTTTTAGGACATAATCAAATTCTTCAAACATTCTTCTTACCAGGGTTATCAGCTCTGAACCTTATAGCCGTCCACCCACCCGTAGGAACGCCGACGGTATTCCTTTCCGGCGGGTCGATCAGATTAAACTTCTTCGGATCATTCACGGGGTCGAAGTTGCCAACGCCCGTCCCGACGACAAAGAAATTGTACCCATGAAGATGAAAAGGATGAGATTCAACCGACAAGAGATTAGTATCTTGCAGCACCAACTCGACCGTCGAGTTGAACTTAATCTTACTCAGCCTCGGCAAATCGCTCAAATTCGTCCGAAGGTTCGCCGTCAGAGGCACGCCCGTGTAGTTAAACGGCTTGGCGGGTCGATCGGGGAAGTCCGTCTTGAAAACGCCCGAAAGATTCAGATAGTGAGCTTGTAATAACGCCGTCTTAGGCATGACGAACGTTATGTTGTTGAGAGAAGCCGCCAGCCTCGTCCCGTTGAGGCAAGTCGGGCAAGGGTTTACTCCCAGGCCGATGGTGTAGAAAAGGCGGCGGTCGACTTTCAAAGGGACGTTGGCGGGAAAACTCGGGGAGTTCAAGCTTAGGATCTTGGAGTTATAGCTGAGGGCGAAATTGGTATCGTTTTGCTCCGGCAGTTTAGGGAGCGTTGGGATTACAGCGTTGGGGACGCCTTTGTACTGCAATATCGCCGTGGCGGTTTTGTTGTCTACGGTGAGCGGCGCGTCCATGAAAGGGCGGGCGGCCATGAAGTACCTTCCCGGGATTTGATTGGTTCGGACAAGTACGTTTGTCGTCTGGCCGGGAGCCATTAAGATCGCCTGAGTGGAGAAGGGCTTTGTGTAGACGGCGTCCACTTCGACCACGGTGAAGTTGTGCCCCGAGAGGGCGAAGAACAGCTCGTCGTTCAGCGCGGCGTTGATGATGCGCAGTAAGTACGTCTTTCCCTGCTCGACTTCTACTGCGTAAGTGTCTGTGCAAAGACGATGGAAAATGAAATTTGTTATCGCGACGACGTCTGCATTAAGTTACGTTTGCGTATTAAAATTTTACGTTTTTCCGAGCATGGGAAAAGCGGGCCCGGCTTCCCGTTTATGGTATGAGCGTCCGACATTTTCGGGGGCAGCCCGAGCTTGTTCCCTTGGTTTTCGACCTCCTCCACGTCGTCGTTCCACCATTCGCCTATTCGACAGAGGAAATAAACGTAAGATTCCCAACCCAATGTAAGATTCTTACAGCAACAACTTATTACCTAATATTAGATTGAACTCGGAATCGGGCTGAGGAAAAGGATAAGGCGTCCCTTGCTTCGGCATTATTACGATGGCTCCATAGACGGTGGCCCTAAGCCAAAAGATGTGCGCATGCCACCATAACGTCCCTCTTTGGCCCGTTACGTTGAAGTCGTACGTATAAGTATGCCCCGTCTGAACCGGGCATTGCGTTATATACGCCGGACCGTCGGCCCAACCGTTGCGATATTGCTTCAATCCATGCCTGCGTGTCGGAAAATGTACGAACGAAACACATGCATGAATAACGTTCATATACGAAAAATTCTATTTCCCGGCAAAGGCAAGGCAAAATACCAGTGAATAGACATGTTGTACTGCGCATAGTTAGTGACATTTATAAGAAGTCGATCTCCTTCCCGGACGTAGACGGTGGGCCCCGGGAACATCCCGTTTACCGTGACGATCGGCTTGGCGTGGCACAGCCTGCTTACGTTCGTCACTTGAATCTGCAAAAACATCGCAAAGAAGAGAGATTAAACGAAAGACGGCGAGAACGGTTTGTTTACGCATGGAAATGAAGGCATTCAAAGTACGTCGAATTGGTATTTTTTCACGGCGGCGTCCGCGGGAAGGCAGATAAGCCCCATGAAACAGACGAAAAGGAAGCAAAGCATCGACGTCTTCGACATTATTACAGAGAGAGAGAGAGAAGATTGAGGTGATGACATGTACGTAATGTGTACAGCATTTATATGAAAAGGTCTGAAGGTTATGGATGGGGTTGGTAAGTAAGTGATAAGCCATATTCAGTTTGTTAAGGATATAAGCTGTCCTTATTTCTTCTTAGGTGGAGAATGTGAAAACTAAGACTTACAAGCAATACGCTGAGAGCGACGCTCCTCAAATGTAATAAAATGTGTATGATGACTGAAGCAAAAGGGACCAAAAAAGGGAGAATTTAAAGGTTGAAAATGAAAACTTGCTTATATGTAGAAATTATTATTGCAAAGGAATGTGCAATGGAATGGCTTTTGAGAGCTACGTTTGAGCCAACCAACCATTATTACGAGCTTTATCGTTAAGAAAAAGGTACTGTAATATATATAAACTCTTCTTATACTATATCCTCTTTCGTAGTTGGGCCTGGCCCATATAACTCAATTACGAAAAGGCCCACTTCAACGTTAAGCCCAAACTTCGACTTGCTATCTATAAAAAGCGAGGTAGCTTGTAAACCCTAAGGGCAGATTAGCCTCCCACCAAGCTGAAGTCTGAGGCATGTCCTTTTTCACGCAGCTCACACACACACAAACACACACTGAGTCGAGGATGAGCTCTGATCGAAGGTCGTATGTGGAAAGAGAAAGGTGCGATGATGATGTAATGAATTATAATCTCGTTAATCTGATGATGATTAGTGAGGAAAAAAGTCTAATCCATTCTATTACTTTCTGAGCGCCTTCTCTCGCCTCGCCTGACCCGCATAATCGTTGTTTCATCGTCTTCACGATGATGTTTGGCGATTAAGTCATAAGGATGAGAAAGCTTTTTCGAGATCTGATGGAGACTACCTCGATGGTCTCATCGCTAGAAATTTTGTTTGATCTGAGTATCTATCTCCGATTTGAAAATAAGATTTCTACCGATGAGGTCGTCGGCTTAGTCTCTCTTTTTTTTTTTTTCTTCCTGGGATATTAATCGACTTTTCGAAGATCTTCGGCCACTCGCAGTTTGAGAATTAAGAAAATCTGAATTTCCTTCTGTTTTGGAAAGATTTTTTTTTTTACATACGCAAATTATTACTGCTCAGACATACAATTTTGAAGCATTATTCTAAATTTGTGTGTTTGTCATATGTTTTCAGTACTTTGTTATGAGGTTTCCAATTGTTTGCTGTAGGGCTTTCCTCTTTTCTTAGTAGATTAGTGCAAATGCGTATCTATTTGTAGAGTAATGGAGCAGATTTATTTAATGATTTAGCTTGATAAAACATATGGTGCAAGCTGAGGGAAACAAATTTGTTATTGATGTTTGAACAGCTATGTAATTAATTACGTAACTAATGTTATTTCCATAGCTAAAATTAGTTAAAAGTTGTATAAAATGCATTGCTGAGTACGGACTCTTTGTTTCGTTTCGGCCCAAGCAGAGCATTGAAGACAGTGGCTAGTTTGCAATTTTATGTAAATATAGGGACTAATTTGTATATTTTTTACTTAGTGATGTATTAGGCTGACGTGTCAGGCTGCTGGTCAAAAACCGTCGATATTTAATGTTTTGAAGATAATGTAAGAAACATGATTTTATTTTATGTTAATGTACTCTTTAAGATTAGATATGTTATTTAAGAGTATTGTTACGTATTCATGCACAGAGGCTACACATGGCATGTATTATAGTAAAGGCAGGCGAATAGATTGTAATAACTTCACTTACTAGTCATTGTTTTATAAAATACGTGTTAAAAAAATATGCTGTAAAAATCATGATAAAATGAGAGATTTTATTCAAAATGTTGACTATGTATGCATATGATATAAAGATATTTATCCCATTTTATTAGTCATACCATCACTGCTTAACTCGTAACATTATTTTCTTTCTATTTTGGGTATTCCCCTTTCTGTAATACTTTTTCGAACTAATGTTTGATTAGGACATTTGTTATTTTCATATATTCTTTCCCCAAGAGTATATAATATTACTAAAGAAAAAGGATCAAACGAACATACAACTTTGTCAACATTAAGAAGAATCACATAACTTGATGCGATTCCACATTAATTAATTACTGCTGGAAAATAATATATATATATATATATATATATATATATGCGTCGTTATTGTTTCTTGATAGCCCGAGGCACCAAATATCATCGTCACTTCAGACTTATCCTTCCTGCATGGAAGCAATAATCGACTATAAAATAATAACAATGGTAATAATAGAGAAAATCAAATATTCATGCAAAAATGATGTGAGACTAATTTACTTCATATGCATGCCCTCGAAAACTCATCTCATGCAAAAATAATACAAATAATACAACTCCACCAGCCGTATTTATTATAAGTTTATATTATACGTTCTTTGAATAAATAATATTTAAAAATTCAATTGACAATTAATTAACCTGTTGGAGTTACGGTCACCTCCGTGGCGACGATATAGTTGGGAAAAGGCACACGACCGCTGTCGATGCGTCCGACATCCTCGACAAGGACTTCGTAGTGCCTCCTGACCTCTTGGGCTGTCCGCGAGCCACCCACGGCTCGAGCCACATTGGCCCAACGGTCAGGCGTGTCCCTGTCGTAGACCGCGAGTGCCCTTTCGAAGGCCTTGTTTTCTTGAGCCGACCAAGTGCTACCAAACCCACGGCTCATTGAGGAAGAAGCCATATATAATATAATTAATCAGAAGAGAGGACAATAAAATCGTGTTAATTGATCCAAACAGAAATCAATAGTGAGATAGATGTGAAGAAGAGAAATGACAGTGGTGGTTTATTTATAAGCTCCATGAGTTGAGGGCTACCGATTCGTGTGACGTCACCACAGTTGCCCTTATTACAAAATTCTGAGGAATTTTAGTGATTTGTCTGCTTGAGAACCACACCTATATAATCGTGCAAGGAAAATAAATAATATTAAATATTATAAAACCCTAAAGAATCTCTTTTTCTATATTTAAGAATAATATGTATACTTATGGGCTTTGGTTCTTTACAAAATTGAAGCCATAGATAAACATTATATATATATATATATATATATAGTTTGATGAATATAGATTTATTACATACAACCTAGAGATATAAATTAAAGCAGGGTTGAAATGAAGAAAGCTTTTGACAGATTGATTTTGGAGCTGTACAAACTCAATCTCTTTATTCTGGTACATGTAGTACTTCCATCTTTAGTATATTATCTTATCTTATCAACAATTATCATTTACATGATTGGGTTATCAAGATAGCCTCTGCTTATGGTTTGTTCATTGTGTTTGTATTAATTACTACAACACCAAAGGCTTTGGTATAAGATAAAGATCTCTTTCATAGAAATTAATGCATCTTACAATATTTAATTAATTCATTTAAACGCAACAGTTTGGCCGTCTTGGTATGAAGATATAAGATTCCAACAGCTAAGGTTGATGATTGCTGCAGAAAGTCAGAACTTATCAAGAGTCAGATATTCATTTAAGTTGATTTTCTTTCCTGCTTTATGGGCGTATTCTTTTGGGTCTTATTACTACAAGAGAACAACATGGCAGTCTAGTTGGAGTTGGAATCTTAGATAAGAGATAAGATTATTTATGTGTCTTATTTCTTGATGTAATCTTCTATATATGGTATTCATCATTGTTAACCACTCCACATTTGCTTAACAGAATCCTTATCTTTTACCCCAACTGACGAATAAGAATATATAAGAATAAAAAAAGAGATTTTAATCTAAAAGGATACTAAAATATCAAAGCACGAATCATATTTAAGTACGATAACATATGTGTTCAAATTTGAGACTTGTTTGCATGTCGGCCGGGCGTAGTTATGAGGTTGTTGAATAAGGTTTGTTTTTGAAATGAAATTTACATTAAAAAATATTTTTGTTGAATAAGGTTTGTTTTTGAAATGAAATTTACATTAAAAAATATTTTTCTATTAATGTATCGTCTAGATTGTAATAAGACAAATAGATAACTGATATTACTACATATTATATTTCTTAAACAAAAATCTTCAAACTCGAACTCCCTCCTCGTCAAGTATGTTGATAAAAGTCTGCCCCAACTAGACATCAATCATAGGCTAATTACACTGCCTACAAATGATTAGTTGAAAGCTACACATTGTGTCTCTTGTCAAAGAATCCTTACTTTCAAGAATTTAAGATGAAAAGATATCCCTGAGAATATTTTTTTTTTTCAAAAAAAAAAAATGGTCACGTTCGGAATTATTAAGATGGTCCTTCTCACTAGTTGAGCTTTTATTTTTTGTTTTATCAATGTATATTTATCAAAAAGAGGCATAAAAAATGAATGTTAAAAAGTTCATTTGTGGCCTCGATTAAGACATCTTATTCGATTCGAATATGCTGAGGGATAAGAAATGAATGAATAGTGTTATGTTTCGTATTACGTTATTCTTTTTCATATATTGTTGACGACGATGCGAATTCTTTGGTCCAACTTGTTGAAATATCTATGTGAGAGGGTAATTATTAATTTTCAAGATTAGTTTGATTACAAGAAAAATAGAGTTGCATGAAATTTTTTTTTAGAAAAAATTAACAAGCAACAGGAAAAAAAGAAAGATATATATATATATATATATATATATATATATATTGAACCATACAACATAACTAGCCTAACCATAGTATTGATTTCTCGAAATAATAATGAATGAAAATTACAGTTGCAGGTCATCCAAGAAAACCCAATGCTCGATTAATTTAACTATAACTGAAATCGATTCTAACCCCAAGTTCATATATATATATATATAATATATATATATATTTGCTATGGTGCCCACCACCATAGCAAATCTCCTATCTATGGCGCTTCTCGTCACTCTCTGACACCGCCATCACATCCATCATCTCTCTCAACTCTGTCGTCACCTTCGCCACTCACTTTCGGTGCGTTCTCAGAAATTCATTATCTCGGCTCTCTACGAGAAAATAAAAAATAATGATGAAGTTAGGGATGTCGGGGTGGATCGGGGGCGGGGATCTAATCTCCATCCCCGCCCCGCGAAGCAAAACGGGGCAAAATCGGCCCCGTTCCCTCCCCACCAATATTTAAAAAAAATATTTAAAATTTTATAATATAATATATAAATTTAATATATTTTTTTGGTAGAATATATTATAAAGTATATTTTAATCTTATTTATATTTATTTTTGTATTATAGAAACTATATTTTAATATTATTTATATTATTTTAATATTATTTATATATTATAGTAGACCGGGGCAAGGGGCGGGGAACGGGACGGGGATCACCGCGGGGAAAAATATCTCCTCATCCCTGCCCCGCGGGGATCAAAATTCGGAGATTCTCCGCCCCATTCGGGGTGGATCCCCAAGGGAACGGGGAATTCCCGCCCTACTGACAAGCCTAGATGAAGTTCTGAAATCAACGCGCCGAAAGTAGCGGCGAAGTTGACGACAGAGTTGAGAGGGACGACGGAGGTGATGGCGGTGTCGGAGTGGGACAAGAAGCACCCATAGATAGGAGATTTGCTATGATGCTCACGGTAGGTGGGCACCATAGAAAATCTTTTTTTTTTTCGTAGCAACATGACTTTTCGTTATGATAAAAAAAGATGTAAAACCCGCAAAAACTACCCCACCCCAACCCAAGCAAACCGCAGTGTATCGAATTAAATTTGAAGGCGTATGCCCCAGTGAGTGGTATGGACACAAGAGAATTTTGCTGAAAACACTGTTAAAACAGAAATGTTGGCTCTAATGTTGAGACAATATTCGAGACCTCAAAGTTTTCGCACAGCGGATTAAAATAAAGTTCAGAGTAAAAACGATTGAGACACAGTGTTAAAATATGCAGCAAGTTGTAAAACTTGCTGCGAGCCTTCAGGGCAAAATTCCACTCACTTGAGATGGATTACAAAAAGAACATCTATCGAAGATAGAAAACTAGCCTAGAAAAGATCCTATGAGAAGGACTATAAACCTACAAACTATGCAGGGGTAAAACGCTAGACAAAACTACGAAACATAATAAACGTAAAGGTGAGAGCTCTCTCTTTCTTTTCTTTCTTCCTTGTTTCGTCACTTGTCTCGTTTCGAGTCTTCGCGTTATATACTCGAACTCGTCGGCCTTAGTCTTTTCCATGATCTCCATACTGCCCATGATTTTCACTTTAACTCAAGGGACGTTGCAGGTTGTTAATAGAACGACCAATTCTATTCTTAGCAAAGCCAAGAATAGCAAATACTATTTTTAGTAAAGGCCTTTCCATTTTTAGCTCCACTTCCTTTGAATAAATCCAAGCTCGAAACTAAGTCCTGCACATACTAAAATAATGCCATGATTATAGGAATAATGGTTTTTGGGTTTGAAAGACAAAACCGAGGGTTGACTAAGTCTGAGTCAACTCGTGTTGAGTCGGACGTCGTCCCAACATTGTCAATGTCGACATAGTCAACATTAACAATCTCCCCCTTTTTGTCTTTCTTCCCAAAACCCGTGCAGTGACTAAGTCCAAATCAAACTCCCCCTGAAATCAAACACATTTAAGCAAAACAACTAGCTAACGTCTGCAACAAAAATCCACTTTAAACAAAACAACTAGCTAACGTCCGAGCTAACATCTGCAGGCACAAACAAAACAAGTCAGCATACTAAAGCACACACAAAAACACAAAATCAAGGATCATAAGTTAAGTAAAATTATAATCCTCTTCGTTCTCAGCTTCATCCTCGCCTTCTCCTTCAGCTCCCCCTTGATCTGCTTCGCCATCAGCAGCTTGACCCGAACTCCCTGCCACATCTGCACCACCTTCTCCCCCTTTTTGGGAAGAAATGACCTTTCTGAGTGCTTCCCTTTGTTCAACAAGGGAATCAATCGTCGCATCAAGGAAGTTGAGTTGCTGCTCCAGATGGAAGAGGTTTGTTGGGTCCTGAGGAACTCTAGCACACCATACTTGCGGAAGCTGAGTTTGTCAACCACCCTCTCTGCTCGCGGTTTCCTATCCTTGAAAGATTCCTAGAGCTTCTTGTGCATCGGCGAGTAGAATGTAGAAGCATCCGCAGGAATCTCCCAATCAACATCTTCCTCTGGCTGAGTTTCTTCTGGAGATGCTGGATTTGAATCTGCCCCAGCATCGTACTCAACATCATCATCCCGCACAAACGAACTTCCAATTCCATCAACATTCTCAGACTCTCTTGCCTTCTTTGAGGGGCGAGAGTCAGAATCCTCAACAGGCCTCTTCCCTTTCTTCTTTCTTACCCTGCGAATAAAATCTCTAAGAAGAACATCATCTGAGAGCGCACCTTCTTCTTCGGTATTGGGCTCGGGAATCTCCTGTGAAGTGGGTTGTGCCGCCTTGTCTCCCCCTGAACCCATGATTATCTCGTCGAAGTAGTCGTCCGCAAAGAGATGGTCGTACGTGTGCTCGTTCACCACATCATCTGAAGACGAGCTGGAAACTGGTTTGGAACTTTGCGGAATCGGAGCTTCTTCTTCACGAGGTTCAGTACTTTGCGGAATCGGAGCCTCTTGCGGTTCAACAGTTTCAGGGACCTCCATCTCAGCTTCAGTTTGCACCGGAACTACTCCAACATTGGATGGCGAGTTAGCTTTGGACGGCTGAGGGACTTCGCCGGCAATATCCCTTGGAGGTTCTTCAGAAACGGGTTCCCCTATTCTCAAAGCTACAGCGGCTCTGATGAACTCTTGTAAAGGACCATCGGTGGGTAACGTGATGATGTCACCGTCGATCATCATCGCCGTTGGCCTGGGGGAACTATCATTAGCGCCAGATGTTGCGCCAACATTCTGTGACTGAGGGTTAGACGAAGATGCCATAGCAGAAATTTCACAGAGATTGATGAAGAGTTAGGTTAAACTCGAAAAAGGGTTTTTCAATAGCTTTTGAAAAAATCTTGAATTTTGCAGAGAATGAGAGAGAAAGTCACTTGAGATTATTGAAAGTAGTTTAAGTGATAAAAGGCCGAGATGATAAACTTGAAAAGAGAATTGCTCCAACGGTTATGAAGAGGAAGTGACGTGCAGTAATTGAGAATAGGAAGTGGGAAGTTGTGATATGATGTGAAAAAAAAAAAAAATAATAACCGCTACATTAAATGTGCAGTAAGGTCATAAATGGAAAAAAAACGTGCCTACAATCATGTGCAACTATGCAATAAAATCGTGGAGTAAAACATGCATAAGTGGAGATACCTCACAAAAACCAAGTCAAGAATAAGAGATGCTAACCGTTTAGTGACTTGGACGATTTACGCGAGCAAAGTGAAGATGACCGTTCTTCAACAATCGCTAAAAGAGAAATATAGACACTAGACACAAAATAGTAGATATATGTATAGACATTACCTAAGAATCAGACAAACACACACAGATTTTAGCGCAATCAAGCTGATTAGTCACACATGTTGTCCCAACATTTGACTCAACATTCCGAGAACGACTCCCTTCATTTTCTGTTCAACACCCTAGATCTCGACTTTCTTTCATTTTCTGCCTACCCTCACATTAATTTAGCTCGCATAGAGTACATACATCACCGCACCGTGTACGAAAGCGTGTTCACCTAAGACATGCTCTATAGTTGATCAACAGCTCTTCAACATGCTCATTGATATCTCTTTCTTCAAAGTTCAGCTCTTTATTCACGCATAGAATACATCGTCACATCGAATGCCGTGTATCTAAGGAGTTTCAATTGCTTGAACCTGTTTCTAGAGTAATTTTGATGAGAGCAAAGTCATATGCAAGTGAGAAGGTCATTTCAGAAATCGGTCTAGGTGAGTCAATTCATTTTAGGAAATCACAAAGAGTAATTAGAATCAAATATCAGAACAGTAACAACCAAGCTTGACTTATGCTAATGTTGGTCCGAATGTTGGACCAACATTTACTGACTCATGCACAGACCAATAGATTTTTTGAGGCTCGAAAACCTCTCGAAGTCTAAGGCTTTAGTAAAGATGTCCGCTAATTGATTCTTAGTATCTATATGCTCTATTCTAACTAACTCTTTTTCTACCATGTCTCTCAAAAAATGGTGCCTAATATCTATATGCTTGGTCCTAGAGTGCATAAGTATGGGATTTTTCGATGCTCAACATGGAGTTGTGTTTCCTGCCGCCACATACTCAGATTCGGCCGTAGAAAGTGATACACAATTTTGCTTTTTACTGTACCAAGACACAAGATTGTTACCTAAGAAGAAACAGCCGCCACTCGTGCTCTTGCGATCGTCTTCGTCACCTGCCCAATCAGCATCACTATACGCAACAAGGTTAGTGTTAGTATCTTTTGAAAACCAAAGACCTAGACTATAAGTTCCGCTCACATATCTCAAAATTCGTTTCACAGCATGCTAATGTGACACTTTAGGCTCAGACTGAAATCTTGCACAAACACACAGAGTACATGATGTCAGGTCTACTAGCAGAAAGGTATAGAAGATTGCCTATCATAGAACGATACAATGTTGGGTCAACATGTTCCCCAACATTGTCCTTACTTACCTTCTGCGTGGAGCCCATCGGTGTTTTCATTACCTTGGCAGTATCCAGTCCAAATTTCTTGACAGTATTCTTAGCATACTTCTCCTGAGACAGAAAAATTCCATTTTTGCTTTGCTTAACCTGCAGGCCTAAGAAAAACGTTAGTTCGCCGATCATGCTCATTTCAAACGTAGAATTCATAGCTTGGACAAACTCATCCGACATAAGTCGTGAAGTTGATCCAAAGACTATGTCATCAACGTAGATTTGAGCAATCAAAACACCAGAACCAACTCTTTTACAAAGAGAGTTCGGTCGGCTTCTCCTCTATTAAAACCAAAATCTAACAAAAATGACGTAAGTCTGCCGTACCAAGCTCGTGGAGCTTGCTATAGACCGTAAAGAGCTTTTTGTAGTTTGAACACATGATCAGGATAGTGAGGATCCTCAAAACCTTTCGGTTGCTCAACGTAAATTTCTTTGTCAATATAACCATTTAAAAACGCACCTTTCACATCCATCTGGTGGAGAGTAATGTTGAGCCAACATGCGATACCAAGAAGTAGCCGAATTGATTCTAACCTTGCTACTGGAGCGAAGGTTTCATCAAAGTCTATTCCCTCGACTTGGGTATAGCCTTGGGCGACTAAACGAGCTTTATTTCTGACAACATTGCCATACTCGTCAGATTTGTTCTTAAAGATCCACTTCGTCCCAATGACATTGAAGTCATTCGGCCGAGGGACTAAAGTCCAAACCTGAGCTTTATCAAACTGTAAAAGTTCTTCTTGCATCGCATTGATCCAAAAATTGTCCTTGAGAGCTTCAACGATATTTTTTGGTTCAACATCCGAAACAAAACAATTAAATCTAACCTCACTATATAAGGACGTCATGCAAACATTCTTCACCATCGAGCGGTAGTCTTTGCGCGGTTTGTCTCGTGTTCTGCGGCCTTCATTCACATTTCCAATAATTTGGTCAGCTGGGTGATCTCTCTGGATTCTAGCAGGTGGATCCCGTCGAACATTCATGTTCTCGTCATCAGTATCTTGTTCGTGTGCAGATGTTGAAGCAGTTGCTGGCTCAACATCTGACTCAACATTTTCGTCTGTATGTACTGGAGCTGGAACCTCTTCTGTAATTTCAACCTGAGGAGTACTATTGCTAACATCATCATCAAACACGATGTTCACAGATTCCTGAATAGTTTTCAACCTTAAATTGTAAACTCGATAAGCACGACTATTGGTAGAATATCCTAAGAAAATACATTTATCACTCTTCGAGTCAAACTTAGTCAAATACTCACGGTCATTTAACATATAGCAAATAGAACCAAAGACGTGAAAATACTTGACCGTAGGTTTCGTACCCTTCAAGAGCTCGTACGAAGTTTTCTTCGTGCCATGACGAAAGTAAACTCGATTTGAGATATGACAAGCGGTGTTCAACGCTTCAGCCCAGAACCTTTTAGAAAGATTCTTGGAGTGTAGCATGACACGTGCCATCTCTTGAAGCGTGCGATTCTTCCTTTCGGCGACCCCATTTTGTTGAGGCGTCTTAGGAGAAGAATACTCATGGATTATACCCTTCTTATCACATAATTCTTGAAAAAACTGATTTTCGAATTCTCTACCATGGTCAGACCTAATACGAAAAATCGGTGCACAGAAATTGTTTTTGACCATAGCACAAAAAGTTTTAAACAAATCGAAAGTTTCAGATTTTTCTTTGAGAAAAAATATCCATGAAAATCTCGAAAAGTCATCAACCAAAACATAAGCATATTTCCTACCAGCTATTCTCTCAACTTCCATAGGACCCATAAGATCCATATGGATAAGCTGAAAACAATGAGCAGTTCTGAAATGTTGAGCAGAATGTTGGTCAACATTATGCCCATCATGCATTTGATTGCCTTTCAGGCACTGTTCACACACGATCTTACCGAACTCCTTTAGCTTGGGGATCCCTCTGATTGCATCGTGACGTACTAGTTGCTCCAAGGTCCGATAATTCACATGGCCCAACTTCTTGTGCCACAAAATGACCTCGTCCGATGGCAGAGTTCTTCGTTTCCACCTTTGTCTCCAACTTGGTAACAATTATCGTTAGAGCGCTTACCTGCCATGACACAGACTTTCTGATCGTTAAAAACCTCGCAACTTTCCTTGTTAAATCTTACCTCAAGTTCATCGTCGCAAAGTTGACTTATACTGATCAGATTTGCCACAAGTCCTTCCACATGGAGGACGTTCTTCAATGCAGGAAAACCCGGAACGTTGAGCTTGCCTCGTCCGAGAATTCGTCCTTTAGCGCCGCCACCGAAAGTTACTGTTCCACTACTTAAAGGCGTATAATCTAGCAAATAATCTTTGGTACCCGTCATGTGGCGTGAACAACCGCTATCAAAGTACCAAGACCCTGAAACGTTAGCCTTAAAAGAAGTGTATACGACATTAACAAAGAGATGATTTTTCAACCAAATCTTTCTTCTGATTTTTGGGAACCCAGACAGACTTGTAATGAGCTGAATTAGTGCTAGAAGCTTCAGAAAGTTCTCCAGACATTCTGTTAGACACTGATCTCTCAATGTTGGGCAGAATGTTGGACGACTTTCCAGCCAACATTTTCTTCCTGACAAAATCATCTTCATTTTCCAGCAAAACGGTTTTATATGACCAGGCTTAAGACAATAATGACATCTAAAACTCCTTTTCGGGACTTACGAACAGAACGTTTAGGTTTTTCAACCAAATCAGATGGAGGTACAAAAACAGTTTTAGGTTCAAAAGTTTTAGGTTTAGGTTCAAAGCATTTTGAGAGTGATATCCAAGACCATGCTTAGTAGAAACACCTAAAGAAAGTACCTCATCAAGAGTAGACTTACCTTTGTTCAGCTTCGTGAACGTATCATCGGCATGATCAACGTATTTCTTGATTCTGTCTAACTGCAGGTCCTTTTTGGTCAACAAGCTTCCATTCGGCTCAGTCCTTCCCGCAAGTCATCAACGAGTTTTTCCCTCTGTTCCTTTTCTTCGTTTAGAGAACGGATGGTCTTAATGAGTTTTTCGTTCAGCTTTTTTTCTTTTGACAATTCAAGAGAGAGAAGTATGTACGATTCATCCGTGGTATTGTCAGCATCATGTACTTCTACTGCCTGTACTTCATCATCATAAATCACATCAAAACAGTTTGAATCATCATAGTCAAAATAAACAAGTTGTTCAGATGTTGACTCCGATGTTGGATCAATATCCGATACAACATTTAAACCTATATGATGTTCCTCTTCTTCTTCAACGTCAGAGAACGATTGATTATTACATCGCGTCAACTGGGCCATCTCTTCTGGGTCTTCTACTGGATTATCTTCTTCATCGTCCGAAAAACTCACCCAATAGTTCTTTCCGTACCTGCGAAGAGTGTTAGCACATTCATTTGCAAAGTGCCCCCAACCTTTACATGCATGGCATTGAATCTCGTCCCACTTTATCTTGTCAGCTTTCAGTTTGTCTGCGGAGTTTCTCTTGAATACGGGGCGTTTAGGCGCGGAAGAGGTTTCCTTTTGATTTAGAACAGTCTTGAATGTTGGGCCAACATTCAACTCGCGTTTGTTTTCCAGAAACTTCCGGTAGTTCCTTACCAGCAAAGCCATTGCCTCATCCTCGCTAGTGTCATACTTTGGTTCAGGTTCCGAGGACTGAGATGAAAATGCAAGGCCTTTTCCCTTTGATGCGTTTTTCTGAGCATCAAGATTGATCTCATTGTTCTTGAAGATGTTCATAAGGACATTAAAGTCGAGAGTCGCCAAGTTGTAGGATTCCTCAACCACTGAAACTTTGTTGTTGTACTTTGGGGACAAAGAACGAATAGCCTTAGAGTTTAAGGCTTTGTTTGAAATAGGTTCACCTAAACTTTGACACTCACTCGAAATATTTAAAAGCTTCCCAAAATAAGAAGAAATATCATCATCCTCACTCATCCTAAGACTCTCTAGTTGACTGTGAAGAAGACAAAGTTTTGTCTCTTTCACGCTCGCATCTCCCTCACAATACCTTTGAAGAATGTCCCAAGCAGATTGAGCTGTGGTACAGTTTTGAATGATTTTAAACATGAAAATATCGACAGTAGAAAAAATCGCATTAAGAGCTTTTTCATTGAAATCAGCATCCAATCGCTCTTGTTGCGTCCATTCAGCGACGGGTTTATCAACGACTTCCCCATCAGCGTCTGGATTAGTTTTTGGCGTAACATAGCCAGTAAGAACAGAGTTCCATGACCGGACATCAATTGACTTGATGGACTGACGCATCCGAACCTTCCAATAGGCATAGTTCGAACCATCCAAAACGGGAATTTTTCCAAAAGTGTTTGGGCTAAAAATATCCATATCAAAAAGATCAGAACGCTTAGTATATCAAGCGGGGGCTCTGATACCACTTCGAAGGCGTAGGCCCCAGTGAGTGGTATGGACACAAGAGAATTTTGCTGAAAACACTGTTAAAACAGAAATGTTGGCTCTAATGTTGAGACAATATTCGAGACCTCAAAGTTTTCGCACAGCGGATTAAAATAAAGTTCAGAGTAAAAACGATTGAGACACAGTGTTAAAATATGCAGCAAGTTGTAAAACTTGCTGCGAGCCTTCAAGGCAAAATTCCACTCACTTGAGATGGATTACAAAAAGAACATCTATCGAAGATAGAAAACTAGCCTAGAAAAGATCCTATGAGAAGGACTATAAACCTACAAACTATGCAGGGGTAAAACGCTAGGCAAAACTACGAAACATAATAAACGTAAAGGTGAGAGCTCTCTCTTTCTTTTCTTTCTTCCTTGTTTCGTCACTTGTCTCGTTTCGAGTCTTCGCGTTATATACTTGAACTCGTCGGCCTTAGTCTTTTCCATGATCTCCATACTGCCCATGATTTCCACTTTAACTCAAGGGACGTTGCAGGTTGTTAATAGAAAGACCAATTCTATTCTTAGCAAAGCCAAGAATAGCAAATACTATTTTTAGTAAAGACCTTTCTATTTTTAGCTCCACTTCCTTTGAATAAATCCAAGCTCGAAACTAAGTCCTGCACATACTAAAATAATGCCATGATTATAGGAATAATGGTTTTTTGGTTTGAAAGACAAAACCGAGGGTTGACTAAGTCTGAGTCAACTCGTGTTGAGTCGGACGTCGTCCCAACATTGTCAATGTCGACATAGTCAACATTAACAAAAAATTTTACGACCGAGTTTGAGGTACATTATTAAAAATCGCAATACATCGAGCGGGCTAAAATTTGAATACAAACCGCCCGAACCGCACCAAGCCCACCCCTACTGCAAACTATGTCAATCAGACAAATCACTCTAGTTAGAGGTGAGCAAACGGGCCGGTTCGGCCAGAAATCGGACTGTGCCGGTCTGGTTCCCTATTTTTTAAACCGGCAATATATATTATTTATATAAGGTATGAGTGATGTACATAATTAATGTCGATATCTTTTAAATGATTATCCACACTAATTGAAAGCTAAAATTTGTGATTAGTACATGTCTAATTAATGATTTATATTTTCTATGTTTAGCCATAATTAAACCCACATTCAATTGTAATTATTTAATTATGAAAACTATATCATTGAATTAATTAATGGCAATGATTAATGGAATCAATCATAATGTTTGGAAACTATAATCATTTATAATTAATGCCTTTAATTAATGGTGTTAGTAATTATTAAAAATTAAATAAAAAATTGGATGATCGATAGAAAGTAGGAACGGTGGTTCCTGCGCCGATTCTGGGCCGGTTCTCCGAACAGAATTCGAAAATCGAAACAAGAACCAGAACCGTTTTCCCGTCGAAACCGACCGGCCCGGTACTCAGGCCTAGTCCAAGGCCAAACTGCTGGGTTTGCTTTGCTCTCTTCTCTTCTCTTCCTTTACATAATAATAATCCTTTTTATTTTTTATAGTGTAAGTACACACATGTGACATGGTTACCTAAACTATTAGTTCGAAGCTAAGACATCTCCTTTAATACCTTGAGAGGCTAAGTTGACATTTAGAACTTTAATCCACCATACAAGTAAGAAATATTTATTGGGTCGTATTGGACTTCGAAGCAAGCGCAGAAACCGGCCCACTTCTATTTTAGAAATTTTTGCACTTTAGAAATATAAATAGTCAATTTCTATGGTAGCTCAATTATTAAATTAGCTTATCAATCAGTATTCATTTTGTTTACGGTCAATATTATTAGTATTAATGTCAGATTTAATAAAATCAAATAGAAAAAAAAAATTAAAAGGGAGCGAAATAGTAAAAATCCCAATTTACTTCTTCCAAAGGAAATCAGTGAAGTTTGATTTAAACATCAGACAAAAAGACAGACATCACGGAGAACAAAAACCAAACGCTAAGATCAACTGCGAAACAACAGGCTTGAAAAAGCAGAGAAACATACGATCGATATAAACCTCAACAGAGGAAATCAGAGAAAACATCAAAAGCCTAAATTAATTCCTCCAGCTTCCATCGGATCCACCCCTAGATCCACCGTAGCCGCCACCGTAACCACCACCGCCGCCGCCACGTCCACCATAACCACCCTCACGACGGCCATAGCCGCCACCGCCACCGCCACCGCCTCCATAGCCACCTCCACCCTCGCGACGTCCATATCCACCGCCGCCGCCTCCGTATCCACCTCCACCTCCCTCACGGCGAGGTCCACCTCGGAAACCACCGCCACCTCCGCCGCTTCCGCGGGATTGAGCTTCGTTCACTGTTATACTGCGACCTTCGAGCTCCATACCATTCATACCCTCGATAGCCTCCTTCATCGACTGCTCCTCCTTGAACGTCACGAATCCAAATCCACGAGACCTGCCTGTCTCACGATCGTTGATGATCTGAACGAACACAGAAAAGCGAAGCTTCAGCGAAACGAAAAACGACATCAGATCTTAAAAAAATAAAGAAGATAGTATTCGATCTTCGGCCCTTTGTTGAGGAAAGGAAAGAAGACAGAACGTACCGTTCAAGGTAAAATAGTAACAGTAACAGTAACAGTAACGCAAGTAGTAACAGTAGAGATTCAAGTAGTAACAGAGCAGAAGATCGCGTCGGATGAGATCGATTGGAAAACTCTCCGACGACAAACAGACCTTCGATTCAATAACTTCGCCGTACTGAGAAAACGCCTGCTCGAGGGATTCATCGGTGGTGGACCAAGCCAAGCCACCGACGAAGCATCGGTACTCAACATCAGCAGACGCCATTAAACTATAATCTAACTAAAATGGAAACGAACGATGGAGAAGAGGATAATTGAGGTGAGATGAAATGAGGTGAGGCGTGAATGGGGGGATTTTATAGGCAGTAGAATATTGGGTTAGCTGTTAACCGCGGTTAGAGCGCGTGGGACACCATCAACAAGTGTTTTCCCTTCCCCCCGCCGTGACGACAGCGACACCTACCACGCCAATAGTAACTACGGTTAGAAAGATATTTTCCTATATGTGGTGGGGCCCACGGATAGTGGGAAACTTTTGGAAAAAGCGGCAAAATTCAGTGAATTAATAGAAGGAATCTCTTTCAGAATATACCCGCAATAATTAGCCCTAGCTGCGAAACTAAATAATATGGGCCATATAGATATTATTATGAGAGTGGGCTGAAAAGCCCAATATAAATGGGCTTTATAATGTAAATGACCCAATGAAGATATTGTATCGATGGGCGAACGAACATTTATATTATTATTTATAAATATTCCAATAGTCATTATTTAAATATATTGGCTAATGACTCTTCGCAAATATTGTATGATATAATATTGTATGTTTTCTAAAGCAATGTCCTCAAATTAAGGTTATATATTTATATTAAAATGTGTATGTTGATAGGACTCAAGCTGCATAAAAATTATATTTCTAGATAAAAACTCCATGCAATAATTCATATACGGCAGTTGAAAAATGATGAGTATTGAAGTATTAGTGATTATGAAATAATGTGATATGATAATTACCCATCATTACTGCCTGATTTACTACCTTCACGAAGTGATGTTATTACATTTAGTTCCGAATAATCTCCCGATTAAATGCTAAATTATTGACAAATACATACAACAATATGATATAAATATTGCACAACTGTCAATATTATATGAAAAAAACTTTCCATTACTGTAATAAATAAATCCCTCATAACACTCCCATCTACTTCACGATCTATCAATATTAAAAGCCCGAGATTATAACACTATTTAGAAATCAAATGAAAATATATAAATCTTTGAATAAAAATACAAACAATATTGCGTAGTTGGTATTATTGGGGGGTATTTTCGGCGGTCAACCATAATAATAATTCACATTAATATCATTTCCAGATTCAGATCAGTGGTCCACGTACACACAATATCATCTAACCTCAACCAAAACGGCGTCGTTAGTGCAATGCAACAGACCATATTATTACACAATTTTATATAGCAATAACAATACACACTATCGGAAAATAAAAGCCCCTTTTCAGGGATTTTGATTTATATTATTATAAGCTTTAGAGAAAATTAAAAAAATAATGATTTTATTCCAAAATGTTCTTAAGCTTTCTCAGATTCATTCCAATCACTTTGCTGATTCATCACCACATCGCCATCACTGACCATTCAGTTCTTCTTGCCTAAAAACACAAAAAAATTTGACTTTCTTTTATATCCATTCTCTCTCTCTCTCTCTCCTTCGTCAACTGTGTTTTTACATGAGGGAGAGGTGCACATAGTTAATTTTTATTTTCTGGAAAACAAAGAAAGATTGCAGTTTTCCCTTTTTGTTTTTTTTTCTAGAAAGAATCATTCTTGATCCATCTTCATTCACTTATTGGTGTAAAGGTAAAGAACACCCCATGGAATTCAATCTCTTTTTAGTTCCAAGGCGATATGTATAAATGCACACACCAAACTGTCCCTAAAATCTGTGGGCTGGTAGCTACCAAAGATTCTTTGTGGTGCTGTATGTTTGCACCAACAATGTAAGTAGGAATTTCCTCGGACTTCAATGAAGTTGCAGCTGAAATGTTGGATCAGTGTAGCATGGAAGCTTTCGTCTTCTTACTTTTCTCATTCTTGCTCTTTGATCGTACATTCGAGCAACAATTGTTGGTGTCTAGAAATGAAAGGCTGGCTTTGCTTGAGCTGAGATCCTCGCTGGGTCTGCGTGCTAACGAATGGCCCATCAAATCCGACCCATGTTCTTCATGGGTCGGAATTCAATGTAGTAGTAATGGGAGAGTTACAGGGATAAACATTTCAGGGTTCAGAAGGTCAAGAATAGGAAGCCAAAACCCTCAATTTTCTGTCGATTCTCTTCGAAATCTGACCCTTTTAGCCTCATTCAACGCCTCGCATTTTCTGCTCCCTGGCTCAATACCCGACTGGTTTGGCTTGCAGGTTAATGCACTTCAAGTGCTCGATCTTAGGTCTTGTTCCATTAATGGTGCTTTGCCCTCCACTCTTGGCAATCTGAGCAGTTTGAGTGAGCTGTATTTGTCTGGTAATAGAATTACTGGGGCTGTTCCATCGAGTTTGGGACAGTTGCCCGCGCTTTCGATGCTCGATCTTTCGGGCAATTCGTTAACGGGGTCGATTCCCGCTACTTTTGGTGATTTGGGAAATCTTACGGTGTTGGATATGTCTAAGAATTTCTTGGCTGGTACGATTCCTTTGGAGATTGGGAGATTGGATGGATTGAGGTCGTTGAATCTTTCGGGGAACAGTTTGTCTTCTTCAATACCTTCCCAGCTGGGCGATCTCTCGAATCTCGTCGACCTTGATCTTGGATTTAATGCGCTTTCGGGTTCATTGCCTACGGATTTACGAGGTCTGAGGAACTTGCAACGTTTGACTATAGGTAGTAATTTTCTTTCTGGTTCGTTGCCTGGAAATTTGTTCCCTTCTCTGACCCAACTTCGAATCGCCGATCTTAGTCACAATGGTTTCGTTGGAGATTTCCCCGATGTGTTATGGTCGATTCCCTCGTTACAGTTTCTTGATGTGTCTCGGAATAACTTTACGGGCGTGCTGCCGAGTGTCAGCTCTAGCATTAATGCGAGTGCATCCTTGGTGAATGTTTCGAACAATTTGTTTTATGGGAATCTTACTCCTGTTGTTAGAAGATTTGGTGTAGTGGACTTGTCGGGTAATTATATCGAGGGCCCAGTTCCAGGTTATGCACGGGGAAACTCGAATCTCGGCGGGAATTGCCTCCAAAATTCACCAAGCCAGAGGAGGTTAGCAGAATGTACATCGTTTTATGCTGATAGAAACCTTATGTTTGATAATTTTGGTGAGCCAAACCCTTCACAAACACAGCCACCATCAAGACCAAGGAAGAGTCATAAGTTGGCCATAATTTTGTCTTCCGTCTTTGGAGCTCTCGGGCTCGTTATTCTTCTAACAGTCATTGTTTTACTGTTGATTGTATGTAAGCGCAAGAACGGTAATGGCAGCCAGAGAGGCGTAGGTGTTGAGCCCGTACCCACCAGCGGTGGAGCTGGAGTAGGCCCACCTGCACCTGGTGTACTGTTGGATTTCTCAAAGTTGGGAGATTTGTTTACATATCAGCAGATTCTTCACGCCACGGATGACTTTAATGAAGCGAATCTTATCAAACACGGCCATTCTGGTGAACTTTTTAGAGGAGTTCTTGAAGGTGGCCTGCCTGTCGTTATAAAGAAAGTTGATTCAAATGTTATGGAGAAAAAGGAGTCATACATGATAGAGTTGGAGCTTTTCACCAAAATATCGAATCCTAGGTTGGTGCCCCTCTTAGGACACTGCTTGGAGAACGAAAACGAGAAGTTCCTTGTTTATAAGCACATGCCTAATGGAGATTTGTCAAGTTCTTTGTTCAAGAAAGCAAGCACAGATGATGGATTACAGTCGTTGGATTGGATCACTAGGCTTAAAATCGCGATAGGAGCTGCCGAGGGTCTCACTTACCTTCATCACGAATGTAGTCCACCGCTCGTTCACAGGTATAATTTCATTCTTACATGGGGTACTGTTTATTAAGAACAAAAGGCTGCATACAATTTCGTATTGTAACCTCTATTCTGTACTGCGTAAATTTGCCATTTTAATTGCTTGCAAAATATTATATACGTATATATATTGAATCTTAAAGGGACGTCCAAGCGAGTAGCATACTTCTCGACGACAAATTTGAAGTAAGGCTAGGGAGTTTGAGTGAAGTATGTGCTCAAGAAGGCGAAACTCAACAGAAAAGGTTCACAAGGTTACTGCGTTTGCCACAGTGAGTGCTTCATATGGCTAATTTGTATTGAATAATTGACTTCATCTATAGGTTGAATGTTTTATTATTTTTATTAATGTTATAACCTTTTATTGTTCCGTATATGCAGAGGCTCGGACCAAGGTTCTTCAGGTATGTCTTTATTTCGGTTGTTTACTCTGTTTCAAGTCTCTGATTTGCGGGTTGGGGTAAAAATACCACTAAATATCGAAATGAATTAATCTTTTATTAAAATAATTTCCTCAGGTACATCAAATGCAACATGCGCGCACGATGTATACTGCTTCGGGAAAGTCCTCCTCGAGCTCGTGACAGGCAAGCTTGGCATCAGCTCGTCTAGCGAAGCCAATACTAAGGAATATCTGGCGAACATCTCTATTTACGACAAAGACCTCGTCACGAACATAGTGGACCCCTCACTGATCATCGACGAGGATCTTCTAGAAGAAGTGTGGGCCATGGCTGTGATCGCAAAATCGTGCCTCAACCCCAAACCTAACCGAAGGCCCTTGATGAGATACATACTCAAAGCATTGGAAAACCCTCTCAAGGTTGTTAGGGACGAACATGGCAGTAGCTCTTCGAGGCTGAGGGCTACTTCTTCTAGGGGGTCGTGGAACGCTGCTGTGTTTGGAAGCTGGAGGCAAAGTTCTTCCGAGGTCGCTGTAAATGCACCTCAGAGCCATAAGATCGAAGGGACGAGCAGTTTTAAACAGTCGGGCTCTCAAGGGAGTGGTCAAAACGGAGATGGGAATGGCGGTCGGTCTCCTTCGACGAGGAGACAGTCGAAGGAGAGCTTTCCGGAGGATTGATTGATTGATTGATTGGTTGCAAAAATGGAAGATGGGTTCGTCCTCTTTCTCGATTCTTTTTTTGGTAATAAAACAATAATGCCTGCAAGAAGGACGTGGATTTCGCGGGGGATTTTTCTTGCTCTTGATTTTGTTTCTTTCTTTCACTGTACAATCCTGCTGTTCTTCTACATTGAAGAGATGTGTAGTCTGCTTTTGCTTGAGGAATTCGTCGAAAGCTGATTCTTTTTAAAAGGTTTTGGGAGACCCTTTTCTTTTAATGCTTACCTTAGATAGTATAGTGGTGGTGGGTGGGATGGGAGTTATATTTATTCTTGAATAGTTGGTTTTCCTATGGATCTTTCTTTTGGAAAATAAATGTACATTTTGCTAATGATTTGATTCTTTTTGAGTTGGAAGATTATTACATTGTTTTTCATGACAAAGATGGATTCTCTCTCACAGAGCAGAAGACACCATGTAAGAATCAGATTAACATCTGTGAACAAAGCAGTGTAATAATATTTACATTGATAACACACAAGGCAAGAAGAAGCTTCAAATTGAAAGAGGTGATGATAAGCAACAAACTAACAACATAGTACAAGTACTAAGGCAGCCAAGCTCTCAACCTACCATTCTCATCTCTTAGAAGCCTGAGAGGATTTTTCAATGCCTTGAGGACATAATCCATCAAGGGTCGTCGATCAGTAGTTGTAAGATTCAGACGTGATTTCGCAATAATCACGATGAAGGTTAGACAGAGCCCTTGAACGAGCGGCGGCAGGCTACAGTCATGATGAAGGTGGTTAGACGTAGACAGAGCCTTGGTCGCTCCTACCGCAATTTTGAGCCTTGTGATCCAATCTAACGACTGTAATCCAACGTCTGATATCGCTTTCTTGGACAAGAAACGCGTCGAAGAAGAAGATGACGATGAAGAAACTGTCCATAGGGAATCCTGGCGGCTCAGCCATTTCAGCTCTTTCCTATTCAGTGTGGCCCTTAACAAGCCTTTCCCAGTCATCGTGGGTACTTATATACATCGTATATGGTAAGAAAACACCTTAATTCTGTGTGCTTTTGAGATTACGATCTCATTTTATAAACCAAACCACCATTCCTTACAATTCGTGGAACGTTCGAGTATTTTCCAGAGTCGCTGCAAGCTTGCTGACCATATCAACGACAACGAGAGAGAGAGAGAGAGAGATAATTTTCTTGCATGATTTGGTGGTTATTGGGCGGTATGTGGTATATTTAAGATTTCTTAAACTATAAAAATGATAACTTTGCTCGAAAACTCCAATTCAATCCTTAACGCTTAAAGCCCATGTTGCTCGGCCTCTAAAAGGCTATCCACTCGTGAAAAATGCTAACTTTTCCACCTCAGCCTCACCCCATCGCCACCAAAGTTCACCGCGCGTATCCTCCGCTTGCCGCCGCCGTCTCGGCCTTGCACCGCCACCAGAACAACGCCGCTCCACCGCCCCTCAGAACCCACAATGGAAACCCCTCACTCCTCCTCGCGCAGAACCAAGAAACACTCCACAAACAGCACAAGCTCGACTTACTCGAAACCTCACTGCAAAGCAAAAGAACTCCGCAGTACCCAGGCGCTATTTTGTCGAACCCATCAGTTCTCGAGAATCTCAAGAGCAACGCCGATGATGAAATTCTGTTGAAGGCACTTGAGCTGAGGAGAAAGGTGACCGCTGAGATTCTGAAGGAGGCCATGAGAAAGGGCAAATTCGCAATTACTTATACTGACAATCTGGTTGGGGATGTTAAGGAGTTTCTTGACTATGTAATGGTTAAGGCTGTGCATATGAAAAGATCAGATGAATTCTCGCGGTGGTCCTATAACGACCGTGTCAGATTCTTTCTTGATGAGTGCGGCGCTGTTCCACTGATAAGGTAGCAATTGCTTGTGGAGTAGCTAAATCTCTGCAAATTTTTATCTTACAAGTTTGTAATGAATGTGTGATCTATACTATACTGTTCTTAGCTAGAATTGATGTAAGAATGTCGAATTCTCGTAGGTGGTTGAAGCACAATTCACTTTCCTATCGCCAAATAGCAAAGCTAATATGTGCGTCGAAAGGAAACCTCGACTCCATAAGACAGATGGCTGAGTGGCTGAAGAAGATTCACGTGAAAGGGCGGTTCATAGGCGTAGCTCTGACACGGGCCGGCGAGAGCATATTAGAACGGAGCACCGAAGAGTTAGACGAGATCATCTATTTCATGGAGGAGAATGGTGTAAGGAAGGATTGGATGGGGGTTCTTGTCAGTAGATGTCCTGAGGTATTATCCTTTAGCATCGAGGAACTGAAGGCTCGTGCTGAGTTCTATCTAAGCATGGGCATGAGTAAGAATGACTTTGGGACGATGCTGTTCGACTGTCCCAAGGTGTTCGGCTACTTATCCATGGAAGAGATGAACCAAAAGGTTAAACTAAACATGTCTGAAGAGTCAATGTCCATCCATAGACAACTAAGACACTTTCTTCTTGATTCAGGTGGCATATCTCAAGGAGTTTGGGCTCAATACGGAGGACGTGGGGAGGTTATTAGCGCATAAGCCGCAGCTAATGGCCTGTAGCATCGACGACAGATGGAAACCTCTTGTCAAGTATTTTTATTACCTAGGAATCTCCAAAGATGGGATGAGAAGAATCCTCACCATGAAGCCAATGGTTTTCTGTGTTGATCTTGAGGAGACCATTGTGCCAAAGGTATGGATTGCGTAAACTGTATTACTATTTCTTGATTTGCTGTAACGTCTTAGCCTGAAGCTTGAATGGGGCATTTTGTTTTTATTTAAAGGTTCAATTTTTACGGGACATAGGCGTTGACGATGATTCCATCGGCACTATGCTTGCGAGGTTTCCTTCGTTATTGACGTATAGTCTTTACAAGAAAATACGTCCTGTGGTACGTATTGTAAATTACCCTCTTCTTCCCTAAATATGTGATTGTAGTGTAACTTTCTTCATAATTTTACCTTCGATGCATTTTCTTTTTCCGACAGGTCATCTTTCTGCTGACAAAGGCGGGAGTATCACAGAAGAATATCGGTAAGGTGGTGGCTTTAGGGCCGGAGCTTTTAGGCTGCAGCATAGCGAATAAATTGGACCAAAATGTGAAGTATTTTCTTTCTCTGGGCATTACGGTCGATCAGTTGGGCGAGATGGTTACGTCATTTCCCATGCTACTACGTTACAACATAGACGTTCTTAGTCCCAAATACCGTTACTTGCGAAGAACGATGGTCCGGCCTTTGAGGGAAGTCATCGAGTTTCCTAGGTACGACTCGTGCTAATCTGTAGTCCTTTCTTATTTCCTCGACGCATGAGAGGTAAATGCAAGGTTTTTTTACCCAGCAGGTTTTTCAGCTATTCTCTAGAAGACAGAATAATCCCCAGGCACAAGATAATGGTCGAAAACCGTATTAATTTCAAGCTGAGGTATATGCTGGCAAGTTCAGATGAAGAATTTGAGACAAGGGTTAAGGAGGCTGTCGAAAGACGCAGAAGATTTGAAGCTGGCCTAGCATTAGATCAATCATCTGACTCGGAAGATCAAAATGAGGTGAGGCCTTCAAGCGAATGATTTCTAGCACAGAAAATTTGTTGCCCAGTACATAATTATAGGACGGTAAGATCATACGAAGGATAAAATCTACGAAAGAGTGCAAAAATGTAAACATTGTCAACAAAGGCCATCTATGATGATTCTTATGACAGGCATGACAAGAGATTAAAAACTGCTGTCTCTGTCTTAGGAGAAGCTGCATCAGCTTTGACATAAATAGGATGAAGTTCATGACCATCCTTTGGCTCGACGTGAACCCATTTGCGACCAGTAAGCTTGTTGTGTTCGAATTTCACGCAGCCTTCCTTTAAGGCATAGAGAGCGTGATCTTTCCCGATTCCGACATAATTCCCTGGATGAAAGCGAGTGCCCCTTTGGCGAACAAAGATATTTCCAGGTATCACTCTCTGCAGAAGAACCAAACACAGATGCTAAGATTTAGAGGCAAAAAATGTTTTCCACATTGTTCAATGGATGTGATGATATATATCTCTTCATTTTATGAGCTCACCTCTCCACCAAATTTTTTAATCCCGAGATTCTTGGGGAGCGAGTCCCGCCCGTTCTTTGTGGATCCAGCTGTTTTCTTAGTAGCCCACCGTCTGAAAACCAAGCTCAATCCTTCCCCTGATACATCTGCAGCAGTACAAATTTGTTAACAGTGTTTGGAATGGGGAAAGAGAATGGTGAGAAAAAGATAATACCCATACCACTAGCTGAATTGTAAATGGGTCTACTAGCTATAAGATCCCTGATACTCGATCTTCTCAGTATTGATGCTGCAGCGCTCATCATCTTTGCTTAACAAGCAACAAATAACAACCCAACCCTGAAAGAATGAGTAATTAGATGTTGAATAGTACTCTAGCAAGAAGAATCTACATCCAAAATGTACAACAGCAATTCAACTATATATTTCCCTAAATTTTACCAAGCATAGCACATCCGACAGCCCGAAGAACTGATTATTACATAAACAAACGGGAGCTGAAAATTAACACCCTCGATCGAAAGCAAAACGTCAGGTAACAAAAAAAACAAACAAACTGATTATCGCTCAGTGAAAAACGAAAAAAAATAAAAAATTATTGCAGACATTTCATCAGACAGTGACTACCCAATGGCAAGATTAAACGTCTGAGCAACACGATGCCTTATAGAATATGGATCAACCCTCGGCAAAGCGGAAGGACGTCGCAGAGAGAGAGAGAGAACTCACCCGAAAAAAGTTGAACCCAGCTACCTCTCAGTCCAGCTCCAGCACATGCACCGATTTGGAGTGTTCATAAAAGTTAGCGGGGCGACTATTGGGCTTGAGTGTGGATATATTTGGGCCTTAAAATGATATTAGCCCAATAGCAACATATCCATCAGGCCCATAAAGACCGTCAAAAGTGGCGTTATTGGGCCTGCATGATAAAATTACGTAGCCATATTACATATCTCATTCAAGGCTAAGTTGGTCGTTCGTTATGTGCCTTTAGTAGGAAAGCATCCAACATATTATTCTACTGAATTCAACCCCAAAATGCAAAGATTAAACCAATCTTTCTTCATACCTTCAACTCGAATAATACCATCTCCAATATCAAACAATATTAATAAAACATATGCAAGCCGTAAACTGACTTTTGTTAAAACCAAATGGTTAACATATATTGGTTTTCAAAATGTAGTGTTACGGTGAATAACGACGACGGAGTAGTTAGAGAAGATGGAGCATCTGTTAAAGACCGAGGCGGCAAATTGGGTTTGCTTTAATCAGACCAAGATCAACCTAAAATGCCAGAGAAAAAGAAAGATAAATCATGTAATAATTGAGAAAATGATTGAGGGCGGCCAAAATACAGAATGTTTATGCTCTTACCTTGTGGCCAAAGAGATCTCTGATGTTGTCTATTCCATAAAGTATCATCGTGGGCCTATTGTTCAAAAATAGAGTTTTAAAACTGAACAAGCTGACATTGATATCGAGACTAAGTAATGAGATGAAAGAAAAGTATGTCTACCTTTCTAGTGAAAGTCCCCATGCTATGACCTGAACATCTTCGGGTAGCCCCATGGGAAGGAGCATTTCAGGTCTGAACATGCCTGAGTTTCCGATTTCAACCCATTTCTTCAAACCTTCATGATAACTGATGATGGCAGTAGATAATGAATGGTGTTAATCTTCTCAACTGATTCAAAAGGGTGGTCTCAAAAGCGATTGGTAGGTTTAATTGTTTTTTTACCTGAAAATTTCCATGCTGGGTTCAGTGTAAGGGTTGTAAGCAGGCTTGAACTTAAGCTTTGACATTCCTGGAAACAAAGTATGTCTCATGGTCAGAGTTCAATAAGTAAAATCTCGATAATTAGTTGAAGAAAAAGTTCGGTAGACATTAGTTATTCCATGTGAAGGATGTTACCTAGTCGAGAGAAGAAATCACTGAGAACTCCAATCAAGTGTCCGAGAGTAAGCCCACGATCACAAACTAAGCCTATCCACACAAAGACATCATTTGTCAGCAAGGATAGAATTATTCTATGCTAAATTGTGCTTCATAATTACCACCAACTATGTTTCAAGCTCAATATAAAGCTGCAGGACAACAGCACACCACTTGTGAGTTCAAAATAAAAGAGATTATGTATTCAGCAGACAAACTTCCAACAACATAATGCTTTACTACATCTTGGCATTGCCTGCGACGAAGCAAAACAAGATTTTGACGAGTAAAAGAAAAGCACCTTCTATCTGGTGAAATTCTGCAAGATGCGTCCGATCTACAGCTTCATTTCTGAAAACACGATCTATCGAGTAATATCTTTTTGGAGCAAAAGGTCCCTGACAAAGCAATAGCATCATAAGGTCATCATATGAATGAAGCAACCAAAGTGGTTACCCAACAGACACATTTTATCAGATACCACATTGGAGAAAAAGGAAAGAAAAGTAGGAATAAAATTAAAATAGGAGACAAACACAGAAGAGAAATTAACCTGAGCAAGCTTATACAACATTCTTGAGGACACAGCAGTAGTGTGAGTCCGCAGAAGATTCTTATTTGCTTCATCCCTCTTCCAATCGTATCCATAACTGAAAAACACATTTACTTGCTATTGACCTTATTGGTAAGTATTTAGTTATGCTTTGTGAATAACCTACCCTCTGGAGCCGTAACCCCCAGACTCGTGAACTCTTTTGACTCGCCCCACATAGTCTTCAGGCAAGCTTTTTGTGGTCGAAGGATCTGAGAAATAGTAACACCGTGATTTATCAGCTCAACATCAAGTGAAAGATTCAAGATAACAAGAAAGAAAACCTTTCAAGAAGAAAGTATCGTGTGAATCACGAGCTGGATGCTGTTGTGGCTGGAAAAGTGCGTCAAAGTTCCAGAAGCTGCAAGTTCAAGCCAAATAGTAAGTTACCTACAGCGGCATGTTATCAAAAATCCATAATCAACCCACAAAACACTAGAAGGATTGGATGAAGAGATAATCTGTTTTGCTTTAATCTCATTGAAAGAGGTGAAGACATTTTAATGGACCACAGAGACGAATAAAAAAAATGTAGTCTCTCATCCATAGTACTCACTGTATTGATATTTCCATTAAATTAAATGCTATAGAAAATGGCAGGTCACTAAACAACAGAAAAGTCAGCTGCAAACATTGCTAGCTACAATCTACATATTTCTACAAATGGAAAATACAATATGTATACCTGCTTTCAACAAAATTATTTGTAGGCATCTCCTCGAAACTGAAAGACATGGAAAGAAGCAATAATAAGCATATGGGCGGATAACATAACAACAACCAGAATTGACAAGCTTTACCCCATCTGAAGAAAGATCATCTGAATTTGGCGCTTGACCTGACGAAAATAAAGATTAATCAGTATATACTATATAAGTAGAACTATGGTCAAATCCCATGAAAATGTTTGCAGTAATGACCTCAATTTCACAAACTGCATATACAGTTATAAAATATAAAGTACATCCACAAGATTATGGGACATGTCGAGATTAAGATAGACATCATTCAAAGAATTCAATCACATTTCACCATCATGCACATGATATAAGCAGACATGATTGTCAATGGTACAAATCAAAGGCTGAATGA
Organism: Lindernia subracemosa; assembly: GCA_028392965.1. Classification (NCBI taxonomy): domain Eukaryota; kingdom Viridiplantae; phylum Streptophyta; class Magnoliopsida; order Lamiales; family Linderniaceae; genus Vandellia; species Vandellia subracemosa. The sequence continues at coordinate 145,064 of JAQPCC010000026.1, read as the reverse complement.
TAACATATGTGAAAAAAATGCATCAGAACCATACCTTGAGCAATGGATGCAGACAGCCACCTTCAGTTGGCAGGCCTTTCGCGAGCAAGTTATACTCTTTGAACTCAAGTTCCTTCCAATCACCCCTAAAAAGAAAAGGGGAAATATCACAACATATAATCAGGCGAGTTATGCCTCACAATTCTAATTTATAATGACTTGAAGAACATAATAACATCTTCATTTATCAGGATTTTCCTTAAGTCTTCGATAAAGTAATTACACAGATTAAGAATAAAGGATTAGTTACTTCTGCAGGTTCTCCCGTGTTAAATCAGTGGCAGCTTTTTTTCTATTTGGCGCATAATTAGTACCTTTCTTCACCGAATAGCCATTCCATATCCTTGAATAAGAAAACCAAATAACACAATGACGCTTGCAGAGTGAACAACATAACACAAACACAGAAGAAAGAATAAAGCAATACTCTAACCACTGAGTTAAGTAGAAATACTCACTGGGGACTAATAAGCTTTCTTCGCTTCAATGCATCAATATCAGCACCAGTAATTTCCTGCATTCAACAGACTCTTGAGTACTTTACCAAAATCAGTTCCAGACAGTATTTAGCTGCACTTAAGGAACATGTGACCATGCATTAAGACTCTACGTGTGTGTATGGATATAACAGCCAACACATCCTGAGACGAACATTAAGAAAGAGCTTAATGTTCAAACTATGACACACCTCACGATGTTGAATCCGGACGAGCAAGTCCTTAACTGTGTCATCAACATGTTGCACCTATAAGAAACTCACAAAGTTAAGAACTTACACAGTTCAGAAATATAAAACTCAAAAAAACTTGATTGTTTATAAAGAAATGCCGAAATGCATAGACATCTTTGACAAAACATAATCAGAGTGGATAATTTCACATGGATTTGAATAAAAATATTGTGAATGGTGATTTTCTAGGTACGCATACCTTCCTTGATACTTGCAACTTTCCCATTTCAATCCATTTGTTTTTTATAGCCTGCGCTGACCCTATTTTGAAAATCGAGGACTTCAACTTCCCCTGCAATAAAAATTCAAATTGCCAAGAAATAGTAAAAGAATTGGAAGTTAGACTGATGAAGAATAACATTCAATTACACATAAAATTTCTATTATAAAACTAGGCTTCGACTACAAGCTTATCGTCATTCACCTCAAGATCATTTGGCAACCGTGACTCCACAATTTTCTGCAAATATGAAGCATCACTTGATGTGAAGACTCATCTCAAAAAAGCAAATTTTAAATAATATCGAACTCAATCATCAATTGACCTGCAACTCGACTCTCGTAATACCCTGGGGTGGCACAGCTGAAAAGAGTTGCATTTCAGGAGACCCATACTTGGCATACATCTCGCCCTCTTGAGTGAGCACCCAGCTTTCCCTCTTAATATCCTGCATAAATTTTTTGACGAAAACATAACATTAAGGAGTAACTGATAGAAAGCAGGAGCATGGGCCGAGGCTCATATTGGTTTACCGAAGGCGGGGACGGGCTTGAGCCCACTGTTCGTGAGCTGGAGAATCTTCTATACAGTGTTTGTAAAGGCGAAAAGCGAGCCAAGGCGATTCGCGGCCTAGATTGCCTAGGCGAGCCTAGGCGAAAAGCGAAACGCCTAGGCGAACGATATTAAATTAGACTATATTTATGTTTTCGAAGATAGAGATAAGATTAAATAATCCTTACATAGGAATCAAAACAAGAGTGGTTCAAAATATATAGTTAATGAAGCAATTAACAATAGCTTTCACAAGTAATAATCGCTTATGGTTCAAATCCATCAAGGGTTTGGAGCTTCTACGGTTTGCAATTTGATTTTTTTAATTCAAAGTTTCTGATTTTTTTAATATAAGTAAGGTTTTTCTTATTTTTAACTATATAAAAACGGAAAAAAGTAAAAAAAATATATAAAAAATTTAAAAATTAGACAGTCGACCGAGGCGGTTGACTCTCGCCTTGGACAAGGCGGTCGCCTAGGCGTCAGAGTCGACCGCCTCAGTGATTTCGCATCGCCTGAGCTATGCTCAGGCGATTTCATGCTCGACTAGAGTAAGCGGTCGCCTAGGCGCGCCTAGGCGATCGCTTTTCAAACACTGCTTCTATATTAATTATATTGTTTTATTTCTATAAATAAGCGATAGTTAGTTGGAGCAAATCACTCTTACTAATTATTATGATTTCCTAGCATTTATCATTGATTTCTAGAATCAAGGCTATTATTAGGATAGTAGTAGGATTATAAAAGGGCATCGACCCCTTCTGTAATTCTCATCATTTATAATAAAAAAGGTTATTAACCTAGAGGCTTGGGCAACGGTGCTTCACTGTTGATTTTCCGATTTTCGTTCTTATCAAGTGGTCTGACCTGCCGGATCCCGTTCCCGCCGAAATGACAAGATCGAACAGTGATCGTTTGGATAAGTTGGAGACCGATCAGGCCGTCGTGAACGAGAAATTAGATGCACACGGTGCGCAATTGGCTGAGATCGCAGTGTCCTTAGCTGCGTTGTCGAAGGCAATTCTGCAATCGTCGGAGGAGGCAGAGGCGTCCAACACGCGCAGGGTGGCTCAGCCCCCGGACGATCAGGCACGTAGGGGCGCTGCCTTGGCGATTCTGCCGACGTTTGAAGGGGAAGATCCGATTGGGTGGATAGCAAGGGCCGAACAACAGTTTGTATTGACGGTACTTTGCCGGAAAGGAAGGTGGCAGCAGCTGGGGTTGCCATGGACGGGGCTGCCTTGCACTGGTTATCATGGATGAAGGCGCGAAAACCTGAAATATCGTGGGACGAGTTCACGCAAGCGTTGGTGGCACATTTTGACACACGATTTAAGGGCAGCAGATTTGAACGGCTGTCCGGAGTTAGACAAAACGGAATAGTGGAGGATTACATCTCTGTGTTCGTTCAATTGGCGGGTCAAGTTCAAGGACTGGAGGATGGCAATGGAACTAGTCAGGGATATTGAGGATAATCTGTCTCTTCAGAATGGAGGATGAGAGAGTCAATCTTTCGGTGGTTTGGGGATGAGTTCGAGCAACTTTTCGAGGCTACCTGGGGGAAGTAATGCGATAGTAGGGGGAAACAGCATGCGGGGGTCGTCCGGCAGGTTCTCTAAGCCGGATGGGCAGTCCATGGGAACGAATTCGGGCTATCAGGACAGTCCACTACCCGTTCCAGATTCACTCGACTTCCACCGAGAGTATTAGAAGACCTGAGAGCAAAAGAGTTGTGCTTTAAGTGTAAGAGGAGGGCGTGGAGTTGGCAGAGGAGGGCGTGGAGTTGGATCTCCAACATTATGAGTATTGTGAGGTGACGGGGCAGGAGGAAGTTCGGGAAGACCAGGTGGGTTCGGATGAAAAAGGGGGTGATTTTCGGGTTTATTCCATGGTCGGAATCTTCAGCCCTCGCACTATGAGGCTTCGAGGAGTCGTGGGAGGATGCACGGTTACGATATTTATTGATAGTGGCGCAAGCCACGATTTTATTTCCTCATCCTTGGTTTCCTCACTTCGACTGAACCCGGACAAGACAGGCAGATTCGGGGTGCAGTTCTGAGACGGGCATAGACATGAGTCGGAAGGGGTGTGTAGGCAGCAGCTACCTATCTCGTTGTCGGGGTGTGCTATCAAGGCAGACTGTTATGTGTTTGCGTTGGGCGGGGTTGACATAATTCTGGGAGTGGCGTGGCTCGCCACGCTGGGGGAAGTTCGCACGAATTGAGAGACTTTAACCATCAGTTTCAAGTGGGGTGGAGATCGAGTGGAGTTACGGGGGGATCCAACGATGTGTCGAAACTTGGTGAGCCTTTGCACCCTGAGCAAGACAACTGAGATCAAATTCTTGGCTGTTGTTCCCACGAATCAACAAAACTATCTGATGTCGTGACAAGGCCATTGGATGATGTTCTTGGGCAGCATGCCGAGGTGTTTGCGGAGCTACGTGGACTGCCCCCACGCCGCGCGACGGATGAGTTGGTCCCGGGGGCGAAGCCCGTGTCCGTTCGGCCTTACAGATATGACCACTTACAGAAGGATGAGATTCAGAGGTTAGTTGATGAGATGTTGCGAGCGCGCATCATTCGACCAAGTTCGAGCCCATTCTCGAGCTCGGTCCTATTGGTTAAAAAGAAAGAGCAGTTGTTGGTTAAATGGGTTGGGCAGCCCGGTGATGATGCTACTTGGATGAGTAAGGCCACTTTTCAGAGCCAGTTTTCGGATTTCAACCTTGAGGACAAGGTTGTTTCGAAGGGGAATGAAGTTGATAGAAAGCAGGAGCATGGGCCGAGGCCCATATTGGTTTACCGAAGGCGGGGACGGGCTTGAGCCCACTGTTCGTGAGCTGAAGAATCTTCTAAATTAATTATATTGTTTTATTTCTATAAATAAGCGATAGTTAGTTGGAGCAAATCACTCTTACTAATTATTATGATTTCCTAGCATTTATCATTGATTCCTAGATTCAAGGCTATTATTAGGATAGTAGTAGGATTAGAAAAGGGCATCGACCCCTTCTGTAATTCTCATCATTTATAATAAAAAAGGTTATTAACCTAGAAGCTTGGGCAACGGTGCTTCACCGTTGATTTTCCGATTTTCGTTCTTATCAGTAACAAAGTTATTGTAGAAATTACAAGCCAATGACATAATTGAGGATGATGAACTACAAGAAGCTTGAGCTAGCTGTTATTGTTTCTTTTATAGTCTATTAATTGATGTTGAATTTATTGGTTAGTCCCGTAGTAGCGTTTTTATAAGTTTTTAGCTAGCGTTTATATGCAGGGGCATTTTAGTACTTAGACTAGAAATAGGCATCGCATATATACTGATTTTGGGTCTTTTGTGTACTGATGATAATTCAATTTCTCTGAGATTAAAAATCAAAACCTCTTCTTTGCCTAACTGTTTTTTCTCTTTCGCATAACCAACAAAATCAATCGCTGATCATCACTCAACATGGTATCAAAGCCAGCGAAGGTCGGAAATTAATCGCTGATTGCTTCTGTAGACAGTTCATCAACAAGCGAAGCTAATGGAGTCCAACATGAATCAGGGATCTGCGAATCAAGATCGAGCATAATCTGAGGGTGGACGGACCGAAAGAAGTCTGGTGGAAGAACTGATGAATTGTTCGGAGGTTTTTAATCTACACGACGACATCAATCCAGGTATGATACTGACTTCATTTCAATTAACCGAAATGAATTACTGGAGTTGGAATAGAGCTGCAGTCACCGCACTTGAGGGAAAAATGAAGCTTGGTTTTGTGGATGGTACATGCTCTAAACCACCATCGAATACAATCAATTATGTAAAATTGTAGAGAGTAGATAGTACCATAAAGTCTGGGCTCAGTGCCTCAATTTCTAGAGATATAATGGAGAATTTTCTATACACCACTACTTCGAAATAGTTGTGGGATGATCTTCAAGAAAGATATGGCAATACGAATGGTCCGATGTTCTTGAGGATGCGACAAGAATTGATTGGAACAAAACAGGGTGATATGCCTCTAATCAAGTATTAGAGTGTGTTGAAGAGACTATAGGACCAATATGAACATTTCAGGCCTCTGCCCGAGTGTTCACGAGAAGTGGCTAAAATCTTAACTACCAGGGAAGAAGAGAATCATTTGGTGCAATTCGTGCCGGGATTGAATGAGTCTTTTCAGAGCATAAAAGATAACAAAATGATGATGGATCAAAGGGTAGAAAAGCAAGTGATGCAAATGATACCAATGGATAGAAATCGGATGAAACAACTCTGTTTTCTTAAAGACTTCAGAACACATTGCAACAAGAGTGGTCATGATAGGGAGATGTGCTTCAAGTTAAAAGGATATCCAGATTGATGGAAGGAAATAAGGAAGGACATCCACAAAAGGGGGCTGGATATATGGCTGCACTCATGGAGACTCCACTAGATCACCAATGCATGTATGTTCATGGAGCTGGAACAGATAATGAGCAGAGCTTAAACATGATCATGCAGAGGATGACAAGCCTGCAACAAGATTTACAGAAAATCATGAAGGGAAAAGGAGTTGCAACAGGGAGGCAACAACTAGCCAATTTTGCCCACTACAATGACTCTGCAGGTAACAACTCCACTCTTAACTTTGATTCTGCAAATTCTATGTCTGAGTGTTACTGGATCATGGATACATGTGTTACAAATCATACATGCATGGACTCTATTTTGTTGATAAACCAGAAACCAATAAAAGATCCTATCCCAATTACATTGCCTGATGGAACTACAAACTTTGTACAGTCCATTGGAAATACAGTAATCAACCCAAAGCTCACTCTTATTGACTGTTTTCATGTCCCTACATTCAAATATAACCTTTTATCCATTCGTAAACTTGCCAGCACTTCCAACATCTATTGTGGCTTCTTGTCTGATTGTTCCTTATAGAATTCCCTTTGAATCACTCACATACCACAAAATGATTTGAGCAACTTCATATTGACCTATGGGGTCCATATCTACATTCTTCTCATTCGAAACGCCAATCATAGTTATTAAAGGCGAGAGGCGCAAAGAGGCGATACGCCACTGCCTTGCTTCAGAGGCGCGGCGTAAATAAGGCGACTGCCTCAAAAAATTGAGGCGATTCCTATTAAGTGAATATTTTCTATAATATTCATGACCGCTCACTCTTGTATAAATTGTAAAACTTATAAACATAGCAGACAAAATAAAGTCAATGATTAACAATTATCATTAGAAAATAATTAATGCATGTTTTTAACATAATAATCTAGAGAAAATACGAACAAGTTCATAACATGCACATAAAAAGCATCATTTGGACAAAATAATAGAAGCTTAAAGCTTTTAGGACAAAAGATAGAAGTCAAAACTTCATAAGACAAACGAATATAAGCCCAAGCATTTATATGTCATCATCAAGTTGCTCATTAACATAGTTATCCTCATTGTCGCAATCACAATCATCATTAGGGTTGTACACGCCTCCTCTTCTTCTTCATCTTCGGACTCAACCAAATTGGTCTCCTCGTCATTTAGCATAATATCATTTATCATAACATAATAATAGTCCCAAATAGTCTCAAGATGGCGCCCACATTCACAAGGAATCTTCAAAAAGCATTATTGTAATAAGGGAAAAAAAACAAAAAACATACTTAAAAAGTGGAAAGGAGACGAGGACTCGAGGAGTGCCAGAAGAAACTTAGAGTGGAACGGACTAGAATGAAGTCAAATTGCTCTCTTTTCTACTAGGGTTTCAGTTAGTGGACTTTTAATTTTAATAAAAGCCCACTATTGCTTTTAATTAAAATTACTGGGCTTTTACACTATTGCTTTTTTTTTTTTCGCGGAACGAGCGAATGAATGAGGCGACCGCCTCAGCTCAATCACTAAATTCCGATTAGGCGATGCCTCAGACCGCCTCTTTAAATCTTGACGCCTCTAAGCACCTAGAGGCGATTTTCCACCGCATCACCTCGCTCACCGCCTAGGCGCGCCTCAAATAACTTTGATGCCAATATTTCTTAACCATTGTTGATGACCACAGTAGGTCAACCTGGACATATCTCCTTAGATACAAAACTCAGGTCTGTGAAATTCTAACACATTTCCTGGCTTCAATCAAAAATCAGTTTTCTAGAGTTGTTTCCATCATCAGATCTGATAATGGATCTAAGTTCTGCAACTATGCATGTCAAAACATGTTTGTCCTCAGGAATCATCCACCAAAAATCATCACCATACACCCTCAACAAAATGGTGTGGTTGAAAGAAAGCACCAACACCTTCTTCAAGTAGCTAGATCTCTTATGCTACAGTCTAATCTTCCTAAATCCTTCTGGTGAGATGCTATTCTCACAGCTACCTATCTTATGAATAGGCTCCCTAGTGTAAGACTGTCATGGAAATCACCATTTGAAATATTACATTCCAAGCAACCTGATATGAGCCATCTTAGAATCTTTGGCTGCTTATTTTTTGAGACTGATGTTCACCGACACAAGGATAAGTTTGCTCCTAGATCTTTTAGAGCAGTTTTCATAGGATATCCTAGTGGACAAAAAGGGTACAAGGTATATAATCTATCTGATAAAATTGTAGCTATATCCAAGTATGTAATCTTTCGAGAGAGTGTTTTTCCTTTTGCTTCTGCTCAAAACCCCTAAAATATCCATACTATATTACCAACTCCTACACATCAAAATGATCCTATATGATGCTATGTACCTCCAGAAACATTTCATGTTTCCAGACATAATGATCCCATAACCACACACACTCAAGACCATATTTCACCTTCTCATTCTGCTCCACTATCAGCCGAGCCTTCAGAAGGAGGTCCAATAGCTACAATACAATCTCAGCCTCCTACCATTTCAATAAGAACTAGCACTCAAGCTAGGAAACCTCTAGCCTGGATGACAGATTATACACTACATGCCAACAGCCACAGTTTACAAACCCAAAAAATTTTATGTTCACCTACTCACACATTGACCTCTCAGCATACTTATATGAGTCCATTGCATGCATCTTTTATAGAAAATGTGTCTAAGATACAGGAACCTTAATCATATGAAGAAGCTAGATCAAAATCTGAGTGGCAGCAAGCCATGCAGAAGGAGTTGACCGCTCTTGAAGAAAATGAAACCTGGACCATTACCGACTTACCAAAGGGTAAGAACACCATTGGTTATAAGTGGGTCTACAAGGTTAAATATAATCCTAATGGAACAATGGACAGATATAAGGCTCGCCTTGTAGCAAAGGGATACAATCAAGTAGCTGGATTAGATTATTTTGAGTCCTCTCCTGTTGCAAAACCAATTACAGTTCACATTGTATTAGCTGTAGCAATAACAAGAGACTAGGTTTTGCATCAAATTGACATCAACAATGCCTTCTTGCATGGATATTTGGATGAAACAGTATACATGAAGATACCACCTGGTTACAATAAAGGGCTTCCTACACAAGTATATCTCCTACCCAAGTTACTTTATGGGTTGAAACAAGCATCCAGAAAGTGGAACATGGAAGTGAATACAATCCTTACAATCTTATGGTTTTGTTCAATCTGCTCATGACCACTGTTTATTCACAAAACTGTCAGGGCAAGATTTTCTGATTCTACTAATCTATGTGGATGATGTACTACTCACAAGATCAAATGAATCTCTTATTGCTAAATGGATCAAGCCTTTACGATCAAGGATTTAGATCTTGCTAAATATTACCCAGGAGTTGAGATTGTTCAGTCATTGGAGGGAATTTATAATAATCTGTTGGTTTTATAATGGTTATTGTGTTAAGAACAGAGGAGAGAAAGCAGATTTTGTGATGCAATAACTGACTGCATCTTTTCTGGTTTTTCTTATAACATAAATACACAACTACTTACACGTTTGAGTTTGAAAAATAAACTGCTACTCTATTCTTAGCAAACATAACTGATTACGTAGAAAGAAAAACAACAGCTACTAAAACTATCTTAACAACAAGATTAACACATCAATCTCCTCCTTAAGCTTGTTGTTTTCTACTTACTATCTTCACACCGATCTTTTCTCTCATCTCCAAGAACTTCATCCTTGCTAGTGACTTTGTAAGAATGTCGGCACGCTGTTTATCTGTGCAAACATGCTGGATGTCTATCATTCCAGATTCAACACAATCTCTGATGTAGTGGAATCGAGTATCTATGTGGTTGCTCCTATCATGATGAACAGAATTCTTACTCAGTGCAATTGCAGACTGATTATCAATCTTTAGAACCACTTTCTTAGCTTTGGTCTTTGACAAGTCTGCTAGTAATCGCCCCAGCCACACTCCTTGACAAGCTGCTGCACAAGCAGCAATATATTCGGCTTCACACGAGGATAATGCAACTACTTTCTGTTTTTGTGAACACCAGCTAACTGGATTCGAACCGAGAAAGAATATTAAACCTGAAGTGCTTTTTCTGTCATCAATATCACCAGCTAGATCACTATCGGAGTAACCGATCAGCTCCAAATTTCGTTCCTTCTTTTCATAAACAAACACAAGATTTAAAGTTCCTTTCACATACCGTAATATGTGTTTCACTGCAGCCATGTGCTCAGTTGTTGGCTTCTCCATGTATCTACTGACCATGCCGACAGAAAAAGCTAAATCTGGGCGCGTGTGAAGTAGATATCTTAGACTACCAACTATACTTCGATACAGTGTTGTGTCTACAATAGGACTGGTACTTCCCTTGCTCAATTTCAGACGAGGCTCCATCGGAATTTGTGTTGGATTGCAATCTTTCATGCCGCATTTATCCAACACCTTTCTTGCATAAGTCGACTGATTTAGTGTAATCTGCTGAGAACTTTGACATACTTCAATTCCCAGGTAGTAACTTAGTAACCCAAGATCACTCATGCTAAATAAGTTCTTCATCTGAGACTTGAACTTCTCTATGTTTTGAATACCATCTCCCGTAATGATTAAATCATCCACGTAGACTCCAACAATTAAGTTCCCTGTTCCTTGATTTTTCATGTAAACAGCATGCTCTAAGGAACACTTCTCAAAACCAAGTGTCCTTAATGACTTGTCCAGTTTTGAATTCCACGCTCTAGGTGCTTGTCGTAAACCGTATAAAGCCTTTTGCAATTTCAGCACCTTGTGCTCTTCTCCCTTTATTTCAAATCCCGACGGTTGAATGACATACACCTCTTCTTCCAAATCACCGTTAAGAAAAGCTGATTTTACATCCATATGATGCACCTCCCATCCTTCATGTGCCGCCATTGAGATCAATAAACGTATTGTCTCTAGTCGAGCAACAGGGGCAAAAACTTCGTCAAAGTCTACGCCTTGTCTTTGAACGTACCCCTTCGCTACTAATCTCGCCTTGTGTTTTACGATTTTACCTTGGGTATCCTTCTTCAGTTTATAAACCCATTTCAAACCCACTGGTTTGTGATTCTCAGGCAATAAAACAAGCTTCCAAGTTCCATTTTTCTGTATAATGGATATTTCTTCCTCCATGGCTTTCCTCCAAGTCGGCTTTGGCTTGTTCGTAATTTGAAGGTTCCTCTTCTCCTAGCAAACACAGTCCCGAATACTCCAATTCTATAGGAAATGTTTCATCATAAATAGCTTTAAGATCACGCTTACCTTGTGGTCCTACAGATGAGCTCCCTTCAGAACCACTAATCATATTGGTTGGCGTGTGATGAGAGCTTAAAGCAGAATCTTTGGGTCTTGAGTCCATCTGTGGTGATGAGTTTTGAACAAATATGTCAACTTCAGAATTGTTAGCACCCCTCTATCTTCTTGAATTGTCATATCCGATGAACCCGCTATGGTAAAATAATAAGTAGGAAGAATATTCTCTGCTGCTCCTATAAACTTGTTCCATTCCCATCTTTTCTCCTCTTCGAACACAACATCTCGAGTCACCACTACACCTTTTGAATTTGGATCAAACATTCGGTAACCTTTCGTATTAGAATCATAACCAATAAATACCATTGGTTTACTTCGATCTGCTAGTTTCAAAAGATGCGGAGTAGTATCTTTTACATGTCCCACACATCCGAAGATACGAAAGTGAGCAACTGATGGTCTGCGATTATGATATGCTTCATAAGGAGTTTGGCCAACAACACTCCTTGTTGGTGCTCTATTTAGAAGATATACGGCAGTTGATACAGCTTCTCCCCAAAATTTACTTGGAACTTGCATACTTTTCAATAAGCTCATCGCCATGCCAACTACCGTCTGATTTCTTCGTTCAACAACTCCGTTCTGCTGAGGAGAATAAGGCGCCGTTAAATAACGTTTGATTCCCAGCTTTTCACAATATTGTTTGAATTCACTTGAGGTGAATTCGCCACCACGATCCGTGCGCAAAGCTTTAAGCTTGCTGTTTATCTCCATTTCAGCAGCAACTTTGATCCTTTTAAATGCCTCAAATGCCTCATCTTTGCTTCGGAGCAGCACCTGCCACATGAATCCAGTACAATCATCAACTAATAGCAAGAAATAACGCTTGCCTCCATGCGTTGCAGGAGTGATTGGTCCGCACAAATCTCCATGCCATAACTCAAGAGGCTCTTTTGCTCGAAATTTCGCCACTGCTGGAAATGAGTTTCGATGTTGTTTTCCAATCAAACAACTATCACAAATGCGATCCTCGTGTTCAATTATTGGTAAGCCATGCACCATTTGTTTCTGACTTAACATCTTTAAGGCATGAAAGTTTACATGCCCATATCTTGCATGCCAAAGCCAAGCATCTTCTTTGCTTCTAGCCAACATACATTCTGGTTTAGACTGAGGGATGTGTAGCAGATATAAACGACTTCCCGATCTACTCACTTTTGCTAATAGCCTCCGTGTCTTATCCAGAATAGTCATCACTCCTGCCTCAATTTTAATATTGCGTCCATGCTCATCCAGTTGACCAAGACTGATAATGCTACTTCTCAACGTTGGAATGTAGTAGACGTTTGTAAGTACACGGTGTTCTCCATTGAGACACTCAAAAAACACTGAGCCTCTACCGCGTATTTCAACTGTCGAACCATCACCAAACTTTACCGACCCTCTAATGGTCATGTCGATCTCGGTGAATTTATCAATACAACCGGTCATGTGGTTACTTGCACCGGTGTCTAGATACCACATCCTGTCTTGGATGCAATTAACCTTCAGCGCCATCTTATCCTCGTGCCGAATTGCATGATTAAGATCTACTCTTTCAATCATTAACAGTGCTGGTTCATCTTCGACTTCTGCTGTAGCAAGGTTTGCTCTCTCTCTTTTATTTGGCTTGGGACACTCCTTTGCAAAATGCCCATATTCATTACAATTGAAGCATTTAACCTTAGATATGTCGAAGTTGCGTGATTTATGGCCTTCGTTAGTGCGCTCATAATTTCCACGCCCTCTACCATTTCCACGTCCACGTCCACGACCTCTTCCGTGTCATCCTCCTCTCTTTGCACTGTTGGAACTGTCATCTTTCTTACCCTTTATACGTCGTGCCTCCCACTCGGCTTGAGTAAGAAATAACTGATCTCCACTCCCTTTCTGCAGCCGCCCTTTGAGACCTTCTTCGTAGGTTCTGAGACGACCGATTGCCTCTGAAAATGACATCTTCTCCATATCCCCAAACTGCTCAATCGTTCCAATAATCTGGAGAAAATGGTCTGGTATCGAACTGAATAATTTCTCAACAGCCTCGCTATCATCAAGCTTCATGCCAAGCGAGCGAATTTCAGCCACCAGCGTGGTAAGCTTCATAGAGTACTCGTTTATCGTCTCAGAGTCCTCCATTTGTAATTTATTCAGTTGTCGTTTCAGTAATTGCACTCGTGCCTTCTTGACGCGATCTTCACCAACTCGCATCTTCTCGAGTGCGTCCCAGGCCTCCTTTGTTGTCTTCTCCTCCGCGATTGCCATCATCACATCATCTGGAACTGCCTGCGAAATGGCCACCATAGCACCTTGATCCTTGTCATCATCTTTCTCTTTACCTTCAATCACCGACCATACCCCTAACGATCGTAAGATGATCTTCATCTTAACAGCCCATATGCTGTATTTCGAATCGTTTAACATGGGATATTGGATCGGGATCGAAACTCCTTTTGTCACCGGCGCGACGATCGTACTTGATGATTCGCCTGACATGGTTATGACTTGCCTTGCTCTGATACCAAATGTTGGTTTTATAATGGTTATTGTGTTAAGAACAGAGGAGAGAAAGCAGATTTTGTGATGCAATAACTGACTGCATCTTTTCTGGTTTTTCTTATAACATAAATACACAACTGCTTACACGTTTGAGTTTGAAAAATAAACTGCTACTCTATTCTTAGCAAACATAACTGATTACGTAGAAAGAAAAACAACAGCTACTAAAACTATCTTAACAACAAGATTAACACTTCATAATCAACAAGAATATATTTTTAATATTTTACAGGCCACTGGTTTAGTTGATTGCAGGCCAGCATATGTCCCACCAAAGTTATTTGGTGAGCGAGGTGAGGCGGTGTAAAATCGCCTTTAGGTGCTTAAAGGCGTCGAGATTTAAAGAGGCGTTGCCTAATCGGAATTCAGTGATAGAGGTGAGCCGGTCGCCTCATTCATTCACTCGTTCCACGAAAATAAAAAGCAATAGTGTAAAAGCCCAATAAGTAAAATCCCATTAATTAAAATCCAAAAGAGGACCTAACATATTTATTTTAAAATTAAAAGCCCACGAACTGAAACCCTAGTAGAAAAGAGAGCAATTTGACTTCATTCTAGTCCGTTCTAAGTTTCTTCTGGCACTCATCGTCTCCCTTTCACTTTTTAAGTATGCTTTTTGTTTTTTTCCCTCTATTACAATAATGCTTTTTGAAGATTCCTTGTAAATGTGGGCACCATCTTGAGACTATTTGGGACTATTATTAGATTATGATAAATGATATTTGGTTATTGCTTTGCTTTCACTGAACGTATGATAATAAGTTCATGCATTGCATCTTTTCATGTTTTATTGAATCATTTTACTTGTAGTTCAGATATTGACGATGTCAAATGCCGAAGAAACACGTAAGAAAGGTATAGCATGGAACTTAGGGAATTTAGTGGATCCTAAAAATCGTGACAATGTGAAATGTTCTTTTTGCGATAAGGTAATTAAAGGTGGGATTTTCAGATTCAAGCATCATCTTGTGGGGGATGATCGCAACGTAAAGAAATGTTCGAAATGTCTCGAACACGTCAAAGAAGAGGTTCGGCTATTTATGGAAAAAAAAGGAACGAACGCAAGCAAATGATGGAAGCATCGTCGTATCATGGTGATAGCAGTATTAATGAAGAATTCATGTGTTGGGAAGATGAAGAACCACCACGAGAAAGAGCTACAGCTACTCGAAAATCTGGTGTTGTCATTGGATCGAGACCAAGCAAAAGGTCAAAACAAACTCCGATACGTGCGTTTTTAACGAAAAACGGTGAAGAGCTTGTGCAAGGAAGAAAAAAAGGAACAGATAAGATATGTGATAAACTTTCCTTTTACCGAAAAGCCGAAGGAATGTTTGGGATGAGCATGGCTATAAGACATAGAAATGTAAAAGCACCATGTACCATTTATGTCTTCTACTATAATTTATTAGTGTATACTATACTTCTACTTCATCATGAAAGTACCATAATTTATTCTTATTATTTGTTATAGCTGATTGGTGGCTCTCTTATGGATCTTCAACGAAGAGTTTACAAACATTTGCTATAAAGGTTCTCAGCCTCACGTGTTCAGGTTGTGAAAGATATTGGAGTGTGTTTGAACATGTGAGTTATTATTATTATATTATTATTATTAATACTTTATGATATGATACAAAACTTATTTTTTTTATGGTTTTTTTCTGCAGATTCATTCTAAAAAGAGAAACAAGTTGAATCAACAACGCCTTAATGACTTAGTTTACATCAAGTATAACAGAGCATTGAGGCGGAGATACGAAGCGAGAAACGCCATTGATCCCATTACATTGAACGAATTGGATGAATGTAATGAATGGCTAGTTGGACAAATCGATGAAGAGGATGAGCTTGTTTTCGGGGACCTTGATTTAACTTGGGGAGATGTTTCACGACATACGGGAGTTGAAGAGCCCATGTACGCGTTTATAAATAGATCGACTGCGAGAAAAGCATCATCAACAAAAGTGAACAAACAACCTACTTCTTCTTCCAACTTGGTTGCACGTCGACTAGTTGATGAAGATGACGAGGAGACTAATTTGGTTGAATCTGAAAATGAAAAAGAAGAAGAGGCGTACAACCCTAATGATGATTGTGATTGCGACAATGAAGATGACTACGTTAATGAGCAACTTGATGAAGGCATATAGATGCTTGGGCTTCTATTTTTTTGTCTTATGAAGCTTTGACTTCTATCTTTTGTCCTAGAAGCTTTGACTTCTATTATTTTGTCCAAATGATGATTTTTATGTGCATGTTATGAACTTGTTCTTATTTTGTCTAGATTATTATATTAAAAACATGCATTATATATTTTCTTATGATAATTGTTAATCATTGACTTTATGTTTGTCTGCAGGAGCCTCGGCAAGTTCATTAGAATGTAGGAATGCATGTCCTTAAATATCTGAAGGGATGTGCACACCTTGGCCTGTTTTATCCATGCAAAAACAGATCTCTCTTTGCATTCATTTTGTGATGCAGAATGGGGAAGTTGTCCAGCCACCAGATTCTCTTTGATAGGATATTATATCACTCTTGGGGAGTCTCTAATCTCATGAAAGACTAAGAAACAATCCACAGTAGTCCACAATTTCAAGATGGACTACAAGAAGCTTGAGCTACCTGTTATTGTTTCTTTTATAGTCTGTTAGTCTCGTAGTAGCGTTTTTATGTTTTTAGCTGGCGTTTATATGCAGGGGCATTTTAGTACTTAGACTAGAAATAGGTATCGGATATATACTGATTTTGGGTCTTTTGTGTATTGATGATAATTCAATGTCTCTGAGATTAAAAATCAACAAAACCAATCGCCGATCATCGCTCAACAATTATGAAAAGGGAAACATGGACTCTATCAATCACATCACAGTCGCAACCTATTACTATCATTCGATCGAATCCTAAACACGGGGTATAAAGAAAGAAGAAAAAGTAGCACTTATTCCAAAAACATAATATATAATATTTCCCTCGCCCAAACCAAAAAGGACCAGGCAAAGCTTCAATTCCTCGCACATGGTACTTCAAATTCCTAAACATTTCACCCAGTCGGACCACAATGATTCTTACCACCAAACTAAAGTTCAACACTAGATCCGACTGTCACGCTATCAATGCCTACAGCTAAATGCGACTTATTCAGTTTAATTTCCAAGTAAAAAAGCAAAGTAGTTCTGAGAGGAATTGTAACCTGAGCTTCGACGTACTTATATCCATTGAGGCTTCTGATGGAGTTGACGACCTCTTCGTGGCTGAAACCTTTCTCCTCAGCAAAAACTCCAGAATCCGCTATCTCGTCGTTAGTTTCCAGATATCCGAGGATCGCATCTTCTGCCACTGATTGATTCGCCATCAAATCGACGCGATTATCGAAAGTAAACCTCGGCGATAGGTCGCCGCCGCGAGAGTGGAGGAAAAACTAAAGGGAATACGAACAGACTGTAGGCTGGAGGTTTTGATACAGCTCAAACACAAAACGATATCACAAGAATTAAGACCTTACCTCAGCTAGGGCGTCGCAGTGGTGGTCTGTAGGCTGGAATGCAACGAGCCAATGGTAGTAGAGAGATCGATCGATGGTGTGTTAGAGTGAAGAAGATGGGCTTTACGTACTTGGGCTTCTTTTTTCCTACCATTGAGCATCATGGCCTTTTAATAGTAAATTTCTAAAGGGCTTCTTCTATTTTATCAAAATTTGCGATTTAACATATAAAAAAAAGTTAAAAAAATCATACATATCGAAAATAAAAAAGAACTGAAAAAAAAAACAGACAAAATTGGAGCTTTGAGTATTATATCATAGACGTGTAAGAGAATTCACGTGATATGTGGATGAACAAGCTCAGGCGCCGTGTCTGTTTCTCATGTTTGTTTCACCTTTAATTCTTCATTTTTCCTAACTTTAGATACTTTTATTTATTTATATATATATAATATAATATATTCTTTCATCACATAAGATCGAAAATAACCTAACAAATGAAAAATAAAATCGAATTTTTGTGTTCCTATGTCTGAAATGGACAGTTCCTTGGCAGTAATAATGAATGAACCTCGGCTGTTGGGCCGGCCGAGCCTGCTTCCACTCCACCACCTATATGCACAATTCATCGGAGCATTTTTGTCGGCATTTGCCTAAATCAAGGCAAGAGCCATCTCTACGTTTTCACGTCGTAATAATTGGTTCGACTTTGTTTCTAAATATAGTATATTTGTTCGTACTTTTTAAATAAAAATAATAATATAGCTAACAAAAGAAAAAAAATTATGATTCACACCGTCTGATGATCAGTTGGCTCCATTTCGTTTCTAAATATAGTAGGAAGTAATTGTCAATCAACAACGTATAGGTTAGAAAATGAAATAGCAAAACTAATCCTTCTACTTTGTCACATTCAAAATATGCAACCAAAAACATAAATAAATGAAAATCCCATCTGTGTTTTGAAATATAAGGAAATAAATCAAGATTCCGGCGGAAACGAATAATCCCACATAATTGCCAAGCCTATTGCCCAAAACTATTTTCATTTCTTTCCATTTGTTACTATGTGAGATGGGATTTAATTAATAAATTCAACAATACAAAATATTTTAATTTATTGCGCACGCGATACATTGTATAGATCATGGAATGAGGGGCAATGTTTGTTTGCTTGCTAGTCATGCATGAGAAGGTGAAAGTGTCGCCTAGTATTTGAATTAATCTTAGATTTATATTTTTGTTAGGCTCTATGTTAAGAAATCTACCTCTTATGTATGACGATTTAATGTTCTTTTTTTAGTTCAATCTATGATCTCAAATACACACACACATATATATATATATATATATATATCATAAAGCAAGAACCTTTTTATAACCATAAGCCATCCCCACAAAACTTGCCCTTGAAACTCTTTTGTTTTTTCTTTGCTTCTCTATTTCCTCAAAGAATAAGAAATCAATGGACGACAACGAAGAGGGAGTACTAGCCTCCTTAAGGGAGATCGATATTAACTCAGAACACTACGAAGAAGACGAAGATGAAGACGAAGACTCATCAATGGAAAACGCCCACCACCACGTCGGCGGCACCACCATCATCAGACAGCAGCAACACAGTCCCAAGTCCTTACCATGGCTAGACCTAAGAGTCTTCTACGTTCGAATCACCAAATGCATCATACGCCCCGAGTCCACGCCCGAGTACCTCACGCTCAACCACGTCCCTCTAAACCGTGACACTCTCCTAGAGGTCAACGGCGTAAGGACCGGCGTATACTCCGACGGCGCCTCGACCCTTTTGAAAAGGGACAGGCTCGATAAAAAGTCCGAGGAGGCCACGTTCGTGAGCACCGACAGCATCAAAATGAGTGGAAACGTTCGGTTCGAGGTCTTCGACGACGGGCTTGTCTTGACTGGGACATTAGAGCTGCTCTGCCATCATGGGAATAAAGGATTTCAAGGGCCCGTCTGGGTTATGAACTGCGAATCAGATGTATATACGAAGGGAAGTTGTACTAACCAGCTTATGATGGAATCGACTCCATGGCCGAGCATAGAGGTTTACGTTGCAGGGAGTTGTCTGAGTGCTCCCATTGTGCTGTCCAAGTCATTGCAGCTCAGTAGCAACAGAAGGAAGCAGACGAGGAAATGCGTTCTTGAATCCATACCTGAATATGAAGCTACTGAAGAAGAAGATGATGACGGCAGAGGCGGAGGTGGTTCTTCAACCCTAGCATGGCAGGTAACTTCTTCGCCTTTCCCATTTCTGCAAAAGCTGATTCTTCTAGCCTAGTCACATTAATACATCAGCATATGGCATGTCTGAAATTTGATTTATATTGCAGTCGAGGAAATACTCTACGCCATTGCATAATAAACAACAAGAAGAGGAAGGACTTGTCGTCGCATACCCGAGCATCGAATATCTCGAAGGCGAAGACGGAGAGCTATCATGGTTCAATTCTGGCGTACGAGTTGGCGTCGGGCTGGGCCTCAGCCTATGTCTTGGTGTCGGGATAGGCGTGGGATTACTAGTTCGGACTTATCAAGGAGCTGCGCGGCCCTTTAGCCACCGCCGCCGCGTACTGTAATAACAATAATAATCGCTCGCCGTAGCACTAATCTGACTGCTAAAAAGGGTTGTGCTAAGTCATGCAAATACTGTACTACAGCAGTTTGTGTACTCTAAAAATCGTGGTTGGTAGAGACGTCTTTGTCGTTAGGGGTAGAAATGTCTTCTAATAAGACCAGCGACTTTCTCATCTCCCCCAAATGCAGTGAAGTTGAGCTTCATAAATCAATTTAGGGCTCGAATTCATACAAACTACAGCTGAAATTAACATTAAAAAAAGTCGATCTGATAAATGGTTTACCTAGAAATGCACAAGGCGCTCAGAGCTTACGCAGAAGTGTTGAGGCTAGTCCGTCGCCTTCCGCAGGACGCGAGAGGTTACTACGCGAAATACGCGCGGGAGAACTTCGTCAACTACAGAGATGTCGACCCCAAGGACGCCGGCGCCATCGAAGAACTCCTCAAACGCACTTATACTCATTCTCTTTGGGTCTTGAACAAGGTGGTCGTTCTTCACTTCACATCCTGTATGAAGATATTGTTAATAACACAGTTTATGGTTTTCATTTCAGTACTCTGTCGATGAATCTTCTGCGAGCAAGCTGAAGGAGATATGCTGTACTTGATCGGCTTGGCGTCTGCATGCAAACTGTTCGATGATATTCCGCCGTGGAGTGAGTTCGTCACTTTTTATTTTTATTTGGGCTTCATTTTGGAGGGATTTTCTTGTTGGGCTTATTCGGGCTTATTAAGTCCAATGGCCTTTTAATAATTATATCCGTTTAATATAAACAAAACAACAGAATAAACATTACATTATAATATCATTAACCATAATTGACTACGAAAATATTACATCCAATGGCCTTTTTTTGTTGATGGATGTTAGTACTTTGCAAAAACTAAATGTTTGTCTAGTGAATAGAATGATAGATTTATACCATACATGCAATGAAGAATATTACTCTTGGCTTTCGTTTTTAATGATATAAATATAATTTATTCAAACCATATATATATATCCACTATGACGAGGAGATTGTAGATGTCATGTCATAGGACGGCATTGACGAA
Source organism: Lindernia subracemosa (assembly GCA_028392965.1). Taxonomy (NCBI): domain Eukaryota; kingdom Viridiplantae; phylum Streptophyta; class Magnoliopsida; order Lamiales; family Linderniaceae; genus Vandellia; species Vandellia subracemosa. Next base: position 124,150 of record JAQPCC010000026.1, on the reverse strand, counting down.
GATAATGTAAGAAACCTTTGCTGCTATTACCCCAAATGTCGAGCCTTACAAAGAACCCCATTATTGAAAAGCTGTCGTCGCCTTCTTCTTGTATCGTATTAGACTTACCCCAACGTAAACCCTACTCGTCTACATATAAATGACAAGCAGAAGTTAACCAAGATACACACACACACACTCATAGATATCACAGATCATATATATTTTTTCATACAAAAATGGCTAAGTTACGTTTGATTATGGCGTGTTCTGTGGTTGTTTTATCGTCGCTTATAGAAAAAACCTCGGGCGATCTTGCATACGCATTTAACAACACGGCCGAGGGAAGCCCAGGTGGGACCCGTTATGACGCGGACATAGGTAAATATTACAGCATGCAAATCCTCGAAACTGCCTCAACCTTTATATGGAATGTTTTCCAGCAAAACCCTAGTTCTGATATCAAAGATGTTCAAGTGGTTGCCTTATTCGTCGATGATGGGGATGGATACGCCGCATACACAAGCAATGATCAGATCCATGTCAGCTCGGGGTAAACAGACGGCCGCCTTTTATTAATAAGAATATATAATAATAAATCATTAATTAAATTATGCGCTCGTAGTTGAGTAAAGATATAAGAGATTAATATGAAAACAACTTCAGGTATGTTCAAGGCTACTCGGGCGACGTAAGGACGGAGATTACGGGCGTTTTGTACCATGAGATGACCCATGTGTGGCAGTGGAGTGGAAACGGGCAGGCACCGGGCGGTCTCATTGAAGGAGTTGCGGACTTTGTGAGGCTTAAGGCGGGTTTCGCACCGAGCCATTGGGTCGGACCGGGCCAAGGGGACCGTTGGGACCAAGGGTACGATGTAACGGCTAGGTTTCTTGATTACTGTAATGATCTTGGGAATGGAAACTTTGTGGGTCAACTCAATGGGAAGATGAGAGATGGATATAGCGACGGCTTCTTTGAGGAGTTGCTCGGAGAGACTGTTGACTCTCTATGGTCTGATTACAAAGCTCAATATGGTACTTAAGTGTTATATGAGTGCTTCATGTTTGATTTATTAAAAGCATTTCCAATGGACTCCAAAAATAGAACGCAAACAAAAAAAAAAAAAAACCATCCAATCCATATTAATACCCAAACCAAAAATGAGTTTAAGATGGTTCTCTCTTCTCTACCAACGCATATATGCGTTTACACTATTCACCAACCAATAATTTTTTAACTCTTACAAAAAAACCCCATCTAAATTAAAAATTTGTATTCATTACAAAATATTTTAATTTGTGTTTTGTATTAAATTTATTTCATTCTTTAATATTTATAAAATTTGTAAGTAATGTTTATTACTGTAAAACTAAATACTTAAATTATTTATAAATATTTAAATAATGTTTTCATTTGTATTTTGGTCCAATTTATAAAATTATAAAATATGTGGATGATAATAAAAAGTTATGAAAGTTGGTATGAAGAAGAATACTTAGGGAATATTCTTTTGAGTTTGAGAATGAGTTTAATGGTTGGAGAATAATTACTGTTTGATATGATGCATACTGCATTTTAGATTTGAGAATGAGTTTTTCGATTGGAGATGGTCTAAGGGTGATGAAGATTCCGTTATAATTATCATCTACCATGACTAAATGTAAAAAAAAAAAAATCCCCTAAAAACGCAACGATGGGACTTTGTAATTCAATTTGTTTAAATTTGGAATTTTTTTATGGTTCATGATATAAATGTTTATATTAATATTAAGGGGTAATTCTCCATTTCAACATAAAAAAAAATTAAATTCTTTATGGTCCGACCCAACTCCGACCCATCTACTATATTCTAATTTCGTTCTTGGTTCATTACACCTTACATATGGGTCCAAACTTTATTTCAAGACAGATGAAAATGGTCGACCAAGACCTTCATTGCTGCACTACAACTACTAACTATTGCAATAAAGAATTTTTTTTTTCCCACGACCATAAAGGCAATGATTACACCCATGCATTGACCCATATCTCTAAACCCTAAATTACGCCCGACGCAGTCGTCGCGTGAGTTGACCGTTTGCAGAAAATATAGAGTCTTGGTCAAGTCTTGCAACCATTCCATCAAACTCTCAAAGCTCTTAAATCACAGCCCTACTATATAAACACATCACCATGCATCGTAGAATCAAGCACAAGCCAAACAGCTATAATACCCTACAATTAAATCACACATACAAAAATGGTGAAGGTAATGTTGATAGTGTTCTTTTCTATGGCTGTTGTGTTATCATCAGCCATAGGAAGGACTTCGGCCGTCGACTACACTTTTACCAACACGGCGGAGAACACCCCCGGTGGGATTCGTTACAACAACGAGATAGGCCGAGACTACAGCCTTCAAATCCTCGAGACAGCATCAGCCTTTACGTGGAACATCTTCCAGCAGCAGCCTCCCGACAGGAAGAACAGCGTTCAGACGGTGAGCCTCTTCGTCGACGACATGGATGGGATCGCCTACACCGCCGGCGATCAAATCCACGTCAGCGCCAGGTATGTATGTATGCATGTATGTAATAACACTCCCTGTTGATGAAATTGTAATATAATTACTGGCTGTTGTTATTCATTGTCTTGATCTGACTTATTAGGGCTGTTCAAGACGACACGGGCGATGTAAGGACGGGGATTACGGGCGTTTTGTACCATGAAGTGGCCCATGTTTGGCAGTGGAACGGCAACGGGCAGGCGCCGGGCGGTCTCATTGAAGGAGTGGCGGACTTTGTGAGGCTGAAGGCGGGTTTCGTACCGAGCCATTGGGTCCAGCCGGGGCAAGGGGACCGATGGGACCAAGGGTACGATGTAACGGCTAGGTTTCTTGATTACTGCAATGATCTTGGGAATGGAAACTTCGTGGCTCAGCTCAATGGGAAGATGAGAGATGGATATAGCAACAGCTTCTTTGAGGAGCTGCTTGGAAAGAATGTTGATGCTCTGTGGGCTGATTATAAAGCTGCATACGGTAATTAGTGAGTTTGATTAATGGCTGATTAAGCTTATGGGAGTTTCTCTTCGTACTATGAATAAATGAGGACTGTGTTGTAATAAAAAAACAGGCATTATTGATGATGAATAAAAGCATGAATTATAGTATGCCCAAGATTTTATTAGAAACACACCATAAACTTAACATCCATAACTAAAACAAGAGAAAACACAAATTATCAAATGTTCATAGTTTTGGTTCTCATCTTTATGCGTTGTACCACTAGGCCCAAAACATTAATGAAAAAAATACCCAAATAGCGTACAGTACGTATCATTAACGATGGACTTCACAATCCATTTTTTTCAAAAATTGAAATTTTCATGGTTCTTGATTATATTGATATAAATATTTATGTGTCATGGTCCAACCCACACATATATTATATTCTTTCTTTAACGGTTCATTACAACTTACGACTGGGTCAAACCCTAATTTTAAAAGACAGTCCATCAAGACCTTCTTCGCTATTATCTCGTTAAAGAATAAAAACCCTTTTCCCAACGATTCGTTGACTTAATGCATATTATCTTTTTTTTTTTTGGCGGTTCAGAGGTATTCCCATTCGATCTGGCTATGGGCTAACCCCTAAATATCGGCGTGGACTTTGCGTCACACAGATCTGACGGAGGCTTAATTGCGCCACACACTCTAGTGGTGAAACTAATCTCCGGGGTCAGATGAATACGTCCTAAACCGACCTGACAAATAAATCTCATTAGGACATCAAGGAATTGTGGAAGAAGAATTCGATCCAACGATCAAACCCATAAATCTTTAAGGCCTCCTCCTTCACCCCTAGGCCAAAACCTCATTAAATTACCGTCGTTAAGTAGGTTGACCGTTGCATCAGTATATAGTTTTGGTCAAGGCCAAGTTGATATATAAATATATATATATATATATATATATATAAATATTATATACATGGGTGGACCCATTCAATCATCAAAACCTAGCTCGGTCTTCACCACCTCTCTACGTTTCTTAGTTAGAACAGTCAAATTTCCCAAGCTCTAAAAAAACACAATATACATCTATATAAACACATCATGGAGCACCATGAATCACATAATCAAGCACAAGCTAACAACTACTACAATTTAAGTCACTTACAAAATGGTTAAGTTAACTGTGATCGCATTCTTTTCTACGGCTATTCTGTTGTCATCCGCCATAGGAAGAACCTCGGCCGTCGATTACACTTTCACCAACACGGCGGAGAACACCCCCGGCGGGATTCGTTACGACAGCGACATAGGCGGAGACTACAGCCTTCAAGTAATCCAAACTGCATCAGACTTCATATGGAACGTTTTCCAGCAACAGCCCGCCGACAGGAAAAACAGCGTCCAGACAGTGAGCCTCTTCGTCGATGACATGGACGGCGTCGCCTACACCATCGGCGATCAAGTCCACGTCAGCGCCAGGTACGTACGTATGTATAAGTATAACTCTCTGTCTCTCTCCATGTTGATCATGCTATATAATATGTAGACTAATACTGTTATATGATTTAGGTATGTTCAAGGCTACTCAGGCGATGTAAGGACGGAGATTACGGGCGTTTTGTACCACGAAATGACCCATGTGTGGCAGTGGTTCGGCAACGGGCAGGCACCGGGCGGTCTCATTGAAGGGGTGGCGGACTTTGTGAGGCTGACGGCGGGTTTCGCACCGAGCCATTGGGTCCAGCCGGGCCAAGGGGACCGTTGGGACCAAGGGTACGATGTAACGGCTAGGTTTTTGGATTACTGTAATGATGTTGGGAATGGAAACTTCGTGGCTCAGCTCAATGGGAAGATGAGAGATGGTTATAGCGACAGCTTCTTTGAGGAGCTGCTTGGAAAGACTGTTGACGCACTGTGGTCTGATTATAAAGCTGCATATGGAAATTAGTGAGTTTGATTAATGGCTGCTGATTAAGCTTTACATGAAGATTATCTTCATTCAATGAATAAATGGGGAGTGTGTTTTGTGTAATGTAATAATAATTTATTCTTACATAGACTACAAAAATAATAATAAAAAAAAACGTGTAATTTATTCGTGGGCTTGCTTGGCGTCAAAGAAAGAGACAACACATGGGATTTCCTACTATATTTTTCATTGCGATGATTCAAACAAGCGATCGATCATTTTACTATCAATTGGATAATTTAAATTTAATAGGATATCAACAAATCAAATGACTTTTAGTTTCACAAAATACAAATTATTGGTTTAAAGTAAGCACACACATTATTCGTTGTATACTTCTTACCGTCTTCTCCGTACCATATGCCATCATTTTGCACAAACCAGTAAGTATTGCGAGATAAATGAAAGAACTGATCGATCGAGCTGAATGCATCGAAACTGACTTGCTTTGATCCCCACCACAAATGACAGAAGAACAAAGTTCTGGCGAAAACGTTCTCACAGAATCCCCATTTATATTCTTTGCCGGTATATTTGGTTTGATAGCCGATATCGTGGTCGCCAGATTGGCAACGAACCACCAACTTTGAAGAAGATTTAGGCACTAAATTATTTATTACATGAACATGATGATCAATACTAAAAAAAAATTGCAGGCACATGAATATTGAAGGATGTTGAGAATCAAGAGAATAATTATATTTGTTTTCTTCATCGTCATCGCTTGTTATGTGGTTGTTGTAGGGCTATTAAGTGCATATTATTTATATAATTGTTTTCTTCCTCTTTTTGTTTTTTTGACAATCATCAATAATGAAATATTATTATATGGGATACACATAATTTTTCTTTTAAATTTTTGTGATTATATTTTATTTGGTCAAAAGGCTAAAATCAATAAAAGTTGTAAATTTAACAAAGGCTAAGAAATAAAGAAAATTAAATGAGGATCAACCATATATTCTTTATATTTAAAATCTCATTGATTTTGGGGGTTGACGTCTAGAAAAATATTTTTAGTCAAAACAATTATAGATAATAATTTTTTTGAACAAGTGCAAGAATAAAAATCAAGAAAATTAAAAGTCTCTATTATATGATAAATCCATACTTTTGAAGGATCAAATATTTTACGTGTAGAAAAATATTTTTTAGTCAAATGCTAAATTAGATAGAGGTTTAATTTTAAGAAGTATAAGGATGTAAAATCCAGAAATAATCTGCTATAATTTTTTTTTATTCTTGTCGTTGTTCATGGTCCACTTAGCTAATATGTCATATCTATATATCTATCTATCAAATATATAGTCCTATGGATGAATCTCATTGAGTAATTGAGTATTATTTCAAACTAAAGGTCGATGAATCTCATTGACACTCGAATGTGTAACTACGGTGTTGTGTTGCAATTAAAATTTAATACAAGATATATAAATTAGTTCTATTAAACTTATATATATATATGTGATAATAATAATAATAATAATGGAAATGTGGGGAGGAAACATATCCATTTTGCTTATTTATTATAAAAAAAAAAATTGCCGTGTACGATGATTTTTATCTATTGAGAGTTGACTATTTTGGAGTTCTTTGACAAATGGAGATCATTTCAATGTCTTGGAGGAGATAGAGACACTTATAATTACATTATTATATTTATTGATTTCCGTAAATTAACATTTATTTCACAATAAGATATTTTTGGTATCATAATTTGACAACGACGGGGATTTTTTTCTTTATATTGTATTATTTGTTATAAAAATATTAATTGTGATTAATATTATATTAAGATTATTTTATTATAATTATACTTATATTAAGATTATAATGATAATATAGCTTATAATAATAAAGAGAAAGATTAGAGAGAGATTAAGTATTTCAATACTTGGTGTGATTTACAATGAATTCTAATCACCTATTTATACTACTAATAATTCACTATTACAACTAATCACATTAATTACAATTATACACCTCACACTAAAATACAAACTCTTCAATTAAACACCTCATCTTATCATCTTATCACATTATCATCATTTAATACAATACTTCCAAATCATCAATAATTTAACTAATATTATTATTTAAAACATCCACAATTAATTATTTCATAATACTCCCCCTTGGATGTTTTCAAAGAATATGCCTCATTAAAACCTTATTAGGAAAAACCCAATGGGATAAAAACCTAATGAAGGAAAAAGAGTACATGATTCTTTTAGATACGCTTTCAATTGTTGCCTCATTAAAAACCTTACTCGGAAAACCACGTGGGAAAAACCTCAGTGAAGGGAAAAAGAGTGCAACCCGTATTTACTCCCCCTGATGATAACATCATTCCAAATCTCGAAGTCTTCGAACTCCAATTGAATATACCAATCTTTTGAAAATTATTGGGGGAAGTGCTTTCGTGAATAAATCTGCAAGATTTTCACTTGATCGCACTTGTTGTACATCAATATCACCATTTTTCTCTAAATCATGTGTAAAGAAAAATTTTGGTGAAATATGTTTTGTTCTATCTTCCTTAATATATATTTCCTTTAATTGGGCAATGCATGCAGCATTATCTTCATATAAAATCGTCGGAAGTAACTTTTCCGATAATAACCCACAAGTTTGTTGTATATGCTCAATTATCGATCGCAACCAAACACATTCTCGACTAGCTTCATGAATAGCTAAAATTTCTGCATGATTAGATGAAGTAGCCGTTAAACTTTGTTTAACTGACCGCCATGAAATAGCGGTTCCACCATGCGTAAATAAATAGCCCGTTTGCGATTGAGCATTATGTGGGTCAGATAGAAAACCAGCATCTGCATACCCAATCAAATCTGCTTTAGATTCATTTTGATAGAACAATCACATATCAGTTGTTCCTTGAAGGTATCGAAATATCCGTTTAACTCCATTCCAATGTCTACGAGTCGGTGACGAACTATATCTTGCCAATAGATTTACAGCGAACGCTATATCAGGTCGCGTATGACTCGTCAAATACATTAGTGCTCCAATAGCACTGAGATATGGTACTTAAGGACCAAGTAGTTCTTCATTATTTTCACAGGGTCTAAACAGATCTTTATTCACATCTAAAGATCGAACAATCATTGGAGTATCCAATGGATGAGCTTTATCCATATAAAATCTTTTCAATACCTTTTTCGTATAAGTCTCTTGATGTACGAATATCCCATTCTTTAAATATTCAACTTGCAGTCCAAGACAAAATTTCGTTTTACCGAGATCTTTCATTTCAAACTACTTTTTCAAACAATTAACAGCTTTTGATAACTCTTCAGGAGTTCCAATTATGTTGATATCATCAACATAAACTGCAATGATGACAAATTCACTTCTAGATCTTTTCATAAATATGCACGGGCAAGTTTGATCATTTTTATACCCCTCTTTCGATAAATATTCACTTAGGCGATTATACCACATACGTCCAGATTGCTTTAATCCATAAAGCGATTTATTTAGCTTGATTGAGTACTCATTTCGGGCCCCTGAATTTTCAGGTAACTGAAATCCCTCGGGAAGTCTCATATAGATGTCACTGTCAAGTGATCCATATAAATAAGCGGTGACAACATCCATTAGACGCATATCGAGTCCTTCACGTACTGCCAGACTAATTAAATAACGAAAAGTAGTTGCATCCACCACAGGAGAATACATCTCATCATAATCAATATCAGGTCGTTGTGAAAAGCCTTGTGCAACAAGCCGTGCTTTGTATCTCACAATTTCACCGTTTTCATTTCTCTTTCTAATGAAAACCTATTTATATCCAACCGGCTTTACATTTTCTGATATGCGGACTACAGGTCCGAAAACTTTTCGTTTCTCAAGTGATTTTAATTCTGCCTCGATTGCATCTTTCCATTTTGGCCAATCATTTCTTTGTCTGCATTCTTTTACAGACCCTGGTTCATGATCCTCATTCTCATTTATCTCATTCATTTCATGTAGCGCTACGTTAAATGGGAATTTATTGTCAACGTTGACTTTTTCTCGGTTTCATCTAATTCCATTTTGGGCATAATTTATTGAGATCTCTTCATTATCATTATTCTCAAAAATTTCAGGTACCTGATTTCCATTATCATAATCATTAATGCCCATTGACTCTTCTAGAGTCGATAAATCCTCGATTGGACCATTCTTATTATTTTGAGATAATTTACTTTGGGGGTTCAATTATCTGATATGTAGAAAACTACTTTTGCAAAAAAAGTTAAAATAGATAAAGTTTCAACTTTAAATCAAGAAAAATAAGTTTTTTATATATATGAAAATCTAGAGGAATCATTTCGTTTCCCTCATCTTATTCATACGAACACATCTGAAATCAAGTAATTGTGTGCTGATATAATTAATAGTACGTGTGTGCTTTAATATATAAATTTATAATATTAATTAATATTATGAGTTATTATTAATAGATGAAATCATAATATTATTTATAATTGTGTATTATTTTTAAATATATTAAAAAATTGATTTAAATAACTGTAATTAAAAAAATTAAGAGTAAAATAATAATTATGCATGTGTTGAAGAAACCAAAAAGGAAGAAATCAAATCAGTCAATTTCAGAAAAGGAAAGATCATCCTCAAATTAGAGCCCAACCTAAACATGGCAATAAAATCAAGAGGATCAAGAGAACATCAATCAATCAACAGAAATTATCCATGATAAGGAAAAAAATATTCAATTAGCTTATATTAAGGCCAACGACTATATGCCAAATATGTATCATCTCATTGCCTATATAAAGGCTCAAATATTGTACCTAAAGGATTAATGAGAAAGAAATAAGTTATCATTCTATTTTTGCACATTACAAATCAACATGGTATCAGAGCATTAGATCAAAACATGCTCGAGAAACCTAAGCCTACCATGGCCGACAAAAAATCACAGCATCACTCATCAGTCACCCACAACATCACTGACGGTATCAAACCAAACCCACAAATCAGACCACACACAAAAAACGCACATATGCGTCTATTGTTGTTAACAGACAACCTAATCCAGCCATAGAAGCTGCGGCAGACGTTCACGAAAAGCAACCTTCACAAACCCCATTCACGCACAGAACACTCATTCAAGTAAGAGATACTCAGTCACTGCGAAGCGCCATGAATCCCGTCAACCGTCCGGCGACAGAGTACCACGCCAAGGCCGCGGAACACCGGTTGCGTACAATGCTGTCTGGACCGTCCAACCAAGATATGGGTCGGGTCCTTCAGATAGAAGGTAAAAAATGCAAAAATTGCAAGAAAGAGGGGCACGAACAAGGGGAGTGCTAGTTCCTCTACCCTCACATGCGGCCTAATCGGCTGACAAGTAGAGGAGGAGACAACGGAGGCGGCGTACGAGGTCGTGGCAGAGAAATGAGAGAGGGACAAAGAAAGAAATTCGTTGCTGCCATGGAGAGAGACGAACGTGAGGGGTTGAAGGGGAGTGAAAATGGGCCAGCCACCAAAAAAATCGATTGGGCCACACAAAGTGATGAAGCTGAACAATTTAGCGGGCCTGATGGAGTTCCAAAGCCCAACAACCGCCTTGTGCTAGACCAACATCAGTTTAATAAATTGATGGGCCAGTTTTCTGAATTTTTGAACCACTCAGGTAAACACAGCTCGGGTATGACTATCCCTCCAAAAAACCACGCTGTTTTTAATACCGTTTATGATGATATTTGGATAATTGATTCAGAAGCCACTGATCATATGACAAATAACATTAATAACATTCTTGATTTGCAACCATGTTATCCCCAAAAAAATGTTACCGTAGCAAACGGGAACAAAATTCCAATTCATGGAATTAGGACCTCTGAAATTTTTTCAAAAAAATTAACCAATATCTTATACATTCCAAATTTAACTACAAATCTTCTATCCGTTAATAAATTAATTAAAGATTTAAATTGCTATATTATTTTTTCACATAATAAAGTAATATTTCAAGACCAAATAACTCTAAAGACGATTGGTGAAGGACGCTTGGAACATGGACTATATACAGTCGAAACATCTAAAAAGGTGTTCCAAACTTCCATCGACAATTGTCAACTCCTTCATAAAAGATTCGGACATCCTTCCGATAAAGTACTAAGTAAAATTTTTCCGTCAAAGTTTTTTGATTCAAATAATTGTGAAACATGTAAACTTGCGAAGCAAACTAGATTACCTTTCCCTTTATCCACAAATAAAACTGAAAAAATATTTGATCTCATTCATTCTGATGTTTGGGGTCCTGCACCTGTAGAATCCTACAATTATTTTAAATACTTTGTTACTTTTATCGACGACTTTAGCAAAACAACTTAATCTGAAGTTTTTAATTGCTTTGAAGAATTTCTTAACCTTGTTGAAAATCAATTCAACGCTAAAATTAAAATTTTTCGATCTGATAATGGCACAGAATATATTAACAAAAACTTTTCGGAACTTTTTTCAAAAAAGGGAATTTTACACCAAACCACATGTATCAACACACCAGAACAAAATGGTGTATCAGAAAGGAAAAACCGACATTTGCTTGAAGTAACAAGATCACTTCTCTTTCAAAACAATGTTCCAAAAATCTTCTGGTCCGACGCAGTGCTTACTGCAACCTATTTGATTAATAGATTACCAACGCCAATATTAATTAATAAAAGTCCGTTATCTATCCTTCAAAACAAAGAAATTAGTTCAAATCATCTAGGTACATTTGGATGCAAATGCTTTGTGCATATTCCAAGAAAAGACAAGTTAGATCAAAATTCAATTAAAGCAATTTTCTTGGGATATTCATCCACAAAAAAGGGTTATAAATGCTACGACCCTATTAATAAAAAACTATTCATATCTCGAAATGTTATATTTTTAGAAGATGAACCTTATTTCTCCAATAATCCAGACATAGAATTAGAAACACGAGATAATATACCACTTCCAGAATCAACATCCCTAAATCAGAGAAATAATTCGCCTACGATCGAAGAATTAACTCCACCATCAAATGAAATAGAGACTTCTGATCCTACAGAATCTGCTTCAGGGGGAGATATGAACGATTCACAAATAATTAGAAGATCTACACGACAAACTAGACCGCCTTCAAGTTTAAGAGATTTTATAACTAATCAAGTATCATATCCAATACAAGCTTACATATCTTATAACAAAGTTTCATCCCAACATTTAACATACCTGAGTAGAATATCAGAAGAACAAGAACCTTTTAATTATCAAGAAGCAAAAAATCAACCTACCTGGCAGAAAGCTATGGCAGAGGAATTAAAAGCTTTAGAGAAAAATCAGACATGGGACATTGTCCAATTACCAAAAGATAAAAAATCCGTTGGATGCAAATGGGTATACAAAATTAAATATAACAGTGATGGATCTGTGGAACGATACAAAGCTAGACTGGTGGCTAAAGGTTTTACACAGACATACGGTGTTGATTACAAAGAGACCTTTGCACCAGTGGCAAAAATGAACACAGTTCGAATTATCTTATCAATAGCAACAAACTCCAATTGGAATTTAACTCACATAGATGTAAAAAATGCATTTTTACAAGGAGACTTGGAGGAAGAAATATACATGAAATTACCTCCAGGTCATCAACTCGAAACAGATCCAAAACTAGCGTGCAAATTAAACAAATCAATTTAAGGGCTCAAACAATCGCCAAGAGCCTGGTACGCAAAAATAAATCATGTACTATTAAAATACAACTTTTACAGAAGTTCGGCAGATTCATCCCTATTCATTAAAAAAGAAAGCCAAAACATAATCATAATACTGATATATGTAGATGACATCATAATCACAGGAAATAATAATGAAGAAATTATAAAAGTAAAAAATTATTTAAAACAACAATTTGATATAAAAGACCTAGGACCACTAAAATATTTCCTTGGGATTGAAATAGCTCACTCCAGAAAGGGACTATTTCTTTCTCAAAGAAAGTATACTCTAGATCTTTTTAAAGAAACAGGAAAACTTGCATCAAAACCAGTAAACACGCCTATGGAAATCAATAAAAAATTAAATAACGAAGATGGACAACCAGAAAGCAACATCGAACAGTTCCAACGATTGGTTGGGAAACTCATATATCTTACTGTTACTCGGCCTGACATATCATTTGCTGTTAGTGTTGTGAGTCAGTTTATGCAGGCTCCTAGATCGACGCACTTCGAAGCAATCGACCGAATCCTAAGGTATTTGAAGGGAACACCAGGCCGAGGGATATGGATGAAGAGGAATTTCTCACTGGAGATATCGGGATATGCTGACGCTGACTGGGCAGGCAGCTTTGATCGCAGATCGACGACTGGCTACTGCATGTTTGTAGGCGGAAACCTCGTTACTTGGAGGAGCAAAAAACAGAGTGTAGTAGCCAGATCAAGCGCAGAAGCAGAATATCAAGCGAGCTAGTATGGATCAAACAGATACTGACAGATATGCATATCGACCATAAGAGGCATATGCTGCTATTCTGTGATAACCAGGCCGCCCGACATATTGCTATGAATCCAGTCTTTCATGAACGGGCAAAGCACATCGAAGTTGATTGTCATTTCATCAGACAGAAGGTTCAAGAAGGAATAATAGAGACACCATATGTCAAGAGTGAAAAACAATTGGCAGATATATTCACAAAAGCACTAAGCCCACGAAGCTTTGAGGAGATTTCTAGCAAGTTGGGCATCATTAATTTATTTGAACCCAACTTGAGGGGGAGTGTTGAAGAAACCAAAAAGGAAGAAATCAAATCAGCCAATTTCAGAAAAGGAAAGATCATCCTCAAATTAGAGCCCAACCTAAACATGGCAATAACATCAAGAGGATCAAGAGAGCATCAATCAATCAACAGAAATCATCCATGATAAGGAAAAAAATATTCAATTAGCTTATATTAAGGCCAACGGCTATATGCCAAATATGTATCATCTCATTGCCTATATAAAGGCTCAAATATTGTACCTAAAGGATTAATGAGAAAGAAATAAGTTATCATTCTATTTTTGCACATTACAAATCAACAATGTCATACCAAATCAATTTAATTACAGTTACTCTAATATGTTACCCAATAATAAAATAAATAGACGATCGATCAATCCTTCAATTTTTGCATGAACAAACATGTACATATATATTTATTGCACGGGCATGTTGCCATTGCGAACTGATTGCATTGTCAGGAGAGATCAAAGCTTTGATCACTTTTTATTTTTGCTCAATGGTTTTTTTTTTTCGTATGTATATGGAGATGGGGCCCGGCCCGGCCCGAACAATGCTTAAATTAATCTTTTTTTATTTTATTTTTAAAAGAATCAATAGGAACGAACATTTTTAATAGCGATTTATATTTCAGTTATTGATAGTTCAATTATTCATTCCTAGACCATAATGTGGGAACAATAGCTTAAATTAATTTTTTATTTTATTTTTAAAGGTGTTAAATTTGACAGTAGTTGCCTTGCCTCCCATCCCAATTATGTGCATGCATAGTGAAGTTGGTGGGTTTTTTTTTTATTTATTTAATAACATGAACACGTTTCAAATTAATAGCAAACTTACATTTTATATAAGATATATATATATATATATATATATTTAAAATTGACACCACACAAAGTATTATATTATAGATAAAATAGTAACGACTATATAAGATTAATATCCTCTAACTCTATCCTACTAAGACGACGTTTGTCCTGCAGATGGCGCACGATCCCCTTATCCGAAGCCACTGGTCGATGCACCCCGTATGGAATATATGTCCACACGAGGGCAACGTCCGACAGCGGTCGCCCGGGACGAACTCCAGCAGGCAGATAGGGCATTCCGCATCGTTCTCTCCGCCCTGGCATTCGGCTTCTGGAAGCCGCTCTGTAGTACCTGAAGGGATCTGACGAGTCCTGCGTCGGATGCAGTCCATGACTACTAATAATCCGAAACCAACGGCTAGTGCAAAAAATGCACAGCCAATCCCGAATACTATCGCCTCAACTTGAGCGCCATTGAACATCCCCATCTGATCAGTGATCAGTAAATATTCATATCAATCGAGGAAAATGGTGATTATTATTGGGAGAGCTACGATGACGTAGAACATAATGGCCATTTTGATGAAACTGATTATTAGATATTACTATTATTACTGATATATATCGTGTAAGAACTATGTTTGTGTGTTATAATATTTGATCGTGTGAGAAGAATTGTTTGGTTGGGTGTGATAGTGCACTGCATGCATGGCTAGCTATATATATATTTATATTTATCAATTTTATTTTATTTTATTTTAGTGCACTGCATGCATGCATGGTTGGGTGTTATAACATCCCCATTACGTTGTAATTTTATTTTATTTTATTTTTTCCATAACTTTCGCCATCATTATGTTCCATAGTTGCATCAATTTTCTCTATGTTTCTTAAGATTGATGATTGATCTAAATAAGTAATGGATTGATACGATGATGAGACGAAAGAAATTTTATTAATATGAGCCATCCATCACTAAAGCTAATATGGATACATACGCACCAACTTATTTTTGTCATCTAGAGTATATTAGACCATATTATGGTTGAGCTTCGCCTACTTTTAGGATGGAAAAATATATATTTATTATTTGTATTATATATTTTAAATGATGATGTGAAGTAGTTTTTTTTTTTTTTTTCTTTAAGATAGTATGAATAATTTTGTTGGCAACTTAAATGAAGAATTCGAGTGTATCACTAAGTTGATTAACAAAATCTTGAACAAACTTTATGGATATGTCCTGACCATCTTTACAAGTGAGAAAGTTCAGTAAGGAAAGTACTCGATTGAGTCTTATGAAAGAGAGGTATTTTCATTCGAGTAAAACAATTAGTTGATTATACTTTTGATTGTGTTTACTTAAAATAAGATAGGTAATTAAATATGTATGTAGACTTTATTCATTATAGATCGTCAAGACTCTATCTTCGAAAGAGTAGCTAATGAATGCATGAGTGTGGTTCTTATAGTGTAAGGATCAGAATCAACTCCCAAGGCCCTAATCCTATAAGCCTTCCGAGATTCCACTCTAAAAGTCAATTGACAATTAAAAGGAGTAGCTCACGGGCTTGTTTATTAATGATTCAACTTCAAATTATCCGATTTGGGATTGAGCTTAATACCTCACATATAGTTTTATGAGAGGTTGTGGAGGCCGACACGGCACATGCAGGCGCACACAATATATATATTATATATATAAGCTTGAAATTTAGTCAGTTTTCTCTCTTTTGCCTAACATTGATGATTAATCGTAATAAGCAATGAAAATGATTGGTCCGAGACACTGAATTTTTTTACGAATATGATCCACAGCTCTAATAATGTGATATATAGAGGCTTAAACTAATATGGATAGGCATTTACATACAGTTCATTTACGTCACGTAGAGTTTTACTTACATATAAATCAGTCACTACTGTGGTTCTAACTAAGCTTAATTAATTTCTGGGGAGTCTGACTGACTGAAGATGATTCAGCCTTGTCTTGGTTCAGAATATACAAGAGTTTATTATTGGAATATAATCAAAGAGTGATTGATTATCTCTCCAAAGAAAAAGAAATGGGTACTGCGCAGATCATATATATGCAGCAGGACGAAGAAAGAACGCTCATAATAGGAGAAGAAATGAGAAATCAGCAGAAAGTCATAAAGTGGTAGATCAGCAAAACAAATGGGTCATCAAAACAGACTCGGAATGTAATCTAAAGTGCAGCAAAACATATGTATATATATCTTGATCGTGTCTTAAAAAAAACAAAACAAAACAAATAAAGATGAGGTGCCAGATAGATATTGTGCCGTTATATAGACTTATTACACCTTATAATAATATTTTTATTATTTTTCATTACGATGATTTGAATAATAAGACACAACATTATATTGTTTATAGGATAACTCCAATCAAGAAGTTTGCCAACCCTAGCTATCAAGTAAGTCAGCATCAAACCCTACTTTAGAATAATCAGAGGGCAATTCACTTACCTCTTCTTATTGCGTTCGTCGGTTATACTTAGAGCTTGGGAGGTTCTTCTTTTTCTCAGCAAGCAGGCTTTCGTCGTCGACATCGTCCTCTTCAATAGCAGCAAGCAATAAGGAAGGCTTGGAAAGACTGAAGCAATTGTGGGAATATATACCAGCCTAGTTTTCAGGTCTAGTGTGCCAGCCAGTAAATTAAGGGTAAAGCTTAGTGCTATTTGCTATAACTACAAAAAGATACGCCATGGGCGATGGTGTTTTAAGAATGCAGAATTTGTCTTTAAATATTTAACTGTTTAATTAGTGCTATTTGCTGCTATAAGCTATCCATTCTCTGAAGTAATTGCCCTTTTTTGTACTTGACATTATTTCCTCCCCCACCCAAACGTTTTTTTCAAGTTTTAACCTTTACATTCCATTTCCAATTCCATGTAATAATTGATAATGTCCATGCCCTTTTGTAGCAATAATCTCACAGCTGACAGCAGCAACGTGTGCATGGCTTTCAACAACTCATCAGCACGCCTCCAAAGAAATTAGAAAAACTAAAAACAAAAAAGAACAAATAGCCCTAGCAAGTTTGATTCTAGTGTTGTTTCTGTGGTTGCCGTTTTGGCATCAATTGTCCGATCGAAAAGCCTCGGGTGATCAGCTTGCATACACTTTAAACAACACGGCCGAGGAAAACCCAGGCGGGACCCGCGGACATAGGCAGAGATTATAGCATGCAAATCTTTGGAACCGCCTCAGCCTTTATCATGGAGTGTTTTTCCAGCAAAACCCTAGTTCTGATATATCAAAGATATGTTCAAACAAGTGGGCTTTAATTACTTCATCGATGACAAGCAAGGGTCAATATACATTGCATATAACAAGCAATAATAAGATCCATGTCAGCGCCAGGTATGTTCGAAAGGACGGAGATTCATGGCGTTTTCTACCACGAAGTGACCCATATTTGTCAGTGGAACGAACGATAACGGGCAGCAGGCAGTATCGGGCGGTCTCATAGAAGGCATATAGCTGACTTTGTGAGGCTGAAGGCGGGTTTCGCAGCGAGCCATTGGGTCGGACCGGGCCAAGGGGACCGTTGGGACCAAGTCTATGATGTTACGGCTAGGTTTCCGGATTACTGTAATGATATTGGAAAGTGTGAACGGCAGCTCCATCACCGTTCATCGTCTTCCCGAATTATCATAACAAAAAATTAGCTTCTTTTTTTTTTGTTTTTTTATCAATCGATCTCTTCGCAAAAAATTAAAAAAAAAAAAAAAAGGAAAAGGATTGCGGGTGAAAAACAGTGACCCGCTAAGGGTAGCGGGGGCACTGTAGCACCCGCCGGAGATAGCGTGACGTTTGGAGGTGAGTATCCATTGGAGATTGCCCTTATCATCAGTAATTGATTTTATTTTGGAATGTAAAATACACAAATTTAAATTCTAATAATTTTGCCCCCCATCATCAATAAATATCTGATGAATCACATATACACAATGACAATATATTGGGTCGTCGCTTGACCAAAGCTCTGCATGGGTGCGTGATACACTATGAATATAGTAAAGCAAGTTTGAAGCCTTCCCATGCATGCATGCATGAATGAGTTTGTACCAACAGTAGTGTTCTACGTCATAGATTAAAAGTCACTTGTATACGTATAAAACTACGTCTACGTATACATAAATCTTCCATGCACCGTACAAATACTGATATTTAAGGGAATTTTGTTTGTTGTTTATAGGTAAGGAATTAGGTTTTTCAACAGCTATCCCAAAAAAAAATCTGAGAACATCAAGAACAGAGACCAAAAGTGAAGAAGATGTAATGGTGGCTCGGATCTCTAGGTCAACTTCTTCACCACCATCTTTTTTTTTTACCTTTTTTTTAAATTAATATTTCTTACTTCTATTTTCTTTAATCTTATCATTCACATGCATCAAAGAACTTCTGAACTGGTCGAGATAGTTTTTATATAAATTTACTCCGAGCTTAATGTAAAATATAATAGTGGTAATATATATATATATGAATTAAAAAGATATGGGAGTGTCAAGTCAACGTGGGCTGCTGGTAATAGAATCCACCATGACTCTGCACCTGCAGGGCATGATCTTCTTCATTTGCTATTCTTGAACCCTTCTTTTCTAGCTGAAGTGAAACGATGATCCACTGACAGCTTCCCATGAATCATTTGAACTATCATCCATCAGAAATGAAGCACCCATCGATTACACCACTTGGGCTGTCGACAAATTGGTGAAATATACAGTGGTTTATTATTGTCTGATGAGATGAGTATGTCTGCAATGAGGTTGTAACAATCCTCCACTTCCTCCTGTAAGAAAATTAGGCCTTGTTTAGTGCACCACCTACCTTATCTGATTGATTCATTATTGTTTACAAAGAATAAATCCTTACCTTGCAAGTTTTGAGCACGCCAAGAAGAAGCTGGCTTTCGAAGTCCATGGCGTTGCTGCAGGGCTCAAACACTCGATGGACGACATGAAGCATCGTAGCAGTAGTAATTACAGACGGTAGATAACGCATCAATCTTGAATCTAGACATTAATCGAAAAAAAAGAATCAGAAAATCTTCCTCTTTCAACGGTTGTGATGAGTACTTTGGAGTTATAGGCTCACCAGAGATAACAGAGAGGAGTAGAAGATCTTCACATTTCCTGAGAAATTCCAGGTGGATATGGCTTTTTAATCCAAGCCTTCTTATGAGGTGATCCACAAACGACAGTGGCGTTAAAGGGTTCATCCTCCATTGGAGAGTTTTGAGCACCAAAAGCTCCATCCTTTGTATGGTCTCGGCTTCAAATACGTACTCTGCACCCCCCTCAACCTAGTCATGTTGATCAGACAGCATTCAGAAACTGTAAGTATCACCATTATAATGGCAAACGTACCTGAGGTCAAGGAGAAGAGGGACGCAAGTTTCTTAAAACTTAGAAGCTAAAGAGAGGCAAGCGACGGCGACAAGCTGCATCACCCACGGTTTATCTGGCTGAAAACTCATGCTTGAGATGAACCTGTCGAGGTAATTCACGGCCAAGATTGCTGAAAGAGCTGAGAATCCATAATATCCGTTGGTTTTGAGGATCCATTCAACAGCTTCTTTTCTAGCCAGAGAGTGAATCAAGCTCGTCTCTTTGAGATTGAGATAAGTCTCTTTTTCTTTCAAGAAGAGAGATTGCAGCTCCTCGTCGTCCCAGAAAAGGTCTTGCTCGAGTAAGTTTACCTCACTGTCGTAATCTTTGACCCCTTGTCCTTGTTCTTCATCATCATCTTCAAGCTCCGCCCATTTCTCATCTTCGCAGTAAAGCGCATCTAACAGGGTTTTCTGCGCATTCTGGTCAACTGCCATTGTTGCAAAAGCTTTGATTCTGATGGCAATGTATCGATCGCCCCTCACTCAGAAAAGTGAAAAGAAAAGTGAGCCCAATTTCTTTTTTCTCCCTCTGTGGATCTGAAATGAGGATTGAGATGAAGAAACGAAGGCTTTTTTAATTAAATAAATATTTTTTTAATTTTTATTTATAAAATAAGTTAAAAAAAATACTTATTAATAAAATAAGTATTTTCGTAACTCAGAGATACGAGTTATAACTCGTATGTCAGAGTTACGAGTTATAACTCGTAACTCAGAGATACGAGTTATAACTCGTAACTCAGAGTTACGAGAAACCGTAACTCGTATCTCTAAGTTACGAGTTAGATCTACCGACACCGACAAACTCTGCAACCTGCTAACTCGTAACTTAGAGATACGAGTTACGGTTTCTCGTATGTTAAAAGTGCGAGTTAATATAACTCGTATCTCCGACATACGAGTTATATCTCTATAAATTCACCCATTCGGAACGAAATATTATATCAAACACATCACCGATCACTCACATCACATACAGAAATGGTGTCCAATAATATACAAGTGTTAGTTTATTTCGGTGGTGAAATTATTCACACATCTAATTCAACCATCAAATACAGTATTGATCCTATAGGGTACCGGCGAATTCGTCGTTCTACCAATTTTTCCGAATTTCTGTCATTCTTGTTTGAAATTACGGGTGCTGATAGCAGTTCTTGTTCGTTGATTGTTTATGGCAAGAATGAATACTTTCAACACTCTCGCATATTTCATCAACTACTACAGATTTCCAACGACAGCGACTTATCATTCTTCATACACCCTGATTCCGAATTCAACCATCTTGAGGTTTTTGTTGAAAAAAATGAATACGGCAATTTTGATCTCAATGAAGATTCTCATCCAAATTTTGAAGACAGAAGTGGGTTTCAGCAATTTGAATTTGGTTCATCGAGTCATGCGTGTCCAGAGATGCCTGATATAGTCACAGTTACAAGAGGGTTCGAAAATGTGTCAATTGATGTTCCTATATTAGACGTGCCGGAAGCCGAGCAGGAAGATGAGCCAGAAGGCGAGCAAGAAGTCGAGCCAGAAGTCGATGTCAGTGATTCTGAAGCAGACGATGAAAATCTCTTGGCCGAGTTTCCAGATCCCAACGATCCTGAAGCTGTCAACGACGATGAGAATCCACCTAATGCCACTGCACCAGTAAATGATCCTCGAGCAATGTACCAGTCTGTTCCCTTTAATCATACATATCAAATGCCACCTTCCGATGTTGATGGCTACGGTGGATGCGGGGACTTTTATGATCAAGAAACTCCCACATTTTGTCGAGGTATGATTTTTCAAAGTAAAGAACATTTACAACATGCTGTAGACGATTATTCGATCAGGGTAGTTAGGCGCGAGTATCATGTTAAAGAAAGCAGCAATACCGTTTGGAGTGTAGAATGCAATCACAGCAGTGAATGCCCTTGGAGACTTAGAGCCAGTTTGAAGCGTAAAGAAGGTTATTGGAAAGTGACAAAATATGGAGAGCCACACGCATGCTACATGACTGAGTTGTCCACAACTCATCGTAATATTTCTCGGAACGTGATTGCCGACAAGCTTGTTGGCGTTGTAAAGACAGACCCTCACTTCCTACCCAAAAATGTACAGCAGCTCATAAAAGATAAATTTGGCTACGATATCTCGTACATACAAGCTTGGCATGGACTCAAAAGAGCTATGGAAAATGTTTATGGCACGTGGGAAGATTCCGTGAAGAAGCTTCCAATTTTTATGAAAGCTTTACAACATTACAATCCAGGAACAATCGTGAAGTGGCTGCACATTCGCACTAGCACGCCTGGGGAATATAAGCTTGGGTACGTTTTTTGGGCATTCAAACCAAGTGTTGACGGTTTTCGACATTGCCGTAAAATTGTTTGTGTTGATGGTACGCATTTATACTCAAAATATCAACACAAAATGTTGATTGCTACATCACTCGACGCCAATCAGAACGTCTTCCCCCTAGCCTTCTCCATTGTCACCGAAGAAAGTGAACATTCTTGGAAATGGTTTCTTCTCAACCCAAATACACATGTTCTACAGAACCAGTCTGTTTGCCTTATTTCCGATCGTCATCCAGGTTTGTCTTTCACTAAGTTACTCAGACGTGCCTTATATGTATATTTAGTTGTATAAATTTAATTTATAATATGTAAATATCGTCTTGTAGGTCTTATGGCTGCAGTAAGAGTGACGACTGCTTTTAGGCCCCCAAATGGAGTACATCGTTTCTGTCTGCGGCATATAAAATCCAACTTTTACAAGAAGTTCAAAAGCCAACAGCTGAAAGATTTATGTCACAGAGCTGGAACTGCGCATACGTTGAACAAATTCGACCGCATCATGAATCAGATTCAATTGATTGATAAAAAAGCCTGGCAATGGTTGATAAATGTAGACGTGGAGCTGTGGACTTTTGTTCACGATGGTGGCACTCGATGTGGTGTTATGACGACCAACATTTCTGAGGGTCTTAACGGTGTATTAAAGGGGGCACGATTGCTCCCGCCGCGAGCTATCGTCGATTTCACTTTTCATAGGTGCGTACAGTATTGGCGTGATCGGTATCAGGAAGCTGCGGTAGCAATGGACAATACTGAAACAGATTGGTCACGCTATGCAACAAGAATGTTTCAAAATTGGACGAGGCAATCTTGGGATCATGCTGTCT
Source organism: Lindernia subracemosa (assembly GCA_028392965.1). Lineage (NCBI taxonomy): Eukaryota > Viridiplantae > Streptophyta > Magnoliopsida > Lamiales > Linderniaceae > Vandellia > Vandellia subracemosa. The sequence goes on along the minus strand of JAQPCC010000026.1, from coordinate 101,019 downwards.
ATCGATTTGATGTCCGACAACATACGGCCGAAGTTGTAACAGCTGGCGTTCATACACAAACACATGTAGTGAATATTAGCGCTGGAACATGTTCGTGTGGAAACTGGAGCATGTACAAGATCCCATGCTCTCACGCACAAGCGGCATGTCGTCATTGGCAAATCCAGTCCGGTCAATATGTCGCGCCATATTACAGCAAAGTCTCGTACTCAGCCACATATCAGGGTGTTTTCGAGCCACTACACGACGAATGTTATTGGGCTGATGCAGATTTTAATCTTACTCATAACGAAGCACGTCGAGCAATAACAGGACCAGGAAGATATCGGAGAACTCGTATTCACAATGAGATGGATAGGGGTGAAACTCGTGCTAGGCAGCGTGGAAGACACTGATACGTTTACACTCATTCTGTATTGTTTGAGTCCCGTTGTTTTATTTTATTTTATATAATTAATTAAAACGAGATTCATAATAAGAATAAGTCAATACAAATTACAAATGACGTCTAATCTACTGTCCACGATGAAAAAAATGAGAACCAGTCCCACAACGCCTAGGCCTACGCACTCTATTTCCTCGTCGGACATCAGCCTGATCTTCATCATCAGGACTTCTCGAGCGCCGCGTATGTGGTGAAGGTGTCATAAACACCTGAAATATAATCCCAAATATAAATAATAATAATAATAAAACAAATAATAATAAAAATATAATAACAAAACAATGAAATAATAAAAAAAAACAATATTATTATTTACCGTGTTTAGATCTATATCATCGAAGAACGATGAGTGTGGATCATCGTGCACCTGAGATGGCCCGACCTCGTATGGCTGAGACGGCCCCGGCTCATATCGATCAGATGGCCCGACCTCGTATGGCTGAGACGGCCCCGGCTCATATCGATCAGATGGCCCGACCTCGTACGGCCCCGACTCATATCGGTGCGAGTGTCCAACATCTGGATCACGTTCTCGTCTTGGCTGCTGACGTCTGCCAATAAACATGTTCTCCATCTGATACGCCAGACGTCGTGCTTCTTCAACGTTATCGTCTCTAAAATAATCTGCCTGACGAGATATGTGATGTTCCTATAATTAACAATGCAAGTTAGAATATGATAAATAGAAAACAAATATAAGTTAATATACCAACAAAACTCACAATCGTCGATAAGAATACGGCATCACCCATCTGAAAGCCCCGGGGCACCTGCCTAGCGTTCGGAGAGATGTAGCGTCGTGTAATGCGATAGTACCAGTCGTAGTAACCATCATGGACCGATACCTGTGGAGTAGCAGTCGGACCACTGACAACGGTCTGATCTCGTTCCGCCCATCTCTGTATCCACTCCGCATGAACTGTCGTCCAGTCCATCCCTGTGCGCACACGACGTTCGAACGAATGGAGATTCCGTTCGCGAAAGCTAGGCTGAGCGGGGATGCCTTGGATAATCCCAAACTGACGCAGAACACGCTCTGGATAATGTAGCCACGATATTGAAGAAGATCAAAGGGCACATCGAACGACTAGCTAATGGCAGGCACTCGGGAGGTAACGACTCAATCTCCGGTAAAGAAATGTCGTAGGGCGCCCACACAAATTGCGACATCTGCATCATATCGAGCACCTCGCGCATAGTGCGTATATTCGAACGCGTCGAACTGGTATGATCCAATCGAGCGTTCCACCTACGAAACAATAAACATTTAATAATATTCGACTAAATAAATAATTTACTACATATAAATAATAATAAGTATATATAATAAATTAATTATAATACCTTGCAGCATTTGGTGGCATCGGCAGCTCAAACCCATTAATTACTTGGGGCGCCATATGGATGCGCTCCACTACACGAACGGGCTGTAAAGGCAGGATTCTCATCCACGCCCACACCTACAAAAAAATATTACATTAAATCTATGATTACGAAAATATAAAATTCAAATTTATTTGAATTTTATAAATTATTACCTGCAACAGCCGTAGAGGTCCGCCTATATTAAGCTTTTTCGGCTGACATGCCGAACAAAGCTCTCTATACAAAAAGGCGAGTACTGCACTGCCCCAACTATAAGTGTGCACCTCGTCGATGTCCTCTAATAACTGGAGGAATGTGAGCGAGACGGTGCTGGCGCTACAATCGGGGAACATAACTGCACCAAATAACAGCATCGCATATCCACGTGCAGCTTGCTCGACTTCTACTTCCTCACTGTCATCTGTGACTGGATTGGCTATATACCAATCCGCTAGAGCTCTCATCGCTAACGCCGTCCCCTTCAGTTTGTCTTGTGGTGGTCGATATCCTAGCAACCGCTCACACTCATCCTGCCACTGCGACGTCGTCCTCGACTCGATCACACCCGAAACGGACTCACCATCTATCGGCAACCTCCATAGTATACCGACGTCCGCTAGCGTAACAGTCGCCTCCCCAACAAAAAAGTGAAACGTATGCGTCTCTTTCCTCCATCGCTCTACTAACGCAGTAATCAAGTGGGGGTCTACTTTATGCGACATGCAGCTATATACCCCGTACAATCCCATGTCATCCAACTTCTTCAGCAAACGACCGTGTAGAATTATAGGCTGCTCTTTCGTACCCCATACAACATTTTCTAACGATCTAATCTTGATCGTTTTATCGATCACGTCCGCATCCAGCAGGACATCACGAGATCGATGATTCGACTGCATCGTCAACACCGAATCATCGATAGGGCCGTACAAAGTCGTGTCTTCCATCCTACGAAGAACAACACAATACAACGCAAACGAACGACAAAAACATCAACAAAAACACCAATAAATCCAATGAATACGAACGACAAAAACACGCGCTAATCCCAACACAAATATTCTTAATTCTACGAATAATTTCGACACAAATTATCCTCAACAATACATTCATCAATTCTTCGAAATCAATAAATAATCCCAACAATTTCATACGAAATCAACAAAATACTCCTAATACAATCACAAAAAAACTAACCCGTACCTATTAGCTACGAGTTGCTCTCGTCTTGCACCGTCGCCGTCGCCGTTCTCCGTTCGCCGTTCGCCGTCGCCGTTCTCCGTTCGCCGTTCGCCGTCGCCGTTCTCCGTTCGCCGTTCGCCGTCGCCGTCGCCTTCGCCTTGCACCGTCGCCGTCGCCTCTTCGTCTGCGTCGTTCGTCGCCTGTTGGTCGTATAATAGATCTAACTCGTAACTCTGAGTTACGAGTTATAACTCGTATCTCTGAGTTACGAGTTATAACTCGTAACTCTGACATACGAGTTATAACTCGTATCTCTGAGTTACGAAAATACTTATTTTATTAATAAGTATTTTTTTTAACTTATTTTATAAATAAAAATTAAAAAAATATTTATTTAATTAAAAAAGCCAAGAAACGAATCCCTTCTCCAAAACAGAGAGTGATTATATATCAAAAAGGTTGCCACGCTTGTCCTTTCTTCACGCATAGAGATAGAAATACCACTTGGACCGAGCTTTAATAACAATAATAATGATGATCATCATCTTCTTCTTCATTTTGTTTGGGCAAAGCAGAATTGCAGCAGACACACATACAATACAAGCCAAGGGTGTAACACCCGGGGCCGATGAGGGCGGGGAGTGATCGCCGGTGCCAAAGAGGAGCACGGACAAGGAGCGGCTCCCGACGAGGCTTCTAGGCGGAGGGATACATGAATGAACCGATTCCACATCCGAATGAGAGGGATTCTGAGACTGGCAATGTATGGGCGTGTCAAGTCAAAAAGAATGATATAAGAGAATTGATTGTGCTACTCATATCACCAAGGTGCACCTTCCTTTTCGGGAGCTCATCCATAAGAACTTCAAAGTTAAGCGTGCTTGACTTGAAGTAACACTGGGATGGGTGACCCCCTGGGAAGTAGCTCAGGGTGTGTGCGAGTGAGGACAAAGCACGCTGGAAGGCTAGTGGTGATACAGTGGGGCCAAGTGTAGTGGGCCCAACCCCACAAGTCCCGTGAGCGGGCTGTTACAAATGGTATCAGAGCACAACCTCTTCCAGTACGATGTGGTTCGGGGACGAACCAAGCAGAAGCTGGTGGGCATGTAACACCCGGGGCCGATGAGGGCGGGGAGTGATCGCCGGTGCCAAAGAGGAGCACGGACAAGGAGCGGCTCCCGACGAGGCTTCTAGGCGGAGGGATACATGAATGAACCGATTCCACATCCGAATGAGAGGGATTCTGAGACTGGCAATGTATGGGCGTGTCAAGTCAAAAAGAATGATATAAGAGAATTGATTGTGCTACTCATATCACCAAGGTGCACCTTCCTTTTCGGGAGCTCATCCATAAGAACTTCAAAGTTAAGCGTGCTTGACTTGAAGTAACACTGGGATGGGTGACCCCCTGGGAAGTAGCTCAGGATGTGTGCGAGTGAGGACAAAGCACGCTGGAAGGCTAGTGGTGATACAGTGGGGCTTGAAGTAACACTGGGATGGGTGACCCCCTGGGAAGTAGCTCAGGATGTGTGCGAGTGAGGACAAAGCACGCTGGAAGGCTAGTGGTGATACAGTGGGGCCAAACAATCAATGAAGTGCAGTGGGCCCAACCCCACAGGTCCCGTGAGCGGGCTCTTACAAAGGGGACCCGCGAAAGCTACCTATTATGGAAGCGAAGAGAGAGACTGCAGAGTAAAGGGTATATATAATGTTATTGTTTTCTAACTACTGCGTAGCGTAATGTAAAATAGGGTCAGTGGTCAGTAGTGGGAAATCTTGAAAAAGGCCAAAAAAGATCAGATTTTTATTGGTTTGCAGCTTTGCTCAGTGTGGTTGCTTCTTGGCCTTTTCATAATCAGGAGATCTTTCAACAGTTTAAATATCCATTTGCTGTGGATTTTGACTTTGTGGAGAGGATTACAGTTGTTATCCAACCACCATTAATCGCTAATGGAATGATTAAGACATCAAGAATCATGGCAAGATCCTCGGAAGAAAAGAAATCATCTCTTGTAAATAAGATGTGTTTGATCAGTTTCTAGAATTTGCAAGTGACGATATTGAGCACAAGCAGCAATATTTACAAAAATGGCTTAAAACAAATGTATCCATCCCTTTAGTAATAACTTAAGACAAGCACGAAGGAAACCTCATTCAAACGATGTCCATTCCAAAATATATCCACAAGAACTAATTCAAGAAACGCTAGTACTCCGGCGGCGACCGCTCAGCCTCGACCAGTTCGGGACAGCCCGGCCGCGCTTCAACGGCATCACGCCGATGGGATTGTCCTTATTCTGTCGAACCAAATCAAGAAACCATGTCATAAAAAGGGAATTAATTCATGGGAGAAAATATGCTAAGAAATGGTCAGAAACATTACCATCAAACACTTGCCGGCCTTAAGATCACAGACGGGATAGTCATGCGGGCAGCAACTAGAATGGTCGTCGCAGCAAGTAGCCGACTCCATAGGGCAACATCCCCAAGCGAAGCAGTATTTCCCATAGGGATAAATGCAGCAGCAAGTGGTTCCGTCGGGGCAAGAGTAGTAATTGTCGCACGTCGAGGGCGGCTTCGCCGGGCTCGGAGGAGACGGGCCGGGCATTGGAGGGTTAGCGCCGGTCTTACTGGGTAGGAAGCTTCCATGGCAATGCCGCACTTTCCAGAGGTTGTATTGGCCACGTTTCGTTCGAGCAGGATGTAGCCGTTCTGTCCCCAGTATGATCCCCACGAGTTTCTTACGATCCAATAGTCTTTGCCGTCCGCCGTTGTACCATAGCCAACAGCGACGACGCCGTGGTCCAAATCCGTGCCGCAGGGGCCGGTGAATACGCCCTAAAAGTTTCAAGTTTTATGAAAGAAAGAAAAAAGGGCTTACAATGGCGGCCTCAATTCATATATGACTCTCTCTATTTCTGAGTAAATTTGATATATATATATATATATATATATATATATATATATATATTTATAACATTCTCATGAAGAATGGTAAGTAGGAAGGTCTACCGAGTGATAGAGCTGGAAATCTCTGCCGCCAGCTTCAATGGCGACGCTGACTGGTTGGTGTGCCACGGCCTTCTTTAAAGCTTGTTCATCATTCTCTGGAACATCTTCATAGCCATCAATGGAGACCACCTTTGCATTTTTCTTACATAACATAAAAAAAACATTTAGGTCGAAGAAAAGATGACGTTGAATGCTTAAGATTACATGGCAGGCCTTTGTAATCATACACGATATGCATCGCAAGCGCCGTCATGAGCGGTATATGGGTAATCTTCTTCTGTATCTATGCCGCCATTGTTAACGATGAACTCAAAGGCATAATCCATGAGGCCACCATTACAACCTTGGTTGTAGCTTTTATCGCAGTCCACAAGCTCTTGCTCGGACAAGACGATCATCTCGCCAGTTTTAATCTGATTGATGCCTTCAACGGCCCCAATAGTCGAGAATGCCCAGCAACTCCCTATTGGTTGGGCATTATAAGCATAAGATTCAATAAAATAGCAGCCAAGACATATAAAAGAATCGAACTGTCCTATGAGAAAGAGAAAGAACCACCATGAGAAAGGGACGAAGGTCATACCGCATTGTCCCTGATCTTTAACTGGCGCAACAGCCCCTTTCTCCCTCCAATCAACCTTTTCCGGCAGCTCCTCGTCGCCCCTCGCCGCATACCTCTCGCCCACCTTCCTCCTGAGCAGCCTGCTCCCCCGGTCAAGCCTCCCGCCGACGTACAATCTACGGTACTCCTCGTTGGTCAGATCGGCGAATCGGTTCAGGCCCAAGCTGAACGTCCGGCCGGGCATCGAGTTTTGCTCGTCTACGAACCTCACGTTGTCCTTGAATATCTCGAAACGCTTCTCCTTCTCGCCCAGGGCGTTGTAGTTCTTGCCGTGCTTGATGAGCCATGACTCGTAGAGCGATGCGAGCTCGTGCTCCGCGCGCGTCGGAGCGCCGCCGTGGGTTTGGTCGTACGATATGATTGACATGTCGAGGGCTGCCGCGAGAGCGGCGAAGGTGAAAAACATGCTGAAAAGCGCTGAAGAAGAAAGAGAAAACGACGCCATTGTTGTTGTTGGATTGTCCTGAATGTGTTGGGAAGAACATATATAGGTAGTATATGGGGAATGGGCCGAAAAATTCCTTTAGAAGAAAATTTCATTTTTAGGACTTATTTTATTAATATTATTTTTTTTTTAAGATTTCAAATTTAAAAATATTAATTAAAATGATAAATAATTGGGATACGAAAATGACGTGGCGGTCCGTGGAAGTCGGAATGGTCATAAGGAAAACACATATAATCATCAAGAGTAATTATTATAATAAAATCATTCGAAGATTGATTTTGAATTCTATTTACTAAAAAGTAGGATTTGACTAATTAATTAAATTAATTTAACTTTTTTTGTTTTCATATCAATATGGATGAACATATTTAATGCCTTTAATGACGGTCAAATTGCAGCTAATATTGCTTTTTCAGTCATTATTTCATTTTTAACCTTATTATCTAACATGTGAAGTGTGAACCTTATCTAACTAACCTAACATGCTCGATTTAAGAGACACAATTTGTTTTGTACGCTAAAATAATAAAAATATCAGTTTGTCAGTGGAAGTGCAAAAGGATGGGCTATCTGATTGAGCTAATTTTAAAGTTCAATATCGCTTTCCAGCCCATTTTCCAAATCCCATTTATAATAGTGATTCTAAATCATTTTTTAATTATTTTCTCTAAGTATTTACCATCACACATTTTAATAACATAATCATAATTTTCACATTTCGACTAAAATGACACTGATGTAAGTGGAATTAATCTTTTTGGAGGTCCAACCTCCATCTAACCTGTGGTTCAAACAAATAACAGAAGTAATAAAATTTAAAATGAATCGAACTCATAACTTTCCTCATAACCTATATAAATATATATATTGTCCAAGTTCAGACAAACAACTAAGGTCATATATTCCAAGTTAAATCAAAACAATAAAGAGATATTAAATAAAGAGATATTATTCGTTTGGCCTTCTGATCTATCCTTTATGACGAATATTGATTCTAAATCAATATGAAGTTTAATCAATATTACTCATTAATAATATATCACATCAAACCCCCTTTATATACAATATTCCAAGAAAACGAAAGGCAAACTACTCATCACCTCTAGACAAAAAATATTCAAATAAAAATTAGGTAATTATTATTACTACAAATCACTTCTCGAAAAAAGTACCCGAAAATTAAAAAAAAAATAAAAAAATGGTACTTTGGCCCGTGAGCTTTGATCTAGATGATGCCGCCATGGAAAAAAAAATATTAAAATAATTGCTCTTTCTTCTTATAAAAAAACCTCACTACTTGATGAAATCAATCATGGTAATAATATGACGGTTGTAATATCATTCAAACACTCCCTTGCCTTCACTTCACTAGCAAACCTCTTATTACTTATAGCATCCTTACCCAATCCTATAGATGTGAAAGGTAGAGAGACCTTAGAGATCATCATAGGCGGCGGTGGCGGCGGTGGTAATGAGCCTCCACCTACTTCCCAAAATTGCCCTCCACCACCGCCGCCGCCGCCGCCGCCATACCCTTTCGAGAGCAAGCGCATCGAAATAGTCTACCCCATAATCCAAAACTTCAAGCAGAAAATCACTTACGACCCTCACCGAATCACCAAGACATGGACCGGCCCAGACGTATGCAATAAGTACAAGGGTTTCCTCTGCGACGTTCTCTTCGACTACAACGAGACGTCCCTGGCCGGAGTTGAGTTCAACGGCTTCAACTTCGACGGGCCGGAACTTTCTCTAGATGGGTTCATCGACGGTTTGCCGGATATAATCGTTTTCCATGCGAATTCCAACGGTTTCAAGGGAGGGTTTCCTTCGAAGATAACCGAGCTAAAGTACTTGTACGAATTGGACCTAAGCAACAACAAGTACACGGGCGTGGTACCGTACGAAATCCTCGGCGCCTTGAAGCTTATTTTCTTGGATTTGAGGTTCAATGGATTCTACGGCACGGCGCCGTCTCAGCTTTTCAAGCTAGACGTCGACGTGCTCTTCATCAATAACAACCACTTCGTGGAAGAGCTCCCGGCGGACTTGGGCCTGACTCCGGCCCGTTACTTGGCCCTGGCGAACAACAACTTCACGGGCCCGATCCCGAAAAGCATTGGCCAAGCCGGGAAAACCCTAGTCGAAGTCCTCTTGCTGGGCAATCAGCTGACGGGCTGCTTGCCTTGCGAAATCGGGCTTCTCGAAAAAGTCGAAGTGTTCGATGCGAGCCGTAATTCCCTGACGGGCACGATTCCGCCGTCTTTTGCGTGCATGGCCCGGATGGATATTCTGAACCTGGCCCGTAACCAGCTATCCGGGCCTGTCCCCGAGCCCGTTTGCGAGCTGCCCAACCTCAGCAACATGACTTTGTCCTACAACTATTTTACCGAGGTTGGCCCGATTTGTTCGAAGCTGATCCGAAGAAAAGTGCTCGATGTGACGATGAATTGCATCCCGAGCCTTCCGGCCCAAAGGCCGCCGGCGCAGTGCCGTGCGTTTCTGTCAAAGGCGAGGGCTTTTGGCGACGGAAGATCGTCCGATTGGATTCCATGCGACGTGAGTTCTCGGAGAAAGACATTAGAGCGCACTAATCGTCGCACAACTTTACGGGCGAATAGGGCTATTTCTTACCATGCTTTGGATCGCCGTGGCTTGTAGGAACTTCGACAAGCACGCTAATCTTGCCATGCTTTTCCATTCCGAGTTGTCTTACGCATTTGTCTGAGTCTATGTTGTCTTTTGAGTAGAGAATGATTTCTTACTTAATGACGTAGTGTAATCAAATACTCCAAGAAATAATTTAAAAAGAATGTGAAAATACCCCCCATAACGCTAATTCTTAATTTTTCGTTAAAAAATATTAATTAATTTTTTTTTTATTAGGCTAAGTTTTATTCAAGGAAAACGAATAATGGGCCTCTTCTTTATATTGCTGGGGACGCATAATCATTATGCAAATATTATATATATATATATTACACAGCATCTCAATAGATATTAAATAAGTGGGCACATATTTTGTGAACGCCCTGCGTCCGTGCACATATGATATAATAGACTATAGTCTAAATCAATAATCATTAATGCATCTTTATATTATAGTTTACATTGAATAACGTACTGAATAATGAATTTGTCCCACAACCTACTATCCTTATTGGCCTCATTTATCATGTCCCCTCGCCGACAATATATCAATAAATCGTTTTAATTAGAGAAAAAAAAAATACTTGGGAAAATCAAATATGAGAAAGCCCACGTCGTTAATTTACTTGATGAAAAAGTCAATATGTTCGAAGTGTAACATCAGGTAAGAAAACAGGCTTTTATATCACATGAGTCACGTGGTTCTCTGTAATAAAAGGCAAAGCCTTGGATGATATTATTTGGAGAGATATTAATAATAATTGAAGAAAACAAATAAATAAACAATAAATACTATAGAATTCTCCTATAACCGCGCATTTATAATTCAGATATCCTATAAATTATCACATTATATAATTTAATTATAATGTGACCGACGACTTTGTCATTAAACTTTAATCGCACTTAACGCAGTAAGACGATTTTAATTTAATGGACAAAACAAAAGTCTCCGACCTCCGACCGCCACCGACGCTCAGCTCGACTCCGGCGAAAAGTCCGATCCAGCACCGCCGGAGCAAAAACCGACGATCCTCCCGTCGCCCTCGTCCATCCTCGGCACGACGTAATGCCCTAATTCTCCGACGGTCTCCACCAAATTCTCACCGCATAAGAACTCTTCTCCGCACACCCTCTCCACTTCCCTCCCCATTTCGTGAACAAAAACGTGCGTCCCCTCGCCGGACCCACCCTTCTTACTCCTCGCAAGAACCGCCGCCGTGAATATGGCGGCGCTCCGTCCAGGCGAGTCCATGGAGTAACCCTTCGGCCCATCGATTACTATCACATCCCACGCCACGTCGTAGACGTAGTTGGGCAAGTCGTTGATGGCTAATCTGCACTCGGAGAAGAGAAGGTTCTGCACTGGCCGGCAGTCGTTGTTGGCCTGTAATAAAAACCACATTAATAACATTTGTCGAATTTACAGCAAAGCAGGTGAGTGTGAAGCACACGCGCGGCCCACCTCAGCTTTGTAGTGCTCGATCAGATCGTACAGCTCGGCAACCTTGGTGGCGAACTGAACATCGTAAGCTTCGATGAAAGGGTGCTTCTCTTCCATCTTGGAGACCACATAAGCGTTTTCATCGACGAAGACAGTGTGGCCCTTGTGGTTCATCGTGTGCCACAGCAATGTCTCGTGGGTGAGCCCAAACACCAGGAGGTTGCACGGCGTCTCGCATCGCCGGATCACGGCGGAGATGGATCCGACCTCGTCGGCGGACATTCGACCGACGACGCCGGTGGTGTTTAAAGTGGCGTAGTAGACAAGCGCGTCGAGGAGCTGAGGGTGTGGCGGGGTATGAGCGAGGTGGGGGGTAGTGGTGGTGGTGGGTGTGTGGGGGCGCGTGGTGAGTAGGGTGAAGGTGAAGGTGGAGAGGAAGATTAGGGAGAAGAGTGCGAGCCACGCGCGGTGCTGGGATGCGGCGGCGGAGGAGCTGTGTACGGTCGGCTGGAGGACGATGAACTTCGCACTAGCTTTCATTTTGCTTGATCGAAAGGTACGAATAATACGAAGTTGTAATAATGGAGGAGAGGAATAGATAATAAATGAGTTTTTATCCTTTTCTTCTTTGAAATTGTATTGTATGTGTTTTAATTTCAAAATGTTTGCTGCATGTGAAGTGAAGGGATTTAAGAGGGAGAAGGACACGGCTCACGAGGTGTGGTAAAGATGGGATTTTTAAACATTTGATTTTAGTGCTCTCACTATTTTTTTGTGTGCTTATGTTTTTTTGTTTTTCTCATTTTTCTTAAAAGAAAAAAAAGAAAGAAAATCTTTATGGTGAAAGAATGAGAGAGTGATTGCCAATGAGACTTTGTCTCGTTAAGGAGGAGGTTTTAAGGATTTGTGGATTGGGTCGTGAGATCGTATCCCTCCTCCCACAATTCCTTGAGTAGTCTCCATGAGATTTATTTCTCATGACTATCGTTGTCAGGTGGATTTGAGACGTTTTCATCTGTCCTGAGGGATTAGTCCAACCACTGGAGTGCGTAGCGCAAGTAACCCTCCGCCAGATCTGTGGCGCAAGCCCACGACGTTATTTAGGGGTTAGTCCATAGTCAAATCGAGTCGATACCCCGAGACCTAAAAAAATATAAAAAAATATAAAATAATGAGGAATGATTTGACTTAGGTAAGTGGGCCCATGTTTTTTTAATGCTATGTAATGACTTAATCTTCGAAATGATGTGTCAATAGATGAAAAATATGAATACAACACTAACAAGTCATCAAATCATATAACAAAAGACTAAATCTTGGTAACTGAATTTTTAAGGTTTTTTATAAGAGCTAAGTTCTTCCACGAGAGAATCAAGACTCTTGTAAGAAGATCCACCTTCTTCAACGGCTCTTCCCGCCGCTTCCTTAAACCACCTCGCTCGATCTCTCATCTCCAAAGCCTTATCACCAACCATAACTTCTGTCACAGCCCTAACAACATCCTCTCTCCCAACGCCTTCGCTGCCCGATCTCTGCCACTTCTTATTACCAACCGAGGCGCCGGTCCTCAAAACCTCGGTGACGAGCTTCTCGTTGAAGAACTGTTCGGCAAAGACCGGCCAGGTGATCAAAGGCACGCCGGCGCATATCCCTTCCAAAGTCGAGTTCCATCCGCAGTGCGTCAGGAAAGCCGCCGTAGAACGGTGGTTGAGTATAGTCACCTGCGGCGCCCACCCCCTTATAATCAAGGCCCTTCCTTTCGTCCGCCGTTCGTAATCTTGGGGAAGCCATTGATCTTCGTATTCGCTGCCTTTCCTCACGACCCAGATGAAGCTTTGGCCCGACGATTCGAGGCCCATCGCCATTTCGTGAAGCTGCGAAGGAGTGAATGTGGCCATGCTGCCGAAGCAGACGTAAATCACCGAGTTGGGCTTCTTCGAGTCGAGCCATGTAATGATTTCGTGTTCGTCCATGGATGGCTTCTTCCCCCTCTGTGATGCTTGCTTGTTGTTCAGCAGAAGTGGGCCTATGTGCCATGCTTTTCTTCCCAGGACATTGTTGTAATAATCCGAGTAAGGATTTTCCAGCTCTTCGAAGCTGTTAATGAGTACTCCATAGCTTCTCTTCTCTGACTCAAACACCTTCTCTTTCAGCCTCGTGAGGTCGTTTTCGATCCCCTGCGTCGCGTATTCGGACACCTGAGTTCTTACAAACTCCAAGCGGTGGGGAAGATCGGGCAAGGCGAAGGCTTCGGAGTCAGACGAAACGTTCTTGTAAGGCTTGTGAGCCCTCATCTGCTCTGAAGCACAGAGGGAGAAGCAGCTCACGCCATGGAAAACCAGCCTAGGGATGCCCAGCTTGGCTGCAGAATCTACGGTCCAAGGCAAGAACATGTCTGAAACAAGACAGTCGCAGTTGAGCTCGTCGAGCAGCGACTCGAATGGCTCTTGCAGAAGAGTCAGGGCCTTAGCGAACTTTGACAGTAGGTCGGGCGAGTTCATGGCTTGGTCTAAGCTTATGATATGGTCGGGCAAATCCGAACCTTCCGGCGGGAATTTTATCAGCCGTAGTTCGATCTTTGAACCGCCCGATTCTTGGGCTCGTCTGATTGGTTCGGAGAATGGGGGAGTGGAGATTATGGTCGTCTTCAAGTCCCTTGAGGTGAAGAGCTTGGCCATGTCCAGCATTGGGATCATGTGGCCGTATGCCATGAATGGGAAGAGGGCTATGTGAAGCTGATTCTTCATCTTCAATTGATTTTCAACTAGGAAAAATAGAGAAAGAATGCTCTGTTTTGAGTTTTTGCTAATTATTACAAGATTTTATCTTTGATGACAAGGGTTTGAAGGTAGGGCAAGGTATATATAGTTTTTTTTTTTTTCTCTTGCAAAGATTGACATATGGGAGAGGAGACTGAAGTTCAAGTTTGCTTCTTCTTCGTCGTACTTCCCATTGAAAGAAGTTTGAACCAAGTTTGCTTTCTTCCACGTGGATATATTATTAAATCAACGTTAGATTCTAGAAAGAAACAGAATTAGACACGACATGAAGGAGTTTTATTTGTACATTATGAGAGTCTTGCTGACGTAATTGCTTACTTATCTGTGGTCAACAGTTGACTTTGGACTTCTTGGATAACACTGTCCTGTCAAATTCCCTCGGTTTCCTGCTTTATTTGAAGAGCCGCCCTTACGACATTGCCCCTTGTAATAATTCCAACCTATATACATCATATCATATGGGTGGTAAATTATAGGCTAAAGTGATAATACATAATAAAAGTGAAATATAGGAACGTTTTTACCAGCTTCCCATGAACGTCTACGACAGGCAGACGGCGGTATTTTGTACTGAGGAGTAACCTTAAGACAAACATTCAAAGGATGTTAATCAATGTTCTATATCTCATAAATTCGTCGTCTCAAAGAATAAATTTAGACAGAAACGTTTCGTACTGTTAAATTCGGCATCGGACCTATGCATACGGGCCCGCATAGGAGGAGAGTTGACCGCATAAATTGTGGGCTTCCATCCTAAAACCAATTGGTGATAGGTGGAGGGACCCAAGAACTTATATGCTAGTTAACTTCTCCCGAATTAGTCGATGTGAGATAACATGTGAGTTATTATCTTAACACGTACCTTGCAGCATCTTCCAGATTGGTGCTTTCACGGACGACAAGGGGAGCAGAAGTCATGAGGTCGCCGACGACCTTCCCGTTCGTTTTGCTGAGTAGCTTCTGAATTTCATTGAAGGTCTGCAATTTATATAAATATCAAATGATTTGACAACGTGGACTATAACACCGTAATCTATAGCAGTTTTGATTGAATTACTACATACACAACAATGCAGTTAAACATACTTTCCAGGTGCTATCGACGTCTGGGAACAGATCTGTCTCTTGCTGCCCACCGCCTGCATAGCATAGAGTAATAAAACGCGATAATTACTAATAAGACATCAAATATTACAACCCTTGTGAAGCTGCAAGAAACCAATTCATTACTAGGCCACCACTAAAACCTTGTCATCGGCAAAACTCATTCCCAATAGGACTGAAATAATGGCATATTAAACCCTAATAAATAGTAATAACGGACTCACAAGCTCAATACCTGATATGGAATCAAGTGCCAAGAGATCATAATCAGAAACAACACCAACCTGCAGCAAAATATACCATGATATAACTTTACAGTTATCAATAACAGCTATCATATTGTGAATGTGATCCACATCACTATAAAGAAAGTACAATATAGTACAATGGGTCTGGTCATAAAAAATATTTTTCTAGATTTTTTGTCTAGATGTTTTCTCTATCAGTCAATTTTTGCCTAAGCATATGTAGAGCGTTCCTCAGCGAAGAATAACGATAAAGGAGATGCACATTACCAGCTTCCAGTCATCGTCAATTACGGGAAATCCTGTGATCCTCTTCTCCACGAGAAGCTCGAGTGCTGTGCATGCAATAATAGTCCATAGACAATAGAGTGATACAAATTAAGATAAAAAAATCAGAACACTTAAACAAAAGCTTCGCTGGTACCTTCATCGACAGTAGTCGTTGGCTTCACTACATGCAGTTCCTCTTTTCTTGTCATAAAATCACCTACGGTGTATGTTCCCTCGCGTGTCTATGAAAGAGACAATTTAAACAAAAAAAACAAGGGCCAATATGAACTGATCCGAGCTTCAGCTTAGTCAATCAAATTCAAGAGTTCCTATATCCAAATCAAGAAATGTCTATATTTGTTGTGTTCAGATCTTGGGGAAAAATACATAAAACTGCAGAGAATGCGTCTTTCAGTAATCTCAACGCAGGCCAATGCATAGTACTGTTTTAGAACGAAATTTCTAGTTACATTTCAGCATTCTACTCCAGCAAGTCACACTGGGGGCTTATCTTCAGTTGAACCTACAACTCTGTAGCCTAATCAAGCAGAAATATGTTAACTAAGCAAATATTCTCCTAGGCATTGTCTCTTCGGGCGAAAAGTCGCGCTAATTTTTTCACAACAAAGGACAACCACGGAAAAACAGCTAACACTCCTTATCCTTTATAGCAAGTCGCCAAATATTATGTCAAAAAGAGCTAACTTTTCAACCATCGTAGGCAATTACTACTCACCGGAGCTGAATTTCCGGTGCCAAGAGCATCCAGTCGCAGAACTCGATCGAAACGACGACGTCTCCGCCGGATCGAACGGCAACTGACACTACTCACAGTGCTTGCTCCGCGTCTGCGGCACAAGAGAACGCAAGGCAGACCATGAGAAGCAACGCCGGAAGCTAATCTAAAGCGTGGAACTAAGGATTGAAATTCCGCGGCGACGATCGTCGAGTCCATGGCAGTGCAAGCAAACTGAAAAGCAAGTATAGTATGTGCTGTAGCTAGCAGCAACGTCTGTGTATGCGAAGCTGTGAATCATAAATCGTTGTCGACACCAACGATTTATAATCCCACAACATAATTTAGGCCTGCTATTGGGCCTAGAGCCCATTTTCATTACGTTAACCATTTCAATTTCTGACCCGACCCATAAATATAGGATTACGTCACTTTGACCAAGCAGACCGCGTGGGCAGTAATAATTACCGAAGAGTAATTGCAAATTAGGGCACAATTATGAATTAACTGCAATTCAATCCTTGGACGGTAAATATATACACAAAACCCTTATCACTTTCACAGAACGCAGTTCTCAACTGCAGAGCGATTTTTTTCTCTCTCTCGTTTTCTCTCTGTAGCTCTCTCCGCCAGTCATCGGCGCGGTCACCGTCGCCTCGGCGAGGCTTTTTTATCCATCCCTCTTCTCATCTACTGATAAACCTGATATTTCTCACAAAAAAAAGCCCAAAAATATCCCCAATTCGATAAGGAAACCCTACCAATCCAAGATTTTCCCATTATTTTTTTCCTTTCTCGTCTTCATCCCGCTTTGATTTGGATAATAGAAAGAGGAGAGGGAATCAAATCGAAAAAAAAAATATAAAAAACAGAAAATCCATAAAAAAAATCATTTTTTTGTTTGAATGGATATGGCAATGCAGGTGCCGATTCAGCCGCAATTGCAGGTGATCAATCCGGCGGCCAACGGTCAAACTTCAGCTCATGTGACGTCACTTTACGTTGGCGATCTCGATGTGAACGTCACGGACGCGCAGCTGTTTGAATTGTTTGGTCAGATTGGGGATGTTGTGTCCGTTAGGGTTTGCAGGGACACTGCTACTTCCCGATCGCTCGGATATGCATATGCGAACTTTGCGAATCCTCAGAATGGTTCGAAATATTGTATCTTGTGTTATTGGATGGATGATTAATGTTCTTTTTCTTTTTTGATGATTAATGTTATTGTATGGTTCCTTTTGTTTGATGTCATCCGCTCTGAGTCCCTAAGATATGTGAATTAATTTTGTATTGGTTCTTCTGTTTATTTTATTTGATTGCTTAGGTTTCTTGTATAGTCTTTATAAGTTATAACTCATAACTCATCTGTTATCCTGAGATAGCTTGGAGGACTAGTTGGCTTTAATCTGAGTTTCTGAGGGTGCATTGTAGATAATTTTGACTTAATTTGATGCCTTTTATCATTTTGACTGAGTTTATGCTAGAAACTGTTAGTGGATTCCAATTTTTATTGAACTGCTCGATCTGTTTTTGATTTGAAAATGTTACTAAATATTGTTATTGATCTTCCTTGCGTGCTCTGAAACCTTAAGGTTTGGCTAAGAATTTTTCCTTATGTTGATGGCAGCTGCAAGAGCTTTGGAGGAACTGAACTTCACTCCTCTTAATGGAAAGCCCATTAGGATCATGTATTCTAACCGGGATCCTGCTACACGTAAAAATGGCAATGGAAATATATTTATCAAGGTATTGTTACCACTTTGTACAACTAGAAAATATATATACATGGAAATTAACTTTGGCTTTTAATTATGTCTTGTAAGATTTCTGCCGTAGAAAAATCCAATTTGGTACTTATCTGACTGGCTGAGTATAAATTGTTTAATGCAGAATTTGGACAAGGAAATCGACCATAAAGCTCTGCATGATACATTTTCATCCTTTGGGAACATTATGTCCTGCAAAGTAGCAACTGATCCTTTGGGCCAGTCGATGGGATTTGGTTTTGTGCAGTATGCTAGCGAGGAATCAGCCGAGAATGCGATTGAGAAGCTTAATGGCATGCTTTTGAATGGAAAGCAAGTCTATGTTGGACCCTTTGTCCGTAAACAAGAAAGAGAGATGTCAGTGGATAGGACAAAATTTACTAATGTGTTTGTGAAGAATTTATCGGAGTCCGTTACTGAAGAAGACCTTAAAAAAATATTTGGTGAATTTGGATCTATTACCAGTACGGCGGTTATGAGAAATGGAGATGGTACCTCAAAGTGTTTTGGATTTGTCAACTTTGAAAATGCTGAGGATGCTGCAAAAGCTGTAGAATCCCTTAATGGGAAATCGTTTGATGATAAAGAATGGTACGTGGGAAGAGCCCAAAAGAAATTCGAGAGAGAACAAGAATTAAAATATCAGCATGAGCAGGCTACACGAGATGCAGCAGAAAGGTCTCAGAAGTCAAATCTGTATATAAAAAATCTCGATGACAGTATTGACGATGATAAGCTTAAGGAGCTGTTTTCTCCATTTGGATCTATAACGTCATGCAAGGTTAGTAGATGAATTATACCTTTGTTTGGAAATGCATCTTTTGATTTGGCAGCTCTTATTATCATTATGTCATCCCTTTTCTGTTAGACGATTATAAAAATTTGCTCTTATATATACAAAGGTGATGCGAGACCCGAAAGGGATAAGCAGAGGATCAGGCTTTGTCGCATTTTCTTCACCAGAAGAGGCTTCCAAGGCAGTTGAGTTTTGTTTTCTTGTATTCGCTTATTGCTCATTAACCTTGTATCATCTAAAGTTCCAAATTTTTCTTGGTTGTTTTCCCTATTTTTGTAGCTTCCTGAAATGAATGGCAAGATCATAGTCAACAAACCTCTTTATGTTGCATTTGCTGAAAGGAAGGAAGATAGAAGAGCAAGGTTGCAGGTATACATTATTTTTCACCCTTCAGTATATCGTCTTTTAAAATAGTGGCAGGCTGACGATCATCAAAGAAGACAAATTCTAATAAGTAATAATTGACCGTGATTGTGGTTCGTGTGCTTCATAGTGGCAGCTTTCTTTCTATACCTCGTTGCTTATCGGGTTGATAACCTTGGCTGATTTTAGTTTTTGCCACTTTCAAAAAGTGTTTTGGTCATGCCCATGGTTTGGTGTTAATTAAGTACAAGCCTGCATGCTTTTCCCATTAGTATTCCTTAAATGGTAAAGATTATGTTACAATGGTGAGCGCCCGCCCAACTCATGTTATCCAGGCTCAGTTTGCTCAAATGCGGCCAATGGCAATGATGCCTACTGTGAGTCCTCGTATGCCGATGTTTGCTCCCGGTGCTCCCGGTCTTGGGCAGCAAATATTCTATGGACAACCTCCACCTGCCATGGTTC
This sequence comes from Lindernia subracemosa, assembly GCA_028392965.1. NCBI lineage: Eukaryota > Viridiplantae > Streptophyta > Magnoliopsida > Lamiales > Linderniaceae > Vandellia > Vandellia subracemosa. The sequence goes on along the minus strand of JAQPCC010000026.1, from coordinate 81,327 downwards.
ATGCCCAGGTAATTACATTCTTTAAAATTAACCTCTGTAATTATTCAGTTCAGCCTCCTCGGTTGATCTTTAATAACAGAACTCATGACTGTTTGTATCCTTAAGAAACGTCCATTGCAAGTGTTTGTGATACTTTTCAAACCCTTATTTTTGTCTCATCAGAATGGATTTGGGTATCAGCAGCAGCTTGTTCCTGGCATAAGGCAGGCTGGTCCGCTCATGCCTAACATGTTCATGCCCATGATGCAACAAGGCCCACCACGCCCTGGTGGCAGACGCAACAACCCTGGCCCCACACAACAAGGCCCACATCCAGGAATGCAGCAGCAGCAGGTAATATATTGTCAATCTTAGGTTTGGCCTTTATCTTTACTGTTTGTTAATCGGTTTGTCGTTTGTGTAGATGCCTCCTAGAGGACGTGGGTACCGTAACCCTCCTGGGCGGGGCATGCCTAATTTCCCCATGCAGGCCATTCCTGGGGGCATGCTTTCCGTCCCCTACGAGATGGGAGGCTTGCCGTCGCGTGATGTGGGAATCTCTCAGCCAGTTCCTATAGGAGCCTTGGCCTCTGCACTCGCCAATGCTTCGCCCACCGAACAGAGGACGGTGAGTGTGTGTGTGTGTTTTGTGGTGAATTGCATGTTAGAAACAGGGTGGGAAATCATCGTATCTTGAAACATTATATATATGTATATATATGTCATGTATGATTGATTCCATTTAACCGTGGGTGTAGATGTTGGGTGAAAATCTGTACCCGCTGGTGGAACAATTGGAGCCTCAAATGGCTGCTAAAGTGACGGGCATGCTTCTGGAAATGGATCAGACCGAAGTTCTTCACTTGCTCGAGTCGCCGGAAGCTCTTAAATCTAAGGTCAAAGAGGCTATGGAGGTACTGCGAAGTGCTTCTCAAGAACCAACTGCTGTGGATCAGTTGGCATCCTTGTCTTTGAACTGAGTGAGCGGTCTGTCACCTCACAAGTGATAATATTTAATAATAATAATAATAATAATAATAATAAAGTTGCGGATGGTTTTTGGACTTGAAAAAACTACTATGCTTGCAGTTTTCTGTGATTTTTTTTTTTTTTTTTTGAGTTGTTTTTCCAACTATTTATTTGGGGAGAGGACAAATAAGCTGATGTTTTCTGAGGATTTGGAGTTTCATTTGATGATGGCATTTTTCTTTCAATATTTATAAGCATATCCGAGCTAACTTCTTCGGCTCGTGGGGATCAGCCACGAGCAGTATCTCCCTAGAATATCTTTAATATCTCCTTCATTGCCTGCACAATCATTCAATCGAGTACTTTCATTGCTGAACTTCCTAAGATTGTCCGAGAATAAGTCGACGATTGTTCTTTTTCTCCCGACACGCCTTTTGTAGGATTCTTGGACGTAGATTTAACATGCCTCTGCTCTACTCAATGTACTTGATGAATTTCGGGGATTTCTGATAGATAAATTGTCAAGAACGATCCATATTGCCTTGAATTTGAGCCTTTTTGTTGAATGCGTTGGTGATATATATATATATGAAATCCTTGATTAAATCATCCGATTTGTTGAATCTATAAGCAATCATCCTAGTTTGTAAGAATGAGGTGATAAATGAATCTCTGCTTTTTCGTTTAAGACAAAGAATGGCTTTATTGGCATTGAGGAAAAATGGCAAGACAATAAATACCAAAGACTCATCAGTTATAATTTTCAATATCTGCCTACAAATTGAATTCCCCTAATCATAGAGAAGGCAGCAATATGTAGAAATTAGATGCCGCAAATCCACTCAAATCAAACGCAGATTGGACTAAAAAGAAAAAGAAATTCTTGGATTTAAAAAACAAAAAAAAAAAAACTATCTAAAATGGATACTAAGGTTTTAGTGGGGGTTTTTGGAGGTTTCTTGCTGGGGATATTAGTTAATGAATAATTGATCGCGGCTAAGGTGTACGTAAAATACGGGTTGTGCGACAAGTAATAATTAAAACGAATAACAAATAATACCCTAGCGCGATAGGCAGTGTACCTATCGAACGTAGCGTAGTTAGATGAGTATCCGAGTATCGATCACGATGAACAAAGTAAGTACTAGTAGTAATCCTAGGATTTAATATCTAGCCTATCAAATAGTTGGATGGTTTTCTAACTAATGGAACCACAAACACACAATCCTAATTATATGACTAAAATAACGAAGACAAGTAGAGGTAGAGGTACTCGATTGGTAAAAGACGTGCTCGGGATTTCGAATCTTACTAGGTCTCGTTGTTAATGCCGTAATTCCCCGTTCCCACGTATGTATTCCTAAATCGCAACAATTTCCTACTCGAGGCCGAATTTGCTGTCGCCCTAGACGGTCTCGAGAATCTAAATTGGTATTGCTATTAGCGAGGGTCGGTTATTAGCTGTCGCCCTCTAACCGAACCCTAACGTTTATGAATAGTCTAATCGTCTTTAGCTGTCGCCCTCGACGATACACAAATATTCGTATCAACACATAGACATATTGAACGAAGAATCAATTTCATAACAATAAGTAGATCCAAACACATGTTTACGGGAAATCAACATCAAAACAACAAATTCAACCTAGCAATCATCTAATCCCGAACACTAAGGATTTAGCTACTCATATTATACTCAAACACAAAACAAATTCGGAAGGAAACCAAGATAAACATGAAACTCCCTTCTTTGAATAGCTCAAGGTTCGTTCTTGAGGGGATTCACGCTCGGGATGGTTTCTCCTTTGGGAATGTGCTTGAATCACGCTCCGGGAGCAAATCCTTGCGTCTTGAGGTGTGCTAGCCCTTCCTCTCGTCTCTCTTGCTCCAAATCGCCTCCTAGCCACCTTAGGGTTTAGGGTGTGTTGTGTGTGTGTGTGTCCTTTCGTTCTGGGTTGATTCTAAGCTTTAATCAGTGTTTTCGCTCGATCCACGGTCTGGGGATGGGCCTCCCACGGCCGTGGAGTGTTGAAATATTCTGGGCCTTACGCGTTCTGCCATCATCCACGGTCGTGGACACAAAGGTCCCAAACCGTGGATCACTTTCTGCCGCTGTCCACGGTATTCTGCATCATATCCACGGCCATGGACTCGGATCTGGATCAAGAGCCACGGTCGTGGACAACGATATGTCTCATCCCGTGGACCATACTCAGGTGCTGGCAGAAATCGCATTATGTCCACGGCCGTGGACTATAGTCTAGCTCTGGAACGAGCTTCTGTCATGATCCACGGCCGTGGGTCATTCTGCTTTGGGCCGTGGATCGTCTCTGTTTAGCTCATTTTCGCCCCGTTTTCATCCGAATCATCCCAAAACTCGTCATAAGCACAATTAACAATAAAATAGAAGTAAATACTCATGAAAGTACTTAGGCGAAGTCAATAAACACAACAAATATATATTAATACGATCTAATAAACGTATAGAAATACGTTTATCAAATCTCCCCACACTTAAGCTTTTGCTTGTCCTCAAGCAAAATTACACTAAAGCATGAACGTGTAGTTAAGATTTACGCCACTCGACATGAAATAGTAAATACGAAAAGATAGCAACAAAAGCAACGTCGAACATCACATTAGTAAATCAATAACTTAACTACGAAAAATTCCTAGAACACGATTCAAGATTCATACCTCGCAAGTGATTCACTTCAACACTCAGTGTAAAGTGTCGTAAAACATAAAGAATCACTCAATTCATGCCGTAACCTAGTTCCTACCATAAGCTTGCAAGTGTATCGTACCGACTACTACCTTTGATAATAATATTACGGGAATCTAGAGGTCTTGGTAAAATGAAATATGATGACTATAAAGGCTGTAAGAATATGAAGAAAAGCATCGTGTCGGTCTCGTGTCACTGTCCGGGCACCTCCAAACTTCATCGTTTTCTTTGCTTGCAGGTAGTAAATCTTTTTCGTCATGAATCTTCTGAGCTTTTTCGTCATTGTAACGGAGCTGACATTTCTAGGCTTAACTTCTCCCGTAAACGGAAGATTATCGAAGGAAAAGTTCCTAGTGTCAACTCCGTCTTTCACGGATATACTGAGCTCGTCCTCTTCTGCTTGGCAAGTTTTTTTTTTTTTTTTTTTTTTTTTTTTTTTTTTTTGGAACGCTCGGCTGTACCCCTGACTCCGACACTCGACATTCGCTTTTGCTGTTTCTCGGGTTCAGATGTCTCTGGAGGCTTAAAGTCAAAGGTTTTCATATACTACTAGGATTCGAAAGGAAATAGGCATAGGCTCAAAGTGGTTAACTACGGTGGCCAGTCGTGGTTGGAAACTTTGGCAATGGACTCAATCCTATTGCCTCCATCATTCCCACGTAAATTATACCTCAAGTAGTTTCAGCACGTATGACACAAGCAAGTTCTAGAGAAATATAAATTAGGCACTACTACACACATAACCAAGAAAATAGGAGCGAAAAAGCTCATAGGCTCAAAAATCTCACGAAAGAAAGCATGGGGTTATGTTGTGTGAATCTCTTACGTGCAACTAGGTCAATCACGTAGAAAAAGCAATCAACTACTCATGCGTGTCCTAATTACTCATGCTACTTACTAAAACATATCAACTAATCATGCCAAGCTTAGTACGTCTATTCCTATACATGTCATACTCGAGTGCAGAAAATGAAAAATTTTCAGGGAAATTTTAAAAGATAAGAGTACCCCCTCCCCACACTTGAGAAACACGTTGTCCTCAACGTGAAGAAATCAAAAATGAAGGAAAGAAATAACTTGATGAAAAGAAAGTAACTCCCCTGAATCGTGTGGTGTATGACGGCCAGCATGTGAGACTTTGTGCTCGGGACATTTCCTCGAAACGTGCGGTTTGTTGTTTGACTGGGTGAAGTCGATTTCACGTTTCGCTAAATAAGACAAAAGAAAAGAAAACGTAAAAACCAAGTTAAAGCATAAAATAGATGGGATAGTTATAGAGTACATATAAATAATGTCTAGAAAACATAAATAAAATAAACTAAGGGCTCGGGGGCGGTGGAGGAGGTGGTAGCTGACTCCCGATCATCGTGAGCGCTGTCTGTATCGCCGCCATCGTGTCCTGGTGCGCTTTGAGGTCCTGCTCATACTTCCTCATGGATTCCTCATAGCGCTGCTGCCGCTCGTCAAGCTGCCGAATCTGGGCAGCTTGGGCATTGTGCGCCTCCTCGAATCGCCGACGATCCTCAGCCTGGGTCGCCTCGAGCCGGGTAATGTCAGCGGCTTGATGCTGGAACAGCTCATGGCGAAAGGTGTCGAGACGGTCGTCGAGAAATGATGCGGTGATGGGGTCATGCAACCCAGAAGATCCGCCGTGCTCGAACGTCGCCTGTTGCGATGTAGCGTAGCTCTCATTCGGTCTAAGTGTCGCGAGTGGCTGAGGTGATTCGTTTGACGGGGCCGGTGCCCCGGGGTGGTCGACGTATGGCTGGTACTCAGGACGCCACATATAGATCTTGTTGGTCCGAGTCGAGTTAGGAGCTCGAACCAACATCTTCAGGTTCGCCATCAGCGTCTCATCAACCAATCGTCGCCCGCCAACCTCCGTCATCTCTGGGATCTCGTCGGGCCAGTACCCCAAACCCTTCAGTAACGCCGTCACATAAGGACCAACACAAATCTTCCCGCCTCGCCGGGACTTGGCCTGTGACATAAATGCCAAGGCCATCGCCTTTCCAAGATGCACCTGCTCTCCTCTATGCATCTTGGAAAGGTACAGAAGGTCTTTGAGGCTAATCGCCCCCTGTGACTTGCCCTTCGGGGTGATTGAGGTCACCATCAGTCGATGGATGTACCTCAACCCCGGACTCCTCAGCTCCGACGCCTTCGATACGTTGACGTCGTAGATTTTCCCGCCGGGTCGTACTAGCTCGCCCCAACGCTGGAATCGCTCCTCCATGTCGTCGAGGTGATGGTGGACACCCTTCGTTGCCTCGTACGGCATTCCGCGTATGTAGGGTGGGACTTGGAGGCCCAGACCCTCGCACAGCTCATCAATACCGATGGTGTGCTCGATGTTGAAGGCTCTGAACGTCACCTCGTCCAACACGCTGTGCTCGTCGAACTCTAAGGTGGAGAGGAACTCAAGGGTGAGTTCCTCATACGACGGCTGGTCGATAGCGAAGAAGGCGCCCCAGCTGCTCAACGACAGATACCGGTCGATCTGCTCGTTGATCCCGTGCTTCTCGATCGCCTCGTAATCTATCTGATCCGTCTCAATAAACTCGAGTTGCCTAAGTTTGTTGTATCGAGTCGTATGCTCCTCTTTCTCGAACGCCCTCATTTCCTCTAACAAAGAGGGGGCTCGGGAGGAGCTAGCTCGAGATTTACCTTTTCGCACCATTGTACCTACAAAAGTACATGTGATTTCTCGAGAAAAGCAACTACAATGATCATCCAAGGCATGTAAATCAGCTCGACTCGACCAACGACTCGACATGACAAGATCCAAACTAAAGCACAAGTGGCGAAAATAGTACACAAAATTAGCTCTATGAAGACGGTTTCGTTACAAGATCAACACACACCCATATGCAAAGGAATTCCTACATTGACCCACAAGAATCATCTCTCAACGATTTTCAACGAACAAAGCTAACATTTTCACTCAAAATCCAACGATATCGTGTTTCATGTGATAGATCGACATAGAGGCATGCATTAACACAAGAAACATCACAATCAACAAACAAAATCGCCCCAATTCAACCATTCCCCCAATTTCGAAAATTTAGGTTAAAAAGTACCAAATCATACCTTATTTCTTGGATAGGAGGAATTGAAGAGGTTTGGGGGTCGGGAATTCACCTTGTCGACGTCGCCGGAGGTTGTGCGGTGGTGGGTCGGCCGAATTTTCTCTCTAGGGTGCTTGGAGGTGGCTTGATCGAATGAAATCGATCGAGCCCCTATTTTTTTTTCAAGTTCGGGTGAGTTCCACGGCCGTGGATATGTGGTTCCAGACCGTGGATCGTAGCCCAGCCCGTATAGTCCACCGTCGTGGATATGTCTTGGTCACGGCCCGTGGACAATAACAGCGTGCTGCCCATATTTGTAGTATGTCCACGGTCGTGGGAATTATGTCCCAGACCGTGGACATGTATATCGCGAGATTGGTCCCGATTGATCCACGGGCGTGGCCTCAATTAGGTCACGGCCCGTGGATGATTTGTTTATGCAGGGATGGTCCACGGCCGTGGACAAATATGTCCCAGGCCGTGGGTATTTCTAAGTATAGACAGTCATCGGCATGTCCACGGACGTGGATTGGTTCATGCCCCAGCCCGTGGAACTAAATTACGTGCTGTCAATATTTTATTATTATCCACGATCGTGGGGTTTATGCCCCAGACCGTGGCACGTGCCAGAAGCCTAAATTCGGACCCAACAAACATGCCCCAGCTCGACAAACATATTTCTTCCACCCAACAATTCAAGATCATTTTCTAGACATATAAAAATATAATTCGGACCCTAATCTCTCATCCAAATGCTTTGATAGAAAAACATAGACATGAATGCAACTATCCTAACGACAAAATATAAACGTGAATGCAAATACCTGGGTTGCCTCCCAAGAAGCGCTTCTTTAACGTCTTGAGCTGGACGCACTTACATTACCTTTAGGGGCGTTTGAAGTCGAGGTATATCACCTCCTTATCGCTTGTGTCCCGCTCTTCTCCCAAGTAATGCTTCAACCGTTGGCCGTTCACCTTGAATGGACCCTGTTCTTCGCCACATATCTCAACAGTGCCGTAAGGAAAAACACGGTTAACGGTAAACGGACCCGACCAACGTGACCGTAACTTTCCGGGAAAGAGCCTAAGCCTAGAGTTGAAGAGGAGGACTTGATCTCCTACTTCGAACTCTTTTCCCTTCTTAATACGTCGGTCGTGATAAAGCTTGGAACGCTCCTTATACATCTTGGCGTTATCGTAGGCCGACAAACGCCACTCGTCAAGCTCATTAACTTGGAGCTTACGCTTTTCACCGGCTCGCTCCAAGTCTAGATTTAGGGCTTTAATTGCCCAATAGGCTTTATGTTCTAATTCTACGGGAAGGTGACAAGCCTTGCCATAGACCAATCTATACGGTGTGGTGCCTATTGGGGTTTTATATGCAGTCCTATAAGCCCAAAGATTGTCATTGAGCTTATTTGCCCAATCACGACGATTTCCATCAATCGCCTTTTCTAAAATCCGCTTTAGCTCGCGGTTTACTACCTCCACTTGACCACTTGCCTGAGGGTGATACGGCGTGGAAAGACTATGTCTCACGCCGTATTTTTCTAACGTGTGCGCAAATTGAGAATTGCAAAAATGGGTGCCGTTATCACTGATGATACATCGTGGCGACCCAAATCGTGAAAATAATGCACGTAGAAACTTAACAACTACCCTAGCATCGTTCGTGGGTAAGGCTTGAGCCTCGGCCCACTTGGACACATAGTCGACGGCAACTAGTATATACTTATTACCGTACGAACTAGGGAACGGACCCATGAAATCGATGCCCCACACGTCAAAAACTTCACAAACCAGAATAAAATTCTGGGGCATCTCATCACGCTTAGAAATATTACCTGACCGTTGACACTGATCACACGTGTCAACATATTTCTGAGCGTCTTTGAAAAGCGTCGGCCAATAAAATCCGCACTCCAACACCTTCTGTGCGGTTCGATTTGCTGCGTAATGGCCTCCAGTTGGTCCCCTGTGGCAATGGTCGATAATTTTCAACGTCTCGGGAAATGAGACGCACCTCCTGATCATTTGATCTGCACATCGCTTAAAAAGGAACGGTTCTTCCCAAAAATAATACTTCAAGTCAGAAAAGAATTTCTTCTTTTGCTGACTCGAGTATTCCTTTGGTAAGACCCTCGCAACTAAATAGTTAGCGAAATCTGCAAACCAAGGAACATCCTCTCTTACCTCTCGGACGGCGTATAGATGCTCGTCCGGGAACTTATCTCTAATCTCTTCGCCTTGGCTCGCCACCTCGGACTCCTCCAACCTTGAGAGGTGGTCGGCCGCCAAATTCTCTGCTCCTTTCTTGTCTTTTATCTCGATGTCGAACTCTTGTAGGAGTAAGACCCATCGAATTAGTCGTGGCTTAGCGTCCGGCTTTGCTAATAAGTACTTAAGAGCAGAGTGGTCAGTAAAAACAATAACTTTCGACAAAGTAAGATATGACCTGAATTTGTCGAAGGCGAAGACGACAGCTAATAACTCCTTCTCGGTGGTAGTGTAGTTGGACTGAGCAGCGTCCAACGTCTTACTGGCGTAGTAAATCGGCCGAAAATGATTATCCTTGCGCTGTCCCAAAACAGCCCCCACTGCGTAGTCACTAGCATCGCACATAAGCTCAAAAGGGAGCTCCCAATCGGGCGCCACCATAATAGGTGCAGAAATGAGTTTCTCCTTAAGCGACTCAAATGCTTGCAAGCACTCATTGTCAAAAACAAATGGGGCATCTTTCTCAAGGAGCTTAGACATAGGTCTTGCGATCTTGGAAAAATCCTTAATAAATCTACGGTAAAAACCCGCATGACCTAAAAAGCTCCGAATAGATTTGACGTTCGAGGGAATTGGCAGTTTTTCAATCGTCTCAATCTTAGCCTTATCCACTTCGATTCCCTTAAGGGAAATCTTATGGCCTAAGACTATGCCTTCTCGAACCATAAAATGACACTTTTCCCAATTAAGGGCTAAGTGCGTTTTCTCGCAACGTGCTAACACACGTTCGAGATTAGACAAGCAACGATCAAATGAGGAGCCAAAAACAGAGAAATAGTCTACCTCCATTATGTCACCTACCAACTCATCAAAAATAGCCATCATGCATCGTTGGAATGTCGCCGGGGCATTGCATAACCCGAACGGCATCCGTCGGTAGGCGAACGTGCCAAATGGGCAGGTGAAGGTCGTCTTCTCTTGGTCCTCTGGCGCTATCGGGATTTGAAGGTAACCTGACAAACCGTCAAGAAAACAATAAAAATCGTGACCCGATAAACGTTCTAGCATTTGATCAATGAAGGGTAAAGGAAAGTGGTCTTTTCGGGTGGCATCGTTCAGCTTTCGGTAGTCGATGCACACCCTCCAACCAGTTACGGTCCGCGTCGGAATCAACTCATTCTTGTCGTTCTTCACGACCGTCATTCCTCCTTTCTTTGGAACCACCTGGACCGGGCTCACCCACGAACTATCCGAGATCGGATAAATCATCCCGGCGTCTAGCAGCTTGATCACCTCCTTCTTTACCACATCCTTCATGTTCGGGTGAGGCGTCTTTGGCGCTGGGCGACGGGCTTGAAATCATCCTCCATTAAAATCTTGTGGGTGCAGAAGCTCGGGCTAATTCCTCGGATATCCGAGATCTTCCAAGCTATGGCCTTCTTGTGCTCCCTTAGTACCCTCAGTAGTCTCTCCTTTTGATCGTTGTCGAGAGCGGAGGAGACTATCACTGGTAAGCTTGAAGTGCCCTCCAGAAATGCATACGCGAGGTGATCGGGTAGTTGCTTTAATTCCAACACCGGTGGCTCGTCCAGTGAGCTCTTCTCCTTGTCCTCTTCTCGACTCTCGTGGACTTCCGTCACGGGCTCGTCGGCTTCCTCCTCGGGCTCCTCGATCGCCTCGTCCACGTCAAAACTTTCAGTGACCTGTGATAATCCATGGACGGATAAAAGAAAATCCCTCTCAAAAACATCCATGTAATAACACTTATCATCATGCTCGGCGGAATTATTCATTGAATCCGCCATGCTAAAGGTCACTTTCTCTCCATCTACGGTCAAAGTCAACGTTCCGTTCCTGACGTCTATCATAGACTCAGCAGTGGCCAGGAACGGTCTGCCCAATATCAGGGGGACATTTTCGTCCTCCTGCATATCTAAGATAACAAAGTCGGCAGGTATGATGAATTTGTCAACTTTGACCAACACATCCTTAACGACTCCACGAGGGTATTTAAGTGATCTATCAGCTAACTGCAAACTCATCCTCGTGGGTCGGGGTTCACCTAACCCTAAGCGTTTAAACATAGAATAGGGCATCAGATTTATACTAGCTCCTAAGTCAGCTAGTGCCCTCTCTACTACAACTTCTCCTATCAAACAAGGGATCGTAAAACTCCCTGGATCCTTAAGCTTTTTTGGGATCTTGCTTTGTAAGATAGCCGAACATTCTCCCCTCAAGCAAACAGTGGAGACGTCCTCAAGCTTCCGGCGATTTGTCAACAAGTCCTTTAGAAACTTTGCGTACCGGGGCATCTGTGTAATGGCTTCAACAAACGGTAAGTTAATATGCAATTGTTTACACAAAGCCATAAATTTACCAAACTGATCGTCTACACGATCCTTCCTTAGCCTAGCGGGGTACGGGATCTTCGGTTGATAGGGTTTCACCGGCGGCCTTGATGGTTCTTTCGCCTTCATTGTTTCGGCCTCGGTCTCAGCGGTGTCCTTCTCTGGCACCATCTCAGGTTCAACAGCCTTGTTCGTGGCCTCCTCCTCACTTCGGCTCGAATGTGCTCCTTCTGCCATCGATTCCACGGACTTCTTTGTGGATTTCGGGGGCACCTCTTGCAGTTCCCTGCCGTTCCTCAACGTCACGGCCTTGCAGTGCTCCTTAGGGTTGGTCTCCGTGTAGCTCGGCAATGACCCTTGTGATCGCCCCGTCAACTGCTTTGCCAACTGGCCTACTTGTTGCTCGAGCTGGCGGATAGATGCGTCGGTATTTTGGCTTCGAATATCAAGGTTCTGGAATTGGTCTTCCATCCTTGTCAATCGGCTCTCGTGAACCTCCGTCGTCTTCCCAAACTTTGTGAGTAGCGCCGCCATCATGTCCTTCATTTCCTTCATGTCATTGGATCATGATCCTTGGGTTGGGGACTGTTGATAGTGGCTGCTTGACCCTCCAGCTTGGTAGTTGGATCCACCCGCTTGAAATCCTGGTGGCCTTTGTTGGTAGCTCGACGGTCTTGAACCTTGCTGCCCCGGCTGGCCGTAAGACAGGTTCGGGTGCGATCGAGGCTGGAAACTCCTCTGCCCTTGAAAGTTCCCCATGTAGTCGACCTGCTCTATTGACGACATGGTCTGACACTCCGAAGTCTCGTGGGCTGCTCCACAAACACCACACGAAGGTGTGTACGGGGTTGGTTGTGGCGAGATGGTCGCCATTGGGTTCATCACGGCGTTAACGGTATTGGGCGGGACTACCTTCGGGAGCAACGCCGTCAGTATGTTCTGCATTTGTAGGTTGCTCGCGGCGATTTGCTGCTGGAGGGCATACATTTTGGCGTTCATCGCTGTGTCTTCGCTAACTCCAAAAACTCCGGGTGCCTTCATCCTTGAATTTCCCCTCATGAAGTTGTTGCGTGTATAGTCCTCGATTAAATTCCACGCGTCGGTGGCATTCAGCTTCACGAGCCCTCCGTTTGCCGCTCCGTCTAGCATATGAGCCGTCTGATCGTTCAAGGCATCATGGAACTTGCTCACAATCGCTGCCTTGGACATCCCGTGTTGAGGGCACCGCTTTAATAGCGTCTTGTATCTCTCCCACACCTCATATAGATTCTCGCTATCCTTTTGATGGAATAGTGAGATTTCATTCTTGAGTTTTAGCACCTTGGATTGTGGGAAGAATTGCCCGATAAAAGCACTTCTCAGCTCCTCCCATGTGACGATGGATCTCGGTGGTAGAAGCTCGAGCCACTCCCTCGCACGATACTTGAGAGAGAACGGGAACAACATCAGCTTAATGGTGTCATTCGAAACTCCGTTCACTCTAATAGTGTCAGTGATGGTGAGGAAAGCTTTCAGGTGAGAGTATGGATCATCGTCGGAATTCCCTTCGAACTGAGCCGTCTGAAATATCATCTGGATCCAGCAATACTTCAGCTCGAAGTTGTTATTCTCGAACGGTGGGATCACGATAGCTGCTTCGGTCCCTCCGAAAGTAGCCGTCCTGAGAAGATCCTGAAGTGGTGGTTCTTCTGCAGGAATTTGGGCTCTTTGGTCCGCCATTTCTGTAGTTTCTTCTGGTCTATTCACGGAACGCTCTCGCTGGAAATTTCTTGCGTCCTCGAACTTCTCGACCGTGTCGTCTGAATAGCTAACGAGCGCTTGTTCGCTGCTTGATGAACCTTCGGTTTCAGCTCTACGTCTCCTTCGTAAGTTCCTCTCAAAATCTGGGTCTACGTCTGTGATCAATTCCGATGGATGGCTACGAGTCATACACCGTGTAGATGTACCTCGTAAATCCAAAAGGTTTACGTACGAAGGATAAGTTATGAAATAAAGAAAAATAAAGTTAAGTAAAATAATGCAAATAATGAACAGAAAGAATTAAATGGCTAAAGTACTAAACTAGGGGTTTCCTAATATCACTCTAGTTCCCCGGCAACGGCGCCAAAAACTTGATCGCGGCTAAGGTGTACGTAAAATACGGGTTGTGCGACAAGTAATAATTAAAACGAATAACAAATAATACCCTAGCGCGATAGGCAGTGTACCTATCGAACGTAGCGTAGTTAGATGAGTATCCGAGTATCGATCACGAGGAACAAAGTAAGTACTAGTAGTAATCCTAGGATTTAATATCTAGCCTATCAAATAGTTGGATGGTTTTCTAACTAATGGAACCACAAACACACAATCCTAATTATATGACTAAAATAACGAAGACAAGTAGAGGTAGAGGTACTCGATTGGTAAAAGACGTGCTCGGGATTTCGAATCTTACTAGGTCTCGTTGTTAATGCCGTAATTCCCCGTTCCCACGTATTATTCCTAAATCGCAACAATTTCCTACTCGAGGCCGAATTTGCTGTCGCCCTAGACGGTCTCGAGAATCTAAATTGGTATTGCTATTAGCGAGGGTCGGTTATTAGCTGTCGCCCTCTAACCGAACCCTAACGTTTATGAATAGTCTAATCGTCTTTAGCTGTCGCCCTCGACGATACACAAATATTCGTATCAACACATAGACATATTGAACGAAGAATCAATTTCATAACAATAAGTAGATCCAAACACATGTTTACGGGAAATCAACATCAAAACAACAAATCCGACCTAGCAATCATCTAATCCCGAACACTAAGGATTTAGCTACTCATATTATACTCAAACACAAAACAAATTCGGAAGGAAACCAAGATAAACATGAAACTCCCTTCTTTGAATAGCTCAAGGTTCGTTCTTGAGGGGATTCACGCTCGGGATGGTTTCTCCTTTGGGAATGTGCTTGAATCACGCTCCGGGAGCAAATCCTTGCGTCTTGAGGTGTGCTAGCCCTTCCTCTCGTCTCTCTTGCTCCAAATCGCCTCCTAGCCACCTTAGGGTTTAGGGTGTGTTGTGTGTGTGCGTGTCCTTTCGTTCTGGGTTGATTCTAAGCTTTAATCAGTGTTTTCGCTCTATCCACGGTCTGGGGATGGGCCTCCCACGGCCGTGGAGTGTTGAAATATTCTGGGCCTTACGCGTTCTGCCATCATCCACGGTCATGGACACAAAGGTCCCAAACCGTGGATCACTTTCTGCCGCTGTCCACGGTATTCTGCATCATATCCACGGCCATGGACTCGGATCTGGATCAAGAGCCACGGTCGTGGACAACGATATGCCTCATCCCGTGGACCATACTCAGGTGCTGACAGAAATCGCATTATGTCCACGGCCGTGGACTATAGTCTAGCTCTGGAACGAGCTTCTGTCATGATCCACGGCCGTGGGTCATTCTGCTTCTGGCCGTGGATCGTCTCTGTTTAGCTCATTTTCGCCCCGTTTTCATCCGAATCATCCCAAAACTCGTCCTAAGCACAATTAACAATAAAATAGAAGTAAATACTCATGAAAGTACTTAGACGAAGTCAATAAACACAACAAATATATATTAATACGATCTAATAAACGTATAGAAATACGTTTATCAATAATCACAGACAGTAGTGTCATAAAGATTGAATCTTTATAACCCCTTTACATTCTGTAATTAGGTCGGCTTCATTGATCTATCAAACCCTAATATTTACATAAGACCTTTCTCTTGCAATAATATATTAACAATCCTTAATTCATGTGAAAGGTTAAATATCAGAGAGACTTTTCGTAAATATAAATTAATCACAACAATATCCATGCAGCAGATAAAATATAAATTCATGAAATCATTAATTAATGGGCATAGATGAGAGACCAATAATAGTCCCCATTTTGCCGTTTTTGCTGGAGCTTCTCACTGCAGTTTCCTCTGATTAATTGCTATCTAACCACACCACCCATGGTTTATATAAGGAAAAACATGTCATTTTCTTTGCCAACTCTCTCTGACATACGAACAAATGATGCCATACACACACTTATCATTTACAAAAGTATATCAAGGTAAAGCTGGTCAAACTCTCTGACTATATATATATATGAAAAGAAAGAAATTAAATGAAGATAGATACATATAATTGCATCTATTAGGCATGTAAAAAGAAAGGTATATCATTTACATAAGTATATCATCTAAGGAGCTTTGTCTTCAACAGCAACGTTTTCCTGCAATAAGAAAGGTATGTAAAAACAGAAAGAAAAAATGTGAAGATGAATGTTATTACCGAGCTGTTAATTCGATCAATTCTTCTTCTTGATGTTCTTTGCTTATCTTTCTTATTATGTAAAGTGCTTACCATGGTTTCAATATTCCATACATGTCTGTCTCCCCGCGCTTGTCGAAGAGTTTGTTAGTTAGGGTTTTTGTGAAATGGGACGAGGAAAGATTGAGATAGATTATAAAGCTTATGAACTCTCAGTTCTCTTCTCTGCGAAGCTGAAATCGCACTTGTTGTCTTCTCTAACCGTGGAATGAGTTGTCAAACAACAATTAGTATGCATTATTATATATATATATATGTTATAATCCTTTTGAAACAAAACTTTTTCGCTTCAAATCTCTGAAGACTAATAATCTCATGATAAAACCCTTTTCTGCAACATTGACTAATATTGCTTGGATTTGAGCCTTTTCTTGAACAATGCGGTGATAGATATATGAAGAGGTTTGTTGAGCTTATTTGAATCTAAAGGCATACCAACTCATTTTTCAAAAATGTCCGCTAAATTAAATATATCAAGCACTCTCGAAGATTTCAATCTATGACAACTTTTTTGGTTGGAGTATTCATCGGCTTAAAGATAAAACAAGCTATCAGGATTTATGCTACGGTCCTCGAAAATACATTTATCTAAAAGTATATATATCCATCCAGTGCAGCGACTAAAATCATACACAACCAAGCAATTATTCTTACACGATATTCAAATATAACACCAAACACAATTCTTAAACGACCATTATGATCTGCGTCGTCATTGCTCCTCTTTCAAATCCTCGAAAAAAAAAAAAAAGTTTCATCATCCATCGGCCTGCCGACCCTACCCACCATCGGAAAGTTGTGTTCTATTGGGTTTCTTGTTCGTTCTTCCGTGGAAAATTTGTATTTATTGCATTTATTTATCATCTTTAATAATGACTGAATACTGCATTGCTACTACCGGCATGAAATGAAATTGCATAATGTTTATTATTATGAATATGAATGAATATTTACAGGATGGCAGTGACCACTATATTTCAAGTTGAGATGACAGCCATCCTGATTGGTTGCACGGTTCTGTTATTTGCTATTGCTTTCGCAATCCGAGAATGCGTGGGCCGTACTAGACGTCGGATTCGTTCGGAGGCTATAGAGCGGCTTCCCGAAGCCGACTACCTAGGTGGAGAGGACACCGAACCTTATACATGCACTATTTGCCTTGAGGATCTCTTTCCGGGCGATTGCTGTCGAACACTACCCTCGTGTGGACATACGTTCCACAAGGGCTGTATCGACCAGTGGCTCATGAGGAGAGGCTCGTGCGCCATCTGTAGGGCACGCGTCTTAGACTAGAGGACATGTTTATATTTGTTATTGTTTTATGTAAGAACAATTTGTCGTTTATATTTTGTCTAAAATATAAATATATTTATGTTCATGAATAAATTAAAGAATAGGAGGATCAAATCAGTCAGCACACATTACTTAGAGTTGTTGTGTTCGTTTGAATAAGTCACTCATTTAAATGTATATATGAGGGAAACACAAAAAATTATTGTCATAATCGACCACTAATTCTTATATCTAAATTCAAGCAAAACTCAAATCTTAGATGGACAATAATATATCTATGATGTATAGCTGAAAATTTGGGTCTGAGCTCGTGGCCCGGCCCAACAGACAGGCTGCGGGCCAGAAAAGCCCGGTGGGCCGTGGGCCAAATCAGGCCCACCCTTTTTTATATTTCTAATTTCAGTATAAATATTTTATAAAATTCAATTTTATAATTAAAAAATATATTTTATGTGTAAATAAATATTTTTTTTTTTCGAAATTATGTAATTGTATTATTATGTATAATATTTATGTATAAATTATAATGAATAATTAAGTGATTTTTAAAAATTTAAATTTAAAAAATTAAAGAAATTAGGCCCGATGGGCTCGGGCCGGGCTGGACCGGCCCAGCTCTCCATGGCTAGGGCCTATGATTCACATGCCCGCTAGAGCATCACCCCGGCCCGACCAATGATGTTCGTGCGGCCCCTCTAAATCCGGGTCGGGCCAGCCCGCCCGAACTTTCAGCTCTGCTATGATGTAACAAGTTGTAATTTAACACCAAGAAAGTGCATTCATTCGTTTAAAAGTTCAGCTGAGTTTACTCATAAAACGACAAATCGACCATATTAGCAAGAGAGAGCCCATTGGCGCCGACGATAAAAGCCTTCAGTTTATATCTTATTTTTTAGATTGAGAATTAGTTGTGTAACTCTCTGTAGGGGTTTTGAGCTATTTTGCCCTGCAATGGGATTTGAAAAGTTTTTAATTATAAGGTTGTTAATATAGAAAGAAAAAATGCACTATAATTTTGGGCCAATTAGAACGAAGAATAAACTGGGATATTAGCTGAGTGGGCAAGGAAGAGTGAAAATTTCTCCAATGATCAAGTAAAACATATAGTAAAAATCCTTAATCATATATGATACTAGTATTTTACGAGCACTCGTGTGTGCTTTAATATATAAATTTATAATATTACTTAATATTTTGAGTCATTTTTAATAAATAAAATCATAATATTATTTATAATTGTGTATTATTTTTTAAATATATTAAAAAATTGATTTAGACGATATAATTGTAATTAATACAAAAATTAAGGGAAAATGGTAATTGTACATGTTATACCAAATCAATTTAATTACAGTTATTCTAAGGTGCTCTCCTAGATTTTGAATTAAAACTTCCATTTTTTTTTTCTTGAACCGAAATCACTTCATAAATAACTAAATTTGGGTAATGTCAGAAACCTCACTTTTGATTTAAATTTATAATTTATAATGCATGTTATGATATTCTTAAAAAGAATATGTAAGCTCGGTGTAATTAGAAATTTCATGAATTATTTATCAAATTAGCTGTAATAAAATAAACCCCTACAAAAGGGAGTCAAAGCCGATCAAAAACTCGCTTCATTTTAGTGTTTTTTCCCCTCAAAAAGCAATAGTTTTCTAATGTCAAATATTCAAACCTTTCAAGGTCAATGATTTCCAATATGTATTAAGATTTTAATTTTCCGTATTTTGCACTCTTACACTTGCTAAAATTAAAACATTAACTATTCTAATTTTTGGACCAAAAATATTTTCTGCAGGTCAAATACTTAAACCCCATAAAGTCTACGATTTCAAATGATCAGCTCCCATTTAAATCTCTTGAGTATCCTTGCCGTTGTTAAAATTATAACTTTATCCATTCTAGTTTTAGACCAAATCAAATTACAATCACATTAAGTTAATGAAATATCACGTATAATAAAACCTCATAAAAGATATTGATTGATTTCCAAAAAAAAAAAAGTCGAAAAAATGTATAAAATAACATGCATTTGATGATAGGATAGCCACATTCACGTTACAAGCGATGATGATGATGATGAAGAAAACAAATATAATTATTCTCTTGACTCTCAACATCCTTCGATATTCGTGTGCCTGCAGCTTTTTTACCAATGATCATCATGTTCATGTCATCAACAACATAGTGCCCCAATCTTCTTCAAAATTGGTGGTGCGGACGATATCGGATTTCAGACCAAATATACTGGCGGAGAATATAAATGGGATTTCTGTGAGAACGTTTTCGGCAGAACTTTGCTCTTCTGTCATTTGTGGTGGGGATCAAAACAAGTCAGTTTCGATGCATTCAGCTCGATAGATCCGCTCTTTGATCTATCTCACAATACTTACTGGTTTGTGTAAAACGATGGCATTTGGTACGGAAAAGACGGTAGGAAATATGTGACCAAGAAGCACGACTGGAAATGATGAATTAGTTAGTTAGTTACATATTTGAATTTCCAAGATAATAATTAATAATAGCATATGTGCTTTGCATTTATGTAATGAAATATATTCCAAGGATTTGAAAACACAAAATGGAATATCGAAATTTGGTTGAACTTAAACTGCAAAAACAGCTTAGAGAGTTGTCCGCTTTGTGTTATTTAGATTGAAAGTTGATCAATGGTTCGTAATTTCACGTAACATATAACATATATTGAGTCTTCCATTGATATGTGGTTTGTTTTCCATGTATGATTTTCAGTCTTGAGGATTTCTTCTTTAAACTTCTTTATCTAGAAAAAAAAAATTAAAAAAAAAATATAGAAGATTCGAAGCCGTTCAACAATATATTTGAGAAGGATATATGTTATATTTAAATTTTTTTTTTTTTCTAATTTCTTGGAGCTGTGCGAGTATTGATTTTGATATTGCTCAAAAGGGTAAAGACTCATTTCTACATGCTCAATTATTACATTACAATACAATACAACAAATGAATGGAAGGGAATTTTTTTACTTATTGGGGATCGGCAATCATATTAGATAAAAAAAGTTGTATATAATAATATTTAATGGACAAGATTCTTGTAAACTATTTTGAAATGGGAGAACTCATATTGTATTCTTAATGGCATAAAAATTGCTAGAAAATTAGATAATGGTTTCTGTTTATTGATTCCCACTACTTTTAAGAGGATTTGGGTGATAGTCTCAGTCCCTTAGTGATCTTTCTATTTTTATTTTGGTTCATGCTATCCTACCAACTTGGGTTATATCTAGGTGGATTAGTATTGTGACATGTGTTTCATCCTAAAGATGATGCTGAGATCAACACCTTAGATTGGGAGGGTGTGACACATGTCACAATCTTAACCCACTTGGGTATACCCAAGTGGGTAGGTAAGAAAAAACCTTTTATTTTATAAAAAGTTATCCCTTATATTTTAACATACATTCCATTTATTTTTATTTTTAGTTATATAACTAACCTATTTAAATTTTAAAAAATATATTTAATGATTAAAAAATAAAGAGTTTTATTAATGAATTATATAGAAAATTTATGATTAATGTTTAAAAAAAATTAAAATTTGATATTGAAATATTAATCTTCATCACCCCACATATTACATCAAAATAAGCATATTAATTCACACAACCTATTTAATTGCACCGGATCAAATATGATATTTACACAACACAACTCCACACATTACTGTGATTAAACAAAATCATTTCAATATCACATTGTTACGCAAAATGGAATATCACCCAAAAACAAACGCATTGATGGCACTTCGGCTTGATCCACATTTCGATTATACTTACATCACGATTTTGGATTACCTCAAACAGACACCCATATATTATGGTTTGATTAATTTAATTGGTATATGAAGGGAATTAGAAAATGTAAAAGATAATTAAATAAATATTAAATAAGATTGTTTTAGTCCTATGTATATATAAATTATGCACGGATATAAAATCATTCTTGTATTATAATATTATAATTATATATTTACTAAATCAATAAATATATTCGTGATGGTTTATCACTTAGGTAGGGAAGAATAAACCATATATATATATATATATATATATATATATATAAACACAACTAAGTATGATAGAAGAATCTTTTGTGTTTTCCTTATTTATATATATATATATATATATTATATACAATACACATTTAAATAAGTGACTTATTCAAACGACATTTCAAGTAATTTATGCTAACTGATATGATCGATCTATTGTTCAATTTTTTCACGAACAGCAATATATTTATATTTCAGACCAAATATAAACCACAAATTGTTCTTAGATAAAACAATAACAACTATAAATCAATATCCTCTAGCCTAAGACATATGCCCTACAGATGGCGCACGAGCCTCCTCTCCGGAGCCACTGGTCGATATACCCCTTGTGGAACGTATGTCCACACGAGGGTAGCGTTCGAAAGCGATCGCCCGGGACGAAATTCTCAAGGCAAATAGTGCATGTATGAGCTTCGGTGTCCTCTCCACACGAATCCGGCGTCTAATACGATCCAAGCATTCTCGGATTGCGAAAGCGTAGCAAATACCAAAACTGTGCAACCAATCAGGATGGCTGTCGTCTCAAATTGAAATATAGAGGTCACCCACATCCTGTAAATATTCATTCATATTCATAATAATAAACATTATGAAATTTCATTTCATGCCGGTAGTAGCAATGCAAGTATCCAATCTCATTATTAAAAATGATAAATAAGTGAAAACAAATTATACATCAACGACTTATAAAAGAACTTAAGTTGTTTTTCATGTTATGATGAACAATCCAGTAGAATATCAACGAAATACGTGTGTTCTTCTCCCTTTATAAACATCATCACGGAATGTAACCATAGGAGGGCAGCATTCAACAACGGTCACCCGAGATGAATTCCTGGAGGCAATAGTCATTGGGATTGGTTGCGCAGTTTTTGCACTTGTTGCTTTCGCATTACTAGTAGTCACGGACTGTATCCGATGTAGGGTTCGTCGGATTCCTTCAGATGTTATAGAGCGGCTTCAAGAAGCCGACTACAAAGGTCGAGAGGGCACCAACGACGCGCATACATGCCCTATTTGCCTACAGGAATTCAACTCGGGCGACTATTGTCGAATTCTACCATCGTGTAAAAGGCATCTGTAAAAATTTTCGATTATCAAAATTGAAAAATTTTGCTTGGGTACTCGCTATGCTTCGGTTTCGGTTTTGGAAATTATATATATATATATATATATATATATATATATATATAATACACTAAAATACTACATATCTATTGTTTTATCAAAAACCTTTTATGGTTTAATTAATTTAATTGGTAAATGAAGGGAGTTATAAAAGGTAAAAGATATTTAAATAAATATTAAATAAAGAGTGAAATGACATTGTTTCAATACTATATATATATTGTTTTAGTAAATATATATATATATATATATATATATAAATTATGCACAAATATAAAAATTATGCACGATTATTGTGAACTATGTATATTTACAAAGAAAAATTTACTACGGTTCGGGAACGACTTTTCTTGCCGGATCTAGGCTTCCATGCAATTCTTGTAGTATATAAGTCAACATACGGGGAGCATTTTGCAACGCTCCCCAGGAACTATATACTAAATGCGAATGGAGCATTCAGCTTGGTCGCTGCCCTCCCCATCTTGGGTAGACGGCTTCTGGAGGACGACATCTCCAACGAGCCCGACTTCGAAGACAATCCTTGATAAATCTGTGTCCGAAAACGATGAGGAAAACAATAGTGACAACGGCTATACAAGCTTCAACGAATTCGATCAAGTAAAAAAAATTCGGGTATCAAAAATGAAAATATTTGTATTCTTGCACATGGTAATATATATATATATATATATATAATATATATACGTATAATATCTATATTTAAATCTCACACCCAAACCATATATGTCCCGAAATACTATATTTACATCATCACAATGAAAAATATATTATTGAGGTGTAAAGTCTCACACACACACATACACAGTGTACATGCGTGATTGAGTTTCCTTCAGCTTCCTGCTTATTGATGATTTTATGAATTAAGCAAAGATAGGCAAAAAGTTGTCCCTTACATTATTCAACCAAAACTTGTCAGCCAAAATATATGAATATATATATATATATATATATATATATATATCTCATTTACATTGATAATAACGTCAGAAACCTCGTACTCAAGACTTGAGTTTGAAGTGCATGGTATGGTATGGTATGGTATGATATTCTTAATTATGAGAATATGAAAACTCAAACAATACGGCCCAAACCCTATCGCATGATATTGTTGAGTAATAGAATTTAGAACACGTTGTAATCGTGGAGCATTCGATGAGGAATTAAACAAAGACATCAAAAATTTATTGCATTCAACCAAAACCTTAGAAAATGTTCGGTGCACCTAACTCATATTTACTAAAATTATATCATGCTATGAAAGGAAATATTTACACATATATTATATATATATATATATATATATATATTCCTAGTTCTTGACAATATAGGAGATCATATGTCTCGGTTGAATATTTTTGTAGATATTTAGTTTTTTACATGTCCTTTAGATTACATTACATCCATTGACCAAAGTTCCCAAAACCTAAAAACCCCCCATACAAACATTTTACCTTTCATCAACTTGTCTTAAAACATTTCATTCCATGTCGGCTATCTATCATCTTTGTTTTGACCAAGCAAGACCTTCACCAATTATTTTTAAGAAACAAAAAAAAAATGGAACATATTCAACGGCTACAAATAACCTCTCCTCATCCAACGGTTCTCATGCGTGCTCAAATCTGCCCTAGATCCAATTCCTATACGCAGGCAGAAGGCACGCCCTTCCGACCATAACTAAAAACAAAATCGCCAGCAGCCACCTTATTATTTTTATTTTAAATTTAATTATATGAAAATATTAAAGAAATATATATTCGCAATTATCTATTAATAGTTATTTACATTATTAACGACTTCCTTCACAACACAACCAAAGTAGCCTTCCTTCCTTCCTTCTCTATCCTTTCACCGCGCGGAGGGGCAAATTACGTAAATTTTTGGAAACAATGAACGGCGGAGATTCGAATCATCAGCCGCAGCAGCAAAGCCAGATCCATCATCCTCAGCATCCTTATCCGCACCACAATCCATGGATGGCGGCGCAGTACCATCAGCAGCAATGGCTGGCTATGCAACAGTACCACCCTGCCGCCATGATGTACCAGCCTCATTACGTGCCGTACTACGCGCAGTTCCAGCCCCACCAAGCGACGCCTTTTCAGCAGCAGCAGCATCAGCATATGAGGAAGAATCAGGGTGGGTTTGGCGGCGGCGACGATGGTGATAACAGGACGATTTGGATCGGGGATCTCAAGGAAGGGATGGACGAGGATTATTTGAAGTCTTGTTTTGGTCAAGATGGAGAGGTAGTAATAAAGATCTTGTCTTCATTTATCTATTTTGGTCATGTCTGAGATTTGAGCTGTTTTGTGTGCCTTATACTGCTAAAGATCTAATAAATTTGATTGATTTTTCAGTAATTGTAATGATCTAGATGTGCACGTAGGACTATTTGGTAGATAGATAGATAGTGTAGGAATTAGATTGTGTTCACTTGTCGTGGAGATACGAGGTTTGTGGATTAAGTGGAGATGCAATAATGAACTAGTGAGTGAAGAACTGTGGTCTACACTTGGGAATATGGTGTTAGCATTTAATGTTCACGGAAAAATGGAGTATGCTGATGAGGCTATGGATGTTGTTCTTTTATTTATTTTCTTGAAGTTGATTGATGTAAAAGCAGTTTCCAATTAGATGGTACTTCTGATTAGATGGTCTGAAGAAAATATGAGTGTTTTGGAATATGTAAGGAGGCATTAATGTGAGATGTGTCAAGTTTACGGCTTTGCTCATTGAAGGCCCTGCCAGACTCTAATTGATCAGAGAGATTCCTTACTTCCTTCTGTAGATACCAATAGTAATATTTCTGAAGTTATTCTCAGAACTCTAGTCTGTTTTAACACTGGAAAATCTTAGTCCATCCCCCGCTATGTCGTCTTAAACATGCTGCTGTACTGTTCTACATTGAATTTCTCTTTCATGCTGTCTCAGTCTATGCTTCTTGTGTGTATGGAATGGAAATTTGACTGTTGTGTGATGAAGATAGAACCTTTCTTTCTGTATATGACATGGGAATCATCGTTGAGCTTGGTGTTATTATAGAACCTTGCTTGCTTCTGCCAAATTCTAATTTCTGAATTCAATCAAATAGGTTGTCTCAGTCAAGATCATCCGAAATAAGTATACGGACCTATCTGAGAGATACGGATTCATCGAATTCAGTTCCCACGCCGCAGCAGATAAAGTACTTCAGACCTACAATGGCACGACGATGCCAAACACGGATCAGCAGTTCCGCCTGAACTGGGCAATGTTCGGCTCCAGCGATAAACGTCCCGAACCTGCTGCTGGTTCAGACATGTCGATATTTGTCGGAGATTTGGCTGCTGATGTTACCGATGCAATGTTGCTTGATCTCTTTCTGAGTAGATACCCATCTGTCAAAGGAGCAAAGGTGGTGGTAGATTCAAATAGCGGTCGTCCAAAAGGTTATGGCTTTGTTAGGTTTGGAGATGAGAATGAGAGATCTCGGGCCATGGCCGAGATGAATGGTGAGTACTGCTCCAGTAGGCCTATGAGGATCGGTGCTGCGACCCCAAAGAAGTTATCATTACAGCAACACTTTTCATCGCCAGGTCAGAATACGAAGTCATGTCCTTTTCATATGTATAATTCTACACGAATAATGCCTGAAATATGCTTAGCTTCTCATTTCGGTTCTAATACAGACATGTTTAATTAGTGTTATATACGATCATATTTGATAGAATCCTGGAATTATTTTGCTTTTCAGCTGTGGTATTGTCCAGTGGACAAGCAAATGGTACTATCCAAGGGCCGCCTGAAAACGATACGTCTAACACTACTGTGAGTCGTGCCTTTCCATCTGTGATTTGATTGTAAGAAGTTAGAAACTAAGTTTAGCAACCTCACTGTTACTTTACAGATATTCGTTGGAGGTCTTGATTATGATGTCACAGATGAAGAACTCAAGGAATCTTTCATCCCATTTGGTGATATTCTCTCCGTGAAAATACCAGCCGGAAAAGGGTGCGGCTTTGTACAATTTTCTAACAGGTAAAAAACACGACCGGGCAAATAGTGTTAATCATGTGATCATATATGATATTACTACTGCTGAGAAGTTAACATTGCTGCAAATTTGAGTCGTTATCGATAATTAATCAAACTATCACCTCTCCATTGTTCGTAAAACAGAAGTAGTGCAGAGGAGGCAATTGATAAACTAAACGGGACAATGATAGGAAAGCAGACAGTTCGTCTTTCTTGGGGTCGAAACATTGGAAACAAGAAGGTATGTTTTAACTCTATACTTTTCCTCAATAGCTAATGATATATTGAAGCAAAGATTTATGTGACCTTCTTTCATTCCATCCCTGACTATCGTCTTTGTCTCTTACTCTGTTTAGCCGTTTAGAGCGGATCATTACAACGGAAGACCAGCTTACAACGTCAATGGATATTTCGCCAGTGCAGCTTCGAACGGTCTTGAGAATCAACAGTCACCACTTAGTTATAGCTAAAACATGTCGGTGTAGTGAAACCACGATGTGTTTTGGAGAATGAATTTTGTAGGGGGATTAATGTATCATGTGAGTGAGGTGGGTGAGGAAGATAATTTACATGACTTCAAACCTTTACATTTTCCATTTTCTTTCTTTGTGGTGAACTGCTGTCTGAAATTTTGACATGGAGGGAGCTTGATGGTAGAGAACTATTTTCGTCCTTCTGACTAACATATATTAAAAGCATGAATGATTCTTGCATTTCCACTAACATAAATGAGTTCAACATTCAAAAGTAAATTCAAGAAATGCTCACAGTAGTGTGATGAAATATCCTTCAAACTTACCACCACCACAATACACATATATAAAAACAGCCTCTGGAAAATATGGCAAACGTTAGCGCTTGTAAAGGCCAAGGAGAGGCTTTTCCCTCTCTTCCATTCTTTTCCGAGCAGCTTCCCTAGCTTTAACAGCCGCTTGTTCCTCTTTAGACAAGGTTTTTGGCTTCTCGTCGGGCCTCTTTCTCTTATTAACAGCGATCGATGATGGTGCGCTGTTAACGTTTCTCATTGGATTGAGTGGCTTGGAAACTACACGTCCGGGTGCGGGCCCACTCACGGTAGTTGAAGCAGTATTACTTTGCGCTATTTGTTTGTTTTCTGAAGGTGGTGGCTTACCAAAATTAGGTTTCTTCTGAGTCGGACCTGAAGAAACAATAGATGCAGCAAGTGCCTCTTCTTGTGTTACCCATTTACCTATAATAGTGAGGTAGATAAAAATTCAGAGAAGAATGTTCTTTAATGAAATTTGAGAGAAAAAAAAAAAGAAAGTGAATAAAGAATACCTAAAGCATCCTTGTAGTAGAAGCCGGAGTTAGGATCATAGTAACAACCCGTGCTCGGATTGTAGTAGTAGCCTGTTGAACTATTGTACTCCCATTCTGTCCATAGAAAAAAAATATATATATATCAAGCAAACTAGTTGGTAATAAGTCAAAATGAAGATCAAACAACCATGCCATATAATGAAGGAGAGAGTAATTATATGAAAATAAACAAGATATTTAATCACCTCCAGAAACAGAGCTGTTCCAACTAGTTGCTCCAACATTATCTTCAGAAATAAGTGCCTGAACATTTGCCTCCTTTGCTTCCCGAAAAGTTTCTAAGTCCTTCTCGTAGCTCCGCTTGGCTTTCTGACAAAAGGGATGCAAGAGTAAGCAAACTTAACTAGGCTAGCTTAAAGAGCAATCAAACGATAACCTTTCTAGGCTCCATTTTGGAAGTAACAACATAGCCAACTCACAAAACTATGTACACAAATAAGAGTCCTCGTGCAATTCCAAGTAAATGAAGTCGACAGCTACAGCTCAAAACACTATCTCCGATTAAGTATTATGCCTGATTCTGCTTACTACCCCTTTCTTTTATATTTTTCAGTCCACGATTAAGAAAATGATTATTTCAAAAAAAATCATAAATGCTTACAGCTTCAATCTGCTCCAGGGCACGAACAGCTTGCTTTTCTTGTTTCTCTTTCTTAGCTTTGTCTTCTCGCATGGAAGTAAGCCTCTTAGTGACATTCTCCTTGTGCCTTGCCCCAAGCTCATGATTTCTAATGCTCGCGGGATTGTTCGATATGAATATTTTGCAGGTGTCGCACCACTTGTTACCTTGGCTCACCCAATACTAAATAAAATTCAGCAGCACAATATCAAACGATATACTTGAAAAAAAAAAAAAACGGCCATTGAAGCTATTCAGCCAGAATCCGTTGCCGACGCACGAATATTAATCAAATACATAGCGAATAAAAGAAAATCTATACATGCTGAATGCCTCATCTTGATCCGACATCAATAATATCACAGAAATTTTAGAAACCAAATGTCATCCAAAAGAAGAAAAAAATCAACAAATTCTTACCTCTGTCATAGCTTGCAGCTAATCACCTTCTTATGCTTCAGATTTTAGCACTCAACTCCTCTGTTTTTACCCTTTCCCCTTTCTAAATCAAAAGTTGAGCTTGCCCTTTTTGATCGACTGATTTACACGCAATGCGACGCCGTATGGGAGTCAAAACTCCTGACTAAATATTTAATAGGAAGAAAACTCAAAATGGTCCCCGATGTTTACCCCATGAACCAATTTAATTCCTAATATTTCGCGTGGACTAACTTAGTCCCTGATGTTCTTGAAAATGAACCAAATTGGTTCCTTCGTTAGTATGTCCGTTAATTTGGACGGAAAAGGACACGTGTCGACACGTGATTCGTCAGAATTAAAAATAATAAAATTAACATAATAAAAAAGGATAAAAAAGAAAAAGAAAAATACAATAAATTAAAATAAAATAAAATATTAAAAATAAAGAACAAATAAAAATATAGTAAAAAATAATAAATAAATAAAAAATAAAGAGAAGTGAATAAAAATATAAAAAAAGATAATAATAATAAATATATAAAAAAAATATAAAGAAATATAAATAAAAAATATATTTATTTTTTTTATTTTATTTATTTATACAAAAATTTCAAAAAAAAATATTTTTCACTCTTTTTTTAAAAAATTTTGTAATTAAATAAAACAAAATAAATAAATATATTTTTTATTTATATTTATTTATATTTTTTTATATATTTATTATTATTATTATCTATTTTTTATATTTTTTATTCACTTCTCTTTACTTTTTATTTTTTATTTTTATTTTATTTATTATTTTTTACTATATTTTTATTTGTTCTTTATTTTTAATCTTTTATTTTATTTTAATTTATTGTATTTTTCTTTTTCTTTTTTATCCTTTTTATGTTAATTCTATTATTTTTAATTTTGACGAATCACGTGTCGACACGTGTCCTTTTCCATCCAAATTAACGGACATACTAACGGAGGAACCAATTTGGTTCATTTTCAAGAACATCAGGGACTAAATTAGTCCACGCAAAACATTAGAGACTAAATTGTTTCATGAGGTAATCTTTGGGGACCATTTTGGGTTTTCTCCCTTTAATATATCATAGAACTAAATGGGCCTTGCCCACCGCTTATTTGGGCTATATTGTACAATTTTCTTAGTCAGTCCACACAAAATAAATAAATAAAAATGATTTGTATTGCAATAATGAGTACAGTGTTTAAATAATTAATGGATGAAGGAATCTTTAACCACCTTTCTTGGACAAATGTCACCTATCTTTGCTTGTTTCATTAGGATAATAGTTTTTTTGAATGCTCATCTTATAAAGAGTGGACACGTTGGCTTATTCAAACTAACCATTTTTAACATCTAATTATGAAAGTGATGCTTATTCAAACTAATCCCAACAAATTGTTTAGCTTAATTTCCAATCTTAAGATTCCCAAAAAGCACCTTTAGCCGCCAACCAAAGAAATGAATATAAAATTATAATAATTATTTAAGCGGCGGAATTATTTTTTTTATTTTTTATTTTTTTTACAACGGAACTATAACTAAATAACTTCAAGCTGAGATTGGAAGTTCCTCATTTCCCAGAAAACAATAAGTTCAACTCTGCAAAAATCTCGGACAAATTATAGCTTAAATCGTTTATTTATTATGTAATGTATATAAAGCTTTTCGATCTCTTTCGTATACTTATAAATCTCTGCAAGATAATTGAATAGTTTCAGATTTTTCATCTTCATCGCCATCATCATCATCATCATCATCTCCATCGGATAATGCATTCCTGTGAAGAGGGCCGTCGGGCGAATGTGATTGCATTTTATTTTGCACCGAGGATTCAGTTTGGCCGTTAGCTTGAGCTTTCCGTAAGTGAAGGCGATATTTCTGAATACGAAACAAAAGTTACAAATGGAATATATATATATATATATACAATTTTTCTTGAGATAGAATGAACCTGCAAATGGCTCTTGACTTCATCGTTAGTGAGACCATCGACTTGCATTAGTTCTCGGATTTGTTTAGGAGTAGCAACTGCAGAGAAACAGATCGAAAATCGTATGAGAAATAGCCACAAATTCTTACATTCTTGGAAGGAAGTTCATAAGCAAACATAGCACAAGCTGAAAACAAGTCCCATAACTCGGTAAAGTGAGCTTTGATTCTTAGCTATATCACCATTAGAGAGAAGATGAGAACAAGAACTGAAATTATAACACAGCCCCTTGTCTGAACTAAGATAAAATCATGTAATTACAGAGAAGAAACATTAGAATTTCAGAAAATCGTATACCTTCATGACCTCCAAGTTGATTCAGTGCGTCGATGAACATTTGATGCAGCTCAGTCGACCAACAACGTCTTTGTTTCCTTAAAGATTGTTGATGTCCAGGATTAGAATCTTGTCGGCTAAAACTAGATTTCAGGCCAATATTGTAATTGGAATTATTCCCTTCGATTAAATTCTTGATCTCGGGCATACGCATACCAAGGGAAAGCCCTGATAGTTCATCTTTATCTTCCTTTGCCACCTTAAAAGGCATAAAAGCCATATCCATTGCCCTGTTCTTGAACGATCTCTCTGTCGATGTTCGGTCTGTTTCCTTTCGCTAGTAGCAAGAGAAGAAGCAACTTTAGTTCAAGAAAAAACATGACCTTTAGTTCAATAAAAACAAATATTCTTGCAATTTGAGCTCATTCGAGTCTTTCATGAAATGTTCTTACCTTTTTATCATTATGACCTGATGAGTTCCATAGCTGCACAGACCTCATCCAATCCATTTTGTCTTTACTGTTTGCAGCTTCCATTTGCTTAGAATCCTCGGACATATCATCTTTTTCATCGTCACTGTCGCTTTTCTTCATGGGTATAAACTCTTCTAACACAGGCTCATGATTCAATCTCTTACACTTCACTAGCTCCTCCTTCATCGCCACAATCGCTGTCGTAAGAAACCCAAATCAATAATCACAGCCCAAAACGTAACAGCTCAAATAAATCCAAAAAACCCTAGTTAAAAATCAAATCTTTATGCAGAAAAAAGAAAAGAAAAGAAAAGAAAAGAACCTACCATCATGTAACAGACGCATAATATAAGGAAGCTCTCGCTTGAAACCATCGATCTTCTTCATCTCATCTTCCAGCCCATCGATGCAGTCGGCCAGCATCTTTATCCTCGCAGATTGATCGCCGATCCTCGTAGTAGACTCTGCGAATAGCCCATTCATTATTCGAGGAAGAAGAACCCTAGATGATAATCTACAATCCGCGCCGAGTTTCTGGGGAATCGATGATCCCATTTTCAAGACAGATCTTAATATAAATTCTTTATTGTATTGTGAGTGCGCTGCGAAGGACATTTAATGCGCGAATGAAAAGAAAAAGTGAATCGAGACCATAAAGATTCTGTTTTCGCAACGCCGAGTTTCGACAGCGTGAAATGCGCCTTTGCGAGAGAGAAGTCAATTTTTGTTTTGTTGTAATAAAATAAATAGGGATAAAACTTAGGTGAGATGGTTCTCAATATTTATCCTATATACCAATTTAGTCCTCAATATTGTTGATTTTGGATCAATTTGATCATTCCATCATGATATATGTCAATTTTAATGAAAATCTCACGCGTGCCCTATAATAAATTATGTATGGATCTAATTTTGGAATATTTGCAGGAATTGGGGGTTCAACTGTTTTCTTCTGTAGTCAATGAAGTTCGACGACGTATACGATCTAGAGCTCATAATCGGATTTTAGATGAGAAGTTTTTAGTTGTTTGCCTTAATTTCAGTAACAATTTCAATTTTATCGATCCAGACATGATTTATTATGAGGATTGAGGTACATGCGTGATTTTCGTAAAATTGACGTTTATGGTGACGGAAGGACCAGATTGATCCAAAATCGACAACATCAGGGACTAAATTGATTCAAACGAAAAAGGACTAAATATTGATCCATTGGGTAAATCTTGAGGACCATTTGGATTTTATTCCAATAAATAAATACAGATAATTGCGATGCCTTCTTTGTTGCCGTTATAGATTCCATCGTTTGGAGAATCTATAATATTTAATAATAACTATATTAACTTATTAAATAAGCCATGTTAAAAGAAGTGAAGGGCTTTTTTTCATAAGATTCTTACTTGAAACATTTTTTCTTTTTCTTTTTTCACTGTCCACTTACAATGACAACAAACTATTCACATTCCAACAAGTTCATTATTTTTTTTCGATATTATTGGACTATATTAACTTCATGTATCATGTAAGAAGTAACATCAACATGAGATTTGCATATCATATATATTCTCGCTTTAGCAATTTTTTTCCCCTAAAAATAGATCTTTAAAAAAAAATAAAAATTTGTGGGGTTGATCGTCCAATATTATATAATTAATTTGGGTCAAAAGAAGAGTGCCTAAGATTCCTTGAGATACAATTTTCATAGTTAGGTTAATAATAGCGTAGAATTCGGACCACGTTACCATACAACATTATGGATGCCACATCAAAAGATGGTTTGAATCATAGGCCATGCTTAGTCTATCATTATTATTACATGCTCCTATGTTACCTACCCATCCATCAATACTATATATATATAAAATAATAATAAAGGTAAAAATGAAAAGGGAAATAAAATCAGGGTTTTGTCAAGAAAATATGGATGATCATAAGAAATTAAAATATAAAAATTAAATGAAGAGGATACTCAATGTTTGCCTCTCTAGAAGAGTCCAAGAAATAGAATATAGTGTCTCTGTCGTGCATTATTATTCCACGCCACAATGTTCTTTAGAGAATCCAAAGAGACGATGCATACAAAATGATATTAACCATAAAATATATAACCCTCTAATTTAATGACCATAAATACATGATTGGCTCTTATATTATAACGTTATATTCCACGATTTAGAATCTTTTTTTTTTCACCATATCTCACCCATCATTCCCAAAGAAGAAAATAATATAAAGGTATAATATAAGCAGAATTCAATAAGGAGGTATAGTAGGTTTAATCTTCATAGCAATTCAAACAAAAGCATCTTTTTTTCATGTGATGAGAATTTCACATGGCACTTTCTCCACGTCCCTTTTATTGAGGGTATCTGTTTGTTTCTTCACTACATTTTCCATGGAATCTTCTTTCCTTTACCTAAGTGCGTGTAATAGTGCTTATATTCGTCACATGAAAGGTCGTTCATGTCGCATCGCATAAGTGGTCCTAATAGAAAGTAGAAAAAAAAAAGATGATCATTAATCATCATCATTTATCTCAAAGCTTAGAAACCATATATTAAAAAAGAAATAAATAAAATACTAAATTCGATTTAGTCTGACAACTTTTAGACTCGTTCAAGAATTTCAAACTCTTGTCTGAGAAGCATGTTTATGGATGAGATGAGATGGTCTTGAAGCGTTTGAAACAAAGCCCATTTAGTTTGTTCGCAGTAAAAACCGAAACAGCAGATGAAGTGAAGCCATAGAAACAAAGCTTCTGTTTTATACCTCATAAACATTTTGTAAAAAGACAGAATCATAGTTTCGATGGTAAGAAGATCAAAGATTTTAGAGCAGTTGTTTACCATTGGCATTAAATGAGGGGTGAAGCCGACGGTAACTTTCGACCCCGATGTCTCTGACAGCCCTTGTTCGATTTCTTGCACTGTAATATAACGATAATGATAACTTGATCTTGCTTCCTAATGCAAAAGAACTATAAATACAATGTCGAGCGCCCATTGTCGTGCAACTAACCATGACGAATGTATGCCTTCTGCTACTTCGGTGTACAGATTTGCCTCTTTAGCTCCTCGTCCTTCACATATAACGAGTAAACCGAAGTTAACCATCAACGCTATATGATTTATGACAACTATAGTTTGTTGCAAAAAAATTTAGTGTTATAACCCAAACCTGCTCCACTAACTCCAGATTTCGAATCAATGATTATGTTTTCAACCTCAATCAGATTGGCCTGAGGCATTGCGAATTCAAACAAAAACATTGGCAAAGTGAATCAAACAGTATAAAAGCCACGTTTTCCTGCATATGAAGCTACATAGAGATGATCAATAGCAAACCTTTATCAAAGGGATAAGTGGAAGCTGAATAGATGTGGTATAACATCCAGGATTTGCGACTAGTCGTGCAATTTATATTTCGGGTCTAGATATCTCAGTCAAGCCATATACAGCCTCTTTCTGTACTTAAATAGGACAAAAGACAATAATATAGGAATCAAATGTTTATAAGATAGACTGAATTTAACAACTGAAGTTAAACCTGCAATTCTAGTGCCTTATGCGGCTGATCGTACCATTTCCTCGTACTCTCCAATATCGCAAAGCCGAAAGTCCTGCATAACCACGAAGAGAAAATCTTTCAAAATGTCAGATTAATGAAACAAAATAAGTACAAGAATATTTTTTTATGTTTCGCTGGAAAAGCAAGAATACATTACCGCGGAGAGATTCACTAAATTCCATCAAACATGCAATAAAAAAAATAAAGCTAAGTCCATTGATCTTAATCACGATATGCACACTGCAAACTAATAAACAAGGTGACAACCTATGCACGGTGACTATAAAATACATTGGACTTGCTTAACTAAATGATGAAACAAAGATTCAATTGATTGACCAGCCTTTCGATCTGCTGACGTCATCAAAGTTATGCTGAAGTTGGAGATGATTTGCGAGCAGCCTAATGATCATCTTCACTCAGGTAGACAAATATTTCGACCATACAACACAAAGAAAATATTGTGAGTTCAAAGAATAAAAAATGATACCTCTGAACCTATCTATCCGCTCGCTCCAAGCACACCGATACGAAATTTTCAGGTTTTTTGGGAGTTGGATTATTCTTGGACATGTAAGCTGTGTCTGAGGTGTCGACGTGGCAGCTGAAGCTCGAACACTAAGTTTCTTGAGCTTGGGACAAGTATCATCCTACCCTACCAATAAAGTTCACTCTTTTTTTTTTTTTATCCTTACAACCAATGTATTCGACAAAGCACATGCTTTTGAAGCTAAATAGATGCAGTAAAATTTTAACTTCACTGAATGCTAACTTCGACAAAGAAATGGAATGGAATGAATGCTAATTTTCAATCAAAGGGTCGTAAATTTACCATCAGTTTACCTGGCATTTCGAAGAGCAGCCTCGATTCATACAGATTGAATTTAAATACCATAAAGAACCCATCTTGACTGATTCCTCTCTCTTATTGTCCGAAAAAACAAAAAATCTGAATAAAGAGACAACAACTGCCTTCAAATTGGGTTCGAAGAGGAAAAGCTTGCGTACTTCGTCTGGGTTTTTTCACGACGTTATAATCTGACCCTTCAACTGCGTGTAAGAGGAATTTGAAAGGACTGTAGGGAATACAACTGGAGAGAAATGACTGGGTTTGGGCTATGACCCATACTGTGGCTAACTAATGTAGTAAGGCTATTGAACTTAAAACTCAAATTTTATGGGCTGATTAGTTATATGTTAGTAATTGTCCAAGAAATGAATTTCATTATTTTCTATATTAACTCATTAGTAATGATGATTAAGTCAACTTTAGTTAAACACTCAATTATGACCTCCGATCATAATGTCTATCTACACATAAAATAAATTAATTACATAAGTGGGGCTCATATTTAGAAATATGATATTAAACAACCAACCATGTTGAATCACACGCTGTCATTACAACAATACAATACTCAATAATTGGTAAAGGATAAGATGGGATATTATTTGTCTCATTGCACGTGTTTCGTGTTATTTCACTTCATATAAACAAATAAGTAACATAATTTAATATTTTTAAGGTTCATATACATATATATATATATATATATATATTCAAAAAATTTGAGAAGCAAGCTAGTGGGGGGTCGCAATAAATTGGATAGAGTATATATATAATTTTTTATTTTGCCCCATGAAACTTCAAAAGGCCGCAATTACATAAAATATCTGTACATATAAATACAACCTATCCTAGGCACACATTCATAGTCAATACACATCTAACGCGATGGTAATAGCAAGGCTCAAACTGGGCTTATCATTGTTAGAGCTAGCAATAGAGCTTTTGCTTGTGTTTATTGATGAAGTCAATCGTGTCGTCAGCGCATATCAAACCGTACATCCTATGTATGCAGTTTCAGTTCAGCTGATCGGTCTTTTCCCTTAATGCCATTCTTTTTTTTTTTTTTGGTTAGAGATTATAATTCCCATAATGTATAGTTTTCCATTATTGTTTATGTTTTTGCATTTTATGTTCAAAGGTTCGAAGTTTTGTAAGCATTGAGTCGTGTAAGTGTTATCCTTACATGATGTGTTTTTCTTACATCTTTCTTGTACATTTTCTCAGAGATGATATATAATAGAGAACTTTCAGTTTTGATTTAAGTAGTGATCGAATATGCCGATGACTTAGCTTAGTCTTGTCCTATATATATATAATATATATATATATATATATATGCGCGCATGCTCGAGCGTATGACTGCTATTGACGAAGAACAGACAGTTGGCAGTTTAAAGAGATAAGTACAATAGATCAACTTTGTACATTTGTTTGTTTGGATTACATATGTGGAAGGATAATGCGATTATAAATGGAACAACGGCGTGGTTGTCCTTAGTAGCCCGGAATAACTGGTGGTGGAGGTGATTTGTAACTTGCTCCCAAGTTATCGGGGAGTTCTATCGGAGCAAAGGCCGGAACTGGTGGTGAGGGGGAGGAGACCGGCGGCGGTGGAGATGAGTACACGGGTGGTGGAGAGAAGGCCGGCGGAGGTGGGGAGTAGTTCTGTTGTGGTGGTTGTGGTGTGTAGATTGGCGGCGGTGGAGATGAGTAGATAGGCGATGGTGGTGGTGGTGGCGACGAATAGGCTGGTGGTGGAGGAGGTGAAGAGTAAACAGGTTTAGGTGGAGGCGGGGAGTTGACCGATGGGGTAGGTGAAGAGTACGCCGCTGGTGGAGGATGAGGTGAAGATTGTGTAGGTGGAGGTGGTGATGAGTTCGCCTGTGGTGGCTGAGATTTGACAGGTGAAGGAGGTGATGAGTATACCGGCGGTGGAGGAGGAGGCGATTGTTTTGGTTGAGAAGGTGATGAGTTCGCCGCTGGTGGCTGTGACTGAACTGGTGGAGGAGGTGATGAGTACGCCGGCGGTGGAGGAGGATTAGGTGAAGATTGTGTTGGTGGAGGTGATGGGTTCGCCGGTGGTGGCTGTGATTGAACTGGTGGTGGAGGTGAGTTCGCCGGTGGTGGTTGTGATTGAACTGGTGGTGGAGGTGATGGGTTCGCCAGTGGTGGCTGTGATTGAGCTGGTGGAGGTGGTGAGTTCGCCGGTGGTGGCTGTGACGGGTTCGCCGGTGGTGGAGGAGGTGATGAGTACGCCGGCGGTGGAGGAGGAGGCGATCGTTTTGGTGGAGTAGGTGATGAGTTCGGCTGTTGTGGCTGTGATTGAACTGGCGGAGAAGGTGATGAGTAAACCTCCGGCGGCGGCGATTGTTTTGGTGGTGGCTGTGACTCAACTGGTGGAGGAGGCGATGAGTACACCGGCGGAGATGGTGGTGTCTGCTTCTCAGGCGAAGGAGAAGGCTTCGACGGCCGTAAAGGTGGCAACACACTTGGTCGTTTTGGTTTCGCCGCCCCACCGCCATTGCCCGACCTACAGCCCGTGGCCTTACAGTCAACCTTCGCACTTAACTCAGCCCGACACACCTCGCCCGATCTCTGATCCATCTCCCCAGCAAAACAGTTGTGGTCGCCTTCCACCTCGAGGCCCTCGATCTTCCCGCAGACGCAAGACTCGCCCTTCGCCTCGAAATAGTTGTAAGAAAACCCGATGCTGGTCAGGTTCGGCAAAGTGCAAACCCCCTCGGGCAAACCGCCCCTCAGCTTATTCTTACCAACATTCAAGATCTCCAACCCCTTCATATTCTCCAACCCTTTGGGCAAATCCCCCACGAAATTATTCATCCCGACGTCAAAAACCGTAGTAGTATTCAGCAGCACGATCTCTTCGGGCAGACAGCCCGAGAGGTCGTTGTTCGAAAAGATGATCTCGTCGACCTTCCCCGCCATTTTCCCGATGCTCTTCGGGACGCACCCCTTGAACTTGTTCCCGGCCAAGACCACAACCGAGGCGGGAGAATTCCCGAGGTTCTCGGGAATATGCGAAGAGAACCTATTGCTGTTCAAGAATATAGCGTCCAAATCCTTGTCGAACAGCTCCTCGGGCAGCGCCCCTTCGAAGTCGTTGAACCTCAGGTCCAAGTACTTGAGCTCGGGCAGCTCAAGCACGCTCCTCGGGAACGGGCCCACGAAGCGGTTATTGCTCAGGTCGAGCTCAAACAGAAGCCTGAGCTTCCTGATGCTCTCGGGGACGATCCCGCAGAAGCGATTGGAGTTGAGGTGCAGCAGGCTGACGTCGGTCAGGTCCCCAATCTCATCGGGCAGGTGTCCAGCTATGTCAGCATGGTTCAGGTCAATCCCTGCAACCGTGGTGACGTTGGAGCCGTCGACCGACTGGGCACAGAACACGCCTTTGTAAGAACAGACATCCGGGCCAACCCAGTTGCCCGTGAAGTTCAACGGGTCGGAGTAGATTGCCTTCTTCCACGCCTGCAAGGCTTTGTGGGCCTTCTCGAGGCAGGAGTTGGCAGGCTGGTCTGAATCATGGTGGTGGCCGTGGTGGTGGCTTGAGCTCTGTATGTCGAGGCTGGCCGTGACTAGGATGGGATCTCCGTCGTTCCTAAGAAAGTCAGACAAGGCGGGAGAGAAGAAGAGAGGTAAGAGGAAGAGAAAGCAGCCGAGAGATTTCGGAGTTGCCATGTTGATGACTCTGCCTAGGATAAGCCCAAGGCTGCTTATAGGAAGAAAGCTTGGACGACCAAGAAATGGAGGATAGTTATATGAGAATGTAAGACGGGGCGATGGACGACCGTCTTCTCGAGATTATTGCAGTGGAAGTGCTTAGTTTTAGGGCAACCATTTCTATATAAAGAACCTCAAAACGGTCATAATAATGTGAAGAATGCATCTGTGGATTCTATTGCATGAGATATAGGAGGTTTTGCAAGGACTTCGCTTGCATGCGAAAATATGTTGCTAAAAATAGACAGTTCAATCTATTCATGTACTTGCTGTAATGATCCTTACCTTTCTCCCATATTCACAGAAAATAAAGCCCAGAAATTGAAAAAAACAGGTTGATGATCAAAACCCTCACATATATAACATCGATGGATAGTTCGACTTGCGTCTACTTCGAATCATATACGTGTAAGAAGACGAGTTGAGATTAAACAGACAAAAGATATCTGAAATCATAACGAATTGGTTCAACTGCAAGATATGGAATTAATCAGCATACGTCTCACTTGTTCATTGATCTAAAACAAGAAACAAACAGTCGTCCATATGAACAATCAGCTTAGTACTATCAAACAGCATCAGGGATCTCTTACTGATATTACAGAAGTCTACAGAGAATACTAAAGACAAGGCAATCCACCGTGGACTAAATTTATACAACTTATATTAATATATCTAGCTTTGTACACAGGGAAATAAGACCGCCATTATACTCAATTAAGCTAGTGATAATCAATCGTATTCATGTTCAGGGGCGGGAGAATACCAGGCGGGGTGTCTACCTCTAGCTCGTAGCAGTCTGGTGAAGGGTGAATCGGGCATTTTGGCTTTCTCTTCTTCCTCGATCTCTTCGAGTGTTTTAGGCAACCCGTCTGGTATTGGACACGGATTCTGTCTGGCTTTTTCCAGGTTTGTCTGGTTATGTGTTTCGATGAGTTCTTTTTTCGCCTTGTGAATTGATGAAACGCCGTGGATGCATCCGATGAGGGATTTTACGCCGCCAGCTTCGATTATGAGCCTTTCTAGTTCTTCCTTGGGTGAATCTTTCTGTACGTTGTTACATCAATGGAAATTATGAAAATCGAAGAAATTTATGACCAAAACCAAAACATATTGCTCAGATTTTAAACAGCTCTTCGGCAGAAAGCATCAGTGCTTTTAACTAAAGAAAAGAAGAAGGTTACTTCAAGATCTTTGAGCTCAAAGTAAGCTCTCCAGCAGTCATAAGAATCATCTCCTTCAAGCGTCGAACAGTAATCTGCAAACATAAGGGATATAAACGAACTAAATCAAATAGCGCAAAACTAGATCATTACAACCATGGACGACCCTTCTCACATCTCATGCCCAATAGTGTAAGATCACATTTTTACTCGCAAAAAGCTCATGAAATTGACGTTAAGCTGGAGGGACAAGATGCAAACTGAGAAACGAAACAACGGAAAGAAAAAAAACTTGCCCGCGATTTGATTTTCGGATTTCTGAATCAAAGGAGGTTCTTTAACTGCTCTATCGAGCTTGGTTCGGCTAAAAGGCTCAAGCTTTGGGATGTATCCATCGCTTCTAGACGTAGAACAGCATATTCTTGCAACAGATGAAGAGACACTCCTAGGTGACGCTTGTCTGCCATGTTTGAAATCCAAAATAGAGGTGCTTACAGAACATCTCGAGGACATAGTAGTCTGAATCATCATCTTGAGAAGGTCAGTGAATGCTTTTCTCCAATCGCTATAATCAGTTTCAGTACCGACAATTGTGACTAAATATTAGTAAAGAACTAATCTCTACAGGCTATTGGATAAGGATGAGATATTTATTAAACCTTTTCCTTCGGATAGGATAGTTTTAGTTTGTGGGATATTTCAATTATAGAAGACTGTGATGTAAAGAATGGTGACAGGCAAATCGTAGCCGTTGATTTGATGCTGGTGAGATGAAAGCGTTGAACGCGGCGATTAGCATGAAGGAAGAGGACAAACAAAACAACAGGCGATTCGAGGAGATGGATTTGAAAAAAAGCGAGAATGTAGGGTCAGGACTGAAATCGAATAATCGAAACTTTGAGGGGTTTAACAGCTATTTCAACGAGGTTGTAGTGTAGTTCCTTGTTATGGATAATTACAAATATGTCCTCGAAAAATAATAAATTAAAATTAGTTTTTACTTCATTCAATAGAATAAGAGAGGTTCAACATGATCAGCAAACCAAACTGTGGATAGAACAAATCTCTGAACCAAAGCTTATGCCAAAAAAAAAAAAAAAAAGCTCAAAACATGCCATTGAACGAGCTGGTAAGAGAATCCCGAATACTCGAATACAGCCCGAAAAGCGAATATTGACGAAGCTTCGCCACCTCGTACCATGAGTTAAGGACGACGTCGTTCTTATCAGTGCCCGAGAAGGCCAACTGTATGCCTAGGTTACAGTTGATGGACCCTCCACTGCCATTGCACTTTGAGTTTCGAACGGCGCAGTTTGTGTTGTTATAGCAGACGAACGAATCCCCCGAGCACGACCCACATCCAAAGTTCTTCCAATACAAGTTTTCTAGCACGCCCTTATTGAATTCAAGAACCTTTGTAATAAACACAAACATATAACATTGGTATTATAAATGATGCATCTTTCATAAGTTTAAGCTTTTCGCAAGAAAAGAAAGATTAGATTTTGGTGGTGGTGTTTCTTTTTTACCAGTGTAAAGCCTGTGATGGTCATGCTATAGTCTCCGACATATGTGGGATAAGAACGAGCTGCATATGTCCGTCCGGCGAATGCCACCATGGAAAGATTTCCATTGCCCTATGACAAAAAGAAAAAAAAAAGGGTCTATAATAATAGCATGGGAGAGAGAGGAAGAATGCGTAGTCGGAACTCACACGAAAGTTGCTGCTATCGATGGTGAGGAGAGAGATCTCGTCGACTTTTGGCCTAAACACGGCGAGCTGAGCACCGCCGGACAGTGTAAGGCGCTTATCGCAAGGGGAGAGCTGGGTGTGGTTGAAGAAGAAAGAGTCCCTGGGCGAAATGGCGATGCCGAATGTAAAGCCATCTGATCTCTGGACTTTCGCGTCCGCACAAGGGCTATATACAGGATTTGTATCCCCGGCATTAGCTCGGATCGCCATCATCGTAATGATCATTAACAGCAGAGCCATGGCTGGTCAACTAGAGTTTTGTAAATATTTTTCAGCTGTAGAGAATGTAGACTTGCCAAATGAAAACTTAAGAAAATCCACCTCTCTCTCTCTCTCTCTCTCAGTTGACCATTACGTTCTCCAAGAATATAAACGAAGTGCTAATTACGTTAGCAAGAAAAGGAAGAAAGAAGGAAAATTCTCACAAGAGCATAATAAGAATTAGAATCACTATATCAAATGATTATAACAGTGATTTCCTTTTTTCTTAATAATCAAGGTGCCAGCAAGAATATAAATGTGTTCAAGAAAGATAAGTGTAATGAACGTACCAGGTTCAAACCATAAGCCAGAAATCCTCGTTGAAGATCTGTGTCTCTGTGGAAAATGAAGTTATTAGTAAATGACTTTGATGCAGCTAGGAGAAGACCAAGGAAGGAAAGAAAAACCAAGTCTGATGAAGGAAGGTCGCTTTCTTTGCCTTGATAAAATATATCCATGTTGTCATACATATATATATATATATATCTGTATAACGTGAGAAAGTTGACTAAGTTTAATTATAATGCTTATCATATTCCAATGTTAAAAATCAAATGAAGATGGTGGAGACAAATGGAAGTTGACCTCAAACACTGGTTTTAGCAACACGACTTCTAAATTAATGAGTAGCGTTTTTAAAGTACTATATATGGACACCTATGAATTATGATGACCAACTAGAGAGGAGAATATATCTCTAGGAGCGATTTCAGCAATGTTAGTTAGAGTTGTTCTTACAGAGATGGACGAAATCTCCAGGCAAGGCTTGTGCTGATAATGTAAAGCCCTCCATCGTCGGGCTTCAACTGAAGAAGCTCCGGGGAGATCTCAAAGCCGAACTCAATGTTCTTGTAGAGCTTACAAGCGCTGAGCAAAGATCCGTAAACCTCGGTTAGTCCCAAATGCAACTACTTTACCAGAGACTAAGCTTCGGTAATTCGTCCCGCTCGGCCAAGAAAGTCAATGAGGCAAGCCTAGTGCTTCGATTTGGGACTAAAGTTTGGTCCTTTCGTCATATCAGCGAAAATTTGGTGGGCTTGATCGACAAAGCCTGAATGACTACAAAGCACACAAGATTGATACTAAGGTTGGCTCAT
Source organism: Lindernia subracemosa (assembly GCA_028392965.1). Taxonomy (NCBI): domain Eukaryota; kingdom Viridiplantae; phylum Streptophyta; class Magnoliopsida; order Lamiales; family Linderniaceae; genus Vandellia; species Vandellia subracemosa. The sequence goes on along the minus strand of JAQPCC010000026.1, from coordinate 37,556 downwards.
TTGGGCTTAATCTCAAAGTCTTTTTCGTCCTTAGGTAGATATCGTAAGAGCTGCATCCCGAGAGAACTGTTGTGAAGCAAATGGAATCTAGAGACATCCCTTCTTCGCCGGTCGTGTTTTTGAAGTGTTCAATTGTTCTGTTCCAATCTCTACTGTCTGAAAATCCATTCAACATCAACGCCCATCGGCTATGTCTTTCTTAATGATCTCACCGAGCAAACGATGGACATAGTCAGTGAAGCTGCAGTTAATAAGATACGTTTCCATCGAAGCAGTTTTGAGCAAGTGATCGATCATGTTCGTATCCACTTTTTAGTTGTCAAACAGTGGACACTACACCTTCCATTCCAACTCTCAATCATCTAACCTCTTCAAGCCCATTAAATTTAAAATATACATCGTAAAGCTCTCTCTCCACATCCAAATAAACATCAGCAAAATCCATTCTTGGAATAACCTGAAATAACCGAGATCCAAGACACACGGCACTTCTCTCAGGCATACTATCAAACACATACCTAACAAACATCGTCACAGCCATATCGCAAAACATCTGAACAGCCTCGGTTAAGAATTCACGAGCCCAGATGCCAAAATCGTTCAAAGACTATAATTTTCGGTCGGAATCTGAGAGAATGTCACCTGGGCCTGCGATATTAGTACACAAGAAGCATGGCCGTTCGTAGAAAGATTGGAAGTTATGATTTGTGCATAAACTTGACGTAGATAGAGGGCTTGCGTTCTTGCATCCATGTGAACTGGCAAGCACAGCTACCAATCCCCGCGAAGATTTTTAAGATGAATATGATGTAGTAATAATACTTGTCGCCTAGTTCAACGGCTACTAACGGTATAACTGCTGTTCATTGCGAACTATATTACAACAATAATATACTAATGTCTTATAAAGCTATCGTCGTGTGTAGGTAATAAATTCCTAGCCACCCACTACTAAAGACATCATCCCATCTTCACCTCAGCCAATCATCTCCTCACCACCTTATCCTCAGCTTACAAACTCCACTCAATCAAATTCAAGACTACTACTTTTACTACTCTTACCACCATCGTCCTTCTCAGTCCCAAAAACAAATTCATCACAAACGCAGGTAAACGTTTACTCCCTTTTGTTCATCATCTCTAATCCCTGATGTTAAAGTTTTGATTTTTATTGTTTTTATCTTTCTTGTTTCAGATTGTGTCGCTCAACAGCCCAAATATGGCAGTCGCCGCCGCCGCATCGGCCACCGTGTCTCCGATCCCGACCGCTGCCTCCGCCGTCAGGTCATCGCCAGCCCAGAGAAGAACCACCCGGGTCCGCTACATCACCGGCCTGAACTCGTTCGGCGGGCTCAAGGCACACGGCAACAACGCGGTCGTCTCTTTGGGGTCACCAGTCAGCACCGAGCAGTCTTTCGCCAACATCGTGAGCTCGTTGAAACAGCCGGCGAGTGGTGGTGGAAACGGCGGTGCTTTGACTTCGACCTGCAACGCCATTGCCGAGATTTTCAGGATTGCTGCGATCATGCCTGCTTTGGTGCTCGTTGGAGTCGCAGTTGGGTTCGTTCTGCTTCGGATTGAGGCTTCTGTGGAGGAAGCTGAATGAACTGAAACTTTGTCGTAATGTCGTTTTGTTATTTGATTATCCATTTACTGTAGAAATGATTTGAAAATTCTCTGCATAAATTGAATGAAATGCGTTCCATGTTAGGAGCATTGTTTTCTACTTACGTTTGCTCTAAGTGACGATATTACAGATTGAATTATTACACAGATGGATTGGTTTCTGTCTTCTGCTGACATTTCATTCATGCTAAACAAATCTTTCTCATCATCCCTTTTCAAAATCTCCATGCCATATCTAAGAGCTCTATCACAACACTATCACCCTCCTAACCTGTAGTTCTCGCCACGGTTCGAAAAGCTTCCTATCCATTAAAGAATCGAATAGCCTCTTGGACTTCACTGCGATGTAATGAAACGCTCTCTCAAGGCCAAATATGGGTTGTTTATTGCTCTTTGGAATGCTGGAAGAAATTATTCATACATATATATGGTCTCAATGTGTCTTGATAATAGCATATTCCAAGATTAAATTTTTAAGTTCAAGAAGATGGCTTCATCTCCGATTTGATTGCATCGGCCAGTTGATCATAAGCTTCACTCCATGCATTCTTCATTTCTTGAGACCACATTTCTGGGACAGCTTCTCTTATAGTTTCCAGCAATGCATGCTTTGCTACCTGAATATTCGGAAGAAATATCATCTTAAGTTTCCTACTTGAATCTATGCATATGTATACGTGCTTATATCGTAAAAGTCGGGCTATGTACCTCAAAGTGCTCATCAGCTACGCCGTACTTCAAGTGCGTTGCGCCCATATCTCTCAGACTTGAGTCTTGAACAGCAACCTTACCAGTTTGGCGAAGCTGTACAGCTGACTCACAAGTCTGCAGTCAGGTAATAAATGGTGAAGAGATCCTCACTGATGGTTTCTGCTAACAAGTACTGCATTTCCGAGAGCAAGATGAACTAACCATGACAAAAACAGTTGTTGCATGAAGTTTCAGCTTAGGATTCTGCTGTAAGGGAACGTCTGAGTCCTTCAAGAACGTAAACATCTTCTGTGCAAACGGTGCAATTTCGAAGATTCTGTGCCAAAGATAGATATACTTAATCCATGTAGCTCACCCCCATATAGAGGGAATGAAGGCGAAATAAATTTCTGATCACCTCGTATAGAAGTTCAGACCCAATTCTCCAGCATTCCTCTTCATTGCATTCCAAGATTTGGTCACTAGAGCTTCTTGCTCTTCGGTGAAGGCTTTCACGTTTAGTCTCCCACTCCTCTTCATGCCTTCAACAACCCAATATTTATGAGAAAGAAAAGTAAGAGAAGCTGAGGAAGCTAAGGAAGCTATAGCAATGATATTTACTTACATGTTTTGTATCTAGTATATCTGCTATTCAGACAAAGCTCTGCAAAACGGCCCTTTCGCCAAGACATGCTGACAGATTGATGATGCAAGAATCCCAGACGAGAATATTTACGTACTGCATAGCCTGGAACCGAAATAAGTTTACGTAAGTAACCGAGGAACGACTTTCTAAGAAGAAAATGAATCGCTGGATCGTAAAATACCATCATGGCTGGACCCAATATCACTGATCTTGAAGAAGTTCATAGTGGTCATCTTGTTGATGATTAGAGCGATTTGTAGTTGAAGAATAGACTTTGGAACAAAACTAGGCCTTTGTGTGTTGTGTGTTACTGAAATCTGAATTAGTGATGTATTAGTAGAACCTAACCTTTTTGTATTTAAGTGCAGCCCATTTGTTTTTTTTTCTCTATTTTATTACTGCCGATGTTCGAGAATTATTGAAGGATGTCTTATTGCATGATTCACGTGGTACAAACACATTGACTGTCTGATGCAGATAGCATTGACAGAACAAGATGAGCAGCCATCTTCTACTGATATGTCATGCGAGGTTTTTTTTTGCCTTTTTACAATAGGATATGGCCGAAAGAACTCAGCAGTATTTTACAAAAATATGCCTGAAACTTTCTCTCATCTTTTAGAGCATCTTTGGAGATGGCGAAGGTGAACTCGGCGGCTTCAAATCCTCGTACCTATGCTCATACGATGAAAACAAAAAAAAAAGGAAAATATTCAGCAAACATGCAACATCTTTTAAGGAACACTATCAATTGTTCCTTTTGCAGTATGAGATTCGAAAAACTGCAGTTGTAGACATAAGTGAGTTGTAAAAGCTTCGAGAGAAATAAACACTTACATGGTGTAAGGAGAAAGGGGCCTTGTTTTCGAGGGGGTTTGGTGATTAACATTCTGGATTTTCAGGTTCTCTATCACTTGATACCATGAAGCAAAAGTGAGAAAAACAGTAAGTATTCAACTGTAAGGATCATAACGGATATATATTATGATATTGTTGCAAAAAAAAAAACTAACTTTGGATACGGAGATGTGTTATTCGATGACAAAGCTTCAGTAGTATCTTTCGCATCAGTAGAAGATGTGTCCGAGGAATTGTATTCAATGGAGGTTGTACTCGTTGCTGCAGTTGTCGTACCTTTTGGGCCATCAGAGCCACTGCTCGGTGTGGGTGTAGGAGAAGTTGGTGGCTTAAAACCTTCATAGCTGCAATAAAATGAGATCAATGTCTCTTACTAAGAATCATAAAAGATCAATGCCTCCAAACGTTTTCGTAATAGAAAGCTTACTAAGGATAAGGCGACAAAAAGTATGGTTTCTTTGGTGCAGCAGCCTCGGAATAAGCACTATCCGTCGAGCTCGAGATGCTTGATGCTTCCGCAGAAGTGGTTGTACTAGCTGCATCAATGGCTGTGCCTTTCGGGGCGCCGAAGCCAGTGCTTGGTGTGGGCGTAGGAGAAGTCGGTGGCTTCAAATCTTCATAGCTAAAAAGACGATATATTTGGTAATTTATAACAAGAATCTTTGCAGATTAATTGCAATGCCATGATCGTCTGTCTGAAACTCACACAGCATATGGAGACTGAGCTCTCTCAGCAGTTATCTTCTCCTGCTCAGTCTCTTCCTCTGGGGCAGAAGTACTATCCGTAACGGTAGGCTCGGGTTTATCTACGTCATCTAATTCCTGGTGATAAAGATTTAACTTTAACATTTCTCAGTTGCGAAGAACGTAGAATGAAAACACAGCATGCAAGTCCAAATACGAGAAAACAAGAATGAAACTCTAGGTCCAAACGTGGATAATTTCTAACATTCTCTGTTAAAGTTTGATGTTTTCAACCATGGAACTATTGACCCTTTTTCACTAAAGAAGCAACAAAAAAGAAATTACCTGGATAGGGACTTCACGCTTGGAAGGTATCTTTTTTAGGAGCTCGTCTAATGGAGTTAAAGGAGCCGTGGTCTCTGCAATTACTTCGATGACTTTACAGTACGAAAGACTTTGGTTTTTGGCCATGAATGCCAGTAACTCAGCTACCTAAATAGATCAGAAACCACACATTTCCAGGTTATTGCATCAGCCAAGACATGAAAAGTTGTAAGAAGAGAACCTGAAGATTTGCGACTAGGCCAGCAAATAATGTGTCTTCCTCTGATAATGCAATGTTAAGAGTTTCCTTGAATGAATCGGTGGGTCGCTCCATTCCGCCGGGCCTCACTATCTGCAGTAGATTGTTTTGTCGAGCGTCATAAAAGGAAAACGAAAACAAATGCTGTAAGTTCTCTGGTAAGAAGTAACTCACAGTGTAAGGAAGACCACTGGAAAGAAGTGCTTCTTCTGCTCTTCTTTTCCAGCAAAGGACTCCCCAGAACAAACTTTCGCAGAATAATCGTATGAAACAAAATGTAAAGTAAAACAAACGAAAAGTGACATATCGATTAATATGAAGTTATCTCCTTAAAACACTATCCTCACTTCAAGATTGCAGCTGGGAGTCCGAATTTACTTGTGCCCAGAGATGTAACCAAGATGAAGTGGTTGACTTTAGCAGAAGTAGCTGCATTACGAACAAATACTGAGCTGGGCTTTTTGATAGTTTTCAGGCAGAGACGTAAAATATCTACATAAGTTGGTAGCAACAGAGATTCAACAAATACTGCTCTTACCTGCATCTACTAGATTCTTGGTAGCAACATAGTCAATTCTGTATGGTCCCGTTACATCGAAAACCTCCTTCTCACTAGCACCAATGCAGCATATAACGACCGACGAATTTCCAAGGGCTGGTTTGATCTGACTCGGCTTCTCTAAGTCGCATTCCACTAGTTCAAGCTTATCGATAGCTGGGCTAAAATCCAACAAACAACTATAAATGATTTGTTCCATCAGGGTAAATGCCATGTATATCATATAAAACCAAACGAATCACAGTTTTCCGTGGAGACTTAGGCAGTAGAATCGAAGCTCTTAATCTTACGCTGGGTGTCTCCTTCAACATTCTCAACCTTCATATTCTTAACACTGTAAGAGAAAATCTGAGTCAATCATGGGATATATATATGTAAAGACTTTTCTTTTTCTTTAATGACCACTCAATAACAAGGATTTGTATACCTGCACAAGGGGTTCAGCTCTCTCAATGCTTCGAACGCCTGCTCGAACTTTAAACCCTAATTTCAATAATTCCCTGCAGAAAATCGAAAGAAATCAACAATCTTGGCCTCAGATTTAAGCTTGAGAATTTCATACTTGAAAGAAAAACTGCACCACCTCACAGTTCTTGACCCGACTTTGCCGGTAGTACCAGCAACAAACACTCATTCTTATCCTTCGACTTTGAAGTAGCCGAAGCAGCAGCAGCAGCAGCAACATCTTGTGCCTGGGACACAATTCTTGCGCCTCCTGGCAGAAAATCACAGATATAAGAACTAAGTTTACTTTCATGTTAGACGTATCGACCTAATTATTTCTTGAAATCAATCGATTTCCATCATCTTTTTTTGCAAAGAACACTCAGAACGCAAGCACATTGAATCGACCCACTACAGTACCTGAAGCTCGAGTCTTGACATCAACAAGTCCGATCTTTCCCACATGTGGGTTTGTCTTCTTACCGACGCGAAGCTTCAGAATCTTCTGCCCATTTAAATATGGCTTCTCCAGCAGCAAAAACCTCCGAGGTATGCTGCTAACTGCAGGAGATTGCGCGCAGTGTATTACCATTGGAGATAGAATATTTCTGGGCGAGATAACACAGCAACTCGCCAATTATCTTGACAATAAAGGTCTCTGCTTTTGATGTCTTGTATATTTTTACGATCCACATACAATACAAGACGCCCATGTTCTTATGTGGGTGTCTTTTTTGTTTCTTTCGTCAAAGCAAATATGAAAAGATTTGCTGCCACATATTATGCTAGAAATATTCAATCCAATATCATCAGCCCTGTAATACAATTCTAATCTTAAGAAAAGATCCATCATCAATAAACACTTTTATCTATAATCAAACAATACATTGTCGAACTTTTTCTCCTAAAAAAATCCAATCTTTTTCCTGATTTTCATCCTTCAGAAATACCCCTCCTTTGATTTTCTGCCATGCTCTCAAGAACCTCAGGCTGAGGCAAAGGTGTAGCAGCAGCAGCAGCATGTTTTCTAACCCTCTCTTCAGCTAGCAAAGCCTGCGTTGTAATAGGCATACAGTTTTCTTGAAAATTTATATATATATATATATATATATATATGTTTATGTATATGTATATGCATGCAAGAATGTATAAGCTGTAGTGAGACACAGACCTGTTTGTTCCAATCAGCTCGAACAACATAAAAAACTAGTATGACTGTCTGAAGCAGACAACCAGCTAACATCCCCAGCCATATCCCTTTCACGCCGAGGTCGAATGTGTAGCCGAGCAGAGCGCCAAAGGGAAGGCCGAAAATGTAATAGCACACGACGTTTATTACAGCCACAGAAACTTGCCAGCCCGCCCCAACCGCAACACCATGGAGGACGGGTTGAATGCTGTTGAGGAAGATAGTGGCAGCCAAGAAATAGCCTAGCGCTGACGTCTCCCTAACGACTTCTTGATTGTTCGAAAATAGTCGCGGAAAGTGGTCTTTAGACGCGACGGTGGCTACCGTGAATACCACCCCGAAGAATGCTGACGTGGCGACGGCTACTAGTATGGAGAACTTCGCGGCTTTGGGACGGTTAGCTCCAAGTTCGTTCGAGACAAGAACACTGCATGGGGTTTTTGTTCTTACATAATTTCTTAGGATTGAATCGAATAAGTGAAATATTCTGTCAAAAACAAAAGACGGTTCGAACCTTATCGCTGCGTTGAACCCGAGGGCGACCATTAGCGTCCATAGCTCGATATTCATGCTGCGAATCGAAGAAAACATGTCATTACATACAGAGTTTTCTTACAGAAGCAGAGACTGATGAAGACTAACTAACCAGATAGATATTGCATCGACGGCTATCTCGGGATTCTTCAACCAGCCGACCATGAGGATCACCACAGTGTAATACCATAATTCCAAGCTGCAAAAGAAATGCCAATTCTATAATCAAATGTAAATGAGATTCTATCAAACATAGCTGCATTAGTCTGATACTTAATACACACCATAGCATGATAGCTGACGCAATCGAAAGCTTCAAGAAGCTAAACAGAGACTTAAACGCCAGCCAAGAAAACCCCGTCCAAGAATCGGGAAAAAAGCCCGAAATAACGTAGACGATCTGAGCCAAAACCATGAGCCACCACGATATATTCTCCGCCATAGCAGCGCCAAGAAGGCCTTTATCAAGCCTCACTATCAATATCCAATTCAAAAGGACGTGAATTCCCAGCGCAACTATAGAAATTACGGTCATGACCCATATTTTGCTCTGCGCCTGAAGAAACTTCTGCACGGGAAAGTTCAGCGCGAAGGCGTACAGCTGAGGTACGACCCACGTGGCATACTGTCCGGCGACGTGCGAAATGCGCTTGTCTTGTCGGAGGAGTCGGAGTATCGGCGATGTGAATAAGTAAAGAGGCGTGAGGAAAAGAGAAGTGACTAAGGTGATGATGCAAGATCGTTGCATGTAAATCCCGAGCATATCGAACTGTCCCGCCCCGACGGCTTGGCCGCATAGCGTTTCGAGGGCGCTTCCCATTCCTAGCTGATTAATACAGAGCGGAAAAAGATCGAAGAATCAGCCGTTCTGTTTCTTACAAAGGACTAGAGCCATGTAAGAAGAACAAACAAGGTAAGCTACTCACCATTACGCCATAAACGAAGCCTTCGAGCACGTTCTGAACGACGGAGACAGCGGCGAGTTCGACTTCTCCGATGTGTCCCACGAAAGAGATGGTCACGAAGCCGATGGAAAACTGAGCCACGGTGGTTAGTATCGCCGGCGCAGCGATCTCCCACAGCTTCTTCGATTCGTCCCATGCTCTCGACTTAATTTTCTTACAAGAGAATTGAGGATGATTGCTATGATTTTGACGTGCTTGTGTTTCTATCTCTAGGGACTTGTTAGCGTCCATTTTCGGCAGCAAATGTTGGCTTTCTTTGTAGTCTTTCATGCCATATATTTCAAGAAAAGGGCTTGGAAGGAAAAACACGTATTTTCCAAGAAAAAAAAAAGATTTTTTATTTATTTATCAATGTGTCTTGTCTATGGTTCTTAACAACTACTTGGGTCCCACTTAGTTGGTAATGAATATCAACGACATGATTGGGTTTGAATTGTGTTATCACGGATATGATTTATATGGGGACATAGTTGGAGTCAACTATTTGTTAGAACATAGTTGGTGTCCAAGAGTCAACTATTTGTTTGATTATTTAGGTTTTTCTTGATTGATTTTCTTATGTATGTGTGTGATTTTATGCTTGTCAATTCTTACTACAAAAAGTGGAATGGTGAATGTCTTAACGTGACGACTTGTTGTGCGGGCACGTTGGTGTATCATTTTTATATAGTATCATCGCTCAAAAAGGTTCCATCTTTTATATATTGCTTTACTCTTTATATTAGTTGCGATGATGTAATGGTGATATTTACGATTGTACTGCATAGGGATTATCTAGTTAGAAAGTGTCCGTAATGTTTATGTTGTAAGAGAATTAAAATGTTTTTTTGTCGTATATAATAATATTTGGGCGTCGGATCGGTTGGTGAAATCGTTGAAATGGTGGCATTCTAAATAGGGTGAGCTATTTATATTCTTTGACAATATTTATTTTAAAATATATAATTAATAGACAAAGATGAGATTAGGCGCATACATTTCATGGCGAGCCACGATCCTAATGTTGTTTCCTAAATTTGTTAGAACGAAGGCAACGTTTGACTTTTCTTACATTTTTTAAGTTGTTAAACATTTCTATCTATCCTCCATTATTAAATTCCTACTATTTAGCTTAAATTATCATTTCCTAAATTATATTTCTATCATATAATTGGTAGGTTAGTCATAGTTGGATGAAGACTCAATGTTATGATATACAATGTATTATCAATCGCGCGACTCTCGAAAGCATGTACGTGATTCAAACCATATTAGACGACTATGGACGTGCATCGGGACAATTAGTTAACTTTCAAAAATCATCGCCGGCCTTCTCTCCGAACGTGGACGCTAGCATAAGGGGCCTATGCTGCTCGATATTGGGAATTAATAAGGAGGCTCGCCATGACTTGTATCTTGGTCTCCCATCGGCTATAGGACGGAATAGAAAAGAAGTGTTTGCTCATATTCGGGACAATATTTGGAAACGTGTTAGTGGTTGGTCCGCAAAAATGCTCTCTCAGGCAGGGAGGGAAGTCCTTATTAAAGCAGTTTTACAAGCGATACCAACATACGCGATGAGTGTCTTCCGTCTGCCGGCTTCTCTTGTACGAGATATACAACGCTTGGTTTCACGGTTCTGGTGGAGTTCATCTAATAAGCATAAGATACACTGGGTTTCTTGGGACAAGCTGTGTAGGCCAAAAGCTAGCGGCGGAATGGGATTTCGAGATATCAAGACTTTCAACTCGGCTCTTTTGGCTAAACAGGCTTGGCGAATCTTAACGAAGCCCGATTGTCTTCTCAGTCGAGTCTTTAAAGCCAAGTACTTTCCTAATCGTAGTTTAATGGAGGCTGAGCTGGGATCAAATCCGTCGGCCACTTGGAGGGCTATTTCCTCGGCTCGCTCGATTCTTCAAGCCGGTGTGCGGTGGCAGATCGGGAATGGACAGAACATCAATGTATGGTCTGATCCATGGCTCCCGAGGCCTAATTCTTTTAGAATGATTACCCCAGTCCATTCGCACTTGGTTAACCTCAAAGTCTTGGATCTTCGAGAGTCGACGTATGGAGATTGGTCCGTTCCCCTGATTCGATCTATCTTTTTATCGGTGGATGCAGATGTAATATTAGGCTGTCCGTTGAGCATAACGAATACGCCTGATTCGCTTATCTGGCACTTTACGAACGATGGCAGCTACTCGGTAAAATCGAGTTATCTTGTGGCGAGGGAGTTAGGTAGGATGGATCAGGCTACCACCAGCTCTGGTCGGAACACTTGGTCTTTCCTCTGGAATGCTAAGGTTCCACCAAAAGTTAAGGTGTTTGTGTGGCGCCTGTGTGCGGGAGCTCTACCAACCGCCAAACGTTTAGTATCTAGTAAGTGTCTTGATTGGGCGACGTGTCGGCATTGTGGCCATCCTCAGGAGGACGATAGTCATACGTTTACAGAATGCCCGGCATCGAAGGAGATTTGGCGCATCTCGGGTCTTCCTCTTAGCCTATTCAGATGCCGGACAACCTCGGCTCAGGATTGTCTAATAAATGCTTATAATGTGCTAAGTTGTTCGGATTTTTGCAGATTCCTTGCTATCTGCTGGGCTATCTGGTTTTCACGTAAGAAACGAGTGTTGGAAGATCTGCTCATTTCTCCACGGGCTGTGATTGCTCGGGCCGATGATGCCGTTTCTTGCGTTAGCGTTGATCAATTCCTGAGGAAAGCCAGACCGACTTCGTCTTCCCCTGCGTGGCAGCGACCGAAACCCGGAGTTATTAAGCTCAACTTTGATGGTGCTATCCATAAGTCCCAACATAGTGCGTCATTTGGGGGTAATTGCTCGGAACAGTGATGGTAAATGTATCGGGTGGTGGGTTAAGTTCTTTCCTGGCGAGTTTGACCCTGAAGTTATTGAATGCCTCGGAGCACGTTGGGCTTTGATTGCTGCAAGGATGAAGCAATGGCGACACATTGTCATTGAGGGAGATTGCGCCAACGTCATAAAGAACCTCACGATTAAATCAACCGCATCTACGAAGACGGGGGGCATTCTAAAGGACTGCTTAGAGCTTGGCCAGCACTTTGATTCTGTTTTTTTTTTTAATTTAATTACGAGACATTGCAATTCTGTTGCTCATTATCTGGCCAAAAATCTTGGTGTCGAGGGTGAGGGTTCCTCTCCTATGTCCTATGATATGGTTGTTCTCTTGTCTGCGGACACTTGTTAAGATGAAATAAAACATTTTTGTTTAAAAAAAAAATGTATTATCAATCAGCCGTTTTTCAACGGATTCAAGCTATATGTATGCTGCATATATCATTTACCTTATAAAAGATTGCAGGTAATAAATAATAACCTTCTCATGGAATCGTCGTGAAAGGAGACGATTTCAGCAGCTTCTCATGGCACTGTCCCATGATCCCACCCGCGGCTTCGAGTCTTTTTTTTTTTTTTTCGTATAAGTATTATCCCGATGATGCACGGTATCTTCAGCTATCGGTCAGCTCGACTTCTCCATAATAAGGTCATAAGTTTATGTAGTCATCAATCGAACTAGCCAAGCAAAGAATTCATTTCATCTGATAATTCACCCTTGGCTCGAGTCGTTTTAACTCCTGCGATCACTGTTATCCCGCCATATCGTTTTCAAACCAGGGACGCGAATAATTACCGAAAAAATTAGTCAAAAAAAACGTAGGCAACCTCTCAAATCTCAGTCGTAGCTATGTCACATCAGAAAAAAAAATATAACTTCACCTTGTGTATGAGATAAGAAACTGATGCATATGGTAAGAATCAGAGCCCCGAATCCAGCGTACACTATTGGCACGCCGGGATCAGTCTGCATTAAAGACAAGATTAGCAATAATAAAAAATTTGAAAGTTACCCGGAAAACGGTAAGAACTGGGGAGGAAAGGATACTGTGCTCCAACTTTGAAGGAGTTCATCACATTATTATTTGCTGCGATGCTTAAACGTGTCAGCAGAGTCTTCATTCGGAAAGGCTCGACAGAGATTTTCGTGTTAACAAGGTACAGCTTATAACCTGAGACTCTGAGGTGTAATAAATGACCGCAATGGTCAACTTATCCTCAACGGGTTAAACTCTCTCTCAACATTTAAAGACTTCGGAACCAAAATAAAAGAAGCCAGAGACACAATGGAACTTAGAAACCTGCAAATACATCTTAATGATATTACGCCCAACAGATACATGAAAGCTCCACAACCCTTTCCACTTTGCTAGTGAGTGCTAAGTTTATCTAGGACGACACACTTTGCGAACTACAAATATACAAGCAACAAGTAAGTTAAAGCGCCGTCCTTTGCTACCTTACATCTGATGGATCAACTTTATGCAAAAAGCAGATGCAAGAGAATAACAACACTGAGAAAGACGAGAGCAAATTTCAAGGCAATGGGTTTCCATTCTATAGGAGCCGAGTGGTAGTGATGAAAACCATGAACGTAACCTCCGTGGAAGGAGCTCGAAAACAGATAAGGGACACCTGAAGTTGTACCGTACACAGTAGCATCGTGAAACCCATCCACCTGAAGGTTAAACATAGCAGGTAGAGCACCGAAAAGTGCAGACAAGGTCATGTGTCCAAATCTTGCAGCAGCCATAGGCATGAATCCGCCCGTGGGGTCCCAGTCATTTGTTCGGGCATAGTTCATGTTGACACGTGGACCAGTTCTTGGTCTCTGTCCAGTTGGCCTATTTGGTACGGTGATTCCGGGTAATAAACGAGTTCTTGGGTCATGACTCAATTTGCCCCTTCCATAGATGGGAACTAACTTCTCCTCCAGTACGATGGCTTTACAAACAGGCCACTCGTGAGAATGCGAATGATGCTGAAGCCACTGATAGAGGCAAGGCCAACAATAAAGGTGACCGCATAGAGTTACGATAGGCTCTTGGGCCAGTTCGAAACAGATGTGGCACTCGAAATTGCCGGTATCATGTGATATATCTTCCGAATATGAAGCACCCTTTAGTTCGCCAGTTGCACCATCCATGTTCAAACTAGGAACTTCAGATCTGTTGATTTGTTCACATGATATATTTCAGTTGTATAGCAAATGTGACGACGTTTTAACACCATATATGTAGCTCATGATCGGTCTCAGCTACAAACGATAGACAGTTTCAACACATAAAATCGAAGCAACCACGAATTTATACGACAGCAACACAAATTTGCAAAACAAAACCTGAAGAGAAAACAACTCCATAACTCCAAAAGTCTATAAATTCAACTAAGAATCGCAGAAAGATCGTAGCTTGGATTTTAGAAGCGTACTAACCTTCATCAAACACGTAAAAAGGCATCACATTTACAGTACACCATTCAGAGAAAGTGATCATGAATCAAATACAGATAGCCAAATCACTCAAGCTGATCAAATCAACTGCCACTTACATTAACGCAGCAAAAAACATAACATAACGATTCAACCACCACAAAGATGCAAGTTAATTAAACTTAGCATAGCAAAACCAAATTCTGTTTTGCACAAATAATACATCGAGAAAAAAACAGGAAATAAATCCAAATTGATGACGAACTCGACCTCGATTAAGCAAGTAATGATGGCAAATAAAACAACCGATGAGGAATAAGAGCTTACCTCTTTGGAAATACAAAGTATGGGAGATTTGTCCAAGTTCTGAAGCGATTGGGAAGGCCTTTTGCGAGGGAGATATTTTAGGAATTGCCGGGAATTTACCATATGTTGTTATATTGGGCTTCCATTTGGGCCCAAATCGGCCCAATGGGCCCTTATGGGATCTAAGTAAACGCTTTTCGGACAGTAGCTAGAAATGCTGAATAAACCTGAGACAGATAGCCTTCTGTTGTCACGTCACTGTTCATGGGATGATAGAAAGAAAAGAAAGAATGTGAAGTGTTCCAACCTTAAATAAATTAATAAGTAGAATCTAAGGTGTTGTAAAGAAAATAGAATCCAAGATGGATACGAGCGACGAAAGGAGATAATAATATACGATAACGAAAATCAAGAAATTCTCACGGCCACGTTTACCTCTCCTTCCGGCGAGCTTCCATAGTTTATTTGCCGGAAATTTCATTACAAAGACTCCTTTTTTTTTTCTTCCCATTCCTTGAAAGAAGAGGATTAAACGAGGTACTGTTCCTTTAACTTTTCTTGGATCTTACAAAACAATTCATGGGTTTTTTTTTTTCTGATAGTATCACTTTTGGGTTTTTGAGGGCATTTGCTGGAAATCAAAACTAGATAGAATGTGCTATGTTTTTATTGTTCTTTCATCGTTCTTACAGTTTGTTTTCATTTCTTGTTGTTCTGCCGCCATCGACGTTGCTTGTGCTGTGCTGTGCTGACTGTGTTCCCATCTTTTATCTACAGTCATCCACACAAAGTGTCGGCAATGGACAGCAACTCTTCATTGCAAGGCCCGAGGCATCGTCCTCTTACACCATTCCGTGTAATAAGGGGCATTCTCTGCCTAATCATCCTACTTTTAACAGCATTTAAGTTGCTAGTATACTGCGGTTTCTGGTCGGCGGTCGTCCTCCGCCTTTTCAGCGTACGTCGAAGCAGAAGCCTGACGGCATTCTTCTTCGGAAGTTGGATCGCCCTATGGCCGTTCTTGTTCGAAAAGATAAACAGAACTAAGGTTGTTTTCTCGGGGGACCGTCTGCCCTCGAAGGAGCGTGCCGTCCTAATATCCAACCATAGAACAGAAGTAGATTGGATGTACTTATGGGATCTTGCCCTGAGGAAAGGCTGTCAGGGATGCATTAAGTACGTCCTAAAGAGCAGCTTGATGAAGCTGCCCGTCTTCGGCTGGGTTTTCCACGTCATGGAGTTTATTCCCGTCGAGCGAAAATGGGAGGCTGACGAGCTGAAGATGGAGACGATGCTGAGGACCTTTAGAGACCGCCGCGATCGCTTGTGGCTTGCGCTTTTCCCCGAGGGCACTGATTTCACGTATGTGCTTCGATGGCCTTTGATTTTTTTTTTCGTTCGTTTGCGTTTGTTTCTTTTCGAAGAGTGCATTTGCGTGCAGGGAGCAGAAGTGCATTCGTAGTCAGAAGTATGCTTCGGAGAATGAGCTGCCGATTCTGAAGAATGTGCTTCTTCCGAAGACAAAGGGTTTCTACACTTGTTTGGAGAGTTTAAGGGACTCCATAGATGCTGGTAGGTACTTTACTTATTGGATTGATATGTTCGTTACTCTTCGCTCAAATTCTGACGAAGGCTCGTTTTTTTGTATTACAAACGCAGTTTATGACGTAACGATTGCTTACAAGCATCGTTGCCCGACTTTCTTGGACAATGCATTTGGAGTGGACCCATCGGAAGTTCACATCCACGTTCGGCGTGTCCTCGTCGATGACATCCCGACATCACAAGACCAAGTGTCTTCTTGGCTCATGGATGTGTTCAAACTCAAAGATCAAATGTTGTCTGATTTTTACGCTAGAGGGCATTTTCCAAACGAAGGAAGCGAATCTGATCTATATACGGTGAAGTGCTTGCTCAACTTCGTCTTCGTAATGACCTTGACGTTGGCTTTTACGTTTCTTACGCTGTTCTCCTCGATTTGGTTCAAAGTGTACGTCTCTTCGGTCTGTGCTTACCTGGCTTCGGCTACTTTCTTTGATGTCCGAGCCTCGTATGATCTGTTCTGAATCAGACAGAATACTTATGGAATAATATACTTCATTAAATTATCACAGCTAAATAATCACTCAGGCATCCAAGCAACTGTTGTAATATTCATCTATGCTTGATTTAACTAATTCTTGAGTCAAGCATCTAAGAGTATCATATATAGCCTCCGCCTCGGAGTGAAACCAACCCCCCGAGGTAAACGCATGAACGCTCTTACCAATTTGTACCCAGCTACAGCCCGTAAGCTTCTTCACTTCCATGCCTTTCATCGTCCTCATTACTCTCCCCATCTCATCCCATTTACCGCCTGAGGCATATACGCTCGCTAGCTGGAAAAATCTCGACCCATTGTCCCCTTCGATCTCCAATAGCTTCTCTTCAACTACTTTCATGAGTTCTGGGCTTTTATTGCCTCTACAAGCATTCAGAAAGGCACTCAGTATTATAGAATCGGGCTCGACGGGCATCTTTTCCATGAAATACACAGCCTTTTCCAGCTGGTTCGATCGTCCGTACAAGTCAACCATGCATGCATAGTGATCGGTTTCTGCTTGTATTCCATAGTCTTCGGTCATGGATGCGAAATACCGTTCGCCATCTTCGACCAATCCACCGTGGCGACAGGCCGAGAGAAGTGCAATGAAGGTGACAGCGTCGGGTTTGAGACCTTTCTTTCTCATATCCATGAAAAGAGATGAAGCTTCTTGTTCGTGTCCATGGTGAGCATAACCAGCAATCATTATGTTGTACATGATTGTGTCTTTTAGGGCAGCTTTTTCGAATATTCTCCGTGCGTACGATATAACGCCACATTTAGCATACATGTCCATCAGAGCACTTAACGCCTTTTCAGCCGTTGAAATTCCCATTCTCAGTATGTAAGCATGGATTTGCTTCCCATGATCCAAGCTCGTCTGTATGGCGCATGCACCTAGCAAGCTGACGAGGATTACTGAATCGGCGACGGTTTTCTCAGTTGCTATGTACTTGTAGAAGAGTGAAAAAGCTTCCTCGATTTGCTGCAGCCTCACATACCCTGCGATGACAGCAGTCGATACGACAAAGTTCTTCTCTTGCAGCGAATCGAAGTGCCTCCTCGCTTCTAACATGTCACCCTTTGCTGAGTACCCCACGATTAATGATGTAATAGCGAAGATGTTGTCTGCTCCGTAGGCCTCGTAAGCTCGCTGGGCATAAGACATCGTCCCACATTTCGAATAAACATCGACAATCCCGCTACTGATATACGGGTTAATGCACATTCCTTGTTTCAGAACCCACAAATGAACTTCCTTGCCCAGTTTCAAACTCCTCAGAGCAGCAAGAGCACCCAAAATACTGCCAAAAGTATGCTCGTTATGACGAAATCCTTCCTCTGCCATATGCATCAATAACTCGACTGCTTCTTTCTCACGCCCGTTTTGAGCACAGCCCGCAATCATCGTATTCCATGTGACATCGTCTCTGAGCTCAGGCTCACTAGTGAATAACTCATTCGCCATCTTTATCTTTCCTTCTCTACAGCATGCAGCTATTAAGGCGTTCTTCACAACCAAATCAAGAAACCCTTGACCACAGTTAAAGACAAGGCAAGCATCTTGAAAGCACCCGCATTTAGAGTACATATCGATCAAAGAACTCAATGCAAAAGCACTTAGATCGTTCCCGCTCCTCACCATCAAAGAATGCACCTGCCTTCCATGATTCAGAACCCCCAACTTTGCTGCCAGATTAAGCACTGTCGTCAGAGTAAACTCGTCGATTCTAACCGCCCCATCTTGACGGTGCATTCGGATGAATAGCTCAAGAGCCTCGTTTTCATAGCCATCAGAACGGGCATAGACAGAAATAACCGAATTATACGTGATGGAATCCTTACACGGACAAGAATCGAAAAGGGCTCGTGCATTACTCAAGTTCCGGGACTTGACATAAGCGTCTATGATAGTGTTCCAAGAGTAGACATTTGGGTCAGGCATTTCGTCGAACAACTTACGAGCTTGTGCAACAACACCATTCTTGGAATACAAGCTGATGAGCTGGTTGATTAATAGAACTGTGATGGGGCCAGACTTTATCGCAAAGGCATGGGCTTTCAAACCCTCTCTAAGCGATCTCATCAACATGCGACATGAAAACTGTCGGAGATATATTAGTTAAAGGCTCGACGCTGATATTAGTACAAAAAGCATGAACATGTGTAAATGGATATAATATTTAACGGTCAAATTGAATATTTAATTATATCCAATCTATTTTATTTTATTGAAATATTTATATCTGAATTTAATTGATAGAATTTAGTATATTTAATGTAATAAAACATCAATCATACAAAACTCCCCAATACGAACTCAATGGCTCTATAACTTGGATTCCAAGAACACAACTCTTGCTGCAGCATAGACAGAGCCAGCGTCATCTGAGACAAAGGCAAAAGCCATTTTATTGCTATGTCCAAGAAAGTATCGTCATAACTCAGAAGGATATGCCTGATACAAGGAATCTGTCACCTTGTCCCAAACAGAGACCGTTGAAAACATATTTAAAACTGAGACAAGAATGTGTTAGTATCAAACCTGCTATTTTGGTCAGTTCGTATTCGTCGGGGACGTTGCTCTTTGTTTCGACAGCCCCCTTTGCAGCTGCAATGCCAACAGCCACACTTTGCATTACATCCAAACCAGCGCAAATAGAAGCTACCGTGCCGCCGACTAAGCAATCGCCAGCACCGGTCAGCCTTATTACAGATGCAGGTAGTGCGGGAAAATGAATGGCGATGTAATGATCGCCCTTGGGCTTATGCAGGCCCGGGATCAAACCTCGCGGGCAAGTCAAGTTTATGGAATTGTGAAGTTTCCTGCTAAAAGAAGATGGGAGGCTGCTTTTCGTGAAATGAGATGGTTTGGCTCCGTGCAATGCATTGAAGCATAAGAATACACCGTTTGGCCCTAGAGTGACAACTACTACTCGGATGCCTTTCTCAAGCAGAACCCATATGGCAGGCTTTAGCAATAGAAACAATGATTCGATTGAAGTGGTGCTTTTAGAGAGTAATGGTATTTGTAGATGCTTGTCTTCTGAAGATAGAGCATTCGCCATTGAGATAAGCTCGTCTTCGTTGGGCGAGGTGAATGTGACCTGTGAAAATGAGCATGTGCTGAGTAGTAAAGAACACAGATGTCAATTTTCTACTTCCTACTTTCAAGGTTGACAGTGAATCTCACGTGTTTAGCGATTGAGGCGATTCTTCTAGATTTCAAGACTGATACGGGCTCAAACCATACAGGAGTCCGGCATTGTGCTGCCACTGTGAATAGATATTCATCCCATAAGTAGTTTCAGAGTTGCACACATAGAAGCCGTCAACTGAAACCTTGGTAATAAATTGGTTGACATCTAACGGATATACGGCAATTGCCTAGTGGTGAAGTTTAGAGCAATACCAAACATAAGCCTTCAGACGTAGGAGAAGATTAATCGTACCTCCACATGATTCGACAAGGGCAGCAGGACTTAAATTTGCATCAATCACCAACATAGGAGAAGATTCTATGCGGAATGAGAAACTTCGAATCCAATCGGGTGTAACGAACTTTTCCTGATTTTTAATGGTACGGAGAAACAAGCGGGTTTTGGCTTTCAATATAGTTCGTATTTTCTTTTTTCATCAAATAGAGAAAAACTTACAATTGCTTCTGCACTGGCAACACCAGCAGCCAATTCCCCTTTATCGTCAAATATGTTGCAGATAACAGCAGTCTCAATATCTTGATTCACCTGAATGCCTAATCATGCAGATATAACTAAAGTTGCTACAACCATATTCTGAGTAATACATAGAAAACCAACCTCAACCAAAACTTATAGGTCTTGCAATGATGTAAAAGGATAAAGACTATTGATTCGTGCGAGATTGATCATTGTCAAGAGCAAGCAATATCCATTTAAGAATGCTTACCTTCTACGGGTAACCCATAAGTTTTCCAGGGTCTCAACAGCAAGTTTCCTACTCAAAAGCGAGGCTTTATGCTATCAATACAACTTATTAATGTCAAAGCATAACTTCAAATGTAGTGGTAGTTGTTTTGATGATTTGATAAGCTAAGCATGTCATATTTATCTCAATAATAGCAGCCATGGCAAAAACGGACATAATGTTAAAATCATCAGGTAATGATGCGAGAAACAGTTTTTAAGTTCATGTTCTGTGAGTGGGCTGAACTATGCCATTGGAGATAAAAACGCTGAAGAAACCTTCCCATGCACAGGCATAGCAAACTAAGATCGTTTTATGCATATAATGAAAAGTTATTACCCTGAACGAACTAAAGATTAAAAAGCCAACACACGCCAACCAATTCATATATAATGATAGGCATAACATACACCTGCAAAGTCTATTCCAAGAGCACTTATCATAAAAGGCTTCACTCCAAGCTTTGACATGCATTCTGCGATATTTCTTGCTACCCCACCTAATGCATAGAGAACCTGAACAATCAAGTCAGAGAATATAGTTGGATTCGTACATCGGCATTTAAGCAATATTCTACATTTCTTCCCAAAACCACCAAAGGCATAAAAGACACATCATGTTGTTGATGTTGACAATAGTATCCCACCTCGAAAGAAGATATCGACCTGACTCACTACATATTATCTGAGAAGAAACTAAAGGTCATGCCAGAGTAGGTCTAATTAGCATGTATTCACTTACTGTTTAACTCATCGTAAGCCAGTTATTGGGTAAACATATTTTAGGATGATCTCTCAGAATCAATATCATTATGAGTATCTGTACAGAGGAATGATTACACTCATGACGCAACCTCATGGGTCTGTGAGTGTCCGCACACACTCATACACTAACCCCAAACTAGGAGGGATTCGAACAAACTCCATTCCAACTTCGCCAAGCTCTATCAACAAGGTTAGGGAACACATCAAACATCCTCATGAGAGTAAGTTCATTTGACGACGTATCTATTAGATTCGCCGAGCCTAATAGCAAACATCAAGCATCTCCCAAAGATCAAAACCAACTGATAAAAAAAATAACAACAAAACACAAGAACACACTTCAATACATACTTTTCCAGGGGTAGTGGTTCTTGCATTAGCAACAATGGAAGGAACGCCGTTTATGTCCAACACCATTCCTCCGATCACTACGACCTCCGTTTCACTCACTGAACATTCCTTTACATTGTTCAACTCCTACAAAAAAAATAAAAATTGCAGCTCCATCACACTACTAAACAAAATGATGAAAAAAAAAAACAGAAGCAAAATAAAATAGTTACCATGCGAAGTGTGCGTTAAAGTGAAATAGCTCCTTTGAGGTTCTGTTCTGCTATCGTTCTTTGCCTTCGGCTTTCGTCAATAGATTTTTCCTCTTTTTTTCCTTTAGGGTGTGTTTGGATCAAGGAAAGCGGTGAGGAAAAGAAAACTAAAAAGAAACTAATTTTTATTAACTTCTCTTTCATTTTCCTTACCATTTGGTGAAGAAATTGATTTTCCATGATTTTTAGCTTTAAACTTAGTTAAATTTTGTTTTCTTTTCTTTTCTTCATCAATTTCTCTAATCATCCAAACATCAAAAATTGATTTTCCTTTTTCATTTCATTTTCTTTTCCCTACTAATTTCCAGTGTTTGGTTTGAAGAAAGTGGTGTGGAAAAGAAAATTGGAGGAAAAATAGTTTTAATAAGATTTTCTTTCATTTTTCTCACCACTTGGTGAAGAAATTAGTTTTCCTTAGTTTTAAGTATAAACATAACTTAGATTTTCTTTTTTTTTTTTCCATATCTATTTCTTCAATCAACCAAACATAAAATATAGTTTTCTATTTTCATTTCATTTTCCTTTTCTAACTTAGATTTTCTTTTCTTTTTTTTCATATCTATATCTTCAATCAACCAAACATAAAATATAGTTTTCTATTTCATTTCATCTTCCTTTTCTTACTATTTTCCATGAACCAAGCACCCAACTTCTCAAGATAACGTCACTGGCCCTTCTATAGGAAAGTGGGCCTTTGACGGGCGTAAAATTTTATTACTTAAAAATTTGCTAGTAATTTTATTAAATAAACGGCGGCACAATACTTACATAAAATATTTTAAGTAAAAGAATTATATGATTACTTTGATAAATATTTTTCTAATTAATATACGCAAACTATTTCAACGAGTTTATGACTTCTTTAAACTGACAAAAGCGTCTTACATCGCACACTTTTTCACAAAAAAAAAAGGAGAAAAAAAAAACGTTTAGAAGCAGGCAGCACACAATTTCGAGAGCTCTTAATAGCGGGGGGATCTAACTCATACTTGAAAAAAATAAAAGAAACGAATGACAGAAAGAATGCGAAGGCTTGCGCAAAGGTGAACCTCTCATTTTTCGATGCCCTGCTGCAAATACTGAATCAAGTCATAACCTGCAGTTGTCCATTTATTATAAGCATCGGTGCATATGCGTATCATAAAGTTAGCCGCTTCGCGCTCGCTCATCTCGGGATGAAATCTCTTCCTTAGATTTCCGATGGGATCGCCTCTGCTGAAGCAAGGCAATCCGCTGTCTATCATTAACGCCACGGTGGTTAAGATGCCATCCATATAGCGCCGAGCTGAGAGATAACCCTTCACACACAAGCTGCATGACGACGAGTGAGGAAAAATTCAGTACACTCATACAGACAAGTTCAAAAACCAAGTACGAGGGAGGAAACATCAATTTCATCATACCTTACGAATTGGTACCAAGTGTCACTTTTCATGACCCCCGAAGGATCGAGCAACTGGGTCATCTCGTGGCTGAGTTTGAAGTGGGCACTTTCAAAGCGCATATTCCCACCAGGTGAAGTTTCCAAAATGAAGCCAAAATCGATGTGCACGAGCCTACCAGCACTGCATTCATGACGAATCAATGTTAAAACTTTAGGCAGGCTCGTAATTTCGAACTGAATAAAAAACGACGATCCCCTTAATATTTTGCTTTGAATAACCATCATAATAAGGAAACTGAATGCAGCAAGCTAGATAGGGAAGTCGAACATACGCACGACAATAGGAATATCCTGGAGGTAAGGCATAGGTTATCCCGAAACATAATTGTCTGGGAGCATGAAACTGTCTATTTTCAGAATAAATAGATAACTACCTTGGAGAACGAATCCAAACGATTCAGAATCTTTTAAGTGGTGTTAAGTTGGGACTGAACAAGGCCAATTACCAGAGCTAAGTAGAGCAAGAACATCATTTCCAAATCATTCAGCATAATTTGCTCTACAAGATAATATGCACTGAGCCTCTAAAAGACTATATACAACCTCTCTGAAAACGCAGGAGCATAAAAAACCTAACAGCATGAAGGCATGAAAGCTAAATGAAAAGCTGAGCATTTGCATGGCAATGTTCCTACGCGGCTATGCCGAAATACAACAGTTCAATCTTGCGTTGGTCAGTGAGATAATGACAGGATTTGCAGCCTTACATACCACCAATAAATAGAATTTATATGAACCGCTTACTTGTCAAACAAAAGATTTCCGTTATGTCTATCCTTGGGTTGAAGCAAGAGACTAGCAACTGCATAACCAGCACTGCTTTTAAGAAAATTCTCACGTGCCGCTTCGAAGCTGGGGGAACCAACAGGTCCAAAGTCCTGTTGGAATATTTCATACAGACCACCATCATTGGTCTCACCCATCTGACTCCTGCTCCTCGCATTGGGAACAACCTGGAATGGAAGTGTACTTTAGGGAATAAAATTCTAGTTGGCCAGAAGTGGTAGCCGTGCCAGCAATTGCAAGAAAAATGTTTCACAGTTCAATAACAATAAGAAATATACAGCATAAGTTGTCCAAATATTCGAACACTTCGACTGTTACATTCAACTAACGAGAAATAATTTCTAACTCAACTACCAATTCAAACAACAGATTCAAGTTGGCCATGCGCAAACAATTTCAACATTCTTCAAAACAACATTTTTAATAACAGACCTCACATAAAAATGCTACATAGTGAAAATTATATCATTAAAAGACATGAAACTAACATGCATTGCTATACCTAAGATTTCAGCATGAAAATATATATTTTCAATTCAATAGCCTCGAATGAAGATTAGCGATCGCAATTTTAACTCCTGTATGATTGGAGATGGCCAGTATACTTGAAAAATTTAAGTCTGTTTTCTTCTTAATTTGATTAAACTATAGAAACATGTCCTTTTCACTACTTTAATATTTTGATTTGGAGCTCCGCATAAACAACTGCAGCATGAAGAAATTAAGACGAACTGTGAAAACATAGTTAACATCCAGATAGATAACAGGAACTGAATAAAGAAGTGAACCGCGGACAAGATCAATCAGATAATAGGAACCAGTTGTAGAACTAGCACGTTTGACACATCCAGGCACTGGTTGAGGCACCTTATAGACAGTGGGGACAATGGACCCAACATAGCTTAAAATTATAAGAGAAAAATAAGAAAGAAAAAATTGTAAAAACTAGGTATATTTTGACCCCACAGAAAAAGGAAATAAAAACAAAGTTACTAACATATGAGATCCATTATCAGATAACCCACCGAGAAAATGATAACCCACCGAGAAAAATCTTGGCCCACCACTACACCCTGGCGTCAATCCAAAAGGTAAAATATAATAGAATTTTCATGATACCTCTATGATTCCTTTCTCTGGGCCAGTCGGGAGTACTCCATAAGGGAACAATAGAGACTAAGTCCAACAGCTTCAAAGATATCCTTCAAAAGTGAAATAACTTGCAAAGCAAGAACGTCTTGACGACAATCATCTCCCACCTACGATGAAACCAAGCTTACCATCAGGTTATGTCACACATTTTAAAGAGAAATCATTTAACGTTAGAAACCAATCATCAATTTCACTATAATACACGTCAATGATTCAATCCATTGCTACCGCCTACTAAATGCAGGAATTCATGGATTTTCATATTGCCAACAGAGCACCTAAAGAGACCCATACAATATGACATGTGCATGGTTCTGTCCTAAGTTAAGTGTAACAATACATCAGTAGAAAACAAAGAAAATGAATTAATTAGTGTCACTATTGTAATTTCACAGGAATTCTATTTTCAATATGCAGTTTATGACAATTCCCTCCAGTCACACACACACACACACACACACATACACATACTCAGGGCTATTTTTTGATCCCCACTCTGTATGGTAGAGATTATTAAGAATGTGTTACTATACCTTGAAAATGCAAGCTTGAGGCTTCACGTCTTGCGGATCCCCATCCCGGTCCACCACATTGAACGTGATCATTATAGGAACTTTTGCTGCTGATTGTAAAGGAATTCCACTGTCAACCTGAATACCTCGAACAAACTTATTGGGAGCAGTAGGCAGGTAAAGATAATCTCCTTCCACTTGTATTTTCTCCAATTCCCTGATTCCGCAAAAGCAGATGTATCCAGCATCATGATTGAAATAGAGAAATCACAAGCATGATTTTGCAAAACTTAAATTTGATATTTCCAAGCAAACATTCAAAATGTACCTTCTAATGCCAGCTCGTCTTTCCTCCTTTGGTATCGGGTATAGGACACCAGAGATAGATGTAACTTTGTCAAAGAAATCAAATTCTTGATTAAACAAGTCAAGTGCTTTAGGAGTGAAACTGTCAATAATCCTTTGTCTGACAGCAGGAAGCATCTCCTGAAACGAGTTGCTCTGCAAAAAAAAGAGGAGAAAAGCACTCGAGTTTCTAGCATGAGTCAACTTAAGCGACGTGATAAAACTTAAGTAAAATGAACTTGGTGCAACTATAACAACAAATCTGCACGAAAAATTTTGAACAGTCCAACAACATCTAGCAAGTCGAAAAACACAATTCTTCGTTGCTGTGGTACTGAAATAATCCATAGTGACTGAACACATACCGTGGCGGGTGCTGCATCTTTTCCTGACTCGGGAACGCAAGTCTCGCCCTGAAGACGCACAAATCCAAACCATAAGTTAAAGCATCCAAACATGAAATAAGTTGATGTATCAATATCCTTGATACTGATTTGAAATTAATGGACTTTTTTCGGACCTGTAAATGCCATATCAATATATGTGCAAAATATCACTCCTTTGTGCAGCCCTGAGCAAATATCCCTCGACCAACTTCTGAAAAATAGGATTCGGACAAGCCCATTAGAAGCATTCCACTTTGATGTTAAGTGCAGAAGCAAGGACAAAATTCCTCTTGAACATGAACTTATAGATGGCAAAATTCACTAGGAAGAAATGAAACTTTAATTTTAATTTTCCTACAATATTGATGGTCAATAAAAACAGCAATTTATCACGCCTAAAACGGAATAGCAAATGAAAACTACGAGCCATTGATTAGTTATCTTCCATTAATCCCAGGAGACACTTCTAACGCAGCAGCATGGTCACAAGCACAACCATTCAGAATAAAGAACTAACCCCTTCATCATATCTTAGAGACTGCACAAGCTGAGGCATGAAGAAAGTTACTCTTTCGGGTGGATAAGACTCCAACACTCTAAGAATATAAGCCATGACCCTTGGATGACCTTTATAGGCTGGAGAAAGGAACTCCAAGGCTTGTGTAATTGAACAAGCTGCCCAATGTGGCAATTGTTGCAGGAGTGTTGAATTCTCATCCACAGCTTTGGGGGTGACAAAATAAGGCAATGCTTCAGGAATGCTGCGGAGCTCCAATATATGAGTCTATTAAAACAAACATAAAACAAGTCAGAATGCCAATACACAACAGTTTACGAGAAAGAGCCAAAAAAATAAATAAATTATGTTTTAGGATGGAGAGCTCTATCTAAATCTATAAATGCAAATTAATTGGACAGAAAATTAGAAATTCGGAACAATTGACCGACTATCGCAAACAACCCACAATAAAGAATATGCTGAATGTTAATGTATCAATAGATACAACATATTCTCCATCAAAATTCTCTTTGACAAGTTCTGCTAGCATGATTAAAATTCTTAAACCAGCACGATTTAGAGCAGAGTTTGAGGGAAATTTTTCGGCCAATCAACATACTTGAACTAGTTGGGAAACTTCCGACTTAAGAGCGGAATTTGCCGGAAATCTTGCAGCCAATGCCAGGGCAATTCGAGGATCAACAGAAAAGGCTGTCCTAGCAAATTCAACCCATTTCTCTGAGGTAATTTTAAGCCGAGAACTATGTTCCCTACAAGACACGTCAAGGTTAGATATTCAAGCGAGTTCATGACAGTATCATAAGCATAGGAAAAGGTCTTTGAAAATTTGTATAATAATAAGCCGGTTGAAGTTACTTTGATCCAACTGGTTGAGCCCAAACATCAAGCCTGTCCGCTTCATGCTGGCACAACATAATGAGTAACTGCCTCCGCTTCTCACGCCCAACAGCATAATTCTCCATCTGACCCCAAACAGGGTGATTTTGAACCTTCTGTGAAAACATGAGCACCATAAACACTATTCAGGTAAACACAATTTTCTTGAAAAGAGAAATTCAGGGGTCATGCTTGAGAGCTGGTTGTCTTACCACATCATTGGCAGCTGTACCATTCTCTGTCACCCGTGCTTTTTGATCAAGCACGGGGTTGTCAGACCGTTCATTTAACAGATGATTGAGAAATATTGAAACGGATTGAGATTCACTCTGAGCAAAGTTGTTATTGTTCATATCATACCATTCAGGTTGATAAGCAAAAAATCCTAATGCGGCCCTGTTTATTTCAGAGGAAGACAACAAAATTGCCGCAAGTACTTCCACAGAAGAAATAAAAACAATCTTGAAAATTAATCAAACTAATTATTACAACTGCCTCTTTCCTCTTATTGGCCGTACCTGTATATCCTATCTTCTAACAACTGAAGCCCTGATTTAAAGTTCTGAAGGTTCCCCTGTGTTTGACATGAGCAGAACTTTAGGCCAAAAAGCATAACCGTGAAGAAAGTCCCAGTTGCAGCTGGATGCCTAGAAAAATTCCAAGGAAGTTTTGTGGTTTCTAGCAGCATTCGTCCAAGTAGTAAAAGCTGTTCAATACTCTCATGTCGAACCACCTAGAACATAAATTCAGTAAATAGATCACCAATGACACTTTGCATTACATCCAAACCAGCGCAAATAGAAGCTACCGTGCCGCCGACTAAGCAATCGCCAGCACCGGTCAGCCTTATTACAGATGCAGGTAGTGCGGGAAAATGAATGGCGATGTAATGATCGCCCTTGGGCTTATGCAGGCCCGGGATCAAACCTCGCGGGCAAGTCAAGTTTATGGAATTGTGAAGTTTCCTGCTAAAAGAAGATGGGAGGCTGCTTTTCGTGAAATGAGATGGTTTGGCTCCGTGCAATGCATTGAAGCATAAGAATACACCGTTTGGCCCTAGAGTGACAACTACTACTCGGATGCCTTTCTCAAGCAGAACCCATATGGCAGGCTTTAGCAATAGAAACAATGATTCGATTGAAGTGGTGCTTTTAGAGAGTAATGGTATTTGTAGATGCTTGTCTTCTGAAGATAGAGCATTCGCCATTGAGATAAGCTCGTCTTCGTTGGGCGAGGTGAATGTGACCTGTGAAAATGAGCATGTGCTGAGTAGTAAAGAACACAGATGTCAATTTTCTACTTCCTACTTTCAAGGTTGACAGTGAATCTCACGTGTTTAGCGATTGAGGCGATTCTTCTAGATTTCAAGACTGATACGGGCTCAAACCATACAGGAGTCCGGCATTGTGCTGCCACTGTGAATAGATATTCATCCCATAAGTAGTTTCAGAGTTGCACACATAGAAGCCGTCAACTGAAACCTTGGTAATAAATTGGTTGACATCTAACGGATATACGGCAATTGCCTAGTGGTGAAGTTTAGAGCAATACCAAACATAAGCCTTCAGACGTAGGAGAAGATTAATCGTACCTCCACATGATTCGACAAGGGCAGCAGGACTTAAATTTGCATCAATCACCAACATAGGAGAAGATTCTATGCGGAATGAGAAACTTCGAATCCAATCGGGTGTAACGAACTTTTCCTGATTTTTAATGGTACGGAGAAACAAGCGGGTTTTGGCTTTCAATATAGTTCGTATTTTCTTTTTTCATCAAATAGAGAAAAACTTACAATTGCTTCTGCACTGGCAACACCAGCAGCCAATTCCCCTTTATCGTCAAATATGTTGCAGATAACAGCAGTCTCAATATCTTGATTCACCTGAATGCCTAATCATGCAGATATAACTAAAGTTGCTACAACCATATTCTGAGTAATACATAGAAAACCAACCTCAACCAAAACTTATAGGTCTTGCAATGATGTAAAAGGATAAAGACTATTGATTCGTGCGAGATTGATCATTGTCAAGAGCAAGCAATATCCATTTAAGAATGCTTACCTTCTACGGGTAACCCATAAGTTTTCCAGGGTCTCAACAGCAAGTTTCCTACTCAAAAGCGAGGCTTTATGCTATCAATACAACTTATTAATGTCAAAGCATAACTTCAAATGTAGTGGTAGTTGTTTTGATGATTTGATAAGCTAAGCATGTCATATTTATCTCAATAATAGCAGCCATGGCAAAAACGGACATAATGTTAAAATCATCAGGTAATGATGCGAGAAACAGTTTTTAAGTTCATGTTCTGTGAGTGGGCTGAACTATGCCATTGGAGATAAAAACGCTGAAGAAACCTTCCCATGCACAGGCATAGCAAACTAAGATCGTTTTATGCATATAATGAAAAGTTATTACCCTGAACGAACTAAAGATTAAAAAGCCAACACACGCCAACCAATTCATATATAATGATAGGCATAACATACACTGCAAAGTCTATTCCAAGAGCACTTATCATAAAAGGCTTCACTCCAAGCTTTGACATGCATTCTGCGATATTTCTTGCTACCCACCACCTAATGCATAGAGAACCTGAACAATCAAGTCAGAGAATATAGTTGGATTCGTACATCGGCATTTAAGCAATATTCTACATTTCTTCCCAAAACCACCAAAGGCATAAAAGACACATCATGTTGTTGATGTTGACAATAGTATCCCACCTCGAAAGAAGATATCGACCTGACTCACTACATATTATCTGAGAAGAAACTAAAGGTCATGCCAGAGTAGGTCTAATTAGCATGTATTCACTTACTGTTTAACTCATCGTAAGCCAGTTATTGGGTAAACATATTTTAGGATGATCTCTCAGAATCAATATCATTATGAGTATCTGTACAGAGGAATGATTACACTCATGACGCAACCTCATGGGTCTGTGAGTGTCCGCACACACTCATACACTAACCCCAAACTAGGAGGGATTCGAACAAACTCCATTCCAACTTCGCCAAGCTCTATCAACAAGGTTAGGGAACACATCAAACATCCTCATGAGAGTAAGTTCATTTGACGACGTATCTATTAGATTCGCCGAGCCTAATAGCAAACATCAAGCATCTCCCAAAGATCAAAACCAACTGATAAAAAAAAATAACAACAAAACACAAGAACACACTTCAATACATACTTTTCCAGGGGTAGTGGTTCTTGCATTAGCAACAATGGAAGGAACGCCGTTTATGTCCAACACCATTCCTCCGATCACTACGACCTCCGTTTCACTCACTGAACATTCCTTTACATTGTTCAACTCCTACAAAAAAAAATAAAAATTGCAGCTCCATCACACTACTAAACAAAATGATGAAAAAAAAAAACAGAAGCAAAATAAAATAGTTACCATGCGAAGTGTGCGTTAAAGTGAAATAGCTCCTTTGAGGTTCTGTTCTGCTATCGTTCTTTGCCTTCGGCTTTCGTCAATAGATTTTTCCTCTTTTTTTCCTTTAGGGTGTGTTTGGATCAAGGAAAGCGGTGAGGAAAAGAAAACTAAAAAGAAACTAATTTTTATTAACTTCTCTTTCATTTTCCTTACCATTTGGTGAAGAAATTGATTTTCCATGATTTTTAGCTTTAAACTTAGTTAAATTTTGTTTTCTTTTCTTTTCTTCATCAATTTCTCTAATCATCCAAACATCAAAAATTGATTTTCCTTTTTCATTTCATTTTCTTTTCCCTACTAATTTCCAGTGTTTGGTTTGAAGAAAGTGGTGTGGAAAAGAAAATTGGAGGAAAAATAGTTTTAATAAGATTTTCTTTCATTTTTCTCACCACTTGGTGAAGAAATTAGTTTTCCTTAGTTTTAAGTATAAACATAACTTAGATTTTCTTTTTTTTTTTTCCATATCTATTTCTTCAATCAACCAAACATAAAATATAGTTTTCTATTTTCATTTCATTTTCCTTTTCTAACTTAGATTTTCTTTTCTTTTTTTTTCATATCTATATCTTCAATCAACCAAACATAAAATATAGTTTTCTATTTTCATTTCATCTTCCTTTTCTTACTATTTTCCATGAACCAAGCACCCAACTTCTCAAGATAACGTCACTGGCCCTTCTATAGGAAAGTGGGCCTTTGACGGGCGTAAAATTTTATTACTTAAAAATTTGCTAGTAATTTTATTAAATAAACGGCGGCACAATACTTACATAAAATATTTTAAGTAAAAGAATTATATGATTACTTTGATAAATATTTTTCTAATTAATATACGCAAACTATTTCAACGAGTTTATGACTTCTTTAAACTGACAAAAGCGTCTTACATCGCACACTTTTTCACAAAAAAAAAGGAGAAAAAAAAACGTTTAGAAGCAGGCAGCACACAATTTCGAGAGCTCTTAATAGCGGGGGGATCTAACTCATACTTGAAAAAAATAAAAGAAACGAATGACAGAAAGAATGCGAAGGCTTGCGCAAAGGTGAACCTCTCATTTTTCGATGCCCTGCTGCAAATACTGAATCAAGTCATAACCTGCAGTTGTCCATTTTTATAAGCATCGGTGCATATGCGTATCATAAAGTTAGCCGCTTCGCGCTCGCTCATCTCGGGATGAAATCTCTTCCTTAGATTTCCGATGGGATCGCCTCTGCTGAAGCAAGGCAATCCGCTGTCTATCATTAACGCCACGGTGGTTAAGATGCCATCCATATAGCGCCGAGCTGAGAGATAACCCTTCACACACAAGCTGCATGACGACGAGTGAGGAAAAATTCAGTACACTCATACAGACAAGTTCAAAAACCAAGTACGAGGGAGGAAACATCAATTTCATCATACCTTACGAATTGGTACCAAGTGTCACTTTTCATGACCCCCGAAGGATCGAGCAACTGGGTCATCTCGTGGCTGAGTTTGAAGTGGGCACTTTCAAAGCGCATATTCCCACCAGGTGAAGTTTCCAAAATGAAGCCAAAATCGATGTGCACGAGCCTACCAGCACTGCATTCATGACGAATCAATGTTAAAACTTTAGGCAGGCTCGTAATTTCGAACTGAATAAAAAACGACGATCCCCTTAATATTTTGCTTTGAATAACCATCATAATAAGGAAACTGAATGCAGCAAGCTAGATAGGGAAGTCGAACATACGCACGACAATAGGAATATCCTGGAGGTAAGGCATAGGTTATCCCGAAACATAATTGTCTGGGAGCATGAAACTGTCTATTTTCAGAATAAATAGATAACTACCTTGGAGAACGAATCCAAACGATTCAGAATCTTTAAGTGGTGTTAAGTTGGGACTGAACAAGGCCAATTACCAGAGCTAAGTAGAGCAAGAACATCATTTCCAAATCATTCAGCATAATTTGCTCTACAAGATAATATGCACTGAGCCTCTAAAAGACTATATACAACCTCTCTGAAACGCAGGAGCATAAAAAACCTAACAGCATGAAGGCATGAAAGCTAAATGAAAAGCTGAGCATTTGCATGGCAATGTTCCTACGCGGCTATGCCGAAATACAACAGTTCAATCTTGCGTTGGTCAGTGAGATAATGACAGGATTTGCAGCCTTACATACCACCAATAAATAGAATTTATATGAACCGCTTACTTGTCAAACAAAAGATTTCCGTTATGTCTATCCTTGGGTTGAAGCAAGAGACTAGCAACTGCATAACCAGCACTGCTTTTAAGAAAATTCTCACGTGCCGCTTCGAAGCTGGGGGAACCAACAGGTCCAAAGTCCTGTTGGAATATTTCATACAGACCACCATCATTGGTCTCACCCATCTGACTCCTGCTCCTCGCATTGGGAACAACCTGGAATGGAAGTGTACTTTAGGGAATAAAATTCTAGTTGGCCAGAAGTGGTAGCCGTGCCAGCAATTGCAAGAAAAATGTTTCACAGTTCAATAACAATAAGAAATATACAGCATAAGTTGTCCAAATATTCGAACACTTCGACTGTTACATTCAACTAACGAGAAATAATTTCTAACTCAACTACCAATTCAAACAACAGATTCAAGTTGGCCATGCGCAAACAATTTCAACATTCTTCAAAACAACATTTTTAATAACAGACCTCACATAAAAATGCTACATAGTGAAAATTATATCATTAAAAGACATGAAACTAACATGCATTGCTATACCTAAGATTTCAGCATGAAATATATATTTTCAATTCAATAGCCTCGAATGAAGATTAGCGATCGCAATTTTAACTCCTGTATGATTGGAGATGGCCAGTATACTTGAAAAAATTTAAGTCTGTTTTCTTCTTAATTTGATTAAACTATAGAAAATGTCCTTTTCACTACTTTAATATTTTGATTTGGAGCTCCGCATAAACAACTGCAGCATGAAGAAATTAAGACGAACTGTGAAAACATAGTTAACATCCAGATAGATAACAGGAACTGAATAAAGAAGTGAACCGCGGACAAGATCAATCAGATAATAGGAACCAGTTGTAGAACTAGCACGTTTGACACATCCAGGCACTGGTTGAGGCACCTTATAGACAGTGGGGACAATGGACCCAACATAGCTTAAAATTATAAGAGAAAAATAAGAAAGAAAAAATTGTAAAAACTAGGTATATTTTGACCCCACAGAAAAAGGAAATAAAAACAAAGTTACTAACATATGAGATCCATTATCAGATAACCCACCGAGAAAAATGATAACCCCCGAGAAAAATCTTGGCCCACCACTACACCCTGGCGTCAATCCAAAAGGTAAAATATAATAGAATTTTCATGATACCTCTATGATTCCTTTCTCTGGGCCAGTCGGGAGTACTCCATAAGGGAACAAATAGAGACTAAGTCCAACAGCTTCAAAGATATCCTTCAAAAGTGAAATAACTTGCAAAGCAAGAACGTCTTGACGACAATCATCTCCCACCTACGATGAAACCAAGCTTACCATCAGGTTATGTCACACATTTTAAAGAGAAATCATTTAACGTTAGAAACCAATCATCAATTTCACTATAATACACGTCAATGATTCAATCCATTGCTACCGCCTACTAAATGCAGGAATTCATGGATTTTCATATTGCCAACAGAGCACCTAAAGAGACCCATACAATATGACATGTGCATGGTTTGTCCTAAGTTAAGTGTAACAATACATCAGTAGAAAACAAAGAAAATGAATTAATTAGTGTCACTATTGTAATTTCACAGGAATTCTATTTTCAATATGCAGTTTATGACAATTCCCTCCAGTCACACACACACACACACACACACATACACATACTCAGGGCTATTTTTGATCCCCACTCTGTATGGTAGAGATTATTAAGAATGTGTTACTATACCTTGAAAATGCAAGCTTGAGGCTTCACGTCTTGCGGATCCCATCCCGGTCCACCACATTGAACGTGATCATTATAGGAACTTTTGCTGCTGATTGTAAAGGAATTCCACTGTCAACCTGAATACCTCGAACAACTTATTGGGAGCAGTAGGCAGGTAAAGATAATCTCCTTCCACTTGTATTTTCTCCAATTCCCTGATTCCGCAAAAGCAGATGTATCCAGCATCATGATTGAAATAGAGAAATCACAAGCATGATTTTGCAAAACTTAAATTTGATATTTCCAAGCAAACATTCAAAATGTACCTTCTAATGCCAGCTCGTCTTTCCTCCTTTGGTATCGGGTATAGGACACCAGAGATAGATGTAACTTTGTCAAAGAAATCAAATTCTTGATTAAACAAGTCAAGTGCTTTAGGAGTGAAACTGTCAATAATCCTTTGTCTGACAGCAGGAAGCATCTCCTGAAACGAGTTGCTCTGCAAAAAAAAGAGGAGAAAAGCACTCGAGTTTCTAGCATGAGTCAACTTAAGCGACGTGATAAAACTTAAGTAAAATGAACTTGGTGCAACTATAACAACAAATCTGCACGAAAAATTTTGAACAGTCCAACAACATCTAGCAAGTCGAAAAACACAATTCTTCGTTGCTGTGGTACTGAAATAATCCATAGTGACTGAACACATACCGTGGCGGGTGCTGCATCTTTTCCTGACTCGGGAACGCAAGTCTCGCCCTGAAGACGCACAAATCCAAACCATAAGTTAAAGCATCCAAACATGAAATAAGTTGATGTATCAATATCCTTGATACTGATTTGAAATTAATGGACTTTTTTCGGACCTGTAAATGCCATATCAATATATGTGCAAAAATATCACTCCTTTGTGCAGCCCTGAGCAAATATCCCTCGACCAACTTCTGAAAAATAGGATTCGGACAAGCCCATTAGAAGCATTCCACTTTGATGTTAAGTGCAGAAGCAAGGACAAAATTCCTCTTGAACATGAACTTATAGATGGCAAAATTCACTAGGAAGAAATGAAACTTTAATTTTAATTTTCCTACAATATTGATGGTCAATAAAAACAGCAATTTCACGCCTAAAACGGAATAGCAAATGAAAACTACGAGCCATTGATTAGTTATCTTCCATTAATCCCAGGAGACACTTCTAACGCAGCAGCATGGTCACAAGCACAACCATTCAGAATAAAGAACTAACCCCTTCATCATATCTTAGAGACTGCACAAGCTGAGGCATGAAGAAAGTTACTCTTTCGGGTGGATAAGACTCCAACACTCTAAGAATATAAGCCATGACCCTTGGATGACCTTTATAGGCTGGAGAAAGGAACTCCAAGGCTTGTGTAATTGAACAAGCTGCCCAATGTGGCAATTGTTGCAGGAGTGTTGAATTCTCATCCACAGCTTTGGGGGTGACAAAATAAGGCAATGCTTCAGGAATGCTGCGGAGCTCCAATATATGAGTCTATTAAAACAAACATAAAACAAGTCAGAATGCCAATACACAACAGTTTACGAGAAAGAGCCAAAAATAAATAAATTATGTTTTAGGATGGAGAGCTCTATCTAAATCTATAAATGCAAATTAATTGGACAGAAAATTAGAAATTCGGAACAATTGACCGACTATCGCAAACAACCCACAATAAAGAATATGCTGAATGTTAATGTATCAATAGATACAACATATTCTCCATCAAAATTCTCTTTGACAAGTTCTGCTAGCATGATTAAAATTCTTAAACCAGCACGATTTAGAGCAGAGTTTGAGGGAAATTTTTCGGCCAATCAACATACTTGAACTAGTTGGGAAACTTCCGACTTAAGAGCGGAATTTGCCGGAAATCTTGCAGCCAATGCCAGGGCAATTCGAGGATCAACAGAAAAGGCTGTCCTAGCAAATTCAACCCATTTCTCTGAGGTAATTTTAAGCCGAACTATGTTCCCTACAAGACACGTCAAGGTTAGATATTCAAGCGAGTTCATGACAGTATCATAAGCATAGGAAAAGGTCTTTGAAAATTTGTAAATAATAAGCCGGTTGAAGTTACTTTGATCCAACTGGTTGAGCCCAAACATCAAGCCTGTCCGCTTCATGCTGGCACAACATAATGAGTAACTGCCTCGCTTCTCACGCCCAACAGCATAATTCTCCATCTGACCCCAAACAGGGTGATTTTGAACCTTCTGTGAAAACATGAGCACCATAAACACTATTCAGGTAAACACAATTTTCTTGAAAAGAGAAAATTCAGGGGTCATGCTTGAGAGCTGGTTGTCTTACCACATCATTGGCAGCTGTACCATTCTCTCTGTCACCCGTGCTTTTTGATCAAGCACGGGTTGTCAGACCGTTCATTTAACAGATGATTGAGAAATATTGAA